>JARCFY010000006.1:41300000-42524166 GCA_029233225.1 Lepidodactylus listeri | reverse complement strand
TCAGATGTTTGAGAGCCACAAGACATGAACAAACATTATGTGTTTTTATTGGGAAATATGCAGATTTGCCTCTTATCAACATTAAATGTGACTGCCAAAAATAATAACAAAAAGGGTAAAAGCAGATATTGATAATGGTATTTATTTGTCCAATGATATTTGTTTTCTAATGATATTTAGCTTCCCCAGCTGCCCTGCCAGGAGCCACATAATATGTGTGAAAGAGCCACATATGGCTCCCGAGCCACAGGTTGGCCACCCCTGTCCTAGACCAACACTCTGCACTGGACAGTATATACTGGGTGGGACACAACAACTTCTTTGCCTGTTATAAGGGAAGTGGATGGCAGACTGCTAGTACTGGATGTACAGTTTCAACTGTTTACAGTACATATTTATCTCACCTTTGCTCCAAGGAGACCAGAGTGGTGTCCATCTTTCCCCCCTTCCTTAGATGTAGATTTGGCTGCATGAGAGAGTGATGGGCCCACATTCCCCAATAAGGGATAAGACAATGGGGACTAGACCCTAATCTCACACTCTAACCCCTATACCACACTGGCTGTCTCTACTGACTCATAAAACCACTGTCGTTGTGATCTATGTGCTTTTTTTAACAGACTAAGTGCTTGATATTCATTGACTGCTAACTTCTGTTTCGGAAGTGCTACACACATACTGTTTGACTGGCAAAAAATATTCATGCTTTCCCAATGCCAATAGTCTGAAGGTAATCTTTATTTTAAGTGTACACTTAGAACATTCCAGAATAGTTTTCATTTTACAAAACAAATATGCCTCACATTGGATCCTCCTTACCTACAGTTTCATACAGGAACCCAGAAGTCATCTATTTGTCCCGATATACTTAGAAAGTAAAGTATAAAGTAAAATCCTGAAGGCTGATGAGGGAAAGGAAAGTCTAGCGAAAATGTGATGGACGTTTAGAATAGGTTCTGTGGCTTTTGGCACTTCATGCAGCTATCCACTGGCACTGGTGCTAAATCTCTCACACCCCCAGACCATGTGGGATACCCACCTTCACCACAGAGGTTTACAGAATTGAACTACTGGACTTCTACCATTATTCAGTTCCAAGGATGCATTCGCTACTCAAGTTAACAGAGTAAGAAACTGAGCCTTGGGCTATAAACAATTTAGCTAATTTATACATCCATGTAATTTTAAAGAAATGAAACTTTAAAGATTAACCTTATTGGTTACACTTCATTCAACAACCCATTATTACAATCTGTAGAGGAGATTGTAGGTTTGCAGTGATGGCATGGCTATGGCTGAGCCTGAAATGTCATGGAGGATCCAACACAAAGGGCAGCAGACTAGAACACAAAGGTACAGAATATGTTGTAATATTACAAACACACCAGTTTTGTCAACAGATTGTTCTTGATGTGCAGGCAGGCAGGCAATCACAGTCATCAGAGGAATCATAATAGTGCAAACTGGTTTGCAACAAAGATACAGCTGCAGGTGGGACACTGAAAACATTCTGATGGTAAAAATCCAGTTACACCAATCTAGATATATACGATTCAACTCAGTTTTACTGAATAGTGCAAAACACTCTTCAGTCAACCCTTCAATGTATAATTTAATGGCATAAATAATTATTTTACACCAAATAAGACATCCATGTACAGTATCTATCTAGAAAATGAGCAAACAGCCAACTGTTGTGGCAACTTAAACACAATATAGCAATCCTTCACGGCCCGAACTCACTTCATAGCTTTAGCCTACAAATGGGTTCACAGCAACTTGGAAGGACTTCTGAGAGAAGAAGGATTTCTACCCACAGAGACAGATCTCCCCACCCACCCCCCATCCTAAAATGCTGCTCCTTTGTGCTGGAGCACCCCCAGAAGCAGCATGCTGCAGTAGGTGGTGAGAATTTCTGTGGGTAGAAACCCTTTGGTCCACGGAAACACTCTGGAGATCAACCCCCCTATCTGTCACAGAAGATTTACAAGAAATACTCCATGGGATCCCTCTGCACGAGAAGTGTTCTGTTGATACAAGGTGAGCCTCCCACAACAGCGGAAAGCTCCTTGCACCAGAGGAAAGCACAACTGTTTGCGGAACAGATCTGCAGGCCCCAATCTACCTATTCTATGTGCAGGAAGGATGATCAAACTCTACAACAAAAGAACAAACCCACCCCCATCAATTTGTCCCATTTTTTCATACCAGAGACAAATTCGGGGGAGGAGCACTTCCGATAAGTGTCTGATTGTGTGATCCTCCAGTTAAAGACTGATGAAAGCAGACTTAAATTGGAGTCACTGTGTGAAAGACTGCAGAGCTACTGGAGGACATTTCAGTGTTAAACCCAGTTAGGTGTCTTCTTAAATGTTGCTGATAGGTGTGCTGAGAGTTTATATGGTGGGTTTTGGCTAAGTATCAGTGCACTGATTAATAATCCAGCACTTGCATTTATATTTTTTCTTCTTGGGTCTAGGTAAACAGTTGATCCTTTACTACCCTTTTAGAAACACTGTTAAACCACTATGAAGTAGCAAAAAAATAAAAAAGGTAAATGCTGCAAATAAAACCAATGGAGATGATGCTCTAGCCAGAGTTAAACAATTTTCAGCCTTAATGGAGAGAAGCTTATTTTCTGCTCTGCCATTTTACTCCCATTGTTTTCAAAGTGTTTGACTTTGGAAGGGCCATTCCCTCAAAAGTGTGGCAATATTTTGTCCCTTTGTAGGCTAAGGACCATTAGAATAGGTCTGCATCAATAATAAAGAATTTTATATAACATACCAAATTAACATGATCAGGGACATGGGGAAAATGCATGAAGTTGGTACACACAGAATTTTGGGGAGTTGGGGAAACCATGAGTTTTTAATCTTGTATCCTCCTCATAATCCGAAGGATATCTTCAAAGAAGATTTGGCAGGTGGGAGTTAACTCTCAGCTGACCTTCCAAATTGAAAGGTAAGACACCTGAGGGGATAGGAAGGGGGAAAAGAACTGGCATTTGCAGGGGAGAATTACTGGGCAAGAGAAGAGTTAAGCCCTCCTTCTACCTACAGGCCAATTCTCAGGCCACTGCTGTTTGTATCAGTAAAACAGAGTTGGGATTGCTCTTTTCTGAGGTAATTTGTAGCTGGCATTCCTACTACACAGAACATTTCATTTCTTCTCGAGAAACTTTCCAGCAATATCTGTGGTCCAAGTTATATGCATTGCTATCAGCATAGTCCTGAATTTTAGAACACTGTCCAGAAATGAAGAGACCCTTATTCACTATTAATTACATATGTGTTATACATATTATGTCTAAAAATGCAGCAGATCGAATCCACCCCACTTCCTGCCAGCATCACAATTACATTCAGTGAAATTTTTAAAATGCTTTCTAAAATGGACAATGGTTAAAATACAGAATGTATGTGGAGTCTGGAGGGTGGTGGAATTCAAGTATCAGGCTTTGAAATGTTGAGACCAAACTTATACTCGCCTGCTATTCTACTCAAGTGCAAAACTGTGTCCTTTGCAAGGAAAGCGATTTTTATGGACACAGACCAACTCCCTGTCACAGGTAAGGAGAAAGGATGACATTTAATTTGCTGCATCATCCCTTTGCAAAGGGATAATATGAAGCTCTTTGGCTATCCTCTCTGCTAGAACTTGGCTGTTTGCTGCAATTATTCTTCTGGACATCAAATCAAATGGTCCACCTAGGTGAGAAGAGAGAAGAAGTCATTTATGGCTTTATATCCAACTAAAGCTCTGTTACACTGTTTATAGTACACTGTTGTATTACATACATTGATACTGTTTTAGTTCACTGTTCTCTAATTTTATAATCCGGTTTTACTGATTATTGGCTGCAGGTTTCATACTGTTCTTACTGCATTGTATTAATGGTATAAATCCACGAGTTTCAGTGAGAGACAGATAAATTTTGAACTGGAAAGCACCAGCACAAGTGGAATGGGTCCACAGGATCCAGCCCACAATGAGGAAAAGCAAGGCAGCAGCACTTTGGCAGTAATCTTCAAATCATTCTGTTCAAGGCAAGCATTACAGTCTGAAGCCCTGAATTCTGCAGAGGTGACTGATAAGGAAAACACAGCCTTTGAAGATAAGTCTGTCCTTTAAAGGGAGGCAGTGTGTGTCAGCTAGAAGAAAAATTCAGGAGCCCTGACTCCCTTAATGAATACTAGTACACAGAATTATATGATATTATAAACAGAGAGCATCTTCAGTGCTCAACATGCAAAGAAGCATTTGTACACTGACACAGGAAAGCAAACATTTTACATATAACCGCTACAAATCTGGAGCATCTACACAAATTAGATGCATCCAAACCCCACTGAATGGAACTAAGACACAGTTAAATGCATATGTGTCTCCTGATGTTCAATAAATTGTGTACTTTGAATTATATCTTAAACACTAGACACACAGCAGCACTTACAGAACTTTCCCAGCTGCCTTTTCCCCATGCAGCATGTTGTGCTCACCAAAATCTTCCAGGGACAAGGAGGGTATCAGTGAAAGCTGAGGAACAGTGCAGGGGGTGCAGTGCGTTTATACTGGGTTGAGACCTCGTGTAAGTCCAAGAGCCAGATGACCCAATGGAACAAAGCACAGCATCCAACATCTTGTTGTTAGCTAATTATTCATAAGAAATATGCCAGGTGTCCTTTCTGATTTGTTTTTATGTTTCTATGTTTCTCACATATTTTACCTGAGACATCAAGCAGAACTCCACCAGCTTCTGTAATAATGATTCCAGCTCCTGCCATATCCCAGCAATGAATCCCCATCTCATAATAGGCATCCGCTCCTCCCGTTGCCACCAAACACATATTTACGGCTGCTGTCCCAACTGCTCTAATCCTGAAACAGAGAACATGCATTATTACCAAAAAGCCTTGGGTTGTGCATTACTGTACCCATGGAAGTAATCTGGGATACCAATGCGAAAAATAATCCAAAATATTCTCAGCCAACCTCTGTCAATGGAACGAGATTCCCTCTCCCCGTAGTCCCAGGAATGCTTCTTCTGGTGACAGGCGTGAATTGGGGTTCTGTATCAGGACTTGGCAAAAAAAACCCTTCCCTAAGCAGTGGCAGCCTATACCAGTGGCAACAGGCATTTGATTTCAACCCATATTATTGGTCACAGCAGTAACCACAGTAGTCAAATCATTCATTTGCTTTTGGAAATCATAAAATATGAATATACTGACAGTACAATCTTAAATTCTATTTTTAGAAACACATTTGTCATACTTGAAACAAACCGCTCTGAGATATGGGTCTAATGATGCCATCAACAACTTATAGCCCAGAGAGAGAAAAGGAAAGCTCATTCAAAACATTTTGAGTAGGCAAAGTCCCTGCAGCCATGCCCCCTCTGCTGCTTCTCACTTGTCTCGTATCCCACATTCTTCTATTCATTGCTCTTGTGTAACATCCCCCCCAAAGATAGGAGACACGTGGTTTTTATTTTCAGTAAGGTATTTCTATCCCACTCTATCAAAAACCATTCCTGTAAGCAGCTTAGAAAGGGAGACCCGTCCCCACAATGCTGCTGCTCCTGTTCCAGCCCAAGCACAAGGCGTTCCCGTTGTTTCTGCAAGCAGCACACTGAAACTGGAAAGATTTGTCCCTGAGTACATTTCTTTTTTTAAAAAAAAGAATAAAAAGATGACATACCCATGTATAGGAATGCTGAGAAGCCTTTGCATATTAGAAAGAACAGTTTTTAAAACCTCTGGTTCACGGCTGGATCCCAGCTCAGTCACTATGAGCACTTTTGTAATATCTGGAGGGGGAAATGGCAAAAATAAAGGCACCTACTGTATACTTAATTTTGATTTACTTTTGCTAGCTGTTCAAACAGAACAAGATGAATAATGAAAGCGTACCATCAGTCATTTTAAGAAAGGTACCAACAAAACATACTTCCAGTTTGTGCATAATACCATGAGAGCTGTCAAGAATATGGTTTGTCCTGCTGACATACATATCTGGATTGCCAAGATCTATGTAATTGCTGTGATCCACCTTGTCATCCAACAAGGATCTGAAGAGGAAACCAAGGCTGATCTAACAGGGTCCTATTGCACCTATTTGACTTACAGATCCAGGATCAATTATGTCCCAAAGGGTTCTGCCTATTTCCCCCCCCCCATTGTCTTCTGTCCTGAAAATTTGTGTTGGGCTGCAATCAGGCACACATAAATTGACAAGTGAGGCTGCAGCAGAATTTGCACTCACTGTGTTTTGTTCACACAAGCTATTTCCTATCCAGAATCAAGCTCAGAAAAACCTGTTCTGCCTGTCAGCCCCTGATGTTAGCTGGTCCCTGTTATATCACAATATACACGTCTACACAGATTTTTCAACTGAATCAATTATTAACGCAGACTACAAACATGCAACTTTTTCAAAATTATTTTTTAAAGATGCACTGTCCGTCATATCATAGGAAGACAGGAACGTGCCAGGAAAACTAGTTAATCAGGAATCAATTTGCAGGTTAGGATGCTTATAAGGCATGCAAAAGCAAATTCATTCTACTACACTATTTATTTATTCATTCTACTAGACAAGAACCCATGCTGTGTTCTAATTATTAGACAGTTCTGAGAGACGGTTTAGAAAGACAAAACACTCCTGCCACTAGTTCCTTGGTTGACATCTGGATTCCATCAGCTGAAATTGATTTTGTCCAAACTTGGCTTTTCACATTTATTAGTGTCACTTCTCCTTCCACATTTTATAAAGCAACAATAAACACAAAATAAAAGCCTCACCTTGTTGTTGTGATACATGGAGCTTCTGCCCATTGCAAAATGCACCTTTCCCTTTCCTAGCAGTGTACATCTTGTCTTCTACGCAGCTAAACACAACTCCAAATTCCATCTGCCACCAGGGAAATGCAATGCTTTAGTGTTTTTAATAAACAAACACACAAAGCTATATTCTGGAAATAAGCTAGGATGGAAACTTTTTTTCCTGAATATTAAAATAACACAACTAATTACCTTTTTATTTACTACAAAACCAATGGAAACTGCTACAAATGGAAACCTAAAAAACAAAAAAGGAGATAAACACACTGCACTTAGTATAAAAATTACATCTTTGAATTTGTAAGAAAAAATGGTACAGGTATTGTCCAAGCGTCAATTATGGAAATTTGCCACTCAGACAGACCAAGAACAAGCAAAAAAACAAAAGGAAAGGGGAAAAACCCACAACCAAACCCCAAGATTATTCTGCAACACAGCCCTCTTGCTTTCATTTAGCAAAATAAGATATAGAAATACTGTTTCCCCAAGATGTGTAGTGGGAGATGCAGAAACATACCTGTGAACAAAGTTAGTAGTTCCATCAATAGGGTCAATAATCCAGGTGGGATTATCAGTTAAAATACTTCCTGCACCAGCTGCAACAGATTCTTCGCCAATAAAACTAGAGTGAGCAAATATTTTTTTAAAAAGTTTAAGATTGTGTATTATACATTCTTCCAGACAAACTGTCTTTTTCACATGAGCTACTCAGATCGCCTAAAATGTAAAGTTAACTTCAGCAAACAGCACTCATCCAGCACATACAAAGGAACTTAAATTGTCAAATTTGCCTTTGCTAAATAAGATCATACAGTGTAAAGTAGATCCATCCAACTAAATCTGGTAAAATACAAAAGTCTCTTTTAACTGTACTCTGATGATTGCTGTTTGTAATCCTACATGGGCCTTTCCATAAGATATCAGGACTTTGAAACTGGGATGTGTCATGTGCCTCTCCACTGAGGACTAGCTGAAGGCAGAAATGTCAAGACCACCAACCAAACTTGCAAAAATCCTCCGGCATCAGTCTGACCCGCTGTAAAATGTTGCAGTCATATTTGAATACTTAGGGATGTGCAACAAGGGAAGGCGGTTCACTGCAAATACTTTCGGGCATCAAGCCTCCTTGCTCTGGAGGAGACTACATACAAACCAAAGTGCAAAGCTAAGTGTAGAATCAGGTTGCACTCTGAAGCATATACCAATGTGTTTCTTCTATTTTTCTACTTATCTCCCACATTTAAAAACTCTAATCTTTTGACCAATATAGATTTGGATGGGCATCCTGATCAAAAGGGTGTTATTGCTTCAACGCTATAAATTTCCCTTTTTATGATATTAATTCATTAAGCTTAGAGATTGTTGCTGATGTGAACCACCATAAACACAATGTTCAAGAGATGGCAGAAGAATTTAAATAATTCAAAGACTTTGCTTTAAAAAAACAACAACAAAAAAAACCCCAAACCCTGATTTTATGACTCCTGTTCAGGGCCCTCTTACTAGAATCCCCTTCCCTCCATTAACAGTCCTCCCAACAGTATGAATGTAACTATAGTTGAACTACTGATCCAGTTTTTCTTCAAATGCTGCAAATACATCCAAATTTTTTCAAGCTCTGTCTAACAAACTACTAATTTAAATTCTACTCCAAGAAATGTGAAAGCAACAAATAACAATTTGGCTTTAATACCAGGTAAATTCAGGCACCTGGGCAAGCCTCTACTCTAAAAGATAACAGCATTAACAATCTAGCTCTGAGTCAAATAGATCAGTTGGACAGCAAGAGACCAGTGTCACAGCTTCAGATGCCTGAGATGCGCCTCGCTTCGCTATTTCTAGACTTGTTATGATTTGCTCTTTTTCAACATAACCATTTCTGATCTTGAACAATACTTATAGGCCTCAGAACTTTGTTATAGAACTATAGCCACCTTTGCGCTGTTTCTGCAAAGAGACATCCTTTCTCCCTTTTCCAGAAAAACAGACAGAAAGAGATGTTGGGTCATTGCATCATTACAGTTCCAGATTATATTGTTCAGTAATTAGACCATTACTTATAGTGGTTCAAAGTATTTGCATCTGCAAACAATCAAGTGTAGCCTTTCTTCTTGATACCTGGGGAATCCGAGTGCTGGCGGCTTATTCTGCCTCTTGTAGCTATTTGACCCACCCCTCTCTTTTTTACTCATCCGGCTACTTTGGACGGATAGAAAGTATTCAATGAATGCTGACTGCAAACTTTTTCATATAGTTATACCAAAGGAAATTTAAAAAAAAATCAATAGGGGAAAGGCCACAAAATCAAAATATAAACTTTTTTGTGTCATGAAACAAATCAGCAGAAATAACAAGAAAAGTCCATGGCAGTAGAAGAGATGATTTGAGAAATTAACCCAGAATATTGTTTCTATGATTAATTTGTAGGAAAATGGTTTGCAAGTAGCAAACTAGAACTTTCAGTGAGTGCAGCTTTAAGGATGTTGGTTCATTGTATTAATCTGCACATCCTTCACAATAAATCATACTTTTTAGATACGTCTTATTGATTGTAAAACTTGTGTTCATGAATATTCAGTACCTGTGAGAAGGATATTTTTCTTTTATAGAAGAAATAATCATGTTTTCCACTTTCTGATCGGTGACTGTCACTAGATCTGCAGGAGAGCTTTTAACCATGATGGCTATTTCCTCCTTCAGTGCCTCACAGATTACCTGAAAAGAAATACTTTACATGATTTTTTGGAAAGGAACAGATGATACGGCCTCTAATAATGAAGATTAACAACACAATGCACTTTGGAACTGGCATGTATATATATACCAATATATATTTGACAGCTGTAATCAAACTTTTCTTTCAGAAAGGTAACTAATCCTCACCTCTCCACCTGAAGAAGTGCGCATGCACACAAAAGCTTATACCCAGAATTAAACTTTATTGGTCTTAAATGTGCCACTGGACTTTGTTCCCTTACCTTTCCAGCTTTTCTTGCTAAAGTAACTGCATAGTCCATGCACGCTTGCCAAGGATCAGCCATTGTTACCTAGGTAAAAGTACATATTTCACAACGTGCAAAACAAAAATAGCACAATACAATAAAATACAATTCAAAAATTATATGATGAAAATTTTGACAAACTCGGCTTTCTTTAGTAGCTTGGTTCATTCCTGTTCAAATATGCAACTTATAAAATTAATTCCAGAGAAAAAGACTACTTCGTCTTACTGGTGCTGTAACTACACTTTTGGTTCCTACAGCTTCCTTGAGTTGCTTTGCTTCACTGTTTCAAGATGGCACTCTTATGCACACCTGGGACTGGCAAAACTTGAGTCTGCTTGTGTGTGTGTGGCTGGTCAGTCAGGCCACAAATAGTCTTAAAGTGTTCAGATGGGAAAACAACTACGTGGCTGACACACGAGGGCAGCGGAAAGAACATGCAGTCTCACCATCAAATTTCTTTAATCAGGAAACCTTTCTATAAAAGCATAATATGCAGTTGGTCAGACTTTCCCAACAGACACAGAAATGATGAAACGTAATAAATAAGCTACATAATTCTACAAATTGCATAACACTCTTAACATATTTACTCACAAGGAAGTCCCACAGAGTGTGCTTAGGCAGAACTAATCACAGCCACCATGTACCTTGATCTTTGTCCCCATTCATACCACCCAGGGCCAACTCAAAACATTATATGAAAGCAAATTACATCATTTACTGAGGTCTATGGATCCTCCCCAGGAGACCCCCCCCCCAAATTTTGTTGCCCTGGTTGTGTTCCTCCACTTTAGCACTCTCAGCTTAGGGCTGCAGCCTAGCATTCTGATTTTAAACCTGCAGGATTTGAAATTAAACTCCACTGCTTTCAGTGGGGCTTGCCTCCCAGTATAGTTGCAAACCCAGACAGAAAATACATTAAAATGTGTGAGCAGGCACGATTCAAAATAGACTGAAGATGGTTTGGTTCAGTACGTAACTTACTAAAACAAAAGTTTTAGAAAGAAAAGATATTTCGGTACTATTACTGCTCATTTCCAATCATAGTATAACAAGGAGGTGGACCCTAGAAATCCCCTCTCTGCCTCCTCCCCTCTTCCTCTGTCATAAGAACATAAGAGAAGCCAATGTTGGATCAGGCCAATGGCCCATCCAGTCCAACACTCTGTCATACAGTGGCCAAAAATAGCAGGTTCCATCAGGAGGTCCTTTCCTGCTTACCTGAGTAATTGCCTGGTTTTTCCCTTATGTAACCCACTCCACTGTCAGATCCCATCCTCCAAACCATCTATTCATTCATTCTTCTCCCCAGCTGCCAATCTCCTCCCACCTCCCCATTCCCAGTGATCAGTTTCCCTCCCAACCTCCCCATTTGCTAAGATTCTCTCCCAGTTGGTTCCTTGTCTTAAAAACAAAACAAAAACACTTCATCACATCTCCCACTGTGTGAATTTTTGTGACACTTGCATGGGTTAATCCCCCCCCCCTTTTCAGGAATGGATAAGCATCTACTTTTTAAACATTTTGTATATTTCTACAGACCTGTGGATTATCGCAGGGTTGCACAAAGCTATATCCACACCCTGAGTATCCCCTTCCTTGGTTTTTTTTATCAGCAAAGTGGAGGCATCCATTGGAATTAGATTCATGTTACAGCATTACTTTACTGCCCTGAGCCACTTAAAGCTTAGCCTTCACTATACAACTAATACTTCATTTCTATTTCATACAAGACCAGCACTGGCAAGGAAGACTGGACAATTTTAAGTGCTAAGAAACAATGGTTCTATTTGCTAAAAGTTGCAGAGTCAAATGAAAGGACAGCATGTTTCAATAACAAGCAAGAGAAAGAGGTTAACCCAAACCGTAACATGAAATTGCTGTAATGAAAGAGAAAAATACATTATAATACAAGAAACAGAGGCAAACCAAGAATGAAGAATGAATTACCTTCTTCCTTAAAGAACTAGAGTAATCCACCCGATTGTTTTAAAAAAAACGATGCCTAAGAATTTTAAAGTATTCCTGTCAAGGTTTGCTTCTCAGGAATCTGGATGACTAGTTTTGCTTCTGGAAATTAATATTAACCATTTAGAATATCTCAGCATACCTCCTCCACTGAAAGACTATGGTGACACAACTGCCTTCTGTTTAATGCCAGTAACATCCATATTGTTCACACTTTCTTTTGCAAGTGACTTTTGCATAGATGAAAATCACTGAACACAACCAACCTTTAAGCAGTCATTTGGCGGAAGAGATTAAGAGGAGTGCCTTTACATCTACCCCTATACTCCTTCAACAACAGCAATTATCAGGTGCTAACTTCTAGACCCATGCCATAAAAAGCTTCACCCACTGAATACCAAACTTCTGTTAAAGGCGCATAAGCAAGCCATGCTGTTTTCCTTTCCTACCTAGCTGGCAACCCAAGTATCACTAGGATGACAGCTGTAAAAAGAAAGCTGTTTCTGTGTCTGGTAAGATTTGTCTGCCATTTTTCAACTCCAGATTTTCAAGGTGAAATAAGGAGGTGGGGGGGACAAAATGTGAATAATTTTGTTAGTGTGGACTACACCTTTCCCCATATGTTGCAAGATGCTGGGCAGATGCAGATCAAATTTGTATAATTATAGTGAGAAGCCTATGTTACAGATGCCTACAACTGGCAGGGACCTCCCTGAATAAATCACGTTCACACACTTGTAGACATATGAGAACTGGTAGCCAAGCAGAGTTCATTAAGCAAACCAAGTGAAAGACCAGACAACCTTGGCTGGCAAAAAACAAAAACAAGAGAGGTTGCTTTTGAGGGGTTATTAGAAATGATTGATGGCAAGGACCCATGAATAGTTACTATTTTATTTCTACTCCACCTTTCTCCTCAGTGGACACCCATTCAGCAGCTAACATCATTCTCCTCTCCATTTTATCATTACAACAACCCTGGAAGGGGATGAGTGTGTGTGATTAGCTCAAGGTCACCCAGCAGGCTTCCACAGCAGAGGCCAGATTTGAAGCTGGGTCTCCCAGATCCTAGTCCAACACTCTGACTACTCCACCCCACTGGCCCCTTACCATATTAAAAATAAAACATGTATATTAAAAGACAGTTCAACTGTAACGATGATGAACCACAGTTTTTAGACGTTTATCAAGGTTATTATTGTTTCTGGTGCTTTCTGTTTTCAACATGTTTATTTTGTAAGCAGCCTCAAGAAGGTTCTGTGGAGAAAATGACATCTGAACAACAAAATACGATTTGCTATCTTCCTGGAGGTGGTGGAAAGGACCATCAAGTTACAGCTTATTTATGGCAACCCCATAGGGTTTTCAAGGACAGCGGCAATGATTTGCCATTGCTTGCCTTTGTGTAGCAACCCAGGACTTTGGTTTTCAATCCAGGTACTAACCAGGGCGGACCCTGCTTAGCTTCTGAGATCTGACAAGATCAGGACAACCTGGGCCATCCAGAGCAGCACTCAAACCAGAGAATCCCACAATCTTGTTCATGTAATGACAAACATGGTTAGTTGCTGAAGCTGAACAAAGCTAATGTTTTCCAACCAATGAGTTTCTAGTACTACAACTTGTTAGTAGATGTGCATTTGTTCTGGAGAAACCAGTATATTTGACTGGTAAATTTTCTAGCACTCAAAATAGCAGTATTTTGCTTCTGAAAAAATATAACTTCCCTTTTCCCAGCTACTCTGCCAATAGTGATTGACACTGCTGCATGAAACTTAAGATCATCAAAGATACCTATTCACATCTCACCTACCAGTAATACTGAGTGAACTCTTAAAAACCTTTATCATTTTTTTTAGAAGAAATAAATCTGCCTTCTCTTAAAACACCTCAGGCAGGAAAGCACTCATATGTTCCTTAAGGACTACTATATCCCTACACAGCAATGTACTACCATTTCACAGTTTACTGCAATGACATAAAGATTCCACCAGTTAGTAAACTAGAAAAAATATCTATAATTCCTTGGTTTTGCATGAAAAGTGGGGAGGTGCGAACTGACCAGTGAGTGGTGCTCTTCAGGGGCCGCCTCACCTCGCCTAGGCTTCCTCGGCACCAGCTAGCCCTTCCTCCCTTGGGGATATGGCCAGGGAGGGAGACGGCCCTTTTCCAGGAGAGAGGGTCTGGAAGACAAGAGAGGAGTTACTTCGAAACGCTTCCAAGCGACAAGGATCTTGCAGCATATGGAGCGAGTCTGCGGTTGCCATTCATCTGGGCGACGGTTCAGCCCCGAAACACAAGTAAGAAATCCCCAACGCGCACGGGGCAAAACCAGGAATGCAGGTGCAGAGTGAAGGGCCCAGCAGCCCAGGCGTGGAGAGGCCGCCAGCAGCTCCCTCCCCTCCGGCCCGCTCTTCGGCCTTCCATCAGGAGGAGGGCGTGACGGTGGGAGAAGGCGGGGCTGTTTTGGCTTCCCAGCCCGTCCCCGTGCCTCGTCCGTCCGTCCGTCCCCTTTGCCAGCCAAAGAGGCTCGCCCCGTTTCCTCTACAGAACCACCCAGTTCCTCGCTGGCAAGAAACACCCGTAACTGCTTCGGCGCAACTTTTCTCTCAAAGTGACCACTCACCCCGTGAATGGGGGGGGGGGGGGGGGGGAGACTTCCTCGGGGCTAGAAAGAGACAGTTGGACGAAACAACATTCCGCACCTGACCCTGTCTTCCGGCGGCCGCCGCACTGTTAAAGCCGGGTTCAGAGTCTGGCACGTGACAGCCTCAACGTCTCCACTGCGCAGGCACCTTCTACTCTAACCCCACCCCCCCGCAAAAAAACACAAACCCGCAGGCATTGCGTCCCTTACTGCGCCTGCGCTGCTGGAGGGGACCGGAGCTACGTAAGCCAGACGGTAGCTCGTGTTTTTTGGTTTTTGCGCGCCCTCTGGTGTCCGTTGGGATGGGACTGGGTTGTAAAGCGCAAGCGAGAAGGGGGCGGGGAGCGACTCTGCTCACCTCGCGGCGGAGGAGAGTCATACCAGTGCCTCGTCCTTCAAGGAGCGCGAAAGGCGGCAATTTTCCCTGCATTGTCAAAATAAAACAGGACACTAGGAGTCCAGTGGCACTTTACAGGATGACAAAATTTATTCCCGCGTAAGATTTTGTAAATCAGAGCTGGCTTTTATAAAATGCGTTCAAATCTGTTAGCCTGATGCTTTTTATTATAATAACCGGGGGAAGGGGGGGGTGTTTATAAAGAGAAGTGCCTTTAAAACAAGATCCAATAAAAAGACAGGTAAAGTAAGCTTGATTGCATTTTAATATTGACTTAAAACAAAGTTTCGCCTCTCAGAGAAGGCAGCTTCAAGAGACTCCCAACACAAAATTGCTGAATACAAATTCATTAGCAAGTGTAATTAGTGTAAACACGGAGTAAACTGAGCTTTTTAGTTAGATTTTGTTGTAAATCAACCCCTTTCTGCCTTTTTACACACCTGCCTTTCCTGTCGTGACCATCAAACCTAATGCAGGGGTCCTTTCGTAGAAAAAGAGGTGCAGGAGCTCATTAGCATACTTATTAGCATAACTCATTAGCATAACTGGCCGAATGTCAGTTTCAGCCCTGTTATACCCTATGGGCCATTGAAGTCAATGGCAAAAACTCATAGGGTATATGAGGGGCTGGAGGAGAGGGGTTGAGGGAGAGACTCCAGACTTGCAGGGTAGCTTCTGGGACCTCTCCCCCAAAATACCCACCAAGTTTCAAGAAGATTGGACCACGGGGTCCAATTCTACAGGGCCTCAAACAGGTTGCCCCATCCCCTCCATTGTTCTCTATGGTGGGAAAAAATGTTACTTGGAGGAACCCGAGGAGGGAAGGCAGTTTAAACTGCTTTCCCTCCCTGGATTGGCTTGACTTCCCCAGGCACCCCCCAGGTCACAAGGTGCCTGGGAAACCCGGGGGGGGGGGGGAGGCTGTAGGTGTGGCCAACTTGGAAGCCAGCCGGATCTCCGTTCCTGTGCGTTCCTGCCCAAAAATAGCCCTGACTAATAGTAACCAACATTTTGGACAGAATCTCCATTTAGCAGAATGCTGTTTAAAATGAACATTGTTTAAAAAATTTTTTGCACACACACAGCTTATCTACAGTCATACAGTGCTATGACTTGTGCTACGGTGGCAGCTGCTGCCAAAGCAAAATTTTAAAAATCTGCAGCCAATCATCTCCAATGGCCAATCAGGAGCCCTGCCGGGCCAAAGTCTCACCTGGCCCCACCACTTCTTGAAAACACTTGGTGAGCACTAGGGCACCCTTGGGCACCACATTGGGGAACTGTGGTTTAAATCCTTGTGAACTAACCAGAGCTGAAAGTGGAAGATAGACTTTAAAATATTAGAGAGGTTCAGTTCCTCTGCCACAACATCAGAAATTAGACTTGGACTGTTGTTGATGGGTATGCACATTTACCCTATAGCAAGGATCATTCAAGCTAACTTCCAAAGGAATCCATGATTTTGTCCATATCGTGAAATTTAACATTAACATATAAAGCCCTAAATGCTTGCTTACTCATTATTCTTCCCTGCATGGGACCGAGTTGTTCTAGTATTCATGGAGATGGGCTATGTGTCTGTCTATCCTGGCTTTCTAGCATGGGAAACTGTTACCTTTAACCTTTACTTCACTCCAAACCAAAGATAGCTGGTGCCCTCTGATATCAAAGGGCTCTAGTCCTAGCGACATGTGGTTATATTGCGCATTGTACTGAAACACAATTCTGTATGTTCCAGAAGTGTGCAAATGAAACAACTGACAAAGAGATATTGTTAAATGTAAAGGTTTCCTAGATACATGGTTTGTATTTTCCCCCCTAGTGGCTTTCTGGTATGTAAAATCCATCAACTTTGAGCTATCACTTTTGATATGGAATAGGAGTTACTTGCCTTTTAATTAGATTTAACATTTCTAAGTTCTGCTACAGCACTTCTCAAAATCATTCCTGTAATGAAAAGGGCAAAGCTGCAGCAGTCTTAGTGTTGCAGTAACAGTTAAAATTGGTTATACTTCTGCTGTATATTTAATTGGGTCATGCTTTTTGCCATCTTTTCAATTTGGCACTCACCTGATTAAAAGGTAATATGGTTGTACTGCTTCCTCACTGTTCCATGGCTTTGGCTGACTGTGTTTTTAAAGCCATCAAATACATAAAGGCTACATTTGTCCATCAGCTGCTAGTAGCTATGATAGCAAAATTGAACCTCCACAGTCAAAAGCACTATGCCAATGAATGCCTGCTACTATGTGATAACAACAGGTTTCATGAGCTCCTGCTTTGTGGAGTTCCCCAAATCATTGGCTGCCAGCTATGTGCAATAGGATCCTGGACAAGATGAAGGTTTTAGTCTGACATAGGACAGTGGTCTTTCAGTTCTTGCATCATGAGTGTAGAACAGATTCCGAACACACTATTAATCTACTGATAAAAAATGCAATTCCAAATGCTGATCTGATATAAGACATCACTACTGTAACCATGAAGCACACACTGGCTCAAAACCCCAGTGTCCCCAAAAGCTTGTCTTAGTGCCTCTGGCCAACAAGTTTATGTTAATCAGCTTTCCTTCTGCAGGGAATTCCATAAAATCAGGGCCACCACAGAAAATTCTCTGCTGTATACTGTAACAGACATCACATACTGCACTGATAGAAAGTTCAGCAGGGTTTCATCTACCAATCGTGTGCAGGGCATAACTTGCATACACTTGTTGTGCATAAAAAGTGTTTACAACTTCCATTCTTCCAATTAGCTCTGAGAAGCAGCTAGCTTTGAAGAAAGGGAATAGAATGAAAGAACTGCACATGCTGCCTCTCAAACTGCATCCTGTGATACATTGGAAGCGCAGGAGCAACAGATGTAAGTGGCAAAGATAAACGTCTTCGTATTACCACACATTTCCTTGTTTGATTGCATCTTCTTAGTTTCTGAGTAAATTTTCAATCACCCAAGATTTGTGTTAAGAAAATGCAACAGGGACAAAAGAAATCTTGGTGACAAGGAAATGTAACCTTTTCACGAACCAACTTGCACCTGTACATTTCACCATCTTTTAAAATTTATTTTAATTTTATTGATTTAATTTATACCCCACCCTCCCCGCCAAGATGGGCTCAGGGTGGCTTATATAACATTTCATAAAAATACAATTAAAACCTATCATAACATATAAACATATGGCATAAAATACCAATAATTTAAAATACAACTAAAACGCTGGAACATTTTTGAGTAAACAAGAGCAAGGGTTATTTAGGTAACCGTATAATTAGGAAACCGCATAATTCCCATAACTTTCACACCGGCTCAGTCCAGTCACTTGTTGTGCAGTGGGCACAGGTTAGAGATCGCAATGGTAAGGCCAGGGCACAGGCTGGAGGTGAAAGATGGTAAAGGTGGCAAAGCCAGGGCACAGGGACACTCCTTGGTGTAAGATGCAAGAAAAATATTTTAGACCAACAATATGCCAAGTTTTATATTACCACATGCCTACCTGGGCCAACTCCTACTTGCCCTGGGCAAACAGCAAGTTGAACCTCTGAACTGACATCCATATATTTTTCCATTCTAGAAGTTTCTCTAAGCGCCAGCTTCTCTGCAGAGTTGATAAGAATCCAAGTAATGTTTCTACTTTCCTTTGACTGCTTCTCCTATAGCTCATCAGAAACGAGCTTCTGAATTTATGGCAATTCGCGTGTGCTAATGAGACAGCACAGACCACAGGTGGGATTTTCAGAGCATCTGTCAGCTTGGCTGAAGTTATCCGGTGGAGGCAGCTTTGACTCTTGAAAGCTTATACCCCAAAAATCTTGTTCACCTCTAAGGTGACACTGGACTTGAATCCAGCTCTTCTACTGCAGACCGACACAGCTGCCCCCTGAAACTATCCTGATATCAAATTAGACTCAATACTTTTCAATGGAGACAGTTCACACTTTAGGCCAAGAAGCATCAAGGGACAAACATGTGCACGTTATTCAGCCTCGTGTCCTACTGTAGAATGGAGTCAGCTGTATTCTAATATGTCTATTTCTAAACCGATTCCTGTGAATAAACCACCTCCCCTTATGCCACACAGCTTTAAACAGACCAATAACCTTGTTTTGTACTGAATCTGATTACATATCACGAACTCCCTGCAATTATTCTACGTATGAATTTGTATCTTCTAAAAACTGAGCTTCATTATCAAGATATTCCAAGATAACATTTCCGCCATTGTAGAGTGGGCATTCTTTGTTGCTTATCCAAGATGCCAAGGTATGGTCCAAAGGTAAAGCCTCTCCAGATGCTGGGTGGCAGAGTCTTAATTTCTGAAAATTTAAAAAGAAATCCTGGCATTACTGCATTATAAATCAAATAAGAATATGGGATACAGGAAGATGCTTCGTTTGAGTTACCTTGGCAGTGCTTTTGTTGTTGTCGTTTTTAAGATCTGCCAAGGAAGCTGCTGAATCAATGACTTTGCCAATGCTCCATTTACTACAAAAGAACACGGGCTTGCTTTTCTCCTTGTTTCCTTTTGGTAAAAATACTTGGAAATAGATTCTCTCAGTCTACAACAGAAAAACCCAAATACGTAGTATTAAAATATGAGTTTCTAGTCATACAGGCATAACAAAAGACTATGTCAATCAGAGTGTATCTGGGAGCTGGCTGTTCTGTCTACACAGATAGAACTTTACACCTTGCAGACCATATTTGAAATTGAGAGGCCTTGTTAGAAGAAGAAGAGAAGAGACTGGATTTATACCCCACCCTTCACTACCTGAAGGAGTCTCAGAGTGACTTACAATCTCCTTTCCCTTCCCCTCCCCACAACAGACACCCTGTGAGGTGGGTGGGGCTGAGAGAGCTCTGACAGAAACTGCTCTTTTTCAAGAACAGCTGTGCGAGAACTATGGCTTGCCCAAGGTCATCCTGCAGATGCAAGTGGAGGAGTGGGGAATCAAACCCTGTTCTCCCAGATTAGAGTCCATGCGCTTAACCACTACACCAAACTGGCTCTCAAAAGAAATGTTTGAAAATATTAACTATGGAGGAGTGGTTTCAGTACTCTTCCTTGCATATGGGGTCAACAATTTCCTTAAAGTTTCCCCTTTCTTCTTCCTCCTTTATCTAGACACTTGTGTCTAACTCTAGCCCGGAAGCAGTTAGCAAAGGTGCTTCCCTCTGGCACAAGGAGCCTTCCTCTGAAGCAAAATGCCTGGGAAACTCCTTCACTATTGGAACAGATCTGTGGAACCCAATCCCCTGTTTTTTTTTATTTCACCTCCAGGTTCAAGCTACTGTTTAGAAAAACACCTTCTTAAGAAACAGGAGCACTTCAATTTTAACACAGATTCAGATGGACAGAAACAACTGTCCTGCAAAGTGTCACAATAGACAGTTTTATATTTAAGAAATAGTTTCCCCTTAAGTTTTGAAGGATGGCAGTTCACATGGTACATCAGAGACAGAGACATTCAGCGACCCATCAACATCCCTGCCAGCCCATTCCTCCATTCACTTGTAAAGCGATAAGAATGATAAGCAAGCCTGAAGGTCCAAGACAATACAATGATCTGAAGTAACAAGGAATAATTTGCATGCTGAATTTCAGTCTCTAGGCGCATTATTATGCTCATAGTGAGGCTCAAAAAGTGAAAGACTCATTCAGCTACTAAATTGGGATAAACTAAGAACAAACATGTAGGACCTTCTGTGGAGGATCTTGCAACCCTAATTGTGAGAATCTAGGCTAATCTCATGCTTTGCCGTGGATGTGGAACCCCATTCTGAGTGGAGTTATTCATTAGTTAAGATGGAGTTCCTACTAGAAGGTTGTGTTGGTTTGAATCCTCCTCATCTGCTAAGCCCACTTTGCACTAGAGGACAGGAAAAAACAATAAAATTACAAAAAAGAAGAAAAATCTCCATATAAAGGTGTCTTTTTAAAATGCTAATGGAAAACAATATTCCTACTGATGAGCAATAGTAATGAGGGGGAATTAAGACTGTATTAGGCTGCAGGAAATGAGTTACCATAATGATTAAAGCTATAATTTCACACAAGCTAATCATGCATACCCCTTTGTTGAATAAAAATGGCAGAGGGAAAATCACAAATGTCGTTGGAATGGAATCATGACTGACTTACCAGTGGCAAGGATTTATCCCCACACGCATGCATTTTTAGTTTCATTAGGGCCACTTTTGCTGCTGTTCCAACATTCTTGGCTCCTATGCATCTTTTCATCACTGTGGTTTCTTTCTTGGAATCTAAGATAACCCATTTTAACAAGAATTACATTTCCCTCTTATTTTGCTACACAAAGAATGATACACCAGTGTAACTTTTTTGAAGTGCTTAATAAATGGCATACTGGGAGAACTCAAAGCCTCCACTAGCTTGCATACATAGAACAGAACTTTTTATTTGACCTCTGACCACTGTATGCCTGCCATTATTCTGTATACTCAAGACAGACTGCACAGCAGCAAATCTAAAATGACAGATGTCTGGGACAGCCCAGATGCATGAGAAGAGTCTACTTTTTTCTACGGGACTTTTCAAGACAATGGCTTCTTATGACTAGAAATGCACAATTATCAGTCAATTGTTATATGGGATACAGAAGTCTCTGAATTGCATTTTCCTAGCGCTGAAACTGTAACATTTTGTCACTGGGAAAATACAGTTTGTGACATGATTTGTTCCTTTCCCTTTGCACAAATTAATCGTAACAGACTCAAAAGTGCATCAAGTGTGCAGAGCCAATGTAGTGTAGTAGTTAGAGTGTTGAACTAGATCTGGGAGATCCACATTTCAATCCTCACTCTGCTTGGGCCAGTTGCACACTCTAATCTACTTCACATGGTTGTTGTGAGAAGGGGAAAATGTTGTAAGCCACTTTGAGTCCCCTCAGGGGAAGAAACTGGCATGCAAATGAAGTAAATAAAAATACAGAATTGCAACCCAAATCCACTAACAAATGTGCATCTGACGTGATATGGCACTGTCTGAGAGCGGTTATGAGGAAATGGAAATTAGAGATTGTCATGATCTGTGCCAGGCTGGAAGACAAGCCTAGTGCGGCCTAGGCTCAGGAGAGACCTGTGCTCGGGGTAGAGGGCTGTCAGCCTACAATTCTCCTGGTGCTTGATGGTGGTGTTAGCCAATGGGAGCTTGGGGAATATGTGAGGAAGGAACTTTAGCTGTGTAACTGACAAATGGTTCTTTTTCTCTTTATTGTGGCCTTTCCTCAGACAGGGAGTAAGCTGAGGGGGAAGTCTGGGCTGGGAGAGAAGTCCCTCAGTGGGATGGGGTGAGTAAAGGCAAGAGGCCTGGTATAAGAGGCTGTAGGCCATAAGTAGTACCAGTTAAGGAAAAACAGTTGTGTTAGATTCATTTTAGTTTACCTTTAAAACACTGTTATTGATTTTACTGCACCTTGTCTTGTTTTCCCTGCCCCAGTATTGTTTAAATAAACCCTGTTGTTTAAGTGTTCTGCCTGGTCATCACGCCTTATGTTTCTTGATTAAAGGAGGGCATTTGGTCGGGCTTGGGAGGGTACCCTGGGCCTTCTCAAGAGACGCTAAGTCCAGGGGGGTGGCGGCAGAAGGTGGCAACCCACAAGGGATCATGACATGGTGGCTTTAGCGGTGGGATGTGCCAGATGTTGACCTGGAGATGCAGAGCATAATTGGTTTATTTTCTAAAAGATTTTTTTCTCTCTCTTTCCCTGTCTGGTTGTAGGAAGCCACATCGTTTTTAAGGTGCCGGTTAGACCAAGAAAGGTCTAATAACAGTGTTGTAAAGAGGGTTTATTTATTTCTAGCTGTCGGGTCAACTGGACAGAGAGGCTAGAGTTAGGCAGTGTATGTTCCTCCGTTCTGGGAGACCGAAGCCAGAGGGCACACCTGGGCCTAGAAGCAAGACCAGAGCAGGGGCTGCTGATCAGATGTCCGGCCAAGACCCTGGGTGACATCAAGGCCCTGATGTGCATTGACAGGTTCCTGACTCTTCTTCCGGAGCACATTAGGTGCCCCCTTCTGGACAAGAGCCCTTCCGCTCTCCAGGAAGCAGGACAGTGGGCCAAGAGACTGGCTGAAGCCTATGGCTATTTCCTGTTACCACCTTTGGATTAGTATTCTGTCCTACTGCCCAGCCCCAAACAGTATTCTGTAGAAAATAATATTTTTTACTATACTTGCCTACAATATTTTTAACAAGTTGTTGGGTGACAGCCATGCGAGGCTTAGGGGATTCCAGTTTCTCACATTCATGGTCTGACTGATGACGGTGCCTGTGAACAATAACAGTTGAGGAAACATTCACTAGTAGCCAACCAACAGGTTAATGCAAGGACAGGGTAACCATTAATTCTTTTGCTCACCTTAAGCAAAACTGCTTTTCACAAAATGAACATAGTACTGGTACAAGTTCTTTCCCATCACAACCTCTGTACGAGCACAAGAAAGATCTGTGATGATCCGGTTTCACTTCCTCATTTTTCAGATTTACCTAAACCAATTTTTTAAAAATGTCATATAAGAATATGTTGTACAGAAATGACTTATTTATAAATATGCACCACCGTTTGACTAAAATCTACAGTTTCTGAAACAGTGGCTCAATCCTGGCATTTTTTTCAATGATACATCCACCCAATTTATAGCCCTTTCTGAATAAAAAAAATACCCCCAAGGGTACTTCCCATATGTGACTTGTTCCCAGGAATATTTCCCCTGTGTGACATGTAAAGTAATATATCCTCTAACAGTAATGTTAGCAAAATTAAAACAGAAAAGGAACAAACTAAAATAAGCAATTAACATCATGTAAAGTTATAATCACTGAAGCCAGAATATATATTTATAGTCTCAGGCAGAATAGTAAAATATAGACAAAGAAAAGGATACTTGTAAAAACTTTAAGACAAACAGTTTGAAGTAAAATTAAATAAACCTACCCAAAACAATAAAAAGCAGAGTGGGGCATATAAATCCATTTTCCCACCACAAATTAACAGTGAAGCACCATATTTCAAGACATGGCTAATGCATGCAAACTTGCTCCTTTTAAAATGCACACAATTCTCCTTGAGTACAAGATAGTATGAAGAAAGCTCAGTGAAGAAAGGCAACTAGCTATACAGTTCCACCATCAATGGGAAGATTATTTGGACCACTGTGATGACAGAAATGACTTCAGGCTGCTTCCTTAAACAGCTGTATTAATACTGAGTGTTCTCCACAGGATCCCAGTACACGGGCCAGTCTGCAGTGGGGTGGTGGCAGTGGTTTATACATGAGATAAGTGGGTGTGCTTTCAAGCAAAGTTTGTAAAGTATTGTGTACAAAGTTACCCCAAGTGGAGTAAAAGGAACTAAATTTCCCACGAACCAGAGATGTTATATGCTACAATTAAATTAAGAATGATACACTCACCTCAGAGCAACCATGAGCAGACCGACTTCTATGCTGAAGACTTAAGAATTACATAACAGTTAAGGTATCATGTAACATGACAGAACATGAGAACATACCTATCTAGAATATTTTTTTATCCTGCTCTTCCTCCAATAACTTCAGAGCACTGACTATCCTTTACAAATGTTATCCTCAGGAAAACACTACAATATGGGGCTTATCCAAAGCCACATTCAGCTTCACTGAAGAATAGGGATCTGAAACGATGTCTTCCTGATCTTAGTGCAACACTCTGATCTGGATCACCAAACCTGTTCAGCCTTTGGTCACATTTGGAATTTTAAGGGTTGGCTAGTGGGATCAACCACAAAATGACTGTCACAGGTGGTAGGTTGAAACACAAAATGGCTGCTGTGGAGAAGGCAGTCACAAAATGTTGGGCAGTTCCCATGGTGGGGGCAGCTGTTTCTAAATGGGTGTTCCTTGTAGACTCAAGGCACCTCCTGGGTCTTCTGAAGCACTTTTTATTCCAATCAAGGAGAGGAAAGCCACACCTTGCTCTTTGCTTGGGGGAAGAAGTAAGTGGGTACCACAAAACATTGATGGACACCGTGGTGCCCACAGGTGTCATGTTACGAACTGATGGTCTAACCACTACACCACACCACACCAAAACTACTGAGAGAGACTTGGCACTTTCAAAATGAAGTTGTGCTAATTGGTATATTCCACTGCACAAAAATGCTTATTTGCAACAAATATTTCCCTGTCCCAAAGCTTGCATTTCTCTGTTGGTTGCCTCTCCAACACTCCCTCAGCCACCTCTCATCTCTGCACTCACTGGTTTTAAATTCATCAGGGCTGTGACAAAGTTTTGAGCTATATTACTACTAAGCTCAAAGAAAACTGACCATAGTTCATAAATGATATTATTTAATTGCTTCATACCAGAAAACTTGGGAGCAGCCATCACACACAAAAGGCAGAAAATCTGAAACGAAAAAGATGGCAATTTTTAGCTGTTCGTATCAGTGTATGTTTCAAGAGGATAAACCACAACACTCACAAAATCTAGGTGGAAACATGGATCAATTTTAGACCAGCTGAGGTACTGCTGTTCACATAGAGCAGCTTTTTAGGCCACGATACAGTGTGGTTATGCCAACTTGGCGTTGGATTGTACCTTTAATAGTTAGATCTTTCAGTGAAGCCTTATTTACTAAATCTACAATGCAGCAAGACAATCAACCCATGCTGACAACTCTTACTGGTGTAACTTGCCAAATGCTTCTTTGATCTTTGTAAACACATTTCTTCAGTTGCAACAAAAACCTCAGCTTTCAGCCATCATCTGGTTCTCGCAGAAATCCCCTCCCTCCTCTCAAAAAAGGTGCTGATTCTTACCCACTTTCATGATTTTTGAACAATGCAATGTGCACCTTTACTGCATAGTGAGTCCCACTGATTCAGTGAATCTTACAAGAAAACGAGTTTGCACAGCATATGCAAAAGTGGGCCAAGTAAAATGATTATTATAGGAGTGGAGAGGGTTTTATTGCATTCTGTAAGTTTTAGATCTGAATCTGTAAACTGCCTTCAGCTGTGGGAAAGCTGGGAAATAAATATCTCAACAAGTTTATGGAACACACCCTGAACACTAACAAAGGTGGTCCAATATGGTCATCTCTGATACTGAATACTGTGCCTTATTACCCTTGCAAGATTTCTGCCACTTTCCTTCCTAAGGGACACCCCCAGGCCCTGCCCATGATATTTCAGGAAGTCCACCTACAAGCAGAGTTTCAAAGCGCACAAGAGCTTATTGTGAAAAAGGTGGGGGGGAGGTACTTTCCATCAGCACATGTTCCATTCTATGAGCACAAGCTGTGCACTTAATGAGTAAGACTTAAAACTGCAAAAAAGGCAACAAAAAAACTACATTTTTCAAAGTCAACCTTTATAAAAAAATAACCATAGTTAAAACCAAAGAACCCTACTCCTGCGATAGTAATTGCAATCCATCAGACGGATTTAACAGCAGCATCCAGCACTGATTGTTTGAGCTAGTCTCTCTCTGCCAGCATTCACAAATACATAACACAGGGGAAGGTAAGAGATTTGACATTCAAGAGAACATGGAACAATGAATTAACTACGAACAGCTAACAGAAAGGTAAACCATCACTCCATATCAGATTTCCTTTGAGGCTCCTGGCAGTTTGGAGTTCTGGCCATGAACATAATGTCTTGTGTATTGTTCAGCCCAAAGGGAAACATGTTGTAACTGCCACACACAGCTTTAGCTTTGTTATAAACTTGCAAAAATCAGCTCCTTTTTGTTTAAGGGTTAAGTAGCAGAACTGTGAACAGTGCAAGCTGGCAGCAGTTATATCATGTATTTGATGCCAGAGGACTAGCTGTATTAGTCTATTGCAGCTAGCCTTCTTGGACTTCAGCCCACTGCTTCACATGCAAGTATTGGAGTAGCAGAAACTGATTCCTAGTAACACTTGGATCTCTCAGCAGTGGTACATACAGAGTGGAAGAGAGCTTCTGCATCCATTTGCCTAGCTGGTGCTAGGCATCAGAAACAGTTTCTATCAGCCCTGTCCTTATGATAGCATTGCTGCCCTTTCTCTTAGGATATCAAGGTGGCACATACTGTTCTTCCCAGTTCCTCACAACAACCCTGTGAGGAAGGTTAACCCAACAACAGGTGAACGGCGATTTAAGAACATAAGATTTAAATCTGAGTCTTCCCAATCCTACCCTGAGTCTCCCCAATCCTACCCTGTACACCAAGAGCTTCATGGTCTAAGTCATAAAAATAATTATAAAATAGTGTGCATGCACATACAGTGTGTCTTTCACTCATCCTCTGATCATAGCGTACTGTGCCCTGCCTTAAAGAATGATCGAAAAGCAAACCATCTAATTTTAATCATAGAAATTAAGCATCGCTTATTACTGAGCAAACACTATTTCCTCCTACAATCGTAATCAAGCAGCCATGAGTTCTGACGCTTCTCCCGCCTTTCTATGTTATCACAGCCAGGATAATTGCCTACAGTTACAACGGAAACCTGGACAAACTAGACTAGAGAAACCAAGCAATGGCTAGTAGGCAACATCCACGCCCGCTTCCTCAGAAGCCACGCCCTTAAGTCCATAGAGTCTCTTGTTTAGGAATCAATACTTTAAAAGACCAAGAGTTAAAGAGGCATTTATTTCCGGTTTCCATTTGAACGCCAACCCACGCGCAGGGCAAGTACCTCAAGTCAGACAGAGCGCTGCTCTATTCCCCAATCTCCACGGCACCGCGTTTTACGCCTCCACGCTGACATTCAAAAGGGAACCGGAAGGTCTAAGGTGACCGAAACACCATAACCACTTGGGAACTGCCGAGAGGCACCACCCCTTTTCTCAAGCATCTTGACTTTCCACTTCTGCTTAACACACGTCTGTCAGTCACCCTGCTCTTTCTCTCGCAGAGGGTCTACCGCCCGTGTCTCCAGACCCGCTTACCCAGCTGCTGGCAGTGTTCTACCCCGCAGTGCTGCCCAATCGCCAATTCCGCCATGTTTGCATAATGCGCACGCGCATACCGCTATATTTCAGCTCTTCCGGATTGGGTATGCCGGGACAGTGGGAGACAGCCTACAGAATAGCTTTGCCCCATGGGCTGCAGCTCTGCGTCATCTCAGGAGGCGGGGCTTGGGCGGTCAGAATTTGACAAAAGTTGTTGCAAAGGAATGGGGTCACCTGGCTAGTCTCCTGCTTTATCATGTTCAGTTTTCCTTTCGTATGCAATAAATGCCTGATGTTTGGCATTTTTACCCTCATTGAGTTAAGAGGCCTTTCTTCTAGGTCAGGGATCCCCAACATGGTGCCAACTAAGCGCTTTTAGAAAGAGGGTGGGCCAGGTGATGCTTTTGACCAGTGAGTAGGGTTGCCAACCTCCAGGTGGTGGCTGGACATCTCCCACTATTACAACTGATCCCCAGGCAACAGAGATCAGTTCACCTGGAGAAAATGCCTTCTTGGGAAGGTAGGCTCTACGGCATTATACCCCATTGACATCTTTCTCCTCCCTGAACCCTGCCTTCCTCAGGCTCCACTCCCCAAATCTCCAGGTATTTCCCAACCTGGCGCTGGCAACCCTATCACTTGAGGTTTCTGATTGCTCCTGGAAATTTGATTGGCTGTGTGTGGATTTGAAAAGGACAACATTGCTCTGGCAGCAGCTGCCATTACACAGCACAAGGATCTCCATGGACTCCTGATGAACACTGGTACACTTCCTGATCAATGTTCCCTCTAAGCTGTGGAGTCTTGTGAGCAAAAATTCTACTTTCTGAGCTACTGGCATTAAAGTTGTGAATGAGCAATTTGGCTGCTGCATAAATTAGTTTGCTCTGGAGCCATCCTTCCTGAGCGAAGACAAGAATGTGTGAGCCAGAGGCTGAAAAACAGTGAGCTAGCTCACACTAACTCAGCTTAGAGGGAACACTGCTCCTGAAGGCACCTGGGTTTTTTTGGCCACTGTGTGACAGAGTGTTGGACTGGATGGGCCACTGGCCTGATCCAACATTGTCTTCTCTTATGTTCTTGGCCTGATCCAACATTGGCTTCTCTTATGTTCTTATCTGGACTGTGTGACTGAAGGTAAGCCACAACAGCCTTTTTGTGGCTGGTTTTGCTTCCTGTAGCAGCCATTTTGTGGCTCCACCCACCATACTGTGTCCAAATGTACTCACAGGCTGAAAAGTGTTGGGATCCCTGTTCTGGGTAAATATGCTCAGGACTGCAGCCCTAAAAATGTATAAAGTGGGCTAAAGCAGGTGGGATACTCCCAACAAAACAAAACTACTAGAGGTCTCCTAACCCTGTGAGACATATTATTATATATGAAGAAGAAGAGATTGGATTTATATTCCGCCCTTCACTCACTTGGACTCTCAGAGCGGCTTACAAACTCCTTTCCCTCCCCCTCCCCTTCCCTCCCCTCCCCACAATAGATACCCTGTGAGGGAGGTGGAGGGGGGGCATATATATATATATATATGCTATATGCTATATATATATGCTATCCAAGTTCACAGTTCGAATTCCACCACTGCTGTGAATGAACTCACTAGGCAGCTCTGAGAGGTAATTTGTGTAAATACACTAACTCCCTACCTCTGCAGGCAAATTCCCCATTCAAGAAACATAAAATCCTTTGCTGAAAGTCAATGCTCACCAGGTCAGGCAATTCCCTAAACCAAAAAACCAGTCCCAGCTTTCCTTCACTTCCGTGGAGCAGGTGGTGCTCCAGAAAAAACCCAGGAGGCATCACCTCTGGGTCTGCACAAAGTGTATTTGAAAACAGCTGTCTTCATCTTAAGAGTCTGGATTTTCTATATTTCATGAGTCGTGACCCCCCCCCCCCCCCCCCCCCCGGCTATCAACAATTAGGGGCTTCACAAGGCATGTAAGAGGGTCAGGGTTGCCAGCTCCAGGTTAGGAAATCCCTGAAAATTTGCGGTTGGAACCCAATGCTCCCTCTAAGCTGTGTAGTCTTGTGAGCAAAAATTCTACTTTGTGAGCTACTGGCATTAAACTTGTGAGCGAGCAATTTGGCTACTGCATAAATTAGTTTGCTCTGGAGCCATCCTTCCTGAGCTAAGACAAAATGTGTGAGCTGAAGGCTAAAAAACTGTGAGCTAGCTCAAGCTAACTCAGTTTAGAGGAAACACTGGTGGAACTGGGGAGGGAGGAGTTTGGGGAGGGGAGGGGGCTCAGCGAGGTACAATGTCACAGAGTTCATCGTCCAAAGCAGCAATTTTCTCCAGGGGAGCTGATATCTGTAGTCTGGAGGTCAGCTGCAATTTCAGGAGACCCCTGGTCCCACCTGTAGGTTGGCAACCTGGTGGTTCCAGCCGGGATTATGATTTCCAGGCGACTTTAAAACCTTGCTTTTCCAGTGTTAACTCTCCAAGAGAAGTACCCATAAATCAATTTTTTTATTCTATCTATTTATTTTGACTTTGCTGTATCGAGTGTTCTCTCAGTCACGGAAAGGCAGGCTAGAAAGAGAGTGCCTTTGGGCATGTGCCGAGTGCACTCCCGGGGCAGTTGTAACCGGCGGGGGCAGGGCGCATTCCTCAGGTAGCAACACCTGTGGCAGGTGCGTGTCGGTCACGTGGCCCGGCCATCCGCCTCGGGAACCACTGCTTCCTTTCCTATTGGAGTTTCTCAGCCGCCGCGGCCGGACGGAGCGGGGAAATGCAGCCGACGCTGCTCCTGGCGTTTTGTTGAGCCCCGGGAGAGAGTTTCGGGGCAAACCCGCCGGATTGCTTTCTCTTCGCGGTTGCCGCGCGGCCTCGATCCTTGGCAGGGGACGGAATTCTCGACAAGGGCCAAGATGAGTAAGATCCACAAGCTTTTCAAAGGCGGAGGGGGCTCCGGCTACTCCAAGGGCAAAGGCAAGGGGGGCCCCACGCCCCAGGAGGCCTTAGCCCGTCTGCGGGAGACAGAGGAGATGCTTACCAAGAAACAGGAGTACCTGGAAGCCCGGATCGAGAAGGAGCTGGCGTTGGCCAAGAAACACGGCACCAGAGACAAACGGGGTGAGTTCATCAGGTCGACGGTTTGGGGACTGGAAAGTTACACTCCGGAGCTACCTTCAGTGTCAAAACGCTTAGCCCTACATTTCTGAGCATGTGGGAAATGTCTCACTCAGAGTTTACCCCAGTTGTCCAGTTTTGGGACATTTCTCTGCTGCTCTGTATAAATGCCTGTGTGTGAAGTAGAACGAGAGAACGAACTGCCTAGCTTGTAAAGAATGTGGAAAATCAAGAAAATCTATCTGAGCTGATCATGTGCCATGACTGTGTGTATGGATTTTTCAATCCCTGTATGTAAACTTGGAAGCCCTTTTGGAAGCAGCTTCCCCAGGCATATACCCAAAGCTAGCCTCTAATGTTTGTGAACATAACGTTTGATCACAGCGTTACACGACCATCCTTTCTCTTCCAAAAAAAAGGGCTCTTGCCTGTTCTCTCCCCCCCCCCCCCCCCCCCCAGAAGAAGACTCCATTATTTTTACAGTATCGGTTCCCTTGAGCTGTCTCTGCTGTGCTCTGTCTCTGTTTACAACCCTTGTTTCCTGCTTGTATAATACCGTGAACCTTATCCCCACTAGGAATCTGGCAGGTTTCACCTTGCTTGGTTTTCATAAATTACTACTGCAAAAGAACTGCACTTTGGATTCATCTGTAAAGTTTCTGCACTTAGATCACTTTAAAAACTATAGTTAACAATGATATCATGTTCTTTTTATGTTGTGAGGTACATGAATACAGATCACATGATGTGTGTATCCTGATGTGATGCCTCTGACAATGCTAAACTAGTCAGGATTTGCAAATTACCTGAAGGCCAGGATGTAGGTACCCTTGGAGGCAGGTGTGACTGTTACATTGCCATGATAGAAATACGCTAAGTAAATAAATTAAAATGTAACTATTTTTTAAAAATCCAGTAGTTTTAAGTGCTTTGTCTGAAAGAATCTCACATGTTTTGGTAACTTAATGATGCACATTATTTGTTGTCGTAAAATATAGAGGGAATACTTTATGCATAAGACTGATCCTGTTGTTTAAAAACGAACTGAAGAGCATTATATGGTTGAAGTCACTGTCTTCTCCCAAATGGATTTGTTTTTGGCATTCAGAATGTTATGTTTTAAGGCTGATGGGAAGCTAATCTAGATGCAGAGCTGCCTGTGTCAGTTGTGCCATGTTTGCATTGCACTTGCAGGGCAATCCTAAACAGACTTGCACCCTTCTACATCCATACTTCAGTGGATGTAGAAAGGTGTGTCTCTGTTCAAGATTGCACTGTTGGAGACCCACCCTAGGTAGCCAATAAAAGTTTCTGTGTGAAGTCATGTAGGTGTGTTCTAAATTTATGTAAGAGTACAAAATAAGAATGGTTTTCTGCTTGGTGAAAGTGCTCATGTTCCATCTTTCAATGTTACTTCTGTGTTGGCTAAACGAAAAGATTAAATCCTGTGACTACTTTATCTGGGAGTAAGCACCACTGAATTCTGCAGTGAATGCACCTAGGATTGCATGGTAAGACTACCTTCACACTTCTTTAGGCATGAAGTCTTGACAAAACTGGTGTGGCTTAATTCTGAGCAGAGCTTTTTTTGTAGAAAAACCAAAGCAGGAACTCATTAACATAATAGGCCACACCCAGAAGCAGAAACTCATTAGTATATTAGGCAACACCCCTGACAGCGCAGTTCCCTCCCCTCCTCGGGTTCCTCAGGTGCCCTGTGGCTTGTGGGGCACCTGGGGAACCCGAGGAGGGGAGGCAGTTTAAATTGCCTTCCCTCCCTGGATTGGCTTGGCTTCCCCAGGTGCCCCATGGCTTGCAATGTGGCTGGGAAACCCGAGGGGGGGGGAGGCTGTAGGCATGGCCAACTCGGAAGCCAGCCGGAACTCCGTTCCTGTGCGTTTCTGCCCCAAAATAGCCCTGATTCTGAGTAAACATGCACCAAATCAGGCCGTGTGAGTGTCCCTTCACCCATTTCCCTTTGGCTGTGTAGGAAGCATTCCCTTTTTAGGGTGCCCTAAATATTTGTCTGCATTTATTTCCACAGAAGCCCTTTGAAATGTTATTAGCACAGCTAAACAAATTAGGATCCAGCCAGTTATGCTATTGTGCTGCTGGACTTGAGGAGACCCAATAGTGGAGGAAAGAGGGCTGGGCTTATTATTGGCTAGACTTAAAAGTCAGGAAACCGGTCTGTGCCCTAGGCACAAATCTATCCATCATGTGCATAGTGTGTTTCCACTGTAAGCATTGACTTGGTGGCTGGGTTTGTTATACTACAGACAATGTAGTTCGTGGATTCAGAAGGCTTTGATTCTCAAACCCGCCATCTAGTACCAGGTTTTGTGTTTTTTTAAAAAAAGTGATTGCATTTTCCAAAACTATAAAAAACTATCCCTAACACTACAAGACTATCCCTACTTAAAGCAAAGAATATAAAACCGCTTTTCAAATACATGTAAATGAGATTCCCCTTGTAACAAGTTACAAACTACTGAAACATGATACTAAGTTTAAAGTAATGTTGGCTATGCACATGCATATTCAAGCATGTGGTAAGATACATAACTAAGACTTTTAGCTTAAACAATAAAAAGAAACTATTTCCCCCTCCTCCTAGTACCAGTTTTAAAGAAAGGAGAAAAGATTGTGGTAGCACAGCACTTGAAAGAGCATGGCATTAGGATCTGAAAAAATTATGATCTATTCTTGTATGTATGTAAAAATAACTGGAACAGTCCCCAAATGCTCTGTTTTCCTCAGCCATCAGTTCAGTAATTAAGTCTTTAGTAGCAGGTCAACTCTTGAATATACTGCTCTTTGTGTGTGTGCATGTGCGTGTGGAGGGGAGGGGAGGGGACTCCAAATCTAAGATTTCACAAGGGGTTTTTTCCCTAGGAAATGGATACAGGAAATGGATTTCGGTGTGCATGCTGCAGATAAGGAGTCTTCTATTGTGCTAATCAGAAATGGAGCCAGAGGAGAGCCACGTTAACATCTGTGTTTTCTTTGGGAGCAGCCTTTAAAGTTATTGGGACTCAGCCTCGCTTCAGATTTCTCACTTGAATAAAGAACAGTTTTTGCTGGACCTCTTTCCACGCAAGCTGCCCAAGCCTGCAGCAGCCTTTTCATGATGCTGCCAGAGGATAGCTATGCTGTCTTGCACCAAGTCATCATTTAAACCTTAGATGGGGACTTCAGAACAGGAGAGTATATAGCTTCTAAACCATGAAAATGGTAGCAGTGGGAATCCTTGTGGCTGCGGCTACCTCCTCCTCTAAAATAACTGTTGCACGGACTCTTATGAACTGGATTTATAGAGGAGGGAAGCAAACAGTCTCCAAAGAATTAACATGTTAAACAGAAGCAACATACACAGACCAGTGCAGGTGCTGAAGGATTGTTAATCTTGGTTCTGGGATGCTGAAGTTACTGAAGCAGCCACTTGGTGTACTAAAATCAGCCAGGGGTGCTAGGACTGGATCCAAGATGGTGAGCTCCACCAGCCTTTCCTCCCGAGCTTGACTTGCCCCTGTTGCCATCGGCATGGGTGACTGGGATGGAGGTCAACCAAGGCAACAGCATGGGAGACAGCAGAGAGGCATGTGCCTTCCAGACCCGGACCTTCACTGCCCATATCCAAGGCTGTGAAATCCAGGTACTGTCTGACTGCCCTCAGTGGTGTGGTTGATGAGGGGGGACGGGACATGAGCCTTCCTGACTCAAGCCAGTGGTGACTGAGGGAGGCTGTGCATGCTTCCCAGAGCCACTGCTGCATGTGTTTGGGGATCCAGAGCAGTAGTATAGATGATGGGGTAAGGGCTCCCCAGATCCAAGGTGGCAGAATGGGCAACTGGGATAGAGAGATATTCTTCCCAGACCCACAACTAAGCTGTGTGAATCTAAGTCATAGGTGATCAGGGAGGGAAGTATGCAGTGCACAGGTCAGCTGCACTGCACTGCCCAAGGGAGTGGCATTGGCAAGAGGGCACTGTCTAGTGTCAAGGTGGGGACACATGGCTTGTACTCATGCTGCTGAAGTCATGGGGGTAGGTGGTGGGCAGGAAGCAGTAAAAAGGATGGGGCCTTGCAGCAGCAAAACATTTGAGCTGGCAATATCCTTCCCAATGACTACTAAATATGTTTTGTGATGAAGAAGCCTGTACTGCTAGTTTAGCCATATTATTGGAGAGGATGTATCTATTAACTGAGCAAAGTATTTTTTCTTGGAGGGTTCTGAAAGTACAGAGTCATTATAGTCTCCAGAAAAGACAAAGGCAAGTTTGCGGTGCGAACTGTAGGAAAATGGGGGGTAAATGAGTTCTGGTGGCTGCTAATGCCTGGACAGTTCTGGTTCTCTTATGCACCTCTCCTGGTGATGTCTCAGCATTCCATGTGAATGACCTGGCTGTTGTTGTGACGGCTTTGTTATTTAAAGCTGGGCTGTGATGCAAGAGTTTCATGTGAGCACAGCACAAGCTTAGAAGCCTGGTCACAAGAACCCTCCATCAAGGCTGAAGTGAACTGGGCTGGATGGCTGGGGAAATAACCTGACTGCCGTAGATGCTTTCACCTTCTGGAGGGCAGCTTGTTAACTTTACTTTAAAAAAGAAAACCTAAAAGGAGGGGGGAGACCCCTTTTAATTATTAGTGCAAACTATACAATTTGTTCTCCCTGGTCTGTGCCAAACTGAGGTTTCTGTTTGTTATGGTGGCCACAACAGTACACCAGAAGTATAGCTCTGCCAGTCAACTGCAGCCAAAATAAGAAAGGCTGCACCTGTTGCCATATCATTCTGTTTCCCTATTATTGCTATTGCAAATGCAGAGGAATTGGTACTGGAAAATAGAGCATCCACATAAGAGTTTTGTGGGCAGTTTATTCTATTAAGTGTAATTTTTCCTGTACTTTCCTCCACTGTGCTTTTTGAGGGTTTTAAATAAAATTGGTAATTGGCATTGCGCTACAATGATCTTTTCGCCATGAACTGCCAATTCTCTGAATTTTCAGCTTTAAATTTTAAGAAGTCCTCAACCCTTGTCATTGCTGAGATACAAGGGGAATGGTGTACATATTGACACAGTATGTACCGCTCTCGATGTAACTGTGTTAAAGACCTGACTTTCTTTGTGGATCAGTTATGCCTGTTCAGTATGTTCTGGCTGCACAGTCCCCATATCCATGAGCCTTCAGACCACTCTAGTCTAACTTAAATTGTTCCATGCCTTGTATAGATAGGTAAAGTGTCAGCATCCGACTATATTGTATATGACCTCATTTTCAGTAGTAGTGCTTAATGGCAGATTACTTAATTCCAAAACTACTGAGTTTAAGCATCTGATATAGTTTTGCAGGACTTCAGTTAATTGCAACATAATGTTTTGCACGGAGGAGATCACCATGCTGAAAGCAAATTGATTTTTTAAAGCTGATTGCAACAACCCAAGTATTTTTCTTTCAGAAGTTTTGTAATACATATATAATCACTCTTTGAGCACAGAAATTTCTCAAATTGTTCGAAAAGTAATGAGAAGTCTTGTAATCAAAGCCAGTTTGGTGTAGTGGTTAAGTGCACGAATTTTAATCTGGGAGAACCAGGTTTGATTCCCCACTCCTCCACTTGCAGCTGCTGGATGACCTTGGGCAAGCCATAGTTCTATCAGAGGTGTTCTTGAAAGAGCCATTCTTGAAAGAGCTCTCTTAGCCCCACCTACTTCACAGGGTGTCTGTTGTGGGGAGGGGAAGGGAAAGGCGATTGTAAGCCGCTCTGAGACTCCAAGTGAAGGGCAGAGTATAAATCCAATCTCCTCCTCCTTCCTTCCTGCCTGCCTTTGTTAAGTGAGGAGTGTGTGTATCAACATCTGTAAGGCACTTGCCATTACCACAGCATAACAAACTCACTGCTCCATGTATAGCATTGCCAAATCTGGGTTGGAAATTCCTAGAGATTTGGGGGGTGTAGCCTTGGGAGGGTAAGTTTGTGGTGAGGACGGACCTCAGTGAGGTATAGTGTCATAGAGACCTCCCTCTGAAGCTGTCATTTTCTCCAGGGTAACTGATCTCTGAAGCCTAGAGGTGAATTGTAATTCTGGGAGATGTCCAGTCCCCAACTGAAGGCTGGCACCCCCACTATGAATCACAGAATTTGCTAAATGGGGTTCACCCTGGCTGTACTTTAGGTTTCTGCAAAGCCAGGGGAATCCTAAGGATGTGCAAAAAACTGAAATAACTGAAAAAAATGGCGGGGGTAGCATTGATACCTGTGCAGACTACAAAACAAACCAACAAAAATGGCATCTTGGGTTGTTGTAGCAACACAGTGTCATGCAAAAAAAAGGTGGAATGGCAATCAGCAACCAGGGAGCAAGGAAATCTGGAGCTGGCTCTGACCTGCCTTCTTTGCCCACGTGCTTTCCTTCTTCCTCCTTGCTATATTGCCTGGAGATGGGGCAGGACGACTGGCAGGTAGGGGAAGCCTGTGGGAGGGAAGAGAAGATTGGGTGAGGGAAGCCTAGCAGGTGGACGAGGTGGGGTGGAAGGAAGGAAATGTTGAGTAGGGAGGTGGGGAAGTAGACTCGGACATGGGGTAGAAGGTAAACTAGGGACTTGTGGGGAGAAAGGGACTTCCTCTCCCACATGAGCTTCCATGAGTTCCTCCTCTTGTTATATCTATATTTGGAAGGTTCTTTTTCCTGTTAGTTGATTTGTCACAAACTGAAAGCAGAAGAAGCTCTTTTAGGGTGTGTTCAGGCGGCGTGCTGAAGCCGGCTCAAATTGCCCCACTTCGATGTGGCTTTTTTTTACTCCAGATAATCGCAATTACACAGAAGTGTATGCCGGGTTTTTCTTCTTCTAACTTTGTGTATGCGCATAGGCGCTTATCTGGAGATCTGAAAAAATAAAACCTTGCGCATGCACAAAAGCAGTAAGCAAATCCTGCCCCAGTTCCACAAGCACCGTGATTTCACCGCCCTGACAGAACACGTCCCTTTAAACTTTTCACCCAAACTGGCCTCCTCGGGATCCTGATCTCAAAACTAGTGGCCATTTAATTTTTTTTAATAGACATGTGGGTGGAGGTGCGCTTATGCGCATATTACCATGGGAAAATTAAAATGGTGGGTGAAAAGTGGAAGCCAGAGGCTTCCGCAGCGGTTTTTTTTTTTTAAAGACTCGGAAGTGGCTCGACCACGGTTGAGCGATCACACCAGGGGAAATGCACTTTCAACTGGGAGAGCACAGAAAACACCACTTAAGGGCCTGGTATCAAAATACTACACTTTGCTCTGGTATTTGCTCCGGTAAGCAATGGCTGGGGACGGGAGGCAGCTGCTGCTGTCTGAACGCGCACACTTTATCCGTTTTCCAAGTGTGTCAAAGCCGGATCAAATGGCGTGCCTGAATGCTCCCTTAGTGGCATAGCTGAGAGCATGATCGGTTCTCCTAGCTATAAATATTTTTTTGGATTTGTTATTTGATTTTTGTGAATGGATCTAAGTAACCTTACCTGATAGAAGTCGAGGTACCTGTGATGGAAGTTTAGTGCTTGTTAATGGCTGTCAATGCCAGTCTTTTGGTGACAAATCCCAGGAGAATTTTGGGGCAGTGCCTCAGGATGGTGAAGTTTCAGGGGAATATGATTGTACTTCCAGGTGATGCTCTGGGAAACAATAGGAAAAAGACCTTTCCAAAAGTAGATATATGAAGCTTTATGATAGAGATTGGACTTTGCCATATGGACGGGGAAAATGTGTAGAGTGGCATGAAGAATATGACATCCAGGTAATGTTCTCTATTGGGGAAAATGCAGACAGCATCCCATTTTTTCCTGCTCTTCAAATTTATTGGGGGGGCTGAGAGCAGGAGGTGAGAGACGGTCTGCTGCCACTGTGTATGCTCTTAGTCCCAATACATGTGAAGATACAGAACACTCACATAAAACACTCCTGTACTGTTAAAGTGATGACTGCCTTGTTTCCCTCACTTTCAGAATTTTAAGGGAACCCTGTGTTCTGTTCAGTGTTAGCCATTTGACTAACATTTGGTTGCTATATTTGCAACTGGAGATGGCCGTGGTCTTTCCCTTTCCTCCTGCCTGGATGGCCCAGGCTAGCTCAATCTCATCAGATCTTGGAAACTCAGCCAAGTCAGCCTTGGCTGATACTTAGATAGAAGACCACTAAGGAAGTTCAGGGTTGCTATGTAGAGGCAGGCAATGGCAAAACAACCTTTGTTCTCTTACACTGAAAACCCTACAGGTTGCCATATGTTGGCTGTGTCTTGACAGCACTTTTCACCACCTTTGTCTTGGAAACTGCGATGACAATGAAGAAAGCTGATGGGAAGAAAGTTGATTCATTTGAAATGTGGTGTTGGAGGAGTTTTACAGATACCAGACTGCCAAAAAGACAAGTGGGTTCTACATCAAATGAAGCCTGAACTCTCCCTAGAAGCTGAAAGTACTAAACTGAGGCTATTGTACTCTGGTCACATTATGAGAAGGGTCACTGGAAAAGAAAACAATGCTAGGAAAACTGAAGGCAGCAGGAAAAGAGGAAGACCCAAGATGAGGTGGATTGACTCAATCGAGAAAGCCACTGCCCTCAGTTTGCAAGACTTGAGCAAGAATATTAATGGTAGGATGTTTTGGGGGACATTAATTAATAGGGTCCCCATAAATCACAAGTTACTTGATGGCACTTAACACATGCACACATGTATGGGTGAGGGGAGCTAAACTCTATTGCTTTTTTCTTTTACTTTGTTCTTCGCTGTTCCTTAGTGTTTATCTTCTTGCTTAGATCACATCTGAAGTAATAGCAGAGCCAGGCTGGGTTTGTCTGACCCTTGGTTATCAGGGTCCCCCAATCAGCTGTCATAAGCACGACCATCTCCACATTAAGGGGAGGTGCCTCAGTGGTACAAAGGGTTACCAGCTTCAAGGTGGAGCATGGAATTCTCCTGAAATAATCTCCAGACTAAAGAGATCCATTTCCATGGAGGAAATGGCAGCTTTGTATGGCAGACTCTATGGCATCACATCCTGCTGAGTTCCTCCCCTCCCCCTCCCCGCACCACTATAGTAGGAGACCTCCTGGTGATTCCTCCCTCTTCTCACCAGTGCTTCAAAGGCCAGTGGGAAAAAATGGAGAAATAGCAGGCATGTGGCCAACATAGTGCCAGTTCGCAATGACACTTCCAGTGAAAATTGGAAGTGGTATCATGATGTTGTGGGAGATGCTTTGGTTTTGGCTGATGCATAGAGAGTCCTCCACATCATTATGACATCACTTCTGGTTTTTGCCAGAAATGTCATCATGTGCTGACATTATATAGGCACACTTCTTCCTGCCCCTTGCACTGTTTTTCCTGGTAAGAGTGCCAACTCTGAGTTGGGAAATTCCTGGAAAGGTGGGGGCAGAGTCTGGGGAGGGAGCTCAGCAGGGATGTGAAGTCATGGAGTCCACTTGACAAAGCTGCTGTTTCTTCAGGGGAACTGATCTCCGTAGTCTGGATATCAGCTGTAACTCTGGGAGAACACCACATTCTATGTGGAGGCTGGTAACCCTATTCCCTGGAAACCACAACCAAATCTCCAGGAATTTCCCAAACCAGAGATGGCAACTCTAGTGGTACATATTGGGAGGACAGCAGCCATCACCTTGTTTCCTCCTCTAACCCAAGCCTTGACATTTCTAGGCCTTTACCCATCTGCTGCCTCAGCTTAGGAACTGGAGCACCTAATGCTCCTACTTTAAAGACAATGTCTTTAAAAAACTGTGTCTGCCCAGTGAGGCTTCCCAAACTGTCCTTGGCTGGGATGAGTGGTGAGAGGTGGCAAGGAGCAGCAGGCTCAGGCAACACGCTGTGTTTGCCTTTACTAGTCACATGTGACAGATATTCTAATTTTTTTTTAAGAAAAAGAAAGAGGATGCAATCTAAGCCTGCAGACATTACATATGCAGTGATCACCGTGCACCGGTGAAATAATCGGAATTTGATGCTTGGAGGCATTAATGAAGCATACTGCAAATTTTATTTGGCTTCTAGCTCTGAATTTGAGCAATGCATGTGTCAGCAACTATGGCATGCCTTGCAGGCTTTATGCTAGTTTTATCTCCACTCTCTTTGGGAAGCCTTTTTTCTTTATTTTGGATTTCAGCAGGGATGTGCATAATGAACACTATCTTAACATAAATCCCCACCGAACTCTAGGCAAGAGCTTTGGCGCTTCTCTTACTATTGTAGTTCTGAAGTCAGAATAATGGCAGTATAGCGATTAAGTGACCTGTGATATTATGTTTATTTCCTCAGATTACTCTTTGACTCTTAACTGGCTCTGTTCTTTTTCTGAACTCTTTGGAATGGGGATCTTCTTCTTCCTGTCACTATGAGTGTCTGTGAAGTAAGTTCATGTTCGGTACAATACATCCTCAAGATTAAGGAATGTTGACTGTGCAGCAAATAAATTAACAAACCTGCATTTACTGAATGAACAAATGCTGTTGTTTAAAGGCTTTTCTGTAAGGCACCAAGCATACACAATGCTGGAAGAAACACGTTGAAAAGAAGGAACCTGGCACAGGTTTTGTGTGTGTACAGGGTTTAGCACCCCTTTTAGTTTCATCTTGAAAATAGCACCTCCCCCATTCAAATCAAGGATCCTGGTACTAGGAAATGATAGCAGAAAAACTCATCACTTCGGTTTCAGCAACTGCTACTCAAAGGTTCCACGATGGCCATGAGAGCACCAGCTCCCTCCCCACAGGTGTGCTATGAAGCAGGCACATTTCTGTCCCCAAAGGGTGCTCTACGTGTGTGGCCTTAAAATTAATCAATGCAAATGGCATAAAGAAAACAACAGATTTATGGGATATAATTTTGTTAATTTGGTTGGTAATGGATGTGTTCAGCACATGTGTTCCAACACTGCCAAACTCTTTTTGTTAATGTATTAATGTCATTCAGTATTAAGTTTTACAAAATGAAGGACATTTTATCTGCATCAACAAAATGTACGTGTTTTTAAAATGTGTCTAGATGGCTCAGGATAAAAGTTAGAGGGAGTAGCCTCGCTGTTACTAAAAATGTGAATTTCCAATGACGCAAGGGGTTGAAATGAGGTTCATGACGTGTTCTTGGAACACCTTGCAGTTGCCCAGCTGGTCAAACAAGACTTGGTAGATCTTGAAGTTCAAAGTCCTCAAACTTTGGTTGCTTTGATCCTGAGAGCATCCTCTACCTGCTGCTGCCAGTCAGCATCTCCTTTTTGTTTCTATACAAGGTTGTTATTTACCTGTCACACACTGATAGTTTGCGAGATGAGAGGCTGATGGCTGTAGCTGAACAACCATAATCAGCTAAATTTACAGTGTGTGTTTCTATATATAGTGGGTGCAACAGAGAGCTTGCTGAATCTAAGCTCTTGAAAACAGCTGATCTTTGGGCTGTAGTCAGGGTACATATGGAAGAATATGCCTTCAGTGGTGGGGAATTCTCCCTCTAAGCCAGCGATTCTCAACCTGTGGGTCGTGACCCCTTTTGGGTCGAATGACCATTTCATAGGGGTCGCCGGCTGGCGTCCAAGCCCGCCCCGCCGGCAGGAAAGGGCCCCACGCTCGATCGAGTGCAAGGTCTGGCCTCCCGGCTCTTTGCCCTCAAAGGGAGCTTTCCCTTTAAGGGCAAAGAGCAGGGGTTGGTTGGGGCTGGAGCCCCGCCCCCTGCTTCCTGCAGCCCTCAGTGGGGCCACGAGGAAGAAGAAGCCAGCAGGTAAGGCAATGGCCGCTTCCCCCTGCCCCCACCGCCGTCTTTCCTGGGCTCCGCACTTTGGCGGGGAGCCCAGGAAAGAAGGCTCCAGCCGCCCTGTCATAGTTTTTCCTGGGCTCCACGCCAAAGCGCAGAGCCCAGGAAAGAAGGCTCCCCCCCCGCTGCCTTTCCTGGGCTGCAACAGCCTTCCCCCCCCCACTGCCTTTCCTGGGCTCCACACTGAAGCCCAGAGCCCAGGAAAGGCTGCAACAGGCTCTCCCCCCACCTACCTACCTTCCTTCCTTCCTCTCTCTCTCTCCCCCCCACCTACCTACCTATCTACTTACCTTTCTCTCTCTCTCTCTTCATTGTTGTTTGGCAGAACACTACTGTTGCTTGGGGGACTTTAGGGGACATCTGCAGAGAAAAAGTCCAATGCATCCACAAACCTAGGGTTCTTCTGCCAGTGAAGTAGGGTTGCCAACTCCAGGTTGAGGAAATCCCTGGAGATTTGGGAATGGAGCCTGAGGAGGGTGGGGTTTGGGGGAATGAGGGACCTAAGCAAGGCATAATGCCATGGATTCCACTTTTCAAAGCAGCCATTGATCTGATCTCTGTAGTTTGGAGCTCAGTTGTAACTCCAGGAGATCTCCAGACCCCACCTGTAGGTTGGTAACCCTAAAAAATCATATTCAGTGTACTAGTTCTGAGGAAGGCAAGCTGATTGCCATGGTAACCTAACCTTTAGGAATTGATTCCAATCCAGTGTGGGAATAATGGTTGGACATAAGATACTGGTTTGGGCAAGATTTTGTATAGATGGAACAGAAAATAATGTTTTTATTGGTTTTGTGAAAACCGTTTGGACAACACAACAAATAATTTTATGGTTGGGGATCACCACAACATGAGGAACTGTATTAAAGGGTTGTGGCATTAGGACTTCCGGCAAGACTTGCGGTAATGGCGGACGTGCTCCTCCGCAACTGCGGGGAGCGCGATCCGTACCCGGCGGGAAGAAGGGGCTCTGGACTGGTGCCGAGCCCCCAGAGACCCCAGTGAGGGGGCTCTGCCTGGGGTGGCACGAAGGGGATCTCTCCCTACAGTGGCGATCGAGGGATCGAGATCCCTTTTAATCACCCCCATAGGTTCCCCCGCTGTGGGAGCCGTATGGCTGAAAGCGCAAATCCGTGAAGCAGCAGAGAGTGCGAAGCAATGAGGCTGGAACTGACAGTTACGTATGGAGAAAACGTGAGTCTGAAGTAAGAAAAGCAGAATACAGCGGGAAGACGGCGGGAGGAGTGAAACCCCCCCCCTCCGGGACTGGCGTACTTACCAGACTCTTCACGTGGCGTTACTGCATGAATAAAAGCCCATCCGCCTTGCTAGATGGCAGCATCGCTCACTTGGAGATATAAACTTTAAAAGGACATAAGTGCTGTTCGAAAATTTGCTCCTTTCGTTCATCTTATCTATCTATAAACAAAGAGCGCAGCCTCAACAATGGCGGGGAAACCGAAACCTTCCCCCAAACTAGGAAGTACAGCTCCGAGTGCAAAGGTTGATACCACAGAGATGAGCGCGGTGTTCTCCTCGTTATTGCGACCTCTAGTGGACCAAATGACAGCTCTCAACGTGAAGATGGACAAAATGCAGTTAGAACTAAAAGAGTCGAATAAAACCACAGAGAAGCTGCAGCGAGAACTTCTGGAAGTAAAAAATTCAGTAAAAAACCAAGACTCAAGACTACAAAAGGCAGAGAAGGAAAAGGCCTTCCACCATGATCAGCTTTTGAAATTACAAATGGAAAGATCGAATTTTTTCCTAAGACTTCAGAATGTGCCAGAAAACACAGGAGAAGACCTTAAAAATTTGCTAAGTGAAGCACTTGAACCAGTGACAGTCATGAAAGCAGCGGATATAAAAAGCGATATGGATATGGTTTACAGAACCTATCCAGATTATACTAAAAAGAAAAGCCTGCCTGGTGAAATTATGATAAGGTTCTCCAAAAAATCTACAAGAGACGTGGTGCTTAGGACCACAAACAAAGCAGCTCTGAAGATCCTGGGAGAAGAAGTAAAAGTGATGAAGGATATCCCATTTGAAATAAGGAAAAGAAGGAAAGCCTATGGAAAATTGACATCTTGGCTCCAGTCTGAGTCTATCATCTATCTCTGGAATACTCCAGAAGGACTATGCTTCAGCATCAAAAATAAGAAGTATAAGATTGACTCTGTTCAACAAGCGAAAAAATTTCTGGAAAAAAGCAAAGAAAAGAAAACTGGGAGAGACTCAGATGGTTCACTGGCCTCGCAAGAAAGCATGTATGGATTTGATAGCTCAAAGAGTGAAGAAGAAGTGTCTGACTCGGAAAAAGGAGCAGTAGCTCCAAAAGTAGATGAGACTGTTAAGACAAGAAGAGGACGAAAGAAGAAATAGTGATTAAACTGTTTTATTAAGCATTGCACCTATGTATTATAAATTGTTTAATTAACCGTATTTCTCTAGGTGGGCGTGCCTGCCAAATAGTTTTGATAATTTTTATAGTAGCAGTAACAAAATAACTGAAATTTATCCAAGGTTCTAAATGCTTCATAATTATATTATGTAACATGGTAGTATTAAGCAAATGATAAAGTACTCTCTGTATAAGGTATATGTAGCTTAGATTGTAGCGTATTAGTTGTAGATATAGGAAAAATCAATAAAAATTTATTTAAAAAAAAAAAGGGTTGTGGCATTAGGAAGGTTGAGAACCACTGCTCTAAGCTGTGGAGTCTTGTGAGCTAAAATTCTTTGTGAGTTACTGGCATTAAAGTTGTGAGTGAGCTATTTGGCTACTGCATAAATTAGTTTGCTCTGGAGCTATCCTTCCTGAGCTAAGACAAAAATGTGTGAGCTGGAAGCTAAAAAACTGTGAGCTAGCTCACACTAACTCAGCTTAGAGGGAACACTTGTGGTAGATTAGCTTTGTGCTTAAATTGTCTGGATTGAGAGTTGTCTGGATCCTGTTATAGACAGGAAGTTTAAATGAAAAAATGAGTTTGAATATGTCCTTGAGGGGTGTAGGCCTTCTTAAATATGGAAGTAAATTATTGGAAGAAGGACAAATTTAAGAGTCTGAGCATAATTGGAAGCCATGCAGCGTATCTCCCTTACTCCATAATTACATTATTAAGGGCCCAGTCTAGCATGCTTAGAAGCATTCTTCAGTCCAATTAATCTCAGTTTCTGGTAGTAAACTGTATATATTTTGGGTGCTTTCTTAAAACAACTATAAGAAAATATGGTAACATATCTAACAGTGAAAACAAAAGCTTGCATAGCCGGGGTCCGTTGGGGCCGGAGCGAGGCGGAGCAAAGCTCCGCCAGCTCAGGACTGGCCAATAGGGCAGCCACGGGCTGAGTCAGATTCTCTAATCTGATTCAGCTCGCCGCTGAAATTCGGCGGCAACTTTAAAAGCCACTGGAGGGGAGGGGGTTTGAGGGAGGGGCTCCAAACTTGCAGGGTAGCCTCTCCTCGAAATGCCCACCAAGTTTCAAGAAGATTGGACCAGGGGGTCCAATTCTACAGGCCCCCAAACAGGTTGCCCCCATTCCCTCCATTGTTTTCTATGGTAGGAAAAAAGTTAACATTTTTTCCCTCCATAGAGAATGGAGGGGATGGGACAATCTGTTTTGGGGCCCATAGAATTGGACCCCGTGGTCCAATCTTCTTGAAACTTAGTGGGTATTTCGAGGAGAGGCCCCAGCAGCTACCCTGCAAGTTTGGAGCCTCTTCCTCAAACCCCCTTTCCTCCAGCCCCTCATATACCCTATGAGTTTTTTGCCATTGATTTCAACGGCCCATAGGATATAATGGGGCTGAAACTGACATTCCCTTTCTGACACACTTCTGGTGATGTCAGGGGACATGGCATATGCTAATGAGTTATGCTAATGAGCTCCTGCAGCTCTTTTTCTACGAAAGGACCCCTGTTGCATAGCATCACTGGCCCCTTAGAATCCATGGAAGTGATAGTCCTAATGTGGAGTTGATACGAATTACATTATTGGAAGTGGAACTCTTTTAGTGCTGCTGAAGCCACACTGATCCTTGCAAATCACACTAGATGACTAGCTGTTTCATAGTTAACCAGTTCCGGGGGCAGGGTAAACTGTGTTAGTTTTTGAGTCTTACAGTTCCATAAAGAGTCTAGGATTTCTGATAATTTTTAATGGGAGACAGTGTAGTGTAATGGCTACAGTGTTGGACTGGGTCTAGGGAGGCCCATGATCAAATCCATATTCAATTATGAAAGGTCACTGGCTGATTTTGAGCAAAGTAGTTCTGAGGACAAAATGGAGGTGTCAAGTACCATGTACCCTTGAACTCCTTGGAGGAAAGGGTGTGAATGGAATAGAAATGTAATGGATAATCTTTAGGGTGCCACAAGATGGTGTGGTGGTATAGTTCACACCTATTTTCTCACCCTTGTGATTTGAAATGTTCACTGGATGTGTCATTAAAGCATTTAGGGTCCCAGCCCCAGCAGCACACAACTGCAAAGGAATTGTGAATTCTGGAATTGTGTCTTTTGATTTGTTTCCTTTTTTTATTTTATTTATTTATTTATTTATTTTAGTTTTTATATCCCGCCCTCCACGCAAGCGGGCTCAGGGCGGCTAACAAAGGCTCAAAGCCATGCATATCATAACAATTTAAAATCATTTAAAATACAACAATAATAAAACTCCATTACACAGGAGTATAACTGCTACAATAAAACTAAAATATCCACTAAAATGCTTCCAGTCTCCTCCAGTTATAGCCATCAGTCTGGGCTGCATTGGACCAATTTCCACTGTAGATGTTCTTACAGTGCTGTTACGAGGTCGGTGGCGGTTCCTAGCCAAAGGCCTGGCGGAAGAGCTCCGTCTTGCAGGCCCTGTGGAACTGCATCAGGTCCCGCAGGGCCCTGGTCTTTTCCGGGAGCTCATTCCACCAGGTTGGAGCCGCCACCGAAAATGCTCTGGCCCTGGTGCCAGTGAGCCTGGCCTCTCTGGGGCCCGGGATACGTAGCCGATGACACGACCCTGACCGAAGTGCTCGCTGGGGTATATGCGGAGAAAGGTGGTCCTTGCATTAGAAATCCTTGTACCTGATCTAAGAGAAATGCATAGGTCAATTAATCACTTCTTTCCAAAATCACTCATAAAGTAGAAATTGAAGCAAATGAAGTGCCTGGGCCACAACACAGCTGTCCCTTTTAAATGTAAAAGATCTGCGTGCATTCAATGGGATTTTTCACTTTTTGTTCTTGGGCAGCTTTTCCCTTTACTATATACCAAATTGCAGTTGAAATAGATTTCATGGCAGTAATAATGTTGATGATGATGGCAGTAAATGGGAGGAGTAATAATAATACCCACTGACAGTGCCAAAACTACACATTTTTTTTTTAATATCTGGTCCAGGGAACTTGCAGCCACACAGCAGCTGCAGGAAAGATTGTTTTAAAAGTCTGTAGGGTTCTGACTTGGCTTAGGACCAAGTCAGGAGGGGGATAGAGTTGCCATCACCAGGTGGACCCTGGAGTTTTCCTGGAATTACAACTGATTTACAGACTATAGTTCCCCAGCAGGAAGTAGCGGCTTCAATCACATTCTTGCCAATTGCCCTCCCTTCTCCAGGCTCCATGCCCAAATCTCCAGGGATTTCCCAAGCTGGAGTTGGCAACTCTCTGGGAGAGGGAGGGCTCGTGCCTCCCCCTCCCCATACAGTTTTCCTAAGCCAAAATGGTCCTGGTGTGGAGTTTTCTGCCTCATGCATGGAATATAAACTCAGATCTATGTGGTTTTTTACAACATTTAAGAGACTGAGAGATTCTAGGTCTCCTTCGTTTACCCTTCAGTGTTCAGGTTTTCCATCTTGCTTGCTTCCTTCCTTGTCCAGTGCTAAATATGTGAAGTATTTGCATTTCTATTGCACAATGAAATGATACGTAGCTGACATCTTCTCCCTTCTTATGCAAACAGTTGCACTGCAAGCACTGAAGAGAAAAAAGAGATATGAGAAACAGTTGAGCCAAATCGATGGGACACTTTCCACCATTGAATTCCAGCGTGAAGCACTTGAAAATTCCTACACAAACACAGAAGTATTCAAAAACATGGGTTATGCTGCCCAAGCAATGAAAAAAGTACACGAAAATATGTAAGTGGACACAAATCAATGTTTCTTAGGAAATTTTCTTTGTCATTATGGCTACAATCTTTGGCTGTTGCTGGAGTTTGGTTTCCTTTTTGGCTAGAGAGACTAGCATTGTGGGCACATTGTAGACTGTAGCCATGGATGCTATTGGCCTGTACAGCTTTCCATTCTAGGAAGTGCTGGAATTCAGTCCTTCCAAGAGCAGTTTCAGTTTTCCCTATTCAGACTGGCTTTTGTTAGTGGCCAGTTCAAGTTACCCATTGGTTATATCCGTTATGTGTGCCAATAACAGGGTTTGAGCATTCTATTTCGTGTCCCACATTCACTTCATTGGTAGTCCTCTTCCTTCACTAGGTGGGCTGGAGGGGGAAAATAGAGGGGAAACTTGCCTGTGATGGCAATGCAGTGATGTCCATTTAGTGTGACCTGGAAGTGACATCATCATATGTGAATGACACTCTAGCTACAGCATCACCTCATGTGATGTCACTGCTTCTGAGTTGTGCCTGATATGATGTCACTACTTCTGGGTTGTACCTAGTATGATGTTACAGCAATTCTGGTGATGTCACGATATCACTGGTGAGCTTCCCCATTTCTGGTAGGTAGGGTTGCCATCCCCTTGATGGGGGTGGGATTTCCCTTGATTTTTGGCCCCCCAAAGAGCTCCACAGTGCCTGACATGCCTCGTGCAATGATGTTGCCTGGAGATGACATCATTGCTCTGGGCACGTCGTGGGGGGACACTCTAGTGTTCAGCCAAAAACTCTATGGTGGTGTTAATAGTTTTTGGTCAAACTCTAAAGCGCCCTCCCCACAATGTGCCTAGCAAGATGATGTCACTTCTGAGTGATGTCATCATGGTGCACATGCAAGAAGATCCTGGAGAGGAACCTGGAGCCCCCTGCCTGCAAAAGGTAGGGCCCTGGCAACCCTATTGGTAGGCCTCCAGCTGGTTGCTAGCCTTGGGCTGGCAACACTAGTTCATCTTCTGAATAGTGTTGTCAATAATGTCCTGTCCTTTAACAGAGGCTTAAGGTGCGAAAATGGGCAGCTGAAACTTCATAGCATGGAAGGAAATAACATCCTATTAAGTCTCTATTAAAGAGACAAGAGATTATTTTTTCTCCAGACTGTTGTCAGCTCTACTTCTGTATGACCTGGGCCATAATTCATTGAAGACTGCTTTTCAGGCCACATACGTTCCAACTATATTGAGATCCCTGCATGCAGAATATTGGGTCTACCAATGGGGGCCCTTTCCAAGTCAGGTTATGACCTGTGAATCCATTTGGAGAAATCAAGTAATTGGCGTGTTTGTTTCTTCAGGGATCTGGACAAAATTGATGAAATGATGCAAGATATCACAGAACAGCAAGATATTGCGCAAGAGATAACAGAAGCTCTGACAAGAAAAGTTGGTGATGATTTTGATGAGGTTAGTAATGCAACCAAATGAAGAACAAAGCACAGCTATTGCTGAAATATCACTCCTTTTTTTGTGTCAAATCTTGTCAAGCTCATTTCCAAGCACTTAACACATTTGCACATCAAGCCTCTGTTGACTTAAGAAGCAGTCTGTGTTCAAGTGGTGAAAAATTAGATTTCAGACTACCCAGTTCTGAATAAGGGCCGTGCCAGAGAGACATTTTCTGCCAAAGGAAGCTTAATTATTGGAATGGAGTAAAATTCTGTGGTCCACTTTAGCCAAGTGGTCAGAATGAATTTGAAATTTGACTTTCATTTGCTGAAGAGCTTTTTCCTGAAGCGTGACTTCCATCTCAGGGCTACGACTCCCACTGTTTTTTTAAAAGATATCGATGCAGTTGTGTGATTTATGCCTGTGTCTGTCCACCATGCTGTGATACATAGCAGTGGAATTAGATATTACAGACAAGTCTGCCTCCAGAGCAGATGCATGCAACACTGACATTCAGCTCACTTATGCCCCTAAATCAATCCCCCATTCTCACCTCTTTCAAATGGAACAAGGAAGAGTCCTGCAGTGTGTGAAGAAAATACAAATTCTAGGTGTTGTGGTACTTCATTTATGCCCCAATCTTCTCTCCAATGAGGGTCCAAAGAGGCTTACAACTTTCTCTCCTTCATTTAAAATTACTGATCTACAAGATATTTACTGCTCTCTCACACATACCATATGTTTGTGGTATGTTGAAAGCTTAAGAGGAGCAAAGAACTAGCCGTCTTTCCATTTACAAAAGTTCCCCAACCTGGTCGCCTGAAACCATGTGAGTGGCTGCTGACAAGAGTGGTGTAAGTAGAGATACCCTGGATATACTTCTTCCAATGGCAAAATCGATTGAGAGCCTACCAGTATGGAGTAGTATAGTACCCCCAAGGTTGCAGGGTTTCCGCATTCTGTGGAGACTCCCCAAATATGTAGAAAAATATGACTTTTTAAAGTAGAACCCCCCCCTGCCTCTATGGCCTGATGTGGACTGAGCGTGCTCACTGCTGTTTAGGAGACATGGAATGTCAAAGAGAAAAGGAAATGGAGATGTGAAACTGGCCCATGCAGGCCCCCAACAGCATACACTCTCCTGGAGAGGAAACCCTGGATCAGAGAGAAGCTTCTCAGTTCATTTCTCCACCCCACCCATGCAGTGACTCACAGGTTACCCACAAGTGTCCAACTTATAACTGAGCCTATTTCTTGAACTGTAACGCCCAGCATTTTACTTTCAGGATGAGCTGCTGGCAGAATTGGAGGAACTGGAGCAAGAAGAGCTCAACAACAAAATGGCAAATGTCCGATTACCAAGTGTACCGTCCACGTCGTTGCCCTCACAACCAGGTAAGCTGCTAGTTGCCTGTTGGTAAGGTACAAAATTGAAATGATCAGGGGCAAGAGATGAGCTATAACGTAGTTCAGCTGTACTTGATGAATTTCTATTGTTTTTGCAACTGTTGATTACACATGAGGGTACTAGATTTTTCAACCCCAGAGGCTTCATTGCTCCTACTTTGTTTTTGTGTGGAGCTCTAGATATCGTTTGTGGGCCTATCTGCTAGCATAAAAGGACTGCAAGATACTAGAGAGCTGTAACAACTAATCTGCTATAACCAATAGTGACCATTGGTGGTGTATTTCCTTAGGGACTGGGCACAAACCTTCTGCAGTGCTGGCTGGCCTAGTTGTTCTCCCCCCCACCTCACCGGGGACTAAGTCTCAGCAGAGGGAGGCTATTGATACACTACCTGAGTCCTCACTGAGGAGGATGTCAGTCTACAATAATGATACAGACAGTCAGGATGGCAGCAACGATACTGTCAGGATTTCCTGTACAGTGGCATTGACCAACGTTGCAACTGTCCTGTGCTTAATGTTCACACTTAACGGTGACATTTTCCTGTTTCTCTCAAAAGTACTGCGTAGATCTGAAAAAACACACACATTAAAATGCTATTGGGCACTCTTGCTCCAAAATAAGAGCCCCGTTTTAATTATTTAGAAAGCTACAGCTGTGGTGACTGCTGTCATTTTAAAAGATGCGTTTTTTAAATAACACCAAACTTACTGCATCTGTAGATTTTAAATGCCAGAGTTGTTGCATTTGTAGGTTAGAGCCAAAGTAGGCAGCAACATTATGGCACACTAACTTGGCTGTATTGCCCACCAGATGTCATGTGATCATCCTGGCAGATGTTCAGTAACTTCACAGGGATAGTGTAGGGCAGGGGTGGCCAAACTTGCTTAACGTAAGAGCCACACAGAAGTAACATCAGATGTCGGAGAGCCACAGGACATGAACAAATATTACACTTTAATTGGAAAATATGCAAATTTGCTTTTTTATTAAGATTAACATTAAATAAGGCTGCCAGAAATAAAAACAAGAGGGGTAAAAACAGATATTGATCATGATTTTTAAAGAGAAATGCTTTCTCCAAGCCAGCTAGGGGAGTGGGAGCTTTGAAAATGCATTTAGAGTTAAAGTTGCCTTCTTTCTCTACTCCCCGCCCACCTCAAGCCTACCCAGGGAGGGAAACACTGGCTGGGGAATGGAAGACTGCCTCCGCTGCACAACATGTGTGAAAGAGCCACAGTTTGGCCACCCCTGGTGTGGGGTCTTGCTGGCAAATGTTACCCAACACTGAAGACTAATGGTGGAGGGGCTCTGTTGTGCTCCCTTTTTCTGCCTGATTCTCTCAACTGTCCAGGATATTGTCCCTTGCTGATGTTTATTGGGTTGGATCCTGCTAGTGCAAGGGTTGTGGGATTTTCTCATCTTCCCCCCTTTCCAGCCCTTTTTGTTGTTGTTCAGTCGCCCAGTTGAGTCTGACTCTTTGCGACATCATGGATGACATCATGCCAGGCCCTCCGGTCTTCCATCGTGCTCCAACCCAAGGAAAGTTTATTTCCTGTGTAGAGGGACTCAGAAGTACGAACAGCTGTGCAGGTCAGGCAGCTGCAGCTGCATGGGGGAAGGGTGTGTCAAATCACTCCTTCCTTTCTCTTCTATGAGCAGAGTTCTGCTCACGGGAGAGGCAAAAAGGTTGTCCTTGTTTCCTTACCCCTCCACACTGCAGTCACCCAACTTATGCAGACAATAGTACATGTGAGTCCCTCCATGCTGGGAATAAATGTTCCCTGTGTTGGAAGTAGTTCCGCGGGTGGGGGAGGGAGGATTATGGACCATCAGTGTCCTTTTCTGGCAGTTTGCAGGATCCAAGCCATTTTGTGTACTGAGTAGCAATAGACATACTGCCTATGACAGGCATATGTTTAGAAGCCTGTACTGGTAGTATGGCATTGATGGGTAGGAAGTACAGAAACAGTGCATGAAGATCAGCAACTGGCTACGGGGGTAGTACGTATCTGCCACCATCTTCTCTTAACAGTGGCAAGTATGCCTTTCAGATGATTTCATTGGAATTTGGGTTAGATGCATCATGGCTGCAATTTATGTGGAAGAGTTCCTGTTGAGTCATAGACTTTTGTATCTTGTTACTTCTGTATAGTGAATTGTTGTTTACTCATCTATTGCTACAGCACCTTCAAGGAAGAGAGTGGAGGATGAGGACGACATGAAGCAGCTGGCAGCCTGGGCATCTTAACAGTAGCTTGAAGGCTTACAGCAAACGCCATGGCCAGAGTTCATGTGTTACACACAGTGTGGTTGTGTTTGATACAGACCCAAACTGGTCACTGTTGATGTTTTTTGTATGTTCATTTTTTAAAAACAGAGCTGGGATCACTGCAAACCAATAACAAAAATTCTATTTCTGTTTCAGATGTAGCCTTTTCTGGCTTTTTTTTTTTGGGGGGGGGGGTGTATTGAAGAAACCAGATGACACTTAGATTACTGGGTAATCACAGTATTATCCTTTGGCCTTAATGATGTCTGTCTGACTGACTCTGTCAGCATGAAATAACATTCAGCAGCAGGCGAGGCAGAGGTCCAGTTCTTACAAGACTCCCCAGCTTCTTTTCCCTTTGGTCGATAGTAGCTTTGTTGCTCAGGTCAAACGTGTTGCAAAACTGGTTTGTTGCACAGGGTAGTAGAAGCAATGGTGGAGAGCTTAGCTTGGGTTAAATGCTAGGTTTCCCCATCTCAAGTAGGAAAGGAATGAGTTGCCGTAGGAAAAAGGGAATCTCCCTTCTAGAGGCCTTTTCAGATTTGGGGTCGGGTGGGGTTAACATTCATAGCCCATTGGGCCCTTATTTAGCTCTTATTGCATGCAGGAAATGCAGGCCCACAAATAATTTTGCACTGTTGGATTTCTGTACTTATGTACAAGCTTTTCCTTCATGCACATACTTTTCTTGCTCACTTATAAGGAGCCAGGAAAAAATCCCACAGCACCTTAAAGACTAATGCAAGTATTGTTGCAAGCACTTCCTTCCATTAATGTATGGAAAGATGACTTAAGCAGAATCTTACATTGGTACATTAGTCATAAAGCACTAAGCAGTATAACTTTTGTAAATTAGTCCCTGAGGTGTCACAAGACTTTGAATGCCATCTAAGCTACTTAATAGAAAGAGTGGAACTCCCATGGATTTCTTCATTGAATTAGACTACAGTTTTTAATATACGTGCAAAAGTGAGGGGAAAAAATCCAGATTAGAATGAATGTGTGGCCCAGTGATTTATCAAACTGTTTAACAGATTGCAGATGCCCTGTGCTAAAATAAAGTGGGACACACAAGTCCCTATTGCAGCTGGAGTAAAGAAGAGATTCATTTTCTGTTCTTTCCATTCAGTTTCCATTTTAATGCTGAATTTTCATAGAGAGACTTTACATTGCACCGCCAGTTATTGAAAGGAACAATCTTAAAGGCTTTTAAAAGATAGTAGCTTTTTGAAATGGCTCTCATTTCTTCAACGTCTTTTTTGTTTATTTGTTTGAATCTCTTTTTTAAATGTTTAATTACAGGATTGGAATAATTTATTTGATTTTATGCTCATATTTCACATGTAATTTACCTTTTGACTAAGGAAACAAAACTAGGTATATGCAGAGGAATTGGTGACCGGCAATGAAAGGCAAATAAAGTCTTGCTGTTCAGTACAGTTAACTAGTCACATATATTTTCACTTTAAAGAACCAAACCCAGAATGAGGTATTGATGTGGGTTTGATCTATAAACTGGCTAGATGTTGGTGGGGAGGGTACTGGCATTGTGTCCAGTGCGCTGGTCGACACTCACCCATATAAAAGCCTGAGTGGAAGATGTAAATTTCCTGTGAAGACTAGTAACAGTTCTTATAAAGGCCAGAAATTCCACATGCCAACATTTTTTTGTTTCAGTTCAGGCATTATGGGACCCTATACTTCTTAAACCATTACGGTTAGCGTGATTGTCCAAATGCAGGTCACTCCATTGTCTTTGGTTGGGGTATATCAGCCTAGGATCTGAATCCATAGATGAATTTTATTAACTACAATTAGTCTAGTTATATGAACATAGATGGCATGGCGCTGTCCTTGCTGCAATGCAGGCTCGAATACCAGCTGAGTCTCTGGAAGGGAAGAACGAGGATGATGGAACCAGCATTTGTCAGGGTGGGCCAGGTTTCACCTTATGCATGAACAGAGTGTTTAAGTGCACCTCGGACTGGTTGGTGAAAGCAGTTTCAAATAGGTGCCCAGAGATTTAATGAAACAAAGAGAAAACTTGGTCCCTGTGAATGCCAAGCTTGTATTCTTTCCCAAAGAAGAGAAACATAATGGTTATGTATAATTTTGTCGTAAGTGTTCTAGCTTTACATAGTTATGAAGTACTGATTCTTGTAATGTGTGAAGTAATCCTTTGAGCAGATAGCCCAGGCAAGCCCAGTCTCAGAAACTTAGCAGCCTCAGCCATGGTTAGTACTTGGATGGGAGACCACCAGCTGCATAGGGTTGCTATGCAGAGGCAGGCAGTGCCTCTTGTCTTGGCATTGCTATAAGTTGGCTGTGACATGACAGCTTTAAAAAGTTTTCAATTTAGAATGCCAACATGCCTGAGTCACATTCATAATAGAATTTTCAAAAGGCTGCTATACAACTTCAGACTCTTTTACAGGATGCCAATTTTATGGCACATGGGGTTGGATCTAACCAAAGTTTCTGATTGTGAAAAAGAGAAGAGAGGGCAAAAAGAGTTGCTGGAGTGGTTAACATTTTACAGTCTTGATCCTGTATGGTGATAGGCGTGGATAACAGCTGTGATCTTAAGCACACCTAACTTTCTGTGACATTGGGTTGTTAGTCACTTAGAACTGCAAACATTAAAACTGCAGGTTTCGTTCAAATACTTCCCTTGGGAGGATGTATATAGTAAGATGAAGGAAAAAGAAGAGTGTACATTCATCTTTATTTAAGGTTGTATTTGTGGAAATGTTGTAAAGTACAAGTTAGGAACATTTTTCTTGCTTCATATGCTTACCTTTTAAAAAATCCTGTATTCTAATGACTGTGTTGATGATTCCCCCCACCCACCCCGACAGCAATTTTGTATAGTGTTTTTAATACAGAAGACTTATTTGATCCAGTCTACACAAGCACCATTGAACTCTTTTACAGAAACACTGGTTGGCATATTAAATTGTGTAAAAGCTCAGCTCTTGCTGTCTCAACCTTCAGTACAGGTCTTGACCTGCAATGCTTTAGGGTAGAACTAGGCTACCAAATATAGGAGGCTGCTTCTGAAAACAGCAGCCCCACCTCTGTTCACCTTACATCATATCTATAAGGCTGAGAGTTGCCATATCCTTGCCAACTCTGTGAGTAGGGGACTGGGAAATGTCCAGTGTGATGCTGTTGGGAAATAAAGTAAAGGTGAACTAGACATCTAGTAACAAACCTGTGCCTTTTGGAAACATGCACATCTATGCTGTTTTGAAATAAATACCATTTGAATTAATGTTATGTATTTCATTTTCGTAAGTATTAGAATCAGGTATCTAACTAGATTTCTTGAACAGCTGGAGGAAGACAAACATTGAAGTAATACTTTGTACCTTGGATGCTGAAAACCAGGATCCAAAGAAGCATGAGGTTGCTGGTGCATCCACAGCTGGAGTTTCTGGGTTCCCTTCACAATAGCTTCAGTTTTGCTCCCCGATCAAACAGAGCTGAAGCAAACATCAGCGAAGCCCTCTGAAAAAAGGTCCCGGAGAGTCTGGCCATATTTCACTCTCTTGAGACCCTGAATAACTAAGATTACCAACCTCAAGAATGGCACTTGGAGTTCAGCTGGCATTACAACTAACCTGTGGACAAGAGAACCTGGAAGTAATGACACCTTCAGACTCTATGACATTACATTCCCACTAAAATCCGTCCATTCCTAGGCACTATTTCCAGGGCAACCGCAGAAGTAACATAGACCAGACAATATTGCCCTGCCTCTGCTATTTAATGAAGCCAGACCTTCCAGTTGAATAAAAGAGACTTTAGTGACTTATGGAGTTAATCATTTTTCTGCCCCAATAACCATATGTATTTGCATATGATGTGGTTTAGGGCTTTATTTTTCTTGGTGTAATCATAAGCCAGGGAGGAAAAATGAACCAGAGTCTGGATTTTCTAGCAGTTGCTATAAGATACTTTTGTGAGCCAGTTGTTTAGGAGAGAGAATGCGACAAAAGGTATAATTAGTGTCTGGTTGGAAATTGTACAATTTTAGCTTGCTTCAGGAAATCCAAACCCACAACCATTTTTTGGGTAGCTCTTTTCTAGACAGCTAGTTCAGAAACAGCTTGTAGGAGTCTTTCATTGGTCCAAACGCAGCACAACGCTAAAGCCAAGAGCCAGACCTGCAAGCGCTTAAAGGCTGAAGTTTGTCTAAATACTATGAAACACAGCATGAGTCTAGACCAGTGTATATATTCACATAGTGCTTGTCAATATTCTGTCACTCTTCTTCATACTAACATAAGGATTCTCTAAAGAGAATAAACAAGACCAGAAGGAAGATTCCATGAACATAGAAATCTCAGATTCTGGAAAAATCCACTGATACAGTGAAAAGAATAAGTCCAATTCATCTGCACTCACAGAAATTGCTATTAAATATCATTTCTGCTCAAAACGTGGGCTTACCTAGGGGGTCTAAAGAATAGACTGAGCTAATTGTTACAGTGCAGGAGAAGGAACTATTCAGGTTGTCCTCTGAGCATTTGTAGAAACTGTCACACTTGGGAAACTGCTTCTGTTTCTTATGAGTTCATGACCTGTTTCCAGGAGAGTACACATGCCAGGTCCAATTCCAACCTGGCTGACTGGAACAGCATGTGGCAAGAACTACATGCCGAGAGTTATTTTTGATAATTAAAAACAAGAATTTGGGGATATTGTGGGTGCTTGTTAGTAGGTTGCCCGCAATTATTTTCATATGCATCTGGCTTAGAAGGTTTTATGGAGATATACTGCAATTTTATGAGCATTTTTTTCAGTGTATTTGTGAGATTTTTTTTTAAAGAGACTACATGTTTCTAGATGCATATGAAAGTTTGCCCCGTTTCCAGGAAATAGCTATAATAAAGCTTTTATTACCTTTTGTAAAAATGCCCTTGGGAAAAAAATCAGTTTTGCATAATTTGTGGGAAAGCAGGAGAGTGGGAGCCTTCCTGACCTCACTTCCCAGGCAGGCCCTTCCATACGGTGGGGGCAGGCAGTCGTTGATCCTGCCCATTTGCAGAGTGGCACCTGCAGGAGGTCCTGCTTAGATGAGGGAAGATGTCATGGTAGAACATAAGGGGGAGACGTGGTCTTGCAGATATGGATGGGATAGCCAATACTTGAATAACAACTCAGTCATAACAACTCAGTTATAACCCAGTCGTAACAACTGGTCTCTAACAGCAACCATCTGAGTCTGGTATGTGACGGGTGATTTTAACCATTTCAGAGCACATCCCTTGATACCTACTTCTGTCTCCAAGCACCTCAACAAGATGGCATGGTCCATCATATCAAAGACTGCAGATAGGTCCAGTAGGTGAAACAAAGAGCCACAGCCTTTCCCAACATTCAGACGAAGGTTATTAAACGAAGCCTGCAGGGCTGTGTCTGTCCCATAACCTGGCCTGAAGCCAGACTGAAAAGGGTGCAGGACAGAGAGTTACCCAAGAAGACCTGGAGTTGGTCAGCTACTGCTCCCTCTATCACTTTGCCCAGAAAGGGCAGATCAGAGACTGGGAGATAATTGGCTACATCATTTTTCTGTAGGGATTTTTTTTTTTACAGAATGGAAAGTAACTTCCTCTTTTAGTGGCCCATGGAAGGAGCCCTGAGTTATTGATTGATGTATGTAGACACCAAAGGCTCATTGATGTGGTCCTCACATTTTAGCAGCCAGGATGGGAAAAGATCTGGAACACAAGTAGCGGACTTCATAAAAGCCTGTGCAAACAGCATATTGTCTGTTCCTGAGACAATGAATCTCACATTAGGAGTAAGCAGATACCCAGATACTTAGTGATGGTCATTAACTAGCTGCTGCTATGGCAGCTGTCACCACTGTTTCATGTCTTCCAATGGTCTCTATAGAACATTTTGTGAGATTCAAGAAAGTTAGTCGTGTTAGTCTGTAGTGGTAGAAAAGAGCAAGAGTCAAGTAGCACCTTAAAAGCTCACAAAATATGTGGCAGGGTAGGAGCTTTCGTGAACACTGACTCACGAAAGCTCCTACCCTGCCACATATTTTGTTAGTCTTTAAGGTGCTACTGGACTCTTGCTCTTTACTATTGTGAGATTCAGTTTGTATTTTCTGCAAGCAACATTCTAGACATTCCTAGCTGTCCTCAGGTCATCCAGCTCTAGGAGGAAGGAGGAGATTGGATTTATACCCCACCCTTCACTCGGAAGTCTCAGAGCGGCTTACAAACTCCTTCCCCTCCCCACAACAGACACCCTGTGAGGTAAGTGGGGCTGAGAGAGCTCTGACAGAACTATGGCTTGCCCAAGGTCATTCAGCAGCTGCAAGTGGAGGAGTGGGGAATCTAACCTGGTTCTCCCAGATTAGAGTGTGCGCACTTAACCACCAAACTGGCTCTATGGTTAACCACCCCAAGGACAAAAGAAGTTGAGGAGGGGCAATCTTGTCAATAGCTTCATGTTCCAAGCTCCCACTGCAGCCTCAACAGAACAGGTGTCTGAAATTCTAAAATCCCCTGGAGCATTCTGGAATCCAATAGGATCCATGAGCCTCCAATGGACAGACCATTTTGGCTGAGCCCCCTTTCCTGCAGGGTGTCAGGGCCATATTGGACATGCTACCATCCACAGAAATGCCACACAGAATTCCAGGGTTACAGTCTTGGTAGGCTGACATCAGTGCTGACCAACAGGTGTTGTTTTCTGTCACTGCTGGTACAGGGTTGCGGGTAAGCAACTGGTGTCTCTCCCTTGCCTATAGTGGCAGAATTTCTTCTCATCGATTGTGTGAAATGGCTGGCCTCCAGCTGTGCATCCCAGACCAAGAGCCCTTGTGCTAAGTCAGAGGCCTACACCTCTTGCAGAAGCCTGGTCTTACATACCACACCAAATGAGAGCAGGCAGAAAGCAAGACAATTCTTAGCAGTAAAAAGATATTGGATGGAAGCAAAAGCAAGAAGATGCCGCAATGCCACTTAATGCTAGTGTGCTTAGAAGCAGGGTACCAGTGAGCATCTAAAAAACATTGTGCCTTTGTTTCATGATTCTGGAATGAAATCAGAAATTATGCAAGACATTTTTTCTTGCCATTAGGGGGCAGCCTAAGTTCACTTCCTCAAAAAAATCTGCAGTCTCAACCTTCCTCATATTAAGAAATCAGCACCAACAGAGGTATTTTTGAGAGCACACAATTAATATCCCTTGCAACACAGCTATACGGGGTGGCCACTTCAAAAAGTCCAGAACAATCAGCCCATTAGCCTGTTACAAAAAAGGCAAAAGTATCATAGCATTTTAAAAACATAAGCGGAATAAATTTATCAGCCTTTCAGCTCTCCCGGGCTCTCTCTGTTCTTCAGAAAACTTGGACGGAGTTCAGATGAAAAGGCAGAAACCCTTCCTATATGATAATGGTCAGGAACAGCAGTGGCAGTGATGTTTTTGCATCACAGCTCTCCCAGTTTTGTTTCAAAAATAAAATAGCTTTTTAAAACTAGGGAACACTTTCATAGGTCGAAGATGGTGATGGGTGCTGTAACTTCATATACAGGCAGCCCTCTGCAGAGAAAATGCCAGCATGACGCATCGAGGGTTGAGGATGAACGTGAAATCGGGAAGACAGGATCCTGCAGAAGAGTCAGATGCAGAAGGCTTGAAGCACTACAGGCACCAGAGTGCCTTCATTGCTCCCCAGCAACTACAGAGATGGGGGGAAATCATGGGATTCTGTAGCCAAATCACTACCTCCTTCTCCTCCTCCAGGGTGGCTGGAGACCTCGCTATGCCCTGCTCTAGACATCCGTCCCTGAGGGAGTGGGATAGTCCTACAGTTCAATCAACACTTCACTCACATAGCTGCAGGTATGAATCTAGCTGCTACAGATCCTGATACTGAAGAATTGTATGTACTCTGCTACCATGCAACAGAAAGATTCCACCCTATGCTTATTTACAGAGAAGGAAGTTTCACTGAAGCCAACGGGACTTTTGCCCAGTTATGGATCAGTTAGACCAGGAACATAATGTAGCTACTAATACTTTGCACTCTCCAAAGTTTATGCTTTGCTTTCCTCCATTTTCCTCACGGTAGCTCCTCTCCCCACCCTCTAGTTTATTTGCTTCCCCACTCTCACCTACACATCATTGGCATAGCCCAACTTGGTTGGCTCTCATACTTATTTATACTCCCACTTTGCTCCCTAGGAATGCAAAGCAGTTTTCTATCTTCACAACAATCCTGTCCACTAGGTTAAGTTGAGAGTGAGCAACTGTCCCAAGGTCACCCAGCGAGTTTCCATGGCAGAGTGGGGAGTGGAACCCAGGACTTCCAGTCCCTAGTTCAGCACGCTAACCACTAACACTTGCCTACTAGCAGGGTCTCTACTTTTGCTCCACACCATTTGAAAAGTGGTGCTCCCACCACTTTTGTCTTCTTTCCTGCATGCACTTGGTTATTTCCCCTTTTCCTTGCAATTTCTGCAGTGACTATACCCTCTTGCCTGTCATGGCCTTTTAATTCCACTGTTCACATTTTTATTCACATTTTTGTGGGTGTATCTTTGCTGGCTAAGGATGGACTCCATACATTTGACAAAGGAGGTTATAATAACCCCAAAAGCTTATGCTAACAGAGTATGTCAGCATTTAAAGTAACTTAAGATTTCTTTTTTACTATAGCAAAATTCTGCACTGTTGAAACATAAGATCTGGAAAGGCTGAGTCATGTGGCAGATTTAGAGTGCCTGGTACTTGGCTTTAAGAAACACAGCTCTCAAATTTGTTGCGTACACAGCAATACAGCATCTCATTAAGGGTCATTTCATAAACTCATTGCCAATATATAGACAAGCACACTTCAGAAATATCATATAGAACGAATAAATACTCCTGTTTTGCTTATAATTGTAAGGTCCAGAAGACTCTTAGAGAAAACAGCACATGAATAAAGGATGAAAATTGCCATGCTATCTCATGAGCCTGTCTTATACTGCATCAGACCACTGGTTCATCAAAGTCAAGTGTTGTCTAGTCAAACTGGCAGTGGTTCTTCAAGATCTCAGGAAGAGGTCTTTCACATCACCTGCTGCCTGGTATTTTTAACTGGAAACAGGGACTGAACCTGGGACCTTCTGCATGCCAATCAGATATTCTATTCCTTAGCCACAGCCCCTCCTCAATTTCCCCCTTTGCCTGTGAGAATTAGAGCATTTACCAGTTCTGGCTTGAACTCGGTAGAAGAGTTTTAGACTACAGAACAAGCAAAGTTATGAACATTTAGATCTGAAATGAAGATACCTCCTGTACTGACTGAGGAAATCCCATTACAGCACATGATTTAATTTTAGCCTACTCATCAGCCTTCAGATTCCACATTAGCAGCAGTTCGGCCATCCATATACTGTAATACTGGAAATGTGCAGATAATATAATTACCCTCTCAAGCTATTCCCACCCCACCACCAAAAACATAAATTATCTTCAAACCACTGATTGGAAAGATACACTGAGGTTCTGAGAGTGCGATGGATGCCGTGGGATCACTTGTCCCAAATGGCATCTCTGAAACTATTAAAACTTACCTGGTCACACTTCATGCAATGAACATCTTTCCACCCCTAGCCAAAAAGTTGAGATGGGGAAATTCACAGAGCAGCAGCAGTATCCCTCTGGCAGGGAATTTCACTAAAGCATTACAGGCAAGAACTCAAATTCAGAACAGCCCGCCCCCCAAGGTACTTCCATGTCTTTCACAGATGGGAAGCTCAACTAACGAAGGGATGGGCAGCACATTGTTCAAGTCAGCTGTTCCTTTGCTCATGGCAGCATCCAGTTTATGGTGACCTGGGATCTATAACCTCATTATGCATGGAAGATGCAGTTTTGTACGCCGCATACTCAGCCCACACTGAAAGTCACCTCAACATTTCAGCTCAAACCATATGCCTTTTTCCTAAGCTCCTAGGCAGGCAGAAGGTATTGCTGTATGTACTTCAAAGGACCCAAAGGGTTTTTTTTCAAAAAAAGAGATGAAATATTACACAGGCAGAAGGAAATCACCCCAAGGAAACATTTTAATACAGGATGACTGGGAGCTAGTCTACCAATGTCTAGCTTTTGAGCTAAATGGTGCTGAAAGTACAAACACTTCCATTACACATCAGTCCAATGGGCTCATCCTAAGTTCCACTTTGTACCAGTTCAGTTTTAATTGTATACTAACCAACTTGGAATCATTAAAGCAGATTAGAATGGCTTCACATCTAATCCATGCAATGGAAGCGGGGGGAGGGGAGTGGTAAAGATGGGGAAGTGGCTTTTTTTTAGCAACCTGAACTCTATACAAATGTATGCTTTGTGGTAATTGTACTGAGGTTTATTCATAAAGTTCTCTCACATGACTCTGCACACAACATGGACTGTGAACTGGACTGTCCTCACAATGGGGGCTGGGGGGGTGGCAATATCTCCATGACTGCAGGTTGAAGAGAAGGTTGCAGCCGGAACTGCTTGGAAGAATCTGACAACACAACCAACTCTGAGCTATTTCAGTATGTGCCTCCAGTGTGACAAAATCCTCCCAAATCACACCCTTCAACACACTTTAACCCTTAAACAGCACTTCCCCGTTACACAAAGAACTCAACAATTACTAATTTGGATCAGAACCTTTTCTAATGAAGAACCTGAGGAACTAAATTTTAGTAAGTGATCTTGAACCCACATCTAGGCAATACACTCAAAAAGGTAAAAGGAAACATATGATAGGATCCAGAAGTAGGAAACAGTTAAAGGATCTACTTAAAGTTACACACCGTCTACAGCAGAGAAGGCTTTCACAAGAATGTACAGATCCAAAGTTCAGTTATTTGGAACTGCAACAAACGTGAAGGGCTATGTTTAAAATTTATACACATAGTACCAAATCATGACAACAACAAAAGTCCTGTGCTTGACCATAAAACCTTTTCTGTTCTCGGGTAATTGTTCCGGGAAGCAAATAAAAGGACCATTTAATGCATCGCTGTCAAGGTAATGCACAATTGATTTCCTTGTTCTCTTGGCTTGTAATTATCCCCTTTGGGTCCACCCCTATACAATTTCCTCGGTTACTAGAAACTCTTATTTTTCATGTTCTTGTACCAGTTAATCCAAAGGAATTTTGCCACCTTGCCCAGCCATCCCTTATCCCACTTTCAAGATCTCATCTCCCTTTAAGCAGCAAGTGAGCTTATGTCAGAGCTCCCCAACTTTTTTCAGCCTGTGGGTACTCTTGGAATTTTGTTGCAAGAGGCAGAGCCAACCACAACATACGAGGGAATGAGATTATGCATAATTCTAACAGAAATTCTTCAGCCTTTCAGGCAGAAATTCTGCTTATCAGAATGCCATCCTAAATGAATATACTGTTTAAAAATATTTTCTTGCATGCACACAGCTTACCATCAGTCATGCAGCGAAGATCCTTCTGCTGTAGTGGCAGCTGCTGCCAAAACAATGTTTTTGAAACATTGTTTCAAAATCAGATCTCCAATGTCCATTCAGAAGCCCTGCTGGGCAAAAGATTAATTTGGCCCTGCCCACTTTCTAAAAAGACATGGTGGTGCCAGGTGCTGGTGGCTGCCATGGGCCCCTGGCTTACGCCATGGTAAGGCAATAAAAAGGGTTTGCTGATCTCAGTACAGAAGAAGCATCACTGGGTGAAACAGCAGCTTTGCAGGGGTCACTATAGTTTGTGAAAACTCCACAGTATCCCCTATGCTGCTGAGGATAAACCACCCCCATGGCAGACAATAAAATCAAAAATTTACAACATTAATACAAAAGTAATTTAAAATATTTGAAACTTGGTGGGTATTTCGAGGAGAGGCCCCAGCAGCTACCCTGCAAGTTTGGAGCCTCTCTTTCAAATTCCCTTTCCTCCAGCCCCTCATATACCCTATGAGTTTTTGCCATTGATTTCAATAACCCATAGGGTATAATGGGGCTGAAACTGACATTCCTTTTCTGACACACTTCCAGAGATGTCAGGGGACGGGTGGCATATGCTAATGAGTTATGCTAATGAGCTCCTGCAGCTCTTTTTCTACAAAAGGACCCCTGACCATAAGGAAACAAAATAGATGACAATTTAGGGCTTACCTGGCTGAGATTACCAAATATGTCAAAAGAGTAGATGCAGACACACATTACCAGCAATTAGAAGGGCTGAGATCAGATTTAGATACAGGGCTTTTCTAAAAATACATATAAATACTTAATTTAGAAACAATTTCAAAGTAGTTGAAAAGTTACGCACCCTTTTAAACACAAGACAACGAGAAGATCATTCAAGTGAGGAAAAAACTGGGTCATTGTTTTAAAAAGTTTAACAACACCAAATGCCCACTCATTTAGTCAAAATACAATGTTATAATTAGAGACCACCCAGCCAAATAGCAATCAAAATAAGAAGAGATGGCTGAGAGTAAGACGCTTAGAACATAACATTTTAGGTTTGTAGTGCTGGAAATCTTGAAGACAAATAGGTATAATAAAGTGGACACTCAGAAATTCCTTCAGAGACGTGAATCTTATTGGATATATCATTTGAAAACTTTGCAACCTCAAGGTTTAAATACTGATATGGACCTGTCATGTTATTTGTGAATATATGTACTGTCTCTTTAATTGTGAATGGTAGCCGCATGTTCTGTTTCTTTAACTGTAAAGATTAGTTAGGTTGGCGTCTTATTTAAGAAACAGCCCATGGATGTTATCTTGGGCACCTTATGAATGACGGAATATTGAGTTATGCTCATGTGTGCTTCTTAGTATTCCAGTGATTAGGAAAATATTCATGTTACAGATTGGTGAGTAGTTTTGTATTGTTTTGGGTAGCCCTTGATAAGTGTGAAATAGTGACTTTGTTCTTTATAAATATTGACATTGTTCCTTATGTTTGTAGATTTGTCTGTGAAGGACTTAAAATAAGAAGGACTAAATAGATTCATTGACACAGGATTATATGGTAAAGATGGCCCAGTTAAAGTCCTGTTATATTGGGTCTTTATTCATTTTATATTTACTGTTTATGGTTAGTGTTACAGGATACAGTGTTTTTTATTGTCATTGTGATTAATAGCTTGTGAAGAAGTTTCTCTCAATGAAACGAAGGAAATTAAACTGGTGTCTTCGTTCTGTATTTATCTGTATGGTATTTGGCAACTCTCTTCAGGACTACTCAGAGGCTTGGCTCCTGGAATAAATAAAGAGTAGTTACAAGTTATTAAGTAACATTAGGAACTTACCTGTATGGTATTTGGTTATGTTCTAAGAGTCTTACTCTCAGCCATCACTTCTTATTTTGATCACTCATTTAGTCAGTCACACTGATTTGAAATATCTTGGCTATGGGATGTGTTGCCAAGCAGATGCTTATTTTCTCTCTTTATCTTGTTCAATTATTTGATCAAAATTTACATTACTCAAATTGTACTTTGAATGTATTCAAAATATAGTTAGTTTTCCTTGTGAAAATAATTTCATGCACTGAAATCTAGACATGTGCATAATAGGGAAATCTGTAATAAATACTTTCATAGTATGTCCAACTAATTAAATATTTTCAGAACTAAAGAAATAAAAGTAAATAATAATGAATAATAAATTAATACATTAATAATAAATAATGAAATGCCACATCCCAAGTAGTCTGCAAGCTGCCAGTCTTGTGGTTTCAGTCTCACATTTTATCACTTGACTAGTTGCTCCTACTGATCCGATGTCAATAATGCTATACACCCATCACTGGTAGGTGGGGAGACTGCTTGCCTTCTTCATCTTTGTTATGTCAGGATTGTTAGTCAAAGGAAACCTTTTTTAAAAAGAGACATGTAGCACTGAGAAGGCGGAGGTAAAGCCTACGTTTAAAAGAAATACATTTCAATTGAGCTACAAACTAGAAGCTGACTGTGATGGACTGCCCTTTTTAAGAGGCAGAAGTGCTGTACCAACAACTAACGAACATGACGTTGAGCAAACTCTGGAGCACAACGGAAGACAGGAGGGCTTGGCGTATGTGGTCCATGGGATCGTGAAGAGTTGGACTTGACTGTGCGACTGAACAACCACCACCAACAACAAATAAAGGACTGTGAAGGGTTAATTCTTCACAGAGCCAGAGACCCTTGAGTGGAAGGCCGTTCCAAGCAGTCTAATTGGTTAGCATCTGCTGAGCAAAGAAAGTCTTGTGAGAGAGAAATGCTGAGATTGTCAGATTCCTGCCTTAACTGAGAAGAAACATGTACTGAGACTGTCTGTGAAAAGCCCTGACAGAAAAAAGGTTTAGTGCTGACAGTCAGATTTCAACCTTGACTGAATGCAATCTAAATTCAGCAGTAGCTGAGAGCAGAGAACTGGGGGAAAGTTTGGCAAGGAAGTTTGGGGTAGTAGAGAAGACTCCCATTCAGGCTAAAGGAAAGGGGATAGATCGTCTAGAGACAGAAGAGAATCCCCTACCCAGCCAAACAGGGAGAGTTATCTCTGAGGAGCACAGAACTCTCTGGTCTGCTGGGATAAGAAACTGCCTGTAGACACCTTGAAAGTCAGTGACCAACTCAAGAAGAGTACTAGTGTTCCAAAAGAAGAGGTTTAGGTACTGGGAAGAGGGTATCAGCCATCTAGGCACCCAAAGAACCAGCGATTACTCAAATAAAGTAAACTAGAATGTTTGGGCAAACACTGGCTCAAAGGCCTCTCAATATAATGATTGAATTAACTGTGAATAAATTAAGAACCTCTCATTAGCCTGATATATAAAATCAAAAGTCTGTGCCTGTACTAGTTTTACCTCAGTAATTTCAACCCGATTTCACCTGACCATTCCCTTTGATGTTAAATAAAACTTTTTATTATTTTTGAATTTTAAAAGCATCTCAAGTGCCATTTTCAAGGGTTTAAGGTAAAGGGTGATCCTATCCCTTCCCTCAGGGTTCTGGGCTGAGCAGTCAAAATATATCTTAGCGACAGGGTGGGACAGCCAAAGTTTCTTCAGGAGAGAAAAAACCCACATTACCAGGGCTGTTCAGTCAGTGAAGGGCCTGAGAAATGGAGGGAAAATCTAACCTCTGAGGTAGGAAAGTGGAAGGGGTCCATCATACTGACAGTTACAGACGTGTCCAGTTTCAGCACCCAACAGCACAATCCTAAACACAATTGTAGCCTTCCCAAGTCAATTGAAGACAATGGATTTAGAAAAATGTAATTCTATTCAGGACTGCTTTGTTAATAAGACCAACTAGTTCAGTTTGTTTTTAAATGAGGCAAAATTTGCTCTTACAATAACATGTCTTAAGTTACCCTTTAGTATTTTTGTATTGTTGCCTGAAGTTTTTGCACAATACGTTAGCTAACCCAGCACGGATAAGGCTTTCAGGACCTAAAGAGTAACCAGGGAAACTGGTTGATCAGCTCGATAAGAAGTTCAAACTATGAGCTTCAAACCTACCTAATGTACTCAAATCCCCACTGCATACTCCCAGCTATTTATTGTTCAAGAACAGTAGATTATGATCTATAATATATAACCAAAAACTGAAAGAGGCGGTACACTAGTCTTATTTCAAGACATTTCGAGAGAGTTACATGCATACGTTAACATTGTTTTATGCACTGTTAATTCCTTCAGTCTACAGTAAATGTTGATCAGTGTGCACCCCAGCAGCACAGATTTCAACAGAAATGACAAAAAAAGTTGTAATGTCCAAAAAGTTTATTTTCCCAGACAGCTTTATGCAGTTCTACAGACTGTTGTCCCTATGCTCCAAAATACAAAGTGAGCATTGAAAAAAGCCACTAGCACATTGTGACTGCATGTTAACAGAATTAAACAAAGGAGTAAGTTGTACAGAGGAAAACAAAAACAGCATTCTTCCCACCCAGAAGACCAGACAAAATAAGGCACTTTGAGCAAACAACTGCTGACCAGAATATTTTGAAGATTTCATAAAGCTGACCAAGACAAACGCCTAGAACAAGGAAAACAACAAGAAGGCACGTCTATGAAATCCTTTTCCCTACTGCCCCAAATCCCAAGGGTCCAACTCTAAAAAAAATTAGCCAATGAACTTGGCACAATAAGTCTTTTTATTATAAAGTGCACCATTGGACTTAATACAATTTGAAAAAAAGGCTACACAAACACATTGTAGCAAGTTCCCATGTGTGCATAATTCTAAAAGGAAAAAGATGCAACTAGATTTTACCTAGTTAATTAACTGTGCAGGAGAAACATGGTTTTAAGAACCCAAACTATCTGCATATAGTATACAGATAAACACATGTAATGCATCAGCAACAAAGAGGTAGTGTTCTTTATATAAGGCAAAGTTGTTCAGTTGATGATTACGTGGCATTGTGGCAATAGTGACAGAAGGCTTAATAAAAATAAAAGTGAACAAATCAGTTTTTACATTTTTCCTCATATGGGTAAATATCCACAGTGTGTCTGGGTTTTACAGTTTATTTCACTGAGTTGATTTTCATCATAAAGTCTTTCAATCATACTTCAATTTGTGAAACATTCTTTTGGTATTGCAAGCATTCCTATTTTTAATGTATTAAAAATTCACATATCAGTTATTTACATTTATGACTTTAAAATACACAACATATCACATTCATTTATTAAACCTAGATGGCATAGTTATATTTCCAAGAGCATAAAATTATATGCCTGTATAAAGAATTTGTAAAAAAATAATAATAATCAGATGCCAGAAAGCTGCCCATACAAAATGTATCATCTATTAGTAGCAAACATGTGATTTGCAGCAACGTGTCACATGATAAACAAACATGATTGGTCTCTACCGATTTGACTTTTTCAGCCTTTAAACAATGGTACACTGCAGCCATTTTTGTACTTCACTTAGAATTCTAGACATAATTTGAGCTGGCCTTAACCAGAGCTTACACACACACACTTATATATATAATATATTAAATATATCTAAAAGCTAGATAACAGTTGAATCAAAGCAGCACATATACTTCCTATGCCAAGAGTTTACTCAGACTGGCCTTCTTACCTGCTGTACCTGCTTCAGAGCTATTGTATGCTTATGTTCCAACTGCTCCAGGCATTGTCATTATTATTATTTTGTAACAATAACTGGTGTCATTTACATTTCTTCATCCACAGCACATGCTACCTCAGCAACTTCAATTTCTGGTACAGAATTTTCTGCCACTGAATTACTCCAGGATGGTTCCTGATTCTCTTTTTCTGAACTGTGGCGGGGCCCGGGGGGGGGGGGGGGGGGAGGAGAGACAAGAAAGCCCTGTTACAAAGCCCACCAGATGCTTTATATCTATTTCATGGTTCTTTCAAGTACAACATTTGGAATGTTACTTCAATCCTATTAACAGCCAACAGATTATAAAAACTTCTTCCCCCAAATCAGGCTGCTGTTCTTGCATTTTGTGTAATGGACACAATCAATAGGTATATGCGTGCCAGGCTGGTTCACAGCCAGCCAAGTTACGCATGTGTAACCTTTTCAACAATTCTCCAGCTGAAGAGTTCACACATTTTTTAAAAAACAAACTACTTAAGAGGTATAATCATTAATACAGATGGGCACAAACTGGCTGACAAACCAAAGTTCGTCACGAATTTAGACCAGTTTGGAGTTCATGAAGTTTGCGAACTGACAAACCACAACGTTCCCTAAAATTTGGAGGCAGTTCATGTGGTTAACAAGCCTTTGAAAAACAGCTGAAGGGAAACTGCTGAGGGGCTGGGAGCTCCCCACCACTCAGCTGTTTGGTTTAAATGGCTTGGAGCTGCATCTCAGCTGTGGGCTTCAATGTTCCCTCTAAGCTGTGGAGTCTTGTGAGCAAAAATTCTACTATGTGAGCTACTGGCATTAAATTTGTGACCGAGTGATTTGGCTATTGCATAAATGAGTTTGCTCTGGAGCCATCCTTCCTGAGCTAAGATAAAAGGTGTGAGCCAGAGGCTAAAAAACTGTGAGCTAGCTTAGAGGGAACACTGGTGGGCTCCCTTGTGCAGCCTAGTTTAAAGGGGCTGCAGGAAGGAGTCCAAGACAGCAGTGTTGGTGTGGAGAGCTCTCCTCACCCACCCAGCTACAGGCTACCTGGTATAGAAAGCTCTCCCCGCCAACAGTCTTCAATGGGGTTTGCAGGGTCCCAATCTGCATGAACCAGTTCAGTTCATAAGCAGGCCTCCCGGCTTGGGATTCGATTCGTGCTGAGCAACGAACCGAACCCTGAACCAAACTGCATTTTCTGAGTTCATGACCATCCCTAATCATTAACACTTTTCAACACTCCTTCCCATTTCAAATAGCCCTTTGTAGTCTGAAGCAAGTACCTTTAGAGGAGGAAAAAATTAGGATTCATTCATGATTGAGGTCCTGCTTCAGGGACCTCCTCATTTGGAAGTTAGACCAGCTGAAGACAAAGAGGTTATCTGCTCATCAAAACTGGATTTCTTCCTACAACTTAAGGAAGTTTCTTAATTTCAATACGATATAATTTCTTCCCCAGAGAGATTCATCTGTTCCCCTCCATCACTGTCTTCTGGCAGTGGATGAAGACATCTATTTTGTCTGACTCTTTCTGACTCTCATTACTATGTATGTGTTTAGTTTGTTATCAGTTTTTTAAATATTATAAGCACATCAGAAGAGCCCTGCTGGATCAGACCAGTGGTCCATCTAGTCCAGCATCCTGGCTCATACACGGAGGCCAACTAGTTCCTCTGGAAGGCCAACAATAGGATTTAGAGGCTGAGGCCTTCCCTGCTGTTGCCTCCTGGCACTGGGATTCAGAGATTGACTGCCTCTGAATGCAGACGTCCTCTTTAGACATCTCCTCCATGACCTGTCTTCTAATCATCTTTTAAAGCTGTCTATGCCTCTGGCTATCACTACATCCTCTGGCAGCAAATTCCACATTTTAATCACTTGCTATGTAAAGAAGTATTTCCTTTTGTCCATGCTGAATCTGTTGCTTGTCAACTTTATTGGATGCCCCCCAATTCTAGTACTTTGGGAGAGGGAGAAAAAATTCTTTGCCAGCTCTCTCCACACTGTGCATAATTTTATAAACCTCTATCAAGACCCCCCCCCCCACTCATCTCTTTTCTAAACTGAGAAGCCCCAGACTCTTCAGCATTCTCTCATACAGAAAGTGCTCCAACCCTCTAATCATCTTGGTTGCCCTCTTCTGTACTTTCCCCATCTCTGCGATGTCCTCAAGATATGGTGACAAGAACTGCACGCAGTATCCAAATGAGGCCACACCATAGATCTGTACAGAAGCATTATAATATTGGACACCATAGATCTATAAAGGAGCTTTATTATACTGGCCTTTTTATTTTCAATCACTTTCTTAATAACGTCCAACATAGGATTTGTCTTTTTCATTACTGTGTTTTAAAAATTTGTTTTAATGTTTTTGATTGCTTGCTGCCTGGAGACTCTATTTGGTGGAAAGGTAAAATAGAAACATTTTAGGTAACGTGGCTGTAAGAAAATGCTCCTTAGGCTGGAGAAAGGCTTCCAGGTTCATTGAAGTGGTAGAATAATGCACCAAGGCCTTTTCTATGGAGGTACCCATCCTTGGAACCCCAGCTCCAATAAGGCTCAACTGCTACCCAGACTTATAGTGCAATCCTAAGCAAAGTATACTGAAGTCAATGGGCTTAAAGCAGTATAACTTTGCCCGTTGTCTAAAAAAAGATACTCTATTCTCCTTGACCTTTTCCTGAATGCTTCTGATTTAGTTACCTTTTTACTGATGCTTTTGATATTTCTTTGAGCATGTCTGATCAGTTTTCTGGATCTCATCTTCTTGTTACTATCATATCTATATTTTCAGCTTTGTTTGTGAACTGCCTACCTGGAACCCTCAGGATAGAAATGCTCTAAAACAAGCAAAATAATATCCAGCTTTCCAGCAAAGGGCACAGTCCTGTAGGAAATTCTCCTGTGCACCACTAATGAAAATTAATAGCACACGTGCAGCACAATATCCCCGAGGACTGAGCGTTATTCCTGCGGGTGCAATGCATTTCAGACAAACAGTGTGAAATTAAAACTAGTGTTTGGTTTACCAGTTCTCTTCAGCCAGGCCACCTTGATCTGCCTCTACTGCAGAAGATTCCACTTCTCCACTGCACTCACTTTCTCCTCCTGACAACTTACGAGACTTTGATTCCTCCACATTTAAATTCCTGAAAATAAAAATCAATAGATATTTAACTCACAGTATAGTTAAGCACCCAAGTAAACCTTCCTTAAAAAGACCTCGGCAGATATACCTGTATTTCCACCACTGTTCTGGCTTTCAGACAACAATTTGCTAAGGAACAATCATGCTCTAATTGCTTTTTTTCCCCACTTGCAAGCAACAGCTATTATTGAATCCCCCAGCTAAGAAAAATTGAGATGTCCCAAAGGACTCCCAACTTGGCAAACAGTAAAAAGTACCGAGCAGCAAGATCTTTTTAATAGAACGGTGTAAAAATATCACAAAAGTTTAAAAAACAAATGCAGTCTTGAGGCACTTCAAGGCAAGCTTCCATGGACTACAGCCCACTCCCCAATATGCACTGCCAATGTGATTGCATCTGATAAAAAGACATTCTCAATATGAACACCAAGTTTTACTTGGAAAAACATTAACAGTTTCATTTATTTCACTGGGTTTCATCTCTAAGCTACAATTTAAATGTTTTATGGGAAAAGATACTGAAGCACACATCAGTAAAGGTTTCCCTTTGGTACAGCTGCCAGTGCTGTGGCTTTCTTCCCTCTATTCCAATCTCAAGAAATATCAGCTGCTGACTTCAGCCACTAAGGCCGAGAACCAGTGCTTCTAACGCACACAGTGGGATTTCCCAATTTGCTCACATCTTCTTCCACAGGCCTCTGAAGAATGGCTTTATGAAGGGAACACCTTGGGAAGGCCTGCAGTGTAAAGGGTGCTTCAGAAACTCTTGGTGTCTTTTTGGATTGGTGTGAAAATTTCCAAGCATTTTCTGCAGCATACCTAATTCTTTTCTCCATTGCATCTATGTATACTTCTTTTTCATGTAATAGTTTTTTTAGAGCTTCCAGTTCCCTTTGTTTTTCAGCAAGTTCTTTTTGCAGTCGGTAGTTTGTTTCCTCCAGAGTCTCACAAAAAGCCTAGAAGAAAGTTAGTGATTTTTGTTACAACAGTCTTATGTGATGAATGCCGAATTGGTGACATTGATATAATTATTTTCCTGTTCATGATCACCTTAATGGATTTTTTTTTAAAAAAAATTAATGTTAGCAAAGCACACAATTCCTTGATGTCATTACACTATGAAACTGGTAGGTAGTAATATGGAAAAGCCATCACAAGTTGACTTTTTTGGCATGTCAAAAACCTTTAAACTAACTTATTCTGTTCCTGAAATGTACAGTATCCTTCAAAATTGTTAATTAAACATCTTGTTTCTTTCACAAGACCCCACCTCTGATTACATCAAACTAAAAAAGTAACGCTGCACGAATATGAATGGTATTACTAACCAGCAGACAATCCAAAACAACTAGCATCTTTGCAACTAGCGACCTCTTCAGCAAGCATATTTAAATAGATGGAATCTTGCTGAATTACTTTATTAAATTCAAAAACTAGGTCTTCATAAAAAATTCCTAATAAGCCATTCTGTAGAAGTCAAGCAACATTTACCTAATTTGATCAATAAACCCATAAATACACTTTCTGCATTGTGTTCAGGCACACAGTTCTCTTAACAAGCAAGATCAAAGGAAGCACTTTCCAGTTTGCAAGGAAGTCAGCTTGGACATTTGTTTGTTTGGAACACTCTTCTGAGATTAGGGCGAACAGTTTTTCAGCTTCTTTGTCAAGAGTAAAATTATGCTTATCAGTCTTTACATAAGGATACAAGTGTGGATGTAACTTCAAAGGATTAAAATTCAACATTAAAGCACTTATCTAACAATTTCAAAGGCAAAATCCTCACATAGTAAGGTGAAAACAATTTTTTTTGGGGGGGGGGGAATGAGGGGAAATGGAAGAAGCCCTCAAGCTGATGATGTCCTCCATGATGAAGATGACTCCCAATCAAAATTGGTAAATTACTCTAGGTGGGCAGCCCTGTTGGTCTGAAGCAGTGTAACAAAGTTTGAGTCCTGTGCACCTTTAAGACCAACAAAGTTTTATTCAAGGTATGAGCTTTCGTGTGCATGCATACTTCCTCTGATACTTCCATTTCAGTGTATCTGAGGAAGTCTGATTGCACACAAAAGCTCATACCTTGATTAAAACTTAGCTGGTCTTAAAGGTGCCATGGAACTCAAACTTTGGTAAATTACTGTTTGTCTTAATTTCAATTTATTAATTGAAGTATCATGAAAGACACTGAAAATGCCAGCACTCTGTTCAGATAAGATTTAGTGCCAGATGGAACAGTGTGCCTAGTTTTGCTCATCACACTTTAAGAAGAGTAACTTCAAACATGAGAATGTTAATCAAAGCAAATAAAGTTGGTTTGAAAAAAATAAAGGATAATGGGTACCTTTAATGTAGGGGGAGAGACACTCAGGAAATAATGGTTTTGAAATGTACAAAGGATCTCCCCCAAGCCTGACATAAAGTTAACAGGACACTAATAAATGAAACAAAAATCACCACTAGCAGCATTAAGTTGGACACAAATTTGATTTTAGAAGCAATGTCTCCCAATAGTACAAGAAGCTGGGTAATTGAATAGAATGCAAGAAAGTTAAAGTGGCTGATGAGAAAACGGGTATGATTTAACACAGAAACCTTTTGACCAGATTACCCCCAAATCTCTTATTTTTTCTTCTCTGTTTTGTCATATTCATAAGAATTCTGAGCTGTCTTTTATTTACTGCAAGGCTTTATGCAAATACAACCATCTAAGCATAGGAAATTACATAGCACTTAATAGAGAATCCACCATTCCACAATTTAGGATGAATTAACATTTTATAATTTACAAGTCCTCTAACAAAAGAAACTAGTGATTTTTGGCATCAGTTCTCATTTGGCAGTGTAGCACATTCACACTGTTGTCCTAAGCAGAGCCCACACCTCTAAGTCCATTGAAGTCAGTGGGCTTCAAAGAGTGTAAACTCTGCTTAGGATGATACTGTCACTTAACCATATGGTCATGAAGATAGTCTCTTAACTCTGGAAAGACTTTAACAATATGAAATTCACCACAGCCAAAATGAATAGGCACTGAAGAATATTAATGACAATATTATACTTTAATTGAAATGATGTTAGAATAGTCTATATTAATCAGCTTAGCGTGTGTTATTGCAGCATATTCAAGCTATTTATTCTGTTTGAGATCAATTGGACACATTGAAGCAAGTCACTTGGTATGTGATTCAAGAGTAAATTAATATTATAAGTTTACAGGCTGAAATCAATGCACTGGATAAGCAACAGCTTTTTCCACAATTTACATATGGTGGAAGCAGTCCAAATATGCTACTTTGTTGCATATATTTAGAATGTATTATTTTAATTAAATAGGCTTTTCATTTCACAGTCACTTAATTGGGTTCCGTACTATTTTGCAAAATCAGATGCCCACTAACAGCTGCATGCAATCTGGGCAACATATACTATATTGGGCAGGATAAGACTTTTGGGGCAAGATAACAGAGATACATGTTACTAATATAGAGCTGTTGTGGTGGTGTAGTAGTAAGAGGATAGGCTAACATTAGTAAGACCTCAGATCAAACCCTACTTTAGCAACGAATTCACTGGGTCATCTAGGGTGAGTCACACTCTCAGCTTAATCTACTTCTCTCAGGATTGTTTTGAGGATAAAATGAAGGAAGTACTATATATGTCACTCTGAGCAGAGAGGATAAACTATAATAGACGGGAAAAAATATTTTCCAAAAATATGAAACACGAGCCAGTTAAGAAAGCTCAACAGTAAGTGAGATCAAAACAGATGAAAAGCAGCATTAACAAAGCAGAGAGACTTGAATTTGAGACATCCAGACTGACACTCATTACAAGTGATACATTCATCAAAAGTTCAGAAAAAAAACAAATTCAAGGGGGAAGAAATCATTCAATTTCATTGACACTAAATGACAAGTGAGGCAAACGGAAGAATGCCAATGACATTTTTAGAAGAATGTGAAATTCTGTATAATTATTCCTTATTACTTCCTCATTCCTCTTCCTGCCCTTGGCCTCCTTGTCTTTTCAGCAATCTCCGCATCATTACTGGCTCTGTCTTTCTGCATATTCTGGTGTTCTTTAGGTACTAATGCACAATCCATGGATTATTCATTTTGTGTCTTTTCCCATGCAGGAGACATATTTTTGTGTCTGTGGTAAACAAAGAACAAATATGCGCTCTTCTGTTAAAAAACCAACCCTGTTCCATAACACTGTTAAGGCAAAGCTCAGGCTTAAGAGTGCAGTTAAAGTCGCTTTTGTAACAACAGATTACTTACCCTGCTCTCTTCCAGGCTATCAAAAGGCCCTGGTGGATCATCCAAACAAAGGAACTCCCTTACTGCAAGACTTAGAAAAAAGAGATGGTAGAAAAGAGAAATTAGCATCCAAAATAGAATAACCCAGTGAGTATGCATTTTAAAATACGATGCTTCTTTGAAATGTAGCAATTTGTTCTATTAAAAGAGTCACTGTAATGAACTACTTGAGTTAATAATAGGTATGTTTCCCTACATTTTTTGGGTGTTTTTATGAAACTGTTTGATAAGGGAAGAAATGTCAAAGTAAAAATGAACTAAGTCTGAAGAAACCCTCTGGCTTGGATTCTGCCTAGAATTTTCATGCTGATTTCCCCCTTCTGCAGGACGCCCAAATACTCCCCAAATGCTGCTCCTGGGAAATGGGAGAACGCCCCCCCCCCCCAACAGTCTCGAGGAAATCAGTGATCTCTCCAAAGGAGAGGGAAATCAGTGAAAATCCCCCCCCCCCTGAGCCAGTGGAAATTTAGGAAAGATTCAAGCAACCAGATTTTAAAATTATGTATAGTTTAAATCAACTGGCATATATAAATATGAATAGAAAATGTAACATTGTCTAGGAAGCAAAGAAAGGCCAATTAAATCCAGGCACTCAAGGGGTTTCCAAAATTTGAGAAATACAACAGCAAGCCCTCAGCAAACTTATAAAACTAAGAGGAGATGCAAAAGCAGCTGCAGAGGAAACCTGAGGATCTGCTGTTATGGTGCTCTTGTCCTCTTCCCTTCTTTACAGGCAGGATTTTCTCCCAATTTCCCCTTCCTTTCTGGCTAAGCAGCCATCTTATCTATTGTCTTCTTATTTGAAGGTTTATGGCTGGTCCACCCTGTCACATCATTATATTTTAATGCTGGCTCAGCCCAAGGACTTGAGGGAAGAGATAAGATCACCTCAACTTATACTTCTGAAAACGGCATGAGAGGCTTTTGAATGTTCAAAAATAAACAAAATACTTTATTCAATACAGAGGGGAAAAAAATCACGAGACATCAGGGATAAAATACTTGAGGTGAATCAATAACTCTGAGGTGATTTAGTAAATTCACAAACTCCAGTTAATATGTTTCCAGCAAGTAAGAGCTTTAAGCTCTCATCTTTGAGATGAGAGGCTGTATTTTCAGTGTTTGCTAAACACTCCATCGTACGTTCTTGAGTTTAACTTAATCTTCAAGTTACCGAAGGCAGAGATACACTACCAAACACACAAATCCCTTCTCTAAACAAACCAGGGATCTCTCCACTCTTTAGAGCTATCTCCCTTTTCAACTGGGCAGGGAATAACTTCTCTAAACTAGATCTATCCCATTTTCTGGCTCGAATGGTGGTCTTCAGCGATCCTTCCTCTCCTCCTTGCTAACCTTCCCAGTCCACAGTCAACGCTAAACTCCAACTGACTTCTCAGGAGTCAATTCCCAAGTCTTTCTGCTCAACTGATGCTAACCAATCCAATTTCGTTTAGCAGCCTGTCACTCAAAGCTCTGAGGCATTCACCCTTCACAGTCCGGCACTTGTTTATACAGCATTCATGAACTTTTAAAGTGCAGTCTGTCAAAGCTGTTCACATAACCCCTCCCCAAACCACCTATGGGTAACCTAAAGCAGCTTTGCGGAGCCCAGTATTTATTGTACCAAATCCATATATCCCTATCTAAAACCCCATTCTGTGTGTACACCAGAATTGTTAACAATTGCTATTCTGGGGAACAACAATTGCTTCCCACAGATACGGAAGTTCCTTCTCCCCCAAGACAATCAATGGGCCACAAATAATTTGCAGTAGCACTCACAGAAGCAGCTGGATTAGTAAACATTTATGTGGGCTAGTAACATGTGGACTTATTTGCAAGGCCTAAAGTGCTTAATTATTGGGGTGTACAAATTTTTCTTTTCCTAATTTCTTAAAAAGCTGTTCACATACATAGCTTAAAAGTATTACATGTATCATAGTGCAGCTTCTAAACTGCCTGGGCTCTAGATGCCACTTTTATGTACTTTCCAATGTACTATTGCCTAGCAGAAGTTATGTATCTTTGGCTGTGTAGAAGAATTCCTGAGGAAAAAGGATCCCTCTGCACATGGAAACCAGCACGGTTGATAATCCAGGGGGCATGGCATCATACTGCAAGTGTCTGAGAGACAGAGACAATGTGGTGTAGGGGCTGGAATGGGAGACAAGGATCTGGGACACCGAGGTTCAAATCCCCACTCTGCTATGCAAACTTGCTGAGTAACCTTGGCTAACCTAACTCAGAGGATGATTTCCAGGATAAAATAGAAGAGAAGAAATCACTGTAAGCCATTTTGGGTCTCCACTGGGGAGAAAGGCAGGGTATAAGGAAGCAAATATATATTTTGCTGGGTGCTAGTATGCTGAAAGGTCCAGAACTGTAGGAAGGCCCTAAAAACAGAAGGTTCTCCATGGGATATCTATATTATATTATTTTAACACAAAGACCAGGGAGTTATTACATCATCATCAAAACTGTAGGACTCTAAGCTTGTCAATTAGCCGTGGATGGGAAAACTAAAGCCAGCATAGCTTTGCCACTCATAGCGTTTATCCAGCCAAACAACCTATCTAAAAATCAGAAACAATTCTGCTACTTTGGTTCATTTGACAGGTACAATAGCTGACTCTTCGTGAACATATTTACAGTGGACCATCTCTTCATGGTTGAACTGCTCTTTTGAAATTCTGTGGAATGAGGTTGCAAAATGGCTCTTTTAAGCAACTTATTATAGGAAAGTATTGTGCTCTTCACCCTTGATTTAACTTGTTCCATAACACATTTAGACAAGACTACTGAATTACAGCTCAATTTTGATACACAAATATGTATCCAGTGACTAGTACAGCAAAGCTGTTATGTGGAAGGATGATGATAAAAAGTACAAGATCCTTAAATTACATCAATTAATTTAAAATATCAATTGGGCTTTTTAAGGTAGGCTATGGGTATGCTGCGTTTTGTTGGACTACAACAAACCTAGTATGCAACTACGAAAACGATCCTTTTAAATTTTCTTAAACTGAACAACAACCACAAAACACTTCTGAATGTTAGATCTCAGGGAGAAACAGCAATAGCTGTTGGAAATACGATGTTAGACTAGATGAACTGTTGATCTGGTCCAGCAAGGCTCTTTTATGTTCTTATAATTAATATGTTTAATGAGTAACCATATGACTAGAGTTCCAATGCTAATATACTTGGGTCAGCAGAGTCCAACCAAACTGTTGCCCCCAAAAGGCACCCTTGTGTCCTAGAAGACAGTGGTATAGCACAGTTCAGGCTCTATCTCGCTAAAGTCAAGAGAACTTTAAATGACCCTATACGGTCATTAAAAATACTGAGGGTACGGAGACAAGGAAATTGTGAAGCCCTTCTGGTTGAAGGGCTGTCTTTTGACTCACTGAGATCACTCCCAAAACAGAGGCAGGATGACCGGTGCCTGTGGGCTACTGAAACACATCCCTACATATTTAGAAAAATTCCAGAGCCATCAAGCAGGGCAATCAAACTCCCTTCAGGAACAACAAAAGAGCCATCTCCTGTACATCATGGCCACTAATCCCAGAGTGACCCTCAATGACCTTTCCTTTCAAGTTGCACAAACAGAAAACCTGCTAATTTGGAGTTTAAAGAAGAGCTTTTGAAGCCGGGAATTTGAGTCAGCTGACCACAAGAATTGCCCTTCACCATCGCGCTGTTGCACCTGGGCACCAAGACTATGCTCACCATTCTAGACCTGGCAAATTATGGCTGCTCCTCTAACCCCAGGCAATTCTGTGTTCTCATTCTTTCCTCCCCTTTCTCACAACAATTCCAAGCGTCTTCCTTCCTCTCTTGGCTGACTTCCAGTAGCCATCCAATCTCTCCCTCCCTTTCTTAGAGCACTGTCTCAACTCTAGCTTCATGTCCTCTTTTCCTCCTACTCCATAACTGTCCCTGTGTCCATCGCTATCCCAATCTTCAAGCTAGGGTTACCAGCCTCCAGGAGGTGGCTGGAGATACCATGGGATTACAATTGGTCCCCAGGTGACAGAGATCAGTTTCCCTAAAAAAAAAAAAGAGCCTGCTTTGGAAGTTAGTCTCTATGGCACTATACAGCATTGAAGTTCCTCCCCTCCGCAAACAGCACCTTCTCCAGGCTCCACCCCCAGAATTTCCAGGAATTTCCCAGCCCAGAGCTGGCAACCCCACCTTCAACTCAAGCTTTAGCTAGCTTAGCGATCTCCTTGCAGCACTTCTATTCTCCCACAGATTACCTTCTCCCCTCTAATTTCTTCTTCTCCCAGCCTAGGCTGTAGTGGTCTCTTTCCCAACTCTACTTTTTATTTCCTCCTCTGTGCCACAGCTTCTCCCATTGAGAATCCCAGCTCTTAATGACTCCCGTCTCCTTCCCGCTTCCTTATACCTCGGGTATACTTTTCATGCAACCACACATGGGGAAAGTACTTGCCAGCAGCAAGTGTCTGTTGGGCTGGTTCCAATTTGGAATTTTTGCTGGTTATACAGTTTTATTGCTTGCACTGTATTCAAATTGCCACTTCTCTACCTTCTCTCTCTTTTTAGTCAATAAAATCAAGCCTTTAGATCAAGAACTGCTTCCTCCTATTCTCCAAATACACTTGTGCATATGTTTAGCAAAAAAAAAAATCCCCCATGATGTTTACATGTGCACTTGTTGATGAGTACACTGTATTCCAAGGTAGCAAAACCACTGTGAAATGTGGAACAGGGAGTCCAACTTTTCAATATTGTAGGAGAGGAGACTGGATTTATACCCTTCCTGAAGAAGTCTCAGAGCAGCATACCATCCCTTTCCCTTTCCCGCCCCACAACAGACACCCTGTGAAGTACGTGAGGCTAAGAGAGCTCTCTCAAGAACTGCCCTTGAGAGAACAGCTCTGAAAGAATGACTGACCCAAGGTCACACCAGCAGCTGCATGTAGAGTGGCAAATCAAATTTGGTTCACCCAAATTAGAGTCCATGCTTTTAACTACTACACCAAGCTTTCAATAATCTCAAAGCCCATTTTACCAAGTAGAATGTACTCAGCATGATTACTTCAGCTTGGATCCCATACCTGACTTATGCAGTGCTGTCCTCTATTGTGACATGGGTTTCTTTGCTGCTAAACACATTCTGCTCATGCAAGATGCTTGGTTCAGACTCTCTGTGCATGAGCATGAAGGATCTTTGGGCTCACTCTCCTTCTCTTCCTACCGCCCCTTTCGCAGAGCATAATTATTTCTCGCAACAGCAAACACATTTGTTCTACCTGAGTGAACAAATTTGTTTGTGCTTGCCTTGTAAAGATGATTTTCAACCTGGGAACAAACCGCTGTTTCAAATCCTGATTTGCAGGCCACACAAGCTATAGTTTGCTGGGTTGAATGTAGATGTGGAAGGGCAAGGGCAACTGCTTGGACTATGGTACATTTGTTATTGCTTGTTATTTTAATGATGGATTGGTTTTTAAAAGCGGTACAGTTTTTGGTACACACAGTGGGTCCCAGTTTTCCAGAAAACAGGTAGTTTTTATCAGTGTTTTAAACAATTATCTGAGCATGAGGATGGGGCAAAAAGGGAGTGTACGATCTTCATATTCTCCCAGGGTTCAGTACATAGTGACAGATTACTATTTTTTGTTATATATTATAAACAAGTCAGATACTCCCCTTCCTGCAACCTTTTCTCTTTTTCCAAGTTACCACACAAGCTTTTTTGGGGGGTGGGTGGATGGGGAGCTATCAAGTCACAGGTGACTTATGGCAACCCCATAGGATTTTCAAGGCAAGAGACATTCAGAGGTAGTTTGCCACTGTCTGCCTCCACATCGTGCCCTGGTATTCCTTGGAGATCTCCTGTCCAAATACTAGCCAGGGCCAACCCAGTTTAGCTTCCGAGAGCTGACAAGATTTATTTATTTCGTTAGACTTATATCCCACCCTCCCCGGCAGAACAGGACTCAGGGTGGGTAACATCATATAAAACATTATACAATTAAAACATTATTAAAGCTAAATATAATAAATACAATAATTAAGATAAGGTTAGCATGGCCTATTCCACCTAAAATTCCTTTTCTCAAACTGTTGTGTTTTAAGATCTCTTAGCTTCCTATGCTTTTTCAATCCTTGATTATTTTTTTAAAAAACGATTTAGTTACTTATAGTGGTACACAGAAAAAGCATTAATACAATTCAGAATGATGGATAGCACAGCTCAAGCCACTCTTAAGATCTGTTAGGTCCCTAAGACAACCACAAAGATTTGGAAGAGGGAGGTGGGCATCACCTACCAATTAGCAATGTCTTTGTGAGCAACTAAATTCTGTAGGAATGCTTGCAGTCCCAGCTGTCTGTCTTCCAGAAAGTCAGGGTTGTAATTATCCTTGAACCAGCGCTTTGGTGGAAGTGCCAACCGAAAACCAGGAAACATATCTTTCAGCTGAAAAAATACACCAGGAGATTATGACAATAAGGACTCAGATGCTTTCTGTATTCCTAAAAAGGATTTTTAAAGTTCACACTAACCATGTCCCCCCCCCTTTCTCTCTTCTCCCCCCACCCCAGGTGCTACCCCTAAACAGATCTAGATCCAAGTATAGGTCTTTGCAGCAAAGACTGCTAGATCAAGAGACATTAAACTACTCAAAATGGCAGCCACCAGACCTCTTTGCATCTAGTTAGGAGAGTGTTTACTAAGTAAGGTTGTGACTCTTGCATCTTAGCATTAGTGTTCTCATCAACAGTGATTACAATGACCAGGCTCCGAAAGGAAGTAAAAAGAGGCACCAGAAAACTAACGAAGCTTGAACTTCTAGCCAGTATTGTAGTCGAGAGAGAGAGAGAGAGATATTCATGATCTGGTTTTGGATTGGCTCTTCAAATATCATTTTAAAAACTGTGTGCCTCCTGATTCCACTGGTCAGCTCAGTGGATAGGAGTCTCCACAGCATTTCTTAACAGGATGAGCTGCTGTCCTGAGCATCAAGAAATCTGGAAAATTTCTCCCAGAATACAGCCCCTTTTCTTTGTTACACTGACACATTTATTAGAAAGAACAAAAACTGCACAATGACTTTTGCAAACTTCTTGTATCCTTATACTGTCTTCTTTGTGCTTCCCACAACCTATCTGAAAGCCACCAAGATATAAATTCCATCTACTTCTCAGTCACACAAGCAACAAAAAGAGTGGCAGACAAATTCTCTGGGAATCTTATCTTGAAAGACTGCACAGTCAGTATCATTTAGCTCATGACAGGCGACCATTTCCAGAAACATCTATTAAGCAGATCCTAAGAACGGTGAGCAGAGCTCGAATCATGAAACATATCTTTCACAACCTCCCCCTTCCTCAAAGTCACTGCAATGCCTCAAAAGGTCCATGCCAAAAGGTCTAGAGACCCCCAAGAATGGGAAATGATGCAAGATGGGTTACAAGAGATTGCAGGTGGATGGGGGAAATTGCAGACATCATGCTCACAGAAGAAAAATCACCTGCCATTTGAATGAGGAGGGCTGGATTCAACCCACTGCCTGGCCTTCACTAGTATTATACAGAGATATTAAGGAACAGAAAAATTACCATATCCCCCCCCATATAAGATATATTTTCAAAGTTAAATACTCTGAAGAAGAATAATTACATGTTATAGCACTTCTGGTAAATAAATGAGGAAGCGTTGTGAGGCACAGACTGGCAACTGGTTGGAGCTTGTGTGTGTGTGTGTGGGGGGGAACTGTCACTTTAAGAGAAACCCGGAAGTCACATTGTGCCTCTCATCAAATTGCTGGAAAATCTATGGTAAATCCATAGTTTCTAGTGATTCCTAGAATGGACTGATGTAACTTCCAGGCTTTTCCCGGAAGTGACACCACAAATTATTTTTTCCACTGGTCACTGGAACAATGGTTAAAAACAGGAGCTGGGTGTGGGGAACCCTAATTGGAAGATATTTTTATGAGTAATAGTCTATGATAAAATAATTATCAGTACTTCTCAATCACAAACCATTTATATTTTGAAAATGTGACAATTTATGAAAAAATGAAACAAAAGAAAGGTTTATATGGTGAGTTCATAACTGGACACATTTGCCTTTTTGTTTACCTTGTCATTAAGCCTGGAGAAGTCGGCATACCTTCTGAAAACCACCCAGTTTTCCTCAGGATTTCTCTTAATGAGGATTTTATAAACCTGTTAAGCAGAAATCTATTAAAGCAACTTCACTAAATCCTGTGTGCAGTGTAGCATACTTACAGTATTACGCTGTAATTACTGGAAAGCTGACATAAACATGCTTTGTTTGAGTAAGAGAACAAGTGCGATCAAAACTTGCCAAATGTTTACTAAAGTTTGAAAAATGACCATCTGTTTCATGACTGCATAAGGCTGGGGTGGTATTTGCAAGTGTAGTATTTTTCAGAAAGCCAACTGCTGTCAGTTGTATTTTTATGAACATTTTTAAAAACTCATTCATGAGCACAGAAGATTTCCACAAATTATGCGCAACCTTACAATTTAATTGTAACTGTGTCAATAGCAAGTGTCACTGGCTTTACTAGCCCTTATATTCATATAAATATGGTTACGACATCAACCTTTTAATTTTTTTAAGTAACGCCCACTGAGAATGTGAATTAACACTAGAATTTGCTAACTTTATAGTGATTCAAATTAGAAAGTAAATCTAATATATATACTTTAATATCTAAATTATTGCATGGCGATATATTTCTCCTGTTTCACCAGGAACTGCCAGACAGCTTTGATCCCAGCAGCCAAAATCTGCTGCTGCTCCTCCTCCATGGAGTGCAACAGAGGACTTTTATGCGAATGAGCGCATCCAGGGCTAGGAGGTAGACACTAAACCTCCAGAAGAGATTATATGCATGTCTACTTCGTATGCTGGTAACCACAGAAATACTGTGTTTAACCTCATATTACATTTTGGAATGCAACTAACTTTGAATCTGGGTTGGAAAAGGCTGTGGCTCAGTGGTCGAGTGATTCCTTGGTATGCAGAAGGTCCCAAGTTCAATCTCTGGCATCTCCAGGTAAAGGGATCAGGTAGTAGGTGATGTGAAAGACCTCTGCCTGAGACCCTGGAAAGGCACTGCCAGTCTGAGCAGACAATAATGACTTTGATGTACCGATGGCTTGATTCAGTATAAGGCAGCTTCATGTGTTATCAGAGACTCATCTGTTCATCGGGTATTCCCCAGTTAGGGTTACAAATTGTGATGAATTTACCAAATGGGAAGAGATTTAGAATATGCTGTTTTTTAAGTGGCTCTCATAAAGGATCATCACTGACCCAACACTATCAGAAGAATCCCAACACCCAACAGGAGGAGGTGTATCCTACCGCTCTGCCCAGGTAAGTACAGAGCCTACCAATAGCACAAAAGACTCTTCCTCTGGTGTGAGCTCTTTACGCTGAAAAAACAATCTCAGATTAGCTGAGTGGAATGGTAGGATACAACCCAATATTCAGAAACATTGTTCTGAGTTCAGTGTTATCTTTCAATATTACCAAGTAAGCAGGTATTAAAACATCTCGGAACCGTGGTACAAAACATTACTGGCATTTACTCCATAGGAAAATGACTCCCTGAAGTAGACTGAGTCCTTTCCTTTTTGCTTATTTGCAGCTTGCCTACTACTGTAATTCTGTTTGTTATAATGGAGTTTTCAATTCATTGACTGGGGCTGATGAAAAACAGGTTGCTTACCTGTAACTGATGATCTTCGAGTGGTCATCTGTGCATTCACACCATGGGTTTACTGTGCCTGCGTGGAAATCCATCGGTGCCATAGAAAGCTTCTAATGGATTTTCACGCCCAGCATCCACTGGGCATGCGCGAGAGCCCCTGTGCGCATGCCCAGAGGAGCTGGGCGTGGACATCCCGCCAGTTCCTTCTGACCGCTGCGAACCAGACTGTCGAGAGAAATAACCAGCCTGGCAGCAGAGGGGAAGGATGGGTGGGAAGTGTGAATGCACAGATGACCACTTGAAGATCATCAGTTACAGGTAAGCAACCTGTTTATCTTCGACATGGTCTCTGTGCTTCACACCATGGGAGAGTAGCGAGCAATGACCCACCTGGATGGAGGGTGCTATCAGGCTATCACTGAGAAGCAGAGTAAAAACTACGCCCAAAAGCATCCAGTTTCTTTCCTTCCTTGTCTGAAGGTGTTGAATGGGTTTGCTTGGACCTGGATGAAGAGGTGACCACCATGGAAGTTGGACGGGGGTGATTGAGGAGGAACTCAGCACCGTATCCTGCACCTTATACATACAGTCCAATCTTCTCAATGAGACTGGCATGGTAGAGGGCTTGTCCCAAGTGGCTCTTGCAGCATGAAGGAGCACTGCTGACATTGGGAGCGCTATCGATGTCGAAACATGTAGCTGTACCACATCGAAGACCACATCCATGACGACCGGCTTCGGTTGAACCACAGAGAGACCTAGTGAGTGAGCCAGACGTTTAATAAGATCGCCATAAGAGGTTAGGTCTTCTGAGGGGAAGATAGGCAAATTCTCCGCAACATCTGGTTTTGGCGATGGGTCATTCAGGGGACCAGGGACATCGGAATGATCAACTTCGGAGTCCCTGTCTGAGGAATCTGAAGAAGGCAGTTGCGGGTCCGAAGGGACGGAAGTCTAGATAGGCTGCCTCTGGATGGAAAGTGGAGGCGTCGGTGTCGGGGGTCTGGGTGGAGAGGGATGCTGTCGATCCCAGGAGTCATCAAAGCCAGACCTGACGATTGTGTGAGCTGGTGTCGGTGTTGACCGTGGGAGAGATGGAGTAGGATGCCTTGGGTCGAGTGGTCCGGAGGTCTCGATACAGATGCCAAGGGAGGCGGATGAAAGGACATCGGGGACCAAGGACGAAGGGATCGATAGTAGTCCCAATCGCTGTGTCGGGGATGACCACGGAACAAAGGAGTAGGTTCCATGATGGTACCGATCGCACGGCAGTGTGGCGTGGGGAGGGTAACCCCATTGAGAGGACGTCTTGCAGGAAGAAGACCGATGCAGAGGCGATCTCTCCTCATACCCCCATTGGTGGTCCCTCCCCGATGCCGGACAGTAGGGGGGAGGATCAACATCGAGAGGAGACGGGGCACGGTCCGATGGCAGGGATGTTGATGTATGCCGAGGAGTGCGGCCGCGATCAACATCGGTGAACTGCTGTGTCTCTAAGATCACCTCAGGAGGATAAGTGTCCACTTGGCGAATGGGAGAATCCAAAAGATGAATGATTGGCAATTCTCCTGGGACCAAAGCAGCTACTCCCTGAGTGCCCAAGTTTTGGGGTCCAGTGGAGGGCGAAGTTGACGTCGCCTGTGTCGGAGGTTGTAGTGGAGGTTTAGCTACCACTGTGCCCTTGGGCTTGTGCCTCTTTTCAGTCTTCTCTTTTTTCTTTTTCTTAACTGGAGTAGAGGCGGCCAATTGACTAGGAAGCGGCCATTTTGCAGGGCATGCAGTGTCGGAGGCTGCCTTCGACGTGGAGACAACTGTCGACACGGAGACTGTCTGTCTCGGCACAGAATGTTCGAGATTGGTCATTGATGTCAAGGGCCGAGAGGGCTCCATGGAAGCGGCGGGAAGCAGGGTCGACTCAAGAAGGGCTACTCAGAGCCTAGCCGCTCTGTTCTTCCTGGTTTGGTTGGAAAATTTGGCACAATGGGAACAGGTCTCTGGCCAATGACCCTCGCCCAGGCAGAGTACGCAAAGTGCGTGCCCGTCAGTTTCAGCCAATTTACTGCTGCAGGAGGAGCACCTCTTGAAGCAGCCCCACCTACTAGCCATAGGCTGAGGCCCGAAATTTATGAGGTGAGGGAGAAAAACTGAGCCCGGGGCCCGAAGGACCCCAGAACAAATGAAAACTACGGAGAAGGTCCTTTTTTTTACAAAAAGAAGAAAATAATAATAATAGGAAAAGAGGAGTAGACGAAACCCTATGGTTTTGAAGCGAAGCTTTCCAGAACTGAGGCCGAGGAGCTAAATAACTACTTGTTACTCGCATGGCGGTCAGAAGAGAACTGGCGGGATGTCCGCGCCCAGCTCCTCTGGGCATGCGCGCGGGGGCTCCCACGCATGCCCGGTGGACGCCGGGTGTGAAAATCCATTAGAAGCTTTCTACGACACCGATGGATTTCCACGCAGGTACAGTAAACCCATGGTGTGAATGCACAGAAACCACTTCGAAGATCAAGAACATGCAGCCAATTCAATACAAGCCCTTCCTTGTATAAAACAGTGCTGCCAATTCAGAACAGCCATCCTCTTCCAAACACTTCAAAAAACAAACTGTGGGATCAAGCAAAACTGAAGCCACCTTTATACAGCTGAACAAAGTTAAAGTTTGCAGAACTTAAGTATTTATCTTTTTTTAAAAAACTGAAACCAGCTAGTTTTATAGAAGTTCAAAGCGCCTTGTACAGCAGGAGCCACTTAAAAATCATTAAAGTAAAGAGAAGTCTAGAAAGAATCCCATACCGGTTTTTCAGCTCAGCATGAAGTTAGAATAATATTCATAAAACATTCTATAATCTTCAAATATTAAAATGTTGGTGTCAAAACCTTCAAACGAGGAAGGATTTGAGACAAGAAAACCACAACTTACAGTAAATTTTGCTCTCTCTTCCATCACCTCATACCCTAGTATTGTGGGTGTAGTAGGCCGATCTTCCCAGCTCCCAGAGTCTGTATTTTGTGTGGTATCTTCTGAGGGTTGACTACAGTATTCCATAGATGTGTTCATACCTACAAATTTAGTCCTAACAAGTGGGCTGTTACAAGGAGATGAAGTGGCACCAATCTCATCGGGGACACTCATCTTTTTAAAGTTACTGTTAGAAGAATCTTCTAGATGCCCTTTGGAAGAGCTTGAACTTGTTGAAATGCTTCCAAGAGATGATCTTCTTTGGTTTCTATTCTTTGCAAAACTAGTAGAACTTCCTATGGGAATTGGAACAGGAACATATGGGGTAGCCATTCTTCATTAGACAGCATAAGAACATTTACTGTTCTTGATTGCAGAACTGAAAACAACGATCTTTCATTAACTTTTCACTTCAAATGTCTGAGGAAAAAGGAAGTGGTTTTGATTATAAAAATATTAGAATACAATGGTGTTTCATAAAACATGGAGGTTTTCCACATTTATAGTGTTATTACACAACAATAAAGTATTGAATCATTTCAAAGAGTGATGCAAATTGAGTGGAAAAGTCTACAGACTGAGAATGATACTTTATAATTTAGGTTTAGTAGATGCCATCAAGTCTTATAAAAATCTTCCCTAGATGTTTGCATCAGTGATTTATCTTGCCTGTGATTTATCCTGCCTGATCTTCACAAACTTAGAGAGGGTCTCTGCTTTACATCATCACATTTTGCCAAAGTATTTTCAACTTCTGATTCTTCCCCCATGCTGTCACCCTACCTAAACCTGTTACATAGGTTGAAGAACAAATCCTTGAATGCATAGGGGCAATTCTTGAAACTGCTTAAACATTTCATTCACTATCAAACTCTGTTCAGACTTTGTAAAAAGATCAACATGAAGAAAAATAAACATGCTTTAATGAACTTGACCTTGGGAGTCTCAGGGCCAAATCCCCACTGTACCATGGAAGCTTCTCTAGGTGACTGTGGGGCAGTCACTGTTTCTCAGCCTAATGTATCTCACAGGGTTGTTGTGAGAGTAAAATGGAGGAGAAACCAGTGTCCACTGCCCTGAGCTCCTTGGAGGAATGGCCACATAAAAATGTACTCTTTATATAAATAAATAGTTAAGATTAACAGTCATTTATTTCCAGTGAATCTCAAAAAGGCACAGGAAAAAAGAAACATATGAACTATGAGTCTAGCAGCACCTTAAAGACCAGCAAGGTCTCCAGAGCATAAGCTTTTGAGAGTCAAAGCTTCCTTTATGAGAAATCTGATGACGAGAGCTTTGACTCTCAAACCAGAACATATGAAAGAAGCAATTTTTTAAACATCAGTGTTAACTTTAGCTGATGTTTAAATAAATGAAGAACCATAACTCTTACATCTGCATTTCCATAGATTTCAGATGTAAAGCTGAACTATAGGTTATCATAATATGAATAAGCTCTTGTGTTTACATGCCCCTTCCTTCATAATCTTGTGACTTCCACTTTAGTGCAAACCATAGTTTGTGCTGCATCAGAATCAGAACTGCAAACCAACCTCAAACTATGGTTCGCTCATCTGGATGTGATAGCAAGGTATGTCTTACCCCCAAGCAGATGGCCTCCAAGCACAAGGACAAATAAGGACAAAGGCATGCTTCACACGGCACCAGAAAAAAAAAAATTATAATTTTGATACTTCTAAAGAGACATGCCTTAAATATACTTCATTCCTAGCGTATGTGGAAAAAAAGCAGCCAAAGCTGAATGTTTTGATAAGGTGTTGAACAAAAATAGAAGCATGTTCACTGTGGTACAACCTCAATGTAAATCAGTTCATATATTTAAATTTAATATGACTAACACATATTTTACTACAACAATCATTACTCAACCAACCCCCCAAAAAACCACCAAAAAACTCACACCCACCCTTCCCTGACTTATTTATGCTTCATGCTCTTTGGAATAATTTAAACTCCTATCTATTCTAAAATAAATACTACCAATCAAAATGGTGAGAAACAAAGACAGTAAATAAGACAATCAACATTTATGCCTTCCTTCTAAGTAATTACCACCTGATTATCATATTGTAAAGAGGCTGGATTCCAGTACCTCTGCATCATCACATGCCATGAAACAACCATTTTCTCAACCCTATGGATGAAATCACCAAGTACTTCCCTCCTGGAACTGGATGCACTTGTAATCCAAATACAGCATGGGTACATAAATCAAACCACACCAAGGCCCATTTGTTTTCCTAACTCAAAAGGGCCACACTGTTACTTAATTACAAGAAAGAATTTTTCTTGTTAATATAATTTTTACTTATTTGTTTTTAACTTATATTATTTGCTTTCTTGTTTTCTGTTAACCTTCTCTCCTTTTCACAGCATTCTCTCTCTGAATCCCACAGTGTACCTTGTTGCACAATAGAAGAAGAAGAGATTGGATTTATACCCCGCCCTTCACTTGTAGTCTCAGAGCGGCTTACAAACTCCTTTCCCTTCCCTTCCCCTCCCCACAACAGACACCCTGTGAGGTAGGTGACAGGTCTGTACCATTGTTCCGACTCCCCCCTTCTATTCCAGCTCACAAACCTCTCCATACATCTTCCCACATTCAACAGCACTCTCTCTTTCCACTCCCCTTTCTGTTACCTTCAACTTTGTCTTCTTCCCACACCAGTTCGCTATGATCCCCACTTTTAAAAAACAGTCCATAGCACTCTTTGTACAATATTATGTCTTTGAGGCGCTCAACGCTCTTCCACTCCTCTCTCTTTCTTCTTTCTCTCTGTTCCTGCTCCTCTTTACTGAGTTTGGCAGCATCAGGACACAAAGCTTTCACTGTCCCAGCAATTCAAACAGAAAGGGAACTTCAGGCACAGGTGAGCCATGCTGTGGAATGGGTTCGCTGCAAGAGACTGAAAAAGCTGGTACCTACTTAACCACACACATCTGAAACCAGGGCAAAGATAAGCAGAGCAACGTGCTGGGAGTCAGACACCCTCCTATCCCCAACCTTTCCATCTGAGGGGTTCTTAAGATATTCCAGTAAAGAGGTGGGGAAGAGCTGCCTTGTTATATCACTGCCCCTTTGAGAAAGGGCTGCAACTTCCACAGCAACAGAAAAGGTGTTTCCACCACCACACCTCAGTGTTGCAGCTGGCTTTCTCAGGCATTTTGGAGAAAATAAGCCTTGGAGAGTTCCACCAGCCCAGTGTTTTGCTCCCACCCTCTCTCTTCCCTTGCCTTGTCAACCTGATCGCCTTCTAACCATACCTCAAGGAATAGCAATGACCTAACTGCTGGTCAGGCAGGACTCACACGATGATAGGAATAGGTCCCACACAGTTTCCAGTAGTAGGACAGTCTGTATGCAAGCTAAACAGAAGGATTACTCTTATTTAAAGGGAGCAAAAAAAAAGGCATTTCATACGACATCACATAGCAAATTGAAGTTTATTTACATAATTTATTTATCAAAGTTTGACCTATTTGGGATATGCTTTGGATTCCATGGCTAGACCCAGTAATAAAACTAGCTTTTTGTGCTAGCTCACTCCCGGTATTTAAGTATCCATCCACTAACAAGACCCACCAATTTAGAGGAAAATAATGGTCTATATCCTGCTATTCCAGTCTCTAGCCTAAGGAGCTTTCCCTCCATCTTAAGTAGCTCTTCTATAGGTCTTGTGAATCACGATGTTGCATCAGACCCACAGCATAAACGTTACATCCCATGATTAGGACAGTGGAAAGAGAAAGCAATGGAAAATTAAACTGAGACCACTTACTCAAGAGAGATATCAATGTTAATTAAAGTAAGCACAAAACAGTCCCACTGTCAAGTCACAGCCAACTTGTGGAGACCCCTTGGGCTTCTAAGGGAAGAGACATTCAGAGGTAGTTTGCCATTGCCTACCTCTGCATAACACCCTTGGAATTGCTTAGTGGTCTCCCATCCAAATACTAATCAGGGCCAACCCTGCTTAGCTTCTGAGATCAGGCTTGTCTGGGCCATCCAGGTAAGGGCATCTTAAATACTAGTAATTAAATACCATTTGACGAACTGCATCAGATGTATGAAATGTTGTCTATATTTATCAATACCATCATGCTCTAACACACAGGAAAAGACAGCAAATGGGGGGTGGCAAAAACAAACAACCCAAGTTCGTACCTCTTGCATCTCATGGCCTTTTGCCCTCATGGTTTACAATTTGTTTTCTATTCTAATACAGTCAGTGTGGTAATGTGCCTAGTGTTGGGCTAGGATCTGTGAGACTCAGTTTCACAGATCAAATCCTTCTTGAGGGGTGACCTTAGATCAGCTACTTACAGCCTAAAAGGTAAAAGCTAAAGGTTTCCCTTCCTCGAAAGCCAGTCGAATATGACTCTAGGGATGCGATGCTCATCTCCATTTCCAAGCTGAAGAGCCAACACTGTCCAAAGACGTTTCCGTGTAATGTGGCTGGCATGACTAGATATTGAGGCACATGGAACATGGTTACTTTTCCACCAAAGTGATACCTATTTATCTACTTGCAATTTCTTGCTTTCGAACTGCTAGGTTGGCAGGAGCTGGGACCAGAGATGGGAGCTCACTCTGTCATGCAGCATTCGGGTCTCGAAAAGCTGAACTACCGACCTTCTGGTCTGCAGTTTAACATCTCAACCACCTGAGCCACTTACAGCCTAACCTACCCTCAAATGCCTGTTGAGAGAAGAAAAGGAAGGAGGGAAAACGGTGAATTCTGCCCTGAAGTATTTGCTGTAAAAACAGGATAAAGTGTACTTAACAACAACAGTACTCAGTCTCAGTGTGGTAGTAGAAAGTGCTCTCGAGTCACAGCCAATTTATGGAGAGGAGACCCTGGAGGATTTTCAAGGCAGGAGCCTTTACACAATAAAAATGAAACTGAATAGATCAAGGACCTGAACACCACCCCTCCACCTTCTGACTGAAATATATGTTCTCAGAAATCTCCATTCCAACTTGTATCTGAAGAAGGGAGCTCTGACCCTTGAAAGCGTACACCCCCCAAAATCTTGTTGGTCTCTAAGGTGCTACTGGACTTGAATCATCTCATCTTATTTGTAAAGGATACCCAGGAAGTAAATTCCGTTTTTTAAAAAAGGACCTGCTATTTGGTTTCCTTAAAAAAAGAAAAGAAAAGAACAAGCAACACTCCCAGGCACCACATTAAGAAGCTTATGCCAGAAAACCCTCTCAACATTAAGGGGCCATGTCATGATAAGACACTGGGCAAAATGACGGCCCCCTTTTCCTTCCCAAGGACTCTTGCAGAGCAATTTTACTCATGTTTACTTCGAAGCACGCCCCTCCCATTTTGCTCAACGGGGCTTACTCTCACGTAAGAGGGGTACAACTTTGCCTGCAGCCACGGGGGCAAGGGAAGGGGGGCACCTACCCCAGGAATGCTTCCTCAGAAGAGAGTCCCGTGGCTCGAAGGGAACTGCCTGCCCGTAAGCGCGCCGAGGGCTGCCGCTTGGAGGGAACAGGAGAAGACCCGGCGGAAGGGAGAAGAAGTTCCCCTCGCAGCGCCCGCAGGACACCGTCTCCGTTACCACTCCAAGAAGGCAGACCAGGCAAAAGCCAACTCTGTCTCCCCACCCACCGGGCCCGATGCCCCTCGCCTCCCTGGCCGCCGCACTTCTCACGCCTCTTTCTCCGCTTCAGCTTCTCCCTGCTCATCCCACTTCCCAGCCGGCAGAGAGGCGCCAAGAAGCGGAGCCAGCCGCAGCCTCTTCACCGGAGGCGGCCAAGCCCAGCAAGGGGAGGCTTCCGCGGAAGGGAGGGAGCAGAGAAGCAGCAGCAGCGCCTACCTGTTGTGCCAGAGCAGCCTCGCCACTGCAGCACTCGTCCCAAGTTGCCCGCGACGCCGCCACTGGGTTGTCAGGCTGGCCTCACGCGGCCCCATCCCGTCTTTTGAAACTACAGATCCCGACAGACACCGCAGGGAAGGCTGAGCGTGACTCGGAGTACTCTGGCAAGAGCGGCTGAAGCCGTGCCGCCCTCCTCCCCTCCCACGTGGTGCGTTGCACCCTGGGAGTTGTAGGCTTTGCTGCTGTATGTAAAAGAATTGGAAAATTGTCGGAGGTAGTGCGCTTACGTTACCGGCGGAACGGAAGTGACTTTGAAATCTGCATGCCTTTTTGCGGAGGGTCTTGTGCGGCTGGGGGGTTTGTCCGATGTTCCTTCAAGGCGGAGACAGAATGTGGGGAAAACTCTCACCGTTTTTTTCTTCCGTTTGCCGACCAAGGACCAAACCCCACATAGTCATGAAACTCAGTGAAATGTTTTACTTGTATTTTTAAAAGGTAAACTCCAGAAGCTAAGTTCTGCCTTCCTCTGCAACAAAATACAGGGAATGAACTGATTAATGTTGTTGGACTATTTCTCTGAATGGTAAGGAGTCCCAGGGAGAGTACTGTACGGCTTATATTTTGTTGTGCGTGCTGCGATATGCACGAGAGACTTACATAATTTTATTTTAGTTACAAACATACGAGTATTAGCGTTCCACTTTTCATTATTAAACATTTATATCCTTTCATATCTCCTCGGACTAAAGGCGTTACTTGTGGTTACTCTTCTGTTATATGCCCCTCATCGTGTTACTAATGAATGACAAAGGGGCTTCCGAGGAATAATGTGGGGGAAGGGAACCTGCCCCTTGCTCAGGGCTGCTATGGAAAACAGATGGCCCCCTTGCCTGCTATAGTATACAACTAGCATAACTGCCGGGCGGTCCCTGTGGAAGCCTCAGGACTCCATCGAGGACCCCCCCCCCCCTTTCCTCCTTCCAAGGAGCCACGACCAATTTAGCCCCCTTGAGATTGCAGCTGCTTATCCACCAGTCTCTTTCTAAAACAAATTCAGGTGGGCAGCCATATTGGTCTGAAGAACAGAACAAAGTTCGAGTCCAGTGGCACCTTTAACACCAACAAAGTTTTATTCAAGATGTAAGCTTTCACGTGCATGCACACTTCTTCACATAACTTTGAAATGGAAGTTTGCAGTCCATATAGGTAGAGGGTGAGCAGCAAATTAGCATACAGCTTAATAAAGTTGTTTGGCAGATGCAAGGACCAAACTGGAATAACAAATTTAAGTTTGTATGGTCACCACTGGTTTCATTCCATGGGAAAACATAGTGAGGGAAATATATCAGAATTGGAGACTGATGGGCAGATGTACCCTTCTTAATTGTGGCATGCTGAGAGTAATTAACTGAGAGCCTGCTATCATGTTCCATCCATCTCTCAAGTGTGAAGGCAACTTTACTGCATCCTCTTCTTTGAGGTGGGGCAATTAGCTATGTAGTGTATCTCCTCTGCCCCCAGACCACAGATATACATTCCAATCTACAATTCCAAATTACATTACATTCTACTATTAATTACATTACAACCTACTATTCCAAATAAGAAATAAAATAAAGAGAATGCATAGCCCTTCTGGAGGATTGGTGGGAATACAGATATAAGGACTGAATGAGATTAGCCTGTGTAGTGAGATAAAAAACCAATATCCCTGTTATGTCCTGGGGGTTCCATTGTTTTGAGCATTGTAATAACTTGTAACTCAGCAATTTCCCTTTCTAGTCTGTTTCTGAATTCCCTTTGCAATAAAACAGCTACTTTGAGGTCACCCATTGAATGTCCAGGAAGATTAAAGTGTTCTCCTCCAGGTTTCTCAGTCTTCTGATTCTTGATGTCAGATTTGTGTCTTACCTGTTTGCCCTATGTAGAGAACTGAAGGGCATTCTTAGCACTTAATAGCAAATACAATGTTAGATGATGAAAAAGTGAATGGAGAACTGATTATTGGCTCGAGCAGCCTGGTGGCTTGAAGTGTTGCAACCACTGGTTACTATCTTTGTGAGACCACAGATGAGGCAATTTTTAAAAAGTATAAATTTCCTCTGTCCAGTTTTACACTGTCCAGTTTTACACTGAGAAATAATTGCATATGACCTCCAAGATTGGGGGGGGGGGTCAGCGGTGGCTGAGGGCTTCTTTCCCCCTCGTAGGGTTCATGGAACTGGGAGCCACTGGAAGGACTGCAGGAGTTGTGGGGGGGGGGGGGGCTTACCTGGAGTCTTTCAAGCCACCTGTCTCTCTGTCTCTCCCACTCAATTCCCCAAACTGGACCCCTTTCATGTGCAGCTCCCTCTGTGGCAAGATGAACCCTCATGGACAAATGTCTGTACAAAAATTACAAGTTTGAATGGTAAATGTTTTAAGTTACACACTGTTAATGTTTAGAGTGTAACTGAAAACTGTATGAATAGTTAAGCCAAATGTTGTAGATCAAGGCGTTCTAGGGCAATGTTCTCCAATATAGCATCCATAGGCACCATGATGCCTGCCGATGGATTTCCATTTGCTTCTTTTCCAGAGGAAATAAACTGCCCTGGTATTTCTCCACCTCACCACAGCAAGTAGTGATTCAGGCAACCTCAAAAGGAATCACCTCTGGGTCTACTCTACAGGGAATGCTTGGCTTGGAACATCCCACATTTTGTGACTTGTCCCAGCATCCCATGGCAGCCGTTTTCTGGTTGACTGTAGTCCCACACACACTTTGGCAGCCATTTTGTAGTCAACTGCACCCTCTCCCCCCGCCTTGGCAACCCACTACCCCATTCTCAAAGTCCAGAAGACTCAACAATAGTGAGAACTTGAGCGCCTGTGTAGGGTTGCCAACATCCATGTGGGGCCTGGAGATCTCCCAGATCTACAGATAGTAGTTCCCATGGAGAAAATGGGTGCTTCGGAGGGTGGACTCTGGCATTAGGTACTGCTGAGTTCCCTCCCTTCCCTAGACCCTGTGCTCCACAGACTCTACCCCCAAATCTCCAGGAATTTCTCAACCCAGAGTTCGTGCTCCTATACCTGACAGCTGGCTTTCAGAATGCCTTGTTTTGGAAGATGGTTTTTCATATGTTAAGGGCTGGTAGCCAGATGGATGAAGTATCTTCCTGTGATCTGAAGACTCATAAGCAATGAACTTGTAAAACTCTTCCTGACAGAAACTAGTGATTTTTCATCAGGTAAGACAGGTCTGGTGCTTTAAGGTGGAACTATCCTTTGAAAGGAAACTTAAAGAGTTGGTTACGGAATGGGAAAGCTTTAGAGAAAAACAAGTTTTGACTGGAATGGCTGGGAAAGAATCCAGGGTATGGCCTGGCTGAAAAGGAAACAGGTTAACCAGAAAGCCTGGAGCAGCTCAAAGATTAAGAAGAAACGATTTTATTCTGCTTGCCTTTTCATTCACTATCATTGTGGAGCAAATTTTAAACCTAGCGAATGATCACTGCATGTATTGCTCATTTTGCTTTCTCTTTACTAAGCACAGAATTTTTGGTCAACTATAAGCTTTCCCTTTTTGTATTGATTACAAGTAATTTGTTTTAAATGATGTGTTCTGGTGATCTCTCTGTACACATATAAAGGCTTAATCTAGCCCACACTTAGAAGATACAAAAAGAAGATGTTAAGACACCTGTCTTGATCCAACATTCTCTAAAGTGAGATTCCTAAGACTTCTCCTATATCCAGGGTAATTTGGAGTAGGGAGTCAAGGAAGCCCTGTGGTTCTTAAGATGAATAACAGTCTTTTGTAATAGCTTACCTATGTTTTCAGAAGGCGTATACCTGAAGCAAAGCCAGTCCAAGGGCTTTCTATGCTCTAGGTGACCTGCCACAAGCCCCCCCCCCCGGGCACACCCTGAGCCACTGACCGCCTCCCTTGCTCAAAGCTTACTTAACTGCTGATGTGGCTGGAGAAACTGGGGGGAGGGGGTGTCAAACCCAGAAGAGATGCCATTTCTGAGTGATGTTCTAGGAAGCCCCAAAATCTCTATGGCAGATTCTGGGGGCTGCTAGAGCATCTCACAGAAGTGACATCACTTCTGGGTTTGATAACTCTCCCCTTTCTCCCGCCTCATCAATGGCCAAGCGAGGCCGGAGCCAAGTGACTGGCCAGGTAGTCAGCTGCCAGAACATGCCCAAGCTATTGGCTGGGTGGGCAGTCAACCTAGGCACTGGGCCTGGGGGTGCTCCAGATCCACCCCCCCCCTGCACCCTAGGCAGTAGCCTATGTTCTAAAGTTTCCAGTAGTGCTAGCCATAAAAAGTTTATTTCTGTTTGGGGTGTGGAATAAAGCTGGAGCAGTGAACTCTTCTCATTAGGATCTAATGTCTCAGGACCTGGGCTAGCTGGGTAAATTTCACATCCTCAGAGGTGGAAGGGGCAAACAGTCACTCCCTAGGGTCATTTCAAGTTAGGAATTAATTTATTCATATATTCATACTCAAGCTTTTCTCCCCAATGGAGACCCAAGGCGCCTTACAAGTTTTCACTCCACCTCCATTTTATCCTTTATCCTTACAGTAACAACCCTGTGAGGTAGGTAAGGCTGAGAGAGTGACTATTCCAACATCACCCAGCAAACTTCCATGGCAGAGAGGGGATTCAATCCTGGGTCTCTCAGATCCTAGTCTAGCACTAACCTCTACTCTGTGCTGGCTCTCTAATAGGAAAATGGTGGTGGTGAAGGTTTAAGCTTCCTCTACACCGTGGTTCTTGTCGTGGGCAGTGGCTAGAAAAACTCTCTAATGGCTACCACCTCTCAGGAGGGCCCAGAGCACCAACCCTACCCCTTTATACACTTCTTTCCCAGTAGGTTACCCTTATGTGACCAAATGAGGCGTGAGGACCCAGACAGACTAACAGACTATTTTTATTAAAGAGATTTAACAACTGTAATTCAATAATGTGTAGAAAAATGAGCACAGTAAAGGTAGGTAAACCAGCAAAATAAGAAACCCTAATGTGCCTGACTATACTATACCTAACCTTCTCTAGGTATTTGGCCTCAAACTGACTCACCCCTTTTGGATGAGGAATCCCTCCATTTGCAGCAGCTTCACCCCAGCTCTGCTCCCTAGGAGTGAACCACCTCCCACTTTGGGTAAAGCCTTTTATCACTTCTACCCAGGCAACAACCTCTACTATTCTACTGGTGTAAGTTTTCCCTCCAAATCATGTTAGCCAATCACAGGGTTCAAAGGAGACTTTGGAAATGTAGGCCCTGATAGCTACTCTAATACAGGCTTCATTGGATGACAGTCCTGATCCAAATCAGGCCCACACATGCATGGAAATTTTAGGTTCTAATCATAGAACTCCCTGGACATGTCTGGCTGACAGGATCCTAGGTGGACATAAGGACTTTGTGATATGTATTTGGCCCTCCATGAGAACTGCTTTGCCCTCCATAAACATTGTTTAAATTCCCTGATTTGTTTCATAGGTGGAATTATTATCACCTTAATAGCTTGAGGGCGCCCGTGTCGGTTAACAAATTTTAGTATTAAATGTTCAGGCGTTAGAAAAAAAAGAGGGCCGCAGGAGTAAACAAATGACAACATTGTCCATCATATATTCATAAACATTTAACCAAATGAAACAAATAGAAAAACATTCCTTAAACCTACTGGAAGAATTAGAGATTAGAAGAATAATCTGTTTGAAGCAGTTTGGAAAAGCTGGCAGAACAGAACAGTCTATCTGTCCTCTGAAGGTGTACAGGTTTGTTGGCCTTTAAGTCTCCCAGGGAAGGAATTGTCCATTAAAAACCCTTTCATGATGTAGGAGCTCCAGCTAAGCTTTCCTAATATTTGAAATGTTCACCTGGTTCTTCTCTGCTGGTTATCTGAGGTGGCACAGTGAAATTTCCCACGTGCGCAGAGCATCTCTATTGCCTGTTCTGTGTATGGCTATTCTGAAGTTGACTAAGATGTATTCTGTGTCTGAGTTCTTTCCACACTCCGAACACTGATGGGGCTTTCCCTTGAATGGATTCTTTGATGGGAAGTTAGAGATCTTTTCAAACTAAAGCTCTTTCCACAATCCAAGCATTTATAAAGTTCTTTCTCTTTGTGGGTTCTTTGATGGCAATTGAGGGTGTCCTGCCGACTAGGGCTGCCAAGTCCCCCGATAGAGCGGGGGAAACACCGATTTTTAAAGCTTTCCCCCGCTTTTCCAAAATTGGCCACCGGGGGGACAAAATGGCTGCCAGCAGAGGAACCTCGGAGCCTGCCCTGCTGGCCTCTTGAACTTCTTAAAAGGGAAATTCCCCCTTTAAGAGCTGATCGAGCAAGACAGCCCCGCCCAGAGATTAAGGAGGGACTAAGCTCTTTCTACTGAAGGGCTTCCGTGCAAGGTTGCTGCTGGAGTAAGCTGCGTAAACTGCTGGGGTCTACGAGCTCTTTTCCTTCTCTGTCTCTCCCCCTCCCCCTCTTTCTTTTTTCTGTCTGTCTGTCCACTGTGGTTTTGTCAAAGGAATAAACTGTCACTTCCAAAGAGGTAAACATCACAAGGAGAGGTTGCCTGTAGAAGGTCTGGGAGTGGGATTGTTTAAAATGTCTTGTCGTGGCTGCTTGGGTCCCCCCAATCCTCATTTCCCTTCTGCAAATAAAAGTTGGGATTCCTCTTTTTTATGCCAATTTTCTGTTTCTTTCAACCATGTCCCCCCCCCCCCTCCGGCAGTAAAAATCTGCATTTTTAAAAGCATTTGTACATCAAGTAACCGGTATTTTAAGTTAGGGATGGATCCAACTAGCTTTTCTGCTGGCGAAAAGGGGAGGACAAAGGTCCTCTTTAGCCACCAAAAAGCCTATGCTGGGGGGGGGGAGAAGTTATGGGACTTACATGGACAACAGCTGGGTGAAACAAGGGCCAGAAATAAAGCCTGGGAATTGGGCAAGAGTAAGTGAAAAAGCTGTCTGTCTGTCTGTCTGTCTGTCTCTCTCTCTCTGTCCCCATCCAGCAGAGGTCTATCAGTGGCTATTATAGCCACAAGGTCTAAATGGAACCCTTTGTCTGGGGCAGTGAGGCTCTGAATTCTTGGTGCTTGGGGGGGCAACAGTGGGAGGGCTTCTGGAGTTCTGGCCCCGCTGCTGGACCTCCTGAGGGCACCTGGTATTTTTGGCCACTGTTGTGACACAGAGTGTTGTACTGGATGGGCTGTACTGGATGGGCCGATCCACTGTGGCTTCTCTCCTGTTCTTATGATATGAAAATCATATTTAGCACTTGTGTAGCACTTAGTGCTTCATATTCTGCCGAGATGAGGAAGGATTCAGTAGGGCCGTTGCTCAGTGATAGAGCATCTGCTTGACATGCAGGAGGTATCAGCCTCTTCAGCTAAAAAAGGATCAGGTAATAGGTGACATTAAAGATCTCAGCCTGAGACCCTGGAGAGCCACTACCAGTCTGAGTAGTCAATACTGACCTTGATGGACCAATGGCCTGATTCAGTATTAGGAAACTTCATGAGTTCATGTGTCAGCATGTGGAAGCAACATCACAGGATGTGACATCACAAAATGATGTCACTTCCTTTCTCCTGGCTCCACCCCCAAAGTCTCCTGGCTCCACCCCCAAAGTCCCCAGATATTTCCCAAGTTGGACTTGGCAGCCCTACTGCCGACTGAAACTCTTTCCACAATCCAAGCATGGATATGGTCTCTCTCCACTATGGATTAACTGATGTCTGCTGAAGTGTGCACTGTTACTAAAGCTGCGTCCACACTCCAAGCATTTATATGGTTTCTCTCCTTTGTGGATCTTTTGATGAGTAATAAGACTTGATTTACTATAGAATCTCTTGCCACAGGTTGAGCAGCTATATGGTTCCTCCCTTGTATGGATTTTGTGATGAGAATTCAGAGCCCTTTTCCAAATGAATCTCTTTCCATATTCCAAACATTTATATTTCTCCTGTTTTGTGTGGATTGCTTGATGGGAAGTTAAGGTGTTTTTCTGAGTGAAGTTCTTTCCACAAACCAAGCATTTATATAGTTCCTTCTCTTCGTGGGTTCTCTGATGGCAATTGAGGGTGTCCTGCCGTCTGAAACTCTTTCCACAATCCAAGCATTGATATGGTCTCTCTCCACTGTGGATTAACTGATGTCTGCTGAAGTGTGCACTGTTACTATAGCTGTGTCCACACTCCAAGCATTTATATGGTTTCTCTCCTGTGTGGATCTTTTGATGTCTAATAAGATTTGATTTACTATAGAAGCTCTTGCCACAGGTTGAGCAGCTATATGGTTTCTCCCTTGTATGGATTTTGTGATGAAAATTCAGAGACCTTTTCCAAATGAATCTTTTTCCACATTCCAAACATTTATACTTCTCCTCTTTTGTGTGGAATGCTTGATGGGAAGTTAAGGTGTTTTTCCGAGTGAAGTTCTTTCCATACTCCAAGCAATGATAGGGTTTCTCTCCCGTGTGGGTTATCTGATGTTGAATAAGGCTTGATTTAACAGAGAAGCTCTTTCCACATTCTGAGCAGCTATGTGGTCTATCCATTGTGTGGATTTTTTTGTGTTGTCCAAGGTATCCGCTCCCACTAAATTTCTTTCCACATTCCAAGCATTTATACAGTTTCTCCTCTTTGTGGATTATTCGATGGCAATTGAGGGTGTCATGCCGACTGAAGCTCTTTCCACAATCCAAACATCCATATGGTTTTTCTCCTTTGTGGATTAATTGGTGATGATGAAAGTGTTCACTGTTGTTGAAGCTATATCCACATTCCAAACATTTATATGGTTTCTCTCCTGTATGGATCTTCTGATGTTGAGTAAGGCTTGATTTATGAGAAAAGCTCTTGCCACATGTTGAACAGCTGTATGGTTTCTCCCTCGTGTGGATTGTGTGATGAGAAGCAAGGGAGCTTCTCCAATGGAAACTCTTTCCACATTCCAAACATTTATACAATTTCTGTTTTATGTGGATTCCTTGGTGAGAAGTTAAGCTGCCTCCCTGACTGAAGCTCCTTCCACAATCAAAGCACTGATAGGGTTTCTCCCCTGTGTGGATTCTTTGATGACAAACAAGGTCTGATTTCTGATAAAAGTTCTTGGCACAGACTGAGCAGCTATGCAGTTTCTGCCCCCCTATGGCTCTTTTCAAGGACCCCCCTGATGGCTCTCCCTCATTTGGGTTCTTCCACACACCATCTGTGATAATAAAAGGAGAACTCTGATGAAATTGCAAGAAAGAAAATAAATCCAGCTCTTAGGTAATACCAGAGTTTATATATACAAATATTTTTGCCTGCTTCCAAAGATGAGTCAGATCATGAAAGAGAGATGGGTACTAGGAAGTCCTCAGCTGTCTGGATCCCAGAGTTCCAGGTTCAGGAACTGGGGGGAGGGGTCCTGAGAGCAAGACCATCATGAGCCCCTTTGAACTGCCTTACAAGCGTGGGCCACACTAGAAAGGACAGGAGAAGAAGCAGTAAGACATTTAATTTACATTTTGTATTAAGCTTCCAGGGGAAAACATTTAGAAGGGGGGAAAGGCTACCATTCTAGGTAGTATGTAATGCAACCCTTTGCTGTATGATTATAAGTAAAATCTCTTGTTTTTGTAAAATGGACATCAGATACAGAATTTGTAGCTCCACCAGAAATTAAATGTAAACTTTTTGGGAAAGTCTGCAGTTACCTATGTCCAGTAAAGCTCAGTATTATTTAAATTGTTTATTTACTTTCTTGAAATTGCACAGACCTTTCTCCTGTGCCAGTGATACTTGGTGGCTCTCTGTCATGCTATGTGTGGCTTTTCTGAGCAGTGTTGCCCCATGTTTCAAGAAAGCAGACAAGGCCAGTGCCTAGTAGGGCTTATGGCTGGTAGGTAGCTCCCACTTCTGGAGAAAGGGGAATGTGAAAAGCAAACTCCTATAAGCTATTATGGGATGATACAGAACCAAAAGAGATGATGATCGAGAGAGCTGCAGACCTATTAGGTCAGTCTCTCCTGCTGAAGGTCAAAAGGAAATTGGGAGAGGGGCTCCTTCAAATCCTAACAAAGAATATCCCATCAAACTCGATCAAGAGAGCTTTTCTGTATTCACCCAGGAAGTGAAGTCACAATATTATTTAGTGATTCCAAACCAACTGGACCAGGAAACATCAGTGTGCATCTTCCAGCTGCTAGCTGGTATAGGTTGAGCTTGAATTAAAATGTTGGTCGGAGTTGTAAGGTGTAGCTCACTGTAAACACAAAAGCCCTAGATCTAATCCCTGGCACCTCTGGTTAAAGAACTTCAGAAAACAGGCCTCTTAGCCTGAAAGACTGGCTGGTTGCTACCAAAAGCATGGATAGCACTGCGTTTGGTAGTTATGATCTACCTACTCAATAGGTTGCCTTAGCCAAGCCAATATTTTTTTTCTAAACCCCCCTTCCACAATATTGGAACAGTCATGGTGGCCCACTTAACCAGAGACTCTAAGGATTACAAGGTGGTAACACAGATGAAATGTTATGAACACTCAGAAGCGTTATACAAAATATACAGCTATTATGACACCCCAATGACATCCAGAAATTCTGGAGGAAATGGAAATATATGCAACACTTACTTTCATATAAAACCTTAAATTATTTTACTGACTGAAGAACATAAAATGTATTTATCACTTAGCATATACTATTTGCCATATTTATAGAATTTACAAGTACAGGGCTAGGACTAGTAGACCACCCCCAAAAAAGAGAGAAAAGAGACTAAAATGGCAGGAAAAGAGACTGAAAAGAGACTAAGTCACCAAGTGCTCCATATGGTTCAGATGTTTGATGCTCATGTGTTTTCGCACTAGAAATTCTGATAAATAAAATATATGTATTTTTCAATAATCCCCAACCAAAGAAAGGCCGGTGTCGGTACCTTCTCAGAGGATTCTAGTCACAGGATGAACCTCAGTAATGACGAAGGAGGGAGGTTACTCCTTACCTTCAGCCCCCTCTTCCCTGTCTCCCACTTTCTCCCATTTGACCCTCCAGGTCTCTGCACATGGAGTCAAATGGGTGCGTCCTCCCCAGCTCTCCCTTGACTTCCCCTCTTAAATAATCAATTCCTAGGCTTCCCCTCCCCTCACCCGTCAATTGTTGATAACTCACTCCGGGTATGTTTCTGCCTTTCTGCCCAGGTGGATCTTATCTACAGGAAATTGAGGTTGCATCTTTCTCTCTTCGTCTTCTCTTCATCTTGCTTCTTTTGGTCTTTGGAGCGTCTCTAGTTCTCAAAGCTCTGTCAGTCCAGCCCTCTTTGATGAATACTTCCTGGTCTTCTTGTCTGCTGTATCCTTCCTTGTCTTCCAGTTCATCTCTCCTCCAGCTTGATGGTGGCCTCCTTGCTTGGAGATGGAAGGTAACTCCCGTATTCCCCAGGGCCGAAGAGTCCAAACTCGGACAACCGGTTGAGCCCAGAAACAAATGTTTAAGTATACACATTTTGTGTAACTACAAAATGATAAAAAGTATAATTTTTCTCTCAAAACTTGAGTGAGATGTAAAATTACTTCAGCAGTCACACTAAAAATACCTGAAAAAGTTCTTTAGCTTGGCATCAAATGGATTATTATCATTTATGCTATATCTACCTAGTGGTTTTCTTCCCACTTAAATTTTTCAGTTTGTTAATCTAGCTATTTTTAACTCCAAAACTTCCAAAAATATGTAGTATATCATACAGTAGAATATATATTGTGTGTGTATATATGCATATATATATTCATGCACAGTATATCACTTGGGCTGTGGTCACACGGCCCTTTAAATCCTGGAGCCCTCCCGGATTTAAAGGGGCCGCGTTTTTTTACCTTGGGTTGGGATGTGGCGGCGGGCAGTGGCGGGTGGAGGCTGTGGTGGAGGTGGAAGAAGCGGTGGCGGCGGTGGTGTTGAGAGGCGTTTGGCGGCAGCTGGTGGCGGCTTTTTTTGGCGGCGGCAGCGGCTGGCGGCAGCCGGGGGAGGCTCCCTTCCCTGAGCCTCGCCGGCCACCTGGCAAGTTTGGGTGTTTTTTCCCCCCTTTTACACTTGGGTGCTTGAGTGCCCAAGCGCCCAAGTGTAAAAAGGGGGGGGGGAATGGAGGACGGGACCATCTGGACAGCCCTCTCTCGCAATCATTGCGAGAGAGGGCTGTCCAGATGGCTCAAATGTGGGAAAACACTCAATTTTCCTGGGATCGGAAAATGCGGGAGGAACCTGCATTTGAGCCCGCTTCGGTGCGGGTCTAGCTGCGGCCATTGTGGACGGTCCCTTTAAATGCGGGAGGAAACAGCACTTCCTCCCGCATTAAAGGGCCGTGTGGCCGCAGCCTTGGTGTTTAAGGCTAAGTTTAATTTGTTTCTGGTCCTGGATGGGGTACAGCTTGTTCATTTATTACTGAATATAAACAAAAACCACACTAAAAAGTATGATTAGGATTTTTTTAATTAAATGGAATGCTAATTAAAATAAAAAATAAATCAAGAATGTTTAGGTTTTTTACCAAAGAAAGCAGTGATCAAACTATTTTTTCTTTTCTCTACAGCTTTTTGAAGAGTTTCCACTTCTTTAAGTTTTTGCTGCTCAGTTCTATGCCATTCCAACAGACCCTGTGTAACATTAACTTCCTGCAGATTTCCTTTCTGTATTGCTCTCTTCAGTTGTTCATTGGCTTCTTTTTGTCAGTGATATCTTACTTTCTATCTCAGCAATTTTTTTCCTAGACTCTTCTGCTTGTTTAACCTTTTCTTCCATCTCTGTAGCTAAATGTATCTCTTCCCCTTTCTTTTTTCTTTCCTCTTCTTCAGTCTTTTTTGTTCCTCTAAGTACATTATGTACTGCTTATGTGCACTTTGTCCCATAGCAGTAAGTTCTGATGTCATGGGAAGCAATTCAGGTTTATTTCCATAGGTTTTCAATGTATCTTTGATCAACAAAATTGCATTCAATGTTTGTTCACAAGTGGAAGCCTTGTCCTCAGTCAAAGCCCACCCTGACACAGAAAAACGCCTCTTCATGTCTGCATTTCCAAGTGATAGAGACAATGCAGTCTTGATCACTTTTGCCAGCTCTTGATATTCCCCTCCCCAGCTACATTAGTTTTCTTTAAAATTTTATCCCAAAAAACTATTAAGTCTTCCTTCAAAAGGTGGGTGGTCTGCCTCCATCTGCAACATTTTCCATTCATCAATGAGAACATCTTCTTTTGTATCAATAGGGAGTTCTCTGGCATACCTTTACTGCATTTGAAGGATAGCACATCCCACAATCCTGTTCCACAATTTTAATTTCTTGAGCACTTAAAGGCACAAAAAAGGAGAGAAAAGAGACTTATTCTGAAAAAAAGAGACTTTAAGAGACTAACCCAGAAATAAGAGACTAAAAGCTAAAAAAAGAGGCCCGCTCCTAGGCCTGCAAATATAAATGTCTTCATTTTGTATAAGAAAAATTGCAAGTATACCCAATCCTTGAGGAAGACTTACGGACTGCTGCACCCTATGCTACCATAGCACATTTATTTTTATTTTTTGCCATCTGAGAGGTAGGAAGAGATATAAATTTAAGGTAGAAAATAAATTCTGTTGAAAAGATAAGCAAGTTATTATTTGGACAGAAATTCTCATGCAAACACAATTGGTAGGACTGCAAGCATATTTGGATATTAAGCTAAACTTTATAATGTTGGAAGGAAACGCTTGAATGTTATACCTTAAACACAATATAGCATACTAATTGTTGCCAAAATTATTTTAACCGAACAAAAAAATTATTGAAAATATTGTATATGTTTACAGTATAAAGGTTTTTTTCTGGGCTTCCCCAAATTTCCCAGTTTTTCCATGGGAAAAAAAGTCCTCAGTCTTTCTCATGCTATAAATTTTGAATGAACTACCCCTTGCCTTAAGAAGCATTTTACAAATCCTAAAAGAGAAAATATTTCACAGAAGTTTCTTTTCAGCGTTCCCTCAAATTTTTCCTTTGGAAAAAATGAAAAAAAGGGCCTCAGGAAAAACAAACAAAAAAGGAATAACTGTTTCCCCCCCTGACATTTTCTGGGCCGCACACATCTACAGAGGTGTCTAGGGCACTTTCCCACTCACATCCAAACAGCATGGCCAATACTAATTTGGACCTTGAATAAACATCAACTGAAGGAAAATGGACCCTTACCTAGAGAGGCCACCAGCTCATAATTCTCCACCATGACCTCCCAGTACAGATCTCTTTGGCTTGGATCCAGCAAGGCCCATTCTCTTGCGGTGAAGCACACAGCCACATCATTGAAAGTCACTGGTCCCTGGAATTAGAAAATAAATTTCCTCCCTGAATACTAACTTCAAGCAAAGGGTGACCATTCTTTCCCTTATACTTGTGACCTGAAAAGAGATGCAGATGCTAGGTATTTTTTTTCTGCAGAGCTCAAAGCTTGATGAAGAAAACCCTGGGGAGGTCACACCATGGACACTTTTGCTGTCCAGAAGTCAAGAGAAAGAGAGACTCCTCTAGACTGTGTAAATGAGAGGGGACCACCCATATTGTCTCCGGCACTTCTTCCCAAGGGTCCTTCTCATACCTGAGCTGGATGCATAGCAGTTGATTTTATTCTAACACCCAAAGGAGGAGATTCAGAGTCTTCTGCTGTCATTTTGCTGCCTAGGAGGGAAGAAAGAATGATCTACTGATTTACAGCTTTCACACCACATTTAGGCCTACTTCTTGTGGGATCCTTACTCAGCAAGGCTACAAGCTCATAATTCTCCACCATGACCTTGCAGTACACATGTATCTGGGACTGCAAGTGAATAGCTCACAGGACCGAATGCTCCTTTATTAAAGAAAATCAAACAACAAATCCCCTGCACACACAGAAAGCTATAGAAAAGATTTTTAGATAGATGGTTGTTTTACTTACTGCTGTCCAATAATTGAAAATACAAACTATGTTCAATGTGATCTCTCTCAGTATTTGCAACCAAGGTAGTTTATTTTCCAAAAAGGAGCCATCCTACAACAACAAAAATCAAACCTGTATCACAACCAGAAATGTGCACTGTCCAAATTATATCAGCTGTTACTGAAACAAAGGGAAGATCCTTCCATAAAGACAATGGATCGACAATTGGATTTTTTAAAAAACCAGACTGAATGTTGAGACTTGGTTTTAAGGTGTCACCACAGCTGAGAATAACAAAGAAATTACTCAGTGATTAATTTCCCTTTGGAGGCCAATGCAGAATTTTCCTGAAATTGGTGGGGAAATTTTCCTGAAATCAAAGGGGGATTTCCACACAAGCGGTAGATGTATTCAAAGATTAAGTTGTTCTGGCAAAGGAGTTTGGTTCTTTTTAAGCAGATCATGAATATTATTATTTTCCAGTTTGCCTATTTTAACACACAAGATTGAACAAGATGCTCTATGCCACCCCATCCCCCCAAAGACACAACAACATAACCTTTTGCACTGCATGGTCTTGTAACCCACTTTCTCTGTTATTATAGATCACATCTTAAGACAGTATTTTTTTTGTTTGCATTGCTTTCCAGTTCTGTAATGCTAATCCTTTTGCGCTGTTTATCATGTTATCTAATCAAATTGTTTTCTATCTTTTGTAATCTGCTTTGAGTCTTAGCAAGAAAAGCAGGCTATAAATGAAATAAATAAATTTCATGGGGGGGGGAAACTATATCTGTACCCTTTCATGAATCTCAGGATGTTAAAGGAACAGAAATAATTGGGGGATAGGAGAGAAGAGACTCTGCCAGGTTCAAAGGTTTGCTTGTGCCTACATTCAAGCCTGAATAGCAAGCAACAGCAGGAGCAAAGCAGTATGCTTTAAAATCATTTGTTGTGTTTTCTCTTTAGACCCCTCTTCATCTTAATTGCTAAAGCCGCAGGAACAATCCCATATGGACCCCAATACAGGAAAGGAAGAGGGGTGTGTGTGTCTGCACACACATCTTTGCACATAAGCAGGACTCTTATAGAGGAGAATCAGAGAATCATACTGTTGGAAAGGACCTTCTCCAGGACTATGTAGTCCAACCCCTGGCACAATGCAGGAAATTCACAACTACCCCCACCCCCCCACCCAGAAGACATATCTCCCACTGGGTCCTTTACTGTCATGGAACTAGGGGTCCCTGCCCACGATTGTATCTCAGAGTTCATTATCCCCCCCCCCCCCTTCTGCCCATTGCCATCTCAGTAGCTTGCAGGTTTTACCTTACTCCAGCCTCTCTCTAAGCTAGGAAGCTCATCTGGCCGCTTTCGTTCTTCCAAGTGGGAGAGACAGAAAAGGGCGTTTCCTAGTTGCAGTTCCCAACCCCACGGGGCCCAACAGTTTACTGGATTGCTTCCCTCTATAGAGAGCCCTCAGGGGACGATTTCATCATGATTAGTAGCCTGTCAGGAAACATCACCCAGCCATTCTGGACTGTTAACCTCACAACGGAATGGGGAGGTCAGTCTGTTATGCTGAGGCGGGGCTCCCCCAAGACATGCAAAGCAAGAGAGAGTCCCTGATTGGGATGCCAGCCTCCAGGTGGGACCTGGAGGTTGGGACCTGATTAACACTTCTCAGTAAACTTCCTTTGATTAGTCTGATACATATCTGCCTTCCTTTTGTGTCCAAGCCCTGTCATTTTGTTACTGATCTCTGCTAACAAGAGTGTCCATAAATCCCCCCAAGTGTTAAAACTCAAACATGTACTTCTTTTAGAAGAGCAGTAAGAGGTGAGGAGAGAGCGGTTTCTCTCTTATGCTGAGTCTTCCCCTCCACGCTCTCATAATGCATTTGGACCCAAGCAAGAGGTGGTTCTTGTCTCCTTGTCTAGCACACCTGTCTCTCTGAGCATAGAAGGCAACCAATTTAAGACCTCGATGGGAAAAGGCTGCTTAAGATTCCTTTGCTTTTTTTAAAAAAAAACCTTGTGCAGTACCTAAAATTAATCTCTAGGTTTGTTAATTTGTTGACTTCCATAGTTTTCTGTGGTCAGCCTAGAAATGACTTGTGTGTTTCACCTGGTGTTAAAGAGACTTTTGATCAACTGCTGCTTTTTAACTCCCCCCCCCCCCCCCAAATATTTGACTGCTTTTTTGGAGAAGGCCAAAGGTGCAAACTGACACCAGCACTATTTTCAGCTTGCTTAACTGCTCAGTATTTCACACAACAATGTTGACAGGGTAAGGCCTTAAGATCAGGGCCTGGAATAGGGTTACCAGCCCCCAGGTGATACCTGGAGAGCTCCTGCTATTATAATTGATCTCCAGACGACCAAGATCAGTTCTCCTGGAAAAAATGGCTGCTTTGGAGGACGAATTCTATGGCATTATATCCTGCTGAGGTCCCTCCCCTTTCCAACCCCCACCATCCTCAGGCTTCACCCCCCCCCCCCAAACCTACAGGTGTTTCCTAACCCAGAGCTGGCAACCCTAGCCTGAAACGTCTCACCCCTCCAGCCTTTCTTGTTATTAACATCCTGCCTGAAGAAGAGTTCTGGAAAACTCGAACGCCTGCATGCTGTTTTGTGTCCTTTTGGTTGTTCCTAGTAAAAAGCATTCCATGGCTTCTGTGTTTGGATTAGAGAAAGTGAAATGCTTAATATGTAAATCTGTGTCACTGCTGATGTTTGCAGGTGTGGAGCGTGGAGGAGAGATTACCACAGATCCCACATAATGAAAATATAAATACATGTTAATAGTATGACTCTGGGTTCCGCATCTGTGTTGCTACCATTTTATTAGAGATTCCCAACTGCATTTACGTGTAGTGGGAGATCTCCAGGTATCACCTGGGAGTTGGTATCTGAAGAAGTGTTCATGTACACAAAAACTTATACCTTGAATACAACAAAGCACCACTGGCAGCCTGTGCTGCACTTGTACAACTTGAAATATATTATGGGACCTGGACTGCTGATTGTTTGCCCACTATGGCTAATAAAAAAACTGAGTTTTCACCATCCTTATGTATATTTAGCACCTTATAAATGTCTTATAAATGTTATGTTTTTATCTTTTTTTAACTTTTATGTAAGCCACCCTGAACTTACTTCGGTGGGGAAGGTGGGGTATAAATCAAATAAATCCTGTCCTTATATATAATCCTGTTTTCGTGTGGCAACGTTCTATGCATGCCAAAGTCAGTTAACTGCCTGAACTGCCCCTCAGAAGGTGTGCCTGAGTCCCACCCACAAAGGCAGCGCTTGCCAAAACCCCAATCCAAACAGTTTATCTCAGCAGCCATGTGGCCATTTGCCTTACCAGCCTTCTTCACATAGTACGTAAGATACCCTATGACAGACAGTTCTCCTCCAGCTGTTCCAAAAGTGCTATACCTATACAAGATATTCACATGCTGTCCTCATAATGCTTTTCCGTGACCAATCAAACAGTCCTACTACATCTGGTTCGCCCAACCACTCATGCTCAGTTTAAAACTGTTTCGTTAGTTCCATGAGCAATACCTCTTTTATATAATGCAGCTTTGATCAAAACAGCAAGTATCCTTTTCATGACTTTTCAAAAGCGGCAAAATATTGAAATCTTATGTGTCTAGCAATGCATTCAGACCCTAAACTTCAATGTACAACTTTGCTCACAAAGCACCAAAAAAACACATTTTAACTTTTTACAATGAAACTATAAATGTTTCACAACACTCATTTGCCCAGACTCCTCCTTCTCATTCCCACAGAACCTAAGACTTTCATCACAAGCACTCACTTTCAACCCAACTTCTCTTGAGACCTCTGCTCAAACAAGGTGGACAGTGCGACCACAACCACATTGAATGACATGGACATCCAACATAAAATGACTTTGAAGACTGCTCAGTTGTTGACAGTACTCCATGGACCCGTGTGCAGCATTTTCTGGCCCACATTGTGGGACCTTGGTTACCATAACATAAGGTATGTGTAACATAAATTATGTAACATAAGATTGTGTAACATAAGGTAGAAGAAGAAGAAGAGAAGAGGTTGGATTTATAACCCGCCCTTCACTCACTTGGAGTCTCAGAGCGGCTTACAAACTCCTTTCCCTTCCCCTCCCCAAAACAGACACCCTGTGAGGTAGGTGGGGCTGAGAGAGCTCTTTCCAGAACTGTCCTTGAGAGAACAGCTGGTACAGAGCTGTGGCTTGCCCAAGGTCATGCAGCAGCTGCAAGTGGAGGAGTGGGGAATCAAACCTGTTTCTCCCAGATTAGAGTCCGTGCACTTAACCACTACACCAAACTGGCTCTCTGAGACTTTACTTCCACATTTGTATCTTTCAATTACAGACTGCTAATATTTACTTTACCTCCTTCCAGCCTATGCATTCGTTACACATCACATCTTTCTAGAGCCGGTTGTATTACTTTCACAATGGGCTTTACTGCTAGTAAATAAAGGTTCCACTGGACTCAAACTTTGTTCCCCATTTACATGGTCATATTGTTCCCACACAACGATTCTCACTGCAGGATGAGTTTGATTTCTTGCAGATTTTTGTTTACATCAGTTTTTCAGTGAAATTAGTTTTGTTCATAGCTGAGTTACAACTGTGAGAATATTTTGTTGGAAGTTGTTAATGTAAACACAGAAGGGAGGGAATCATTAGAAGCTATTTCACTGGAATGCAAGAGGGAGCCACCTAGTGGCAATGGACTTCATTTTCACAAATGTTTTCGAATTGTATTGGAACTGGTTAGAATTTGCAGTGTTCCTTTCCAACAACGTTATCTATATTAAACTAGGCCTTTTTTGTACCCATTTTAACCATAGTAATGAACTCTGACTGTACTTGTTTTCCTGTTTTCCCACTGTGTGTTTCAGTTTTGTACTGCTAACAATACACAAAAGCTCATACACTGAATAAAACTTTGTTGGTCTTAAAGGTACCACTAGACGCAAACTTTGTTTTATGGCTAACAATATTTCTACAGATAAAAAACCTCTCTTCACTTCTTTCCCCACAAGAACACTGGTTATGTGTTAGGGTTGCCTGGCAACTGGCAGAAGAGTTGAGGGCAGTACATGGGGAGCAGTAGTAGAAGTGTGATGACACCACTTCTGAGGAAAACCCAGAAACAACAGCGGTAGCTCTAGGAATCTTGAAAAACTCTCTGGCGAAACCATATTGTTTCTGGCAATTCCTAGAGCTATTGCTGTCATTTCTGGGCTTTCCCAAGAAGTGATGTCATCATGCTTACAGCACCAGTGAACTTCTAAATCCTCCTCCTCCCACTGCCTCTTGGAGTGGTGGCAGACAATGGGAGCTTGGAGCTTGGCAGGCCTAAAGTGTTTGTGTGTGAGAGCAAGGGCATATGAATATCCCTTTGCATTTTCACATCAGTAAGGAAGAGGCAACACTATGGTAGGGAACTGTTTAGGCAGGCAAGCAAATGTAAGCAGAATTAGAGTTGGAAGGGACCTCCAGGGTCATCTAGTCCAACCCCCTGCACAACGCAGGAAATTCACAAATACCTCCCTCTCCCACACCCCCAGTAGTTAACAACCATCTTCCTGGATTAGATAAAAAGTGCATCTAGATCAACACTCACCTTCAGTGAGCAAGCCAGTGTGGTGTAGTGGTTAAGAGAGCTGAACAAGGAAGAGAGATACCTGTATTCAGACCTCCTCCCCATTAGCTATGAAGCTTCCTGGGTGATACTGGGCAAGTCACCATCTCTCAGCCTGATCTACCTTGCAGGGTTCTGAGGACAAATGAGAAAGACCAAGAACTATGCTATGTGTGCCATCCTGAATTCCTTAAGGAAAGGTGAGATGAAAATAAATAAGCCAAATCCTTCTGTGAAAGTCACAGGCAAGGCATGCTTATGAAAGCAATCTCCTGCTTTACTACAAGCATGCAGATACATTGCATGTGGAGTTTGTTTTATTTGCGCTCTCATGGACAAATAATCACGATCTGCATGCATTTGTCTAATGCTTATTTGCCAGCATCTTGTGGCAACAATGTCCATACCTTATTTATACATGCATAAGTGCTCCCTTAACCCCACAGCCAGCGAATTGCATGGGGTAACCCTGAGTCCTTCTTTCTTATTCAGCAAACTGGAGACAATGAATCTGCAGTAGGGTTGCGATTCCCTAAGTCTGGGAGGGGAATCCCCCGGTTTTGGGATCTTCTGCCTGCTGCTGGCTAGCAAGCCGGCTGGCCAGCAGGGGAATCCTTCCCCCCAAGGTGATGTCACATAGAAGTCAGGGCTGCTCCCGTTCTCTTGATCCTCTTCCCCAGCTCATACTCTCTTCTACTGGGAGAGAAGTGAAGGGGCTGGCCCATTAGTCTGTCTCTTTCCTGTCTGTCCTTTGAGGCTCCCCTTTACTCCCCCCCCTCCACTCCTCATTTGGTCTCCCTCCTGTCCATCCCTCAAGTCCCCCTTCCATTAGCAGATCCCTGCCAAGTTCCAACATCTGACCCATCCTTGCACTCTGACACTGACAGGCCCGGTGCCCCCATGTTTGCTTCCTGCCGGCCTCTTCATTGGCATGTTCTTTTGCCACCACTCCCCGTTCCCAGCATGATCCGGTGGTTCAGGTGGTCTTCCTGCTCTTTGCTGCCACCTGCCTTGCCTGGGCTCGGTGCCGCTGCCTTCCCTGCTCCAGGGCTGCCTTCCACACTCCCAGCCTTGCTTCTTGCTCCCAGGCTCAGACCTTGGTGAATGGACTTTGGGCCAGGACCTCTTCCTTGGCCGCTTGGCTGGTTGCTCCACAGGGAGGCTGGAGTGCGATGGGTCCCCCACCACCCCAATGTGATGACATTACTTCTGGGTGATGTCAGTACATCGGGGATGTCCCCACCCACTCCCATAACTCTTCCCAAATCCCCCCCACTGGCAAGACAAAGGGACCCGGCAACCCTAATCTGCGGTGGGTGCAGGGCTGTGTGGCACTGAATGCCTGTAGGTCTCAACTCTTACCTCCAGCGCATGGTTGATGCAACACCCTAGCAGGGGTGCCAAACTGTGACTCAGGAGCCTCATGCAGCGCTTTCACACATATTGTGTGGGTCCCGGCAGGGCGGCTGGGGAAGTGAAGGCCTCCCCGATTGGTCTTCCTTTCCTCAGCCAGTGTTCCCCTCCCTGGGTACGCTTGAGGTGGGGGGGAGCAGAGCAAGAAAGCAACTTTAAATGCGTTCTGAAATGTGTTCTCTTTCTCTTAGATAAAGAAATATCATTAGCAAACAAATAAACATCACTGGACATATAAATATATATCATTATAAATTTCTGGTTTTACCCCTTTTGTTTTTTATTTTTGGCAGTCTCATTTAATGTTAATAAAAGCAAATCTGCATATTTTCCAATAAAACCCTGTGTGTAATATTTGTTCTTGTCAGGCTCCCTCCCTGGGGGCAGGAGAAGTCCAACGAGGAGAGCTAGCAAATCTAAAAGGTGTTTAGTGTCTGCGGTCAGGGCCACCCAGCTCCTCCACCTCCCAGGAGCAGCCAGCCAGGTGCCTGAAGCCCTGAGCCCAGACTGTGCCCATCTCGAGGACTCTGGTCTCTTATTTATTCATTTATTTCATCATATTTATACCCCGCCCTCCCCATAAATGGGCTCAGGGCGGCTTACAATAATCGGTACGACGTACCTAAAATACATAAATAGTTGGTACAATTTACCTGGTCTATATAAACAGTTAAAACAGTTTAAAACAATTTAAGACAATTAAAACAATTATACAGTTAAAGTACTCGCATTAAATAAAGTGCTCTTCTGCCACATGACGTCATCGCGTTGCAGATGTCACTGTACGATGCTGTTTGCGCAAAAACTCATAGGGTATATGAGGGGCTGGAGGAAAGGGGGTTTGAGGGAGAGGCTCCAAACTTGCAGGGTAGCTGCTGGGGCCTCTCCTCGAAATACCCACCAAGTTTCAAGAAGATCCTCTGCCCCCACCTGGGGAATAGAAACCCTAGGTCCCAAATACTTACATGCCGATGAGGCAGGGTGCGAGGGAGGAAGGGATGGCCGAGCCAAGGCCTCACTCGACACCAGTGCTCCCAGGATGGGCCAGGCAGCAGCAGCCTTAGGGCTGCCAAGTCAGCCTGGGGGGCGGGGGATCCCCTGCTACAGGGGTTACCAATCCGCCGGCCAGCATTTGGCTGGCGGGGGGAACCCCACCCCTGAAGTCGTCCAGTCAGGATGACTTCCCCAGTGTAATGACATCACCCGGAAGTGACGTCATCACTTTGGGGACATTGCCAGGACGACGCTCTAGCAATCGCCCCGAAACTCTATGGTACCATAGAGTTTTTGGGCGATTGCCAGAGCGTCGCCCTGGCAATGCCTCCAAAGTGATGATGTCACTTCCGGGTGACATCATCACAGCGCGCATGCTTTGTGCGCGCCGGGGAAGCTCCCAGACCCAGGAGGACTCCCCCCCGCCGGTAAGTCACAAGGGCTTGGCAACCCTAAGCAGCCTTGAGGAGCAGACCTGACCTCTACTGCTCCAGCTGAGTGGTGAGGGGGCATGGCAGATTTGGGAGGGGGCATCGCCCTTGTGGGGCCCCTGTGGCTACGGGCCTGCCATCACTGCTCAGCTCCAAAGGTCTGATAAGATCGGGCTATACCATTCTGCCTTCCCTCCCTCCATAGGCAATTGCTTCCCCTCTAAATATCATGCTGCAACTGCGCACTGGCTCACAGTGCCATCTTAAACAGGCCTACTCAGAATCCTACTCAGGTTTATTCAGTGGGGCTTACTTCCAGAAAAGTGTACTTAGGATTGCATTGTAATTTCTGGGGAGTCCACAAGCAGATGAGTATGAAAAATATCAGGAAGTATTTCAAAACCAAGTAGCTCTGAAACTCTTAACAATCAAATAATTTTTTCTCAGCTTGCACCTTTGCAGTACCTAAGAGGAAAAAGAAACACTCTGGAAATTGCGAATCTTGTAAGTACTTTATTACAGAGACTGTAACAAAACAACAATAAAAAAGAACCCCAAATAAACTCTAAGCAGAAACCTAATTCTTCTGTGTTGTGTTCCATTGTTGAAAGTGACATCCGAGCTTTTCAGTTTATTTTCAGAGAGTTCATACAGCAGTACTTTTTAAGGAGCAGCTCTGGGCTGAATGAATATGTGGCACATTGAAATGCAAATGGGGAAGTCACTCAGTTTAGTTCCAGAATGTTTAGCTTCACTGCTGCTGCCACAAGTGTCTTTTATGCTAGTTGATGGATGTGCTGAATTGTTCCTTTTGTGTTTTTTAAAAAAAAAAGCAGAATGGTTTATTTTTATTCTGTTGTTCATCTGTGGTAATAAAAGCATAACTGCACAAATAAATAGCCTGGAAAATACATAAAGATGGCTGTATAGGAAAGGTCAGGGATAAATAAGATGCTGTATGACGACACAAATCCTGGAATGAATCTAGAGCAAAAAGCAAATAAGACTGGACAGGAGAAAGCAGAGGAGAGCTGAAAATATATCAGAGGGGATGGATCACTTGTTCCAATGCAACAAGTAAAATATAAAGGGCTTTTATATAAATGCAAAGAGCAATATAAAGGGCTTTTATATATGAGCCAATGCAGTTAGAGTGTCAGATCAGGATCTGGGAGACCCAGATTTAAATCTCCAGTCTTCCATAGAAGCTCACTGGGTGACCTTGGGCCAGTCACATTTTCTCAGCCTAACCTACCTCCCAGGGTTGTTGTTGCAAGGTTAAATGGAGGAGGGGGGAATGATATAAGCTGCATTAAGAGAAAAGTAGGGTATCTTTCCTTATATATAATTTAGTGGGGTGGCACTTTCTGAACATTCCACACGCTCCTAAATCAGTTGGCTCCATGATGTGTCACTCAGAATCCACTGGCTGCATTGCCTGAGCCCCACCCACAGTGTGCTCCATCAGCCACTGGCCTGTCAGCTGCCATTCAAGAGTACTCACGTGCCATTGGCCGGGTGCTGGGTCTGCTCTTCTTCCCCGCCCACTCCAGCCACTGTTCCCTGTCAGAATATGCTCTCTCTCCTGAGGAAGACACTTTGCCTGCTTGGCTCCTCTGTGGGACTGGCTGGTTTGGAGGGTGAAGTCTATGGCATTCTACTTGTCTGAGGTCCCACCCCTCCTCAAACCTCACCCTCTCCAGGCTCCATCCCTCAAATCTCCAGAAATTTCCCACCTAAAGTTGGCAACCCTAGTCAGGACTGGCCCCAATGAGTTTTTCACAAAGGTGTAGAAAGGGTTTCATTCCTTTGTCTTTTTACTGATGGAACCACACTTGGTTGCCTAGCAACAGGCACTGAGGGAAAAGTAGAGTTCCCAGCTCTGAGTAGGGAAATACCTCGAGATTTGGGAGTGGATCCTGTGGAGGGCAACATTGGGGGGGGGGGGTGGAGGAAGGACTCAGCAGGATTTTCCCAACCTGGAGCTGGCAACCCTAGTCAGGACTGGCCCCAATGAGTTTCTCACAAAGGCGTGGAAAGGGTTTCATTCCTTTGTCTTTTTACTGACAGAACCAAGCTTGGTTGCCTACCAACAGCCTCTGAGGGAAAAGTTATTTCCTCCTGGGGAACCATTGTTGCCAATATCCAGGTGGGAGCTGGAGATCACTCAAAATTACAACTGCTCTTCAGGTAGCAGAGATCAGTTTCTCTGGAGAAAATGGTGGACTCTGTGTCATTATACCCTGCTAAGGTCACCACAGCAAATTGACACTGAGTGCCCAAGGCCTTGGCACTCTCCCAAAACCTCTTTCTAGAGCCTGTTGTATTTATTTCCACAACAGGCCTTATTCCTAGTAAGTACCCATTCTTCTATCATGGCAGCATACATGGCCCATTTTATTCTCACAGCAACCTGTGAACCAGTGACTGTTCTCAGGTCAACCAGTGAGCATCCTGGTAAAGTAGAGATTTGAATCTGGGTCTCTCTGGCCCTAGCCTGGCAATAATTATAACACAACACTGACCTTTATTTAGTTAGTTCATTTGTATCCCGGCTTTCTCTCCATTGGGGACCCAAAGCCGCTTACATTGTTCCTTTGTCCTCCATTTTATCCTTACAGCAACTGTGTGAGGGAGGTTAGGCTGAGAGCAGGTGACTGGCCCAAGGTCACTCAGCTTCCACAGCATGAGTGGGGATTTGACCAAGCTCTCCCAGATATTAGTCTGACACTCTTAACCAGCACACCACACTGGCTCTCAAATTACCAAAGCTACCTAGTGTTTCCTGGCTGCATAAACGGTATCAGGAAAGATTTTAGGAATTAAAATAGGAAAGAATATCCTGCTTCTGAGAGGCTGTGAAGTAATCCTTATTTAGGCTTGCCAGTCCCCAGATTGATGACATCACCCAGAAGTGACAAAACTCTATGGGTTTAAGCTGGTTTTACCATAGAGTTTTGCCCTTAAACCAGAGCGATGAGGGGACCTGGCAACCCTATCCTTATTTGCAGGGCTTTTTTTGTAGAAAAAGCCCAGCAGGAACTCATTAGCATGTTAGGCCACATCCAACAGCAGAAACTCATTAGCATATTAGGCCATGCCCCTGACAGCACAGCTCCCTCCCAGGATCAGCTTCCCCAGGTGCCCTGCGGCTTCCTTGAATTTTTTTTTTAAACGCAGGCACGATTGCGTTATTTCATTATAATGCAATGACGGTGGACATGGATAGTGTGAGCAATGGTCATGCGAGTTGTAGAGGGAATGCTATTTGCTACTGAAATTTAAACTATTTGCTGTTGCGAGCTGATATGCCCTAATGGTGTCCGTAGTTGCCTTCCTCTTCCCAGAATTCAATACTTCCCTCGTTCCTATTCAAATTTTCCCGCCGCAGTTGCTTGTCGCACAATGATTGGTCGACCATACAGCCTGGCGCTGTGATTGGTGGCGTGTCTGCTCTATCACCAAAATGTCGCGTGCATTGCCAGTGGGATCTCAGGCACAAAATGGTGGATAAAGCCTTTACAGCCATGGTGCCCTATATGCATTGCAATTTCGTTATAACGAAATGTGGCCCATTTGAAAGATAAAATACTGGCACCAGTAAGACGGTTTTCCCTTGTTTATTTGTATGCATTACTGCTTTACTTTATGGATCAAAAAAAACTTTCGCCATGCCGCTTGAAGCAACCCATTCGTGCAGTTCCCTCCACCGAGGATACTTTCTCTGCAATTTTATTTCAAAAATTGTGTTATGAAACTTATGAAGGTTTTTTTGCTGGAAAAACTTCCTTGGCAGAGCTCCCCAGCCATGGAGCAGCATGTGGACTGGCCTCCCATCTCCTTCCCACAAGTTCTGGCTGCCGTCCTCCATCCATCCTGCCGCCAGCTGCAGGAGCAGCAGCACTCGGGGCGCTGGATGCTGGATGTGAGCGCGAGCTGGGGGGGGAGTCACGGTTCTTTCAGGGCTTCTTCTCCAGTGGTGGTGGCAGCAGTGGCAGCTGAGGAGGAGTGGCAGCAATGGCAGCCCAGTCTCCCCGCTCCGCATGCAGAATTGGACCCCGAAGAAAAAGTTCCCCCCATAATAAATAAAAGTGAGCGTGTGTGTATTATACAAAGAAAACAATGGTGCGGTCATCCCTTGCTGCATCACTATTTCGTTATTTCGATATAATGAAATAAGGGGTTCTTTTTTTTAAAAAAAGGGGGGGGGAAACAGTCTAGCCTCAGGCCCGGAGGAGCGCACCCAGAGAGTGGGGCGGAAGAGTCACATCCCTGGCCCGCCCGCCTGCTCGCTGCTGCTCCTCCGCAGGTTTCTGGAGGGAAGCGACCCCCACCTGCTCTGCAGGGACTGCGGCCAGGGCACCCCAGACACAGGGCAGCAGTCATCCGCGAGCCCGGGGGCTCTCGGGCCAATGGCACCCGGCTCCTGCTACCGAAAAGCCCAGCAAATCCTCCTCGCCGACACAGTCCCTGTGGTGGGTTCTTGTCTCGCTGCCTCATCATTTTGATATTACGTTAAGAGGGCTCATTTTAAAAAAAATTGAAGAAACGCCCACCACGGGGCGGGCCAGATGGAGGGCAGGTGAGTGGGCGTGTTTTTGTCTTGGCTTCTCCACCGGAGCAAACAGGAAAATTCTCTAAAACAGGATTTTCTTGCTCCGGGAAAGCTCCGGAGCAGTGTCGCGATACTCCTGATCAAACCGTGAGCCCGGAGCAACTGGTGGGAAATCGACCAGAAGCTCCTGAGCAAGCATCAGGGCAAACCCAGGGCAAACACTAGTGCGAAATCACCCCTGGTTGCAGTACCAAGGAAGCAATCAGGGCCTGCAGCCCTGGGCTCATACACAAAGAGAGAGAGAGCTCCTTGGACCATTCAGCAGGGGAAACAACAAAGAAACGTGTGACACCTGTGGTGACAAGCAGTGTTCCCTCTAAGCTGAGTTAGTGTGAGCTAGCTCACAGTTTTTTAGCCTCCGGCTCACACATTTTTTTGTCTTCTCTCAGGAAGGATGGCTCCAGAGCAAGCTAATTTATGTAGTAGCCAGATCACTCGCTCACAACTTTTAATGCCAGTAGCTCACAAAATAGAATTTTTGGTCATAAGACTCCACAGCTTAGAGGGAGCATTGGTGACAAGTACCTCTCATCCCTCCCCAAAATATTTCTTTTATATCCACAATGGGCCCTGACCTGGATAGCCCAGACTAGCTTGATCTCATCAGATCTCAGAAGCTAAGCAGCGTCAGCCCTGGCTAGTAGTTGGATGGGAGACCTCCAAAGAATACCAGGGTCACGATGCAGAGGCAGGCAATGGCAAACCACCTCTGTACTTCTCTTGCTATGAATTCCAGGGGGGATACTTCCATAAGTCAGCTGTGACTTGCTGGCAAAAGAAAATTTAAAAATCTGAAATGGAACCCTAGGAGGCTTCTAGGTGGTAGGAAAGTGGATGACCCACCCAGAGAAAAAGAAGAACAAAGCATTCCTACATGTGGCAAATTTGTGGGAGAGGGGGATTAATAGCCTTGGCCACTAACTTGAATAACTTGTGAATGGTACCTGTCCAGGCATTTTAGTCCGGCATACTGGGACAGGAGGAGTGACTTGCCTGGGAAATCTGCCTGACCCTAAATGAGGCTCCTAGTTTATGCTGTAGAAAAGCCAAGGGCATAACAGGGCACTGGAATTCAAATAAGCTATTAAAGTTGTTTTGCTGACACATACTGGAAGAGTGAGTAAGCTGGACTCGGTTGTCCCTGGCCCCCATGCCCAGGTACTGGGCTAGTGCTTTTAGCAGTTTGAAGGTTTGTGCTTGCATTTCCCTTTGACTTCCATTTAATCTGAATCTCTGGACTCTCCAATTAAACTTGGATTGCAACTATAATTGGCTATTATGGTATTGTTGTACTACAGCAATCATATGCAACTGGATTTTCCTGCATAGACAAGACAATCCTGGAGGTGAATGACTGCTGTTGTGTAATGATAGTGCAGTAGCCAATGGTGCACGTGTATAGCCTTCTGCATATTCCAGTTTTCACCTGTGTCTTCTATTTCTTGGGACTAAATAACCTTCTTTAACCTTGAGTAAGTTGCTGTTGCTTTTCTTTTAGTATCCAGCCACATCCTTATACAGTTTCACATCCCTGCTTCAAGGAAGGAAGGAAAGAGCTGCCTTTTCTTCAGAGCTTTCTTTATTTGTTTCACAGCTCTTTGTCTGTCTAAGTGCCAGCTGAGCATACCAAGGCAAACAGGAGTCCTCTTTGAAGGCATCATTCTACTGCTAGTGGCAGTGAAAGCCCCCCACTCCAGTCTAGGGACCTCCCTGCCCTTTCCTCTACACTCAAACAAGAGCACTCCCTGGTTATCACACCTTAAAAGACTACCATCGTATTTTGGCACAGGCTTGAAGGTAGCGTGGAATTGATTTGTTAGTCTTTAAGCTGCCACAAGAGTCTTTGTTGTTCTGACTGAAACGGACTAGTATCCTCCCCTGGAATTCAGCAGGAGGAGTTTACAATAAAATATGGAACCATTAATTTTCGATTAGAGCTTTTCATAAAACTTGAATCCTAGCCACAAATTCACATCTGGTACTCGTATTTCAATTCTTTATTCCGTAGCACACCGTTGGAGACATTTGAAAGGAACTGGTAAGCAATCACCATTAACTCATTTCTTCAGATGTTTTCAGTAATTTCGTAGGTGCAGTTTTCCCCCATTATTTTCTAGCTCATGAACTGTTGGCATCATTTTTGAGACAGAGCTCATTTCTTTAATGTATAATAATTTGTTGGACGATGACAGCAGCCAGAGACCAGAAAACCTCCACCATTCAGCATGCAAAGCAAATTAAAGTTGATGCTCTCTGTGTCAGAAGGAACTGGGAAGGAATTATTTATGCTTTCTCACCAACATTTATCTTGCTCTGAAGTCACACTCTTACTGTTTAAACTGTAATTCTGGATTTATTTGATTGACAAAATTCCATTTGGTTTAGGCCCATTTGGTTTCGGTGAGCGGAAGAGAGCTGGGCATTGTATATCCATTCTTTTTCAATGGCTATGTAAGATTTGGACACTACAGGAAATTGGACTAGTCTGTTCAGTGTCTGAATGGGCATGAGCATCTGTGCCAATATATGCCTGCCCTGCTCTCTGTTACTGTGTAGAAGAAGATTTTATTTGCTTATCTGTGAAATTCCAATTTCACTATTGCCTTAGTGTCGAGACAGGATACTGTTTATTATAAGTTGGTGACAGGTGAGGAAAAGAAAAGATGACATTTCCAAATACCATCTCTTGTTAACCTATTATTTTCATTACCAGTTTAATTTTAAGCCCCAAGTAAGATAAGAATATTCTTCCTTCTTTGGGGTGCAGATATAGATTAATTCTTCTGGAGGAAAATAAATATCAGCAGAGTCCATAAGGCAGACAGCCAGAGGCTTGCATAAGGAAAATATGTGGGCACAGATGACTACCGAGGATGTGTAGCAAATGGTAAGCTGGTAGTGTATTACCCTGCCATGTAGCAACGAGAATTCTGCCATGCATCAGATGCAAGATGATTGTGCAGCTGGCACGATGGTCTTGCAAACAGATGTTGCCATAGAAAAAAACCAATTATTTGTGATTTCCAACAAAGAGCAAGATGTGTTCATGCCACCTGCCATGCAACGGCACAGGTGTGTGTTGCAGGAGCAACAACAGCTTTTACAAAAGGCCTTTAAGAGCACTGTTGGTCTAGTTTTGTGAATAAACACTGCTGCATGCAGGTAATAAATATTGCTGACCTCAGGCTCATTTTTGCTGATGCACCCTTTGGAGCCACTGTTTGCAATGAATGGTCTTGAGTGAATACACATCCTAAAGGCAAATGGAAAGGCTAAGGGTTACTTCTGGCTGTGCTCCTTGGGCATTCACTTTTCTTGTTACTGAAGTTCAGAAAACAAATTCTTCCCTTGTCTGATTAAGCATCCATGTGTGAATGCCAGATGCTCACTCTACAGGCGAGCCAGCAAGTAAGGTAAAGGTAACTAACCATAACATGATGGATTTCTGCAAGGCAGTGCACTGCTGTTAAAACAACCCAGGTGTGCTAGAACATCCAGGTGCAAAGGTAGAATTTCTTTTCTTGAACTTAGAAACTCATGCCCCTTTGGAGTCAAGAAGAAATATGTGCTGGCATGAACTGGGAAGACGGAACTAATAAATGCCATCTCAGAAACACTGAAAGTATATGTTAACAGGCAGCCAATCTATCACCATGCGGCTTTTTAGACCTAGACTGGGAGGTGGATAAAGCCATAAGCAAAGGAGCTTAAATCATGTGGATCAGATGGTCCAGGTGGGGAACATTAAATACTGGCTGCCCCCTGAAGGGATGGGGTGTGGCAGATGAAACAGAAGACACTAGATTCCGACATAGCAAATACAGAAGATCACAAGTGGTGCTCTCTGCACTGGTTTGCCAGAAGGAATTGTCCCTGCTATTATAGTGACTTATAGTTTTTTAAAATTATGCATTGTTTTAAAAACCTAGTTTTTGCAATTTAATTGTTCAAGAAAGCCTTCCTCCAGATTAAGAATGTACAATACAAACAGAAAAGCAGCATGGTGTAGTTTAGGATATTAAGCTAGGGTAGGACAAGGGTTCACATCCTCATTTTGTTGATATTGTATCAGTCACTTTCTGTCAGCTTAGCTGAAATATACTGGGTTCAGATGCGTTGTGTAATCAGCTCATAGTTTATTGTGATTACAGCTCAGCTCAAAGACAACGCTAGCAGGGCCGAAACCCTGCTTATATGCATGCAAAACACTCCACCACCACCCCACTCCCCATGATAGGCTATTTACAAAACATTACTACTTGATTGGTATACTCCAGAGTCCTGGTTGGCTATTCTTCTTGTGCTCCAAGCTCAGCCATACTCTAGGGTGATTCCATCAGGGTGATTCAATCAGGGATGATTCAATCCCAATACATAACAATAGCTTACCTCACAGGGTTGTTGTAAAGGTAAAATGGAGGAGGGTAGAATGCTGATACGACCTTGAGCTCTTGAGAGGTAGGGCCGGATAAAAATATAGTAATAAAATAAATAAATAAAACTAAAGGAACAACAGTGAAACCTTTGAAAAAAACAGACAAGCATCAGAATTAAAAACCACAGTAAGATTGACAGAATAGTAATGGTGGTGGATAATCACAGACTGGCTTGGTACAAGTCTACAAACCCTGAGTTGCTGGACCATCAGCATTCAGATGGCACAACGAACTGGGGTTTGTTCAGATCACGTTGGGGTCTAAAAGGATCCTGCCCATTTTATTTTTATTGTCTGAATAATCATTCAGATCCTGCACCAGTTGTCTCTTGGTTGCATTATTCACAGCCCCATAGATAGACATTTTTCGGGGGGGCGGGGGCACAGAGGAGTCACAGTGGCTAAATTAATTAAATTAAAGAGTACCTTGCTATTTGGGGGGGGGCAGAACGCATGTACACACACACACACAAAGCCTTCTTTTGCTTGGGCCCCCTCCTGGGTGCTGCTGCGGGCCAGGCCCTTCGCATGTGCTGGGATTGCCGACCCTTCCTCCATGCTGGATGACATGTACATCTTGTACTACTTGCTGCTGAACGAGAGGTGATTCATGCTGGAGGGGTGGGGGTGAGTGAGGCTTCCCCAGGATTTCAGCTCTGTATTGGCAGGGATGGGAGGGGGAGGAGAAAGAAGGTGCTTGAACCAACTATCTTCTGTGTCCAACTGGAAAACAGGCTGGGGAGGGAAGCTGCCAAGAAGGAAGATCTCAGGCAAGAGGAGGCTTACCTTCCAACCAGGCCCACGCAGGGAAAGGCCACCAGAAGCCACCAGCCCTGCCCCTGCCACTGGCCAGCAGAGTCCGAGCTGGGTGCTCAGAAAGAGAGAGACAAGGCTGGGATGGGTGGGTCACTGCAGCCAAGACAGGTGTGGCCTGGCCTGGCATCCCTGGGGGTTCCTTCCTCCCTCTCTCCTCAGCACCAAGGCGTCCCTGCCCACGGATCCCTGCCATATGTAGCTAGAGGGTTCTTCGTCTGGGGAGCTACCACTGTTCTTACTTGAGCTGAGGCTGCAGCCAAGGGTATTCTGAATTTGGGAGGTGCATTGCCCCATGGGCCCTGCACTAGCTACAGACCTAATTATTCAGGGAATTCCATGTGACAAAATAGTAGCAGTTAACCCTGAATTCAGTTCCAATATGAAAAGTGAGCCAGGAATTAAAAATATTTCTAGGGCTGGGTCTAACTATGTCAGTGCATTGTTAGATCATGGCAAATGTGCAATCAAAGAAGAGATGCTTCATTAAACTTCAAGTTACATGCATCTGGACCTTCAATAATATTTTGGGAACTCCACTTAATTCACAAGCTCCTAATGCTTTTAATACTGCCCTTGGGAAAAATGCTTGAATAAAATGTCACATGGATCTACCTTTACTTCCTTACCTTATTTATACCTCAACTTTTCTCCCAAATGGGGACCCAAAAGGCTTGCAACATTCTGTCTACATTTTATCTTGGGAAAATGTCATAGGAATGCGGGGGGGGGGGGGGGTGGAATCTGCCAATTTTTCAGTCTTTGAATAGTTGCTTGGAAAAAATTATGGAAAATGACCAGAAGGGTACCTTTCTTGACAACCCTTGTTTAGTTTACCACTTTTCAGTATTAACACTGATATTTTAAAGTATATATGGTCACAAGAAACAAAAAATATATGTCATATTTTCCCCCCTTTGTTTTGTTTTGTGGTAACAGGTCGCTTACATGTGTCTCTAGATGAGAAACAATATCCTGCTGAGAGCTTTTGTAGTTTTTGAAGGCTGCCATATACTTTGAGCTGACCTGCTCCTGGGTAGCCCTGTACTTGATGGCATTTGAAGAGGCAGGGATATAATAGAGCTCGTGATATCACCTTATTATTATGGAGGTTCAGTAGGTTTAAAATAACTATACTACTTAGTGAATAGCCAAGCGTTCTGATGTTTGAACCTTCAAAGCAAAGTGCTTTTGTGAACAGATGCAGAGAATGTGGGAGTCTTAAGTCAGTGATATACACTTGTATTTCCTATGACAGATTTGTCATAGAAAACTTTCTAATGAAGAGAGATGTCGAGATAAGGCAAGTAATACTATCACTCCTGAGGTGACCACTAAGGACCTGAAAAAAGTCCTGCTGAGAGAACCCATTCCCTACCTCTAATGGGTTCGTTATTCCCCAAATGGAAAGTATTAAGAGGTCTTGACCTACACATGTAGTACAATGAGTGGTGGTAGAATTCTGAGGTGACAAAATGGATGGAACCACCACAGACAGCAGGGGAGAGGGCCACATGTATAGCACTACCCCATTCTTTGAAAACAGAAAAAAAAATCAGAGAGAAAAGCACATCAGAGAGAAAAGCTCTAAGACCTTGGCACACTGTGCTAAGTTTCTACTGAAAGGAAATTATTATAGTAGGGAACTTTGAGAAATGTAATGCCCCATTTGCACAGTGAAGCAGAGCAGATCATTCTACCACAGCACTCTTCCACCTCTTTTTGCTGCATGCAAAGGCCAGGGATAGGCCCCCTTGAGGAGCTGCATACCACTGTAGATCTCCCCCCCCACCCCCGCGCACTAAAAAGCAGACTGAGGGGATCAGTTTAATTTGGGGAAATGTTGATGACAAGGTAGGGGGACTCCTTTTCCCCAGGGCCTTAGGGTTGCCATCTTTCAGGTGGGGCCTGGAGTTTTCCCAGAATTAGAGTTGATCTCTAAACTACAGAGATTAGCTCCCCTGGAGGAAAGGGCAACTTTGGAGGGAAGACTCTATGGAATCACACAGCAGCTAGCCTCCCTCCCCTCCCCAAACTCCACCCTCTGCCCCCAAAACTTTAGGAATTCTCCAAGCTGGAGTTGGCAACCCTAGATTCAGTCTTCTTTTGAAGGCTAAATTATTTTTTGGAGTATCCACTCAAGAGTTTTGGAGTATCCACTCAAATATCAAGAGTTGTTTTGCCCTAAGATTTATTTTATTTATTTACTTTATATTTACCCACCTTTTCCCTTTAAAGTTGCTGCCACAGGGTTTTGATGAATCCACATTATCACTGCCACTTTGGGGGTTGTTATCCTGAACTAAATAGTAGACTGCCAAAAGTAAAAATCTGCTTTTTGCTAAATAGGTTGTCAGGTTTTGTTTTGTTTTAAAAAGCCCCCCCCCCCCAACACAGAATGAAATAACAAAACAGGATTTTTTATAAAGGAAAAATGGAAAAGAAAAAAGACAGCATTGGCTACGCTGAGTTCAGAAAAACATTCCCCCACAAAAGTGTGATCTGTAGCCATAGCCTAAAGGAAGCAGGGCATGAAAAAAAGGCAAAATTAAAAAGCACTGGCCCAGGGATTTTTTTTCTTTAAAAAGCACCTGCCTACCAGGCTACACTACACCATAAACATAAGATCACATGCTTCAGTGGCCAAAAGGAAGTATTGCAGCCAAATCATCAAATTAAGAAAAAACACATTGAGCACATGGTGTTAACGCCTTCCTCAAACTACATTCTATAGAAATACACAAAAAAGATACCTGATTGCTTCAAAGACCTTCTTGCAGACATAGTGTTTTTTAGTTTTTCTCCAGCCCTACAAATGAGAAATAGAATTTGAAAAACTGTGCTTTTGACCCTACTTCTAAATTAAATTCTTTCCAGTATCTTCATGCAGCATTTACCCTCAGCTACTTATGAATTAAATTCTTTCCAGTATTTCCATACAGCATTTGCCCTCAGCTGCTTCTAAATTAAATTCTTCCCAGTATCTAATTTTTTACCCATTACCCAAAGGAAAATATGTGTCTAGGAGAACTTATCTAGATCTATCTTTCTTCAGTACCTGATGGGCTCTCAAAGTACTGGATCACACTGAGGCTTAGCTTTTTAAATGTCTGGTCCTATTGTGTGTAAAGCTGCTCTGTGATTGGTCACTTCATTCAGGTGGTTCGTTTATGCAGTAGAAAACCCTGCAACTTAAAAAGCCCCTCCCCACTGTGGAATCATGCTCCCCATTATACATACATACATAGATACATACTCTCCTTCCTTTTCATGGGATATGTCTTGGCAAGAACAAGCAGCACTGAATTCCAAAATGGTTCCTTTATTTACAGTTATTTTATTTACAGGCAGTAAAATGGAGCTGCAACCTCTTTTCCTTGAATTAACACGCTGTAACACCATTTTTAAAAATTTAGCTGGTGAATAAATAACATCCTGTAATGTTTGTCTCTAATGTAGCCTTGCACATGTTTTAACATTCTCTTATTAGAGCCTTTCAAAAATGTTTCAAAAGAATCTGTTGGGAGTCGACTGCATCTTTCACTTTAGATGATAAGTTGAAAACCTGGTCCATATTTTCATGGGTGAGAACCAGACACATTTGTTGTTGTTCAGTTGCACAGCTGAATCTGACTCTTCACAACCCCATGGACCACATCACGCCAGGCCTTCCTGTCTTCTGACGTGCTCCGAGGTTTGCTTAATTTCATGATTGTTGAATTGGTAACACTGTCTAACCCAGTGTTTTTCAACCACTGTGCCGTGGCACACTGGTGTGCCGCGAGATATTGTCAGGTGTGCCGCGGGATTTTTTCAATGAAAGAAATGTGCTTTCCGGGCTGACCTTCCAGGATGCATTTGCGCATGCGAGAAAGAACAGTGGCGCGGTCTCGCTGATTCCGCTTGCTCGCTCTGTGGCCGGCCTGAGGTAGGGTGATTTGCACCAAGACATTCCTGTAAACATGAATATGTTTGATGGTAACAGCTAGCTGTTTCTGTCAGGGTGGGGTTCAAATCAGTAACTGTCCCTCAGCGAAGAATGGGTGTACTGTGTTTCTCTTCAAATCACTTATGGTCAGCGGAATGCCATTCACATAAGAGTAAGAGTTTAAACTCTCTATTTGAAAAACTTTAGCAGAATCGCAGTATTAAAATACATCCACATTATATTTCTTCTGAAACTCAGGTCAATGTTATGGGAAGGAGCCATTACACTTTGGATCTGTAACTTACGATTTCAAGTTGAGTGGCTATTACGTATATTTGTAATACTGTCATAGTTAATACTGCTGAGGCAACTAATGACCCATTTATCTTGTATTTCAGTGTTTTTTAACCACTGTGCATTGAGATATTGTCAGGTGTGCCGCGGGATTTTTTCAATGAAAGAAATGTGCCTTAGCTTGAAAAAGGTTGAAAAACACTGGTCTAACCATCTCATCCTTTGTTGTTCCCTTCTTCATTTACCTTCAATCTTTCCCAGCATCAGGGTCTTCTCTAGTGAGTGCTCCCTTCTCATTTGGTGGCCAAAGTATTTGAGCTTCAGCTTCAGTATCTGGCCTTTCAGGGAATGGTCAGGGTTGATTTCTTTTAGGATTGACTGATTTGATCTCCTTGCAGTCCAAGAGACTCTCAAGAATCTTCTCCAGCACAGAAGTCTTTTTATTGAATATGGTCTCAGGCTGAGGACAGACTGGCAATCTAAAGCGGGGCAGGCACGCTTCGCAAACGGAAGAAAGGAGCACGTTCAGACATGCGCATCTGTCCCTCGGCTCCGTTGCGTACTTACCCGTCTCCCAGTCGCTTTCCTTTCGCTTTAATAGGACACCGGTTTTTCCCGGTGTTCAGGGGCCTTCCTCCGCATGCCTCCCGCTTCCAAACAGTGTGAACTGGAAGAAGTGGGAGGCATCCGGAGGAAGTGTGAACGCACCGGCAAAAAGTGTTTCGCGCACATGCGAAACACATCAACGGAAAACAAAAAAAAAGCAGCGGCAAGCGCAAGCCGCGCGCACTGGCTACGCGGCAGTCTGAACGCTCCGTGGCAATCTGAATGCTCCGTATTGCCGCTGATCTGCATTGCTCTGGCCAGTGTGAACGGCCAGCTCCGTGGGTTTTTTCCCCCGCTCCAGTTCCCTCCGCTTTGCCTCCGCTTTAGATTGGCAGTCTGTCCTCGGCCTCAGATGATTACAATAAAAATGATATGTATCCTATAACATATATATTAACATTAGCTAGAATATGAATAGCAAAAGGCTAGAAGTCAGATAAGTTACCCTCAAGAGAAGAACTAATACAGAAGCTATTAGATGTGACAGAAATTGATAGATTAAATCTATTATTACAGGGAAAAGATCAAGAAATATATACTAAAAGATGGAAGAGAATGTATATATGGCTAGATCAGAAAAAGGAAAAATAGACTAAAATATATATATTAATGTATCATGTATATGTTGTGCAACACTGTATATTTGAAAAATTACAAATAAACTTGAAAAAAAAAGAGTCTTCTCCAGTACCATAATTCGAAACCATCTATTCTTTGGCGCTTGGTCTTCCTTATGGTCCAACTTTCGCATCCATACATTACTACTGGGAATACCATTGCTTTGACCATACAGACTTTTGTTGGAAGGGTGATGTCCCTACTTTTTATTATGCTGTCTAGGTTTGCTATAGCTTTCCTCCCAAGGAGCAGGTGTCTTTTAATTTCATGGCTGCAGTCACTGTCTGCAGTGATCCTGGATCCCAGGAACGTGAAGTCTGTCACTGCTTCCATGACTTCCCCTTCTATTTCCCCAGAAGTGATGGGGCCAGATGCCATGATCTTTGTTTTTTTGATGTTGAGTTTCAAGCCAACTTTTGCGTTCTCCTATTTCACTCTTAGCAGGTGCTCTTCACTTTCTGCCATTAGAGTGGTATCGTCTGCATATCTGAGAATGTTGATGTTTTTTCCGGCAATCTTAATTCCGGCTTGTGTTTCATCCAGGCCGGCATTTTGCATGATGTACTCTGCATATAAATTAAATAAGCAGGGTGACAATGTACATCCTTGTCGTACTCCTTTTTCTATGCTAAATCAATCAGTTGTTCCATATTCGGTTCTAACGACCGTTCTAATAAGCATTTATGCTCTTTCATACATGTCTTTTGACTACCAGGGTTTGTATAACTACCTATGATTTACACAAAGCACAGTTTGTTGTGATGTGAATGCAGCTTCTGTTTGGTCTCCCCAGTGGCAGCAGTGCCTAGTGTCTGCCTTTGCTCCCTAATACTGCCTGCCTGTATGCCAGAATGAGTGAGGAAAACTTGCACCCTTGAACCTGGCAGGTACAGTACTAGAGACAACCAGAATATGACACTTCCAAAGGCAACGTGCATTATTTCAGTGCTGCAGTGGTAAATGGGGAGAGTAGATAGTTGCATTCTCTGCCCAAAAGCAGAGGAAACACAAGGAGAAAAGTGTGGAAGCCTCTTGATTCTCAGTACGTTCCATAGGCCTTTCCTCACCAGTAGAACTGGCAAGGTAAATACAATGAAAGATAACTCATTTATATTCAGTACTCTTATGTAGGACTCTTCAGGTTAGCAGCTGTGGTGATCTCCTTTTGTCTCTGAATTTGTCTTATAATCACATATCAAATTAGAGGAAACAAAAGAATTGACAGTCCTTTGTGTCTGAACAATTGTGAATTCATGCATTTTTCTGTAGTTACTGAAATGTCCATTGGAATATTAAGTTAATTTCAAGGCATACAATGCAGGGAGAAAGACCTGGCAACCCACATCAAACAAACTGATCTAAAGTTACTCATGAAACATATTTGGAGTTCCCAAAATGGAATGTCTTGACAGGCTGAGGGTGGGCTGCTGGCACCACTCGTTGGTATGTCAGGTCACTGCTCTTAAAAATTTCTGTGAATCCAATTTAAAAGTAGTGGGTCTTCTCAGTATGTTTAATTTGCAGATATTTTAAAATGGGTTTTCATACTATAGTAATAGAGATATCCACATATGAAATGCATATGAATTGTCTCATTTGAAAAGGGTACCGAATGTATTCCTGGAAATCTTTTTCCTGGAAGTGCCAGTTGGGAAAGAATTAGGCTGCTATTTCAAGGTATTTGATTTCAAGGCAGAAAAATGCATTCCATTTTGGATATACAAAATCCCCACATTCATTTTAAAAGCTGTTGGTGTTGGCACAAGGATAGGAAACTGGATATAAGTTATTTGCTCATAAGTACCCCCATCCTATTGATGGCTCTCCTAAACACCTAGTACTTAAGTGCTATCTCACACCTTGGTAGCAATGTGACACCTTGGAGGGGCAGAGACTTGAGGATGCCAAATGTTACATAGTATCTCTTCCTGGGAATGACAGGAAAAGAAGGAATGATATACAGGGCGTGGGCAGAGAGAGACAATAAATTCCCTTGACATGAGGGAAACAAGCCTATTTCGCAGGGTCCATTTTGGTTGATAACATCTGGAAGATGGAACTCTGTCAGTGGAGCTCCATCTCGATGGCAACCATTGTCATGTGAAGCTAGCAAAGGGCCAGCAGCCAGGACAAGATCTCCACACTGTTGGGAAGGTTTTTGAATTCTGTAACTTCTAAACGCAAAGAGCCTGCCTTAGAATAAGACCAGCATGTGTTTGAGGGACGGCATGTTTGCACAATTCATTGCTTGATCCATTGATGTGCAGATTTTAGTTGCATGAGATTTTCTTTTTTCAATAAATCCTTTTCTGTTTTAAATACTTGTAGTTGTTCTCTGTATCACATAGACCTTCACCATTTAAGCACATTATTTCAGACTGGCATCAGGAGAAGCAAAGTGGCTGATTGCTAGATCACCATCTCCCTGGGAGTGGGCAAGTACAGTGAGCCATTCCTCATGGTAACCAGAAGTTGGGTAGCAGGAGATGTGAATGTCAGGCAGAGCCTTTAGATGGCATTGTAGAGGGCTACGAGTGCTTGCCCTCTTAGAGGCTAATTCTCTACCCAACCAGCTGGTGGCAGCAGAAGTACCAGAGAGAAGTGGGGAAATCCCTCTGAGAATTGGGTGGACTTGTGCCACTAGGTGGAAATTTGGGATGATTGCTGAGTGCCTAGAAGCCTTGGAGGACTGAAATGGAATGGGGCTCGTGGGTCAGTAGTTCCATTTCACAACACATGACTATTTTAAAATATATGAAAGTGTCAGAATACAAATTTATTTTATACTACCGTGTCTGTAGCCATACTTAGAACTAAAATACATCTTATAGTGACCTGTGTCTTATAGTGTCTTCTTAAGCAGAGTTACACCTTTCCAGTCCTGTTGATTTTCAGTAGACCTAGATGGGTGTAACTTTGCATAGGATAGAAATGTTACAAAGCAAGTTGCCTTAGACGTGAAAAGTGGTGAGGTGAGTGGTTTCTAGTGGTGGTCAGGGAGGAGGATGTGCTGCACCTTTGACCCCCCCCAGCCATTTTTTTCACCACAGCTCACTTTCCCCAGCCATTTTTCTGACATTGGAGCACTGAGCCCAACGAGATGAAAAATGGTGTGAGGAAGAGGTTGCTGAGGAAAATCAATGGGAAGAGGATGGTTTCATCACCCTTTCCTGGTGCATCTACATTCCCCCTCCCACTTCACAAGCTGTTTGTCATTCCCATGTTTTAGAAGAAGAAGAAGAAGAGATTGGATTTATACCCCGCCCTCCACTCCCCAAGGGAGTCTTAGAGCGGCTTACAAACTCCTTTCTCTTTCCCAAGCTGTCCTTGAGGGAACAGCTGGTACGGCTTGCCCAAGGTCATCCGGCTTGCCCAAGGTCATCCAGCCAGGTGCAAGTGGAGGAGTGGGGAATCAAACCCGGTTCTCCCAGATTAGAGTCCGCGCACTTAACCACTACACCAAACTGGCTTTTAGTTTGGACTTTACTTTAGGCTTTTACAGTTTTAAAGTAGGCAGACTGACACAGAGCACATTGTTTCAAACAGAAAGAACATCTAGCAATCTTGGTGCATCGTATCAATGCAAGAATGACTGAATACTGAAGTAGATAGTTTACCTGGATCCACTACATACTTGCCAAACAGGAAATTGCTGTGTCTGCAGTGCTTTGCCAGATCTTGCAGAAGGCACCCCATCTTCTGTCTTGGGAACATTATGTATATAGCTCTTGCTTCATTCACTGCATTTAAATATGGTTCATATTGCATTCGTTTGTTCTCTCATTTACACTCAAGAGAGCAGTGGCTTTAATGGGAATGGTACATACTCCCTTAAGCCTGCCAGATTATGGGGCTATGGTACATTTTGCTCATTAAAAATACAAATACAGAAATACAATTATTATATGCTGCATACACACTTAATGTGGAATCTTCAACTGCTGTTAGTGGGAAAATTCCCATGCTATACACATGAAGCACCACATCTCGGGTTACAAATATTATTTAGCAGCCATCTCTGGAGTATCTGGGGTCCATTTCAGCTTTATCTATTCTTTTGTTGGTACTGTTCTGAAAGCCTTCAGTGACTTGCAATAAAACATGCGAGTCTGAAGAACATGAATCTGAATGACAGTCAACTGCATCGTGAGAGGCAAAGATTAAGTAAACCCTTTCCAGGTGCCATAAACTAACCTAGCACTGCAGCATCTTTTTTTTTTTTAAAAATATTAATCTGTGAGTGGTACAAATAAAAGAATTGTTGAGGCAATTTCTTTTATGCCCAGGCACTCACACTCTAGCAGAGAATGATGGAATACAGATGTAAAAAGGGTAAGATTTAAAGTTAATGGAATAACAGCCTTTTTCTTTGATGCACTCTGCTGGAAAATAAGAATCTGGCTTCAAGCGCAGCAATCACTACGCCATAGTGTGGGTGCAAGTTGTGATGTGGCATCGCAAGCTGCTGCAGGACATCATAGGCCCAATCTGCATCTAGCATTTGCTCCACTGTTTTACCAAACCCACGTTGGAACAGAAATTCCCCTCTGCATTGCATGCCACTTTCACTTTGATTGATCATCAGATTTTATGGCAGTGCCAAGACTGCATGAGGCTTTCACTTCATTTGCTCTCTCAGTTTTATGGAACTGTCTGCATAGATTTATGGCCGTTTGATGGCCAGTCAGGGGTGACTCTGCAGTCAGTACAGTGTTGGCCTGGGGTATTTGAATGTGGTTTTGAGCTTCATCTTTTTCTGTTCCAGTGTGGCCTTGGTAAAACAACGGAACAAATGCTAGATGCAGATTGGGCCATAGCAGTCTAACAGACTGGAACATGCTTTAATATACCAATAATCCCATTGATGTCAGGTTGCTAAAAATGAGTGTGGTGCTTTTAACATGAGGTTTACCAAATCTCTTTCCAATTATCTATGCATTCTATCAAGTATTCATGTCCTTTCTGCTGTGACTCAAGGTGTCTTGAAATTTGCTGAAACGAACACACACACAAGAAAACAAAACCCATAATACAATCTATTATTTAATTAAAGCTATCAAAAATATCAACTGAAAAAAATTAGGGCAATAAATCGAAGCAGACAGTATAGTCTAAGCCAGTCTTGCCAATAGGGTTGCCACTTCCAGCCCCAACATTTGCAGGACCATTTGGGCAGCAGAGGCTGGCAAAATGGCATTGCACAAAGCTGCAATATCACTTCTGGGTTCCTAGCCACAGCATCACACAATACTCTAGGATTCCAACCCCCCCCCCCCCCCCCCGAAATAGGGAACATTCCTAGAGTGTTACGTGACATGACAATATCACTTCCGTGCTCCGGGCTGGAAGTGATATTTTGGCATCATGCAAAGCCATGCTGGAGGCTGTATCAGACCAAATGATAAGGAATTGGAGATTCCTGTATCAGACCAAATGATAAGGAATTGGAGATTGGCTGTGAGACCTTTGTGAGCTATTTCACAAATAAAGTCTTGTCGCTCCGCCACAATCTCCCCGCCACAGTTGAAACAGTAACGGAACTTGAGGCTCCATACACATATCTGGTCAAGTTCTGGATTATTTCAGTCCACTCAGCCTTGAGGAGGTTGACAAATTACTCTCATCTGTTCACCTGACCACCTGTAGCCTTGATCCATGCCCATCATGGCTAATTAAAGCAGGTTGTGATGGGTTGCGAGTTGCACTAAGGGAGATTATCAACAAGTCCCTCATGGAGGGACTGTTCCCTAGTGCACTAGAAGAGGCAGTGGTTCACCCTCTCTTAAGAAAATCATCTCTGGATCCGGCCAAATTGGCTAACCACTGGATGGTATCCAATTTGCCCTACTTGGGCAAACTGACTAAGAGGGCAGTGGCAATTCAGCTGCAGGATTTTTTGGGTGATTCCTCCGTATTAGATCCCCTCCAGCTTGGTTTCTGACCAGGCCACGGGACAGAGATGGTCTTGGCCGCCCTCACAGACGACCTCCAGAGGCATCTGGATCATGGTAGTGTGGCACTGTTGTTATTGTTAGACCTGTTGGTGGTGTTTGACATGGTTGATCATCAACTACTGATCCACCACCTCGCCAATGCCGGGATTCAGGGGTTTACCTTGCAATGGCTCTCCTCATTCCTTCAGGATCAGGGACAAAGGGTGGCAGTGGGGGAGCAGCTATCTGGAAGGCACCCGCTAATCTGCAGAGTGTCCCAAGGAGCGGTGTTTTCCCCAATGCTATTTAACATCTATATGTGCCCCCTTGCCCAGATTGCCCGAAGGCATGGACTGGGTTGTCATCAGTATGCGGATGACACCCAGCTCTATCTGTTGTTGGACGGCCAGTCAGACTGTAGTCTGGGAGATGTGGACCTGGCATTGAAAGCTGTGACTGGTTGGGTTAGACTGAGTCAACTGAAATTGAATCTGACGAAGACGGAGGTCCTGTGCCTGAGTCGGAGCGGACCAAGGTTAGGGATCCCTCTCCCAAACTTCGATGGGGCACCATTGGTGCCAGCACTGGAGGTTAGGAGCTTGGGAGTGCTCCTGGATGCCTACTTAACAATGGAGGCCCAGGTAGCAGCCTCTGCAAAGTCTGCCTTTTACCATCTGTGGCTGATTAAGCAGTTGGTTCTCTTCCTTGAATGCAATGACCTGGCAACAGTGATCCACACAATGGTCACCTCAAGACTGGATTACTGTAATGCTCTCTACACGGGGCTGCCCTTGTCTCAGATTCAGAGGCTGCAGCTGGTGCAGAATTCAGCGGCAAGGCTGTTGTTGTGTCTTCCTGTGCGGGAACAGATCCAGCCCACCCTGAAAGCACTGCACTGGCTGCCTATAGCATACCGGATCTGGATCAAGGTGCTGGTTCTTACCTTTGAAGCCCTATATGGTCAGGAACCTATCTTCCTAAGGAACCACCTTTCCCCACATATTCCCCAGAGAGCACTAAGATCAGGGTCCCAAAACTGTCCGGCCCTCCCGGGTCCTAAAGAAGCCAGGCTAGCTGTGACGAGGGCCAGGTCCTTTTCTGTAGTGGCCCCTTACTGGTAGAATGAGTTTTCGGATGATATCGGGCCCTGCGGGACCTTTTACAGTTCCACAGGGCCTGTAAAACGGAGCTCTTCCACCAGGCCTTTGACTTGGGGCCGCTTCCAACATTGAGGTCATGGCCCCTCAATATCAACACCAATTTAATATCTAATAGCCTGCAAGAACTCAGACTATGGTGGTAGTTTGATCACCTAGATGCAGAGAGAACATCGCCATCATTTGTTAGTACTATTTTTGCTAGCACTGTTTGCACATGTTCTGGTTTTAAACTCATTATTGTTTTAATGTGTTTTAATATATTTATATATATGCTGTAAGCCACCCTGAGCCTGCCTGGCAGGGAGGGTGAGATACAAATTAAATGAGTAAAAAATAAAAATAAAAGTTTTCCCCCTACAGCTCCACTGAGCTCTGGTGGGAGACCGGGAGCACCATTGTGGGTCTGTTTACTTCTAGCAGGCATATGGCAACCTGACTTGCCATTGATAAGAATGGCTAATGGGAAAGCTCAGGCTTGCTTGTCTTTCTGAAACTTAACAATGAAGGAGCCCTCCACGCACTTCTTTGGGCAAAGCCAATCCATAACGTTGTTCCAGCAGCTATGAATGCTCAGGCTTGAGCAACAGTGGACCAAAACTATTCTATGGGAAGGAGTGTTTTGGAGGCACTAGTCAAATGAATTAGTACATGGGAGATGCAGGTCTTCAGTGTCATGCCTTATAGATTGATCTACTATCAAATCTGTACTCTGTCCAGCAGTAATTGTCTTATATGGTATGATACCAACAACCCAACCTATAAACCCTTACAGCCCATTACAGTCAGTAGGCACCCGATCCATTGTGGGATCACCATGCCCACCCGTCCACAAATACTTAGTGCAAACAGGAATGGAAGGCGTAATTTCCACTGTTCCATTGCCACTGTTTTTGAAATCATCTCTCTTTTTACTTTGCATTGCAGAAGGAAAAGCAGATTAATTTTATTGCACAGGTGATAAAAGTTATAGTGTTCTAGTCTGAAATGAATTTGATTGAGAAAGAATTCAAAGCCCTGGTATGAAACCTTGAAAGTCAGATTGTAAAAGGAAGCTTACATTTTTGTGAAATCATAATAGAAAGAGTGATAAGCCGTAGGTCAACAAGTAAATATGCTATTGTGATTGGCGTGAGATATATGCTAATATACCAAGGATTAGAATTTTTCATCTAGGAAGCTGCCTTATAACAGCATCAGAATTTTAAGAAAATATTTACGAACGTATTAGATGTACATGACAGACTACAACCAACCATCCATCATGCTGGAATATCTTATTAGTATTTGCATTTTGTAAAATGTGAATTATGGCTGGTACAGCTGAGCATTGCCTCAGGGTCTCTTGGTGTGAAAATTGAATCTAATTTGGACTGTTTGTCTGGATATTGCTAGGTACATTCCTACTAAACAGTGCCAAACAATTATGATCTATCTTAAGGAGACATACACGTAAAACATATTTGTATTAGATGGATGGGGAAAGATTTTAGAATGTCTCTTCTTTGGATTTCCTTGCAGCATCTACAATTGTTCCTTCTTTCCTCTACCATTCTCTCTTTTGTCATCTGAAGTCATGCTTTATCGATTCTTTTGTGGTACTAAAAGCTGCAGCATGATGTATGTACTTAAATTGAACTTCCATTTATATGTCAAGTTGTTCTCACCTTATATCCCACAAGACTAAGCCATGGCATCAGCAACTGTAAAGCGTGTTGCCACTAGGCATTTAAAACAAGGCAGAGCAATTACCATGTGAGTGTATCCAAATTAAAAATAGGGCTGTGCATTGAGCCAGATATTGATTTTTCCCCAGATGTTGCTCTGCTCTTGTGTAACTTCTCAGCTGAGTGGAGATGGATGCTCTGGATGGAAGCTTCCCTTTCCTTGCTTCCTGATAATCATTTCATATTTGAACCCAGAGGGAATACACTGGAGGGAGGCGGGAAGCCCAGTGCTGTGCTAAAACTTTTACTTTGTTTCCAATCATTCTTAAACAAAAGCCTGGCATTTACTCAGCACTAATAGAATGTCAGGCAAAATCCCTTTTCAGGGGTGATTTTAATGCATGGGGGAGGAAATGCAGTCATACACATTGCCTCTGCTCCCAAAGTTCATTTTAAAGGCTAAAGAGAGTCTATGTGAATACAATGCGTAGGGCTGTCAAGCATTGGAATCAGTTTGGGCATGGTTCTTCCAGGGAGTCTGCCCTCCCTGTGTATTTTCACAATTATGGAGTCAGTCTGTTTTCTTCTGCATGTGCCTTCAGTAGTGAGGGTTTTCAAGGGAGGGTGCACAGGGGCGTAGAGTTTTGTAAATTCCGGGGGGGGGGGGTCTTTAGCACACATGCAAAGCGCGCACGCTTGCTGGGGCAATGTCCCCCCCAGGAAACTGCCACGCCTCCCCAGGCCCTTCCCCAGGCCCTCCCGAGACGCTGCTGCCAGTGCCTCTCTCTCCCCCCCGCCCTGGCCACTCCTTCCCTCTCCCTCCCTCTTTTCCTGGTGAAATGCCTGGTGCCATAGAGTTTCAGGGTGATTGCTAGAGTGTCGCCTAGCATTGTGCCTAGTGTGATGGCGTCACTTCTGGGTGACGCCACCACACTGGGCATTTTGCCCAGAAAAGAGGGAGGGAGAGGGAGAGGGAAGGATGGAGGAGTGGCCAGGCCGGGGGGGGAGAGAGAGGGGCACCGGCAGCAGTGGCTGCTGGGCCTCGGAAGGGCCTGGGGAGGTGGCAGTCGCTACGTTTTTCTGGGGAGGGGCTCATTCCCCCCCGGGAAATTTCATGGGTGTAGTCTACGCCTATGAGGGTGCATGTGTCATTGGTGGTGTCATCTATGGTATCACAACACCCGCCTTTTGAAAAAAAGGCACTATAATATTGATATATTGCTGAAGTGTTGTAACAATAGGCTTAGCAGGTTCTTAGAATCCCCAGCTTTCATTTAAAAAGTAAGTCTCCATCCTCTTACCTTGTAGAGGTATAAAGAAAAGGGCATATTTCATGAGGGTAGGGCTAGAGACTTTAAAAAAAATTAAAAGAAAGCTGGGAATTCAGAGAACCTGCTAAGCCTATTGTCAGAATGCACCAGCAATATATCAATATTTTAGTGCCATTAAAAAAAGAAAGAAAAAGAAATCATTCATCTTCAGGTGAGGAAGAGGAGAGGAAGAGGTTTGACCACAACAGTCCAATCATCGAAAAGTGGACTGGAGGTGGGTAAGGTCAAATCTACATCTGATTTTCCTGCTGGAATCATTCTAGTTTCAAAACCCCCCACATCTATACCTGTTTCTAGTTTCAAACCATACTCGTTCTAGTTTAAAAATTACTGTTAACATTCGTTAATTGCCCTCCTGTGGTCAAGCTAGCATTATACTACTTTAAACAGATCCTGTTGCTTAGTGCTCTTCAGACCCAGGGAGTTAAATTTGAAACCAGCATGAAATGAGCTTAGGAAAAGACAGCAGTCAAACTACTTCAGAGGGGAGGTGTAAATTGGGCCTAAGAGTGGGCAGGACAAAGAAAACCAAGAGAAACATTACACACAAGGAAAAAGCTGACTCAAAATAGACTTCTGGGGAAACATCAGGGTAAAAGTATTCTCAAAAGAACTAGCACAAACCAGGGAAAAAACAACCCCCCTTAAGGTAGGGTTGCCAGGTCCCTTTGCTGTGGACAGAATAGAGCGGACAGAATGTGGACAGAATAGAGCGGGTGCAGAGGAGACCGATGAGGATGATCAAGGGCCTGGAGACCAAGCCCCATGAGGAAAGGCTGAGGGATTTGGGAATGTTTAGTCTGGAGAATAGGAGATTGGGGGGGGGGGCATGATTGCTCTCTCTACGTATTTGAAGGGCTGTCACTATGGCTGATTTTACATGTGCATTTTTGTAACAGCTTCATTCCAGCGCTCCCTGCACCGGTAACACATTGGTGTCAAAGCTGTTGTAGGGGAATGCCCACATCTGATTGAACTGGAGTGAAAGGGGTCATTCTTTTGAAGTGCTGTTAAGAACAGGATTTGTTTACAGAGGTGTGAAGCCAGCTTAAGAGCTAGAGGGCAATTAGCAGATATGGACAGTTGAGAAGGAATGTAGATTCACACTTGAAAGAGATGTGGGTGAGTTTTTTTGGAAGTAGAATGATTCCAGCAGGAAAGGCAGATGTAAAACCAGCCTTAGAGGAGGGCAGGGAGCTGTTCCTCTTGGCAGTAGAGGATAGGACTCGCAATAATGGGTTTAAATTAAGGGTGGTACTGGTTGAATATTAGGAAAAATCTTTTTACAGTAAGAGTCGTACAACAGTGGAATCAGCTGCCTAGGGAGGTGGTGAGCTCCCCCTCTCTGGCAGTCTTTAAGCAATGGCTGGACAAACACTTGTCAGGGGTCCTCTAGGCTTATCCTCCATTGAGCAGGGGGTTGGACTAGATGGCCTGTATGACCTCTTCCAACTCTTGTGAGTCTATGTGTAGACAACGCACTCTATGAAGGGACACATCTCACATGATTAAAAGTACCTAAAACCATGCCTGCCTCCTCTCAGTGTTAACCAGCAGTATTGCAATGTTCCCTGGACTTATGTCTTCTTGTGGCAGTGTGCCATGTCAAAACACAATGGAGATTTGTTTTTCTTCACAAAGAATTGCAGTGATTTAATGAGTTGCTTTATTATTGTTGTAGCTTTGGCAAGTGTCCATCAGTAAGGCTCAGAGTAATTAGATACTGAACAACAGAGTTGTTTCTTTGGCTTCTTGGACCCCAGCGTATCACAGCAAGTCTGTAGTGTAGGAGGCCTTTTCCATAGCCTCGTCCTAGATGGATTACACTGTCTCAAGTTGTGCCAATGGACTGACAGCTGCCCATTCTCTTTTAAGTAGCTTACCAATTACAGTAATTGAACATGTTTGTGCCTGGCTGCATACAGTGTTTGTAGTAATATATTTTTCATATATCTGTGTTGCGCTTTCCCTTTGTTCTCAAATCTATGGGCACAGTTGAGCTTGAGTTAAACACGTTGAAATCCTGTTACTTTCAGTGACAGAAAGGCATGCAGCTGTTATACTTGCCCATTCAAAACAAATGGGACTTAAATGGGTCTGATTTTAGCTAGATTGTGCCCATTTTATGGACTCAAATGCCTTGAGAATATTAATGCTTTTTGATCACCCATATCATACATTCATTGCTGGAGGGTTGGGAGGAATACAGAACGAAAAGTAGAGGATGATCTCACAAGATTCTGTAGCTCTTCATACTTGTTCCTCTTTCAATCTGGTGGGTAATAATGTGCAGGCTGAAGACTACAGAAAGAGAAAAATGGTCACCCACAAGACCATTCAAATTTAATAGCTATTTTTCTTAGGATACTCCTCAAACGAAAAGTGATCGCTTCTCATATTACCTGCTAGACTTAATTCCAGGTAAACATGCTTAACACTGGAAATAAAATAGGATCTTGAAATCCAAAATCTTCTGCATGTGATGTATCTTGACTGCTGCAGGGATGCATTCCAGGTTGAGAACATAATACATGACCAGGCTAGTTCAGGCTCAACCGTACAATAAACAGATGGAATCCAGTAATAAAAGGGCAGACAAAGAAGACCACATGGACAGATGGTTTATATAAGCTATTGTAAGTGCTTACAGCTTTCCTGCCAGCAAGCAACACAACTACATGATATTCAGCTACCATAGATGACCCTCATATGATATGGATTGCAACTGTGTTATAAGCAGGGCTATTTTCGGGCAGGAACGCACAGGAACAGAGTTCTGGCTGGAATGCGAGTTGGCCATGCCTACAGCCCCCCCCCCCCAGGTTCCCCAGGCACCTCGCAAGCCGCGGGGTGCCTGGAGAAACCAAGCCGATCCAGGGAGGGAAGGCAGTTTAAACTGCTTCCCCTCCTTGGGTTACCCAGGTGCCTCACAGGTGCCTGGGGAAGCTGATCCAGAAACTGCCTTCCTTCCCTTGGGTTCCCCATGCACCCCACAAGCCACAGGGCACCTGGGGAAGCCGATCCTGGAAGGGAGCTGTGCTGTCAGGGGTGTGGCTCAATATGCTAATGAGTTTCTGCTGTTGGGTGTAGCCTATAATGCTAATGAGTTCCTGCTGGGCTTTTTCCCTGGTTATAAGCCCAAATCAAAAATGTGGCAGAACATGCCTACCCTGGCCTGCAGGTACTGTTCTGGCCTGTCCTCTATGGCGTTCCCAACTCCCTGGAGTGGCTTTTCCTTTTGCTCGCCAGTGAGTAGCTGCTACCACCACCTGATCAGTAGCAGGGGTCATTTCGTAAAAAAAGAGGTGCATAAGTCATTAGTATAACTTATTTGCATATGCCACACCTCCTGACATCACCAGAAATGTGTCAGAAGGCAAAACCCACTGCTCAGGCTAGGGTTCCCATCCTCCAGGTGGGGCCTGGGGATCTCCCGCTTTTACATCTCATCCCCAGCTGACAGAGATCAGCTCCCCTGGAGAAAATGGCTGCTTTGAAGGGTGGACTCTATGGCATTGTACCATGCTGAGGTCCCTCCCCTCCCCAAACCCCACCTTCTCCTGGCTCCACCCCCAAAGTCCCCAGGTATTTTCCAACCCGGACTTGGCAACCCTAGCTCAGGCTCCACTCCAAAAATCTCAAGGTATTTCCTGACTCAAAGCTGGCGAGCCAGCTTTACACTTTGACTAAAAAGACTTCAAGTTTCCTTTGCTCTTACAGGGAAGTTACCCTACAACAAGCATGAAAATACAGATCAAGTTAATATGCTTTTTCCCACAGCACATCACCATATGTGCCCGCTCCTGGGCTTGTTACTCCTGGAACAGCGTTCCTGCACGTTCCTGCTTGAAATGACCCCTGAATAATGATTTCCCATTGAAGGGATCAAGATCTTCAGCTCCCCTTCCTTGCTTAGAGGTCTTGCATCTCCTGCTAGCCCAGTACCTGGCTATCACAGGGATAGTTTAATGCTTTGTGTGTCCCTGGGGCAATAGCTAGTTGCCAACTACTTGCCGCCCCCCCCCCCCCCGGGGCTCCCTTTTTAAATAGCGTGTCTGAAACAGTGTGTGTGTGGGGTATGTGGTAGTCTATGTGGTTAAAATATTTTTTAAAAAGAAAATGTTTACAAGCATATTTTCAGCACAACACCAGATCTGAACAAGGAAGACAAAAGAAATTGGTAAAAACACAAATCCTCTGTTCCTCTCTCTATAACATGCCCTAACTAGATGTTAAAATTAGAACAGGCTCTTTTAGCTTAAAGGTTTCCCTTGCTTGAAAGCCAGTTAAATCTGACTCTAGGGGGCAGTGCTCATTTCTGTTTCCAAACTGAAGAGCCAGCGCTGTCCAAAGACTTCTCCGTGGTCATGTGGCTGGCATGACTAAATGCCGAGGTACAAGAAAGATTTATTAACCCTGGTCTCCACCCACTTGGCCTAGGGCTGCCAGCCTCCAGGTGGGGCCTGGGGAGCTCCTGCTTTTACAACTGATCTCCAGCTGACAGAGATCAGCTCCCCTGGAGAAAATGGCTGCTTTGAAGGGTGGACTCTATAGCATTGCACCATGCTGAGGCCCCTCCCCTCCCCAAACCCCATCCTCTCCTGGATCCACCCCCAAAGTCTCCAGGTATTTTCCAACCCAGACCTGGCAACCCTAACTTGTCCTCATCAGCCCAGGTCAAAGCTTCTTTTCCTGTTGTCTCCAGGAAGCTGCTTGCAGAAGACTGTCTAGCATTTTACACCTCCAAACCAATGCTCCCTGCTGGCGATGGTGGGGGGGAGGGAAGGGGGGTAACTGGCCCTGTCCCATTGTCTCTCCTGCCAGCTCCATTAGCATTTCTAAAGAGGAAGCTGAGGTTCCAGTGAACGGACTTCCTCCTCTGACTAAAGGAAAAAACTAGTACAATGCATAGGGAAGGTTTTTGCTATATGCCAACCATCCAGGAGAGAAGGCATTTCTCCACAAAAACTATAAGTGCAGGCAGAACAGCTTAATTCAGACAGAACAGAATAATTCGGATAGGTTACACGCTAGGTAGCCTGTAAGCATCTACTAGCCAGTTGTGGTATGAAATCGCAGAATGGGCCCCAAAAGTGGGTTGTCGCTTGTGGGAGATAAAGTGAGTGTAATGCAAAGATGTTGAATCTTTTTGCAAGTTCTCAGCATTATCGGTTTTCTTCCCAGTATAAACTTTACTTGTTAGGCCACCAAGATAACTTAATGTTCCGTCTTCTAGGTATGCTTAAACCTTATCTATACATGCAGGAGAATGAAGCGGTAATGAGGTGGCAAAGATGGTCAAATGGACTGTACCACTGGAGACTACAGGTGGTGGATTCCTGCTTTGACTGTTCCTTCATACAAGAGATTCCATCTCAACAAAAATTAGTACAACTTAGTGTTCTGACTTTCTATTTGTTGCAGCTCATTCTAACACTTCAGATCTCTTCCACCTCATTGCTAGGGCTGCCAAGTCAGCCCGGGGGGCGGGGGATCCCCCGCTAAAGGGGTTCCCGATCGCTGGCCAGCATTTGGCCGGCGGGGGGAACCCCACCCCCGACATTGTCCAGCGAGGACGACGTAATGATGTCACCGGAAGTGACGCAGCACGTTGGGGACATTGCCAGGGCGACGCTCTGGCAATCGCCCCAAAACTCTATGATACCATAGAATTTTGGGGCGATTGCCTTGGCAATGCCCCCAACGTGCTGATGTCACTTCTGGTGACATCGCTGGGCGCGCGCGCGCCAGGAGAAACTCCCGGCGAGAGGAGGACTCCTCCCCGCCGGTGAGTTTTGAAGACTTGGCAACCCTACTCATTGCTGCCTTATTAGCCCTACTTTTCTGGACCAGACCTCACAGGTAAAATTGGCTTTTAAGAAAGCACTTTATATATTTTATGAGTATGTACACGACACAGAAATTACTTGTTCAGTGAATTCTATTATTCATACCACTGAAATAAACATGAATTTCAACAAAATAAGAACTTCCAATGGATTCCTATCGTGGCAGCCATTTCAACCCCAGCCGGAAATGTACCAGTTTGACACAAACTTCCCTGTACAGAACAAGAAGAGTTCAAGCACAAAGTTTAGAGGCCTGTAGCTGAACCCTGAGCCAAGCTCTCCTCCCAAAGAGATCTTTCTTTTGATTTGCAACAGCAACTGCCTCCAAAAAAAAACCCTGTGTAACAACTGCTTGTAATTTCCTTTTCCTACTTGCAGTTTTTTTCTAATAAACATCAGTGGGACACACATGTACGCACAAATTAATTTAAAAAATCTGTCCACCATGTTGGCAAAGTGGTCACCCCATTAAAAATGGGAAGGATTAGCCCAGCAAAATCAAGAAATTGACCAAAGGGTCCCCAGTTGCTTGGGATGTTCCCAAACTGAATTGGCTGGCAACCCTAAGTGCAGAAAGGACCTGTAAATGAACCCCAGAATGGCAAGCTGTTCATACATGCAACTATTGGATTATATCCTATGATTCTGTACTGCTGAAGAAAGTGCTTTCCTGTGGTACAAGAAGCTTTCAGTTGACAAAAGAGGCTCTTTGGCAAGCGGGAAGAGCCTTTGCATTGAAGGCTCCTCCTTGCATTGGAGATAGGAAACCCCCACTCCAGTGGCTGACTTCCCGCTGGCCCAGATTGGGCTGCCGGGGTGAACCCTGCCCCCAAATTGCCGGGCTGCGAAGATGTGGTTGGCGCGATGACATCACCTGGAGGTGACGTCATCGCGTCGTGCACATTTTGGGGGGGACGCTCTACAATTTGAGGGAAAACTCTATGGTTTCCCCTTGAATTTAAGAGGTCCCACCCCCAACATGCCCGATGCAATGACATCACTTCTGGGTGACATCGCGCCAGGGGACTCCCAGTGGCGAAAGGACTTCCCCCCGCTGCACTGCTTTAAGTACTTGGCAACCCTAATTGGAGAAGAAAAAACAACCTAGTTGTAAATATATGCTAACAAGTGGAAACCCGCAAGGACTTGCGGGAGGTATTTCATTTACCCCTCCCCCACTGTTTTTTCTTTCCCTTTCCTGAGAGCCCCCATAGCTTCTCCTTTTTTCCTGCTTCCTTCTCTCCTTCTAGGGTTGCCAACCTGGAGATCTGGAATCACAATGGATCTTGTAACTACAGAGATCAATTCCCCTTAGGGTTGCCAGCTTCAAGTTCAGAAATTCCTGGAGATTTGGGATGGAGCCTTGGGAGGGCAAAGTTTGGGAAGGGAAGCAACCTCAGCAGTGTATAATGCCACAGAGTCCATCTTCTCAAGGGGAGCTGATTTCTGTCACCTGGAGAGCAGTTGTAATTCTGGGTGATCTCCAGCCCCCACTTGGAAGTTGGCAACCCTTGTTGCCCAGAAGGAAATGATCCGGAGAAGGGAGTCTATGACATTATACCCTTTTGAGGTCCCTCCCCTCCTCAAATCCCACCCTCCCCAGGCTCCACTCCCCAAATCTCCAGGAATTGCCTAACCTGGAGTTGGCAATACTATCTTCTTCCCAACCAACAGCCAACCTATATTTATCTGCCCCTTTGTTTTTGAGGTGTTCCTCTCCCCACCCGGCAGCCTCTATTTAAAAAAACCATGACCTAGTTGTGTGGTGCCAGCTACTGGAACAGGCCCACTTGCATGGCAGGGAACCCTCAAGGACTTGTGGGGTGGTGGGGGCCTCACTTCCCCCAGTATCCCCCTTCCCACAATATTTCCTCTTTCTCTCCTACTTGAAATCCCCACATTCTCTTCCCTTTCACTGCCTCATTCTCTCTTTCTCAACCATTCATCAACCTGCCTTTTATTTGCCTTCAATCTTCAGCTATATTTATTATTTATTTCCTTCATTTTTACCCCACTTTTCTTCACAGTGGAGACCAAAGTGACTTACATTAGTCTCTTCCTTTTTATCTGCACAACAGACCTGTGGAGTAGATTATGCTGAAAGTGTGTGACTGGTCCAAAATCACCCAGTGAGCTTCTGTAGCAAGATGGAGATTTGAACTTGGGTCTCCCAAACCCTACTCTGAAGCTCCAACCTCTACACCATACTGGTGTAGGGTGGCTGCTGTTGAACAGTAGCAAGCAGCCAGGCCTAGCTGAGTTATGGAAGTTAGATGGTATCAAGTATTTTTCTGCAAACCTGGGGCCCCTTTCAGGTTTGTAGAAAGATTTCCCTTGCCCAGGCTTAAGGTTACCAACCTCCAGGTGGGACCTGGAGATCTCCTAGAATTACAACTGAGCTCCTGACGGTAGAGATCTGTGCCACTGAAGAAAGGGAAGTCTGGAGGGTGGACTCTATGGCATTACATCCAGCTGAGGCCTCTCCCCTTCTCAAACCTTGCCCTCCTTATACTACCACAAAATCTTCAGTAATATCCCAATCAGGAGCTGGCAACCCTTGTCAGGCCTGGCCCTGTGAATTCTCCACAAAAGACCAAAATAGACCTTGAAGGGCTCTGCCCCCCTGCCTTTTACTGACAGAACCAGTCTTGGAATGCTGTGGTTGTCTATCAACAGCTACTGAGGGAATTTGTTGCTTAAAGCTACAGGTACTCTTTTTATCATGTTTGGATTTTTTAAAGCCCCCAATGTATTTTTTTTAAGATTTCATATTTTTCTGCAAACCTGGGGCCCCTTTCAGGTTTGTAGAAAGATTTCCCTTGCCCATTCACAGCACTGGATTATTTAAGTATCCCAAAACTGGCCAACTTTGCTATTAGATCCAGGTACATAAGACAGAGTCTGAACAGGTTGAGGCCGAGACTGAAAGATACCTTGGAGATATACTGAAAAGCTCCATACTAATGTTGACCCAGTGTGCAGCATCAGTGAAAAAGATGAACACCATCCTAGGAATTATTAGGAAAGGGATTGGAAATGGAATAATCAATACTGAAATGCCCTTGTATAAGGCTATAGGGTGTCCTCATTAAAAATTCTGGTCACTGTACCTCAAAAAAAAATGCAGAGCTGACGAAGTGCAAAGGAAGGCAAGCAAGATGATTCCTATGAGAAGAGTTTGGGCCTTTTCAAACTAGAAAAAAGATGGCTAAGGGAGACAAGACAAAGTTTTATAAACTTATGCATGGGGTAGAGAAAGTGATAAAGGGAGTTTTTTCTCCTTCTCTCATAATAATAGTACTCAAGAACACTCAATGAAATTGTTGAGAAATAGGCTCAGGACAGATAAAAGGAAATACTTCTTTACTCAGTGGGTGGAATTCACTGCCAGGGAACTTGTGATGGCCATGAGCATAGATAACTTTAAAAGAAGTGTTAGACAGATTTAGGGAGGAGAGGTCCATCAGTGGCTATTATCCATGAAGGAAGCCTCCATCCATGGAAGCAACAAACTTCTGAATACCAGTGCTGGAGAAGCAACAGCAGCAGAAGGCCTTGGCCTCCTTAACACTGTTTATTTGGTCCTCCAGGGCTATTGATTGACCACTGTGTGGAACAGTATGCTGGATTAGATGGGCTGCTGGTCTGATCCAGCAGGTTTTTACATTGTCATTAAAAAGTGCTATCATTAATGAAAAGCAGTCCTAGGATATGTCCCATAATTGCTAGGCGTGATTTCTGTGATGGCAACAACATCTTTTCCATCTACCATTTTGATCTGACGTCTTTGTCCCTGGATCGGCCACACATTCTGTTCTCAACATGAATGTTTCCTGAAGGAAAGTTCAGTTGCAACTTTTGTTTAACAACAATATTTAGAGAGCACTCTTCTGGTTTACTTACCTAATAAGTTGCTTTAATGCGTGCCACTCAGGGTAAAGCACTATTGTTTGCGCCCACTGTTACAAATAGATACAAATTCTTGCCCTAATGTATTTAGTATATTATCTGCCATAGAAAAGGAGGAAAACACAAACATTAAAAATCAAGTCATTAAGTTTGTAGCTGAGCTTTTAAATTACCTACATAATATATAACCCCCAAAATTGCAATAATGGTAAACTTTCAAGAAAATAAAAAAGCATTATCTACTAACCTTGGTTTTTAAAAAATAAGCCTTTTCCTCTGCTCAAGTTGTGCAGAATGATAATCAGCAGTCCCAGAGAATAATGGCAGAGAAAAGGATTTTCTGCATTATGCAAGAGACTTTTAAAGGCAGTTTTCTGTGCAATTGACTTTGCCAATTGGAAGAGAAAAGTCGTCTGCAGCAAGCTGTTGAGGTCAGAACCTAAACCGCAGAGCATTTTGTGATGGAACAAGATTGTGCTGGAGTCTTGCAGATCAGTTAGTGGGTGGTAATTTTCATACAGGCTGTATCAAAGGAATTACAAATCAAGGGAGAATGATTGGAACAATTAACTTCCAAAGGAGGGCATGCCTTCTGAGTTTGGAATGGTGCATGGCATCAGGCAGTTTGTTGGGGCTGGCCAATGGAGCAATTTTTGCTGACTCGGTGACTTCTTTTGCCCATGAGAGAAGTGATGTGTAACTCCAGGTTCTGTTTCATTTTCTCTTAAACTTATATCTCACTTTCCAGCAAAAACTGGCACCTTAACCAGCTTTAAGGAGTTAAAATACATTATTAATAATATTAATATAGAGATGGAATTTTCAGATGAGTTGGATCTAGGACCAATGGAACAGTATGTAGCTGCTTTCTCCCCTTCCTCTAATTATCATTCTAGGTACCATTACTTGGATCTGCTGCTGCATGGCACAAAGAAGTAGGACTAATCCAGGCGACTTCTAAAATATGAGTGCTCTGTGATCCAGCATACAAGAATGAAAAATTTGAAAGAGGCTATTGAAGCCAAGATTCATAGACAGGATTTGGAACAAAGCAAATTGGAATCTGTGGAGGAATGTTCAATGCTCCAATGTTCTGAACAGAGTAGGAAGAATCAGAAATAGCAGGTGGCAAAAGTATATAAGATCAGTCAGTCCTAGTTGAATCTAAAGGCTGCTTTAAGAGATAGACTCAAGGGGAGAGAGTGTGCTTGGCATGGAAAAGATCCCAGGTTCAATCCCTGACATCTCTAGTCAAAAGGATCAGGTAGTAGGTGATATGCAATCCCTTGATCTGAGACCCTGGAGAGTGGCTGCCACTCTGAGTAGACATAAAAATAGCAGACTTAGTCAGTAAAAGGCAGCTTCATGTGTTGATAGGGTTGACAGACCCCCGAGTTGAGGTGGGGGTCCCCCACCACTGGGCCCCATCCCCCTGCTGATTAGCTGGCCAGTGAGGGGACTTGTCAGGAGAGAGAGTGAGGCCTAGGCTATGTCACTGTCAATGTGGCAATGCCACTTCTGCTGTGAACCAGGAGTGATGTCATCACATCAGCGATCTTTGGGCAATGCTCTGGTATTTGGGCAAAGACTCTAGAAGCCATTTTACCATAGAGTTTTTGCACAAATACCAAAGAGTCACCCCAACAGCACAACTTGATGACATCACTTCCAGTACATGCAGGAATTGATCTGGTGACATCACGGCAATGTTGCCTGGGCCTCCCTCCCACTCCTGGTAAGTCCCCTATCCCCCACTGGTTGTCAGGAGGAACCCCGCAATCCTATGTGTTGATGTGTTTGCGCCCATGTTGCAAGAGCATGGCATTGTGGCTGATTCCTATACTGTTCCCATAATGCCTTTAGAAAGCAGTTAATGTGGGTTGGATACCTGATGTGGCTACCATACCAACATTGCCCTTCTCTGTTTAAAAATATAACTTAAAAACATCTTTAGATCCTGTGTGCTTTCCTGTTCTACTTCCCAAGAATGAGAACATCATTTGGCTTTATGCCTGATCTCTTTTTCCTTGCACTTGTCAATCACTTCCTTTACCCATTGTTTTATTCTTCATTATTTGCTTCATTAACATTATACATTTCCCATGATTTTTAGAAAAAGATTGGGAAATAGGAATATGCACAAACATATACAAAGAAGTCAGCAGTGACTCACGAAAACTCATACTGAAAGAAATGTTAGTTTTTAAGGTGCCACTGGACCTTTGAATAGGACTAGGGCTGTCCTCCAACTCAAGGCAGTGTCTCTGCCGGAGGGCTACCTTCTCATCCACTATATAGAGGTAGAATATCTTTCTGTTGGTACAGGACAATGGTAGGATTAAGATTAAAAGTAAGCATTAGATTAGGGTTGCCAACTCCAGTTTGGGAAATTCTTGGAGATCTGTGAGTGGTGTCTGGGGAGGGTGGAGATTAGAGAAGGGACAGGAGGTCAGTGCAGATGTGATGCTGTAGAGTCCAGCCTCGAGGCTGCCATTTTCATCCAGGAAAACTGATCTCTAAAGTCTGGGGAGCAACAGTTATTTTGGGAGAACTCCAAGCCCCACTTGGAAGTTGGCACCCCTGTATTGGATATAAGAGTTTTGTTCTGCTAAAGAAAGAATTTTCATTTGAAGGAAGACTTCAGGTATTTCAATTGTCAGCTGGAAAAATCCTAGAAGAATGTGGAATCTGCCTGGTGCCAGGCATGATCCCAAACCACTTCATCGGTAATAAATCAATGGATTATAAACCATTTGTATTTAAGTAAACAAAGCCCCCAATTGTTTACTAACATGCAACTGCCAGTACTACCTCTGTGTCTGTGACTGAAAACTGATAAGAGCACTGTTCAAGATGAATCCCTTTACAGATCTGTGTAAAGACAATAAATCATTCTTCTGAACTCAAATTCAGCAAAATGACTTTCTGTCTCCTGAAATCTCAATTCAAATGGAAGTTGAGTTTTTGAGGATTTTGTAATATTCTAAATTAGCTGGTTGTGTTTGTCGTATTTCCAGCAAGACAGTTCTTGAAAATTCTTTTGTTCAAGAGGAAAATAATATATATTTGTAGGAAGTCAAACATTTGTGAAGCAGGTTGATTTGCATGTGGAATATACTTGGGATATATTAAAACGTATGCGTGCCCCTCTTGGAGTGTGATATAAATCTCCATTATTAATGTTGGCAGCTTCCATATATTTAAATGTCTGAAACTCCTCGCAGATAGACTTTTTATGATTATTTTGGTCCCCAACTGCAGTGTTTAGTGAGATGGCTCACTGATATGGATAATTCAGTGCTTATTCCCGAAAAGGAGCGGGAAATACTGCAACATAATAGGTAATGAAAGTGTCTGACTTCACCGACTACAAAGGGAGGGTGGAGAGGAATCTCATGGCTCCCGTATTCAGTATTTTGACATTCCCCCCCATACAATGGATTACCTACTTATGGATGCCTTTATTTTTAGATAGTATAACAAATAGCATATAATGCTGCTTAATACAAATTGAAATTGCTTTTAGCATTATCTTTTATTAAGTTGAAGTTAAAACAAAATTAAAAGAAGTAACATGATAGTAACTGTGCTGTTGATGACCCTGTCGTTGGCTTTGGTGAGCGGTTACTGCAGGATCCATGCCAAAGGAGTTGAAGGAACAAGGTGTGGATCTTATGGTGCAGGAGCCACAAAGTCTATACTAGGGACAAAGAATGGGTAAAAAAAAATCTGACTGAACGAACGATTTGAATGGATCAGGCAACAAGTTTCACAAAAGTTGAGCTGAAGTATTTAACGTAAGAAATCATGTGTGGGAAAAGGGCAGAGTGACTGAGGCTGGAGTCTTTGCTTTCTTACAGTGATCCGCAACACGGTTTCCTGGTTTCCACTTTCTTCTTATATCTTGGGGATAAAATCTATAAAGGTCTTGAACAGAAAAACAAGAACAAAACAGAAACCTATGGGGCCATGTCCTGTTTACTGGGCTTGATAAACACTCCCCCCCCCCCCCCGCTAACATTCTACTTGCTGGGAGCCAATTATTGCAAGGAGCTGAGTGTTCAGCTGTTCAGAAATGCCCAAGCAAACCTAGATGCATCTGATTAGCACAATTACAGGCCAGTCTTGCATGATTACGCGACATTCTTATAGCTGCTGCCACCCATCTGCTGCTGCCACCTCTAATTTTTAGAAGGAAAATAGTAAAAAGAAAAAAAATCTTGTTTGAGATTTTTGAGTCAATACTTACTATTAAAGATTGAACTGCATGTTACTCTGTTTACAGGTCTGGCCTTGGCCTTGTGCTTGCTTTTGCTGCACAGGGGTCCGTTGGAGCAGGAGCGCACAGGAGCGCAGTTCCGGGAGTGAGGAGCCAAGGGGGCAGGCACATGACCAAGCCCCGCCCCCTCCTTGGCTTCCCCGAGCAGTGCAGAGGCACAGCGTCCCAGGGAAAGCCCTGGTAGGGTCTTTATTATTTTTAATGTTTTGTTTTAATATTGATAATTTTATCATTGTTCCTTTTATGACTGTGTGCTGCTTTTCCAGAGACTTGCTCAAGGTTGCATATAAATTTTCTAAGTATACCATTTTTTATCTGGGCACATGGCACATAAGTGCTGGAGAAATTTCACCAACCCTTCAGCAGCTTCCACCCCTCAGTTTGGTGTAGTGGTCAGGAGTTGGACTCTAATCTGGGAGAACTGGGTTTGATTCCCCACTCCTCCACATGCAGCTGCTGGTGTGTCCTTGGGCCAGCCACAAGTTCTCTCAGAGCTGTTCTCCCATGAGCAGTTCTCAAAAGACCTCTCTCAGCCCCACCTACCTCACAGGGTGTCTTGTTGTGGGGAGGGGAAGGGAAAGGAATGGGTGGTGCACATGTCCTGGGTATCTCAAGTCTACTTGAAACCTGGTGGTTTCAAGGGAGCAGGAAGAGAATGAAGGTGTGTTCTTTACGCTTATTTTTATTGCACAAAGTACTGGATGGGGAAGGGAATGGAGGAAGAGCAGGTCAGTTTCACTCACCTGTGGAGTGGAGCCTGAGGGATGGGTGTTGCCTTCTGACACACTTCCGGTATGTTAGGGGGTGGGGCATATGCAAATGAGTTATGCAAATGAGTTATGCTAATGAGCTCCTGCACCTCTTTTTCTAGGAAATGACCCCTGCTTTTGCATATTGTAAAATTAAGTCCCAAGTAGGGACCTGATTTGGGTTTGGGATTCCAACCCCAGTGGGCAAAGGTGGCAGGCAAAGGCGATTGGCAAAGGCGGCGGTGAGTGGCAGCAAGAGCAGTGGCGGAGGAGGCGAGCGGCGGCAGTGGCGGTGAGCAGCGGCGGCGGAGGGGGCGAGCAGTGGGGGCAGCGGGGGGGAGGCACCCTTCCCCAAGCCCTGCCAGTCACCTGGTAAGTTTTGGGGTTTCCCCCCCATTTTCACTTGGGTGCTTGAGTGCCCAAGTGAAAAAGGGGGGAAAAGAATGGAGGAGGGACCATCTGGACAGCCCTCTCTTGCAATGATTGCAAGAGAGGACTGTCCAGATGGCTCAAATGTGGGTTCTTCATGCGACTCCTGGGAAAACAGTCGATTTTCCTGGGGTCAGAAAATGTGGGAGGAACCCGCATTTGAGCCCGCTTCAGCGCAGGACTAGCCGTGGCCATTGTGAATGGTCCCTTTAAATGCGGGAGGAAACAGCCCTTCCTCCCGCATTAAAAGGCCGTGTGACCGCGACCCTGACTGGAGCACATGATATGAGTGGGCTAACTGTAGTTTAGGGATTTCCTGTTATTTCAGTTACTGTTTCTTCCAGTTGGACTAGTAGTGCAATCTTAAGCAGAGGTACGCCCTTCTAAGCCCACTGAAGATTGCACTGTAATTATTCTGCACAAAAACATTTTTACTTTTAGACAAGACTACCAATGCCATAGATAAGAATGGTTTCTTCTACATTTCCTCCCACCATGTTCTGGGATACTTTTGTTGCATATGATGCAGGGGTCATTTCGAGCAGGAGCTTGGGGGAGCGCAGCTCCGGGAGTTGGTGCCAGCCCCCCAACCATGGGGAAATGCCTGCTTGTGTCATGGCTGTAGCAAAATGAGCCCGTCCCCTGGAAAGGTCCTTGTTCCTCCGACCAACCTTCTGAAGGCTTCAGCCACCACTGAAGCTATCTTTCCAGAAAAGTGGTATTTCTGAGGCTTGGATTTGTAGCTGTCCCCTCTCTGCCAGCACTCTCTCTCTCTTCTTTCTTTCTTGCCTTCTGACATACTTCCAGTGATGTCAGGTGGTGTAGCATATGCAAATAAGTTATGCTAATGAGTTATGTTAATGAGCTCCTGCACCTCTTTTTTTACGAAATGACCCCTGATATGATGGATTTTGTTTATATATATATATATCTTATGTATACTGCTTCTTTCATGCGTATGCAGATAGTTTTGAAAGGTTATATGGACTATAACTTAGTCCATACATCATCCTTTTCTATATTTGTGTGCTATAGTTGTATGTAGGATGGATTTTTAGACCAAGATTTTTATCCAAGCATTGTATGGAGTCTAGCGACTGTTCCTTTTTGTTTGTACATGGCTTTGAGGTACCCAGAGTTCAGTACACTTAAGACCTGTCCAAAATGATTTTTCATTATAAGGTTGGATTGATGGTTAAACATTGGATTTGTCAGTACTGGAACCATTGGATGGAAATGTTTTTTGTCTTGGATTCCTTGTTTGGGAGGGATTCTTTTTCATTATGACAGAGAATCTGGTATTCTGGAAATATAAACATGAAGTGTACATATGTAATTGTATATCTGTTTAGGAAGTGACACTTGTATTGTTTTAACATAATTTCATTCTTAAATGATAATCATGGTCAAAATATTTCACCAGTTGTGTTGTCTTAAGAATTGCATCTAGAGTAGATTACTGCAATTCACTCTGTGTGAAAAGTGTTCAGAAACTTCAGTTGGTATGGAATGCTGCAGCCAGGGTCCTGACTGGAGTAGATCATAGGGATCATATCAACCCAGTCTTGGCCCATCTACACTGGCTTCCAATTTGTTTCCAGGCACAATTCAGAATGCTAGTCTTGACTTTCAAAGCCCTAAGTGGTTTGGAACCAACACACCAGATAGCACTTCTAATCCTTTATGAATCTACCTGATGATTACAGTCATCTTTGGAGGCCTTGCTTCAGGCATTACTGCCAGTTTGGTGCAGTGGTTAGGAATGTGGACTCTAATCTGGAAGAACCAGGTTTAATCCCCCACTCCTCCACATGCAGCTGCTCGTGTGACCTCGGGTCAGTCATAAATTCTGTCACAGCTGTTCTCTCAAGGGCAGTTCTCAAGAGAGCTCTCTCAGCCCTATTTACCTCACAGGGTGTCTGTTGTGGGGAGGGGAAGGGAAAGGAGATTGTAAACTGCTCTGAGGTGCCTTCAGGTAGTGAAGGGTGGGGTATACATCCATCCTCCTTTTCCTCCTCTTCTTCTATTAGGCAGGTGGTAATTTGGGATAGGACCTTTTTGGTCATGGCACCAAAACCTTGAACTCTCTCCCCAGGGAGATTCGTCTGTCCTAATCTGTTGATGTCTTCAACCAGCAGATGAGGACTTTTTTGTTTTGGTTGGCATTCCCTCAAAGATTCCTCCTTCCTAACCAATGTTTTTATGCTTTGTAAGCATTTTAACTATTGTATGTATTTTAACTCTGCTCTTTAATTCTTTTAATAATGTATGTTTGGGAGGTGGGTTGATTTTAATGATCTTATAATGTAATTTTATCATGTATGTTTTAAATTGTTAGCTACCTTGGAAACTTTTGTAAGGACAGAAAAATGGGATATAAATTTTGCAGATAAAGAAGTAAATAATAAATAAAATTATGGTGATTTACAAGAGTACAACTTGGGTTCCCATGGCTGAGAATATTTTTCCCTCTTTTGAATAAGAAATATTGTTCTGGAGATCAGTAAAGATTATTATTCAGTATTGTCATATTTTTATCCCATTCTGTTCTGAGGCCTTGGAATCAAAATCTCGCAGAAAGCGAAAAAACTGTTTTGATGTCTCAAGAAGAAATTGTAATAAGAAGCATGAATAAAGAAAAGACCTATTGTTTCTTGAGTTCCTTTAACAGCCTGAAAACCTAGATGAATTTGGCTCTTATGCCCGTTACAATGAAATATAAGAGAAGTAAACAATGCCCCATACCCAGACAACAGTCTGAATGAACCTGATGTAGTTCTGTTTTTGAAGCTAAGCAGATATAAATACATGGATGGAAGGGCACTCAGGAACTGCTGCGTTGATGCTGTCACTGCCAAGATACAAAACTGTTCAAAATTCTGCTTTCTTTGTGCTGCAAGTGAATCATCATCATGATTATATAAAGGGCTCAACCTGAGACAAAACAGGTTTTATGAACAAAGAAGCTTAAATCTTTGAGACACTGATTTATAAAACCTGAGTCATCTCTAGTTAATTTTTTTTTAAGTATTTTTCTCCTTTCATCCATTTTTGTTGTAACACCAGTGTGAAATAGGTTAGGCTGAGTGTGTGCAAGTTTCCATAGCAGAATAACGATCTGAATTTGGGTCTCCTCTACACGATGCTGGGTCTCAGCACAATTTTTCACTCCACTTTACCATGTATCTATCAACCAGTCTAAAAACCTGATTTCAGCCCCTTCAATGGGGAGGGGCTGTGGCTCAATGGAACAGCCTCTGCTTTGCATGCTGAAGGTCCCAGGTTCAATTCCTGGCATTTCCAGTTAAAAGGACTAGGCAGTAAGTGATGTGAAAGAACTCCGCCTGGAGAGCCACTGCCAGTCTGAGGCTGCAGTCAGACAACTCTTTTGAGCCATGCCAGGCACAAGTGCCTGGTGGATTTAATGTGCACGTCCAGACCTCAACATCTGGGAATCATGCCGCTTTTGTTAGTAGCCCGTCGATCTCCATCGGGGATTTGTGCTTAAAAGATAGTGCCTAAAATTCCGTCTAAAGCTGGCTGATAGGCCAATGCCGGACTTTCCACCATCAGGTCATTCCACCAACACGCAATCAGCCCATAGGGGTGGTATCCAGACCATCCCAAACAGCTGCCTAAATATGTGACATCCACAGACAGTGAGGCACATATGCAGATAAGCACATATGTAGATATGCACATATGTAGATATGCACATATGTGCATGCACAAACAGGATTAAAAAAAAAAAGCCGACTGCACAGCTCCTTATGGTGGATGCTGTCTAGACAATCCACTGTGGAGTCACACGCAGTAAAGTGATTCACGGAGGAGCTGTCTGGTCGTGCAATGCTGGATTGAAAAGATCTAGATCAAATTACATCTGGGCCAATGGTGGGATTAGCTGCCCATCTGAATGCACCCTGAGTAGACAGTACTCTCCTTGATGGACTAAGGGGCTGATTCAGTATTAGGAGGGCTACCAAGTCCCTCGGGCGGGGGGGGGGCGTGCCTGCTCAAAGGGCCCTGACCCGCTGGCCTGGATCCAGCTGGCTGGGGGAATCCAGCCTGCAAAGTGCCTGGATCCAGCTGATGTGCTGGACACATCGCCGGGGGGACGCTATAGCATTTGGCCTGAAAACTCTATGGTGTCATAGAGTTTTCAAGCTGAATGCCACAGTGTCCGCTGGCGGTGTGCCTAGCGTGGTGATATCACTTCCAGGTGATGTTATCATGGCGCACGCAGGTGTGAATGTCCCAGACTGGGACCAAGTCCCCCCCACTAAAAAAGGTAAAGGACCTGGCAACCCTAAGTATTAGGCAGCTTCATGTGTGCATTTAAACCTGCATTTATATCTTTCACACATGCTTCACAGTTAATAGAGTAGCTCTGAAACAATATAGGCAGGCAATGTGAAATCAGTTTTGGTCCCTGCCTGCACTTACATCACAGTCCCCTTTTGTTATGTATTGTGTTGTATGGATAGCCTGAATTGTAGAATGAGCCTGAGTTTCAGTCACAAGCTCCATAGACTCCCAGTATCCTAAAACCAACAGCCTGATTGGCTACTGTTGTGCAATGGACCAATCAGGGAAGACTATGACTTTCAGTGGGAACAAACCCTATTGGTCCTAAGCACTCACTTATGATTGGACCTTACTGTTCTAGGGATTTGTTCCGGCAAGGCGGGATATAAATAGAAATAATAAAAATAAAAATAAATAGGGTTGTAGTTTAGCCTGTTCCAAACTGTATATAAGTTGGAGTTGTTCTGCGTGTTCTCAGTGTTGTGTTCTGTTCTAATAAACTGAAATCACTGGTTGAAGAAAGAGCTGCCTGATTTCAGGTTACAACACCTTTCCTTTGTACTTGTTTTAGTTTTCTTATTGCCCTTAAAAAAAACACTACCCCCCCAATCCCAAGTAATCTTCTGATAGCTCTAATTTGTAGATCGGTATCTTCAAGCATCCATGAAGGATGATTCCTTGGGGAGCTTTTAGCTGAAGAAATCAGTTTGTTTCTTCCCAGCATTATCTTTGCAGTAGCATTTTTAAAAAGAAAACTGATATACAAGAGAATACTTAGCAAAAATATCTTGGGGAATACATTGTATATTCATTTTCATTTTTTTATGAAGCAATTTTGCTTGAGAATCCTCTGTGAGCCCTTAGCAGTTTCTTTTCACTCTGTTTTGGCAAAAGTGATAGTCCCAAGGTCTTTACTGAAAGATCAGTGTAGGCATATGATATGTTGAATTTTCCCAGGCCTCATAGGAGCTTCATTTTTCCTGAACACGCAGCAACTTATAGGGAGCTGACCTTGCTTGCAGGCTAACATTCTAAATGTACAAGTGGGAACCCACAAAGAACTCATGGGGGAAGGAAAATTCTATCACCGGCTGCTCTTTTCTTCCTCCGGCTTGTTTTGTCCCCCCTACAGCTGGCTTCCTCCCTCTTGCCCTCCCTGCCACCTCTTCCTTCTTCCTTCCCTGCTGCCCCTACTGCTGGCTCCCCTCTCCTTCTTCTAAGCCTCCTTGCTGCCTTTGCTGCTCCTTGTCCTCCCCATCTTCTCCTCATCTCTATCCCACAGCCCCTGTCATTCCTTCCCTTCCAGTTGTCAGTGTCCTCCGGTCTCCGCAGCACCTCTCTCTTTCTCTCTCACTGCCACTTCTTTCCTACTTCACCACACCTACCTCCATTAGATTTCATTATGTCTTCTGCCACTTATTTATGTGTTCATTAAGCAACCCTCAAAATGGCAGACAAGATCTTACAATATAGTGTTATAATCTGTCTTCTGGCACAGTGAGTTAGATCTGAAAATTTTTTAAAACTCCCCTTACTTTAAAAAAAAAAAACTTTTGGATTTTTTTGCAAACATTCTTTGATCTTCACTCTGGGAACATTGTTCAGAGTTTAATATATAGTTTCAATTTCTTTTAAAAGGTGTGTCTCTGCATATCATCCTATATCTCTCGGGTTATGTCTGAGACATACGATCACATTAATTCATTGCTTAAAATTCTTACATAGCAAGCTCAGCTGTAAATGGTATTGTCAGATGGGCGACTTTTACATTTCTAACAGGAGACCTGGTAAGGGTTCAAAGAAGTAAGCATAATGTGGAGTAAGAAGAAAAAACTCCACCGTTGCACCTTCCCATTATACTAGTGGTTCTGCAGGTCCCTCTGCTCTTCTACAGAGGATGTGGAGTTTATCCAACAGGCCCAGGTCCCATGTCACTAGACTTCAGTGAGTTCACATCTCCAGCTTGTTCCACCCCCCCACAACAGAAGTGAGGGCCTTTGACTCCTGCAACCAGCAGAAACAAGAAGAGAGCTGACCCTATTCAAGTACTTTAATTTATATAATGATCATAGGAATTTCCATAATCACCTTCTCCAATTTGTCCTTGACAAAGGAACAAGCTTTGGAAATCAGCCCTGTTGTAGTAATGTAAATACAGGCCGGAGTCTCTCTACCATATCTTTTTATATTGATGTATGAGCTGATTTTGGCTTTTTATATGAGGCAGACTGACCACAAAAAATGGGAAAATGTAACATTACTTGTAATTAAAGCTGCTGATTTCCACAAAAGAGGAGAAATATAATGAGCAAAAATTCTAACAAATACCAAGAAAATAATCAAAAAGACATATTAAAGACAATATTGTTTTTCTTAGGTCTAAAGGAGGGGTCCCCAGCGTGGCACTTGTGAGAGCCATGGGAGCCACTGACACTTTTCCTGCTGCCCAAAAAGTGTTTTCAGAAAAGTGGGCAGGGTATCAGAATTCCAAAGGTGCTAGCAAGGTCAAAAGGTCGGGGACCCTTGGTCTAAAGTGTTGCCCACTGATGTTCTTAAGAGAGACTCCAAATTTCAATTTCCATCATTTTGTGCTGGCTTTGTCCGAAGGAAGCCATGCCTCTCTTCAGCTAGTCCACATCCTCTTTCCCCCCTTCTGGGGAAGAGACAAAGCAACATCCCCTAGCCCAGGTGTGGCCAAACTTGCTTAGCGTAAGAGCCGTACAGAATAAATGTCAGATGTTTGAGAGCCACAAGACATGGACACATATCACACACACATTTTTATTGAAAAATATGCGAATTTGCTTTTTATTAACATTAAACGAGACTGCCAAAAAATAAAAACAAAAGGGGGAAAACAGATATCGATAATGATATTTATTTGTCTAACGACATTTATTTGTTTGTTAATGATATTTATGTGTCTAAGAGAGAAAGAGAGGTGGAAAGAAAGAATGAAAGAGGTGGAAAGAAAGAGAAACGAAAGCAAATAGATAGGGGAGGGAGGCCGCACAATATGAGTGAAAGAGCCGCGTGTGGTTCCTGAGCCACAATTTGGCCACCCCTGCCCAAGCCCCTGAAACTCAGGGGAAACTCTCTTGAAATTCTTTGTATTCCAAGCATGGCCCTTAACAAAGGACTCCCCCACTTTTTTTCTTTTTTTTTTGGAGACACCGGCTCTACATTCTGCTAGGTGGAACATTTCATTCTCTTGGATCTAGAAGATTCCAATGAGCTCACTGATTCAACGAAGGCCTGGAGGACAGGAAGGCTCCCCACATTTCTGGTCTTCATTTTGTGAAACAGAACTATTCATGAAGGCATTTTTATAAATGAATTAGGGCTGCAGTATAATTCAATGGTTCTGGAGGACACCTTTTATAAAAAGAACAGGGTTACTGCTTCAATGTTTATTGTATGTTTTTATCTTGCTCCTAATGCATTGTCATCTACTTTTAAAATTCCATCTTCTGCACTCTTTATAAAGTGTCAAGTCTGATACCTTTCTCTTTTGCATTGTTTTTTGAACTTTGTAATCCTAGCATTATTATGTTGTTTATTGGATGTGTGATGCTGTCTGATTACATTGTTTTTATGCTATGGTCTGCCTTCAGTCTCAGTGCAAAAGTCAGGCTATAAATAAAGTTGGTAAGTAAATTAAAAAAATTACTACAATTTCATTTTTTTAAATTGTTTAGTCCTGGCCTCCCTCCCCTTTTTTTCTTCACAAGAATCCATTATGCTTCCTTTTCCCACAGACTACTTGTGTGTTAGGTTTCATGGGCTTTTTTCTCTTGATGACTCGTATGGATTTTAACATCCCATGTAATATTTAAAGAGCATTTTACAGATTAAGTCCTTCTGCTATAGGATATCCTTGGAATGGAAGATGATAGGGAGTGGGACTAAAAGGCGAGACATGTGCTCTACCACTGACAGGAAAAGGCACCTTATAGTTTAATGACCAGTAGATGTGCAGTGTCAAATTCACAGAGAATTTATAGGTGGGGTTCTCACCTGAGACGTCTTCAAAGTTACCTGTTTTTCAGCATCTTCTCCCCCACACTGCCTATATATCCCCAGTAGCTCAGTTATATACCTATATATTGGCACTTTAACTCATTAAACACTTTCTTACCTGTAGAGTATAATAGATAAATTTCTTTGTTATGAGTTGTCCTCTGGGTGGCACTGTTCTGCAAGAAGATGACATCTAAAATAACTGCAGTGAAACAAAAAAGTTAGCCTATTCAGCAAACAGGCCAAAATGCCTTCTCTAAAAGTTTCCCAAACATTCCCACTTTTTTTGTAGCAGACCACTCAGAAATATTGAACAGTCTCCACAGCTTTGTGGATAGTGAAAGCATCTCCAAACATGTGCCCCCCCCTCCATTATTGCAGAATAATATGGCTTTGTAAATTAACCAAAAGACCGCCCCCCCCCCCGGGTCTGGTGAGGACTGAATGTGCTCCCAGTAGGGCAGAATAGGGAGAGCAGTTGAGAGTCCATTAAAAGACAGAAAAGGGAGCAGGAGAAATCAGCCTGCTCAAGTCCCTGAGATCTTAGAGGAATCGGGGTGGTGGTGGTGGTTGCATGGTGTTTCCCCACAGTGTTTCCCCATGATCCCTAGTGATCCACAGGTGCAGCTGTGCCTTATTTACCTGTGATTGGTGTGCATCTGTGAGTGTACGAAAATATTGTTAAAGGGCAGGGGTCATTTCGTAGAAAAAGAGGTGCAGGAGCTCATTAGCATAAGTCATTGGCATAACTTATTTGCATATGCCACACCACCTGACATCACTGGAAGTATGTCAGAAGGCAAGAAAGAAAGAAGAGAGAGGGAGGGAGGGAGGGAGGGAGGGAAGAAGAGAGAAAAAGAAAGAAAGAATGGAAGAAAGAAAGAAAGAAAGAAAGAAAAAGAAAGAAAGAAAGAAAGAAAGAAAGAAAGAAAGAAAGAAAGAAAGAAAGAAAGAAAGCTGGCAGAGAGGGTACTGCTACTAATCCAAGCCTCAGAAATACCACTGTTCTGGGAGGACAGCTTCAGTGGTGGCTAAAGCCTTCAGAAGGCTGGTTGGAGGAACAAGGACCTTTCAGGAGACAGGGTCATTTTGCTGCAGCCATGACATAAGCAGGCATTCCCCCACCGGGGGGGGGGGGGGGGCTGGGGGCTGGCACAACAGCCGGAACTGCGCTCCCCCGAGCTCCTGCTCGAAATGACTCCTGTTAAAGGGTAATATGTTCACAATATATTCACAATTTCATACATTACTGCATTTAACACTTCCCTAATCACATGGAGCTAGCTACTGTTTAAACACAGATTCAAATATGATATGGGTTCCTCATTATTTATTTATTAGTGCTATTTGATTATTGTAACAGTGCTTTTACCGAGCTCTGCCTGATGAGCTGTGATGAATTCTTCCAGCACCGAGAGGAACCCTCCATATCAAAAGAACTTTGTAGATCAGTCTAGTATGTTCATACTGATAGTCAGATGTTCTGGAAATCCTCATTACTAGAGTTAGTAGAGGATGGAATATATTCTCTAAAGCAAATCATACTGCTTGAGAAGAATGCAGAAAACATGTTTCATTAAAAAAAAGCCAGAAAAGTTTTCAGTACAAAAGGTATAAGTTTTTCTCAGTAACAGCTCTGGAAATGTAGAAAATATGGACAGGGATTCCAGAGCTGTTCAGACTTTTTCAACATCACCATCAGAGCTGTTCAGCTACTTGGACCATCCCCCCCCCCCCCCCCAAATGTCTTTCCTTTCAGATCTTTACAGATCTAATCCCTCTGCTCCCACCCAGGGGACCTCTAACTTATTTCCTTTGCTGAAGCAAAAAATTAAACTCATTTAGAAACCGATTTTGGAAACAACAAAACATGCAAATTCAGTGTGCTGGCACAAGATTGACTGTTTTACATAATTTATGCCAAGTGAAGCATTTGGGGGTGGTTTTTGTACTGCTAAGTTTTCTAGGATGAGCCAGGCGCCTGGAGGTTAAAACACATATTCAGCAAAAGAGATCTAGAAAGTAAGCCCCTCTCCTTTGCCATGGCACTAGGACTTGTGCTTACTTCCAAGAAAACAGTATCATTTCCTATTCTTTATCTAGAACACTTTCAGCTTCATTATTTCCATTTTTAAGAAACAAAAATGCCACTCCATAACCCAACTGGTGACATTCATTCATGAAATGCTAAAACATTTTTTCATCTACTTGTTCTTAGTTGTTCATCTTGATAATACATTTTATTACTTTAGTCTAATTATATTCTCCCCATGTCTAATTTGGTTGGCAGTTTCTCCAGTGAAACAAGGTAGAGCATCTGGAGCTTCTGATCTCCTTTCTCCTTTCCTGTGCAACCAGGGTGAGAAAAACTTGTCTTACATTTTAATCATGCCGTAATGCCGTGTGCGGATGCCTTCCTGTTCACTGTGAAAGAGTGGCAACATTTAGAAACATAATCATGTCAAGAAATAGTTGCAATATATACCATGCATTTAAGCAGAGATTACAAAGCAGCATGCTTAAAGACAGTTTTGCATTCTCCAAGTACATCTTTTGTATGAAGAATGTATAGGGTGTGGAGAAACAGTGAGGAATTTCACACAACCACTATGTTCCGTTTCAGGAACTCTTCAGTAACGGTTTCTGTCAGGTATTTCACACAGAACCGTATTAGTACCGGTCCCCTAACGGAACATATTGGCCCTTTCACACAGAAACGTGCCGTTGGGGAAGCGTTCCTGAGCTGGTTTACCTTGAAACCTCCTCCCAAGCATTCTTCAGTTCTTGTACCGGTTCTGAAGTGCTACGGGGTGCTGTGTGAAATGCTACCGAAACACCTCCTCCTCCGACAAGTGTTTTCACGCCTCTTTTCATCCACGTGGGCGATCTCCGTGAATTTTTTTTTTAAGAGCCGATCCAGGCTGAGTCTTAAAATGCGGGGGTGGGGGGGTGGGGTTAGAGAGAGAGAGATCAAGATCCAGGCTGAGTCTTAAAACTGCTGTGCCTGTGTGTGTGTATGTGTGTGTGTGTGTGAGAGAGATCAAGATCCAGGCTGAGTCTTAAAACTGCTGTGTGTGTGTTGATGTGTGTGAAGAGAGAGAGAGAGAGAGATCCAGGCTGAGTCTTAAAATGTGGGGGGGGGGGGGTGAGAGAGAGAGAGATCAAGGTCCAGGCTGAGTCTTAAAATGCTGTGTGTGTTTGTGTGTGTGTGTGTGTTGAAAAGAGGCTTGAAAAGAAAGCAGCAGTCTGAAATGGCAAACCGCTTTGAAGACGGCTCCAAAACGGCAGGGGAAGGGCTGTCTGAAATGGCCGTCACTGTACCGGTTTATTCCAAGCCGGTTCAGTAACCTTTTTAAAGGTGTAGTGTGAAATTCCCCAGAATGTGTCTAGATACACAACAGAGGACTTCCGGCAAGATTTGAGACCATGGCGGACGCGCTCCTCCGCACTAGCGGGGAGCGCGATCCGTACCCGGCGGGAAGAAGGGGCTTCGGACCGGTGCCGAGCCCCCAGAGACCCTAGTGAAGGGGCTCTGCCTGGGGTGGCACGAGGGGGATCTCTCCCTACGGTGGCGATCGAGGGATTGAGGTCCCCTTTCATCACCCCCATAGGTTCCCCCGTCCGTGGGAGCCGTATGGCTAAAAGCGCAAAACTGAGAAGCAGCAGAGAGTGTGAAGCAATGAGGCTGGAACTGACAGTTACGCTTGGAGAAACAGTGAGTCTGAAGTAAAAGAAAGAAACAGAATACAGCGGGAAAGGCGGGTGGAGTAAACCCCCCCCCCCTCGAGACTGGCGTACTTACGGGACTCTTTATGTGGCGTTACTGCATGAAAAAACGTATGTTCGGCTTGCTTGATGGCAGCATCGCGCTTTAGAGGATATGAACTTTAAAAAGATATAAGCGCAGTCGTGGAATTTGCTCCTTTCGTCCATCTTATCTAACTATCAACAAAGAAGCACAGTCTCAACAATGGCGGGGAAACCGAAACCTTCCCCCAAACTAGGAAGTACAGCTCCGAGTTCAAAGGTTGATACCACGGAGATGAGCACGGTGTTCTCCTCGTTATTGCGACCTCTAGTGGACCAAATGACAGCTCTCAACGTTAAGATGGACAAGATGCAATTGGACCTGAAGGAGTCGAATAAAACTACAGAGAAGCTGCAGCGAGAACTTCTGGAAGTTAAGACTTCAGTTAAAAATCATGATTCAAGACTACAAAAAGCGGAGAAAGAAAAGGCCTTCCATTCTGATCAGCTTTTGAAACTTCAGATGGAAAGATCCAATTTTTTCCTAAGACTTCAGAATGTACCAGAGGATAAAGGAGAAGACCTTAAAAATCTGTTAAGTGAAGCGCTTGAACCAGTGACGGGCTTAAAAGCAGCGGAAATAAAAAGCGATATGGATATGGTTTACAGAACCTATCCAGATTATACTAAAAAGAAAAGCCTGCCTGGTGAGATTCAGATAAGGTTCTCCAAAAAGTCAACAAGAGATGTGGTGCTCAGGACCACAAATAAAGCAGTTCTGAAGATCAAAGGAAAAGAAGTTAAAGTGATGAAAGACATCCCATTTGAAATAAGGAAAAGAAGGAAAGCCTATGGAAAACTGACATCTTGGCTACAGTCTGAATCTATTATCTATAGGTGGAATGTTCCGGAAGGATTGAGCTTCAGCATCAAAAACAAGAAATATAAAATTGACTCTGTCCAACAGGCGAAAAGTTTTTTGGAAAAAAGCAAAGAAAAGAAAAAAGAGAGAGACTCAGATGGTTCACTGGCATCGCAAGAAAGTATGTATGGATTTGATAGCTCAAAGAGCGAAGAAGAAACGTCTGACTCGGAAAAGGGAGCAGCAGCTCCAAAAGTACAAGAAGAGACTGTTAAGACAAGAAGAGGACGAAAGAAGAAATAAAGGCTGAAATGTTTTTTTGAAACTGCACTTATATATAATAGATAATTTGTATAATTAAGCATTCCTTCAAAAGAGCATGTCTGTCAAACAGCTTTTTTTTATTTTTCATGTATCATCAGTAACAATTTTATCTAAATATTAGCCAAGGTTTAAAATGCTTCATATGTATTAATGGCATAGCAATATTAAGCAAATGATAAAGCACACTCTGTATAAGGTAAACATAGCTTAGAAAAGTAGCGTTGTAGAATTAGATATAGATAAAATTAATAAAATTTTTTTTAAAAAAAATAGATACACAACAGAGGAAGCAATTCTTAATTATTTTCCATCATCTGAACAAAAAAGCATAGCAATGTACCCTAGATGATTACAATAAAATAGGCACATTGAACTGAGGATGAATCATGCAACATTTCACAAAGCCATCTAGGTACTTCTCATCATTGCAGTGCTTGAATTTCTCCCACGAGTGGTATGTTCTTACCAATAACACTATTTCTGTGGAATGGGTGAATATTTTCCACTTAACACGTGGAGAACTGAATGCATAATGCTGAACTAGGACTCAGTACAAGGTGAGATGCTGGGTTCCTGACTGGATTGCCAACCTCCAGGTGAAGGCTTGAATTCTCCCAGAATTTCAATTGTTCTCCAGACCACAGAGATCAGTTCCCCTGGAGAAAATGGTAGCTTCAGAAGGTGGACCCTAGGGTGCCACATCCCTGCTGAGCTCCCTCCGCTTCCCAACTTCTGCCCTCCCCAACCTCCACCCCTAAATCTTCAGGAATTTCCCTCCTTAGAACCGGTAACCCTAATTTCTGGCTATGAGACATACTAGATATACTGAGCCCCACTAACCACATATCATGTAGTTGCCATGCCCAGTACTAAAGTGTTTTGGGTCAGGACATCTATATTGGTGGGTAATGTATGTAAACATTAATGGTAAAGGGTTCCCATGCTTGAAAGCCAGTCGAATCTGACTCTCAGGAGCAGTGCTCATCTCTGTTTCCGAGCCAAAAAGCCGGCGCTGTCTGTAGACTTTTCCATGGTCATGTGGCCAGCATGACTAAAAAAGTAAAAAGAAAACTCAGTCCTATATAACAACAATAATATATTCAATGTAAGCTGCTTTGGGGAGAAAGACATAGTATAAATGAAATAAATAATAATGATATAATAACAATACTAGGAATTAGCTACTGTATGTGATTTGGGAGGCACATGTACACTAGACACTGTGAATGCGGGATTCACATCCACAATAGAAAAGCCTGAACAAACGGAATATATGCCTGTTGCTACCTGTCACTCCTGTGTTGGCTTAGGTTCTATATCTGGGTTAAGGAGTGACCCAAATATGGGCATTGACCTGCATAAATGAGTATAAGGGATCTGCTGACAAAATGGTGAAGTGACTCTACAAACTTGGAAGGGAGACTAAAAGAGTGAAATCAGAAAAAATGTTTTATTGAGCGGACTGTTAGAAGCAGCTGGCCTGAAGCATTATGAAAGTCAGGCAGTCAACAATGGTAATACCTAACATTAGAATGTATATGCCAAATTTTTCAGCACATCCAATGTGCCCCACTCATGTATGAGGAAGCAAGAGAGCAAACAGGCGGAGCAAGATAATATAGCAGGAGTTATAGCTACCTATTCATGCAGGTCTAGCAAAGATTGGATTCCCTTGACAGGCATCCAAATATCCAGAAGTAATCCAGAAGCACTCCAAAGGCAAAATAGAAGTAATCCAGCAAGTAATCCAGAAGTACTTCAAAGGGGAAACAGGGTCATATGATATACTAGGAATAAGGCCCGTTGTAGGAATAAATACAACGGGTTCTAGAAAGAGGCTCTTGGAGAGTTCCAAGGCCTTGGGCACTCAGTGTCAATTTGCTGTGGCAGCCTCAGCAGGGTATAATGACACAGCGTCCACCATTTTCTCCAGGGAAGCTGATCTCTGCTACCTGAAGAGCAGTTGTAATTCTGAGTGATCTCCTGCCCTCACCCGGAGATTGGCAGCAGTGCTTTCCCAAGAGGGAATTGCTGGTTTGGAGGGCATAGTCTATGGCATTGTACATGTATGAGGCCCCACCTCTCCTCAAACCTCACTCTCTCCATGCTCCACCCATCACATCTCCAGGAATTCCCCACCTGGAGTTGGCAACCCCATTTCCTTCCCAGCCAAGCATCAACCTACCTTAATTTTCCCTGCACTCTTCAGGTTTCCATCCCCCCCACCTGCAGCCTCTACCGTGCTCTGAAGCCCCTCTTGTAAACACAGGTAACTGCCATTTCGTTTCACCTACCAACAGCCACTGAGGTAACAATTAATCCCCCCACAGGAGTGAAGCAGGAGAAGCGTCTTCATCAAAAGAGAAAGCCATCTGCCAGAAATTCTGACAGGGCACAGAGGCTGAAGGAGTGGGCAGGGAAGAGGAGCAGCACCCAGCCAATGGCATGCGAGTATTCACAGCCAATGGATAGAGACAGCTTCTGATTGACAGGCCAGGGGACCAAAGGCTGGGGTGGCGTGTGGAATGTTCAGGAGCATGCCACCACCAACAGAGAATTATGTATAAGAGAGATCCCTGTCCAGGTGTGCTACAGTTCATAAGACAGGCATCTCAGACAAACAAAATCTATTTGGGGCTAGAGTCTGGCTTCAGCTATGGGGCAAGAGCCTTGATTCAAAAAACCAAAAGACTTTTCTTTCTAAACCTAGAAGTAGGAAGCAGGTAAGGCGGGCATTCCAGTCTGCCATCTGATTGGACCAAGGGTTGAAGGTGGGAGATTCAGGTTCCAGCAAATATTTGGCTGGTATGTTTGGAGGCGGTCTTGGGTACATCATTGAAGTTTTGGCAGGCAATTCAAACCACTTTACATTACTAGGACCATCTCGCACATGGGGGATATTTTGTGGGAGACAGTATACTGATCACTTAGGAGGCTAAGATTAATGTTTGATTGCCAGGTATGGGATGAGACCTGGATTCTCTCTAGAATGACTTTATCAAATTTCATCACATTTATTGATCTCAATCACTTTGAAGAGATTGGGTCCAGTAGTCCTACACATTCTACTGGCTTTCCTGCCTTTGTTGTGGTCATGAGACATGACTTACTAACTTATGTAAAGACAGGGGTAAGAGAAGCTGTTCCTATACTATGGTGGTGGGGGAACAAGGAGAACAAACCAAAATGAAGGTTTGATGGCAATAAATTGTGTAGCACGCAATATTGCAGCAGAATACTTTGGTCATATTCAGAACCAATTCCTTCAGTAAAGTGTTGCAATGAATTAGGCTGCATGCTTTAACCAGTTTGAACAGTAAATTAATCAAGTAAATCTGGGAAGGAACATCTTGTGGTCCTCCTTTTCTAGCAGCCTGTTAATACCAGCATAATTTTAGGCAGGCATAACTGTGCCATTGTAGTAGTGTCTAATGACTAAGTGGGAGATTTAGTTGAAAGCCTATAGATCTCCTATCAGCATAACTGAACTATGGCTGTTCTTTGATTAATTCATAAAGGCTAGTTTTAATTGATGGGCCTTAGGGCACACTTGCTTTTTTGAGGCAGGAAGGGAGACATTTTTCATTTTAGTGTATTACTATAATAAAAAGCAAAAAGGAATATACTGAAGATAGCTTCTTATCCAACAAGCTATCTTACACTTCCTTCAGTATCTTGAAAGTAATATGCCATCCGATTAATGAAACATTCTTTTATCAGGCAATAGCCTTTTAATGCTATCCATCATGTCTTCTGCTATGTATCTGACAATCATGTCCTAATACTTCCTTACCTAAGCACGTACTTTTATGCAAAATCCTTGTGTTTAATTTCTTGCCATTGTATTGAGATCCTTTCTATACTTCTGTCCTTTCCTGATCTTTGCTGCCTCTTGGAACATCTGTGTAAATATCCTCAACTCTTCATCATGCTTCTCTTCCTAGCAGTATGGAAAGAACAGACTAGTGATTAGTAGCTTAATAGAGCATACCTTTCCATTGTTCTTCATTAGGCAACATATCCGTTGCACACGTCTCATCAAAATACATTCCCAATGTCCTTCCAAGAACTGGCATCTTTTCACTGGTACCACCATGATTTGTTATCCTGACAAATATTATAAATGAGTGTTTGTTCTGTTGTTCAGAAAGGGCATTCAGGAGGGGTTGCTCTATTTCAGACTCCTGCTTTATTTTACTTCCCACTCTTAGCCTTTGAAAATATATAGAATTTGGCTTCAGTGATTCACCTTTGTTTTTTTGGGGTTGGAATTCTTATGGGAACCCATTATTGTCATTGTATGACCAATCTCACATAGAAGTTTTCTGGCCCTAAAGACTTCATTTTGCTTTCAGTCTATGACAGAGAGCCAGAATTAAAAGCCATGCTTTTTACTTAGCCCTGATTTAGGGTTGGATCTAGGCTAAATTTTCTGCTAATGGAAGGGGAGATATAATTTCTGCCGATTTCTTTTTTCTGCTTCAGACCCCCTATTTGCCCTTTATGCTATTCCTGATATACCCATGTGTCCCAGGAGCAGCATTTCAGGGAAACCAGTGGGCCTGCAGTGGCAGGGGAGAATCAGGAAAGTTCTGTTCTGCTGATGACACAAATGCCTTCTGTTAGCTAAAAAATTCATCTTGTCCAACACTTTGACAATGTCCACATTGGCCATTTTTTTTGGTGTAAGTTGTGCTAGTAAATCCTGCTAGTAATTTGCATGCCAAAACTGTGCCCTTTCCTGATTTGCACTCTGTTTCTAAAATTAGCACCTAATGAATCAGGTACTTTAACACAAAGTTCCGTAATGCCAATAATGGCTACATCTAATCAGGGGTGCAAAAATATGCCCCTGCCCACAGCAGAGCAAGCAGAGTGGGCATGGCCGGGAATGGCAGACAGCCAGGTCTGCTTCTGTGCTGCTTGCTGCTGCCACTGGTTCCAACCCTCTCATAACTGTTTTCCTCCATTGCGGCTGTGGAAATGTGCAAATGTAATGGCAAGTTTGCTGGAACACCCTGCAGGCCAGAAACCCACCTTTACCCTCACTTTCCCTTTCTCTACTGATCCATACAGGAACCCTTCAGCACAGCTCCACAGGGAAAGGGGAGAAAAGCCATTTAAAGGCCTAAAAAGGGAGCATGGCTCAGGGCAGCAAGGTGTTGCATACCACTTTGAAAGTAGAACCTGTGGTGGTGATGGAGGAAGTACCCACACAGACATACCCTCTGCAGTCACTCTGCAGATTCCATGCAGGGAAAAATCTCCATGGGAAAGCAGCCAATGTTTATTTACTCAATAGTTTTGCAGCTCCTTTCAACCAAGCCAATCACCTACCCCTATATATATAATCTCATCCTAATTACAGTTCTGCAGGGCCTGTAAGACGGAGCACTTCCACCAGGCTTATAAGTAGGGGCCGCCTAATGGTTACATCGTGGCCCTGGCCCGAATGAGAACCTGCCAGCCAGAACGTTTTTTCCACCATCCACACTGGTTAACATCTTGGACACAACCCTGATAAAGAAGATACGCCATCTTGTAGCAAGCTATGTAACTGCTGGTTTTATGTTTTAAAATGTTTTAATATTGTAAATTGTATATTGTATGTTTTATTATATGTTGGTAGCCACCCTGAGCCCGCCAGAAAGTGGGGAGAGCGGGATACAAATTGAATAAATAAATAATCAGGAGCATTAAAACAAAACTGATAGTAGTAGGGAAGCTGTGGTGCACTGAGACTGCACATACTTTAATGGTGGCAGGTTCAGTCTCTGGTGTGTGTGTGTTATATGCCGTCAAGTCGCTTCTAATTTATGGCAACCCTATGAATTAATTACCTCCAAAACATCCTATCACTTGCAACCATTCTTTTCTTTTCTTTCTTTTTTTAAAAATAATAATAATTCTCAAACTGAGGGCCGTGGCTTCTTTTATTGAGTCAGTCCATCTCATGTTGGCTCTTCCTCTTTTCTTGCTGCCTTCAAATTTTCCTAATTGTCTTTTCCAGTGACTCTTGTTTTCTCATAATGTGATCAAAGTACGATAGCCACAGTTTAGCCCATTTTAGGTTCTAGGGAGAATTCAAGCTTGATTTGGTCTAGAACCCATGATCTTTTTGGAGGTCCACAGTATCTGTAAAACTCTCCTCCAACTCCACATTTCAAATGAATCTACTTTCTTCCTGTAAGCTTTCTTCATTGTCCAAGTTTCACACCCGTACATAGTAATGGGGAATACTAAGACATGAATTAATTTGATCTTGGCCACCAGCAGTGACACATCCTTACATTTAAGGATTTCTTCTAGCTCCTTGATGGCTGCCTTCCCCAGTTTTGGTTTCCTTCTGATTTTTTGGATGCAGTCTCCCTTTTGGATGCAGTTGATGATGGAACCAAGGAATAGAAGATCTTGAACAATTTCAATTTCTTCATCATCACCCTTAAAGTTGTGTAAATCCCTAGTAGTCATTACTTTGTCTTCTTGATGTTCAGCTGTAATTCTGCTTTGGCAATTTCTGCTTTGACCTTCAGAAGTAGTCATTTCAGGTCTCCATTGTTTTCTGCTAATAACGTGGCGTTATCTGCATATCTCAAATTGTTGATGTTCTTTTCACCAATTTTCACTCCACCTTCATCTGAATCTAATCCAGCTTTCCTTATGATATGTTCTGCATACAGATTGAAGAGCTAGGAAGATAAAACGCATCCTTGTCTGATACCTTTACCAATTGGAAACCATTTCGTTTTTCCATATTCCTAACAGTGGCCTCTTGTCCGGAGTATAGATGCTGTGGCACACCCATTTCCTTTAAAGCCAACTCTAGCTTTTAATGATATACACAGTCAAAAGCTTTGCTGTAATCTATGAAACAAGCTAATTTTCTTTTGAAATTCTCTTGTATGCTTCAGTAGCCAATGTAAATTTGCAATATGATCGCTAGTGGCTCTTCCTTTTCTGAACCCAGTCTCTGGTATCTCCAAGTAAAAATTTCTTAGGTATCAAGTGTTGGAAAAGGTGCCTTGAACCATGAAGAAAGGCAGGGTATAAATCTTTTAATAACTATTTTTTCTCTGTTTCAGGGGCTCATGAGTTGATTATAGGTAGGAACTCTGGTTCAATGGTTTACTGAGAAACACATGTGTGTGAGCAGAAGATACTAGGTTCAACCTCCAGTTAAAAAAAAAACCTCAGGAAACAGATCTGAGGAAAGACTTTTTTCTCTATGAGAACTACAAGAACTACTGTCAGTCAAAGTAGATGATACAGAGCTGGATGGACCCATTGTATAATGCAATGCTATACTTCATGGCTTTTATGTCTATGGTTGGTGGCATGAGTTTCTGGCCCTCCTGTGAAGGACAGGAGAAAGGCATTATATAGATGCTATTGCTGCCTAGTACCCTTTGAGAAATCCTGATCTTGTCATATCTTGGAAGCTAACCAGGGTTGGCCCTGGTACATATTTGGATGGGTGATCACCAAGGAAGTCCAGGGTCACCACACAGAGGGCAGGTAATGGCAAACCAGCTCCTGAACGTCTCTTGGTTTGAAAACCCTATGGGATTGCCATAAGTCACCAGTGACTTGTTGGCACTTCATACACACACACGCGCACACACACACTCTGAGAAAGCAAAACAGTAAAGCTTATTCTTGCTGTTCTCCTGTTTTGAATAATATCTACAGGAAGTGGCAGTATGTTGGAGGAGGTCAGGTTGGTCTGGACCTTATGCAGCTCATAGTGAATGCATGGCAGGAATCTAGGTACTCAGAAAATAATCAGGAATATTGATAACTCACTAAAAGTCTGAAGCTGACTGAAGGCTTGAATAGTCCTGAAGACTATCTCTATACACCTGCATCCCTGGAAATAATTGTTAGGAATTAAAGGAACTATGCTTGATTCCAGTGATCTACACTTGATGGGTATGGGGGTTGGTGTGAATGTCAAGGAACATCATCCTGAGCTGTGGATGGTTCCAAGGACTGGAGTTATATGACAAAGGAAGGGTTACTAGTTCAAACAGAGTTTGAAGGTGTCCTTTGAGGTTCCTTTTACTGTGCTGTAAGTATCTCTTATAGACTGACTGATTCTGGAGGTGGCTCCTTATTCCAGGTCTCCTTGTCCATGATGACTTTGGATCCTCCATCTGATAAGGCATTGTCAGGTGCTGCATAGTGCACAGCAATGCTCTTGTGCTATCAAGTTTACAGCTTGAACCTCTAATTATGGACAGCTCCACCATATTGTGCCCCCCCAATTTTTCTTCTGGGAACAGGATTAGCTCTGCCCAGCAATAAGATGAAGCAGAGATAGATACATTTTCCAAATCCCACTGGCTATCAAGGTCTTCAATATTTTTATCTCTATGCTCATTCTCACAATCTGCATCCAAACTCCACCCTGAGCCTCAAAGTCATCTCTTATGATGATGGCCAATTTCACAGGCATGGACATTAGCTCCTTCTCTTAAGGAACCATATTTCCCTGTATTTTTCAGTGATAATGCAACAGAAAGCTTTTTGGTGCACCTCCACTTAAGCCACGTAGCCATGATGCACATGCAATTATACTTCACATGTGTAATAGCTGCATATGTAGGCCCAAAGCGGCTTACATAATTCTCTTTTCCATTTTGTTCTCACAACCACCCTGTGAGGTAGTCTAGGATGAGAGTGCGTGACTAGCCCTAGGTCAGCTCAGTAAGCTCCTGTGGCAGAGCAGGAATTTGAACCTGGTTCTCCCAGATCTTAGTCTGACACTCTAACCACTATGTCACACTTGCACATGTTACCACAATGCACTGCTCACTGACTGGTCCCTACTCTACTTCATAGGCAGCAGCTGGCAGTGGTATGGAGACTCAGAGTGCAATAATATTCTTTTACTAGATTTTACTAGTAAGAGGTAGAGAATGAGACGCTGGGCAGCAGTGTGCTTGCTATATTGTCTAGTTCTTGCCTAACTACACCCCTTTCCTACCAACACGTACTGATAAGTCTAACAGTTATGAGTACACAATATATAAAGCTCACCATTTATACTAGATGTGTACAAGAAAAGCAAGGTAACAAGAAACAAAACCATTACAAAAACTTTGGATGGAGCTGCTTGCATTTTTGGGCAAGGCTGTTTATCAGTCTTGCCTGGCCTGTGTTCATTGGGGATCATTCAGCTGAAAATGAGTCTGCATGTTACTGTGGAAGAAGGCAGTTTTGCAAATAAAGAGACAACGTAATGTTCCATTGAGATGAACTGAATCTGCATGGAGATTAAGGTTGTGCAAATAGTCCTCTGGAATATTCCAATGACAACAATATTTTCCAGAATAAAATAATGAAAAATATTTTCTAGTTTAATTTATCTGAGATACACCAACAGAAATAGAATGCTGGGGGGGAAATTAAAGTGCCAGCATGTTATACATTTAAAAACTAGACAGATTTCACATCCCTATATTCTGTAGCGCCACCAAATGAGAAGGGAACACTCACTGGAGAAGACCCTGATGCTGGGAAAGATTGAAGGTCAAAGAAGAAGGGGATGGCAAAGGATGAGATGGTTGGACAGTGTTATCGATGCAACGAACATGAAATTAAGCAAACTCCGGAGCACAACAGAAGACAGGAGGGCCTGGCATGATGTGGTCCATGAGGTCGCAAAGAGTCAGACTCGACTGGGCGACTGGAAAATACTGGATTCGGGAGGCGAGTTGTATGATGATCATAGCAAAGACTTTATTAGTGAATCAGCATGTTCAGGAGATGGTCAGATCAAGCATGCAGCCAGGGCTCCAGGGCCCTGCTTATATGCCGGCCGGAGCCACACCTCTGGCCGCACCCAAAATACCTGATAGGGGCTTAGCATATGCGCATAGTTCTGATAGGGCCTTAGGTCTTAAGTTGTAGTTCATAGGTCCCCTGTGGAAGACCTAGGCTGGCTATTGGTGGTCGTTTTGGATCCGACTGTCTATTGTTCTACCTGGCTGAAGCTCAGGTAGAATCGGGCCATGTGCTCTGACCACATGGTGGTCGCCATTTCGTGACTAGTACACAACAGCGACTGAACAACAACAATGGTTCTGAGTAATTATCTAAACAAAATGGTGCTCAAGATTGGACTAGATATAGCTTCCCTCATCTTCAGTACCACTTGGACAGAAAGAAATGAAGAAATCTACAGTACAACTCTAAGCAGAGTTACATCTCCTAAGCCCATTGACTTCAATCAACTAAGATGGGTGTAACTCCATCGAGGAGCACACTGCTAGAAAATAAAAAGAAATTTAGAAAATAAAAGGAGCTAGCCTGACAAAAATGAGACAAAGTTGCCACTATTTTAATGAAATGAGACATAATCCAGTTCGCTAAGTTAAACATAAACTTTAAATCTCCTACTTGTGATGTGAAATAATAGCAAAAAGATAGCATTCAAGTACTGAAGCATCTTGGATTTGAGGTTGTTCAACCAAATTCCACTTATTACACATTTGGTGTAAAATTATAAAATAGTTCGAACACATGGGGGGATTGGAGTTTTCAGTTTGGATGTGTGACAACAACTAAGAGTATTTCAGCATCTACAGAAATATGCAACTGAAGATTTAAGCATAATGTTCCACTGAGATGAACTGAATCTGCATGGAGATTAAGGTTGTGCAAATAGTCCTTTGGGATATTCCAATGACAACAATATTTTCCAGAATAAAATAATGAAAAATATTTTCTAGTTTAATTTATCTGAGATACACCAACAGAAATAGAATGCTGGGGGGGAAATTACGGTGCCAGCGCGTTATAAATTTAAAAACTAGACAGATTTCATACCCCTATATTCTGTAGGTCCACCAAATAAGAAGGGAGCACTCACTGGAGAAGACCCTGATGCTGGGAAAGATTGAAGGTCAAAGAAGGGGACGGCAGAGGATGAGATAGTTGGACAGTGTCATTGATGCAACAGACATGAAGTTGAGCAGGCTCTGGAGGACGGCAGAGGACAGGAGGGCTGGGTGTGGTGTGGTCCACAAGGTCATGAAGAGTCGGACTCAACTGTGCAACTGAACAACAATATTCTGCAGTACTGACAATAATGCCATCACACTTCTGTGAAATATACAGGGATGTTTCAGCACCTTGCATCTAACTGTGTCAGCAGAAAGCTTTGTAGTCCTCTTCTGATCCCTCCCCTTCTGCTTGAGGCTTTAACCCCAGGAGCTGAATAGTAGCAGTACTAAAACAACTGAAACAAAATTAAGTCTTAGGCCATATCTGCACATAGGCTTTGGAAACATTTAGAAGTCTGTTTGATGCACTTTAGGATTTCTTTGCACATTAACTTAATAGGTATAAGAACATAAGAGAAGCCATGTTGGATCAGGCCAGTGGCACATCCAGTCCAACACTCCATGTCACTCAGTGGCCCAAACCCCGGTGCCATTAGGAGGTCTACCAGCAGGGCCACCTAAAATGTTTTAATGTATGCCTAAAAATGTGAAGTGTGAATCTAACAACCAGGTCACATCCAGTCAGCATTTCTGCCAGTGAAAAGGGAAGGAATGCATCCCCTATGGTCAGTGAAAAATACTGGGGTCGGAGACACATCTCAGTGAATCAGCACATGAAGTTTATTAGGTGGTAGGAGATGATATGTCTGAGCTGGGCTCAGGGGTCTGCTTATATGCGCACCTAAACTGCGCCCCCAGTCTCACCCACACACTCTGATAGGATTACAATTAATACAATTAAGTCTCCCCAGGTCATTGGCCCCTATTTGCATCCTGTCTGACCGATAGGTCTAAATTACAATCCGGCCAGTCTATTGTGTACTGGAGCAAAGCTCTGACTGTGCCTGGCCATGTGCTTGCCCCGGACTGCATGGCCTGACCACATGGCGGTCACCATTAGAACACAACAGTCAGTAAAGAGGATGTGTTAGGAGTCATGATAACTGCATGGACCAATGCCATGCAGGTTGGGGCCTGAAGCAAGGAGATCAACTGGGGAAAATTAAGTGCAAAAATTGGTTGAATCTAATCTGAACATGTCAATATAATTCAGTAAACCATAATTACTCTCAGCTCCCTGTTGAAATGTCCAGTCTGTGGATTTATCCTGCTACTCAGAATCCAAATGGGAATTTGAATCCATTTCTCCCCAGCCCAAGCCCTGCATGGTATAATCACTATACCACAAGGGCACTTGTCACTGGTATGTATCCAATCACTCTGCCCATCAGAGTTTGAAGCCCAATAGAACTTCTTCCAAATAAAAGGCTTCCCAGTGCACCACCACTTTCTACACTGTAGTCTTTGCCCCTTGTGAGAACACACTGCTAGCAACTGTAGAGGAAGGAATGATTGTCAAGCCAATCCACATTTGTAGGAGGGGAAACATTTATAGCAGTCAATCTGAGGCAGAAGATCTCCCCCCTTGCTTACCTGTTAGGGTGCATTGCCCTTGGAATAGATGGTCCAGGTTGTTGTTTGTGTCTTGAGGAGGATTACCTGTAAGAGTTTGAGCAGGCTGGTGTTAGCAGTGTTGCTTGAATAAAGAGTTCCCTTTTGTGCAAAGTGCTTGAGTTCCCACCACTCGCTCCTCTAAGTGTGCCCAGCAAGAAGCCAGAGACATATGTACCCTACCATGTGAGAGCTATGGGTGTCTTAGTTGGTGAGCTGTAGTGGTTAGAGTGTCAGACTAGTATCCGGCAGACCCAGTTTGAATCCCCACTCTGTCATGAAAGTTTGCTGGGTGGCCTTGGGCCAGTCACACACTCTCAGCCTAACCACCTCACAGGGTTGTTGTGAGGATAAAATGGAGGAAAGGAGAACAATGTAAGCCACTCTGGGTTCCCGGGGGGGGGGGGAAGGAGGCAAGATATAAGTAAAGTAAATAAATAATAGTCTAAATATTACATTTGGTGGGCATGATTGGCTCAGCTTTCTTGGACCAGCTGTTTAGGCACAGTGCGTGGAAGGTGGAGTGGGACTTTTGTTATTCCCTCTCTTTGAATTCACCGTGTGTGTTTATACTTATAGCAGCTTTTCCATTAGCATAATGTTGCAACACTGCCAGGGTGGGCTATGGGCTGATGGGGCTCATGTTACCAAATAAGCTTCACTTCTCCCATAGCACACACTGGCACTGCCCATTTCTGGCCCCTTTACCAGTGCAGCTGAACCAGTGCTGGCTTTATACTGTATACTTTATGCAGGGTGCTGTGTAACTCTATAATATTTACATTGGCATGGGGCTTGACTGCTGTTCCAAGCTATTAGCAATGGATGTTGGGCCCATACTTGCCAAAGGTACTGGACCATTTTGTTTCAAGATAGACGACTGTGAGGAGGTGGGCTGGTGCTAGCAGCTCAGAGCAATGGCTGTATGAAAATCTGTGGCTGACAGGTTGTGTGGTGCAGATATTGCCCTTCAACCTTCTTATCAGTGGGGCTACTAGAGGGTGTAGCAGCATCACCCTTGTAGCTGCTGGTGTGATTTTGGGTCAGTCATAAGTTCTTTCAGAACTGCTCTCTCAAGGGCAGTTCATTCTCCCACCCGCCAAAAAACATTTTATTTAATTTTATTCATTTTTTTCATATAACATACAAACCAGTAATATTTCAACTGTGTTATTTCTTTGTCATACATAAAAATAGGATTAAAAAATACTAACTACATCAGACATTTATAAACAGCTGAACATCCACGTATATAAAATTAGCTTAATTATTTTTAAGGTAACAACATTAGTCTATAACAACTATGTTTTTCAAAGGGAGATTTACTAATAGGATTAGTATCTAGATACTGCGTGGACCTGGCCACAGTGATCCATGCAACAGTCACCTCGAGGCTAGACTATTGTAACACTCTCTACATGGGGCTGCCCTTGGTGCAAATCCAGAGGCTTCAGCTGGTGCAGAATGCCGCAGCAAGGTTGTTGATGTGTCTCCCGAGGCGGGAGCACATACGACCAGCGCTAGAGGCACTGCACTGGCTACCAGTAGCGTACCGGATTCGCTTCAAGGTGCTGGTACTGGCCTTTAAAGCCCTAAATGGCCACAGTGGCCAATCACTCTGCCCATCAGAGTTTGAAGCCTGGGTCTGACCTACCTAAGGGACCGCCTTTCCCCGTATGTACCCCAGAGAGCACTTCGGTCCGGGCCCCAACATCGCCTAGCTATACCTGGCCTAAGAGAAGCCAGGCTCACTGCCACCAGGGGGAGGGCTTTTTCGGTGGTGGCCCCTAGCTGGTGGAATGAGCTCCCGGAGGAGATCAGGGCCCTGCGGGATCTGATGCAGTTCTGCATGGCCTGTAAGACGGAGCTCTTTCGCCAGGCATTTGAATAGGGACCACCGCTGTCCTTTTTGTCCCACCCTTGCCACCCAGTGACTACCAATGTGCAACACAATTATTACCATCTAGTCGCTGAGGACCCTGTGTGCTCCCAACATCAGATTGTATGTAACATCAGTTGATACGCCATCAGATAGTATTGAGCACTTTAATATTTGTATTGTGTAATAATGTCAATAATGACTTATAATGTTTTAACTGTTTTTAACTGTTTTATTGTGAACGAGGTTCACCTAATTATGTAAGCCGCTCTGAGCCTGCTGTGCAGGGAGAGCGGCCTAAAAGCCGAATTAAATAAATAAATAAAATAAATAAATCTATTTTTTCCAGAACTGTGTTCCACTTACTGAAAAAGGACTGATAGGCAGAATAGCTCAAGAGAGCTCTCCCAGCCCCACCTACCTTACAGGGTGTCTGTTGTGGGGAGGGGAAGGGAAAGGGATTGTAAGCCACTCTGAAACTCCTTCGGGTAGTGAAGGGCGGGGTATAAATCCAATCTCTTCATCTTTTTCAATGGGGAGGTGGTTGAATACTCACCTTGGTCCGCTGTCTCCCATCAGGGTTTTCCTCTCAGTCTTTGCAAGTCCGCCTCCTTCTCTGATTGACAGGAGAGTAGCCCCCTATACGGCTGGGGGCCTGTCTACTTGAGGGACCACCTTTCCCCATATGTTCCCCAGAGAGCACTGAGGTCAGGGTCACAAAACCGCCTGACTCTCCCTGGCCCGAAAGACGCCAGATTGGCTGTTACTAGAACTCAGGCCTTTTCAGTGGCAGTTCCTCACTGGTGGAATGAACTCCCAGAAGACATTAGGGCCCTGTGGGACCTTTTACAGTTCTGCAGGGCCTGTAAAATGGAGCGCTTCCACCAGGCTGTCGACTAGGAGCTGTCACTGATGAATGAGCCATTGGAAACTGCCCTGTGCTACAATGTTAGGTTGCCTCTTTGTATCAGACCATTCACAGAAGCCGTCATCTGCACCTGCTAGCACTTTATGCTATTTGTTGTTATGTAATTTTACTGTATTTACTGTATTTTATTGTTTTACCACATTTTAATTGTTGTACGCTGCCTTGAGCCAATTCGTCCAGCAAGACAGGATATAAATTGAAAGTAATAAATAATAAATAAGATAAATAAATCCCACATGTTGTCTCCCTCCACAGGAAAAGCTGACCTGCACTGTTGGGGGCCAGCTCCACTCTCTCACCATCTGGCCACCATTGGGCTGCTGAGGTATGGCCGCCATTTCTTGCTTGTCTGATCACAAAGTCACATTGCTGCCAGCCTGCTGCGCACCTCTATCTTCATGAGGAATCCCAGCCCAGCTGCCTAGCCCACTGCATGCCTCCCCTCTGGAGCTGAAGGTATGCCCCATGTTTGTTGCCCTTCCTGTTGCCATTCCATCCACCTGCCTGGTCACCACAGCAGCTGTACGAGCAGGCCTGTAGCCCCCAACTGGTCCTGGACAAAGTTGTGAAAGAAACAGTGTTGTTAAGACACTTCCAGGGACTGCAGTTTCCTCACATTGCATTTTGTCCTCATTTATTTATTTTGCATTGAATCATTTCATTGCTTGGATTCTTAAGCAGCCAGTTGCTGAACATTTGGCACATTATATGTCATACTGATCCCAGAACACAATTGCATAATATACCATGTTTCCACATTTAAAATTTTTATAAATTACCAGTGGATGGCCATACTTTTGTAGAATTCACTTGCTCTCAGTAAAGCAAACAATCATTCTGTCTGTGTCAAGTCACTCCAGTGCAATGACATGAAAGACTTCTACAATTAGGAACAAAAATGCCTTCTGCTTTGCCATTGCAGCACTATTTTGTGCTCCATGGGCTTTCTATGCTAAGATCTTTGTGCCTTCAATCATAACCACCCCCCAAAACTCTTCTGCTAAGAATGTCTGCAGTCAGCTTGCACTGCAGAATTTAACTGTTTTGGGGTAACGTTTTGCCTCTCTTAGGTAATTTTGGACAGAAAGATTTCAGATATGCAGGTTCCCCACAATTATGACATCTCTTACTTATCCAGGTTGTGACTACAGGGGTAGGTTCCTGAGAAAGGTTTATGAAGGGACAAGTTGGTGTGTGTGTGTGTGTGTGTGTGTGTGTGTGGGCAACAGTGGGAGAGCTTCTAGTGTCCAGGCCCCACTGGTGGACCTCCTGATGGCACCTGATATTTTTGGCCACTGTGTGAGAGTGTTGGACTGGGTGGGCCACTGGCCTGATCCAGCATTGGCCTCTCTTATGTTCTATATAAGGTGGATCTGTAGTTCAAGGTGAAGGTGTTTTTCTCCAAACTGTCTCAGTGAAGGCTAATAGCATCTGCTATCTGGGCTAATTGGACCAGTTATTTATTTTGCACAGGCCCCTTATATGCTCCAGGCAAGAAATAATAAAACAGATCCACTCCAGCAAGATTGATTTCTGAGTTATATCTTCAGATCCATTCCTCCAGCTACTCAAAATGCAATCTAGTCTTTACCCTAGCTGGCTGAAGATTTCATCATTTATTCAATTTATTTAAAATATGTGTATCCCACCTTTCCACACTGCCCAAGGCACCGTATGCTTTGTATGAAGAGTCCTGAATTCTTTTGCTTTGTATTGCAAAGTTAGTCCAAATGGTTCTGTTATATGAGTTTTACACAGTTCACAGGGTTGGATCTAGTAGACTTCCATATATACTAGAGGATTTGCAAAAGTGGAAAAAGATTGTGGTAATAGCCTGGATTGTTAAACTTCAAACATGCATTTCTGATCTATTTTGTATGCATGCAGAACTACACTAAGTGAGCTTGCATTTCCATTTATGCATAATTGGACCCAACCCATAGTCTCTAGTTTTCTCAAGCCTCATTTCTTCAGAAAGTTAATTTAAAGGTAACCCCCCCACAAATCTGACACCATAAATCATGAGTTCATCATTAAATATCCTGAAATCATTTCATGCTCTCTTAAAACTGACAAAAACATTTCTCTGTCTTCACCTTTCTGGTATGAGGGGGACCTCTTCAAGCCAAAGTGGGGTGTGGGTGGGATCAGTGGTGCTGATTTGGGCTGCCTCTGTCACTTTCTCACATGCTCTTCTCCCCAGCCGTCTATCCAGCCCTAGGAGAGTTTATTCCCAGGGTCTTGGGATTCTTATGGAGTAACAGCCATACAGGTCAGGAGGCTGCTGTGGGGGTAGTGGTGAAATCTTCAGTTGCATATTTCTGTAGATGCTGAAATACTCTAGTTGTTGTCACACATTCAGACTGCAAACTCCACTCCCCCCCAAGTGTTTGAACTATTTTATAGTTCTACACCAAATGTGTAATAAGTGGAATTTGGTTGAACAACCTCAAATCCAAAGTGCTTCAGTACTTGAATTATATTTTTACTATTATTTCACATGACAAGTAGGAGATTTAAACTTTATGTTTAATTTAGTGAACTGGATTATGTCTCACTTCATAAAAATAGTGGCAACTTTGTCTCATTTTTGTCAGGCTAGCTCCTTTTCTTTTCTTTTTTAAATTTTTTTTCTAGCAGTGTGCTCCTCAATGGAGTTACACCCATCTTAGTTAATTGAAGTCAATGGGCTTAGAAGAATGTAACTTTGCTTAGAGTCGTGCTGTAGATTTCTTCATTTCTTTCAGTCCAAATGGTACTGAAGATGAGGGAAGCTATATCTAGTCCAATCTTGAGCACCATTTTGTTCAGGTAATTACTCAAAACCATAGCAGCCCTCAAAAGCTCTTATTTGTCTGACAGAAAGATTTTCTGATTGAAGGCTTCAGTGGGGAAAATAGTTTTTGTATACTCAGTTAAAAGAAGGTGAATGCATTAATCAGGGCTATTATTGTAGAAAAAGCCCAGCAGGATGTCCCCACCCACCCTCAGAATGCCCCCCAAATTCCCCCCACTGGAGCAATGAGGGGTCCTGGCAACCCTATCACAGCATCAACATGGATCCATCTGTGGATACTTAAATCCAGAAATGGGAACCATTAACAGACAAGACAGATATTTACACAAATCTGAGAAATTGAAAAAAGGTGGTTTCCCTCCCATAATAAAAGCAGTGCCTGTACCTTTAAGAAATGAAAGCCTTCTGAGATATTGGCTAGTCTGTGGGTTGCTAGGCAACCATAGCAATACTGCTAAGCTTCAAACCTTGGTTTCTATTGATAAAAGGAAGGGTAGAGGGCCCTTTCCCAGGCTACCTTGGGCTTTAGTCTACCCCTGCCCCTTTCTTTCTTGCTCTCAAGGGAGGACTCATTGAGGCAAGGCCCAGCAGCAACCACTAGGCAACTTACTACAATTTGCATGACTCACCCAGATGCAGTAGTAGCTATCTGATGATGAAATGCCACACAACTTATCTGGGCCCAACAGCAGTGTCTGCACCTCTTGTGTGACTTGGCTGGGCCTGGTAGTGGCCAACACACAGCTCACATGAGTGATTTGCTACTGCATGACTTTTGCAACTTTTCCGGTTGTTATGGAGAGAAAAGCTGCTGAGGGAGGGAAAATTGAAAGCCAGTATGGTGTAGTGGTTAGAGTGTCAGTCTAATGTCACTCTCTCTGAGCTTAATCTACCTCACAGGGTTGTTGTGAATATGAAGTGAAGTAAATAAATAATAAGGCTGCAGACTGGGGGGCGGGGGGAGACAAAAGAAATGTTGGTTGGTGAGTGGGAACAAAGCAGGGAAAAAGGAGAGGATATGGGGGCTGCCAGGAAGGAAACAGTGTGGGGAAGGGGATATAGGGGGAAATGAAGTGACCCTTGCAAGTCTTTGCAAGTTCCCTGCTTGTTGTTTCTGTGGTAGGAGAGCTCACGTGCACATTTCAGCTGTGACAATGAGTTCTTTCAAAAGTTCAGCTGAATGGACTTGTGTGTGGAACTTGCTTTTATAAATGGGAATAATTTCTCATCCTGTAATTGACAGGTTAATATGTGAATAATGCATTAGTTTTTCTGCTCTCTGGCTTAGTTCTGGCTGCGCATTTAATGGGGTTAAGTGGGGGAGATAAGCAAAAGGAGTATTTCTTGCCTTTGTCTTCCAACTTGTGCAAAGTACAGGAGAGTTTAGTCTTCTGTTTGATGGGCTTTAATGAACTCACATCTTATAGGGGGTTACCATTAAAATATATACATTTATATATTGCAATAATGCTATAGCATTTTTAAAAAGTTGCTGACACTGCCCAGAGCTAGCTGTGCTAATTTTTATGAAATGAGAACCCTCTCCACAAAAATCCTTGGATTCAGGACAGTTTAATCCCTTCACATTCAGAGCAACTGAACCAGTTTTACTCTGTTGCAGAGCAGCCAGAAGGATAACCAGACATTACTGTTGTGTTAAAATGCATGGCTTTTACTGTGTTTGCAATGGTCAAGAGGTTTGCAATGGTCACTGTAAAGTGGTTAACGAATACAAAACCAATAACATGCCCTGGATCTTCAGCAAAGCACAAATATAGAATTTTCTGTTTGGCTTCCAAGAAGCAATGAATGTGAAGCCTGTTGGCAAAGATGTCTGCATTAAATATCTAATGTTTCTGTCAGCCAGAATTAATTGGGAGTTTGGACAGTTGGATGTAAAGTATCTGAAATAAGGCAAAGGTGCACATCTCCCTACTCAAAGAGTGCTTATCAGTCTCCATTCAATCTGTTTCTTTTTATCCTTTTGAGGATGCTGAGCCTCTATTTCTTCCTCACCGGTGCTGTTAATAATTGTGTTGCCAGCTGTTAAGCTGAGGGGTTTTTTTTTATAGTTCCCCACCCAGCCCATGCCGGATGGTTGCCTAAAACAAATAGCTTATGAAAGTGAACCCTAGCATAAACTATGACCCGTGCACGCACAATTCACACAACTGTTTAATTGCATATACACAAGACATTCCTACACTTTTGTTTCTACAATGCTTTTATTAAAATTATCACTTTAATAGACTTTACCTTCTTGTCTGAGCAACATCATTAACTCTACGGAATCTACACAGAAATAAAGGAGCTCTTTCTGTTCCCTCACATCCTATTGAATAAAACACTATTTGAAAGGAAACTTTTCATCTCACAGGATGAATAGAAACCCTTTGCATTTTCTTGCCTTAAAAAGTGCAAATAATTTCTATACCGGTAGCAGGCCACAGTAATGAACTATTCGTGGGAAGCAACCGCTGTTTCCCAGTTTTAAGAATTCAGAAGATTGAAATGGAAAGAAAAATGGAGCTAAGTGTCAAATTGTTTGCTGAGAACTGACAAACAGCTGCAAGGCGAATTTGAATCTTCTCCTTATGGTGCAGTATATCACTCATCTCTTAACAGCTTAATCTTCTCCTCTGATGAAGAATGTGCAAGCTAGGCAGGAGCACATCATTCATTGTAACCCCAAAGGCCTGATGTTGTACCTGTGCAACTTTTAGGAGATGTAGCTGTGCTGCACAAGGCCCCAAGAGATGGTATAACTCAGATGTGGACATGATGTCCAAGACAGATGGGAAGCTGATGTTGGTTGCAATCCTGTCTGCATTCAGGGAGCTGGGGTTCCCTAGACCAGCAAACTCATGGATGCATTTTGACCATATAGAGTGAAAAGAAGGCTGTGGCTTGGAACCAACCAGCTATTCCTACTGATTTTTACCCACTTCTACTCCGCGTTACGGCTCCTGTCCCTTCCCTATATGCAGATGCCATGTCTACCCTGCTTCTAAGAGGATCCCCGCTTTCTATTTTCACCAGCTGAAGAACTAGTTGGATAGATAGTTTATCTCCACACAGGGGTTTTTTTTTGGTGAGTATTTTGTGTGTGGGTGTGTGTATGTGTGTATGCCTGGAAGTCATGGTTGACTTCTGGTGTCCCCTAGAAGGGCTTGGACATTTCAGAGAGGTGGCTTACTACTGCCTGCCTCTGCGTCCCAGCCCTGGTACTCCTTGGAGGTCTCCCTTCCAAGTACTTGCCAGAGTTAACCCCATTTAGCTTCTGAGATCTGACAAGATTGGGCTTGCCTGGGCTATCCCGGTCAGGGCTCCACACACAATTTTGAAGGAGGAGGTGGAGGAAGAGGAGGAAGAAGAAGAGTAGTTGGATTTATACCCTGCCCTTCACTTGGACTCTCAGAGTGGCTTACAATCTTCTTCCCTTCCTCACCCCACAACAGACACCCTGTGAGGTAGGTGAGGCTGAGAGAGCTCTGAGAGAACCCAAGGTCATCCAACTGGCTGCTTGTGGAGGAGCGGGGAATCAAACCTGGTTCTTCAGATTAGAGTCCGCTGCTTTTAAGGTAGGTCACCACACTCTTGTGCCTCTATTGTGCCAGTTCTAAATCCCTGTTGGTGTAACATCTTGATCCAAAATGCACTTACTCTGAGTTAAATTATATTGAAACCAATTGCAATTGATGAGGAATCCTTCTGCCTTTATTCTGGCAACCTAAAGAGTGGACAGGCAGATCACAGAGGATGGAATTGGTAGGGTGTTTTCCTGTGATATGTACTTTGCCATGCTGGAATGGGTTTAATTGCTTTATAATAACGGATAAAGCTGCTGCCTTGTTTTTCCAATTAGTCGTGTCTGTCTCTGTTTTCACAAAGTGCCCCTGGCAAGGTAAATAGGACCAGCAGTGAGCATTACTGAAAGCTGCAGCTGGCTGACAGTTGTGATTTTATGAAAACAATTTTTCCCCTTCAGTGTTTTGGGGTGGTGGTGGTGGGGGGAGAGGATATGAGCTTCAGCAGCAGTTGCCGGCAGCTTCCTTCAACTTCCCCTTTTAATTAAAAGGCTTAATTGGGAGTAATAAAAACTTCCAATTAAGCTTTTTTAAATAAAAACTAAAAGCTTTAAGTGGCTGTGGAAGAAGATGGCTGCAACTGAAATCCATAACTGGCAATTTCATTAGTAATAAGCTTTTGTTTTACTATGTGAAATGTCATAGTTTATGTTTCAAACTACATGCCTGCCAGTAAGGAGAGCTGGATCTTCTGGGCTTAAAAGAACCTTCTAATCAATCTGAGATATGACCAAAATGATTCAGAAAATAAACAGCTTTGTTATGAGACATGACAAATGAAGATTAAAATGACCTACCCAAACTCTTAACTCTTCTTTGAAAAGAATAATTGTGTGTTTGTGTGTGTGTGTGTGTGTGTGTGTGAATCTCCTTTACAGCTATTTACTCCCTTTTGGAAAAGGGAAACCAAATTATCCCTCCAATTAACAGGTGATAATATAAAAGAACATGTGAACTTTGGCCATAGGGGTACCACAGGGCTGCCAGTCTCCAGATAGTGCCTGGAGATCTTTTGGGACTACAACTGATCTCTAGACAACAGAGATAATTTCTTTTGGAGGGTGGATTCTGTGACGTTACACACAACTGAGTTTCCTAGTTTCCAGGAATTTCTCTACCTGGATTTGCCAATCCTAGGTATATAATAATATATTGAAAGGATAAATATACCATGTCAGCAATGAACCGATGTTTTGAATGTCACCTAAACCTGGAACACATCCAACAGTCTCCTGTGTTCATTGTGAAAAAAATGGTAGTGGTAAGCAAGCAATATTTTCCACCATTACCTATTTGAGCTGGAAAAATACTATTGTTGGGTTTCTGAGGAAACCTAGACTTTCCCACAACACAGTTTCAGAACAAAAGTCATTGTAGTTTTGCCTCAGCTTGCACTTTTAAACCACTAACTAGTTTTGTGAACATTACATTTTGACCTTTTCTTTGTCCATCTATTATTGACCACTTCCACATTTTTTTTGAAAGAGCACATTTCTGATTTCAGTTGCCCATAGCTTGACAGACTTTCATTAGTTCACTGATTTGGACAGCCTTGTCCTTCAGTGTTGCTATAATTTATGTTTTCTGCTCTAGCTGTTTCTGAAGGGCTAAATTACATGTTAGATAGGAGATCCATGATGAGATGCCTCAGCATTTTCTTTAGGGTTGCCAGTCTCTAGGTGGTGGCTAGAGATCCCCTGTGATTACAATTGATCTACAGGCATTAGAGATCAGTTCACCTATGGTATCATACCCCCCCCCCTCTCTCTCTCTCTATATATATATATATGGGCCACAGTGGCTCAAGTGGTTAAGATGCTGAACTGCAGACTGGAAGGTTCGTAGTTCAGCAGTTTGAGACCTGAGTGCTGCATGACAGAGTGAGCTCCTGTCTCTGGTCCCAGCTCCTGCCAACCTAGCAGTTCAAAAGCAAGAAATTGCAAGTAGATAAATAGGCACCACTTCAGTGGGAAGGTAACAGCGTTCCATGCATCTTGGTGTCTAGTCATGCCGGCCACATGACCACGGAAACGTCTTTGGACAGTGCTGGCTCTTCAGCTTGGAAACGGAGATGAGCACCGCATCCCTAGAGTCTTATTTGACTGGCTTTCGAGGAAGGGAAACCTTTACCTTTACTATAAATAAATTTACAACACAAAAGCAAAATATGAACTACAATCAACAACAATCATCTTAGTCATATATGACATAGATTCATAAATAATCATCTATCATCAACTACAATAATCTACAATATCTAGATTGTACCCTAAACATAAACTATAATAATCTATGTCATATGATTATCACACACTTATTTAGAACTTACTTATATACACTCTTAATTGTGCACTTCGATTTAAATGTCTTTATTTTTTCCTGCTATTTTCATATCTAACAGATGACCTCTGTAGACACCTGGATTGAGGTGGGTTGGTGCTGCTGTTTTTGCTTGGCCTTACAGCAGTATTTGACATGGTCAGTTATGACCTAATGACCCATCTCATTGCTGATGTGGGGATTTGTGGGACAGCCTTGAAATGGTTTCTTATTTCTTCACAGTTGCGGACAGAGGGTGGCCCCTGGGGAGAAGATTTCAGCATGACACCCTTTGGTGTGCGGTGTTCCCCAAGGGGCAATCTTCTCCTCAGTGTTATATAACATCTATATGCACCTTCTCACCCAGCTGATACGGAGTTTTGGGCTGGGATGTCACCAGAATGCTGATGGCACCCAGCTGTATCTGTTGATAGATGGCCGGCCAAATGCCACCACAGACAATCTGGCGAGGGGTCTAGAGGCTGTGACTGGTTGGTTGAAGCAGAACCAGCTGAAACTAAATCTATCAAAGACAGAGGTCATGTGGCTGAGCTGGGGAGATTCCAGGTTGGAATGCCAATTTCCAGCCCTTGATGGTGAGCCACTAACATCGAGGCCACTTGTGAAGGAGGAGAGAGAGAGGAGAGAGAGTAGAGATTGGATTTATACCCCGCCCTTCACTCAGAGTCTCAGAGCAGCTTACAAACAAACAAACAAACAAACAAATTGTTATTACAGACATATATTGCCTGACTCTTTCCTTTTCCCCTTTTCTATTCTAATTCAAATTTATTCCTGATTTTCAGTTATATAGTAAAAAATAATTTCCATTTTTTTCTTGGAATTCAGAGGTTGGTTTATTGTGTATATAAGATGTTAATTTTGCCATTATTGTATATTTATTCTTTTGTTCCTTCAAATCTGGGCATCTTTCTGCCTTCCATTTTGCTGCAAATATTACACTTGCCATCGTTACCATATACTTAAATAATTCACTGGGAATTCTTATAATATTGCTAGGTAGAATATTCCTATAACATACTTTTAGGATCCATCACAAACTTGAGTTTTAATATCTTTTGAATTTTTTTTCATACATCTCTATCCAATATTTTCTTGTTTTCTTACATGTCCATCACATATGATAGAATGTTACATCTATGTTTTGATATTTCCAGCATTTCCCGTTCTACTCTTTGTTTGCAAGATTTCTGGGAGTGATATACCATCTATAAAACATTTTATACCAGTTTTTAATATTTGACATTCAATACATTTGATTTCTTTTCTCCATAGATTGTCCCACTGGCTCATGCTAATATTTTCTCTAAAGTTTTGCATCCAATTTATCATACAATTTTTAAATTTGCTCTGTTTCTCTATCGTGTTGGAATAACATTCTATAGATTTTTCCTAGTAGGTGCTAATAGGTGCTTTGAGTCTCCCGTGATTAATCGTTCAAAAGCCGACCTCCTTCTTCTTTTTTTTTTGTAAAGAAATTTTTATTTTTCAAAAAAAAACAAACATCAAAAATAATACATTTACCTTATACAAATCCCTTTTTCCATATTATATAACATTTTGTTCTATTTGTACATTCTATTTTTATCTTGTTTTGGTGGTTTCCCACCACCTCTGAAGCATAACACATTTTCCATTTTATTCAAAATAGTAATACTATATCTATGTTTCATTTCTGGTAACGGTTATATATCTTTAAAATACTTATACACCAATTCTTATTTTCTATATTCTTATATATTTCTAAATAAAAACAGCTTCATTGTCTAATTTTAACTAAAACCTTCATATAATATATTTCTATTCCTTTATGCTATTATAACCATGTATAAATGTAGTTTTTCATATCCCAGTATTTTTCAACATATTCTTTCAAATCTTTCCAGTCTTCTCGAAAGGTCTCTGAGTAGAGATTATTCAATTTTCTAGTCCATTTATCCATTTCAGCCATATATAACAGTTTTTTCAACCATTCCCACACCTCTGGTATTTTTTCATTTTTCCAGTTTTGTGCATACACCATTCTTGCTGTTGTAATCATATACCATATTATTGTCCTTTTCTTTACATTTATCTCTTCTAGTTTAAGTCCTAGCAATAACATTTCATGCAACTTCTTAAATGTACATTTCAAGATTTTTTCCATTTCTGCATGTATTTTGGACCAATAAATCTTTGCTTTATCACAAGTCCACCACATATGATAAAAAGAACCTTCTTTCTTTTTACACTTCCAACATTTGTTAGACATATTCTGACCAATATTTGCAATTTTTTTTGGTGTCATATACTATCTATACATCATTTTAAAACAATTTTCTTTTAAGTTATAACACGTAGATATACTCATAGCATTTTTCCATAAAAATTCCCAAGATTCCATTTCAATGTCTTTGTTAAAGTTTATCGCCCATTTTACCATTTGTTCTTTTACCATTTCATCTGCATTAAACCATTTTAGCAAGACTTTATACATTTTAGAAATCATTTTTCCCCACCTTCCTCCCAAACTTGTTCTATTTCATTATTTTTTTCCCTGAAACCGTGTTTTTTTATCACTTCTATACAAATCATATATTTGTCTATATCTTAACCAACCATAATCAAAGTCAATCTGATGCTGCTCCTTCAGTTTGAAATCTTTGCCATGTCTTATTAATAAGTCTCTATACTTCAGCCAGTCTTGTCCTTTATATCTTGATGTTGGATGTAAGACTTCTGCGGGTACAATCCACATGGGTATCTCTTCTGAAAAAAAGTTTTTATATCTTGTCCACGTATCCATTAGTGTTCTTCTCAAATAGTGATGTTTAAACATATTGTCCATTTTTGTTTTACCATAATACAAATATGCATGCCACCCAAATCTACAATCATGACCTTCCAGGGACAATAACATTCTATCTTGTAACATAGTCCATGTTCCTACCCAGGTCAAACATATTGCATCATGGTATAACCTTAGATTTGGTAGTTGAAACCCTCCTCTTTCTTTGGCATCACACATTATTTTATCTTAATTCTTGGTTTTTTCCCTCCCCACACAAATTTAGACAGCTCCTTCTGCCAACATTTGAATGTTTTTACATCTTTCACAATTGGAATAGTTTGAAACAAAAACATTAATCATGGTAACACATTCATCTTGACCACCGCAATTCTACCCAGCAATGACAAATTCAATACATTCCACTTTTTAATATCCTGCATAATTTGCAACCATAATTTTTCATAATTATTTTTATGAAGATCAATATTTTTCATAGTTAGGTTTACACCCAGATATTTTGTCTTTTTCACCACCTCACATTCTGTAAGTTTTTGTAACTCGTTTTGTTTCTTATTTGACATATTTTTGCACATTACTTTCGATTTGTTCTTATTTACATAAAATCCTGCTAAGTCACCAAACTCTTTTACTCTCTGTAACAAATGTGGTAATGTGGATAAGGGGTCTTCCACTATAAACATCACATCATCTGCAAAGGCCCTATATTTAAAAGAAAAACTTTTAGTTGTTAAGCCTTTAATATCTTTGTCTTCCTTCACATTTAACAGTAGAACTTCTAAAATCCAAATAAATAGCAGCGGCGAGAGTGGGCATCCTTGTCTTGTTCCTTTTTCAACTTTAAAATCGTCTGTCTTTTCGGTATTAATTATTAATGAGGATTTCTGTTCTTTATATATTGCTTTAATGAAGTTAAGCATATATTCACCAATCTCAAGATGTTCTAAAACTTCAAACATAAAATCCCAGTTTAAATTATCAAACGCTTTCTCCGCATCTAAAAAGAAAAAGCCCACTTCTTTTTCAGGATGTTTGTCGTAGTACTCTATAGCATCCACTACTACTCTTAGATTGTCCCTTATTTGTCGATTAGGTAAGAACCCTGCTTGTTCTGTTTGTATAGGCTCTTTTAGTCTATCCACTATAATCTTAGCAAAAATCTTATAATCATTATTCAGTAAAGAAATCGGTCTATAATTCTTAACATTGGTCAAATCTTGATTTTCTTTCGGGATCAGTGAGATGGATGCATCTTTCCAGGTTTCTGGTACCTCTCCAGTAACTCTTATATCGTTCATCAATAGCAGTAACACCGGTGAAACTGACTCCTGTAACGTTTTGTAGAACTTCGCTGTAAATCCATCCGGTCCAGGTGCTTTACCTAATCTTGAGTCATTTATTGCATTTTTGATCTCTTGTAATGATACTGGATTATTAAATAGTTCTTTAATTTTCTCTGTTGGTTTTGGTAACTTTAATGTTTGCAGGTATTCTTCAATCTTTCTTCTGTCTTTGTTTTCCTTCTTAAAAAGTTTTGCATAGTATTTAAAAAAATTTTTTTTTATTCCTTTGTTATCTATTATCTCAATATTATCTCTTATCACTTTAGTGATAAATTTATTTTCACGTTTTTTCTTTAATTGCCATGCTAAGTATTTTCCGGGTTTATTTGCACCTTCAAATGCTTTTTGTTGAAGTTTTTTTAAGTTCCAGTACATCTCTTGGTTCAAAATGGCTTTTGCTTGGTCTTGTAGCATCCAAATTTCCTTTTGCAGTTTCTTTTTCCCTGGTTTTTTCTTCAGTTCTTCTTCCTTTGTTTTAATGGCTTGTAGAATATTTTCATATTGCTCTTTTTTCTTTTTATTATCTTTAGCATTTAGCGATATCAATAGTCCTCTCATCACTGCTTTGTATGCATCCCATACGGTTTGAATTTTAACTTCTTTCTGCATGTTTACTTGGAAGTATAGGTCTGTTTCTTCAAGTAATTTTTAAATTATTTCTTGATTATCTAATAAGTCCTCATTTATTCTCCATCTCTTTTGTTTTTTAATCTGCCCAGCTGTCCATAAACACAGATTGTGATCTGAGATTATTCTGGGTAAAATTTCCACTTTTCTTGTCTTAAAGGTTAGGTTAGTAGTCATCCAAATCATGTCAATTCTTGAATGTGAGTCATGTCTGTTAGAGTAAAAGGTAAAATCTTTTCCTTGTGGGTTAGCTTTCCTCCAAATATCTTCCAACTTTTCTTGTTTTATCAGTTCAAAAAATTTTTTTGGAAGCTTCCCTAACGTCTCATCCTTTCTTTTAGAGCGCCTGTCTAGTTTATTATCTACAGTTCCATTGAAGTCCCCTAACATCATAATTTGATCATAGTTTACATTGTCCAATTCCATTTGAAGTTCTTTAAAAATTTTTTCCTTAGCTCCATTCGGAGCATAAATGTTCACAATCAAAGTTTTCAATCCTTGCAGTAAAATTTCAATAGCTAAATATCTTCCATCTTTGTCTTTAAATATTACTTTAGGTTCCAAATCTTTTTTGACATATGTTACAACACCATTTTTTTTGTTGCTTGCTAAAGAATAAAATTCTTTTCCCAATTTTTTCCTTATTAAATATTTATGGTCTTGTTTTTTAAGATGAGCTTCTTGCAAACAAATTATATTACATTTTTGTTTTTCCAACCAATGACCTACCATTCTACGTTTTTGGGGTGAATTTAGTCCATTTACATTCCATGTAAGTATTTTGTAATCCATTTTGATATATTCTTAAATATCTCCAAAATCATCTTTATTCTCTCCCAGGAATGCATACATTTCTTCTGTGCTTTTAATCACTACTCTGGAGTTGCCATAATAAAAGCTTAGTCCTTGAGGTATTTCCCAACGAAATCTGATTTTTTCTCCTTCAGTTTATCCGTCAGACGCTTGAATTTTTTCCTTTCTTGCAGTATTGCTCTAGGCAATTCTTTCATTACTATGATTTTCTTTCCATCTATTACAAAAGGCACTTCCTTTTAAGCACTTCCTGTAGATTTGTTCTTTTGTTCTTTTCATTGTAAATTGGACAACCACATCTCTTGGTATGTTTTTGTCTCTTGCATATGTAGAATTAACTCTATAAACAAGATCCATGTGTTCTTTAACAACTTCTTCCTGTTCTTGTAAAAAATCTGCTATTGCTTCTTGCATTCTTGTAAAAATGTCCTCATTCAATTTTTCCTCGATCCCTCGAAATCTCAAATGATTTTGCACATCTTTATAGTGCATCATCTTTTCCATCCTCTCGTTCTCTCTCATTGTCTTATGGGTGCTTTTTTCCAGTTCTTTTACTTTAGTTTCTATATCTTGTGTTCTTGTGGATAATTTTTGAAATTCTGCTTTTAATTCCATGAAATTTTTATCTGCTTGAGCCGCTATATTATTCATTTTAACATTTACCTCTCCTATAGCGTCTAACATTTTCTTTTCCATTGCTTCCATAACGGCTAGTAGCTCTTTTTCTTTTTTTGCTGCCATTGTAGGAGAGGACCATGTAGCTGCTCTCGATCTTAGTCCGCGGTCCGTTTTGCCTCTTTAAAAAAGATCGATTTTATCTTGTTTTCCAAATCAAACACCAATTAGTGCATTCAAACAAGCTAATCTTGCCAAGTCAAATTATGTTGGTTTCAGCCTTCTAAGTTATATAATCTTTGAGATATTGCAGTTTAAAAATTTTATAAATCCAAAATGGCGGGCGCGACTTCTCTATGGTTAATGTCAAAGGTTATAGTCTTTTTACCTTGCTTCTGGCTTGCCGTAGTTTCCTTTTGTCGCTTCCTTTTATTTACTTGTCTGCTCTCTGCACGTCACTTCCTGTTATGGTCTTTCTGATCCGGCAGTATTTAGAGTCCCCTTTCTGGTCCGGCAGTATTTAGAGTCCCCTTTACCTTCTTCCGGTTCTTCTCCTTTTCCCTTCTTGTCTGCTCTGCTAGCCTTCACTTCCTGGTTCAGTCCTCACGTCTTAATCTCGCGATGCTTGGTTCCCTTCTCCCTCTTTGTCTCGCGATGCTTGGCTTCCCCTCCCGACTCTTCTTAACCGCAGGAATGTTAAACAACTTGTTTTTTTTTGGCTTTTTAAGTTCAAATTCGGGTTTTTAGCGCTTCAAAACTGCTCTCATCCAATCAACAACAGTCTATTGCTTCACCCGATCTGCTTTTCGTCTTTCAAAACGCGGCGGTGGTAAGGCAAAAAACTTTTTTCCGTTACCTTTTGTTGTTACTTCGCTTCAGATGTGGTCCCAACGTTTAAACTTTGTCTTCTTTGTTAAGGAATCAGGGGAATTGGAGGTTTTATGCTGAATTTTTCAGCTCAGCTCGGCTCCTTAGAGATACTCGCAAGAATCCTCTTTGGCTGCAGTGCTCAAGGTGTCAGAAAAGTCTCCTACGAGACTTTCCCTTCACCGAGGTTGCTCAAACCTGGATTATATTGCTTGCTGGTCCTCACACTACCTGTGTGAGGTTGCGTCAGGTGGATTAATCCACCCAAGCTGTCAGGAAGAGCCGCTGTCCGCCTTGCGCATTTGCAAAGCGTGTCAGACCTCCATTCCTCCGGCCGGAAACCAGCCGACCTCCTTCTTTGGCTATTTGTTCTTTAAATTTAGATATCATTTGATTATATAACAATCACAAAATGTTTTCCCCTTCATTTTGAACTTCTCACCAAGATTTCATTTGTCCTTGTCTGCCTGTCACGTACTCATAAGTTATATAGTCAGTTTTCTTTCTTGTACTGATATCGCAGTACACGTCAACTGGGGACGTCAATGGCGAGGTTAGTGGACTTACTCTGTTTTTACATTGAAACCATATTCTTAATAGTCCGTTCCTCAAAATATGATTACCATCTTGTCTGAATAATTTTTGATGATTTCTTAGTCCATAAAGAATTGTGGATTCCTTCCTTTATATCAATTGTTTACAGTTTAATATGCCCTCTGTTTGGATTTATAATCCAATCTGAAATCCAGAACAGTGCAGCTGCTTGACAGTACAATTTGATATTTGGTACAGCTAAACTTCCTCTTTTTTCATCCTGTAATAGTTTAACTCTTATTCTTGACTTCTTCCCATTCCATACAAAGTTATTTACCGTTTTCTGCCATTTGTTAAAGAATCTTTTCTTCTATGTAAATTGGTAGTGTTTGAAACATGGTATTATACTCTGTTGAAGTCCCTCCCCTTTCCAAACCCCACCATCCTCAGGCTCCACCCCAAAAAATCTTCAGGTATTCCCCAAGTTGGAGCAGGCAGCCTAGTTTTCTTTAAGAATACAAAAAACACCTGAGAGGAAAAGGCAAATTAGATCAAAATTGTGCTGTTAAGGGTGAATTAACCTTCCTCCATGCTGTTTTTCTGACAAAGCTAATATTGTCTGTAGTGGGAAACAAAGGACAGGTACCCATATTGTATCTGTCATTCTCCTTGCAATCACCACCAGCTGTGTGTGTTTGTGTGAGGTATGATTATATCATGGGACAGGGAAAGGGTTAAAATTCACTTCATCTATTATCACTGCTTCAGTTCAGTCCAACTCCCAAGGTGGTTTTTCAGTCTTAAATGTTGGGCGATCCCATCACAGATATTCCACATTGTGTGTAATTTGGTCCTGACAGAAATAAGTTGTTTTACTAGATTCTAGGAAGAATATGTTTTCATGAAATACTGACTGCTCATTGGCTTTAGACCAGGACAATTGATTTCCTCTGTTCAGGATATATCAGAAAAAGTACAATGTTTCATGAGATCTGTACAGAGTGCTATGCAAATCATTAATAACTGTGTTTCCTTGGCCCTTGTTTAATGTATTTATTAAACAAGCTAATTGACCAGGTATAATATTATTATAATATGCTGTATTGCTGGATTACACTTTTCCACAAAAGAATACTTTTTGGAATATATTAACAGGTAAGAAACTAGTGTTTATAATCTATAAAATCTTATAAATGGTGTTAAATTAATCCTTATTAAATGTTATAAATGGTATGTACTTAGCTATTTTTAGCTAGTTTTAACTCTCTCTCAGATTTGTTTTAAAATACAGCTTCTGAACCAACAGGATCCACATTAGCTTTTGTTACATACTTGGAGCCCCAGTTCTGTCAAAGGCTTTCCTTCATGCAATGCTGATATGTTGAATTACAAGAAGGGGAGAGATCATGATGAAAAAGAGATGGCTCTTTCAGCGTGTTGTGTTCCTTCTTAAAAAGCTTATCCCCACCAAAATAAATTTAATAGATCGGGGAGACCCTTTAAGGGAAATTGTAAGAGAGTATCAAGGTCTGACTGAATTGTGTTATCTTCCATTTCAAATCCTCTTCAAGCTAGATACAAAGAATAATAGCGATATATCCAATATGAAGACTCTGAAGATTTCGCTGACTCTGGATTAACAGAAAGATTTTTAGCTATCAGTGTTTAAGCTTCACTTCTCAGTCAGCCATTCCTGACAAGGCCAAAATAAGGTGCTAATAGCAGTCTCTGTAGAGTGGTTGTTTTTTCATTAGTTTAGGCAGAATGCCAATTAAAAAGGTATTGAGATAAAGCAACAGTGACTAGATTAAGTTTATGGATGATAAGAAAAGCCATTTACAGGTTCTATTTCAATCTGAATACACTACCCAAGGGAAAGACTTCTTATACTACAGTTTCTAATAGTGCCTGCCACTTTCTGAAGGGATATAGTTGCTGTTATGTCATAAACCTTGGCCTCTTGTAGTCTTGGAAGGCCTTTTAAAAACCCACAAATCAGCATAATTGCCATTTTAAAAATGAAATGCAACCAAGGTTCTTGTTGTTTTCTCCCCATTCTCTATTTAGATGTTTGTCTCTATTAAATTTATATCCTACTTCTCAACTACAAGGTCCTTAAATAGACTGATATTTCTAAGATATTTATCTCCTCCTTTCCAATGCATTTTGACTCATCCTTCTTCCAAGGAGTTTTAGAGATATGGTTCTGCCCTCTTTTTTCCTAATAGCATCCCAGTGAGGTAGGCAGGGTTGCCAGCTCTGAGTTGGGAAATACCTGGAGATTCTGGGGTGGGGCCTGGGGAGGGGAAGGTATGGGGAGGGGAGGATCTCATTAGGGTATAATATAAAAGCCCAGCATATTGGCACTTTCCGGCTCTCCCAATGGCTGTGCTATGCACTCCATCAGCCATTGGCCCATCAACCACCACTCAAGAGTACTTGCGTGCCATTGGCTGGATGCTAACTTCACTCCTCTCCCCCGCCCACTGCCAGCCTGGACACTCTTCCCTTACAGAATAAACTGCCAAAACGGCTGTCTCTCCTGACAAAGACACTTCTACTTCTGCTTGGTTCCTCTGCGGCAGGCTGGCTACTGAGGTGGGCCACCAGTTCTCAAACCATTCTCTTCTCTTTCTGCTGTGGGGCTAACTTTTCCCTCAGTGGCTGTTGCTAGGCAATCAACCTTGGTTCTCTCAGTAAAAAGGCAAAAGCAGGAGGCCCTTTCCAGGCCTATTTTGGCCTGTGTGGAGAACTCATTGGAGCCAGTCCTGACTAGGGTTGCCAGATCCAGGTTGGGAAATTCCTGGAGATTTTGTGGTGGAGTCTATGGAAGCCAGAGTTTGGAGAGGGGAGAAGCCTCAGCTGAACAGAATGCCATAGACTCTACCCTCCAAACCAGCCATTTCCTCCTGGGGAACCATTGCTGCCATTATCCAGGTGAGGGCTGGATATCACTCAGAATTACAATGGCTGTCTAGATGGCAGAGAACAGTTCCACAGGGGACAAGCTGTCTACCACTCTCAATTGGAGTTGCTGAAGCAACAAAAAACCAAGAAACTCTCAAACCTGCAGACAGCTAATCTTAACAACAAGAACTCCAACAATATCATCAACCCAGGGGTCATTTCGAGCAGGAGCTTGGGGGAGCTCAACTCCAGGAGTTGGTGCCAGCCCCCCTCCCCACAGGGGAATGTGTGCTTGTGTCATGGCTGCAGCAAAATGACCCTGTCCCCTGGAAAGGTCCTTGTTCCTCCGACCAGCCTTCTGAAGGCTTCAGCCACCACTGAAGCTATCCTCCCAGAATAGTGGTATTTCTGAGGCTTGGATTAGTAGCTGTCCCTTCTCTTTCTTTCTTTCTTTCTTTCTTTCTTTCTTTCTTTCTTTCTTTCTTTCTTTCTTTCTTTCTTTCTCTCTCTCTCTCTCTCTCTCTCTCTCTCTCTCTCTCTCTCTCAGTCTTTCTTGCCTTCTGACATTCTTCCAGTGATGTCAGGGGGTGTGGCATATGCAAATAAGTTATGCTAATGTGTTATGCTAATGAGCTCCTGCACCTCTTTTTCTACGAAATGACCCGAGTCAACCTATCATAGCACAGACTTAGGCCAGCAGAGGAATCAGTTCTTTCACATGGACTTTCATTGTGCCCCACCAAATCCACACATATGATTCATTTCTATGGGGACCTGGAAGCTTTTTTCTACTATGTACGCCTGTAGGTGTATTTTCTGTTGGAATATATAAGGTCTATAAGGCACCTACTTGAAGAAGATCAGAAGAACAGCCTATAGAGGACAGCTGAAGGACTGCTAGTTAGCATAGCTAGATTAGGGACTTCCCACAATTTCAAATTATGTTCTTCCTGTCTCCTGATTGGTTCTTTGAAGACTTTCTGCTCTGAGTCCTCCCCCTTGTTCCTGTCTCTCACAGCAGTTAGTCAGTTAGTTAAGCCTCTCTCTCTCTCCTTTGTTCTATCATAGTTTATTTCTTCTTTAATAAATGGAGTTATTTTCTTTAACAGTTAGTGCTCAGTTCCTCTGCATGTTTGAACTCTGCCAACAGGGTTATGGGCCCAGCATGCTTCTGCTGTGGAAAAGGGAAAAGTTTACATCAGTAGGTAAAAAAGAAGAAACTGCAAAGTGGCTGCTTCCTGCACAACTCAGCACAACTACCTACTAGAGAAGTTGACTGACAACAATTTTCTCATCTGGAGGGAGAGGATGAAAAGCCACTTGCTTGAAATGGGACTCTAGTATATCGTCAATTAATCCCAGCCAAGAGATGACACCCCAGCAATGCAGAAGTCCTGGTACATGCACAATGAGAAGGCAAGAGGAGCATTAATAAAAGGTTTGTCCAATAGAGATGTTTTGCAAGTCATTCAAATGCAGACTGCAAAGGCAGTCTGGACTGAATTGGAGAGACTTTATGTTAAGTCCTCTCTAAAGGACCAGCTCAATATCCAAAATAAGCTGTTTAGCATAAGGATCCTTGAAGGGGGTAATCTGTGAGAGCACTTTGATCAAATGCTTGCTCTGAGTCAAGAGCTAAGAAGTGCTGGCAACGATATTGCAGAACAGGATTTGGGTGTTTGATTTTAGTTAGTCTACCCAAGACATATGAAAATGTTGTATGCCACCCTGACCTGGATAGTCCTGGCAAACCTGATCTTGTCAGATCTTGTCAGATCTCAGAAGCAAAGCAGGGCCGACTCTGGCAAGTACTTGGAAAGGTGACTTCCAAGGAATACCAAAGGTGGGACACAGAGGCAGGCTAGTCAAGCCACCTCTCTGAAAAATGTCTGCACCCCCAGTAGGGGTCACCAGAAGTCAACCATGACTTCCAGGCAAGCACACAACACACACACACATTTTAAAAGTTGTATGCCAAATAGAGTCAAAAGGAAATCTGTCAAATGTGATAAATGAACTGGAATAAACATTCAAACATAAACAGCTTGAGGAGCCCAACAGAAAGGCTAAGCAGAATGCTGACAAACTAGCTCTATATGTAAATAATTAAAGCAAACTAACTTGTTATTCATGTGGAAAATGGGCATATTAAAAAGGACTGCAATGCTTTTAAAAAGAAGGGTGTCCCTCCAAAAAAAATAAAAGGGAAAAATTTGAATCAGCCAGCCCAGAAAAAGTGTTTTATATTAAGTAAATATGCAGCCAAGAGTTCTTCAATAGTGCATACTCAATGTATATGAATGCACACATTGACTTTTTTGAAATTGTAAATGAAGAAAAAAGAGACACTAAGTGAAGCTGATGGGAGAGCTGTTGTGGCAGAAAGGGTAGGATCAGGAACTATAAAATGCAGACTCCCCGATGGACAGGTCAGAGAAATCCTTACTGAGAACTGTTTGTATGCACCACAACTAGCAAATAATTTGCTTTCAGTAAGAGTTCTTGCAAAAAAAAGGAATGGTGACCTCATTTGGGGAAAGATGTCTTATCAAACAAGATGGTGAACGGATTGCAACAGGGAGAGTGCATGAAGATTTATAGGCCATTCTCTACATAGGACAAACAGGTCAAACCCTACCTCAAAGGATAAATGGACACAAATCTGACATCAAGAATCACAAAACTGAGAAACCTGCAGGAGAACATTTCAACCTCTCAGGGCACTCAACTGAAGACCTCAAAAGTAGCTGTTTTATTGCAAAGGAATTTCAGAAACGGACTGGAATGGGAGATTGCTGAATTCATAGGTGTCAACTACGTGGGGGCTTGGGGGCACAGGCCACCCCTGAAATTTCCCAGGGGGGAACTGAGCCCCCCCTAATGAAATGGGGCACCCACCCACCCGCCCACCGCTGTGCCTCCCTGCCTCCCTTCCTCGGCCTGCCCCCCTGCCCACTGCCCACCTGGCTCCCCTGAACCCACTCCCCTGAACCCACTCGCTCTCTCCCTCCCTCCCTCCTGGGGCCATCTGGGCAACTGCTGGGGCGACACTCTAGCAATTGCCCTGAAACTCTATGGCACCATAGAGTTTCAGGGTGATTGCCAGAGCGTTACCCTGGCAATGTGCCCGGTGTGATGATGTCACTTCCAGGTGACGTCATCCCACTGGGCAGTCGCCCGGATGGCCCTGGGAGGGAGGGAGATAGCGAGTGGGTTCAGGGGAGTAGGTTCAGGGGAGCCGGGAGTTGGGGAGGCTCTGGCGGCGGGGACATCATCCTGGCCCGCACGCGCACAAGAGCCCCCATCCCCCAGGAAATTAAAAAATCTACGCCCCTGGCTGAATTACAAGTTATTATAGCATTCAGGACAATGGTACCCCCAGGGCTTAACAAAGATATCAGGTTCTTATATGACTACACATGCTAAGTCACTCAGTTCTCACGTATACTCAGAATTAAACTTTGTTGGTCTTAAAGGTGCCACTGGACTCAAACTTAGTTCTCGCATCTGTTGTTGACTCTTTTATTATTTGTATGCTAATTTGCTGCTATTCACAGGTCTTACCAACAGCATTATTCCAATCTTAGCTGTACTTACACATCTTGACTCTAATTAGCCCTTCCTGGCAACTAACTCCCCTCTCTACCTATATGTAACCCTTGAGGAAATCTGTTTCAATGTATCTGAAGTGTGCATCGAGAAATGCTAAGTCAGTTCTCAGTTATACCCAGAACTGACCATTGTTGGTCTTGGAGGTGCCACTGGACTCAAGCTTAGTTCTCACTTCTGTTCGTTAACTCTTGTATTTGTATGCTAATTTGCTGTAATTCACAGATTTTATCAACTGCTTTAATCCAATCTCAGCTATACTTATCACCCAGTTACTTATGCATCTTGACTCTAACTTGCCCTTCCTGTCTCTAACCCCTATCCTGTCTCTACATATGTATAAGACTTGAGGAAACCTGTTTCAATGTATCTGAAGAAGTGTGCATGCAAACAAAAGCTTATACCCAGAATTAAACTTTGTTGGTCTTAAAGGTGCCACTGGGCTCAAACTTTGTTCTACAATGTTATTGTTATTAGATGCTGCTTCTCTGTTACTTCTGTTGGATTATATGAGTATTGTGTGTTTTTGCTTTTCTTGTTGATTTGATATATGGTAAGCTGCCTAGAGTTCTGTTTATAAAGTAGAATGGTGGGGTGTATGTATTCTAAATAATAGTCCAACTTTTAATTCTTGCCTATGAATGATGCATTTTCTGTTCTTTTAAATGAACATGGATCTATTAAAAGGTTGGCTGAGACTTTGCTGGACAGGAAAGCTTAACACCCCCCCCCCCTAAAAAAAAGTGAAAAAAACCCTTAAAATGCCTGGAAAATACACATTCTATTTCCAGTCTTGGCAACACTCTTCCTGAAATGGTTGAGATACCTACAGCCTTTTTATTATTTCAATTCTGTTTACACTTGCTGACAGGAAAAAAATGCATTATGCTGTTTTAAATGGCTTTTTTTGGCCACCCAAATGAATTTCATGCTTGCAGAGCAACGGGTGTAAACCAGGAACCATGGCTTTTGTTACTAACACATCAGGATCTTTGTTTAGCCATAATATTTGCATTCAAAACTGATGAATGAATTGTAGCATATTTTGATAAATAGTCTGTCTGGAGGGGAGCTTTAGTCATTCATCTGATTGATACTAACTTTTTATTATTATTCTGTAGTACTTATTCAGGTTTCCACTATATCGCTAGAGGTTAAATAGGAAACTATTGGTGAATATTGGAATCAGGATGTTTATGTTAGCTGTTAGTTCATCCTGGTAAACCAATTATGGGCCACAGTAGCTGCAACTCCATCTCCAGAAATCACATATCAGATCTGTTCAACAGGGTGTGAAATCATGCTGCCTTTTGACTGATAACATGTAGTATCACTTAAGTAGATGCTTTTTGTGTAGCTTATTACACATTTTGGGCAAGTAAATTCTAGCAGGGCCTAATATTTCCATGATAGTGATGGCATGGAAATTCAGTAGAATTCCACTCTCTCTCTCTCTCTCTCACACACACACACGAAGGTCAGTGGCAGATTTCCCTGTTCTCAATATACACCAATTTATCTGAAAAACTGTTTAAGCCCTACTAATGTATAGACACCCTGAAGAAATCCCTAATACATTTGTGAGTAGCTCTTCACATGAATGTCTCTAGTCTGGGGTGGGGCCTTCCACGAAGCTAAAATTCTTGCCCACCACACATCCAGTCTCCATTCACTTATTTGTTTATTTACATCATTTATAGTCTGACTTTTTTCACTGAGACTCAAGGCAGATCATGGAACACAAGAAAATTAAATCAACAGGAATGGGACATTCAATAAACAGTCTAAGGCTGCGGTCACATGGGCAAATTGATCCAGTGTGGCCCCGGTTCTAAGACATCCAGGGGTTTTTTTTTTGTAACAGGAGAGTTTGATCAGACTGACCCCTGTAATCCTTTCCACCGTGCGTTCATTCCTTTTTTGATTGTTCAGACATAGCAGTCAGGAAGTTGGGCAGTTGGGCAGCTTTTTAAAAATGATTACTCCACTGAGCATGTTCGAAGGCACTTATGGGAATTAATGCTTCAAACTCCTGGCACAATGGTGGCAACTGGTGGCCAATGGGATTGCTGGAGAAGGTTGCTGGGAAATGGAGTCCAGTATGATGAGAGTGTTTTTGAAACTGTGCTTCTGAGGAACCTTTCAGACATTTAAAAGATGGGCCGGGGGGAGAACACAGAAGCTTCATCCTGTGTCCTGTGTCTGCTGGTGCTTGGAGCGAAGCTGGAGTCACTGGCTTTGTTCTCAGACTCCCTCCCCCTCTCTCCCTCCCTCTCTGAAACAAATTCATAGTCAATTAACCCCTTCCCTATTCCATGTGCTGCAAAGCTGGAGGCAGGAGAGTGCTGAAACACGCGGGCAATGATCCAGGCATGCACACATCACTAATGTTTTTTTAAAAAAATTGGTGAAAGTGCAAAGAAAACGTTCAAACATCTTAAATGGCTTCAAATTGCTGGGAGGCAGTCCAGACAGGCAGAAATGCAGGGTGAAGCTGGAAACAACGGTAAGGTACTTGATTTTCCTGGTGTTGAGAAATCTGCAATGGAAGAGGGTTGATTGTGGGAGGGGATGAGTGCCAGATGGGAGACAGATTTGGCCCGTCTGATCATCCCTTTTACAGCCATTAGGGAATTAGGACGAAACCCTGCTCAAAATGCCCATGTGATCATAGCATGGTTCTGCAGATTTTTAGTAGGCCCTGGCACTCCTGCAGGCTGCTAGCAGAGAGTCTGAAAAGAGAAGCACTGAGTTCCTCCTATTCTCCTGCTTGCTCTGTGGCCTATTGGGATAGCCTCTTAAAGGCACAGCATACCTGGGACTCACTTATGTGAATATTCTCTCTCTCTATATGATCTCATGCACCAGTTATGCTGTCATCATCACCATTCCTGTTTGCTGTTATTTCCTGAGTAGCATTCGCTCCTTCCCAACCTGGGCATGGGCTGTCTTGACTGTTGCTCCAACTAGCTGGAATAATTTGCCAAAATTTGTCAAGAAGACATCATATCTTCTGATCTGTAAGGAGAGATGTGTGGCAGTTTTGCAAAGATTTCAGTTTGGGAGCATATTGCGATCATGGCTTTGTGCTTCTGTTTTGTTTTTTTAATAGTGTGGGCTAGGGGATGGTGTTCTCTCTGGCCATGGAGTCATTCCAGCACTTGACTATTTCACTTGATGGGAGTGACACACATCACTGATGAATGGGACATTTGATACAAGACTAATTTGGAGAATTTGCTCAACTACCACAGGCTTATTTGACTTGTTGTAGCAAATATATAACATTCAAGACAGCAACACCTCGTCTTATATAGATTCACATATGTATATACAAAATTCTGTGTGCATTTTTGGATGTGTGTTGCCTGGAATAATAAGGAATATTGACCACTGAGGAAGGCCCATAGGGGCTGAAACGCGTATGGTCCTTAGGTCAAAGGTTTTATCCATCAGCTTGATACGCACTGCAATTAGTTCTTTATGAACCTAGTTTTAAATGTCTGATACTTGGACTGTCTCTTTTAATTTAATTTTGTTTTATTTATGTGTACCCCCTAATAAATGTCTATATTTTCCATTATAATTATTCTGTTGTTAACTTGATCCTCTCGGTTCGCAGCTATTTGTTGGATAGAGTCCCCCCCCTTTTTTTTGCCTTTTGTCATTCCAGCATCTTCTCAATAGTATTAGCCTGGATTGCTTTGATAGCGCAGCAAGATTTGAGTCCAGTAGCACTAGGGTTGCCAGAGCTTACTTGTCTGCCGGCAGGGAGATCCTTGCTTGATTCCTGGGTCTTCTGATGTATATGCATAGTGCGTGCATGCCACGATGATGTCACCCAGAACTGACATCATCACACTGGGCACATTCTACAGGGGACGCTTTGGAATTCAGCTAAGAACTCTATGGTCACCATAAAATTTTTAGCTGAATGCCAGAGCGTCCCCCATGTGACATGCCTGGCATGATGATGTCACCTCCATCATTGTGTTGAGTGCAGCAGTGCTCCCCTGCCAGCCAGCTGACGGCAGATTGGGGGCCCTGAAACCGGGGGGAAACCCGCCCCATTAGGGGGTTGGCAACCCTAAGTAGCACCTTAGAGACCAACAAGATTTTTGGGGTATGAGCTTTCAAGAGTCTGTGTTCCCTTTGTCAAATAACAAGTTGAAACGGAGTCACAGTGTGACTTCAGAGAACTACTGGACACAGAATCAGCATGCTCATACTAACATCTGAATTATAACTGTAACGGAAAGCAAAAAAATCATTGTTTTCCCTCAACGGATGCTTGGAAACAGAATTTTGCTTTGAGACTCCTGGCCAATGAAGCCTAGAAGTTGGAGTTTAATGTCAATTGCAAAGTTGGGATCAGCTGACGGGGAGGTTAGCTTTAAAGTTGTTCTGTCTGGGAAATAGGCCAAACTACCCAAGGTGGGAAATAAATTTCTCAAGAAATAAATGTTCTTCAACTGTCATCACTTATGGAGCCTATAACGGTGTGTGTGAGAGTGGGAGATGGATCTGTACAGTATTTGAAAAGAGAAGAATTGTGAATGAGGTCACCAGGCCGGCTTGCTGGTACCCAAAAGTCTGCTTTTATGGAAGTTTTGGAGGCAGACCTAATTTGTAGATAGATGGTGGTTCAAAGCAGTTTTGCCCTCACAGGTATCTAATTATCTAATTAAGCTGTGCTTCTGGTGCTGGCAATTCAGTTATGTCTGTGTTTTTCTCCACAGATTGCATTTTCAGCCTAGTTTGCTTCCTTGTATCCCAAGGCCAGACTAATGGGATGCTTTGCCATTCTTTCTTTGGAATTGCCATGTTCATGAAAACTACCAGTGCACCTCCTCAGTACTCTCCTCATACAATTGTTTTGTGCACTTATATCATATCCAATGCTCCCTCTAAGCTGTGGAGTCTTGTGAGCAAAAGTTGTGAGTGCGCTATTTGGCTACTGCATAAATTAGTTCTGCCCTGGAGCTTTCCTTTCTGAGCTAAGACAAAAAAGCCAGAGGCTAAAAAACTGTGAGCTAGCTCACACTAACTCAGCTTAGAGGGAACACTGATCATATCCATGACAAAACCTGACATTATAGGCAGTTTCTTGATTTTTTTCATTTATTTGTAGCCAATAAAATATCCAGCTTCTTAATGCAGGGATCCCCAACCTTTTTGAGCCTCTGAGTACCTTTGGAATTCTGACATGGGGTGGTTGGAGCAGCCACAGAATGGCTGCTGCAGGACATGGAGCCAGACACACCATTGTCCGGGGGTGAGATTATGCATAATTCTAATAGTAACTCTTTAATATTCCAGGCAGAAGCTCAAGTTAAGAGGATGCCTTTTAAAATGAGCATATTTTCGTGCATACACACAGCTCACCTTCAGTCAAACAGTGAAGAGCCTGTGGGGCAGCTGCCACTGAAGCACGTTTTTTAAAATCTACACAGCCAATCAGACCTTCAATGGCCAATTAGAACTGCTGGGCAAAGGCCCCAGCTGGCCCTACTTGCTTTTTAAAGAACACTTGGGTGCCCTGCAGGAAAGGTGTTGGCGGATGCTATGGTGCCCACCGGTGCCACACTGGGAACCTCTGTCTAGTTTACTTTGGAATGAAATCAAAGGATACTTGTAATGCCAGTAAAACATGGTGAAACAACAAAAAAATGTGCAGCATAATTTGTTTGTAATAACACTTAGAACAGGGGACTGCAAACTTTTATAATTAAAGAGCCAAATGACATCAAAATTCAGAGCAAGAGATCAACAAAAAGAGCCAGTATAAGAGAGCCTATTTGCATAACTGAAAACATGCAATTTAACAGTACCAATAACTGACATAAAGTTTCTGCAATCCCAGCACTGGTTGTTAGTCCTTTATTAGGAAGTGGCACACATGAGGTCTCAGGATCAGAAATAAAAATACACAGGAGCATACTGCACGATTGTCTTAGTCATTAAAGTAAATCTCTGTGTGGGTGCATTTGGCTTGCTGGCAGCTGTCCACCTCTACCATTTCCCTTTCTGTAAGGTATCTCTAAGGCAGGCCCATAGCTACAGTGGGGCATTTCGGGGCCTGGCCCCCTGACTTCCTGCCAAGGCCCCCTGCTGCCCCGCCCCCTTTCCCAAGCACAGCTTGCTTCCCCACCCCCTCACCCTGTTACTACCAGAGCCCCTTGCCCTGCCATGCTCCAACTGCTTCTACCTGTTCCAACAGGCAAGCATGAGTTTAATTTTTTTAATTTTTATGATGCCAGTGCCCCCCGACTTATTTAAAGACTCCCTGAATTATAAAATCCTGGCTACAGGCCTGCTCTAAGGACCAAAATATACATCCCATGTAACAGGAATTGGGGCACATTCTCATGGGACCAGCCTTTAAAATCCTGTCTGCCACTCCATGAGCCTCTGAATGCTATGAGAGGGAAGGAGAGAATTCAGGCTATTCTCCTGCACCATTTTTGCCAGCAGACATGGCCATGTTGAGTGCCTCCTTTCCCCTTCCTCAGCCTCCATTTGCCCTGGGATGGACACATGGAACCCAAAGAAGAGGCAAACTAGGGGTGCCAGGTCCCCCTGGCAACTGGCAGGGTAGTAGCAGAACACCAGCAGCAATGAGAGGCCTAGGCCAGCATTACTGGCAACAGTAGGGTAAACAGGCCCCTCACATGGCTATTTCTGCTGGTGAAAATGGATGGGGAGGAGGAGCCTGAAATCCTTCCTTCCCTCTCACAGTTTTTGGAGCTGCATGGAACTACTGCAGGGTTGCCAGTCTCCATGTGGTGCTGGAGACCTCCTGCTATTACAATTGATCTCCAGCTGACAGAGATCAGTTCACCTAGAGAAAATGCCTGCTTTGGGGGATGGACTCTATGGCATTATACCCTGCTGAGGTCCTTCCCCTCCCCAAACCCCACTCTCCGCAGGTTCCCTGCCTCAAAATCTCCAGGTATTTCCCAACCTGGAGCCGGGAACCCTAAGCTACTGAGAAGTTTTTAAAGTTTAATCTCCACATGAACGAGGGTCAGGTCAGGCAAGTGTGATCCAATTTGTATTACATGTAACCAAGGGTCATTTGGAGTCAGAGCTAGGCGGAGCGGGCACCCACAGGCTGAATCAGATTCTCTGATCTGATTTGGCCCGCTGCTGAATTGCCGCCAAAATTTGGCGGTGGCTTAAAAAGCAGCTGGAGGGGAGGGGGGTTTGAGGGAGAGGCTCCAAACTTTCAGGGTAGCTGCTGGGGCCTCTCCCCGAAATACCCACCATGTTTCAAGAAGTTTAGACCAGGGGATCCAATTCTATGGGCCCCCAAACAGGTTGCCCCCATTTCCTCCATTGTTCTCTATGGTGGGAAAAAAGATATCTGCATGGAGGGGGCAACTTGGCTATTAGTATACAGACAAGAGGCGGAACCCATGATACTCGTGGGGGGGGGGAAAGGAACTTCACAGAGTGGAGCCAGCAGCCACAGGTGAGTCTTCACCCCCACCCCAGCACCCACGGAGTGGCCTGAGCCCGCCAACCCTTCTCCCCTACCCCCACACCAATGGTGAGGCCTGAGGCTTCTAGTCACCAAGCCTGCTGATTCCCCCCTCACAGGCATTGGCGAGGCCTGAGTGGCTCTTGCCATGCCTGCCGATTCCCCGCCACAGGCATCGGCGAGGCCTGAGCAGCTCTCACTGGGCCTGCCACTTTCCCCCACCCACGGGCATCGGCGAGGCCTGAGCAGCTCTCACTGGGCCCGCCACTTCTCCCCCCATAGGCATCGGTAAGGCCTGAGTGGCTCTCACTGGGCCTGCCGCTTCTCCCCCCATGGGCACCAGTGAGGCCTGAGCGGCTGTCACTGGACCTGCCGCTTCTCCCCCCCACAGGCACCGGCGAGGTCTGAGTGGCTCTTGCCAGGCCTGCCACTTCTCTCCCCCATGGGCACCGGCGAGGCCTGAGTGGCTCTTGCCAGGCCTGCTGCTTCTCCCCCCTAGGCACTGGCAAGGCCTGAGCGGCTCTCACTGGGCCCGCTGATCTCCCTCCCACCCCCGGCACCGGTGGCGAGGCTTGGATGCCTCTTAACCACCAGGCCACCACAATTCCCAAAGCGTTCCCTGCACATGTGCAGGGAACGCTCTTTTATTTTTTGGGGGGGGGGGATTTAAATATATCCCTGAAAGTTTTAAAAACTGTGCAGAAAAATCTCCCTGCCCCCCCAAGTCCCCCCTCCATGTGTATTTAGATATCTGCATAGAAGGGGGCAACTTGGCTATTAGTATATAGATGAGAAGTGGGACCTGTGATACTTGCACGCGGGGGGGGGGGGAGTATTTCTAAAGGCTGCAGCTCCACAAGGAGGAAGCAGCTGCAGGTAAGATTTCTCCCCCCACCCATCCCCCACCCCGGCACTGGCAGCAAGGCCTCAGCGGCTCTCAGCCACCGGTCCACCAATCTCTCCCCCCCCAGCATCGGTGGCGAAGCCTCAGCAGGTCTCAGCCACCAGGCTGCCGATCTCCCCCCCCACCCCCCAGCACCGGCGGCGAGGCCTCAGTGGCTCTCAGCTACCAGGTCACTGCAGAGTTCTCAGAGCATTCTCTGCACATGCGCAGAGAATACTCTTTTACTTTTGGGCATTTTAAAATATCCCCTGTATAGTTTTTTTTTAAGTTTTAAGGTTTTTCTGCATACCTGAGGAGTCCCCCAAGTATGCAGGAAAGTCTCTTTGCCCCCTAGGTGCCCCCGATGTGTGGATTTAGATATCTGCATGCAGGGGGCGCCTTGGCTATTAGATTTATAGACAAGTGGAGACCCGCAAGAAACTTGTGGGATGTTTATCCCATTCCCCACACCTTTGCTTCCTCCCTTCTCCCCCTACCTCTCTCACACTCTTTCTCCCTTCTCTCCTCCATGTATGTTACTTCCTCTCTCTTTCTGACCCATCACCAGTCTCTTTGTTTTTCTGCCTCCCACCTCATCACTCTTTCTCTCTCTTTTTGCCTCCCACCTCAAATCTCACCCTCCTCTGTCTCCACCTCTTAAATGTTCAGGAATTTCCCAACCTGGAGTTGGCAGCCCTATTTCCTTCCCACCCAACAGCCAACCTACCTTTATCTGTCTTCAGTTTTCCATCTCCACCCCCCTCCCCCGCAGCCTCTACCTAGGGAAATTACAGTCTTTCTCCACAGTGGGGACTAAAGCAGCTTACATTATTATTTCCTCCTTGTTGTCTGCACAACAACCCTGTGAGGTTGGTTAGGCTGAAAGTATGTGACTGGTCCAAAATCTCCCAGTCAGTTTCCTCCGCAAGATGGGGATCTGAACCTGGGTCTCGCAGATCCCAATCTGAAGCTCTAACTGTTATATCACAATGGCTTTCATAGGGTGGCTGCTGATGAACAGTAGCAAAGCAGCTGGGCCTACCTGAGTCATGTAAATCAGGTGGTATTAAGTCACACAGATGCCTAGGGATCCCACCCTCCAGGTGGGACCTGGGGATCCCCTGGAGTTATTGCTCATCTCCAGACTACAGAGATAACTTTCCATGGAGAAAATGGATGCTTTGGAGGGTCGAGTTTATGGCATTATACCTCACTGAGGTCCCTGTCCTCCCCAGGTTCCACCTCCAAATCTCCAGGAGTTTCCCAGCCTGGGTCTGGATCTGCTGGTGGTGGCCAGGGGCAGGTACTTGGCAACCCTAGACTGCTGCCAGTAAAAACCCTGCCTTTTACTGACAGAAACAGTTAGAACCTCCTCCCCTCCCCCAAATATTCTAATCTCCTGGAGCTGATGCCATTTCAAATGGTACTGGGGGAATTCAAAGGTCCCTGAAGTTTTTTTTAAAAAAACTTTTCGGATTTTTCTGCAGACCGAGAAAGGGGCCTGACTATGTAGGAAAAGCTGTTGGGGGAGAGTGAGCTCTCTTTCAGCAGAAATAAGCATCCACACAGGAAAAAAAACTCTTGGAATTAGAATATAGATAAAGAGAACATAGGGTTCTTAGCCTGTGTGTTCCTTACAAGGCAGGTCTGGGGGCCGAGGAGCCCTTGGAGAAAAGAATGGGAGATGGGAAGTACACACAACTCTTTTCCTACCCATTCATCCTTCCTTGCAAATTGCTCCCTCTCTGGATGTTTTAGATGTTTTCTAGCAAATCTGAGCTCTGAAAGTGAAAGCAAGCCCAGGTTTGTGGAAAATGGCCTATAAGAGGCATTTGCAGGGAATGTGTCTGTGTGAGGGACTGAGCGTCCTCTCTTCTGCTTCAGATGGCCGTTTCTCCCTCTGTGTTATCTCACAAAACATGGGTTTGTGGGAATATGTGCTTGCTGAGACTATACATATGTCTACCCTCAACTGGCACTCTGGTCTGTTGCATGCAACTTCATCAGCAATTTTTACAACATTTGCTTTGTGTATATGAGTCTGAAAGAAATAAGATTGCCCATTCTCTTTCTATTTTACAATTTGGTTTCAAATAAGAGACAGCACGAGGGAATCAGAGTAATACTGAAACAATACGTCAGTTATGAATAAAAAAGCTTGTAATGAAAGTCTGAAAAAAAGAGGAATGCTTTTGAGCATAAAAGATGTGTTTTTTGTAGAAACAGAGAACATAATAATGTTAACAGAATGTGATGCCTCATTAGCAAAACAACATTCCATTTCCACAAAAGGGTACCAGTTTATGCTTTGGCTATGTCATTTGGCTAGCACTACTGGTTTTGTATGCAATGGGATGTTTTCCTCCACTGTAGGCAATGATATGCATCTGATAGATCTTCTCTCCAATTTTTAGTATACATGGCATTTATTTATTTATTGTATAGATTCTGTTTGTTGACATCAGATAGAAGCCTTGCTAGGCAAGTACAACTGGTTGCTGTTGTCAAACCTAAATAGGAAGACAGGGTTATATCCTTGTACTTCAGTACTTTAACCGATCTGTTAATTATTTCATTTTGCAAAGGAGAAAAGAGATTTCATGGGGTTTTCCCACCCAAAAAAGTATAGGTCAGTCTTATTAACTTCTCCTCCCGCCCTGTGCATAGCATGATGTTAATAAATCTATAAATGCTGGTACCAATAGAAATACTACAAACAACTGAAAGCGCCTCTCTAATGAGCCATACAATACAAATGTAAACTCATTTTCAACCCACATATGAACTACTAATTGGAAAACGAGCAACAGCATGGAAAGATGGTGTGCTGGATAACCTGAAAATACTTGAACTTGAAGTGATGCTCTTAGGATGTGAATGTTTGGAATTCTTAGGTATAGTGCATTTCTAGCTGCCCTAAATCAATTAAAGCACTCAGAAATAGCTAGGTCAAAATCAAAACTTTCTTATACTAAAGGGGGGAGGGTTGGAGTTCTACATCTCTTTTACCTTTTGTTACAAGAAAAGCAGTTCTGGAATACTGGGAAGAAAACAGTGTGGAAGAGGAAACCAGGCTGCTTAAGTCTTTTCTACTTCTTGCCATTTCTCCTCTCTCCCAATATCCTATTCTCTCCATAAGGAAAAAGACAGAGCTACCATTTGTCTTCCCTAATAGGTGAGAAAGCAATGGAGACTAATTTTAAGAGGACAAAGGCTAGATGGATAAGGGGTCCACAGTGCCTTCTGTTCCCTGTCATAGCCTTCCAAGGCTGCTTTTCAGTTACAAAATGCTGTAAAGAAAAGACACAGAAGTTGGCAGCACATCTGATTTGACCTGAAGCCTGAAGTATAAAAAGTAAACAAATTGGATACCTTGGGGGGTGCGGGCGGGGCTGATTTTCCTGGAGGGTCACAGAATAAATATGGCCCAGTCTGCATCTAGCATTTGCTCCATTGTTTTACCAAACCCACACTGGAATAGAAAAAGAAGTGCCTCAAAACCACATTCAAATACCTCAAGCCAACGCTATACTGACTGCAGAGTCACCCCTGAATGGCCATAAAACAGCCATAAATCTATGCAGACAGCCACCATAAAACCGAGAGATCAAACGAAGTGAAAGCGGCATGCAGTCTGGGCACTGCCATAAAATTCAGCAATCAATCAAAGTGAAAGTGGCATGCAGTGCAGATGGGAATTTCTGTTCCAGTGTGGGTTTGGTAAAACAGCAGAGCAAATACTCGATGCGGACTGGGCCTATGGCCAAGAAACCTTTCCTCTCTCCATGCTGGCATGCCAAGTCCATATGAGCTCTCCTAGAACTGGAGTTGGGTCCAGGGATCCCAGACCCATGTCTTTAAAAATAAGGACATCTAGTCTGTCCCCTAGGCATGTCAGGTCCCCAAAGGGATGCTTGGCTAACCAGCTCCCTGTTTGAAGCCTGGGGTGATCAATGCCAAACTCTGAGGGGCAAGTGGGAGTCTTATCTTGCTCTGTGAGAAGGCGAGAGATGTCACTTGCATACATACAGAAGAGAAAAGGCAAGTTAAGGTGATCTAAAGAATGAGACAAAAGTATGGGCAAAAGTATGGAAAACAGTTAAGTTTTTAGGGGCGGTAAATTATAAAGAAAATATTTATAAGTTATTTTATCGGTGGCATTGGTCCCCTGACAGGCTCCACAAATGTTATAAGAACGTATCAGATAAGTGTTGGATGTGCGGTGCAACGGTCGGAACTTACTATCACATGTGGTGGAAATGCAGAAAAATGCAGAAATATTGGGCGATGGTGATTACAATGGTTAATGAAATATTGGAACTAGACATTCCATTATTACCAGAAATCTGCTTGTTAAATATATTTCGAGAAGGTTTGTTGAGAAGTGAACAGAGACTTCTAGCATATATATTAACGGCAGCTAGGATCTCCCGGGCTAGGGTGTGGAAAGCGGTAACACTCCCGGGGAAAGAAGCAGTGATTGTCAGATTGTTGGAATGGGCAGAACTTAGTAAGTTGGGATTTCTGTTAAATGTAAATGTAAGGACAAATCCAATGAAGATTTGGTCCAAACTATATGTATGGTTACACAAATGTGAAGGGCTCCAATAAGATGTATATGTGAATGTTTGAGAAAGACATAATGTATATAAATAACTACAAATAAATTTAATTAAAAAAAAAGAAAAAAAGAATGAGACAAGGTAAAAGTCTGGGTTTTCCTCAGGCACACATGCATACAACTACAGAGAAACACATACCTAGAGCTAGCCCTGTTGCTGTGGAGAGAAGTACTGTAACAGCTTGAGCTGGGTGCCCTGAAGGAAGGAAGGGACCCCTAGCTTGGGGGTGCATCAGCTCTTAAACCCCCTTTTCTGTGCTTCTTGTCCTTCTTCCCAAGAATTGACCTGCATTACCTTGGACAAGAGTTTGTTCCTGCCCCATGAAAGGATTCTTGGCATTACTTTTGGTACTTGCACTTGTAGATAAGGGAGCCAAGCCCCCTCCTTTTCTCCTTTTTTTGTCTGGTGTCTCACAGACTCATTGAGGCATGTGAATTATGAATTGTGCTAAGAGTCCCACTCCATAATTCTGGCTGCCAGTTGTAACTTTGATAAGTATTCCACACACCCACATTCCAATCTGGCACACTGGGAAGAGCTGAGTAAGGGGTGGGGGCAGGGGTCATTTCGAGGGGGAACGAGCAGGAACGGCATTCTGGGAGTAACGAGCCCAGGGCTTTAGGGCCCAGTTCCCCCGCTGCTGGTGCAGCTCCACTGCACCCAGGTTTCCAGCTTTGAGTCTGAGGAGTGAGTGCTGGGCTTGGACAGCAGCCCTGCCCCCTCGTTAGTAGACTCCTGGCTATAGGGCACCCCGCTCCCAGCAGCCCTCACTTGTGGCAACGCATGGGGGTCTGCTGCTTGTTCTTGCTGTTGTCTGCATCATCCCTCCATGCCTATTTTCTTTGTGCTTCTGAAGCAGTTTTTCTCCAGGTAGGCTTGCCAGCTCTGAGTTGGGAAATACCTGGAGATTTTTGGGATGGAGCCTGTCTTGCCTTCTGACACACTTCCAGTGATGTTAGGGGGTGTGGCATATGCAAATAAGTTATTCTAATGAGTTATGCTAATGAACACCTGCACCTCTTTTTCTAACAAATGACCCCTGGGTGGGGGTAAAGACGGATGTGGTTCTGCTCTCATACCAGGCCTTCAGCGTTTCCTTTAAAAGGCAGAACCCCAGTCAGTAGAATCCTTCATTAGGCATTTGCGCCAAGAAAAATTTGGCTATAATTTTGGATCCAGGATTTTGGATCCACCAAATTTGCCCAGAGCATACTCCTTCACGTAATCCAAATCTTCCCCAAGTTTCAAGTGAATTGACCCAAGGGGTCTGGTTCTATGGGCCTCTGAACAAGGTGCCTCCAGCAATCCAACTTGGAGAGGAAAGGAGGGAGGGAAGCAGAAGGAGCTAGCCAGAATATCAGTTCTATCATTATTCCTTATAGGGGAATTTTTCAAGAGGCTAGAGTGGTTGTCAACACAATGACAACTGAAATTGCAGTGGAGCTACTACTGCCTCTCCACTAAGGCCACCAAAATATCTATGGGCCTATGAACAAGGTAGGGTTGCCAGGTCTGGGTTGGAAAATACCTGGAGGTGGGGGTGGATCCAGGAGAGGGCGGGGTTTGGAGAGGGGAGGGGCCTCAGCATGGTACAATGCCATCGAGTCTACCCTTCAAAGCAGCCATTTTCTCCAGGGGAGCTGATCTCTGTCAGCTGGAGATCAGTTGTAAAAGCGGGAGATCTCCAGGCCCCACCTGGAGGCTGGGAACCCTATAACAAGGTGCCCCCAGGTATCTTGCAGATTCATTCTGCTGTTTGGGGAACTGAAGCCAGGCAATGAAGCATCAGAATAATATTCAGATCTAATGATTTCTGATCATTACCAAATGGCAGAAATTATTACTGTTAGATTATTATATTTATATGAAGAACAAAAATGATTTAGCCTGAACTTTGATATTATTTAGCTGTACACCCCTAGATCATTCACTTTCTAGTAACAGAATACATACAGTTTTCCAGTGACAGAATACATACAGTTTGATTCTATGCTTATTTACTCAATAAGAAATCTTAGTGAGTTCAGTGGTACACAGTCCCAAATAGTTTGTACACATGAGAAGAAAGGCAGTTTTCCTGATTATTCAGGTGTGATTATGACTATACTAATGTATCAGGTAAATGAATCATTTGGCAAACAATCCAGATTTGAGTTAATTGTTTAAACTCAGACTCAGTAAAGGTGAAATATGATAATATATACAAAGCCCAAAAGAACTGTGTATCAAGACGCTATAAGCGCAATTTACTACAACATAGTATGCAATATACAATAACTGCATAAGCAATATATACAGAATAACAAGGAAACTTATAAAAACTACTAAGTACCAATGTTGTAGAGTAATCCAATAATTAGGTATATATTAACAGGTAAGTATCCAGTGCAATATCATTTCCAATATGTGAATTTACTGAGACCAATAGGTCTAGAACAGACACTAATTCTTACCAAAATTATTACGAAGGACCAAATAGGTCTACCAAAGAAATGTGTCTATGGTAGATCAGGTAAGTCCAGATGAGTAAATCAGGTAAGTCCAGATGAAATAAAGACTCCCCATATTAGGGCTTCGTTTTGATCAATCTTTTTCAGTTGAGGCTGACGAGAACATTCTGTCTAGACTCATCAAAGTTTCAAGAAACAAGGCCACTTCTTAACAGATAGTTCTTGAATGCAGGCTCCTAAAGTACAACATATGTGTGTAATGGATTATTATGAAGATGGATTTTGAAGAGTTTACAATTTTTCTCTTTCAGCTGCATGGAATAGCATATCCTTGCTCTGTTTACATTGAGGGGAAAAATACACTCATTTGTTTCACAGTACACACATATTTTGTGATCAACTACCCTCATACAAAATATCTCATGTAAGATTATGTATTTACCTTCAGTGTTTTTGTTTATTTAATGGAAAGAGGAATATGGCTTACACAGTGGAGATCGGTTTTGTGGAACATAAGTCATATTGTTACGTAGTTCAAGGGCATGTGGCAAGTAATTATCCTAATCTATTATATCTACATGAGCCTATCAGAATATAGCTCCACAGAAGGATTTTGACAGTTGGAACACAGAAGAACAAGTTTTGTTGAGAAAGAATCCATCCTGGAAAAATGTGTACTGTAAAACTTGGTTCACTGTGACCAACCTCATATAATTTTTTAGTGTCAACAAACATGTGATGGCTCAAACACTTTAAAAACATGGTTAAAAATGCATGGAAGATGAATTCATCCCTATATCTAAAAGCTAAGGACCAGCCCCTGTATGGATATGAAATCGGCATAACTAGGCCAACTAGTGCTACAATTAAGGGTTCTGAAAACCCAGCGAAAGAAAGGTGACAGAGTGTAGGACGGGGTTAGACGGAGGCAGTGGCAATCAGGGGAGGGAGTAGGAGATGGCAACCAGGAAGAGGAGGAAGACAACGGCAAGCAAGAAGATGGACGGAAACCATGGGGAAATTGGATGTTCCGTCCTTGTCATGACAGCTGCATGGAACCTCCATGTTTGCAGACTGAATGTCAAGTGCTGGATGGCAAACAGCAGGAGAGAGATGTTGCATTCATGACCTGCTTGTTGTCTTCCTAGAAATATTTGGATGACTACTATCGAAAAAAGGATTCTGGACAGGATAAGCCCTTGTTCCGTTCCAGCAGGGTTCATTTTATATTCCTAAGATTATTCTGAATATTTTTATACATAATTGTGTTATTAGGACATACTTGAAGCACCTTGAACTCCAAAAAAAACTTGCAAAATTTGACCCATATCACTGCTTTTAGTAATCCTTTTTTTAAAAAATTAAAGTTTATTTTTCCCTGGTATAGAAAAGCTTTTAAAAATAACATGACCTACTTTTTTTTTTAAACCATTATAGGATTTTTAAAAACAACACCTGTGTCCCACTTCTTGAAGGATCACATTGTTTTGATCCAATACAGCAGAACATTTTATTTTTAAGCCCTCTGATGAATGGAATAAATGGCTAGTATCTAGCACTACTTGACAGAACTAATGGTGACCATGTGGTGAAGCTCTGAATTGCAGTAGGGGGTTGGAGTACAAGATGGGGGGGAAATGATGGGCTGCTTAGGGTGCTATTGATGATCTGGCACATGCTTCAAGATGATCTGGCACATGCCTATGAGCAAAACCCATTAATTTAAGAATTACTTACCTGTTTTCACATTGGAAATCTGCTGTCTTGCTGCTCTTCCTGCATCACTATGGTGCTTGCTTCAAAGAAACACCTAGTGAGAATCAAATGAAGCACTGAAAATGAGTAATTCAAGATACACTGGGATGTGTGTGTGTGTGTGTGTGTTTTAAACTGGGTACTATTTTGCTTTCAAGAGCCTGAAGTTAGTCTTGCTGCTTTCAATTAACTACATATTATGTGCAAATGTAAGTAACAGAGTTGGGAGGTATTTTAGACTGATAAATAGATACTGGTATATAAAAGAAACAGCTTTGAAAGAAAACATTTTTTTGCTGACTGGGGTGGTGGTGGTATTAACCCCTTTCCCAGTAACCATTTTTGTGTACCATATCACCTCAGGTTTCAAATCATGGGTAAACATTTATTTTGAACCTCACTGTGTGGGAGATATACTCTTGATGGAAGTGATTTGGAGTAAAGAAACAGAAAACGGAAAGGGTTCAGCAAATCTGTCCCTATTATACAATGGTCAGGTGGGGTGGCAACATTCCATGTGCTCTCATGTGGCTGTAAAATGCTCTCCCTCAGCCACTGGCCCATCAGTTGCCACTCAAGAGTACTTGCATGCCATTGGCTGGGTGCTGGGTCTGCTCTTCTTCCCCGCCCACTCCCTTTTCAGCCACTGTTTTCTGTCAGAAGCACTGTGTCTCATGACAAAGACACTTCTCTATCTCAGCTCCTGTGCGGGACAAAGTTTTCCCTCAGTGGCCAGCTCCAGGTAAGGAAGCTAGTTTATAGAAGCCAGAGTTTGGGGAGGGGACAGGAAAGGCCTCAGCTGAATAGAATGCCATACAGGCCAGGGGCCAAAGCATTCTCACTTTTCCCTCAGTGGCTGTTGGTAGGCAACCAAGCTTGGTTTTGTCAGTTAAAAAACAAAGGAACAAAACCCTTTTTATACCTTTGTGAGGAACTCATTGGGGTCAGTCCTGCCAGCCCCAGGTTGGGAAATTCCTGCTGAGTCCTTCCGCCCCCCCCCCCCAACCCTGCCCTCCACAGGATCCAGCCTCCCAAATTTCCTGGTATTTCCCTACTCAGAGCTGGGAACCCTACTTTCCCCTCGGTACCTGTTGCTGGTCAACCAAGTTTGATTTCTGTCAGTAAAGGGCCCTTTCCACACCTATTTTGGCCTTCAGGAGAAAACTCATTGTGCCCTTATATCCTGCTGAGATGCCCCCTCCCATGACAGCCAATATGACGTGGCAGTCAGGGCTTCAGAGCATGGTAGAGGCTGCAGGTGTGTGTGTGGGAGATGGAAAGCTGAACAGTGAGGGGAAAATAAAGGTAGGTTGATGCTTGGCTGGAAAAGAGAATGGGTTGCCAACTCCAGGTGGGGAATTCCTGGAGATTTGAGGGATGGAGCCTGGCGAGGGTGAGATTTGAAGAGGGGGGGGACTCAGACAGGCTCAAAGCCATAGACTCTGCCCTCCAAACCAGCCATTCCCTTTGGGGAACCACTGTTGCCAATCACATAGTGAGGGCTGGATTTCAGAGGACCTGTTCTCTGAACCATTATTGCAACACTATCTCCATATATCAGTGTTTGGGAGCCATTTTTTATTTTAAAAAATTAAAATTAAAATCACTTGTCTTCAGGGGAGTGGGAGAGGAGATGGAGTGGTTTGATGATGGCGAAAGTCCAGTCATCAAAAACTGGGCTGGAAGTGGGTGGGAATGGGCAGGTGTGACAGACTGCACTTTTTAAAGCTTAGAAGTGCTGAACAAACAGTTGAAGAACTGTGAAGGGTCAATTCTTCACAGAAACAGAGAACCTTGAGAGACAGGCTGCTCCAAGCGATCTGATTGGTGCACATGCTCAAAGGACAAACTTTAAAAAAATGGCTGACAGTGTCATGAACTATATTGTATACTGGGTTCGATGCATGGAAAGCCCAGTCTATGACATTGTGATCAGCATAGATTTACTGAGTACACAACAAGTATGCAATACTGGCCAAGATGGCCAACTATATACCACTCCTAGGACACACCCGAAAGTCCTATGGGCGGGTTTGAATTTCCTGCCAGAGTTCTTATTGGAGGGCTATTAGTGGTCTAGGATCCTTGACCCCTATTGTCTCTCAGAGTCAAGCTCTGACTGTATGCTGCTGGCACCCAGTGGCAGTCAGCGGACACAACAAACTACATATCCCAGCAGGCTAATCAGTGCTTGTAAACATGCTCAAAGTACAAACAAAATGGCCCACAGCCTCACTCTCTGGCTGTTGCATCTGGTCATTCAAGGATGGGGTGAAAATGCTTTGAAGAGTGGGGGGTAAGTCTGATCAGAATTCTTCTGTTACAAAAAACCCTGGATCAATTAGAGACAGAGCCACAATGGATCAAACTGCACATCTGACCAAAACCTACTAGGGTGGCTTATTCAGTAGAGGGAAACAGAAAGGGTGGGAAGCAGACAGGGCTATCATAACAGGTCAAAGAAAGCCAAAACAAACATGAGGAAAAAGTGGAGTCAAAATTGGCTTCCAGAAAACGATCAAAGTAAAAGTGATTTTAAAAAAACCAGAAAAAAAAACAGGGAATGACAAACAAAAACATCCCCAAAATCCAAAGTTAAAACTAAAGGTACAAAAATGCATGTGGAAATTGGGGGATAATCTGAAGAAGTGTGGGGGAAGACAGGGCTGCTGCTGAGAGCCATCATGGGCACCCAGACAAAGATTCCACTTCCCCCCACATATGACCCTGATCCAAACCAAATATCATAACAAATCACTTGGCTTGCTCTTGCCATGAATCTGTAGTTATAAAAAAACAGCCTGTCCATCCATCTGTCCATTTGTGGCAGGGTTAACTCATCAGAGAATACATTTAGGGGACTCAAAATTGGCCACGAGGTTCAGGAGGATTGAGGGAGTTCCAGGGCTAAAACTGAAAGGCATGTAGTGTGATAATGATAGTTTAAGCAGGTTCTCTGAAGTTCCATTTTCTTTTAAATAAAGTATCTCAGTGTCTTTTCCCTTGCAGAAATATAAGGAAAAATGCATATCTCTGTGAGAGAAAAGTCTAGAGACTTACTTTTTTAACAAAAAAAAAAAATGAAACCTGGGACTTCAGAGAACCTACTTAAACTATCATCACAGCATTACAGTGTTATATCGATAGTTTACGGCCTTTAAAAAAAATGAAATAATTGTCTGGGGAGAGGAGCGGGAGTGGTTTAATGATGACAACAGTCCAATCATTGGAAAGTGGGCTGGAGGTTGATGGGAGAGGGTGGGACAAAGAAAACTGATAGAAACATTATGCATTAGGAAAAAGCTGGCTCAAAATCAGCTTCTAGAAAAACACAAGAGGCGGGACCTGCGATAATCGTGGGGTGGGAGAAGGAGCTCCACCCTGGCACCCACGGTGAGGCCTGGGCCTGCCAATGCTTCCCCCCCCCACACTGACGGTGAGGCCTGAGGCTTCTAACCACCAGGCCCGCTGATTCGCTCCCCCCCATGGGCACTGGTGTGGCCTGAGTGGCTCTCAGCCACCAGGCCCGCCACTTCTCTCTCCCCCATGGGCACCGGTGGGGCCTGAGCAGTTCTCAGCCACCAGGCGTGCCGCTTCTTTCCCCCCTGGCACCAGTGGTGAGGCCTGAGCGGCTCTCAGCCACCGGGTCGCCGATTCCCCCCACACACCCTGGCACTGGCGTGGAGGCCTGAGTGGCTCTCAGCTGCCAGGCCGCCGCAGTTCCCAGAGCCTTCCCTACACATGTGCAGGGAATGCTCTTTAACTTTTGGGGGGATTTAAATATCCCACACAAGTTTTTTTTTAAGTTTTAGGATTTTTCTGCATACATGGAGAGTCTCCCAAGTGTGCAGAAAAATCTCTCTGCCCCCAGGGTGCGGATTTTTATATCCGCATGGGGGGTCGCCTTGGGAATTAGTATATAGATTGTGGTAAAATTAATCTCAAAAGAGCCAGAAAAAAATGGGAGAAAAAAAATGAAGTGAAACCTAAACTACCTATTATTTTAGAAGGATAAGAAGCATGAGGTCATCTGTATGGTCAGGAGGGTTGCAATCTAAGGGAATCATTTTTATGAATAAGCCTCAAAACTCGAAAGCCCTGAACATAAACTGACCATTGTAAATTCCTGTGTCCTGTAGGTCAAAGATAATGCGTTGCCATCAAGTCTTCATTTTGTTTGTCTTATTTCTCCCGATCTTTCTTGGTAACTGAGACGAGATCTTCTCTGACAGTCAAAGGAAGCCCAGAAAATGAGTTTCAGGACATCTCTAATTCAAAGGTGAACCAACAAAGAAAAAGAAGGATTTGTTGTAATTTTTCAGAATCTCACTGCACTTAACAGAAACACAATCCAGAAAGAAACCAATCTCACCTTGTATTTAGCACTCAGATTATTAATGAGGGTCTCTAAGTAATTAATTTGTTCTTTAGGAACTGGACACTTCAGCATTCTGGTCTTAGAAAGAACTAATGTTCACATTAGCATTCAAGTTCTTTGTTCAGATTTGTCTGATTTGGCTTGAATTTCACACCAGTCAGCTCAGTGAAGTAATTTATGGTATAATCCTATGACGAGACTTGTCAGCAAATCTCTTCCTCTCGGAGTGGCATCCATCCACTCTATTCCTTACTCAGATATATTCCCAGCACTGCAAAACTGCATCCTTCTCACTTTCAGCCAATAAGAAGGCATACCTGTCAGTGCCCTATGCACTCTCCCTGCATTTCAAGATGGGAGATAAAGTAATCTTATTTTAGAACTCAAGCCTCTGACTCTGTTACTGGAAGCATAATCTGCCCCCAAGGTTTGCTTTGACCTGTCCAGGACTACCTTTGCATTACGAAAGGGAAGCTGCTAGGCTCTGGACACCCTGTCACACCTCTCCATCTGTCTACCTACTATGGAGCTACAACAAAACCACCCCCCCCCCCCAGCTTCTACCTGAATTTCATCTTTTGAATTATTGGCTACCTGGACATTTGGGACTTTCTACCTCAAGAACTGGTTCTATGCATGAAACCTGAGTAGGTAAATATAAGCTTCTGCTTTCTCCTTTCTGCTGAATCTCTTCCCTCCTTCTTGAGTGATAAATGTTGCAGAGTGTGTTTGGAATAAATTGTATCTTAACATGGGCATTCTAATGTGAAGTATAATTGCTGCATACTTTGTTTTGGATGACTCATGCTAGGCCTGATTCAGATATAGGCATTCATTTAAGACGCTCCAGGCATCTAGTTAGCTTTCCTATATCAGATTATTTAATTCCTGGCCAGAGGTACACTTCAGTAACTCTTTAGATTTGTGACCAGTATAGTACATAAGTAATATTGTTAGAGAATCTCTGCTTCCATTTTAAGCTTTTATTAAAACATAACTGTTGCATTCTTAACATTAACTAAATCAATAGAAAATTATACCATCCATCATTGTTACGTAATTATAGAATAACATTTACATGTGTCCATAAAAGTATTTTATCCAAAAAAGAAGCAGGTCATAGGCAAGGAGCCCTTCCTGAGAAGAAGCTTTCAATCAATTCAACTTCCTCTGTTTATAGGATTTTAACATTGTCCCCTAACAATAGCTAACTGTCCCACTTGATGAAGGTGCCCATTCTTAGCTGACTAGTAACTTCTTATAACCTCAAACACCTTACAAAGTTATCTATACTTGAAATGTCTTAAAATATATAAAGACAGTTCATTCTTGCTACTTTTTACCTTGACAAAGTCTATTTTAAAAATAATGATAACAAGTGCCTCATTCAACACGATCCATCTTTGAACTGTATTTTCACTTTTGTGAAACTGGACATTCTTGCCACACACAGATGCTTCTGCATATGGACCACAATGCATCTAGTGAGCTGAGTTAGGCAGCTTCTAATTTATGCAAGGCTGTGCAATTATGTTACCACTTTGTTTTCTTGCTCCTCTCCAAGGGTCTCTGAACTCCCATTTTGGCATCTTTAACTCGAAGGCCAGGCTACCTTTGTTTTGGTGCACAGAGACATCCTCTATGATTTTTTTGGGCCGAGTCTAGCAACTGTTCCCCTATATTTCTGGCTGTATCTGTGAGAACTTGTTATTATTGTAACAAGTTGGTTGTGCTAATTATATTCCCAAGTGTAAAACCTAAGCTAAAAGCACCTAGGAGTAAGAGAAAATGGAAGGAAGGTTTTCTTCCTTGTTCTCAGGAAAGCTCCATGCAATCTGCAGGCAGGCCTTCTCAGGTATCCTTGGAAGCAGTGCCCTCAGGTCTGGGAAGTGAGTCTTGAAAGCATCTACAAGACCTGGAACACAGGCTTATGCCTAGTGGACTGGTTGATCCAAACAAGGCAGCTCTCCCAGGCCTCAGACTACACAGGCTGGGAAGTAACTAGGCTCAGTTGCCCTGCTGGGACTGTTGAGCTTCTGTGGCTGCACTGTGCTTTTGCCAGGATCCTGCAAAGAATTATTGTTCTCACTTCTGGCTCTGGGATGCAGCCAGTTGGGTACTTTGCTTCCTTTGGGCCAACTTGGCCTGGGCTTTCTGCCATTGCTGTTCCTACAGACTGTGAGTATCCTCTGGGGAATATGGGCCTGGGTTCGCGTCCTGCCCAGTGGAGGCCTGGTGACTTTTTAAGGGGCTGGAAGTGAAGTCTCCCTTGCAGAATCAGGCAAACATGGCCTCTGGCGCTGCTGGACCATTGTCAGTAGGGGCCTTGGTGGTGCTGAGCCCTCCCTCATCCCTCTGGTTCTCTTCAGCCCCCAGCCTTGGCTCCTCAGGCTCCTCCCCCGAAGATTCTGAGTCACTGGACTGGTCAAAGGGGATCATAACACACAATTCTAGGGGCACATGTGTTCCTCCAGTTCCAGACAGTAACAACTGTTAATCTCTTTGTTTTATGGATATGGATGACTTCTTTTTCTCCAAGCAGTTCTGGCAGGTACATCTCTGGCTCAGTGGCATTTAAAAGATCCAAGGTTCAATCCATGGTAACTCCAGTTAAAGGAACGCAGTAGGAACTCTGCCAGAACCACTGCCAAGCAGGGTAAATGATACTAAGAGAAATGAACCAACAGTCTAGACTTGGTCTTGGGCAGCTTCATATATCACTCCTGGTTCTTCTATGCAGTTCTTGTGGCTGCTTGGTCTCTCACTTGCATGAAGGGCGCCCCGAACCTGTGTTGGGTGAATTCTTAAGCTGAAATGCACATTTGCATAAGCGCTCTAAACAACCCTTGCATTTCAAACAGACATGTTTCTGATATATATTGTCAGCTCCCACCATTACACACATTGGATGGTCTCTTGTGATTTTACATGCTTTCTGCACAATGTTAGGTAGTTTAAGTTTTACGGTTTATTTTGTTGCTTTCAACAGTGCTATTAATCACGCTTTCTCATTTTCTTTCACTGCTGGGATTTGACAGGGATTTTCTTTCACCTTGAAAAATTGCACATAGCCAAGCCGCTCTTTGCCATACTCCTATAGACTTAACATATCTTGTGGAGAGAAAGCAGATTGTTTTCCGCTCCGTGCTTCCTTCTGAAGGATGATTTTAAAATCATGAGTTTGATCTCTCTCTTGGTGCTGAAAGATCATAAACAAATATGCCTTCCAAATTATTTTTTCTACCTCAAGCCTTTATGATTTCATCCAAGAGACAACGAGGCTAATTCAATAAGCAGTGGACCAGGAAGTAGTAAACCGATATGCTGTTAATTTTTATCACTGAAATTTATTTCCAGTAACTCAGTTGGAAATGCTATTTATATTCTTTTATGATATGCAACTTTATGATTATGCTGGAGCAGACACAGCAGCCCCCATCGAAACTCATTGGCTACTGCAAGAACTGATATGCAAAATTTGATGGACACATCATGGGGAAGAAGGAAGTGAAGGGTAGATATAGAATAAGGGGAGTTAAGGAGGATATGCAAGAAGTTGGCCTTAATTTGCTCTCTCTAAGTAGGAATCCTCTGCTACTAGGGTTGCCTCTGCTACTAGGCAGGAGATGGGGGGAGGCAGGTACTTACTGGGGGTTGATCTGTGTAACCATGCAATGATGTCACTTCTGGCACAACCTGAAACACCAGCATTGCACCAGAGTGACGCTCTAGCACTCACCAAACTCTATGGTTTCTGGGTGAGTGATGGAGTGTTGTCCCAGTGTGATGCCAGTGCTTCCAGGCCATGCCAGAAGTGACATAATCAAATGGTGATGAAGATCCCTACCGCCTTTTTGCTGGCCTACTTCCACCTGCTGACCAGATGAGCATCAGCAGGCATCAGCAATAATTACCAGGAGTTTGCCTGCCATTATTGGGCACCTGGTAAGCCTACCTGCTACTATGGATTCATATCACCCCAGTGGGTCCATGACTGGAAGACAAGATATTAAGGAAGACAAGGTACTAAGGATATTGGAAAGTAATGTTGTGCAATACACTTCACCAAAGTGACAAAATCCTCATACTTTTAAGATTTTCACATATTTTAAAAAAAAACAACCAAGCTAGGTCCATCTTTTTGATCATACAACTGTTTTCCTTGTTTGTCAGGACTGCAGGTGTGTGTGCACTTGTGCCCTTGGGACTTTTCACTCTCTCAGCAATAATGTGCAGCGCATTATGGGATCTTCAGAACAGGATTTTGATCTGGCGTCTAAGGAAAGATATCCCTGTATAGTGTGGGTGTATATGCAGCAATCTTATCCCCCCTATGTATGGGATCTAGTCCTGTATAATGTAGTGGCCAATAACAGTAATTTCTGATGCATCAGGAACCTACAAAATTCTACTGGCATCTCAGCAGCTGCTTATCTTAACTCACACAACATATTCCAGTTGATGTATCAGCTTCTGGGCTCCTTCAGCTGAATTCACATATTCCCCTGAAGACACGGGAACAATCACTCAAAATAAGCAATCCATGCTTCCCATCACACCATAATATCCTACAGCACCAATCATGGATGGGGGAGGTATCCTAGAGGCAGGGGTGTTGTAAAAATCTATTTGGAACCCTTGCCCTTCTTTAAAACATATTTTCCCCTCAGTATTAAGAGATGCTTTTAAGCATTTATAGTTACTTGCATTTAGGTGTTTGTCATGGAATGTGAAACCTACCTGATCACTCTGATCATCTTCACAGCCATGCTTTGGGTGATCTTGCTACCTGAGGTTCAAAGGGTCTTGGTCACAGCACTTCAAAAAAGACATTACAGCATTGGAAAAGGGCAACTAAGATGATTAGGGGAATGGAACACTTTTCCTATGAAGAAAGGTTAAAGAGGTTGTGCTTTTTAGCTTGGGGAAATAATGACTGAGGAGTGACATGATAGAGGTTTACAAAATTATGCATGGGATAGAGAGGGTAGAGAAAGAAGTACTCTTCTCTCTTTCTCACAATACAAGAACTTGTGGGGACTCCATGAAATTGGGTTAGAACAGATAAAAGGAAGTACTTCTTCACCCAAAGAGTAATTAGCACGAGGAATTCACTGCCACAGGAAGTAGTGGCAGCTACAACCATGGACAGCTTCAAGAGGGGATTAGATAAACAAATGGAGCAGAGGTCCATCAGTGGCTATTAGCTGCAAGGTATAGATGCAACACTATGTCTGGGGCAAGCAATGCTCTGTATTCTTGGTGCTTAGGGGGCAACAATGGGAGGGATTCTGGAGTTCTGGCCCTGCTGGTGGACCTCCTTGAGCTTGTTTGGAGGTTCTAGCAGGGGAGCGCAGCTATCGTATACCCTTGACCGAAGAACGGTTCACTCCTATCTGGGATGGTCATCCTCTTTGACCGAGCGCGCAGCTTCGGGAGGGACGCACATGGAGCGGTGAGGGAGGTAGGGGACACCCGCCTAGCCAGCCAGATCAGCCGAATCAACCCTGGCGATCAATGGGGTGACAGATGTCGCAGCCAGATCGCCCTCACATCCTGCTGGTGGACCTCTTGATGGCACCTGGTTTTTGGCTACTTTGTGACATAGAGTGTTTGACTCAGGGCCGGTGCCAGGTTTTTTTGCACACTAGGTGAGGCTACCTTCTGCCCCCCCCCCCCGTGTGCCCACCAGTTTTCATTTAAGAAGAATGAAATACAAAATTTGAAATTGCTTGAAATTGTTTACCCTCTGCCTATAGGACTGTTAACTTCCATTTCAATGTATCTGAGGAAGCATGCGTGCACACAAAAGCTCATACCTTGAATAAAACTTAGTTGGTCTTAAAGGTGCCATAGAACTCAAACTTTGTTCTACTTTTTTAGACCAACATGGCTGCCCATCTGGATTTAGTTCAATACAGTAAGCCTTTTAAATATAAAGCTTTTCAAACACACGCCATATGTCATCAATTTTTTTTACTGAATTCCTATTCCACATACCAGGGGAGGGGGAGGGGGAGATGAAGGGACAACACTGACAACACCAGGTTGGGAAATGTCTTCTAGCCAGCCCCTCTGCAATTATACACGAATAAGTTCTACCATTTTAGTAAGACTCTCCAAAATGAATTGCAGCCTTATGTTTCAACAATTAAAGTAGTTAAAGTACTGCAGCATAACCTATCCTGTCCTAATCACTCTTGGTGTAGTGTTTAAATGTGTGAACTCTAATCTGAGAGAACATGACCCATAAACCAAAGTGCATGACCCATAAGCCAAATGAAGTGCATGACCCATAAGCCAAAGGATAGAGTTCTTTGGCCCACACTTCTGGGCACACCCAAGTCTTAACTGGAGAGCCAGTTTGGTGTTGTGGTTAAGTGCACGGACTCTAATCTGAGAGAACCGGGTTTGATTCCCCACTCCTCCACTTGCAGCTGCTGGATGACTTAGGGCAAGCCATAGTTCTGGCACGACTGTTCTTGAAAAAGAGCAGTTTCTGCCAGAGGTCTCTCATCCTCACCTACTTCACAGGGTGTCTGTTGTGGGGAGGGGAGGGGAAAGAAGTTTGTGAACTGCTCTGAGACTTCAAGTGAAGGGCGGGGTATAAATCCAATCTTCTCCTTCTCCTCCTCCTCTTGAGAACTCCCCCGGTGTGATCTTTGTGCTGGAACAAACTATCCTGTCCCTTTAATAGAGGCTTCCTGCGTGGAAATGGGCCCTTGACGTTTCTCAGGGCAGGAAGGTAAATAAGGGCGCCTGGGACAGAACATCTCGATAATCCTCTATTAAAGGAGCAGGACGGTCCCCCCCCCCCCTCCAGGCACCAATGCAGGCCCCACCAGCTACGCTGCTAAATTGGATTCTGCTCTCTGGACTTGACTAGCAGGAGGTAGGGGATGAGGAGAGCAGAGGGGGAGGCTCAGCTGGCTGGCGGATGCTGCAGCGCTGGGCGTGCTGGCTCCTGTGTGAAGCACACTCGAAGCAGCGGTGCACGCCAAGTCCCTCCTCTCCACCCTGCAGCCGGCAACGCAGGGCAGCTATTCCCAATCCCTGCTTCCTTTCAACTCCCAACGGCAGCTTTTTCTTCGTCCCTCTTTCTCTCCTACTCAAGTGGAAAGTCAGACATCTGAAATAAATCCCCGAAATAAAGAAAAAAAAGAGAGAGGGGGGGGGGGGGAAGGAGCCAACTCTCCACAGAGAGCAAGAGAGTGAGATCCATGCCCCGCACATAGCCGACTAGAGTGTGGTGGGCGCAAACAGAACTCGAAGTTACCTGCCCTGCTGTAAGAGACAAGAGGAAGCTTTCGCTGGTGCTCCTGTGGCCATCTGCAGACGAGACGGGGGCTTTTTGGAAGTCTTCCCCCCTGTCTCTTCCTCTTTTTTCTTTTTTACAACAAACCACATATGGATGTGACCTATGACAATTGCATTAGCGTGCCACGGAGGAGCGCAACGCTGCACAAAGAAAGCCCAATGCCGTCCACCAGTGGGGGCAGCTGGGAAAGTGCACCGCTTGACACGGGCACACCCCCCCACCTTGGCTCCTTGCAGAAGCGGGCGAAAGAGCCTGCACTGCTTGAGGGAAGGGGGGTGGCGGCAACAGTGAGTTCCTCTAAAAAGAGCCTCTTCCCCCCTAGGCTAACCGAGCAGGGCACGAGGCAAGAGAGGGGAGGGCGGGGTGGTAGGCTGGCCAGAGCGGCGTCCTTCTCTAGCCCCCGCCGTAGGCAATTGCCTAAAATTAGTCTATGATGGTTCGGTCCTGGACGCTGATTGTCCGTTCTGCGCTCTTGGACATCTGCGCCCTTAGGCGGTCGCCTAACTTTGCCTATATGATTGAACTGGCCCTGGTTGGACTGGATGGGCCATTGGTTTGATCCAACTTGGCTTCTCTTATGTTCTTATGTTCCTCCTTCCTGTTTGTGTGTGGGGTTTTCAATTTAATAGGCTTTTTAAATGTTTTAATGTTCATCACCTTAGGGACCCTGAATTGGGTGAAAGACCTTTTAAATAAGTAAATAACATAAATAAAACCAGTGATCTGGTTAAAAGTCACTGTTTCCGATTGCAATTTATACAGAGTTAGGGTTTAAATTCCCATGTCCCCTTCTGGATTTGCTGAAGTGAGAAAAAGCCTACCTGTACTCCATCGTGCCCATGGCAAGCTGGTCATACATACCTGTGGCCAATGCTCCCGCTAAGCTGTGGAGTCTTGTGAGCATATATTCTACTTTGTGAACTACTGGCATTAAAGCTGTGAGCAAGCGATTTGGCTGCTGCATAAATTAATTTGCTCTGGAGCCATTCTTCCTGAGCCAAGAGAAAAATGTGTGCACTGGAGGCTAAAAAACTGTGAGCTAGCTCACACTAACTCCGCTTAGAGGGAACACTGCCTGTGGCCATGCAACATGTGTCCATATTCCACATCACATGATTTAGACCTAGGCTCCTAATAAGCTCCAAGAAAGTCCTGAGAAACTTGTGGAATATTTTAAATGAGTTTATTTAATAAGAATAAATGGATTATTGTTTGTACGTGTTTTAATTAAATTCTAATGATAACAATACTAATGTGGCTTGACATAAATTCACAAGCAGAAAGTTAATTATGAATTAAGCACTGTAGCATTGTATGGGTTTTCTAAAATGTTAAAAATGTATGATTAATAATATTATGTATAATTGATCAGATAAATGCAGGCAGAACGAGCTTCTCTCCTTGGCAATAAATATGGTGGGAAGGCTCCATTAGGCTGTAAAAATACATTTTAATAGTTGTATCAACAGATGAGAATTCGTTTTCATTTCCTGAGCAAATAATTACCCAGAAACCAATTCTTTCAATGTAGGTTCTTTGATTTAAGTTGCAATTTAAGCACTATATATATATTTAAGCTTGACTACATTTATCAAGTCAGGTATATGTTTATCCTTAAAGCAGATGTTTTACTGTACTTTTTAAAAAAATGGGTATTTTAACATGCCATCAACTGTTCTGAGTTTTATGCAAAAAGTAAATGTGGAGGAATTGGGAAGATCATGCTAACTAGTATTCCCTGGGAGAAAGCAAAGTGAGGTCAGAGACTACTAAAATGGTGGTCAGTGATGGTGTTATGTCACTTCTGGTTATACAGACATAATTGAAATTGCAGGATTGTGGGACATCATTTCAGTCCCCCCATTTTTTCCTCACTGCCATATTAAGTGGCAGTGAGGTGCCAAGGCTGGGGGCAGAGGGTTGCCCACCGAAGTGGAAAATCTAGCCACCTTAAGCTAGCAGCATGTGAATAGCATCTCACTGAGTTTCTTCTGTGCTCATGGGTAGTTAAATCTTAAGTGTGCCCAGAGGAACTTTTGGCAGGGAAGGAATTATGGAAGACACCACTAGCTAGCAGCAGCTGAATAACATCTCACTGAGTTTGCTCTCTTCTCTTCTCTCTTCTGCTCACAGGTACTTAAGAAGAAGAAGAGGAGACTGGATTTATATCCTGCCCTTCACTCACTTGGAGTCTCAGAGCGGCTTACAAACTCCTTTCCCTTCCCCTCCCCACAACAGACACCCTGTAAGGTACGTGGGGCTGAGAGAGCTCCGAGACAACTGTCCTTGAGAGAACAGCTGGTACAGAGCTATGGCTTGCCCAAGGTCATCCAGCAGTTGCAAGTGGAGGAGTGGGGAATCAAACCCGGTTCTCTCAGATTAGAGTCCGTGCACTTAACCCCAACACCAAACTGGCTCTCCAGTTAAGACTTGGGTGTACCCAGAAGTGTGGGCCAAAGAACTCTATCCTTTGGCTTAAGGGTCATGCACTTGAGCCAGGGAAAAGGTCAGTTAGCAGACAGGAAGACGACCTACTTGGCACTTAAAAGCCTCCTCATTCCCTGTTTGGTTCTGTTCCATTTTTTGTTTCTCTGTTGTAAGATGCTTTGGTTCCCCCACTGGGGAGAAAAGTAGGAAATTAAATACATATTCAATATTTTGTTTCTCTATTGTAGGATGCTTTGGTTCCCCATTGGGAGAAAAGTAGGAAATAACTAAATAAATGTTCAATAATACTATTTAAAATTTAACATGTACTAAACTCTATCTCACTTAATTCTGTTCATTCTAAGTGGCTTTTAACTATGACCATTGTCTTTTCATACAATTGTAGATAACATGCAAGTGATTACACAACTATGTACAATTCACACATTCCATAATAACCCCAGGGCCCTGGTATAAAACAATTATACTGTATTTATTCCAAAGGAAGAGGACCCTGCATATACAATGATCCCTCTTTTAAAAAGGGTTATACACAAAAGGTTTCTATTACTTTGTGTAACTGTAATTTGGTTGTGATTCTAAGATGCCCCCTCTTTTTCTTGATGGCACACATGCCAAAAAAAAGAAAAAAAAGAACGTAGTCTTCCTTTCAGGTAAATAGGGTGTGTACTTATAAAAAATTCAGATAGAAAAAGATCTGTGAAACCAAACAGCCTTGCAACTTTGGCTTTTGTTGGTGCAAATTAGACACAATCGATTGAACTGTCAGAAATGACAGTCCACTGACAGAATTACACAAGCCTGATCCTTGTTGCTGGGGCATCCTAGACAAGCCAGGGCTTGAACAGTGTTCAAAATGAGGTCAGAATCAGCCATGCGAGCTCATGAACCAGGAAATCACTGCAAGTAAGAAGAAAGAAATGGAGGAAGAGGGAAAGTACAAGCAAAGAACAAAGATACAGGAAGCCGGCTCAGTGTTGAAGAGTGGGACTTGTGGAGGAGAAAGGAGTAAAGCTAGGCAGAAGAACAAAGCTGTGATCAGCAGTGAGAGAAGGCACTGGAATGCAATCCGTTGTTTTATTGCGGCATGTAGTCTTCTTTAGGGTCACATGCTCTGTTTTTCCTGGCACTTCAAGTATGCTTGAATATAAGAAAGCATCAAAAGAGTAACTTCATATATTCTTTATTTAGAGGGTAATTGAATTAATGTTTTTCTCTCTGTCTCCAAGGAACCCAGGGAATCTATGAGGGTGCCAGAGCTCTCTAATGGAAAATTCTTAGACCCATATCAAACTAGAATTCCCAGGATTCTTTGGGAAAGCAAGGTCGGCTACACAGCTTTGTATATTTCCCAGCAGAACTGGACATGTTCATCCAAGGGTGGGAAATTAGGTAATTTTTTAGATTTTACATAATAGGGGCCTTTTAAAATGGCAATGTCTATAGATGCAAAGCTACAGTTTGCTTTGGCGACCCATGCTGAATTATTGAACTGAGACTAGGGTTACCAATCTCAGGGGTGGGGTGGTGGAGTTCTCCCAGAATTGCCAGTGACAGCAACATTGCAGTACCCCTAGAGGTAATGGCACCTTCAGAGGGTGAACTTCATGGCATTACATCCCTTCTGAGCTCCCACCTGCCCTGAAACTCCACTCTCCTTTGGCACTGCTCCTAAATATCCTGGAATGTCCTTAGCCAGAGTTGGCAACCCCAGTTGAGACCCCAGGATTCCACCCCTGATTGAACCTCTGTAAATGGGAACCTTGGCAAAATGGATCCAGAGCGTTGGCTGACCTGCCTGTCAGCTGATGAGCAGACTGCTCCCATCCTGCCTGCTGCGGGATAGTGTGGGATGGCAGTTTCTGTGGGGTTCCATGTTGGTGGAGGCCACTGTGTGGTCTCCCCTGCCACTTGAAGGTGAGGGTGCATTGACAGCCCCCGAGCTGGACATGCCCTGAGTAAGCCCTCACCCCCAAATCCCTTAAAGAAAGCCAGTGAGGTGTAGTGGTTAAGAGCAGTGGACTCTAATCTGGCGATCTGGGTTTGATTTCCCACTCTTCCACATGAAGCCTGCTGGGTGACCTTGGCTGAGTCACAGTTCTCTCAGCCCCACCTGCCTCACAAGGTGTCTGTTGAGGAGAGGAGAAGGGAAGGAAATTGTAAACTGCTCTGAGACTCCAGGTAGTGAAGGGTGAGGTATAAAACCAACTCCTCCTCCTCCCCCCCCACCCCCAAGATGGGGGAAATGGGCCTGCAGGCCAAAATTCCTCCAAAATGAATCCACCCCCATGATGACACCAACAACAAAGCGGTGATAAAGGAAGTAAGAAAAACTAATGAACAAACTAACGATGTGAAAACAGGAGGGCTGGGTGAGTAAAGCCATGAACAAAGTGGCTGAAGCAGTGGCATGGGGCCAGCTAAATCACCAGCTGCTGGCAGACCCCACTCCTTCAGCTGCATCAAGCACACATGACTGGACAGGCTGTGGGGGGGGGTGAGGGGGAGGTTGTGCCACCACAGCTACACCACCTTCCTCCCCCTGTGGGCCTGCAAAATAGCACCGGGTCCTTGCTTTTCTACCCAATCTGCACTTGTGATCAGTTTGGCCTGCATAGTTTGGTCATTCACAGAACAGTCATAATTTGCTCTACTCAGAATCCTACTCAAGTATACTCAGTTGCATTGGTAGTCATTATCAGCTACACATTTTAACCTAGTATAAGATAGGGCATGTTAACTTGGTATAAAACAAGCTTGTAGTCTGGTTAACTCTCCGTTTAAAAATAAGTACATAAACCATGGTTTGTTTCTCATTGACCAAACTTCTTTGCATCTGAAAGCTGGTTGTCCTGACCTGGATAGCCCAGGATTGCCTGATCTCGGGAGCTAAACAGTGTCAGTCATGGTCAGTATTTGGATGGACCACCAAGAAATACCAGTGTTGCTATGCAGAGGCAGGCAATGGCAAACCACATCGGAACATCTCTTGCCTTGAAAACCCTACAGGGTTGTGATATGTTGGTTGTGACTTGATGGCGGGAAAAAGGTTTGCCAATGCATTCTTAACTATCAGCAGATTCCTGAGATTGGTCCTCCATCCTTACATTTTTTATGCATTGTTGATTCTTGGACTTGACTGTGGCCACACTGATGGATGCTAGTTGTGTCACCTGAATGCAGGTTAACAAAGCAAACCCTGTTGGTTGGCATAATACCAAGATTTCATAGCAGGGTCAGAGCTATTAGTGGTTTGCACTAATTGTGACTTGTTGGGATGTCTGAATTCACAAACCAGTTTACTGAGCACATAGGGAAGATGTCATTCTTATTGGGAGGCAGGAAGCAGGTAAGATGAATGCAAAACAGATTTTGTGTATATAACTCTGGGGGTAAGGTTGCCAACCTCCAGGTTGGCAAATGTTCAAAAAAAATTCCAGTGATTTCCAGAGATTAGGAGCCCTGGAGGCACCATAGAGTTTGGGAGAACTGAAAGTCCTTTAGTGACTACAGAGATTGGATGCCCCTACATTTCTCCTATGGTATACCCAGAAGATTAGCTGAAAATGACGGGTTGTTGCCTTTGAAGACACTAAAGGCCAGAGACTACTTGGGGAGTTGAAACAGTGATGGGTCTGCTGTTGTCATGCATCCTATGAGACTTCAGACTGGATTTTTTTTTTAACACTGAGAAAATGCTAAAGACACTTTTTAGTCTGAGTGATATGAAGCAGAAATTTAAATTTAAAACCTCAGTTTTGGTGGGAGGAAGTGATCTCACCAAAAAAAAGGACAAATTTGAGGAGCTAACCTGTGACCTGGGATTGACATCACAGGATGTGACATCACAGGATGTGGTGTCACATCCCCACTGAGCTCAGTCCTTTCCCCAAACTCTGCCACCCCCAGGCAATAATCCCAAAACTCAAGGAATTTCCCAAGCCAGAACTGGCAACCCTAGACTTTCTTGCAGACACCAAAAAGCACAGTTTATTATGACTTCCAAATGCAGCCTGTAGGGCTCAGTTGAGATATGTAAAACTAGGCAAACTGTGATTTGTTCGGCAAATCACAGTTTGGTGCGCAATCACTCAAATCCTGGTTTGTCTTGACATATGCTGGTTTCAGAGAACTGGCAAATAAACCAGCTGGGGCTGCTAGTTAAAAAAAAGTCAACTTGCTGAAGTTTAGCCTACACTGTGCAACAATATTCAGGTCCTTTGCAAACAAATTAGCTTGCAAATTGTTTTGCGTTTGAGTTAGCCCTTGAACCTTCACCAGCTTTGCAAACCCAGTGCTGCTCTTCAATAGCTCGCTGATAGTTCCGTGAGCAGCGGGCAGGACAGTGTCTGAAGAATATGTCCTAAATTTCTACAAACATCACCAATGTGTTATTTAGCTTCCCTATTGCCCACTGACTTCATGTTTTCTATGCAGCCTGTACAAATTTAGCCTATATTTTCCAGATGACTTTGCTTCCTTCTTATCCCTTTCTAGCACATAATGTACTATAGCGCCAAGAAAATTAATGCTTCTGAGGATAGATGTTTGCATGAGTCAGCAGAGCTAGCACTGAGTTGATGACACCTTGCCTGCCCAAGGGAGCTGACATTCACAGCTTTATGAAGCTTTTTTTCCTTTCCCCCCTCCCTGATCTTCTGGCAGATTACAGTGCAGTAGATAAATGGGCCAATGAGTAGATTTGAAAACATTATCTTGTGCTTGCATAGCAATTTATGTAACTCACAGTGCAAGAAAGAGCAAACACGAACACAATCCATTAAAGGCACAAGGCAGGAATAATCCTAGTAAATTGAGAATGCTGCCGTTTCAGCTAGTATTTTGCTGAACTTCTTTAACCTTTTGCTGGCTCTCTTTCTTCATGCTATACTGAATCTATGCTTGACCCAGATGTAGATTGGAACTGCCACAAGTGGAAGGAAACTCCTTGTCGCAGTCATTCTGATGGTAATTTCATGATAGTTTCTATTTAGTCCTTTTGCTGAAGAACAACAGGGATGGAGAATGAAGTTTCATAATGGTCCAAAACTTCAAAAGCAGGGTGAATGAAGATGTCCAGAACCCTGAAAAAATGTTTTGTGCACCTCAGAGAAACCAAACAAAAGGTGGGGGGGACCTGTCTCTAACAGTTTCCATCCTTAGGCTAATTGCATAGGACTCTGATAAGAATGCTTTTAGAAAGAACCGCTCTAGCAAAGTCCTGTAGCTATGTTACCTATCAAGCTGAGCACTTAATATTGTGGGTTGCAAGGGGCTCATCCCTAGGGTTGCCAGTCTCCAGGTGGGGCCTGGGGATCTCCCGCTTTTACAACTGAACCCTAGCTAAAAGAGATCAGCTCGCCTGGAGAAAATGGCTGCTTAGAAGGTTGGATGCTATGGCATCATACCATGTTGAGGCCCCTCCTCTCTCCAAACCCTGCCCTCTCCTGGATCCAACCCCAAAGTCTCCAGGTATTTTCCAACCCAGAACTAGCAACCCTTCTCATCCCAAATCAGGCAAAAAAACCCTTCATTTTTAAAAAATCAAGCTCCTCCTTGGCTGCTGTACGTAGCTGTTGGACTGGGTTCAGTTTGGTAGGTAGCTTCTCTTAAACTTCAACTCCAGTTCCGAAAAAAGAGTCCAGTTTGCTCTGTTGTCCACTAAGCAGAATCTGAATGGCCCTAAAATCCTTTTGCAGTAAAATATCTCAAGTTAGGTAATGTGCTTATAAAATAACTAGTAAAGGCCAAGCCTCAGAATCATTTTTTAACATGGTTTAGCATGTAATACGTAGCCCCCATATTTTACTACAGTGAACTATATTAAAACAGGATTACAGTAAAGACTAGGTTACCACATTGACATCACAGTACAGTGTATTGTTATCTTAACATCTGGTGGGGTCCACACCTCTTATCTTGAATGTGTTTCCGTTAATAGGCTATATAATTTTGTGTAAACCCAGGGGGGAAAGTGGGGGGGGGGATGGTACTTAATACATGGTTAAGCCCTTCATGGCTCAGCAAAACCAGCCTCGTCCAAATACATATAAAGTTGGTAGATATACTCTGAGTTACAAGGTTTGCCTGTCAGGAATTTCAAGTGGCTTGGCATTATCATAACTATATTGAAGTAAGGTTGGTTTTTATCATGCCGTGTTCTTTGACATTCTGCTTTGTACGTGTGTGCTGCCTGTCACTCAGAAAGTCATCACGTCAAGAGGGATCTTCACTACTCAGTGCATCAAAATGAGCTAAAGTGAAGAGGACACAGAATACATGACAGCTGAGAAAAAGCCTCTTTGGGATGAATCTCAATTCATTATAGCACAGTTAAAATGCATATTGAGAAAGTGGATATTTTTGGCGTAAGTGGGGAACATTTTTCCCATGCAGTTTTAAAGAAAGGGGGATGATTGTGATGAGCAAACAAAGGCATTACAGGCCTATTACCATTCTGCAGGGCCTGTAAAATGGAGCTGTTCCACCAGGCCTTTGGAAGAGACAGTGGGCATCCTACAAAGCCAGCTTCCCTTGCTGAAGCCTTCCATCATCACACGGCTCAGATCAAGAAGACCTAGGGAATCTAGTGGCACCAGTCTCGGAGACTGTACAATTAAATTGCTAGTACTATCTGTTTTAAATTATATTGTTTTAACTGACTGAAAAGCAGTGTGATCCATTTTGTGGAGGGAAGGCGGCATGGTACAGCCCAATCTCATCAGAACTCAGATGCTAAGCAGGGTCAGTACCCGTACGGGAAACTGCCAAGGAAGCCTCTGCAGACGAAGGCAATCGCAAACCACCTTTGCTGGGGTCACCATAAGCCAGCTGTGCCTTGACAGCTCTTTACACATACACAATCCATTTTATGCATATATCTCTGTTCATTGCAGTTTAGATCTCAGAGTTCAGAAGGACTTAAAGCTTAGACTTAGGTAAAATGTGGTTTGGATCCTATTATTGTTAGGTGGATCTGTAACTAGTTGACAAATTGCACTCAAAGAGTGCTTGTAAATGGTTCCTCATCCTCTTGGAGAGGAGTGACAAGTGGAGTGCTTCAAGGATCTGTCCTGGGACCTGTTTTGTTCAATGTCTTTATCAATGATTTGGATGAAGGGATAGAGAGAATGCTTATTAAATTTGCAGATGATACTAAATTGGGAGGGGTAGCAAATATGGTAGAAGACAGAGTCAGGATACAGGATGATCTTGACAGGCTGGAAAACTGGGCTAAAACACATTCAATGAATTTCAATGGGGATAAATGTAAAGTTCTGCATTTAGGAAGAAAAAAATCAAATGCATAATTATGTGATGGGGGAGACTTGTCTTGGTAGTATGTGTGAAAAGGATCTTGGGATCTTAGTAGACCATTCACTGAGTATGAGTCAGCAGTGTGATGTGGTAGGTAAAAAGGCAAATGTGATTTTGGACAGTATCAACAGAAGTATAGAGTCCAGATCATATGAAGTGATGGTATCATAGGGTTGCCAGGTCCTTACCTTTTCTGGTGGTGGTGATGGTGGGGAGTTGCTGCGCTTGCCACAATGATGTCACCCGGAAGTGATGTCATCATGCTGGGCATGTCACCGGGGGGATGCTCTAGCATTCAGCCATAGAGTTTTCAGGCTGAATGCTAGAGTGTCCCCTCAGCGACAGCATTGTGCCGGGCTGAATGCTAGAGTGTCCCCTCTGGGTGACGTCATTGCGCTGGGCACATTGGCCCAATATGGGCACTTTGGAGGCAGGGTTCCCCCTGCCGGCCGGATCTGGGCTGGTGGGTCAGAGGCCCTTTGAGTGGGCAAACCTTCACCATACCGGGGGACCTGGCAGCCCTATGGTATTGCTTTACTCTGCTCAGGTTAGACCTCACCTACAGTATTGTGTTCAGGTTTGGTCACCACAATTGATGATGGATGTAGACAAGCTGGAATGTGTCCAGAGGAGGGCAATGAAGATGGTGAGGGGTCTGGAGACTTGGGTCCAATCTGCATCTAGCATTTGCTCTGTTGTTTTATCAAACCCTCACTGGGAAAAGATGCAGCTCAAAAACACATTCAAATACCCTGGGCCAATGCCATACTGACTGCAGAGTCACGGCCATAAAATGTTCATAAATCTATGCAGACAGTTCCATAAAACCACGAGATCAAACAAAGTGAAAGCAGCATGCAGTCTGGACACTGCCATAAAATCCAACAATCAATCAAAGTTAAAGTGGCATGCAATGCAGAGGGGAATTTCTGTTCAAACGTGGGTTTGGTAAAACAGCAAAGCAAATGCTAGATGCAGATTTGGCCCAAGTCCCATAGGAGAGTTGAAGGAGCTGGATATGTTTAGCCTGGAGAGGAGACGACTGAGAGGTGATATGATATCCATCTTCACGCACTTGAAGGGCGGTCATATAGAGGATGGTATGGAGTTGTTTTCTGTTGCTCGAGAAGGTTGGACCAGAACGCGTGGGTTGAAATTAAATCAGAAGAGTTTTTGGCTTAATATTAGGAAGAACTTCCTGACAGAGCGGTTCCTCAGTGGAACAGGCTTCCATGGGAGGTGGTGGGCTCTCCTTCTTTGGAGGTTTTTAGACTAGATAGCCATCTGACAGCAATGCTGATTGTGTGAACTTAGACAGATCATGAGAGGGAAGGCAGGAAGGGTTGCCTCAGTGCTTCGTTCTTGTGGTCCTTTCTTACACGCCCAGGGAAATGCTGATTGCTACTTTGGGGGCAGGAAGCAATTTTTCTTTAGGCCAGTTTGGCTGGAGATCCTGGAGCTTTTTTGTCATCTTTTGGGTGTGGTACAGCAGTCACTGGGTGTGTGTGGGTGGGAGGTAGTTGCATGGGCGTCAACTACGGGGGGGCTCGAGGGCTCGAGCCTCCCCCGAAATTTCCCGGGGGGGGCTCAGCCCCCCCCCGGCAAAATGCAGCGCCCGCGGGAGCGCCCGCCGGTGGCCAGTCGGCCCTCGCCGCCTCTCCTTCCCGACCACCCCCGGCCTGCCCTCCTGCCTCCCTGGGGCGGGGGGGGGGGAGAGAGGAGGCGGGGACATGGTCCCGCTCGCGTGGGGGGCAGTCAGCCGGCCAGCTGGCTGCCGCCGCCGAGACTGCGCCCCGAGGAGACTGCGCCCTGCGAGTCTGCCTCCCTGGGGCGGGGCGGGGGGGGGAGCGGCGGGGACATGGTCCCACTCGCGCGGCAGTCAGCCGGCCAGCTGGCTGCCGCCCGAGACTGAGCCCCTTGAGTCTGCCTCCCGGGGGGGGAGCGGCGGGGACATGGTTCCGTGCATGCGCGCGCGCACACAAGAGAGCCCCCGCCCCCCCCGGGGATTTAAAAAGTCTACGCCCCTGGGTAGTTGTGAATTTCCTGCATTGTGCAGGGGGTTGGACCAGATAACCCTGGAGGTCCCTTCCAGCAATATGCTTCTATGATTCTAGGATCATTTTGAATAAATAAAATTACAAAGCCTTATGAAGACATCATTTCAGCATGAGGGGGAAGAAAAGCAGGGTCATGTGCATAGTCTTCATTCACTTTCACAAATGCTGAATAATACACTTTAAATCCACTTCTTAAGCAGTTTGCAATTGAATTTTATTGTGTGAAATGGCAAAATCCACTTGCAATCAATTGCTAAAGTACACTGAAAGTGGACTGACAGTGCAATGTTCAGTGTGTGTGAAAGTGCTGCAGATCTCCATGCATTAGGCTAGTTTCTAACATTTGCTCTATCAGTGTCCCCATTCTCCTCTGATACAAGGCCACTTTTACTGATGTGAGGTGCTCTTGTGGTAGAGTCCCTGGGCTGTCGGAACACATGGGCGCCAATGGAACAAATCGTTAGTATTCAACTTATTGAACTGAAGGTCTATATGGCGCCTATGCACAAATAATTTTATGCTGAGGACTCTCTGGATGATGATGATGATGATGATGATGAACACTTGTGTTTTAGGTATCCTGACTGTACACACGTATCATTTCCTATGCAGTTCTCTATGCATAAACTCTGTGCTTACCTTCAGCCCAACACACATGGAGTTCGGGAGGAAGATTGTCTGTGATCCTTGCTCCTTTTCACTTACTGAAATAACATGTGCACACAGCTAGTGATGGATATTTGGACACTAATCAAATACTGCACCAAAACAGACATTGTTGTTAAGACTCTTATTATTTGTTGCATTATATTCCATCTTGTTTGAATGACAGTACTTAAGGTGACTTTTACATGGGGTTCTCAGGAACTATTCAGCCGCCAATCAGCTATATCATGTGCCTTCCCATAATAGCCTAGGACCAGCTTATTACTATTTAAATTATTAATACAATCCAATTTTTAAAAAATCAGTGACATATCCTAGTATTGTGTCACTTCATTATTTTAATGCTGTCCTATCTGGTTCAGACTTCAGAGAGGCCAGAGGGATTGGGAGAGGAGATGATGTAACTAACACAGAGCCTTTTTTCCTCATTTACTATTTAGGTTGGGCTGGTGTCAGTGCCATGGAAGCTACCACTACAGCCAAATTTGGCCAGGCCAGTTTGGGTGCTCGCACAGGTCAACAATCAGCTCCTCAGACAGTCTTTCAATTTTTCCAAGCTGCATTCTTGGAAATACAGTCCCAGACTCATCAAAGATACTTGTGTAACTTCAGGCATCTTGGGGCTACATTATCCAGGGTACGGTGAGCCACTGTAACCCTGTGCAGATGACCAGTCTGCATACTGACTCATCATGGGGGGAGGGAGAACAGGCACCAGTGCATTAGTTCTGTCCCAACCCCCATCATATCACTGACTCATCTGAATACTGCAAAAGCATGGAAGAAATGCCTGCGCATATGTCCCCTGCCTGTGATCAACATAGGGTTGCCAGGTCCCTCCTGCCAGGGGGATTGGAAAGGGACTTACCAGGAGCAGCAAGGAGGGCCGTGCAATGTACAGTGACATGTCTACATCATTGTCCATGTGACCCAGAAGTGACATTCTCACTTCCAGGATGTCGGGACAATGCTCTGGTATTAGACAAACACTCTATGTTAAATTTGGCTTCTATCATAGAGTTTTTGCCCAAATACCAGAGCGTCACCTCAAAGTGCCAGAAGTGATAGCATCACTTCTAGGCCATGTGGGCAGTGATGTAAATACGTTGCTCTGGATCTCCCTCTTTTGGGGAGAAAGGTCACCCTCTGACCAGCTGATTGGACGTGGGGAGGTGGGGCCTGGCACTGGGGGACCCCTGTCTTCACTGGGGGGCGGTCTGGCAACCCTAGATCAACAGTGCTTCTTGCTGAATGTTGCTGATCACAGGGAGGCATGTGTGCCTACCCTTTCTCCATGTGCTCACACCCTGCAGATGACTTGGTGATTGTGCAGCACTGGGGGGCTGTCCCTCCTTGCATTGTGAATCATGGGTTTAGAACTTCAACTGAATCAGAAAGATTGCCTGAGGCACTGGAGGTAAGAGACTGGCCCAGGCCAACTCCTTGCCTTGCCTTGCTGATCTGACAGCAGTCTCAGTCCTGGAATCAGCCTTTCTCAGCCCAGGGTGACTAGGAGGAGAAAGGGGAATAATGACAAACAAACAATAAACAGGAGTAAAGTTTTTAAAAATTACAATGAAATGAAAAGGAACTCCCCCCCCCCCCCCAAAAAAAAAGCCTTCACAGGCATCAGTTTCTTATTTAAGGTTTCTGCCAAACCTAGCATTTATTTTGGAGCTATATAAATGTCTTTTTCAGTTTCCCTGTGTGAAAACTTTTGATGCATTTGGAATTGTGAATGCTTGAACTGCTGTACACCCATCCGAGCTTCTAGATATTAACTTGGTTTTCCAGTTCAGCCCTTCTGAACAGAAGAGGAACGGTTAAGCGTCAGTGTTTGACAGGAGTAAGAAAACATAGACGTGGCTTCCCTAATTCTGCATCTTCTGTGACACCTGCACACAGATGTGTCAGCAAGATAGTCAGAATTGCCATGGACCATTCATTTGTTGCAAATAATAGGGAGAATGTTACAACAGGTCTAGTATCCCATTCATCAAAGGGAGAGAGAGGGGAGAATTGTTGATATGTTATTGTAACTTTGGTGACAGCCTGTTTTCTGGGGTGCAAAATTTTGAAGAACTGTTGCAAATGTAACATTAACATTCACCGGAGCTTGTCCAGAATGCCTTTCTCTTAGGAATTTATCCTGCATGGAGCTCTGTGCTGGCTCATAGCTTCACTAGAAATCAATAGACCTTTACAGAGGCAGAAAAAAGGCTGCCCTCGCTTAACAGCTGAAAGGCAGGGGCAATGGAAAAGCAACTGATTTAATTATCCTTGGCACATAAGGCTTAATACCCAGAAAAATATATCCCGATCATCTAAGCCACACAAGAGCTATGTGGTTGCCTGGCAACCACTATTAGGCATGCCTATTATGTGGCTTTGAGATTTGATATGTGTATGTATGTGTGTGTGGCCTGGACTAAAGTACATTGCATATCACCAACCTTTTAAACATTATTTCCCCACTGAAATAAAACTGCAGGTTTTTCTTTAAAAAGTGCATTTTTAAAAACAATGTCTGATCAGTATGGTCTCATGCAAATTGCAATTAATTAGAAGAAATGTATTTTACTCTGAACAATGGTATAACCATGTTGCTTTTCAAAAGAATGGTTCCAACCTTGGCTGTACATTTGGAGCATATATTTTATGACACCCTCTAAATTATTTCAGGGAGGCAATTTGAAAATTTCCTCCATCCCCCTTCTTTCTAAATTCCTTCTGACATGGTCATCTACGCCCGGCTGATGATAATTGCCTTTTCCTTTAAACTTGTAGAGCACTGTTTTTGTTCAGAACCATAGCCAATGAAATTACTATAGTGCAGAGCTTCCTGATAGGGCATTCAGTGAACACACTATGAATGACAAAAATATATCTTAATAGGTGGGATATTTCCAGGGTCCTGTATATGTGTAGGCTCTTGCGTATGATACTGCAATGCAAAGTTCACTTTCCTGGGGTTGAGCCCCATTGAATAAATTAGGACTGACTTCTGAGGAGACCTACTTAGGATTGCTCTCCTTCACATGTATGAACAGGAGGACTTTTTTTGAGTGCAAAATATGCATCTCTTTCATAACTTGGACAATGCAGTGTAACATTAAGCAATTGCCCACATTAAAGACAATAAGAAAGATACTCTATAAACCACAGGACCTTTTTTGTTTCAACCCCTCGATATTTTTGATGGCATCTGAAAACCATGTTTTGATCAAAGATTTAATCCTGCTTAAGAAATCACCTGGTTTATCAGCACACTAATGTTTGTAACACAGTACTTCTATTTTTTTGAAATATCAATAATTATGTGCTTGCCTTATGACGTACATAACTGAACAGGATCTATATATTAGTTAGGAGTGATCTCAGTTTAAAAGTGTAACTGACTACTATTCCATTAACCCACAATACCAAATATCACTTAAGTCCTACTCATATGAATTAGCTCTCTCATTTCTTATCCCTAACTATGTTTCTGAGATATGCACCTCAATTCTATGCATATTTACTTTGAGGTTAATGAAATTTACTCCCAAGTAAGAGTGTACAGAGATACAATCTTCTTCATGTAGAATAACAAAGCTATAATTAATACCACAGGTGAGGTGATAATGTGGACTGCTACTACATTTTCAAAGTAAAAACAATATACACTATACAACCATTAGGATATTTCACATTTTGTTGTGCTCTAAAACTTAAATTGGGTTATGTAATTACACTGCAATTAACTGTGAGTCATCAAATAAAATTTAAGACAAAACTTGTAATCAGCAATCCTCCTATCGTAGAAAAGGTAGCTCAGGTGTATCGTAATTAGTTTACTGATGTGTACCCAAGAACAAGTAAAACAAAATTAAAATCATATTTCCCTTTCATCAGCTGACAGCATATTTTGGAATTTATTTGCATCATAGAACAATGGTGTTCATTACCACGATCATAGGCCAACAGTTGGGAAATTAAATGTGTATATAGAAGCAAAGAGAGTGGAGTAAAACAAAATGAAATAAATATGAACCAATTTCAAGGTCAGATTTGATGCAAGCAAAAGCCTATTGATTTTTTTTTTGTTTATATACAGTGGATGTAATTGAAATGTCAACATCAACTGTATGAGCTTGTTAAATTGGCTGTAGTATTTCTAATTTGAAGTACAAGGGACACAAATGCAAAAATCAAATGACGACATACACTAAGTGCTAGAGATTATTGAAATGAAGCCAGGAATGTGTATAAACATTCTTCCTTTTGCTCTTGCTTTCTTTTTTAAATTGGTACGACTGTACTGAATAACAGCATGTAGAGGATTTTTTCCAGGCTGTGAAGTATTTCCCATCTGCTGTCTCTGTAATCTATACAACAACCTGATGAGGTAGGCTAGTATTAGTGCATAGGCTTGGCTTGGGTGCCATCAATATAGAGATGACACTCAGCTGTATCTGTTGCTGGGTGGCCAGTCCGACTCTACCCCAGATGACTTGGAGTGGGTGCTTCAGGACGTAGCGGGCTGGCTTAGACTGAGCTGATTGAAATTGAATCCAATGAAGATGGAGGTCCTGTGCTTGAATTGGAGCGGCCCAGGGATAGGGATTCCACTACTGACATTTGGTGGGGTGCCATTGGTGCCAGCGCCGAGGGTCAGGAGTTTGGGAGTGCTCCTAGATGCCTCCTTAACAATGGAGGCCCAGGTAGCAGCCACTGCAAAGTCGGCCTTTTATCATCTATGGCTGATTAGGCAGTTGGTTCCCTTCCTTGAACGCAATGACTTAGCAACAGTGATCCATGCAATGGTCACCTCGAGATTGACTACTGCAACTCTCTCTACATGGGGCTGCCCTTGTCTCAGATCCGGAAGCTGCAGCTGGTGCAGAATGCTGCAGCCAGGCTGCTGATGGGTCCCTCTACACAGGACCATATCCAGCCTGTGCTGAGAGCACTGCACTGGTTGCCTATAGCATACCGGATCCGGTTCAAGGTGCTGGTTTTGACCTTTAAAGCCCTATATGGCCTGGGACCTGTCTACTTGAGGGACCGCCTCTCCCCAGAGGGCACTGAGGTCAAGCTCACAACATTGCTTGACTCTTCCTGGTCCGAAAGAAGTGAGGCTGGCCAGCACTAGAACCAGGGCTTTCTCGGAGGCGGCTCCATACTGGTGGAATGAGCTCGAGGACATCAGGGCCCTGCGGAACCTTTTACAGTTCTGCAGGGCCTGTAAAACGGAGCTCTTCCACCAGGCTTTCGATTAGGAGCCACCACTGGGGACTGAGGACAACTATGCCCCTGGAACTTGCTGGCCGAGACCCGGTCAGATGCTGGTTGATTGGATGCTGCCTGCTCACTGCTGTGATTCTGAATGCTGCTGACGCTATCTGTTTGTCTGCTTTTATTGTAAATTATGAAATGCTGTTTTAAATTTTTAACTTATTGTTTATGATATTTTAAACTTGTAACTTATTGCTTATGATTTTAAACTGTTGGAAGCCACCTTGAGCAGCTGGCAAAGTGGGGTATAAATGCAAATAATAAATAAATAAAAATAAATACCAGTATATTGCTGTGGGGAGTTGGGTATGAGAGTTTGTGATGGTCACTTAGTGAGGTGGTAATTGAAAGGAGGGTTGAAACCAAAATCTCCCTGTTATCCCACTCTTCATCAATATAGCTTGTCAGCTCTTACTGGCATTTATGTGAGGTAGGTTACTCAGATGGGAGACCATGGAGGAATCCAGTGTCAGGCAATGGCAGACCACCTCTGTACATCTCTTGTCTTGAAAACCTTATGGGGTTGCTGTAAGTTGTCTGCAAACTTTCCACCAGCATGAGGAATTAATAATTAAAGGAATCTAGGCTAAATCTTGCACCCTAAGAAATATCACCTGACTCTCTGAAACAGCTCAAAAGAAGACTGAGGAAAGTCATCTAGAGAAGCGAGGCTTCCCTGGTGGAATCCTGGATCTTTGGCTCCACTTCTTGTCCAAGTGGCTCTTCAGTTAATCAGTTTGTTGACCGGAGCTCAAAGGACTCATGCACAGCTGAGGATTTATCTATTGATTTCTGTGTCCAGATATAACAACTATATTTATCTTTGGTAACAGCAAGCCTAAGCATAAGAAATAGTAAGGTGGAATTCACTACAAACAATAATCTGCCAAACTCTCTTGCAATCCCATATATCAAGGATGCTCTGTTCAAGAATAAACTCATTAGACTGTATTGGCATGCACTTTCACAGAACACTCATTGGAATTGTAGAGCATCTCTGATTTGTTCTTTATATGTATGCTTTTGTGGAATGTTCAACCCCCTTCTCCCCTTTTAGAATTCTTCTGGATGGGTTTTTTTTTGTCACCTAAAAATGCACCCCCACAGAAAGCTAGTTGTAATGATGAAGCACCACACTCAGTGAAGCTGTCATGTGTAGTAGTAGAATTGTGGAGCATGAAGTTCAGCTCAGGCCCATTTACTGACAGAAACTGGTTTTCCTTTTGAAAAGTCCTCTTTTTCATTTAGAAGCACTGGTTTCCAGGGGACTGGTTTCAATTAGGAATACTACATGGGAATTGAAGAGTTAAATCATGTATTGCGCCCCCTCCCCCAATCTAAATTGGGACCACAGACACCTCTAATTTACCTTTCACAGCTGAATGGAGATCTGTGATTTTTGTCGCATCTGTTTGATCCTCACTTATTTCATATTCCTCCCCCTTTGGCATCCAGTAAAAGAAAACAGATGAATGTTTGAACATACGTGCAAGCAGAAAATCAAGGAGCTAACCTGACAGTTGAAAGGTGAAAAGCAAAGCAAACTTTCTGAAGCCTAGAAAGCCTGAAATAGAAATTCAAGACCAGAAGATTATGGATACATACAGGGGTCATTTCGAGCAGGAACGCCGTTCCGGGAGTAACAAGCCCAGGAACGGGCACATATGGTGATGCGCTGTGGGAAAAAGCAAGAGCATATTAACTTGATCTGTATTTTCATGCTTGTTGTAGGGTAGCTTCCCTGCAAGAGCAAAGGAAACCTAAAGTGTCTTTAGTCAAAGTGTAAAGCTGGCTTGCCAGCTCTGAGTTGGGAAATACCTGGAGATTTTTTTGGGTGGAGCCTGAGCGGTGGGTGTTGCCTTCTGACACACTTCCGGCGATGTCAGGGGGTGTGGCATATGCAAATAAATTATGCTAATGAGTTATGCTAATAAGCTCCTGCACCTCTTTTTCTATGAAATGACCCCTGGATACATAAGACGTTGATTCTGGTTATAGAGAAAAGAATTATGCCAGTTTTTTCACAGAAACATTAGATTTTTTCAGATATGATGTTTGTAACCATGTATACTGAGAACATAGAAAATCCTCCCAATAGGCATTCTCATCATTTTGTTTGAAACAGGCAGTACAGGAGTCTTTTATTTATTGAGTATCTAGTGACTATGACCTTGTCAAAGAAGTAGGGTTAGGTAAAGGAAGTTACAAAAGTTGGGGGTGGATCTTCTTCAGTTTGAGGGAATCTGAAAGAAAAGATTGGAAATCTTGAACATGTAAGATGTGGTCTACAAGGTGCAATTCTGACATTACTGAGGTCCAGCTGCATTATTGTACTACACAATGATGGAAAGGATGAAGTAGTGGGTATATCTCTCAGCAAACATGCCTTGCATGTACATGAAAAATGCTGTCATGGAATGGGAAAACTGGAGCTTTTTGTCCCTAATCCCCAGTGAATCCAGTGGTTTCTTCCAGAGAAGTGAAGCTTTACAATACGTAATGATGGCAAACTACTGAAGGGTTCAAGGTCACTATAAATTTTAATGGGACATTTAAATATATTTCATTTTAATTACATTATGGAAATAATCAAGTGAATACCTAGAAAATAAACGGTTGTGTGCAGTGTTCCCTCTAAGCTGAGCTAGTGTGAGCTAGCTCACAGTTTTTTAACTGGCTCACACATTTTTGTCTTAGATCAGGAAGGATGGCTCCAGAGCAAACTAGTTTATGCAGTAGCCAAATCGCTTACTCACAACTTTAATGCCAGTAGCTCAGAAAGTAGGATTTTTGCTTGCAGGACTCCACAGCTTCCAGGGAGTGTTGGTTGTGTGATAGGGTTGCTAAGTCTGGGTTGGAAAATACCTGGAGACTTTGGGGCCGGATCCAGGAGAGGGCAGGGTTTGTGGAAGAGAGAAGCCTCAGTAGGGTACAATACCATAGAGTCTACCCTTCAAAGCAGCCATTTTCTCTAGGGGAACTGATCTCTCTCAGCTGGAGATCAGTTGTAAAAGTGGGGGATCCCCAGGCCCCACCTGGAGGCTGGCAACCCTATTGTGTGGTGTTTTTTTTGGGGGGGGGTTACATACTGTTTACATAATAGGTTGGATACGACTAGCTATTCTGTTGGTGAAAAAGGAAGGGCAGAGTCCCCTTTGACCACCAAAAAGGCCATGCTGGGGATCATAGGACCCTCAGGGACAAAAGGCCTCTGGGATGGGGATGGTAATAAGGAAGGGAATCAGGGGAGATTGGCTGGAAAAGAGACCCAGTGTGGTACACCAGCTTCTGTGTTGGTTTAGGATCTGGAAAATCTAGGGTTGAATCTCCACTCTGATATCCTGCATTGAGCAGGGAGTTGGACTAGACGGTTTGTATGGCCCCTTTCAACTCTGTGATTCTATGATCTCTTTTTGAGCTGTTTATCACAAAGCATATGAAAGCTACCTAGCTACCTGTGGCAACCTGGAGTTGTAGCGAACCCAACACCTAATTTCTGAATTCACTAGGGCAGGGGTCTCCAGCGTTTTTGAGCCTGCAGGCACCTTTGGAATTCTGACACAGCTGTAGGGCTGCCAAGTCCAACTTGGGAAATATCTGGGGACTTTGGGGGTGGAGCCAGGAGACTTTGGGGGTGGAGCCAGGAGAAAGGAAGTGACATCATTTTGTGATGTCACATCCTGTGATGTTGCTTCCACATGCTGACACATGAACTCATGAAGTTTCCTAATACTGAATCAGGCCATTGGTCCATCAAGGTCAGTATTGACTACTCAGACTGGTAGTGGCTCTCCAGTGTCTCAGGCTGAGATCTTTAATGTCACCTATTACCTGATCCTTTTTTAGCTGAAGAGGCTGATACCTCCTGCATGTCAAGCAGATGCTCTATCACTGAGCAATGGCCCTACTGAATCCTTCCTCATCTCGGCAGAATATGAAGCCCTAAGTGCTAGACAAGTGCTAAATATGATTTTCATATCATAAGAACAGGAGAGAAGCCACAGTGGATCAGCCCATCGAGTACAGCCCATCGAGTACAACACTCTGTGTCACAACAGTGGCCAAAAATACCAGGTGCCCTCAGGAGGTCCAGCAGCGGGGCCAGAACTCCAGAAGCCCTCCCACTGTTGCCCCCCAAGCACCAAGAATTCAGAGCCTCACTGCCCCAGACAAAGGGTTCCATTTAGACCTTGTGGCTATAATAGCCACTGATAGACCTCTGCTGGATGGGGACAGAGAGAGACAGACAGACAGACAGACAGAAAAAAGAAAGAAAGAGGGAGAGAGAGAGAAGGGGAAAAAACTGGCAGAGGCACTTACTTCCATTTAGACCTTGTGGCTATAATAGCCACTGATAGACCTCTGCTGGATGGGGACAGAGAGAGAGACAGACAGACAGAAAAAAGAAAGAGGGAGAGAGAATGAAAAGAGCTGGAACAGAAACTCACCTTGCCAGCCACATGCAAAAGCAGCTCCTTCAGTCCCTCCTTAATCTCTGGGCGGACCTGTCTTGCTGTGGAAGAAGCTCTCTTGCTGACTTCTTAAAGGGGAAATGTCTGGCGAGGCTTTTTACTGCAGGGCAGGCTCTCTGCAGACATTTCCCTTTTAAGGCAGCCATTTTGTCCCCCCGGTGGCCAACTTTGGAAAAGCGGGAGATAAGCACTAAAAATCAGTGTTTCCCCCGCCCCACGGGGGGACTTGGCAGCCCTACACAGCTGTCACAAAATGGCTGCTGCAGGAAGCAGAGCCAGCCACAAAACTGCTGCCACATCTGACCTCCAGCCGCGCAGTGAAAATCCTCGTGCTGTAGTGGCAGCTGCTGCTAAAGATATGTTTTTAAAAATCTGTGTTGATCTCCAGTGACCAATTTGAAGCCTAGCTGGGCAAAAGCCCCACCTGGCCCCGCCCACTTTCTAAAACACTTGGCACAGAAAAGATGTTGGCAGGCATGATACTGGGGACCCTGCACTAGAGTATCAAGCAGCTAATCTAAAGGGGTATCCATGCTATGCTGTTTTTGCAAAAGCAAGCATTTTAGAGACTGACATATTTTTATTCTACCATTTCATCAGATGTAAGAAGTGGCTCCTCAGGTGACAGACACACATATCTATACCACATATCCGCATAGGGCTGCCAAGTCCAACTTGGGAAATATCTGGGGACTTTGGGGGTGGAGCCAGGAGACTTTGGGGGTGGAGCCAGGAGAAAGGAAGTGACATCATTTTGTGATGTCACATCCTGTGATGTTGCTTCCACATGCTGACACATGAACTCATGAAGTTTCCTAATACTGAATCAGGCCATTGGTCCATCAAGGTCAGTATTGACTACTCAGACTGATAGTGGCTCTCCAGGGTCTCAGGCTGAGATCTTTAATGTCACCTATTACCTGATCCTTTTTTAGCTGAAGAAGGTGATACCTCCTGCATGTCAAGCAGATGCTCTATCACTGAGCAATGGCCCTACTGAATCCTTCCTCATCTCGGCAGAATATGAAGCCCTAAGTGCTACACAAGTGCTAAATATGATTTTCATATCATAAGAACAGGAGAGAAGCCACAGTGGATCAGCCCATCCAGTACAGCCCATCCAGTACAACACTCTGTGTCACAACAGTGGCCAAAAATGCCAGGTGCCCTCAGGAGGTCCAGCAGCGGGGCCAGAACTCCAGAAGCCCTCCCACTGTTGCCCCCCAAGCACCAAGAATTCAGAGCCTCACTGCCCCAGACAAAGGGTTCCATTTAGACCTTGTGGCTATAATAGCCACTGATAGACCTCTGCTGGATGGGGACAGAGAGAGAGAGACAGACAGACAGACAGAAAAAAGAAAGAAAGAGGGAGAGAGAGAGAAGGGGAAAAAACTGGCAGAGGCACTTACTTCCATTTAGACCTTGTGGCTATAATAGCCACTGACAGACCTCTGCTGGATGGGGACAGAGAGAGAGACAGACAGACAGAAAAAAGAAAGAGGGAGAGAGAATGAAAAGAGCTGGAACAGAAACTCACCTTGCCAGCCACATGCAAAAGCAGCTCCTTCAGTCCCTCCTTAATCTCTGGGCGGGGCTCTCTTGCTGTGGAAGAAGCTCTCTTGCTGACTTCTTAAAGGGGAAATGTCTGGCGAGGCTTTTTACTGCAGGGCAGGCTCTCTGCAGACATTTCCCTTTTAAGGCAGCCATTTTGTCCCCCCGGTGGCCAACTTTGGAAAAGCGGGAGATAAGCACTAAAAATCAGTGTTTCCCCCACCCCACGGGGGGACTTGGCAGCCCTATATCCGCACCAATTTAGGATCCATCTGCTGTGTGTGAGGAAATGGACAAAAGCTTATACTGGGATAAAAGCTTCTTCTTTTTTTTAAAGATACCACAACCAGTGCTCATTTTGTGTTTGAAAAAAGGTTCCAGTACTCACATATAAGGCTGCACTGATTTCCACCAATTCCACCTCAGGACTTGAGAGAGCCCCCATGTGGCAGGCCTTTTGCCACCCCAGCCTGAACAACAAGACAGACAACGATTGGAATTAAACAAGGGCCACTTTATTAACTATTTAACAAAAACATTGCAGCAACGGGCAAAACTAAGCAAGCACAGGAACAGGCAAGGCAGGCGTCAATCCATGACACAGCCTCCTTGCCCTCTGATATGGGCGGGACACCTGACTCCGGTATTGAGCCAGCCCATGTCTGGCTCTTAACCGGCAGCCCAGCATACTGGTTGCCCCGCAGGAGCGCCTACCCCTGAGACCGTACGGACCTTCAGGGAGGAGCCTAGCCGGAGAGGTTCCCAGAGGCGGTCACCATTCTCCACCCCGAACCACATAGCCCTGGGGCTGTTCCCAAACGGGATACGCCGTAAGGCGCTCACCAGTTCCATTTTGCTTGCACCAACCTGCCAAGTGACCAAACTATTAAATTCTCATCCACCACCTAAGCCCTTAACAACTGCCACAGTGTAAGGTAGGCAAAAACACCTCTACCCACAGCCAATCCAAGTAGAGGCGAAAAATTCCTACCTGGCCCCAACTGGCGACCAGTTGATAACCTACACTGAGAGCAGGGCGGGCGGGTGGGCGAGCACGCGGAGCCAAAGACACAGGCGGGGACGGGGCACTGCCTTATATAGGCAGCCCCGCTGGCTCCCAGATTGCGCGAGAGCGCAATCAATTGTTGCTGCCCCGTAATCTGGCACGGCGGCAAAGCGGCCCCTGCAGCACGACAAGCGCGCCGGGAGCCGAGTTCTGCCAACAGAGAGGACCCACACAGCCTCTTATGGTTTCGGGGAGCCAGGTTTGTTTTAAACTGTAAACCTTCTCATCAGTTACAAGATGTTCTTAATTCAGTACGTGTAAAGGCTTTGGGTTTGTTGCTATGAAGTAAGTTTTGTGGTGAGCAAGAACAACACAGAGATTTATTTATTTTGTTACATTCATTAGATCACCGAGGCAGGAGCTGTACATAAATAACAAAGAAAATTTATTTATTTATAGGTTGCTTTTAGAGAGCAGGTCAGGATCACAAGTCTTCAGACAGTCAAAGGAGAAGCCTGGGTGAGGCACATTAATTTAAGCTAGTTATGGGTTCAGAGTGTGGACTGAATTCTCTTTAATGCTTGTGGGTACCAACAGGCTTTCACTGACTCACCACTAGGTGGGATCCTTTCACTCTCACACACAAAGCATTCCGTTCACAACAGCATACCCTTTCCCAAGAGTCAAAGATCTGCTCATCACCAGAAACAGGCTTCAAAACTGGGTACTCTGTTCTCTCCCAGAGGTAGAGCTAAATCACTCTGCCATATTACCAGGCAGAGCTATCTTTCAAAAAGTCTGCTCTCTTTCTGAGGCCGACCTGAACATAATTGTCTCTGTGCTTCCCTCCACCATTCAATCTGTCCTCTGGAAGGTGGCTGGATGCTAGAACCACACTCCCATAGAATCAGGGATGAAACAGCTGAGTACTTGTTTTTTTTTCTTTCGGGGCAGAACAGCCTCCTGTCCATCAGCCCCCCGCCCTGCAAAAAACTTTCTGGTACTCAAAACTGGTGACTACTGCTGAACACCCCCCCCCCCCCCAAAAAAAAAGAAGACCTGACCACAACACTCTCCTTTGTCATTGGTTGGTCTTCATTAAACAAAAGCTGCTGTTTATGTTGACCTAGGCCCATATTCGCAAAAGTTTACCTTTATAATGTAATGTGGAAGGTTGTTCTTGAACAGTTCCGTTTATACAAACAAAAGCTACTACAGAGTTTATGTGTGCCACCATATTTGTTCATGTCATATAAAGCCACCTCATATTGTCAGACTATTGTCTCATCTAACTCATTGGTCTATCTAACTGAACTAGACTGACTGAACCGGATTGTACTGATTGGGTACTCTGACTGGACTGCTACAATAACTAGTGCATGAAGGGAATCAAGTGGTCAACATTTTTAGAAGGCTAAAGGGCTTAGAGATGTTTTGCAGAAAGGGAATGATAGCAATGAACATAGTACAGTAATCCAAGTGAGAACCGTGCACAGATTTATGCCAGGGCACTAAACCAATTGTACAGGATGCTCCTTTGCATCTGTTACTTATTATAATATCTCATAAGTGCCACTTCCTAATAAAGCATTTGCAAAAACCAGTGTTTGAGCTGTGGAAATATTATGGATTACTAAAACATATCAATGATGAGTAACTAGGAATAAGGCCCATTGTGGAAATAAATACAACGGGCTCTAGAAAGAGGCTCTGGGAGAGTGCCAAGGCCTTGGGCACTCAGCGTCAATTTGCTGTGGCAACCTTAGCAGGGTATAATGACACAGAGTCCACCATTTTCTCCAGAGGAACTGATCTCTGCTACTTGAAAAGCAGTTATAATTCTGAGTGATCACCAGTCCACACCTGGATATTGGCAACAGTGGTTCCCCAGGAGGGAATGGCTGGCTTGGAGGGTAGAGTCTATGGCATTACACCTGCTGAGGCCCCACCCCTCCTCGAACCTCACCCTCTCCAGGCTCCATCCCTCAAATCTCCAGGAATTCCCCACTTGGAGTTGGCAACCAATTCTCATTCCCAGCCAAGCATCAACTGACCTTTATTTCCCCCTCACTGTTCAGCTTCCATCTCTCCCCCCACCACACCTGCAGCCTCTACCATGCTCTGAAGCCCTGACTGCCACGTCACATTGGCTGTCGTGTGTGTGTGTGGGGGGGGCATCTCAGCAGGGTTTAAGGACACAATGAGTTTTCTCCCAAAGGCCAAAATAGGTGTGGAAAGGGCCCTTTACCAAGAAACCAAGGTTGGTTGACCAGCAGCAGGCACCGAGAGGAAAGTAGAGTTCCCAGCTCTGAGTAGGGAAATACCTGGAGATTTGGGGGGAGGGATGGATCCTGTGGAGGGCAGCGTTGAGGGGGGTGGAAGGACTCAGCAGGAATTTCCTAACCGGGAGCTGGCAACTGTACTCAAGACTGGCCCCAATGTGTTCCTCACAAAGGCATAGAAAAAGTTTCATTCCTTTGTCTTTTTACTGATAGAACCAAGCTGGAATTCACTGCCACAGGAGGTGGCAGCGGCTATAAGCATGGACAGCTTCAGGGGAGAATTAGATAAACATATAGAGCAGAGGTCCATCAGTGGCTATTAGCCACAAGGTATAGATAGGAACTCTCAGTCTGGGGCAAGTGATGCTCTGTATTCTTGATGTTGGGGGGGGGGCAACAGTGGGAGGGCTTCTAGTGTTCTGGCCCCACTGCTGGATTTCCTGATGGCACCTGGTATTTTTGGCCATTGTGTGACAGAGTGTTGGACTGGATGGGCCATTGGCCTGATCCAACATTGGCTTCTCTTATGTTCTTAAGCTTGGTTGCCTACCAACAGCCACTGAGGGAAAAGTTAGAATGCTTTGGCTGGTGGCTTCTATGGCATTCTACTCAGCTGAGGCCTCTCCCCTCCCTTCCCCAAACTCTGGCTTCCTTAAACTGGCTTCTTTACCTGGAGCTGGCAACCCTATGTGTTCCTCATAACAGCCACTGAGGGAACACTTAGTCCCATACAGGAGCTAAGCAAGAGAAGCGTCTTCGTCGGGAGACACAGTGCTTCTGACAGAGAACAGTGGCTGAAAGGGGAGTGGGCGGGGAAGAGGAGCAGACCCAGCCCCCAGCCAATGGCATGCAAGTACTCTTGAGTGGTGGCTGATGGGCCAATGGCTTAGGGAGAGCATTTCACAGCCAATGGGAGCACATGGAACGTTGCCACTCGAGAACAGAATTATTATATAGAGAGATTTTGAATAGCATATTTTCAGATGGACAAGTGGGCCTTTTTATACTGGCTCTTATACTACTTTCTCTGAATTTTTACGTAGTTTGGCTCTTTATGAAAGGTTGTTTCCCCTTGCTTTAACTGGAGATGCTTTAACTGAACCTTGAACTGTTTCCTTACAAAGCAGGTGCTCCACCACTGAATCACAGCTCTACAGATCATGTGAGCCATTCTTTACATCCATACATTGGCAGACTAATACTAAAACAATAATGGAGACTAGGCTTTAAAAATGGCAGAAAAGAAGGACACATTCTGGCAAATGGCTTCACAAGCAGGTTTATACTTTCAAGAGCTTGAGTGTCCCAGTTCAGGTCTTGCCTGAAGCGAAAGGTGTTTCTACTAACTGACAATTATGCTTAGCAAACTAGAATTTGGGCCTGGGGAGAGAGCTTCTACCATCTGCTCTGCTCTTCCTCCCTAGCCCTTGGAAGCTTAAAGAGAAGCTGCCTTCTGGAAGTGCTTGAAGAGAGATTGTTGCCAATGAGGGAAGCGTTTTCCATCTGCTCCATTCCTCCCCTTCTCTGTGGATGACAGGTAGATTTGTTCTAGTAGATGGATTGTTGCTAGGGATGTCAAACTTCATGTGGGGCCTGGAGTTCTTCCAGAGACACAGCTGATCATCAGACTACAGAGATCAGTTCTACTGGAGAAAATGGCAGCTTTGAAGGGTGAATTCTATGGCATCCCATCTCTGCTGAGTTAGCTCATTCCTAAACCTGCCCTTCCCAGGGTTTCCCAGGGATCCAGCAATTTCTCTACCTAGAGTTGGCAACCCTAATTGTTGTTGTGGTAGAGATGCCAGCCTCCAGGTGGGTTCTGGAGATCCCCTGGAATTTATAGTTCTTCTCCATCCTACAGAGATCAGTTCCCTTGGAGCAAATGGATGCTTTGGATGATGGACTCTATGGCATTGTACCTCACTTGAGGTCCCTGACTTCCCCAGCCTCCATCCTCAAATCTCCAGTTTTCCAGTCTGGATATGGCAACCCTATCCCCCACCTCCTGCTGATGACCAGGGTGGACCTGGCAACCCTATTGTGGTGCCTCCCCCCATACTGTAGGCCACTGAGTCCATACTGAGTGGAGAAAAATGAGATAAAAGTATCCAAATAAATACAGTAACATTTTAGCAGTGCTTTTGATGCAACCAGAAAAAATTTTACTCTTGGGGACAGCAGGACCATATTCTATACAATATTCAGCCAATGTACCATGCAGTAGAGACTCTTGAAATCATATGCCAGTAGATGCAATCAGCAATATTTTCTCCCTCTGTTCCCTTTACTCTAACAAGTGCTAAGGGGTGGAAAGGAAACTTTGCCAGCTCCAGCAGGCTTTATGTTCTTGTCCAGTGTTAAGTCTCTGCACTGCATGCTACTCGCCTGATGAGAGTATACAGTGCTCTTTCATCTTGATCGTTTGTACTTAGCTGGTAATTATGGTTTCCTCTTTATATATTTAACATGCATTCTGATCAGATCTTTTGTTTTCTTTTAACAGAGCCAGGGCCCTTGCCTACCTCACAATCACCATTTGATTTGCTGTCCACCAACATCTTGTCCACAATCTATTTTAGGCCCTGGTCATTCTGAGGAGGTCTCAAGCCTCAGGACTTCAGAAATGCAGGATCTTTCAGAAAATGGGTTTATGCATCACTTTCCCCTTGCATTGGCTTGCTTTTGTTCCTTATTTAAATGACATTTGGCTGTGCTTCCTTCCCCCACGTGTGCTGTCACACCTCAAGCTGAAATTCTAACCTTTAGAATGGAATAAAATTATTTCCAAGGCAACCAACTGTTAAAGCTACACAGAATTGTGTCTTCAGGTGAAGAGGAATCAGGAGAAGAAAAGAAGTGTCATCTTTCTTTTTGAAATTCTCAAACATGGAGACATGTGAACAAAATAGATTGTGAACAATAAGCAGGATTGTTTTCACACACCCCCTCCGTCATTTTAGCCGCTTCCTAAAAAGCAGAGTCTCTGAGTTACTAGATGAGCAATGTTAGGGCAAAATGACATAAGTATTCAAAATATTATCCTCCACATACATAGCTGGGATCCGGACTGAATCAACAGTTTCCACCAATATCCCCCTCTTGCAGCAGAACCCCTTGTGTCATTCCTCAGGCTCCACTACCTGCCTGATTTCATGGGGATCAGTGGGCTGCAGTAAGACGGCAGAGGCCAGAGAATTCTGTGATGCCACTGGAAAATTTAGTCTGGATGCGACTCTGTCTTATACCAAGACCTGAGGATTTCACAGGCTGCCTAGACTGGAGACTTAGGCTGTGGTCACACGGTCATTTTGATAGGGTTTCACTGCTGTTCCCTCTTGCATTTAAAATTGCTGATCACACACCCGCTTCTGTCTCCTGCATCAAAGTGGGCTTACTTGCGCAATCCTCCCAGTTCCCTGGCAAATTTTCCTACACCCGGAAAACCAAGTACTTTCCTGGTATTTGCGCTTTGAATCTGCCATTTTGCCTATCTGGACAGCCATATCTCACAATGAACGCAATTAGGTTATCTGAATGTCCTTCTTGTGATGTCCCCCCCCCCCCCGCTTCTGTCGTTGTGCACTTCAGCAATCCTGTGCTGAATAAATTCAATGTATAAATGTTCAAACGTACATCTAGACTCCAGTGCTTGGTTGTAGATCGCCAGTTAATTTTGTTCGCTGTTGGGGGGGGGGGGACCTGCAAAAACAAGGGAGTATGGCAAGTCCCAGGGGGAGTGGTGACTCGGCCATGTTCATATGTGCATGCGCAAAGGCAATTTTTTTAAAAAAATAAGCTGCACCGCTGCTTGGCTGGTGCAGCTATCTGGATGGTGCCTGAAGTCTCATTGCATGATGCAAGCAGTTTGGGGAGGGATGTGTGATCATCCCAACCCGAAATAAAATATTCCTGATCAAATCTATAGTGGGAACAAATTGAGACAAGCTTGGCATGTGACTGCACCCTTACACAGTTTGATCCTATGCATATGAGTAGCAGGCCTGTAGCCAGGATTCTGTGGCTTGTGGGGCAAATTTTTTCCTGGTGGAGCTGAAGTTCTCAGTGCAGAAGGAAAGGCCATTTAGACAATAGAAAGCTGTTAGCAGGATAGATCTCTAAATTGCAAGCTGTCAGTCACTTTGGATGACAGTTCTCAACTGCTGCACATTAATCATTTCTGCCAGCCTAAGTGACAATTCTGATAACAAGCCAGCAGGTGGAGGTGATGACTTCTATAGTCAAGAAAACTAACACTTAGGCAGAAAAACTCTCTTAAAGGAGACCAATTTTTTTACACAGAGTTAGAAGGGATCCTAGAGGTCACCTACTCTAACCCCCTTGCTCAGTGCAGGAATTAGTCAACTACAGCACCCCACTCTGCTTAAAGGAGCGCACACCTTTAAAAAATGTTTTTAAATGATTGAAAAAAACATTCACAGGATAAATTCTTGTGGGGCTATGTCTTTAAGAAAGGGGGCAGAGCCCCCCCAACCCCTCTATAGCTATGGGCCTGATGAGTAGGTTGCAAAGATGGCTCTCATCTACTTTCCTATTCCCACAGCAGCCCCCCCTGTAATCTTCCAGTGCTGAGGTACAATATGTCATATGTTATAGGGGGCTGCTCTGAAGAAGAGGAAGAGGGCAAAATATTCAATGACACAATATTTCCCTCATAACTGCACCCCCTGCCATGTTGCATGACATCTTCTCCATGAGGATCCCTTTATTTTTAGCTCTGCAGAGGTCATGAGGCTGCTGAGAGAAGGAAAAGATGAGAAAGATATAGCAAACATCTGCAATTGTTTTTCAGTTATCTGCATGTATAGGGTGCAAGAAACAGCATCTATTAAAAAAGGAATGGGCAAGCACTTTTTCTGCACTTTTAATAGCTGTATAGGCAAGGATATTTCAGCAGGTGCAGAATTTCAAACCTCTGCAGCACTGAGAGATTATAAACCACACCTGATGAAGTTACCTCATCCATACAACTATGAAAGGAATGAAAGGCTTAATGGTGGAAGGTGGTCCACTCATGCTCAAGAAAAATGGTTGTAACAATTTGAGGGGTCATATATGACAGAAAGGGGACTAACTTCACTAAAGTTATTGTCTCACCAGGTACTGGAATGCGGCTGTGGAGCTGTTGCTGTCAAAGTAAGGCTTTTTGGCCCTCAACCATTTTTTCAGGTTTAATTTTTTTGTTCTCTTCTAGAGAGCACGATTTGCAGCAACGTCCTGGAACTGTGCTTATTTAGACTACTGGCACTTGGCAACATAGCAGCTTTTAAAGCTCTCTGCTAGGGTAACCCCATTTGTAATGAGATTTATATGTAGCTATATATTAAATAGACACACAGATATAGTTGAATTGCCTTGGAATACTGATAAATCCTAGATATTAAAGTTTTAAATCTGAGAGGGTGGAATTTTAAGTGGTGCAAAGAAGCACCAAAAAAAGCACATCAGGGTCTTTGATAGAAGACCAGAGAGAATGTTGGATGTTAGATCTTACGATATTTTCTTTGGGCTTCCTAAAAATCCTACTGATGTCAGTGGGAAGCATTCTATGTACTTCAATGAAGAGCAGAGCTGGTCTTTAGTACTTTTACTGGCAAAATGCCTATGGAGTTCAATGACAGCTTCGGCCTTGCTTTAAAGGATGATGCAAACACCACTGGGGGAAAAAGGATTAATACTCCCCCTCCTGTTTTGCCCAGAAGAACAGATCGAAGTAAGAATTCATTTCATGACACAGTATATCAATGAAGAAAACTCTCCCCCCCCCCACAGTTCCTGCTAAGGCTAATGGAACAGAGGGATATATTCAAGGCTGGTTGTAATTTCAAAAACAATCTTTTTGATAAACACCATGGAGCAGACTTTCTGTAATAAGATCTTGACCAGTTTCAAAAGCTGGTGTTATGCAGAAGGCTAGAACAGGTGGCCTTAGGGGGTCTCCTCTGATCTTACACGCTATGATTCCACCAGAATGGGCAATGTGGGAATACAGAATAAAGCAAATTACTGGATGTTTCTACTGAAACAAGAAGAACATTCCACATCAGTGGTTATTTGGCAATTATTCCTGTTCATAGAAATGCTATCTCACCCCTTTCTTTCTTAAATTCATGCTGGTTTTATATGCTTGCTGCTGTTCAGTCCATTACATTATCTGACAAGGTAGACTACAGTCCATGAAAGCTCATGCCTTGAAAATAAAAGAAGTTAATCTTTATGTCATGTTATTTATTAAGACTTTTTTTTTAAAAAAAAGAAAGAAAAGAATCAAACCACTACAAAATAAAACAGCTCTGGGCTGGAATGCTGCAGAGGGTATGTTCTTATCTCCTCAGATCACCTTAATTGAAATGGTTTGCAATATAATCAGCTCATACATTCAGCTGTCAGTCATTTAGTGCACAGTGATCATGTGACAGCTGGTGCAATATGCATGGAACAGGAAATCCCTGACTGAAATCTCCCTTTTGCACTGAACCCCTGAACAGCTTTATATGGTTACATGGGGGCCTAAGCAAGATATCTGCCAATCATTACATCTTTCCCCCACGCTTCTTGCAGTGACAGCATACCTGATGCTCTCACTTTTCATTTAGTCCTCACAGGTATCACAGACCCTCCTGTTCTTGTCTCCTGCCAACTGTCATCTTTCTCCTGTATACTGGGGCTCAGCTCAGTGTGTCAAGCACCAAGGAGCCTTTTAAAAATAGAACACCCCCTCCCCTTTCCCCTTTTTCTAGGGATGCTCTAGGATAGCTTGTCACCTGGGGATCCCAGGGCCAGCACCTACTCCAAATTGCCCCCTCCTTTATTTTTCTGGATGCTTCTGGCCGGCTGGTGATGTGCTTATGCAGGGGAGGTGATTGGGAGGACAAAATAGATTTAGTCTCACCTTGTCCTCCCATACCTTCACTCTCAGAACCGGCCTTTCAGCACTATCTGACTGGTAAGCACATCAAATTTGTGTGAGAGATCTTCCAATAGGTCCACTCCCAGAAACCCAGGGGAAGCCCAAATCCTGGTTGAAGCCAGATGTGGAAGGAAGGGACTGCTGAGCAGATTTAAGAGAAATGCATATGTTTATACCAGAAGAGACAATCTATCAATTCCACAGGCTACAGGTCATGAAGACCTTTTAAAGTCATAGCCTGCACTTTGAATGCAATTCAGAGACAAATCAGCCCCCAGAGGAGCAATTTTGATACAGATATAAGATGATACTATTTACTTACTTTAGTAAGCTGACATGCTGCTGAATTCTGCACCAAACTACAGCTTTTGATTTGTCTTTGGGGCAGCCTGACACAGAATTTATTGTAGTATTAAAATCCAGAGCTCTAGTAGCATAGATCAGTATGACCAGATCAAATGAGTCCAGAAGAGATGACAATTTCTTAACCAGAAGTAATTGTGGTGGAGTAGGGGTGGGGGGAAAGCACACTTTTCTTAATGCCAATAAAGGTAACTGAACTATCAAGCATGCTTTCTGATGACCAGAACTTTTCTTTCAAAGGTTCAAAGTGGGCCTGTGATCCAAGACTTTTCTCATGCTCAGGCAATGCAATTACCATTTTCTTGATGGTTGTCAGAAAATTTGCCTCTACCAGATATATATTCAAGATCCAGGTCAAAGGAATTCCAAACTAATTCTGGTAAAAATTAACTAGCCGGGGGGGGGGGGGGATGCAAGTGGTGACCTTCACAGCACTAAGGACCACATTAATGAGATGTTTTCCACCCAAATGGGTCTCCCCACTCCTGCATTTGTATTCCTCCACTGCTTTCGCTCATTTCCACAGAGGTATTTGTAGTCTGAAGAACAAAAGTGCAGTTTGCCCCCTTCTTGTGGCACAGCAAGGGAATTCCCGGAAACGGGGAAGTCTGATGCTGCGCTGCAAGAGAGGACAAACTGCATTTTTGCACCTCGGACTACAAAAACCCCTGCGGAAATGAGCAAAAGAGGCAGAGGAATACAAATGCATAAGTGGGGAGACCTGTTCGTGCAGAAAACGTCTGAAAGAGAGAGAGAGAGAAATCTGAGACTTTAAGAACCACCCTGATAACAGGGTGCTTCTGGCATCTCAGGCATCAGAATTACATTGAAACCTGTATTGCAACTGGTATGTAAATTGGAATGGACAAGATTTTATGAACAAATAACTGAAGTAAAATATCTTAGCAATCGACCACATTTTTACCCAGGGGTTTGAACGTAGGTGTTAAACAGACCCCAAAACTACCCTAAACAATTTTGCTGGATGAAACTGCTATCTCAATGGTAGTGGAGAATAATGTTTCCTTGCAGTTGCCACCACCACATCACATGACTACAAATGGGCTGTAGGGCATGTGGTCTGTCCAATAGACATAAGTCTTCTTCCAAGGTGCTGTGGTCATGTCCCAACCTATTTAAGGTCTCCCAACTCCCTTATATAGCAGGGAACAGGATATCTTCTAAACTAGAAGAGTCTAGAGCAGGGAACAACTGTCCATATGGTCTCTGTTAATCTGGTGTCCCACATTTCTCTCCACCTGTATAAGAAGGCTTACTCCATAGCTAACAGATTTTACTGGTGCAATACTGTGTTCTGGCCTTCTAGTTTTCTTTTTATAGATCACCATTGATGCTTACACTGCCTCCAGCTTAGCCTCTGAGGAACATGTGTCAGAGATGCTTTAGATTGATCATGCATTGAGCAGGGGGTTGGACAAGATGGCCAAGTCCATGGTTCTATTATTCTCTAGTCAAGAACTCACATGATGAAAGAACCTGGCACTGAGCCCTCATAGGCAGATCCCAATGGAATGAAGTCCTTGGTTCAGATAGCCCCCATATTTAACCAGCAGCACTAAGTTCCACAGACCCTCTTGAGGATGCCCTTCTGCCAGATGCTACTTTATCTAGCAATATTATTACTGCATACTTCATCAAGGAAATCCTAGTAGACACTTGCATTGTACAGATGGCTATTATTGTTAATGAATTCTTAAGGAATTATCAGTTTCCATTGTCTGTACTATTGTTAGCTTTTTACACAGAACCTTAAGAAGAGGGATGGACTCAAGAGTTGTAGTTAGGAATGCTTGTATGTAACTTTTATTGAGCTTAAATCAATACACAAACTTGTAAATTGTTTTACTCTAAGCACTCATGATCATCTTCAACATCATTCCTTATTCATATTTATATCCATGTAGAGAGGACTCCAATTCACTTAGTATGGTGATGAGTTTGGAGATGGAGAAGCAGTGTAAGCACTGTTCTCAGGATCAATGCATGTTTGGTGTTCTTGGACAAGGGCTTGCTGGGGTCTCTTTAAACAGCCTTGCATATGAGCCGTTACTGCTAGTTGAACATGTACAGGGTGAATGCCTGTAAGACGTTTCTTCTTGATTTAACCATCCTTAGTGTAATGTAGTATGTTCTGTGTAGCAACCAGCCTGCCATGTGCTCCCAGGTAATGGCACCCGCCGCGTGGCCAGAGCACATGGTCAGGCAGAGAGGGGAGCTTGAATCTGGAGGAACAATAGATGTCTGGATTCTAAGCCTCCACCAATGTGGGACATAGGTTCTCCCTGGGGAGCCAATGCGGTCAAAGGCTCCTCCAGGGAACCTATGACAAACATGCACATACGTTAAGCCTCTATCAGGTCTTTTGGGTGTGGCCGGAGGTGTGGCTCCGGCCAGCATATAATGAGGGCCCTGGAGCCCTGTAAGCATGCTTGATCAGACCATCTACTGGACATGCTGAATCACTCAATAAAGGCTTCATGATTTCACCGTTCCTGGTCTCCCGAGTCCAGTACTCTTCACTTAGATTAACTAATGAAGTTTCTTGTTCTTTTGGATACTCATTCTGTATTTGTGGTTTTCTTGTGACAGCCTTCTTCCAGACATCCATTTCCTCATGTTCCTTCTTCGGTCTGATAGACAACATCCCACGCTCTTATAGTAAAGTTAACAATTCTAAGCAGTGCACTCTGAAATGGCTGTACTATGGCTATTCACACTTTATCACCAAAGTCCCAGGTTAATCTTGCAGTAAAATTGTCAACTAGATTGAGGAAAGTTGCTATCATACAAAGGTAAAGGCATGGCCAGTAAATTTTTTAGATAGCAAACCTGTTCCTTTAGGAGGACCTGTAGTCCTTTCTAGAACAGAAGGAGAATTTTAGAAATGTCCCAACAACCTTGTATTCTTCCCACTACTGAAATCTCTGCTTTGTATAGATTAAGTGTCAGGATGCACTATGACTGACTTTGAAAGAGAAAGGGTGTATAACTTTTCAGGAGGGAGAAACTTGTTTCCTTTGCAGTTGGTGAGAAACAGGAAGGAACCTCATCTTGGCAGTTTATTGAGTTCCTCCTGTGCTGTACTTGGTAGATGGCAGGAGTCATTCACTATCAACTGTGTTGTGTAGAAGTTTGTATTATTTTTACAAATATGCATCCAGATCTTTTGTAAGCTTACTTACCAGCATCTCAAAATGCTCAATAGGACTGCTCTTAGGAAAGTGACAACAAAATTTCAGCCTAAAACTCTACTCCTTTGCCATGCCCTTTTTAGGATTATATCCCTTTCCATCAAAAACAAATTCACAACATCTTTACTAAGCAAAAGAAATCTGATTCTAGTTTTCCCTTTCTTGGCATTCAGCTACTGAGTTGCTTTTGCAAATATTTATTTATTTATTTATTTATTTATTTATTTATTTCACATTTTTACCCCGCCCTCCCCGCAAGCGGGCTCAGGGCGGCTTACAGAGTGGCATAACACCAAATTGAAAATACAATTAAAACAGTTTAAAACATTAAAATTACCAATAAAGTGCTTGCAATAAAGTGCTGGAAATCAGCTTAAAATCAGATGGTGTCCTGCAATTTCTTTTGTGACCTAGTGTGACTCGGGCCGGTCCTCATCTCTGGTGGTAGTGGAGATGGCTGATGGAAAATAAATGGTGGTGGCTCCTACTCGAAGGCCTGGTGGAAGAGTTCCGTCTTGCAGGCCCTGCAGAACTGCATAAGGTCCTGCAGGGCCCTGATCTCCTCCAGGAGCTCATTCCACCAGATTGGAGCCACCACCGAAAAGGCCCTGGCCCTAGTACCAGCAAGCCTGGTCTCCCTTAGTCCCAGGACCAAGAGTCGATTATGTGATCCTGACCAAAGTGCTCTCTGGGGTACATGCGGGGCAAGGAGGTCCCTCAGGTATGTTGGACCCTGGCCATATACAGCTTTAAAGGTAAGCACCGGCACCTTGAGGCAAATTCGGTATGTTATAGGCAGCCAGTGCAGTGCCGCCAGGACAGGCCTGATGTGATCCCATTTAGGGAGATCCATCAGCAGCCTGGCAGCGGCATTCTGCACCAGCTGCAGCTTCCGGATTTGTGACAAGGGCAGCCCCATGTAGAGAGCGTTACAGTAGTCCAGTCTCGAGGTGACCGTAGCATGGATCACCATGGCCAGGTCATCATGATTGAAGAAGGGAACCAACTGCCGAGCCAGCCGCAGATGGTAAAATGCTGACTTAGCAGTGGCTGCTACCTGGGCCTCCATAGTTAAGGAGGGATCCAGGAGCACTCCCAGACTCCTAACCACCAACGTGGGCAGCAACGGGACCCTGCCGAAGGTCGGGAGATGGACTCCCCCTGACCACTCCAACCCAGGCACAGGACCTCCGTCTTAGCCGGGTTCAATTTCAGCCTGCTCAGTCTGAGCCAACCTGCCACGGCCTGTAATGCCCGGTCTAGGTCTTCTGGACAGGAGCCCGACTGGCCGCCCAACATCAGATAGAGCTGGGTGTCATCAGTGTACTGGTGACATCCCAGCCCAAACCTCCAGACAATCTGGGCAAGGGGGCGCATATAGATGTCAAACAACATAGGGGAAAGCACCACCCCTTGAGGCTCTCCACATTCAAGTGGATGCCTCGCGGATTGCTGCTCCCCTAGCACCACCCTTTGTCCCCGACCTTGGAGAAAGGAAGTGAGCCATTGCAAGGCCCGCCCCGGTATCCCCATGTCGGCAAGGTGGTGGGTCAGCAGCTGATGATTGGCCATGTCGAACGCCACCGACAGGTCTAACAACAGCAACGCCGCCACACCGCCCTGATCCAGATGTCTCTGGAGGTCGTCAGTAAGGGCCACCAATGCAGTCTCTGTCACATGACCTGGGCAGAAGCTGGACTGGAAGGGGTCTAAGACCGAAGCTTCATCCAGGTAGCCCTGTAACTGTACTGCCACCGCCCTCTCGATTAATTTGCCCAAATATGGCAAATTAGACACCGGCCGATAGTTGGCCAATTCGGCCGGATCCAGATTTGGCTTTTTCAAGAGAAGGCGGACCATCGCTTCCTTGAGTGCATCCAGGAACTGCCCTTCACCAAGGGACTTGTTGATAATCTCCTGGACTGCACCTCAAAACCCCTCTTGGCTGGCTTTAATGAGCCAAGAAGGGAATGGATCAAGGATGCATGTGGTTGGGCGTACCATCATGAGCAACCTGTCGACTTCCTCTAGACTGAGTTGGCCGAACCCATCTAACCCCGGAATCGAAGACACGCACAGGGCCTCGAGTTCACTTACTGTTTCAACTGTGGGGGGTAGGCCACAGCGGAGCATCAAAACCTTATCCACGAAGTAGCTCGCAAATGCCTCACAGCCTATATCCAATTCCCCAACATTTGGTCTGCCCTGCTGCAGAGCTGTTAAAGACCGAATTGTTCTAAATAATTGGGCTGGGTGTGAGCGTGCGGATGCAATTGAGGCCACATAGAACTCTTTCTTAGCAGCCTCGGTTGCCATCTCATAGGATCTCATAAACGCCCTATAAGATGTTTTTGTAGCTTTGTCCTGAACGCGCCGCCATCGTCTCTCTAGCCGTCGTAACTCCCCCTTTATAAGCCGCAACTCCTGGGTATACCAGGGTGCACGCCTACTATGGGGGTGCAGAGGGCGCCGGGGAGCAATCTCATCAATGGCCGTGGAGAGCCAGATCTGCCAGTCCTCCACAAGCTCATCCAACGAGCCGCCAGGGAGCATTGGATCCCGCAGAGCCATCTGGAGCCACATAGGGTCCATTTGGCTCTGCGGGTGAGCTAAAATAGGCTCGCCGCCTAAACAGGGTCAGAGTGGCACCCTCAGATGGGCCCCCAGAGCATAGTGGTCAGACCATGGTACTGCCGAGGCAGTAATCTGATCCACTGTGACCACCGCCGCGAAGATCAGATCAAGCGTGTGCCCGGCCTGGTGTGTGGGGGCTGTGATGACTTGAGAGAGTCCTAGTGTCACCATGGATGACACCATATCCACCACCTGAGTGGAAGCTGTGTCATCAGCATGGACGTTGAAGTCACCCAGGACCAGTAGCCTGGGATATTCCAACGCCCAGCCTGATATGGCCTCCATCAGGGATGGCAGGCTGTTAAACAGTGCATTAGGCAGTCGGTACACCAACCAAACAGCCAAACTCTCTACAGCCTCCCACACCAGACAGACACATTCCAAGCCTGCAATCTCCACCAGTGGGAGCGCCCTGAAGGAGTAAGCCTCCTGAATGAAGATTGCCACTCCTCCCCCTGCCCCCTAGTCCGTGATTGGTGTAGAACTGAGAATCCCGGGGGGGGGGCAAGCTGAGAGAGAGCTACCGTCTCCCCCTCCCGTACCCAGGTCTCTGTGACACACGCCGGGTCGGCCTTTTGGTCTACTAGGAAATCCCTAAGGACCTTGGTCTTATTATTTATCGACCTGGTGTTACACAGCACCAATGTTGGAGGGGGGTTCTCTATCCTAGCCCCACTGCCAACAACCGTTGGGATGAGTTGCAGGCTGGAAGGGCGCTGAGCTAGCCTATTTCTCTGCATCCTTCCCTCATTTATCTGCCTGGACCCCCCTCCCCCTCCCCAGGAGCACCGGAATTTGGAGACCAGGCATTGCCAGCCATTCTTCACACTAGTCACAGACCGTGTGACTGATGGATGTTTCTCGACTGGAGGGGATGAGACTATTCAGTAGTAGCTGTGGTATTTCAGGTACAGGAAAGCAAGGCAGTAGCATCTTCACATACTCACTAACAGCTTAATGTTATGCATGCACAACTCAAAAGATGGTTGGTGGAATTATGTCATCACCTATTATAAAACACATATCAAGGCCCTTGCCCCATAGTTGGAGTTGTAAGTTCCTTGGAATTGTAAGTGCGCTAGTATAGAAAAGTCTCACAACTTACTTATTTTTTTCCTGTCTCTGAAACCATGTTTCATAGTGTTAAGTAGTGATGGGTTAAAAAAGTGCACTGCTGGAATTATAGTTCGGAGATTGTAAAATGCAAATGGTATCTTCAGAAAGACACTTTTCTTTTTAATGAGGTTGTAACTACTTTGCACATGCATGCTCTTGTATGGTCTCTTGGGAACTAGGGCTTCTTTGGGAAGCTACCAGTACAGAATGACACCAAGCAAGTTCTTCCATTGGCACATATCACCCATAAGAGCCAAAGCAAAAGAAGGACATTGCTCCTTTTGTGGTCATTGCTTTGCTTTGCTTGCTAATTTTAAAAATCAATCAGACTTACTTTTAAGAAAATTGTGTTTAGGACTGAGAAGCCTGTTTCTGATCTTTGGGGAAAACAGCTTATTTTGGTGATATTAATTGAAATGAATTAGCCTATTCTAAATGTAAGTCATTTGCAAATCACATAGCTAAAACTGGCTATAAGAGGTGTCTTAGCCATATTTATTGATGGTCAACATGTGTCTACACAACATCTTGGCATACGGCAGTGGTGCAGTGATTACATTTAGCCAAGGGCTACCAACTCAAAAGGGATATAGAAACAAATCATATTACTTGCCCAGCTCCATTTATCCTAAGGGTGAAAACAGATCCCAGAGTTTTGTCCCCCTAGTTCCCCTGGTCAAAGCTATGGATTTAAGGAAGACTCAGATTCAAATTCCTGTTTACAAATTGATGTTGGCCACTCAATATTTTTTTGCTAACTTACCTCATAGGGCTGTTGCAAGGATAAAATTGAAAGGTAGGCATTCTGAGCACCCCAGAAAATAAATTAGGTTGCAATTTGATAGAGAATGAACATGGACAATTGACCTAGATTATTGTGAATACACTCCCAATCCATTATAATTTGTAGATTGGATCTAAAAATACACTGGAGTAAGCATTCTTCTCCTTGTGGAAGGGCATATTCTCATTAGTGAATTAACATTATGCTAAGATAACTTCATCAAATGCAAGATAATTTGTCCACAGTGTTCAAAACTTATAGTGGAGGCCCAGCCTGGCTAGCTGCTCGATCTCACAAAGCTGAGCTCCTGTTAGTTACTGATTCCAGTAAGCCAGAGGACAGAATGAGTGCACAGTGGGAAACAGCTATAGCCCTTGCTTCGCCCCCTCCCAGGTCCAGCATGGTTGGCCAAGGCTCCCCAACACTGCTGCAGAAGTGAACAGATGCCCCACCGAGGCAAGAAGAAATAGGCAAAACTCAATGGCATGAGCCAGCAGCTTCCCCTCATATCATTCCCATCAATACTGGCTTCATCAGGCCACTGTACTAGACTGGGAACCTGTCTACACTTTATATTCCATTGGTAGAACTGTGCTAAGTGTACTCTGTCCACCACTAACAGTACTTTGGATCCAGTCCAATGGGAATTTTGCTGCTTGGTTCAGAGGAAGGTGGAGTGTAACTTTATTTTTTCCCTTTGAATTCTTTTTCAGTGGAATTGGTTGTCAAAATTGGAATTAATTCAAATGTGCTGCTCAGACTTCTTCCATTTTAAAATACATTGTGCAGTGTTATATGAAAATATGAACAACAGTATTTTAACTAGGAAGTAAAATTGACAACAAATGAGCTGACTTGTGTGACTATCCTATATGCTTTCAAATTTTTTAAAACTGTAACTCAAGCTTAGTTGAGCACAGATTAATGAGCTTCCAGTACTATCCAAAGCCTATTATGCTCAGCTTTAGAAGCTTCCCTTTGAACACTTTGAATAATATCAGCTATATAATCCCCCAAAGATATGATATTTTTAAGCATAGCACTTCCTCATTAAATATTAAAATGGGTCAAGCAAATTTTTCCTCCATTGCCTTTCTTGTATAGGCTATCATGACAACATAGAGGTTGGAAAATCCTCCTCCTCCTCCCCATCAATCTTTATAGACCACCCTCCATCATGCAGGGCTCAGGACGGTGAACATCATTACAAGACCATTTATAGATCAGAATAAAAACAATAAACAATTCTGTGACTATAAACAATAAACAATTATGTGCTTAAAGGACCGATTTTGTCCTTACCCCATGGGGGAGAAGGAGAGAGGAGAATGCCAGACTCAGTGGAAACCATTTCTGTCCTCAACCATAGGCCTAGAAGAACATCTCTGTCTTACAGGCCCTGTGGAACTGCACTAGGGCATGGATGTCATATGGCAGAGAGCTCCACCAGGCTGGCACCAGGGCTGAAAAGGCCCTGGCTCTGGTAGAGAACAGCTGGATATCTTTCAGGCTAGGGATCACCAGAATATTCTTCTCCCCAGAGCATCGTGCTCTTCTGGGGGTCCCAGACCATTTAGGGCCTTAAAGGTTAATACCAGAACCTTGAACCTGATCCCGTATTCAACCTGGAGCCAGTGCAGCCGCTGAAGCATCGGTTGAATATGTGCTATCAATGAAGCTCCAGTAAGAACCCAAGCTGCTGCATTCTGGACCAGTTGTAGTTTCTGGGTCAGTCTCAAGGGTAGCCCTGTTTAGTGTAAGTTATAGTCGTCTAACCTGGAGGTGACCACTGCATGAATTAATTCATTGCATGAATTAATGTGGCTAGGTCAGGGTGAGAAAGGAAGGTGGCCAATTGCCTGGACCTGGCACAATTGGAGAAACACCAGTTAAGCAACATTTGTGATCTGGGCCTCCAGTGATAAGAAGGCATCTAGGAGCACACCCAAGCTCTAGGCAGTTGGCAATGGTGTTAGAGGGGCACTGTCAAGAGCCAGAAATTGGCACCCCAACCAAGAGTACCCCCCACCCAGCCACAGTACCTTTGACTTCGATGGATTCAGTCTCAGCCAGCTCCATTTCAGCCATCTAGCCACAACCTCCAGCCCTTTGGTTAAAGTTGCTGGGGTGGCGTCCACTCATCCATCCATCAACAGATACAGCTGGGTGTCATCCACATATTGATACCACCCAGCCTGAAACTCTGTGCCAGCTGGACAAGAGGGTGCATGTAGATGTTGAACAACGTTTGAGAGAGGATTGCCTCCTGGGGGATCCCACATACCAAGGGGTGTTAGGATGACACCATCTCTCCTAGCACCACCCTCTGTCCTCAGCCCTGGAGGAATGAGGCAAGCCACTTCAAGGCTACCCCATGGACCTCTGCGCCAATGAGATCGTGGGACAACAGATCATGGTCAACCATGTCAAATGCTGCTGTCAGGTCTAACATTAACAGCAATGCTGCTCCGCCTTGATCCAGCTGCCTATAAAGATCATCTGTGAGGGCGACCAGTGCCGTCTCCATCCTATGGCTAGGGTGGAAGCCAGACTGGAATGGATTGAAGGCCAGCATGTGCACTTGTCATCAGTTGCCTGCCTTGTCTTGGTCCATGGTTGCCTGCCTTGTCTTGTGTTGCATACTGGGTTTGACGCATGGAAAGACTGGACAACAGTGTGATGATCAGCTCATAGTTTATTCATACACAACAACAAACTACCAGCCGATGCGGCCAACTATATACAGCCACCTGAGACATACCCACAGTCCTATTGGAGGGTTTTAATTTCCCACTAAAGTTCCTATTGGTGAACCCTAGGTGGTTCAGGATCCTTGGCCCCTATTGTTTCCTGGAGCCAAGCTCGGACCACATGTCGCTAGCACCTAGTGGCGGTCAGCAGACATAACATCTTGGTCCATCTTTGCCTGCCTTGTCTTGGTCAAGGGTTTTCTGTGTTTTAGAATTTCAGTTAAAATAGAACGGGGCCATAAAGCCATACTAAGCAGATCTAGTATCTATCTGTGATGTTTTAAACACAAGGGTGGCAGTCTCCTGACTTAGTCAAAATCAAAAGCAATCCATTATTATTCTAACGAGTGCTGATTACAAGTCTATAAATGACTTATTTTCATGAGATGTATATCTCATGAGAGTATGTATTCCTATACATATTTAATATTCCCCACCTTGGGGACCCTGTTTGGGTGGGAAAGTGGCATATAAATGTTTTTTAAAAATAAAATAACTATAAGGAAAATTATTTTGGAACATATAAGCCATCTCTACTCTAGGGATCTTCTACAAATAGTTTGTGAGTTACTGGTAGCTTGCTGACTGCCTCAGAGTGCTTGTCTATCCCCTAGAAGACCCCAGAAAAAGACCACCAAAAGATCTGCTCTAGGCTTTTAAAAAAAGAAACCTTTTGTTTTGCAGGATTTATTGCTGTCATGCTTAGCTGTTACCTTCATTTCTGCTGTCTTCCTAGTCCATATTCTGGATCAAGGACAGAACAAAACTTGAGTGTGTTTGTGTGTGTGGAGTTTTGCCAGTCACCTTCACACTGAAAGGATACATATGTGTACTTATGTGCTGTCAAGTCACAACCAATTTCATGTGACCCCAGCAAGGGGCTGCCAAGGCAAGTGAGAAGCAGAGGCAGCCAGCTATTGCCTTCATCTGCAGATTCTTCCTTGCTGGCCTGCTGTCTAAGTACCAACGCTGCTCAGCTTCTAAGATTTGACAAGTTCAGGCTATACCATGCCTCCTTCTGTCCCACCACTGAGGAGATTAGGTGGAGAGGGGTCATTTCGTAGAAAAAGAGGCGCAGGAGCTCATTAATATAACTCATTAGCATAACTTATTTGCATATGCCACACCCCCTGACATCGCCAGAAGTGTGTCAGAAGGCAACACCCACTGCTGAGGCTCTACCCCAAAAATCTCCAGGTATTTCCCAACTCAGAGCTGGCGAGCCAGCTTTACACTTTGACTGAAGACACTTTAGGTTTCCTTTGCTCTTGCAGGGAAGCTACCCTACAACAAGCATGAAAATACAGATCAAGTTAGTATGCTTTTGCTTTTTTTCACAGCGCATCACCATATGTGTCTGCTTCTGGGCTTGTTACTCCTGGAACAGTGTTCCTGCGAGTTCCTGCTCGAAATGACCCCTGGGTGGTATAAATATTTTAAGCAAACAAATCTACTGACCAATATCCTGATTTACACCTTCTGATTAGGTCTGTTATGAGGGAGCCAAGTTCTGTTACAGGCAGTTTGTGTCAGTGGGAGGAGACTGGTGGAGAAAACCAGGAGGGGCCACAGGTATCAGAGACAGGGGAGAGGGGATTAGATCATCCTTTAAATTTAGTACATAAAATATAATCTCAATTAATTTTATTTTTTAAACTAGATTCCTTCCTTTTAAAAAAATTACCAGTGCTATCCTTAAAACACTTTACTGGGAATAAGAACTATGGAGTAGATTTGAATGGGATAGCCCTGCTCAGGATTGCTTTCAATCCAAATTACGAGTAACTAATTGAGATTATACCTTTTTTTATTTAAAGTTTTATTTAATTATATTCAAAATCCATACAGAAAGGAAGAACTAATTTATCACATTAGAATAGTGTATATTGAGATTATACTTGATCAAAGCTTTATTAACCATGGAGGCAAGTAAGTCACCTCTAAAAATAACCCTTTCTTTTATAATCATAATTGAGTGGCAACTGCAACTTTGCATTTTTCTTTTAACCGATGCCACAAACCAATACTGCTTTCATATCAGTTCTTTTGAGAAACAGGTACTGCATTTTGAGAAAAGTCATTGAAAAGAATCTGAAAACCACTCCAGTACCCCTGACTTGATGTCATATTTCCATTTGTCAAGTTCAGTGCTTCAAATTAACTTCACAAGCTTATTCTGTTCTCTGTTTGGAGAGAGTACCTATCCTGAAAGTAAGAGCAGAGATCCCTGAAGCCCCAATTTAGAGTTTCTTGTTCAGTGTGGGGTGTGGTTAGCTGTACTGCCCATTATAGCAGCAACAGGGAGGATATTGCTTGCTTCTTCCATGTGACAGAGACAATGTATGAAAAGCCTTAGAAGACTGGAAGATTAACACTGCAATCCTAAACATAGTTATTTCTGTCTAAGCTTATTTATGTCTCAGGTGACCAAGTAACCAGTCTTTACAATACCTTCTTGGATTGGACCCTGTCCTTACTTATCTAGTATGAAATTTGAGGTTGCTGTCACATGTGCCAGAAAAAAGGGTGGGGAAGTGAGGCTATTTCCTCCAGAGGAATTTGACCCGCAGCTGCAGGATCACACCTCCCTTTGAAGCTGCGGGCACAGTCCGTCAGTGTGTGATCACATGCAACTATGGGTGAGTCATTTTTTTGTCCTGTTTTTTTCCCCATGCACTTAAACGAGGGATCGATGAATCACACCTCCACACTGAGGGCTCCCTATGGAGTTTGCGATGATGCGCATACTGCAAAGAGGGGGTGGGGGAAACAACGACATGGAATTGGGATGGCCTAATCAGACCATCCTGATGCCATGAGAGCATGCTGGAGCGATCAGACACGGAAAAGCCCGTCCATGGCTCGTCGCAACCCATTTCCTACCAGATTTCTCCCGGTGTCTTTTAACTCCTCTTCTGTGGCAGAGCAGGATGGGTTGCCGACAGCCATCTCTTCACAGATGTTGGGACTCTTCCCAGATGTTGTTGTCTGATTGTGCCCTTTAAATCCGCCCAGCATTCGCACCTATGTTGGGTCTAATTGTGCGTATAATCACAGCCTGAGTTGAACTAGCTTACAGCTATTCTGGGTAGCCATGTTACACCTTGTAAGAGTCTTTGGTGGGATCATGCAATATAAGTCTATCAGACAGGCTGAGAAGAACCATAGCTCATGAGTTAATGCAAATCCATTCAAGCAAACCCGTATATTTTAAAATCAGTGTAATTTAATTGCAAGAAGTATAGAAGTGAGCTTAGTTCTCCCTGACTAGCAATAGTAATTCCACTTAGTTTTGGTAAGAAAGTGATACATATGTGCCAAGTTAAAAAGAAGGGGAATGAGGTTCTTTTTGATTTTTAAAGCTTTGAGAATGGGCTTTTAATTCTTTAAAGAGTAAGTTAATTGCTTTTAGATTACCAATCAACTGTACTTCTCTTTCTGATTGTATCTCTGTTTGATATGTTTTCATGTTGTAAATGCATGATAATTTGTTGCGATTGTATCTGCAGTTCATGTTTTTATGTTGTAATTGTATGCTAATTTCTGATTGTAGATTTATCAGATATTGGAGTGATTTTTTTTAACCTTCCTAGAACTCACTGATAAATATGTAATTTAATTTAAACAGCTCCATTCCATTCTAGAAATCAAATGCATTTGAGAGTGAGATATAAAAGACATTGGTCACTGTTAGTTTAGGAAATAAAAAATGCCTGATGTATGAAAGGGACCTTTTTATTTTTTTAAAATGTATATTGTTAGCTTTTTGGAAATCTTCTCACAAAATGCCAAGAATGTCCTTTGGTTGTGAAGTAAGCCTCTGTTTTTCCAAGATGTGGAATTTAATTTATCAAAAACATGGAAATACACTTGGGGTACATTTCCTACCCTGCCTGAACTTTTTGAGGAAGAGTACAGGGAACAGTGGCTCTAGAACCTTTTCTTCTTCTGACATTGTCACCTGTAGAATAGTGACTAATGTCCCCTAAAGTCAGTTACCATTTACAGCTGGCTTTCTATAAACTAAAAAAAAGTGTAAAACAAACCAACCAACCCAGAAAACAATTCATTTTGCCACTGAGGTTGTTTTTCTAACCTGAAAACATTTAACATATTGGTGTAAAAAAATACCCCAGGAGTTCATTAAGAAAACTCTGATACAGACCTGGGGGACCTCTTAAATGCTCTGGAAAGCACTTTCTGGAAACAGCCATTTATGACAACCCGAAGATCCTTCCTTGAGAACTTGAAGAATATTTACCTCAGCACAGAGAGATATATTAGAAGGACAGAAAAATACCCCAAGGTACAAACAGTGTTAGAAAATATTTATTTTAGAGGTCTTTAGGTATTTTCTTTTAAACTTCATAAATGTTTATGTTAATTTTCAAATATTTTCAAATCATAGTTATTGTTCCAAATTTTTAAAAAATACTTTTGTAAAAGGACCATAATGGTTTGAGTTATTCATTATGCAAAATGGGAGGGATGAATGTACACAAAATAAACATTCTGCCTCATGTGAATGTGTATTTTCAAGATCTGAATTTTTTAAGACTATAAAATACAATAATTTCTGCCATTATAAATAAAAACTGTTTTGTAGGTCGTTTTCTACCCTGAGATACTCAAGATTTTGGCTTGGGGTAGAAATATATCCCAGATGTAATATGTATATATAGATTTTTTTAAAAAAACACACGAGCTTTGTTAGTGACAACATTGTAAAATCCCCTTGATCTTTTTAGGGCAAATCTACTGTTATGTAACACAATATTTAGCTTCCATCCTGCCTAGATTAACTGCATATTATAGTGTGGTGTTTTACCATGTAAATCCTGTATATATGTTTTATTTATATGTTTTAATGTGGAGTTTTAAATGTATGCTGCTGTGATCTAAGATGTAGGTCTGTACAGTAAGACCCTTTTCAAAATGCCTTTGTATTCTGTTTTAGTAACTAGTTGTTAATGGATTTTTTCTGTCATTTCAGACAGACCCACTTAGTAACTGGCTGCTAGCAGAATTTATTTACCTGTTCATACAAATCTGCTTGCATTGGGTTAGCAAAGTGTGGTTGAACTACTTTTGAGAGAAGCTGCTTTCTTCCATTTTCTACCCCTTTGTTGCATTTCTGAATCACTGTGGTGTGCTGTTTAAAATGTCCATAGTTCTTCCTACAATGCTGCTTTTTTCCTGCCCCTTTTCATCATGCAGTCCTCCTCGGATTTTTTTTTAAAAATGTTCTAATATGAGCCCAATAGCACTAAACCACTATAGCACTTCAGTGCTATAGCAGCACCATTGAGAGGCATTGACTCCATTTACTGAAGTGCTATAGAAGAAGAAGAAAAGAAGAGATTGGATTTATACCCCGCCTGCCCTTCACTACTCAAGGGAGTCTCAGAGCGGCTTACAAACTCCTTTCCCTTCCCTTCCCCACAGCAGACACCCTGTGAGGTAGGTGGGGCTGAGACAGCTCTGAGACAACTGTCCTTGAGAGAACAGCTGGTACAGAGCTATGGCTTTCCCAAGGTCATCCAGCAGGTGCAAGTGGAGGAGTGGGGAATCATACCCGGTTCTCCCAGATTAGAGTCCGCACACTTAACCACTACACCAAACTGATTTCTATAGTGCTCACATTAGAATGTTTTTTAAAGTCTGAGAAAGGTCACGTGGCAAAAATGGGTAGGGAAAAAGCAGCACTGTTTGAAAGGACCATAGCACCTCAGAGATGGCTCATTAATGGCAGGAAATTCAATGTATGAAACCCATGTCTCTGTATCGCTTTATTCGAAAATGGGCCAACAATGAATACCATCCAATTTAGAACAGTAATGTGAAAAGGGCCTAAGAAAAAGGGGGGCTGGATGGGTGCATAATGTTATGATTGGATGGGTGTGTATGTTACGATTGGATGGTACCTCTACCCAAGTGGGCAGAGTTGACTGTTTTGTTCAGAGAGAGTTAGCGCTAAACTGCATGTGTGTGAAGGAAGGAGCTTGAATGTGGTGCTGTGCAGTGTGAGAAAAATCTGTATTATGTGTAGAAGTTATTAGCTTGGGTGGCAAGCTGGGAAGTTAAACTATTGTCCTAAGTGGCAAGTGAAAAAATAAGCCTGTGTGGCCAGGTCTATTTAAGGAACCATTATGCATATGTACCTATCTGAAACCATTACATTTATTAACCATACAGAAACTGCTATGTTGTTTTACTTATAAATAAACTATATTCATGTTTAACTAAAACAACTGTTTATTTTAGAGTAAAAGATCCCCTTTTACCTCAGAGCCAATGCCTCCCCACACGGACTGACCAACTAACCACTGATTCTGAAACTGGGTTCTCATCATCCTACTAATACCTCACCCTAAATGAACCACCACCCCTATGGAAAGTTTTCAAGTATTAGGTCCCTCATTCTTAATAGGTGAACTAAACATTCTAGCTATAGTTCTACAACAGATTTAGTCACGTGATTTATTGTGAGGTCAGAAGTCTGCCCACTGTGCTAGGAGTTTAGACAATTGTTAGAGTCTACCATACTCTGAGGTTCAACTGGAACTGTATGGTTAATATGACAAAAAATTCTCATAGTTCTTTGCAGAGGTAGTGGACTTTGAGGTACTGCTCGGGAATGTGGGTGAGGTGGGTTGATGGATAGAAGCCCAAAGGGTGGCTGTTTTAAACACAGAAAAATGCAGAGATAATTTTTTCCAGCAAAGTAAAATTATGCAAATAATCTTACAATGGGAGGAGCTTAACCAGGGCTTTTTTGTAGAAAAAGCCCAGCAGGAACTCATTAGCATAATAGGCCACACCCAACAGCAAAAACACATTAGCATATTAGGCCACACCCTTGACAGTGCCTCCCTCCCAAGATCAGCTTCCCCAGGCACCCTACAGCTGCAAGGCTTGCGAGGCACCTGGGGAACTTGGGGGGGGGGGGCTGTAGGCGTGGCCCACTCAGAAGCCAGCTGAAACTCCGTTCCTGTGTGTTCCTGCCCAAAAATAGCCCTGGGCTTAACTAAAGAAAATGTTAAGTTGTTGAAACTCAAGTACCCATCATTTACCTTGAATAGTGCTTGTGTTTTTTTTTTTTAAATTGTGGTCAGCCAAATATGATGCCCTTGGATCATTTATAGTTCCATCATAAGCACAGTTACATCCTTCTATGTCCATTCTTAGAAGGATGTAACTGTCTTTATGATGGTGCTGGTAGTGTGAGAGCAAATTTATGGCCAGAAGAAGAATTGCTTCTAGAGAAGGAGAAGATGGAAACTTGTTAAATTTCATGCCCTCCAATGGACTGTTGAGAGATTTCTTTCTTTGCTTGGCAATTTCTAAATGATATATGGCCACTAATTAATTTGAATTGGCAGCCAAGAAGCCAAGTCAATAATTACAGAGATAAAAGATTGATGGAATAGGAAGAAAAGCGTGGGTGTGGGGATACAGTAGGGGCACAGGAAGTGATTTTTTAAAACGCAGGGATCAGGGAGCAGACAAGTTATGTAGTAACAAAATGCAGTCCTTAACTGTATTGTCAATTAAAAATACAATTCTCAATATTAGGTTGTCATTCCACTTTTCTCTTGTAGTGCTCAGAAAATACTGCAAACTAAACTATACAACCTCTCCCCCCCCCCCTTTTGTCTTTAGCCAGGAGTTACCTTGGTTTTAATGTTCGATTTGATATAATGTTATGAGGTTTGTGAAAATTTATTTTAAAGTATTTTTCCTCGGTAACCTCAGAAATGTCAATGACAAGATATGGGCACAATAGAAATTTAGAAACATGAAAACAAGCTGTCTATCCTCTGGGGGCCTACCATTTGGATTTGGCTAGATTGTGTTATTTGTAATCTTTATGAAAATACCAGAACAATAAAATGCCCCAGTGATTTTAAATGAGCTGAGACAATGCAGTGTATTTGAAAGTACTGAAAAGGAGTTGCAGATTAATAAAGCAGGAGAATACAATAAGAAGAAGAATGCAAAATGTTGACCAATCATTGGTAACTCACATTATTTCATAATCAGATATTGTAAAATAATTTTGGTAGGCTTGTGTTTTTTGTTGCAAAGCATAGTGAGTCAAAGTTTGACAAACTTGTTGCATTTTGGTTTGGGAAATTATGAAGACATGGAAAAAACACCATTCAATCCATTATATTTAATGGAAAAATGTTATCTCATGGCTTGCCTTATTTCATGATACAGATACTATTAGTTCCTGTTTTCCAAAACTTAGATCTACACAAAGAAGTCTGGTTCCTCTAGTGGAACAAGCATTATTCTGCTCTTGATAGGTTGACCAGTCAGTAATGAAGACAAGAATGGCATGTGGAAATGTTGGACCCACACCTCCTCTTGGAGTGGCCTTTTCTTGCTATTGTCTTCTCACAATTGAAGCAGGGGACACGAGTGGCCACTATTCACTTCATTTTGGTGAAGGCTGTGCTGGAACCATAGTGGTGAGGCTCCTACAAATCCTATCTCCATCCACAGAAGTGGGGAAAAGAACCATTCATAACAGCGCCATTTTGTACTGCATAGCATAATAATTATGAACAACAAGCTTTCCCTAGAACATGTTTTGAGATATCACAGACCAGGCCTGGGAAAAGGTAAGTACTAATAAAACAGAGTGCTTGAGGTGTGCAAAATCCATCACTACTTAGTTATCTAAGCAGATGAGGGGCATAACTTCCAACTTGCTTCCAGCCAGGCTGATGCCACGGCATGTAAGATAAAAGCTATTTGTTGTTGTTGTTGTTGTTGTTGCTGTCAAGTCACAGCTGACACATGGCGACCCCTTAGGAGTTTTAAGGCAAGAGTCAGGCAGAGGTGGTCCCTGGTATTCCTTGGTGATTTCCCATCTAAATTCTAGGGCTGACACTGCTTAGCTTCTGAGTTCTGATGAGTCTGGGCTAGCCTGGGCTACCCAGGTCAGGGCAGACGAAAGTTATACCTCTCGTCATATAAGATGCAACTAGTGATATTAGTAAAAGACAAGGAGGTATATTTAGTTTTACTTAATGCCCCAAATTAGTCAGTTTTGTTTTAATGTTTGTATTTACTGCAGCTGAATAGAAAGAAACACAATTGTGTTTCTGTGTTGCTGTTTTTTTTAACAGCTGCCTGCCTAAGGCTGGGCTGCTAGACTATGTTGGAATTTTAAGCCAGAAGGGATGGAGAGCACAAGAATCTTCATAATTGGCATCCCTGCTGGGTAACTGGCATTGCAGACACATCAGGCAGCACTGTGACATACAGAGAAACCCTGCCATAGGGCTTTGTTCAATGGTGCCTCAATTTGGTAAAGCACCGTCAGGTATACATTGTTACAGGGCAATGTTGCTTTGAGCGCCTGTCTGCTGCTGATTCTGTGTGTCAAATGCCTGAAAGGTTATCCCACCCACTGTTTGCTTCTCATATCATACCTCTGTTCCAATGTACATCTTGTCTCTATGATTCCTTCTTAAGTTTTACCCAAGATTGCATTGTTTTGATTGGCAATGATTGATTTCCATTTTCATCTTCTCTGTTTCTCTGTGAGTCTTTTCCCATCCCCTGCTTTTTCTCATCTGTTCTTTCCCCTAGTTTTAGGCTAGATACTGATTATTACTAAGGGATCATTATACAAAGATAATATAGCATTATGTAGGAATTTGGCAAATTTAAGTAGGAATTTTTAGATAAATTAATTTATGTAGATTTATTGTGTCAGAAGCTACTATAGTCATATGTAATTTTATAAATTTCTTTAGATGTAGTAGATTAGATAAATATAGATTAGGAGACTAGATGCTAGATCTGTGCTGGGATTTTTGTGTATTATCATTTGACATGACAATGTCATAATGAGAAAGCATACAAAAAGCACCACTCTTGCTAGGGTATCCAAGGCAGGGGGCAAGACAAACAGTTTTTGGGAGGGCATGGGCAAACATTTTGAAGACCATCCATTCCTCAAAGGTTTATGCAGGCAGTGCATGCAGGAAAAGCCCTTTCTGGGTGTCTAGGCAAGCAGGAACCCAAGCCATCCCTAGTGGTGGTCATAGGTGGGGGAAGGAGATAAGGGTACAGTGGCCACTTCTTAAGACTGTTCCATATGGTAGTGCTCATGCAACTGGAACCCCTTGTGCCAATACTGGGTGAGGAACTCATTGTCCTCTCCTGGTGATCCAGCTTCTGTAGTCTGCAACTGACCAGTCTCTTTTTACCTACATCAGACTTCTTATCCTTACCCCCTTACCCCTGATCCATAAGCCTCCTTTGGTAGAAAATCTCAGGAAGGAGGGAATTTGCTTCTGCTTCTTTGGGGAGCAAAGCAGCAGTAGTATTCAGGGTGGAAGCACTTGGATATCTCGAACAAGTCTCAGAGCTGAGTTTTGGAGATAAGAAAATACCAGCCTAAGAAGGGTTATGGGTATTCCCACACAGTGGAAAATGAAAACTAAGTAAAAATGAAAGCAAATTCAAATTCACACTAAAATATTGTCATCTGTATACTCCTAGTAAAAGGTAATATTATTTTCATTGAGCTATAAACCCCATATATTAATGTGGATTTCTTCTAAAACTTCTAAAAATTTCCTCCCATTTACATTTGTGGGCCAATTATATGCTGAAACTTAAGCACGTGATTAATTTTGTGTGTGTAATTCTGATCATTTGGGTTGAACATCCTACTTTCCCTCACCTATGTGGCGAAGTACAGAAGAAGGCACTGAAATAAAGATGAAAATCCTGAACAAGAATGGGAAAACGCTTTAGTCTCATTGCCTGTTATCCTAAGAATGCATTCCTGGGAATAAGCCCCACTGAATAGAATGGGGCTTACTTCTAGGTGGGACTGCTCCCTTTATCTGTTAGGTCTGTCCTCTTTTTTACTAACTGTGCACACAACTCACTGGATTATATCATCACCCTGATTTCTATCACAGAGTAGTAATATTATGTGTAGCAACTTAAGGCAGCTATTTTTCATGGAGACACATGGAAGCTAAGACTTATCAGTCTGTGGTGTACATAGCATAACATAGTCCACTGCTTCTCAGAAGAGAGGATGCATCACAGTCCCTTCTCATTAAATTACAGAGAAGAAAAAAAAACCCGGCTTCCTGAGCTGTACATTAAATGTAATGCCAAAAAGACAGTCACAGGTGGTTTCTTTGTTTCTCCCTCCAGGTATCAGTGTTCCGTATGGTGAGTTGCTATCCCACTTTTGAAGAATGCCTAAAACTTTATTTTTGAGCAGATGAGTACTGTCCAGGGATGGAGTATGGTCATGACAGTACTGAAAAGATGTCATATTCCTACTTGTTTGGGAAACAGGCACTGCTGAGAACAGTTTCAGGCACTGAAGGAAGATGAGTCTGTGAGCACACTCCATCTAGGCTTGCTTAGGCAAGAGCTGTTTATGGAGAGGAGCCTTTGAGAGACAGACACAGAAAAAGACAGGGAACTGGAGAGCGAAGGGTCTGCCTCAACAGTGCCTCTTCCAGCTCCACAAACATGACATGGAAATGGGTAGAAAATGGAAACAGCTTGGGTGGTGCTCTTCTTAATACAATTTATTTATTTATAGCAGCAGCCCCAACCTTTCTGAGCCTACAGGCACCCTTGACATTTTGGGAAGGGGTGGTGAGAGCCTCTTCAAACGGCTGCCCCAGGAGGCAGAGCCAAAGCCCCAATGACTGTCTTAGGAGGTGGAGCCAAACACAACACCTCCCTCCTTGCTTTGCAAAAGAACCGTAGAAGGATAATTAAGTGAAGGAAAGCCTGAGGGCCGAGAGAGAACGAGAAAGGAAAATAAGGCGAGGAAGGAAGGAAGGGAAGGAAGGGAGAATAAAAAGAAGATAAGCCTGATGGGAGAATGGTACTGCCCAGGTGCTTACTAGTTCTCCTAATCCTCTGGTGGCTGCAGTGACCGTTGCAGCTGTGGAAAACCCTTTTGTTAGAATGAGGGCAGCCAGTATCAAACCCTGCCTTCCAATGGTCCCTCCCACTTTCTGAAAATGTTGGTGGGCACCAGAGGAGGTACTGACAGGTGCCATGGCACCCATGTGTGCCATTTTGGAGGACCCTGATTTATCACCTTTCTTCTTGTTGAAAGTCAAGGATGATTATACACAGTTAAAAACAATGCAATGGGGAAAATGCACAACAAGCAATGTAATAAAAACTGGGTTACAAAATTAGAGAAAGTTTAGAAAAACTGCATAATTCATACTAATTAAACAGGATTGCAAAACTGAAGACTAATGCCTCAAAACCCATACAACATATACAATAAGAATTGCAATGAAAACTGCCTAAAAAAAACTGCCAATGAAAACTGCCTAAAAATTCACAGACAATAACTACAACCCTTTTACCTTTACAGAAATGCCCCCCTGAACAATTCAGTTTTACTTTTTCAGGAGAACAACGGAAGAGTAGAAGAAGAAGAAGCAGGCCATGTCACCAGGTGGGACTCACAACAGAGAATGCACATGTATGGGCAGCAGCTCCTATATAGGAACTATTTTCTTGATCATGATTGATAACTGACTGTAATAATTTCCAGGTGTGAATGACTTCACACTTGCTAGCAAATAATTTATATAGCAGTTCTATATCTAAAGACTGCAAAACACCTTGGAATCCCTGAATTGGGTGGAAAGGTGGTGTAGAAACTTTGAAATAAATAAATAAAACAGTCTATTATAAAAGGGTTAGTCTGCCCAAGAAAAACAAAAGAAAATTCCAGTTACGCATCAAAGAAATAACATTTATTTCAACATGAGCTTTTATGAGTCACTGCTTACTTCCTCACACATGTCTGGAAATCAAACTGAGAGTCCTTTGGGGGGGGGGGACTTAAGGCAGACCCTCTGCTTTGACTCCTCTTCCTCCCCTTGTGACCTGCCCCATAAAGAAGGATTCTCAGTTTGATTTCCAAACATATATAAGGAAGTGAGTGGTGACTCACAAGAGCTCATATTGAAAAAAAATCTGTTAGTCTTTAAGGTGCCATTAGGCTTTTGTTTGGTCTAGTCTAGTTTGAAACAAAACCATATATTTGTATTTTCCCCTGCTTTGAGCCCTGGGCTATATGTGTGCATCTGTGTGAAGGGGCTGTAGGGAACTCATCATTCATAGAATTTAAATTCAGTAAAGTACTACTGCTATTATTGTGGTGGAATGTGCCTGCTCTGGTCTGCAGGCCCTATTTTGCCCTGCTTTCCAAGGTTGTTTCTCAACACCTGGAGAGGCTTTTCTCACTATCTCTGTTCCCGGTAACTTGCCACCACCACCTGACCTTTGTATGGAATTGCCCACTGGCAGGGTCAGGACTCCCAGCTTCCCTTCCAGTTCTGAGGCCCTATCTCTGTGTCTCCTGTGGCCCACCGCCTGGTCACCATGGGGACAGTTTACCATCTTGCTTGCCTCAGGAAGAAGAGTCACGCCAACTGCCTGCCTTTCCTCTGGCACTCCTTTTAAATTAGCATGTCTGAGATGGTGGAGGTCTATGTGGTACAAAGAACCACTACCAGTTTCACAGGCTGGATGCCAGTAGGTCAGGAGCCAAGTCGAAGTCCGAGACAGTCCAAGGTCAAGTCAAATCAGGAATGAATTACCAAGTCCAAAACACAAGCCGAAAGCAGAGTCAGTCCAAGCCGAGGTCAGAGAAGGAAACTCATGAGCAAAGCAGTCCAAGGAGTCAACCAAAAGCCAAAGTCAAACAGAGTCAAAGTCACGAGCCAGAGGGTCCAGAATCAAGCCGAAGTCAGACAGAGCCAGAGTCATGAGCCAGAAGGTCCAGAATCAGGTTTAGCTGATGCGAGCCGAGTGGGTGCAGAGCTTAGCCAGAATGACTTGTTGCTAGCACAAGTTGTTGGTCTTTGTGCTGTGCCTAAATACCCAGCCACTTCCTGTGCTTGTTAACAGCTGGCAGTGAGGTCCTGGCTCCCTCTAAAACTCAGGGCTGAGTGATCTGCAACTACGCATGTGTGCCTCTTTTCTCCTAGCAGCTAAGTCTTGCCTGGATCGTGACCTTAGCCGTTCCACCCGAGGAGGTGAATCACATGGGCTTGAGCTTGGCTGTGGCTTAGCTGGTGCTGGTGTAATGTCCTGAGAGGTGCTTGCTTGAGCCTTCTCTGGTTCAGGTGGAGGTTCCTCTGGAGCTGGGGACTGATCCTCCACCGCACTTAGGTCCGCAGGAGGCAGGTCTTCAGAGGCACTCCTGACAACCAGCATCAAAAGTTACAGATCTCTACAGTTTTAAGTAGGGCTCTTTTTGGGCTGGAATGCACCGGAATGGCATTCCAGCTGGCATCTGAGCCCGACCCTTCCCTCCCCACCGGCGGGAAAGGGTCCCGCACACCAGATCTCTGGGCAGAGATCGAGCATGAGGCCTGGCCCTCCTGGCTCCTTGCACTTAAAGAGAGTGTTCCCTTTAAGTGCAAAGAGCTGGTGGGAAAGGGCTCTTCACTCTGGATCTCCATGCAGAGATTAAGCGCGAGGCCTGGTCTCCCGGCTCCTTGCACTTAAAGGGAGCATTCCCTTTAAGTGCAAGGGCTGGCAGGATGGGGCCCCGACAGTCGCAGCTTTCTCCATCCAGCTTTCCACCACCCCGTCATGGTTCATCGCACCTGCACTCTCCCTGCTCCCGGTAAGTGCCTCCCCCATCTCTTTTCCCTCCCTCCGTTCCTTCCCCCCTCCCTCTCTCCCTCTCTTTCTTTCTTTTCTCTCTCTTTCTATTTCTTTCGTTCTCTCCCTCCCTCCCTCCCTCCCTCCCTCCCTTCCTTTCTTTCTTCCCCCTCCCTCCCTCCCTCCCTCCCTCCCTTCCTTTCTTTCTTGCTTTCTTTTTCAGGACTTGAGATTATTCACTGACTCCATCATACCCCACCCTGGCTCTCTCAAGGTAGGACAAGATGGTGGAAGGGAGCATGCATGAAGTAGCAGCTGTTAGGAGGGCTTGTTCAGTTGACTGTGGGAGGAGGCTGAGGTTGCACCAGCACTCCTCCATCCCCACTCTCTTCCTCAGCAGCTGAAATGCTGTTCCTGCATCTGCCTGTGCAAGCAAAATAATTGCCTGGCTTACGTACTTGGTCCCTTTGGGGTCTGGACCTTCCAGGGAAGGGGCTGGAGTCAAAGTTGAAGAGGGTAGACACAAGATTCCAATGCGGAAAGCAGGGCCAGTCAGGTGGGACCTGACTTCAGCCCTGTTACTTTGGGGTATCTTCTCACCATACTTGATACCAAAAGGTTGAATTAGCCTTCCACCCTAAGCATGTGCCAAGCTGACTAGATCAAATAATTATTTTATCCTCACTGAGAACCAGTGGTCTTTCTCAGCCAGTATGGTATAGTTGTGAAGACTATCAGACCAGTATCTGGGAGATTTGGATTTGAATCCCCACTCATGCCATGGAATCTCACTGGGTGAGTCTTAGCTCAGGAAGGATGGCTCCAGAGCACACTAACTTATGCAGTAGCCAAACTGTTCGCTCACAAAGTAGAATTTTTGCTCACAAGACTCCACAGCTTAGAGGAAATGTTGGGCAGCTATTGACCTGCCTTTACAAAATATTAAAACATTTCTGAAATAATGTATAGGAGGACTTTGGTCCTGAGAATCAAAATTGCACTGAACTAGAAAAGTTTTATTCTTGCAGTTTTACACTGTAGTCCTAAACACAGTCACATCCTCACTGATTCAGAAGGGTGTAACTCTATTTAGGATTGCATGGTTGATGGCTTTGGGGGGAGACTGGTGAAGGGAAGGAGAGATTCCAGAAGAACGTGTGACTGGAACTCGCAACCCGAGCCTAGGCGGTGTGTCTTGTTGGGAATGGCTTGCAAATATATGTGTGTCTAAAGTCTGTATTAAAGTCGTTTGGTGCTAACTGCCATGCAAGAGAAAACATCTGAAAAAGTAGCTTCATTGTTGTGTGTGTTGGCAGAATGCTTGACTGTTGCACGGGGGTCTTTGAGGGACATCTGCAGAGAAACAGAGTTGTAACTAAAAATGAGCATGGTCAGCAGCCCTTTGGAGATTGCCTGTTTTGTGAAATTTAAAAAGTGGGCAGAGTTTCTGAAGAAGATAATTGTCCCTCTTCTCCTGCCACTGGGCTGATATCTGTTTTTAACGGGCCAGCAATGTTGATGTTCTTAAACCTTCTAATAAGAGAGATTTCTGCTTCTGAGGAGTTGACTTCCAATGATTGATGATCTTGTGATGGTAGTGATACTTTTATGTGGTAAAGACCACCTGTTCACAGGATAATTTTACCTGTGGGACAGACTGCATGGTAACCACTCCACTGGTGCATAATTGTTTGTAAAAAATATTATAGTATAATAATTCAGGTGGGTAGCTGTGTTGGTCCGAAGCAGCAGAACAAAGTTGGAGTCCAAAGTTTCATTCAAGGTATAAGCTTTTGTGTGCTTGCATACTTCTTCCATCTGAAGAAGTGTGGGTGGCACACAAAATCTTATACTTTTAATAAAATTTTGTACCTTGAATAAAATAGTCCACAAACTACTCCCGTCCAGTACATCCACAAATCGAGGGTTATTCTGCCAGTGAACTAGGGTTGCCAACTCCAGGTTGAGGAAATCCCTGGGGATTTTGGAGTAGAGCCTGAGGAGGGTGGGGTTTGGGGGAAGGAGGGACCTAAGCAAGGCATAATGTCATGGACTCCACTTTCCAAAGCAGCCATTGACCTGATCTCTGTAGTTCGGAGCTCAGTTGTAATTCCAGATCTCCAGACCCCACCTGTAGGTTGGCAACCCTGAAAATTCATATTCAGTGTACTAGTTCTGCAGGAAGGCAAGCTGATTTCCATGGGAACCTAACCTTTAGGAATTGATTCCAATCCAGTGTGGGAATAATTGTTGGACATAAGATATTGGTTCTGACAAGATTTTGTATAGACGGGACAGAAAATAATGTTTTTATTGGTTTTGTCAAAACCGTTCTGACAACAAACAAGGTAAACAGAATAAGAAGCAAAAAGTGGGTGTGGCTGGATGACCACACTTCTGGTAACATGGGGTGTGGCCTAATATGCTAATGAGTTCCTGCTGGGCTTTTTCTACAAAAATAGCCCTGGTTTTAAGTACCTTGATGCTTCCTTCAGCTCTTTAGGCCAGCACATGGTAAAAAATGTCTGCCTTCCGAAGGTCAGTTCAGTTCAGTACCTTTATTGGTATAGACTGAGAGCATAACAAGAACCACGGGTTTAATATACAAGGTCAAAGAGGCTTTTCCTGGAGATCTCCTGGGCATTTCCTTCCTGGAGTCCTTTTAGCCTTTCATTCCTCCAAACCTCTGTTCCCTGCTAGGAGGAAGGGGGAGATCTTGACCATTTTCTCGCCTGCTAGATCTACTAGCATTTGGATGAAGGTGAGCTGAGGTATGTCTGGGGAGCAATTGAACTGACTCCCCCCCACACCTGGTTTCTGTCCAGAGGGGGAACAAAAAACCCTGTTAAAACACTAAGTGGAGGTTTGACTCCTTTCAAACTTCCCAGGACAAAATGCATTTCTTCACATTTGGCAAAGTGAAGGTATTGTTTCAAAAGGCTGGATAAAATGCTTCCAGACCTCTGTTTGTTCTTTATGTATTTTTATAATTCTAGGATAATCTCCTAAAATCTGTTATCATTAGAATTCATAAAGGTGTGAAGTAAGCATGCCAGATATACAGGCAACAAGATATGGTTGAGAATTAGGGCTACACCTACTGCATAAATCAATTACACTGTGTGAGAAAGTTCCCTATCATCATATTGCTTCTAGCAGCATGATCGTATTGCTTCTAGCTGTTCTACTGGATTATCTGAGGTATAAGTACCCTGTGGTTTGCTGTCTGAGGCATGCTGCCTTATTTTAATGCTGCCTCAGCTGGTACATTTATTAATTATATAATCTTGTATAAAGAAATCAGATTAGACTGATGTTTAGTTTCAAGTTAAAAATACTAGGTTTAATCACTGGCAGGGGAGGACATTCTCACTAAGTGGTCAATCTGTTTCTATGGTTACGAAATGGCTGCTAAGATTTAAATATTGGAATAGAAGACAATCCCTTTAATCTTATTAACAGATCCAGATTGATTAGACAGACATAAAATTATCCCTGTATTCATAAACTACAGTTAAGGATAGCTGTGCTTGGACATCTTGTTGGGTATTCACTTGTTATCAGCATATGCAAAATTCCCCTTAATTATTTTAATGACAGTAGGCTTAATACTTATTTACTGTAAATAATTTTGACATTACATTTTTTTCATAATTTCTGTGAAAGGTACTGAATAACGTATTTGTTTCTAAACATATGAGCTGACATGGCCCCTGAGCTGTGTGCTAGCATATATTTTAATCATTAAATAATTACCAGGAAACCTTTCTGCCTCTTCAGTTTATTTTTGGATCTCTCTTTCTTCCAGCTTGTGGAATTTAGCATTTGAAATCTAGATGGCAGGAGACTTTAGTTATTGAGTTCCTACGCATGATATGCTCCTGGAATGGATCTTTCCCATCTCCTATTTACTACTGCAGTCTTCTGTGCTCTCCCAAATGCAGATGTTGGAGTTGATGGTCTTTTGGAAACATTCCATAGGGTACAGTGTGCAGTGTGAGAGGGGAGATTAGTGAAAATTGCCATCCCTCTTCTTGTGACAGTGGAGGTGCCTTTCTACTGGCCCCAAAGACTTTGGTTCCAATTCAGCATCTCTCAGACTTGTTTTTGGTTAATAAGGCAAACTTCAGTTGCTTCCCTACAGCCACATTGTTTTGTTACTGTGGAATCCTAAGCACAGTTAAACCTTTATACATCCATTAGAGTCCATGGATTTAGATGGGTGTAACTCTACTTAGAATGGCACCGTTGTCGCCTTATGACTGTAGAACTTGTTTCATTTTGTGTCACTGTCACTCAGTTTACTGAATTTGTCAGAACGTCAGGTCTAGAGAGTGACATTTCTATTCTGCTTATACTGAATAAGCAACATACAGTTCTGAAGCTGATGGCCTCTTAGAACAATGACTGACAGGTCATCTTTAAGAATTTGACTATGCTATGACTTTTTCTGCCATTCTACCTTCATCTATGCTGACTGGTCAAAAAGAAAACGATATTGCAAGTATTGACAAGAATCTTTAAATTCTACCACAAAAAGTAACATCTTCCCAGATCAATCAGGTTAAAAAAGATTTCATTCTGGCATATTGTTAGTCATGCCAAACAAATGAATAGTAAATGGAAGCTGGAAAAAACAGATTTGCTAATTAAACTGATTAGGGATTACATGTTGATTAATATACTAGAACTCCCTATGAGTCTTTTAGGTCCCTGGTCAGCAATTAATTTTTAATAGGAAACATGCTTTCTAAGGACCTGGGGCTGAAGGGCCAGCAACATTACTTCCACTTATATTCTCCTTCTAGCCAACATTACTTCTACCAATTTTCTCAAAGGACACTTCAACCCTCTTTCTGCTAGAATAAATGGTATGACAGTCATTTGCAAGCTGCTCAATTGGGTACTGCCATTCAGATGCCAGAGACAGATATGTGTAATAACTAGGGATGGGCATGAACTGGGGAAATGCAGTTTGGTTTGTGGTTCATGGCATGCCCCATTTGCAAACCACAGACCATCACGAACTTTTAGCTGCCTCACAAACCAATTCAGTTCATGAAGTTCATGAGGTGGTAGAACAGCCCCCCAGCTTGCTAGAGTCACCAAACTCACAGGGAATCTCCAACTAACTCTCCTCTACCTGCCCTCCACGTTTGGTGAGGATTTGATTTATGGGGTCTGTTATGACCCCCCCCCCAAAAAAAGAAAGTGCCCCCAGGAAAGTGCTTTCTGGGGAAATGACAACATATTATTTTGACAAGCACAGGTTCAGGAGTATATAGAATGAATCCTGTGCAAGCTAGAGACACCAGAAGGGTATGTAGGAGAGCATCCAGGGGAAGTTCCCTTTGAGCTTGGTGTCTCTGGCTTGCACAAGGTCTGTTCTATACCCTCCTGAACCTGTGCCTGTCAAAATAGTCATGGATCCAGTGCAAGCTAGAGACATCAAAGTCACAGGGAACCTCTACATGTCCTTCAAGTTGTTGCTTTGAAGTTGGGTAAACATTTTGATTGAGTGGAGACAGTCTGTTGGGAAATGTCTTTGCTCACATACCAGCATGAACCTCCAGGAACAGTCTGAAAGTTCAGGGAAAGTTTGTGCTGCTTGACCTGCCATGAACTTGACTTCACAAAGCATGAACCAGACAAAATTTGTCATGAACTTTATTTCATGAGCTGGGTCATGCTCATTCCTAGTAACAACCAGATGGGGTGCAAAGCTTCTCTTGCTCTTCACAGTACAGAATACGGGGGCTGAAGGATCCCTTGCTTTAATAGAAGGTAGCTATTTAATAGAAGGTAGCTGGATTCAGTGTAAAATTTATCAAAGCATTTTTTCTAGTTATTCAATTCATCTTCCCCAATTTCTATTGGTTTTAATGGGAAACATATTTTAGGATTTAACTATGTCCCTGTCCAATTGGAATGATACTTTCAGAATATGTACCTTTCATCTAAGGTTTCAGACAGATAGGAGAAAGTGTCCTTGTTTTACAGGTGATTAAGTTCAGAGCTGGCACAGGGACCCAGGACAGGATCATGGCAGCTGTCACAGGGATGAAAGCAAAATGTCTGCTCCTTTCTGTCCCTCCAGATGGAGTGCTGCCAATTGCTGAAGAGTAGAAGTAAAATATTTTTCTCTCCTGGTCTGCAGCTCAGCCTGTGCACCAAGGTGTATGTGTTTGCCACATACCTAGCAGATATAGCACCAGATAACATACTAGCATGAGTAAGCAGGAACCAGAATCCTTACATTGAACCAGTCACCCTTTCCAGCCAATGAATCATCAATTTAATTGGTGTAGACAACACTTGGGAAAGGGAAGTAGCAGTTCCTCTGGAATCTTCAGTTTTGCTGTTGTATTAGTGCTCTTCATTAGTGTTAGTGTTGTATTAGTGTTCTCCATTAGTAAGTTTTGTCTCCTACTTGGAAGCAATGGAGAGACTTGTTGCTGAAGGTACCAGAGTCTCATGTGTACTGGCTATAGAGCAAGAACAAAGGACAAATAAGAAGTGGTAAACTCACCCCTACCCACCAGACCACAGAGTAGGCTTGCCATTTGCATGGTGGTAGTGGCAATCCACTGCCCCTTCCTTCAGTCCCTCACCCTTGGGAAGATAGAGTCCACACACGTAACCACTACACCAAACTGGCTCTCAAAGATGATAATGCTCTAGGAATTTCCCCTAATCTCTACTGTTTTTACTGCAGAAATCAGGGGGAATTCCTAGCGTATACCTCACTACTTCAGATAATACTACAGTCATGGAATTCTGTTCTTCAAAGGACTTGCTGAAGCCACTCCTGCTTTGAAAATTACTTTTTATTTGGGCTGGTGTGCAGGACAACGGGAGGTAGTTAGCATTACATTTTTGCCACCACAGCTGGAATAACGAGACAGACAACAGTTTGGAATTAAACAAGGGCCACTTTATTAACTATTTAAACAGAACATGCAGCAATGGGCAAAAACTTAGCAATCACAGGAACAGGCAAGGCAGGCATCACTCCCTGGCACAACCTCCTTGCCCTTGATATGGGCAAGTCACCTAGCTCCGGTCTTGAGCCAGCCAAATTCTGGCTCATAACCAGCAGCCCAGCATACTGGTTGCCCTGCAGGAGTGTCTACCCCTGAGACCACACAGACCTTCAGGGAGGAGCCTAGCCAGAGAGGTTCCCAGAGGCGATCACCATTCTCCACCCCGGACCACACAGCCCTAGGGCAGTTCCTGATGACCTCCTATTCCCAAATGGGATATGCCGCAAGGCACTCACCAATTCCGTTTTCTTGCTTGCACAAACCTGCCAAGTGACCAATCTATTTAACACTCATCCACCACCTATGACCCTTACCCACTGCCCTCAGTGTAAGGTAGGCAAAAACACCCACACCAAAGTAGCTGATCATGATAAAAACGAAAAATTCCTACCTGGCCTCAATGGCAACCAGCAAGAGCCTACACTGAGAACAGGGTGGGCGGGTGGGCGAGCACTCGGAGCAACTGTAAAGAGCAGGGCGGGGCACAGCCCCTTAAGGCGGCTAGCCCCACCCCCAGCAGCTCCGTGCCACGCAGGGCGCAGCTGTTGCTGCCCTGCATCCCGGCGCGGCAGCAAAGTGGCCCCCGGGTGCCATCGGCGTTGCTGGGCACCAGGGAGCCCAGATTTATTGTAGGCTTAACAGAGAAAATGTTGATTTAACAACTTTCTTCAATTTCTTTGGGAGCCAATAAGCAAATTGCCTGCTTTTTTGGTTGTTGCCTACTTCCTTTATTTTCTATTTATCAACATGTAAGCATCAACATTATTGAAATTCTTAAATAAACAATATCTTTTCCTATTGATTATTTTTGTGAAGGATCCATACACTTAAAGAAAGTGTGTGTTTAACTGGATCTCTAGTTCTGGTATGATTTCTTGAGAAATAACCACCAATCAATATGTAAATAGATTTTCACATCTGTTGCATGATTTAATACAATTTAAACATCACTTAGTATGCATTTGCTGCGACTGATAAATTTAGGCACATCAGCTAGTTATAATAAATTTGTTAGATATTCACTGGTACTTAATGCACTCTTTCTAATTGGTTTAGTGCTTGGTGATTAAATTCCATAGACTGTTAAGGAATTAGTTATGCTGAATTTTAACACTACTGTCAGACATCAGGTTACTCTCAATAGCTCTCTCTTTGGCAGTGATAAGCTTTATTGAGAAGTATACATGATTCAGAACATCATTGTATAAGAACGGAAGCATTTTGGGGGATACATACTACATATAGGTAAAATGGGAATAAAGCCCCCTCCCCACTTATACGTCACATACAGGCCAAGTGTTGCCATCCCAGCCAGGGAGGGAACCCAAATAGTTTGCTATCTCCTGTGTGGCTGGCACTAAGGCTGTGCAAGGACACCTTCCATGAGAACATGAAAGGAGGTTCGCGTAAACAGAAAGTTATGGCTGCAAAGCAAAAGTTCTCACTCGTTCATTCAGGCAGGCACTCACACCCCTCCCTGCATGAATTCCCTCCCCCCCTAAATCATGGCAAACTGAAGTAAAGAAAAAAATAGAGCAAGGTTTGACAACTACCTACTATTTTTGAATGCGAAAGAAATGTTTCTGTACTCATTATGTATTTACTGTATTGTCCTGATACATCATTATCTGCTTAAGGTTTGGCTGAATCTAAACTTCACCCTATGTAAGCACAATATACCTTTTAAAATGGTGCACCCTCAAAGACTTATGATTTAATTGGATTTGCCAATACATCTTTTAAACTATGAGTCCAATACAGCTGTCTCTGAATCAGTGCCTGGGTGCCATGGCCAAATGGATGAAGGAGAGGTGGTATTAGGGAAGCCTAATTTCTGGAAGGGACTGACTTATGGGTTTGAGATGGAAGGTTCAATTTGACACTGTTGATCTGTTGAAGAGTTTGAATATGTTCCTGGACCCAACCCGGACCCAATCCAACAAAGATGGAGGTCCTGTGCCTGAGTCAAGGTGGTCCGGGGGTAGGGATCCCACTCTCGACCTTCGATGGGGCAAAGCTGGTGCCAGCGCCGGAAATTAGGAGTTTGGGAGTGCTCTTGGATGCTCCCTTAACCATGGAGGCCCAAGTAGCAGCCACTGCCAGGTCAGCCTTTTATCATCTGCGGCTGATTAGACAGTTGGTTCCCTTCCTCAAATGCAATGATTTGGCAACAGTGATCCACACGATGGTTACCTCGAGACTGGACTACTGAAATGCTCTCTACGTGGGGCTGCCCTTGTCTCAAATCTGGAAGCTGCAACTAGTGCAGAATGCATCAGCTGGACTGTTGATGGGTATCCCTATGTGGGAGCACATCCAGTCTGTACTGAAGGCACTGCACTGGCTGCCAATAGCATACTGGATTCATTTCAAGGTGCTGGTTTTAACTTTTAAAGCCCTATGTGGTCAGGGTCTGCCTTTCCCCACATGTTCCCCGGAGAGCACTGCGGTCAGGGATGCAAAATTGGTTGGCCCTTCCCAGGGGTCCTTTCGTAGAAAAAGAGGCGCAGGAGCTCATTAGCATACTAATTTGCATATGCCACACCCCCTGACATCACCGGAAGTGTGTCAGAAGGCAACGCCCACTGCTCAGGCTCCACCCCAAAAATCTCCAGGTATTTCTGGTACAGACCGATTGCCTATAGCCCAGTTTCCTGTTTTCAACAGTGGCTAGTCAGATGCCACAGGGAAGCATGAAAACAGGGCTGTCAGATGGCCTCACCTGCTGACCACTCCTCAGCAGCTGTCAATCAGTGGAATGCTGCCTCTGAATTGGCTATTGTGATGACAGACCTACCCTCTATAAATCTGTCCAACCCCCCATTCAAATCTATCTAAACCAGCAGCCATCACTGCACCTCGTGGCACTGAGTTCCATGAGTCAGCTATCCATCACAAGGGAAAGCTGTCTGCTCATACCACCATCATGCTTAAATATGAACATAAGAGGAGCCATGTTGGATCAGGCCAGTGGCCCATCCAGTCCAACACTCTGTGTCACACAGTGGCCAAAATCCAGGTATGATCAGCAAGTCCACCAGCAGGGCCAAAACTCTAGAACTCCTCCCACTGTTGCCCCCCCCCCCCCCCGCACCACAAATGCAGAGCATCACTGCCCCAGACAGAGTGCTCCATCTATACTTTGCGGCTAATAGCCACTGATGGACCTCTGCTCCATATGTTTATCCAATCCTTTCCTGAAGCTATCTACACTTGTAGCCACCACCACTTCCTGCAGCAGCAGAAGGAAGCTTTGACTCTTAAAAGCTTAAAGCCCAAAAAAACTTGTTGGTCTCTAACACATTACGGGGCTCAAGACTAACAAGTTTCATCATGATATGACGAAATTAAAATCTGGTACTACTCCAAACAAAAAATTAGGTAACAATCTCAGGCCAGCTGTACCCCAGATTCAAGCAGGGCTGCATCAAGCAAGGGGAGGCAAGATGGAACCAAGTCTCCTGGAGTCTCAGCCACCACTGAGGTGTTCATGCCAGTGTTCCCTCTAAGCTGAGTTAGTGTGAGTTAGCTCACAGTTTTTTACCCTTTGGCTCACATGTTTTTGTCTCAGCTCAGGAAGGATGGCTCCAGAGCATACTAATTTATGCAGCAGCCAAATTGCTCACTCACAACTTTAATGCCAGTAGCTCACAAGACTCCACCGCTTAGAGGGAGCGCCGGCCGGGAAAAGTGGGGGCGGGGGAGTCTTTCCTCAGGAAGGAGGGCTCCAGAGCAAACTAATTTCTGCAGCAGCCAAATCGCTCGCTCACAACTTTAATGCCACGAGCTCACAAGACTCCAGAGCTTAGAGGGAGCACTGGCTGGGAAAAGTGAGGGGGGGGGGAGACTTTCCTCAGGAGGGATGGCTCCAGAGCAAACTGATTTCTGCAGCAGCCAAATCGCTCACTCGCAACTTTCATACCAGTAGCTCCCAAAGTAGAAGGTTTTGCTCACAAGACTCCACAGTTTAGAGGGCGCATTGCTCCCCACGCCCACTGCCCTGGCCACCCCAGAAACGGGCGGCTGGGGAAAGAAAAGTAAAAGCAGTCCCCACGCCCGCCGCCCTGGCCACCCCAGAAACGGGCGGCTGGGGAAAGAAAACTAAAAACTAGGGCTCCAGAGGAAACTAATTTCTGCAGCAGCCAAATCGCTCGCTCACAACTTTAATACCAGGAGCTCACAATACTCCAGAGCTTAGAGGGAGCACTGGCTGGGAAAAGTGAGGGGGGAGGGGGAGACTTTCCTCAGGAAGAGTGGCTCCAGAGCAAACTGATTTCTGCAGCAGCCAAATCGCTCGCTCGCAACTTTCATACTAGTAGCTCCCAAAGTAGAAGGTTTTGCTCACAAGACTCTGCAGTTTAGAGGGCGCATTGCTTCCCACGCCCACTGCCCTGGCCACCCCAGAAACGGGCGGCTGGGGAAAGAAAAGTAAAAGCAGTCCCCACGCCCGCCGCCCTGGCCACCCCAGAAACGGGCGGCTGGGGAAAGAAAACTAAAAACTAGGGCTCCAGAGGAAACTAATTTCTGCAGCAGTCAAATCGCTCGCTCACAACTTTAATGCCAGGAGCTCACAAGACTCCAGAGCTTAGAGGGAGCACTGGCTGGGAAAAGTGAGGGGGGGAGACTTTCCTCAGGAAGAGTGGCTCCAGTGCAAACTGATTTCTGCAGCAGCCAAATCGCTCGCTCACAACTTTCATACTAGTAGCTCCCAAAGTAGAAGGTTTTGCTCACAAGACTCTGCAGTTTAGAGGGCGCATTGCTTCCCACGCCCACTGCCCCGGCCACCCCAGAAACGGGTGGCTGGGGAAAGAAAAGTAAAAGCAGTCCCCACGCCCGCCGCCCTGGTCACCCCAGAAACGGGCGGCTGGGGAAAGAAAACTAAAAACTAGGGCTCCAGAGGAAACTAATTTCTGCAGCAGCCAAATCGCTCGCTCGCAACTTTCATACTAGTAGCTCCCAAAGTAGAAGGTTTTGCTCACAAGACTCTGCAGTTTAGAGGGCGCATTGCTTCCCATGCCCACTGCCCCGGCCACCCCAGAAACCGGCGGCTGGGGAAAGAAAAGTAAAAGCAGTCCCCACACCCGCCGCCTTGGCCACCCCAGAAACGGGCGGCTGGGGAAAGAAAACTAAATACTAGGGCTCCAGAGGAAACTGATTTCTGCAGCAGCCAAATCGCTCGCTCGCAACTTTCATACTAGTTGTTCCCAAAGTAGAAGGTTTTGCTCACAAGACTCTGCAGTTTAGAGGGCGCATTGCTTCCCACGCCCACTGCCCCGGCCACCCCAGAAACGGGCAGCTGGGGAAAGAAAAGTAAAAGCAGTCCCCACGCCCGCCGCCCTGGCCACCCCAGAAACGGGCGGCTGGGGAAAGAAAACTAAAAACTAGGGCTCCAGAGGAAACTGATTTCTGCAGCAGCCAAATCGCTCGCTCGCAACTTTCATACTAGTAGCTCCCAAAGTAGAAGGTTTTGCTCACAAGACTCTGCAGTTTAGAGGGTGCAGTGCTTCCCACGCCCACTACCCCGGCCACCCCAGAAACGGGTGGCTGGGGAAAGAAAAGTAAAAGCAGTCCCCACGCCCGCCGCCCTGGCCACCCCAGAAACGGGCGGCTGGGGAAAGAAAACTAAAAACTAGGGCTCCAGAGGAAACTGATTTCTGCAGCAGCCAAATCGTTCGCTCGCAACTTTCATACTAGTAGCTCCCAAAGTAGAAGGTTTTGCTCATAAGACTCTGCAGTTTAGAGGGCGCATTGCTTCCCACGCCCACTGCCCCGGCCACCCCAGAAACGGGCGGCTGGGGAAAGAAAAGTAAAAGCAGTCCCCACGCCCGCCGCCCTGGCCACCCCAGAAACGGGCGGCTGGGGAAAGAAAACTAAAAACTAGGGCTCCAGAGGAAACTAATTTCTGCAGCAGCCAAATCGCTCGCTCACAACTTTAATGCCAGGAGCTCACAAGACTCCAGAGCTTAGAGGGAGCACTGGCTGGGAAAAGTGAGGGGGGGGGAGACTTTTCTCAGGAGGGATGGCTCCAGAGCAAACTGATTTCTGCAGCAGCCAAATCGCTCACTCGCAACTTTCATACCAGTAGCTCCCAAAGTAGAAGGTTTTGCTCACAAGACTCCGCAGTTTAGAGGGCGCATTGCTCCCCACACCCACTGCCCCGGCCACCCCAGAAACGGGCGGCTGGGGAAAGAAAAGTAAAAGCAGTCCCCACGCCTGCTGCCCTGGCCACCCCAGAAACGGGCAGCCGGGAAGGGAAAAAAACCCCAAAAGCCAGCCCTTACCTCCTCTTCACCGCACTGACTGAGCTGCTGGGTGAAGGGGGCGGGGCTTATGTACCCGCCCCCTGGCCTCTTCACTGGCGGAGCGTCGCTCCGGCGCGCTCCCCCTCCAACGGAGCCCTGGCCCTTCCAGGCTGGCAACAACCAGGGCCAGGGCCTTCTTGGTGGCAGCTCCATCCTGGTGGAATGAGCTCCCAGAAGAAGTCAGGGCCCTGTGGGACCTCTTACAGTACTGCAGGGCCTGCAAAACAGAGCTCTTCCACCAGACGTTCTACTAGGGAGCTGCATCATACACTGAGGAGTGTCCCTGTGCCCTGGCTTTACATCTTTACCATCTTTTACCTCCAACCTGTGCCCTGGCCTGCCATCGCTGTCTCTAGCCTGCACCCGCTGCATAATAAGTGAGCAAACTGAGCTGGCATGAAAGTTACAGAAATCATACGGTCGCCTAAGTTATATTAGAAATAATTTTTGCTTGTTTTATTTGATAATGTGCCAGCTTTTAACTGTCTTTCAATGTTATACGTTTATATGTTTATACAGGTTTTGTCTTTATGAAATGTTGTGTAAGCCGTCCTGAGCTTGGGGAGGGTGGGATATAAATTGAATGAATGAATGAATGAATGAATCTTGCTATCAGAGAGGGAGGCTGGAATTATTGGTAAGAATATTTTAGAACATTAAAAAGAACCCTGCTGAATCAGACCAATGATCCATCCAATCTGGTATCCTGTTTTCCACTGCGACCAACCATGGGTGCCTGAAAGGTCTACAAGCAGGTCCCTTTGTGGATACTCTCCCTAAAAAACCACTAGTGTTTAGGTATATTGCCCCTGACCATGGGGGTTCCATTTCACCATCATACTAATAGCTACTCAGATCTAGACAAATGGTCTTACTCAGTATAAAGATGCTTCAAGTGGAATAAAATGGAGCACAGGTGGGGAGAGTGATGGCATGGAGCTTGTGACCTGATCGACTATTGCCACAAGCTTCTTTTGTGAAGCAAAGGTAAATCTTTATTCTAATCTCACAGTCCAGGGATCTGGGTTATTGCATGCAGAAAGATGAGTACTCAGGAGTAGAAACCCAGCTCCTTGTTCTCTAGACTTGTTGTCTTCCCAATAGCTGGACTACACTTTCAAAGTACAGATAATTTTAACTTAGACCAATAGCTGGGCCCCGGATAAGGCAGCTTCATGTGTTCAGCATAGTTGCCAAGCAATTCTTTTGCAAAACGAGGTAATGCATGTGACTCCACCTCCAAGAGTATTTATTTAGTGCTTGGCTCCACCTCCTGGGGCAGCCATTTTGGAGTTGTGCTCATTAAAGTTGTCCAGAGGCTTTACAACATTGGGGACACTTGATCTAGCAGATCTTTCTATCAACCTAGGCTTGCGGAAAAATCTGAAATAATAAAAAAACCACTGTGGGGTTAAAATCTATCAAATAGTACAAGCAGTGTGTGTAGCTTTAAGAAACAAATACCCTCTGTGGCTGTTGCTGCCAGCCTTCAAGCCTTGGTTTTTGTCAGGCAAAAGGCAGAGCAGGGGAAAGTGTCATTTTGGCCTTTGAGGGCAAGGCCTGGCAGCAACCACCAGACAACTTTCTATGACATGACTTGCATGACTCACCTACAACGAGCTCCTTGCTCAACAGCAGCTACTCAAGAAAGTCAGTATGGTGTGGTGGTTACGGTTTCAGACTAGGATCTGGGAGACCCAAGTTTGAATCCCCACTCTGCCATGGAAGTTCTGTGGGTCATAAATAATAAATATAGCTAAAAAGGGGGAGAGGCAAATAAGTGGTAGGTTGCTTGGTCTGTGGGAAGGAGAGAAGTAAGCAGGGAAAGGGGAGAGTATGGGGGTTGGCAGGAGACAGGTTAGAAGAAATAGTGTAAGAAAGCATAGAGAGGAAAGTGAGCTGCCCCCTGCAAGTCTTTGCAGGTTCCCCACTGTGCAACTGGGCCATAGTTTTCCCAGGCAGACTCAGAAGGAAGGAAAGACAAAAATGATAGACAGATAAAGGTGGGTTTGCTGGTGAGTGAGAAGAATAAAGCTTGAAAAGGGCTGAAAGGCTTTGGGGGCTTTCAAGGAAGGTAAAGAGAAAATAGTGGTGGAGGGGAAAATGAAATGCCCCTTGACTCCTTGAGGGTCCCTCTATTCTCAATATATCTAATTCTCAACAGGGACAAATCTGTAAATACTTAACTCCATAAACTGGAATCACAAACAGACCAGACAGATCTTTCTACAAGTCTGAAAAATGCCATTGGTTTGTGTATGGGGGCTTTCAAGGAAGGTAAAGTGTGGGGGAATCTATAAAACAACAGGAGGAGGGGATAGTGGAGGAGGGGTGTAATGCCTCTTGTCCACTCACATGGAGTGCCTTCCACTCTCTACTACCTTCAGGTTATGGTTTATAAGTAGGTCAGGACTCCACACTCACCACCCTTCTTGTCTCTTTTAAAATGTACAGAGTTATGAGTGTGCCCTCTAAGCTGATTTAATGTGAGCTAGCTCATAGTTTTTTAGCCTCCAGCTCACACATTTTTGTCTTAGCTCAGGAAGGATGGTGCCAGAGCAAACTAATTTATGCAGAAGCCAAATTGCTTGCTCACAGCTTTAATGCCAGTAGTTCACAAAGTAGAATTGTTGCTCATAAGACTCCACAGCTTAGAGGGAGCATTCATCTTGCACCACAAGTCCTCTCCCTCATTCCTAGAGACATCCACAGACAGGGTAGCCCAGCCCTCTTTAATAATCAGCCCTCACTAACACAGAGCTATTGAGGTTGGGGCTCAAACACTTCCATTCTCTCACTGCCACCATTCATTCGTATCCTGTAATATCTATGTATAGGCAAGATATTATATTGTGTGTGTGTGTGTGCTTCTTCCCCTTGGACATGCAGGCCACAGGATTAATCAAAACAGGAAAATTTTATTTAGAAGAACAAAACATTGAAGGAATTAAAATCTAAGAAACAATGTTTCACTTCTACTGAACTTTTGAACTAAGGTCCTATACCTACAACTGGGATCCTTTAGTTACAAATTTACTATTTTCAGTCTGTTCCAAGCACCTCTTCTATATAGTTCCCCTCAGTCAGAAAACCCTCTTTTCATCTCAGCACGTATGCTGTCTGCTTGTCTGCTACTAACCCCCCAACCATCATTTTTTCAGCTGCTGTTTTCAAGTCTCCTGCTCTCAACATTCTGTCCGCTCTCACTGGTTCCTCTTAGGGAGAGGCTGAACCTAGCTGGTCTGTCACAAGGGGAAAATGAGATGCCCCTCCAAGTCCCTGTGGGTCCCCCACTTGTTCTTATTTAATAACTATTCTAAAAAGCATACACACATCAAGGTGCCAACAAAATTTTTGTGGATGCCACACCATCAGTTGAATACAACCTGCTTTTCTGCTGGTGTAAAAGGGACCACAAAGAGAGACCACATTTTGACCACAAAAAGGCTATACTGGGGCAAAAGGCATGTGTGACAAGGGCTGGAGAAAGGAGGAGAGTTTGAGTGAAAAAGCTTGCTGCCCCCAACCCTGTGAACTGAGCGAGGGCTGATGCCCCAAAGATATTGATTCCAGAAACGTTGACATAACTCCCACACAAACCTCGTCACAGCTAAAGGGCACCTCCTCATCTCCATAGTGAACAACAAGAAAGAATGTGGCAGAGGGTAGATTGTTGGTCAAGACCTTAGATGTGGACAGGCGAGGGGGTTGACTCCACCTTGCCCCTCCTCCTCAGCCACTCTTCCTCTCCCTTGCAGCCTGGAGAGGGCTCAGGCCATCCTCCCTGGCTTGCCTCTTTGCCCCTTATGTGGCTCGCATGGGACTCTGTACATGCCCAGTCATAATCCCTGGCCTCCTGTAAGGTTCTCTGCCTCTATGGGAGGCCAGAGAATCTGCTAGCTGCAGCTGCAGCCCACACTCCTCCCTGCCTACCTGGCATCTGCCTCCCAGTACCTGCCTGCACCCTCCACCTTTTTAAAGAGCCCACTTGTTGCCTCAGGCCAACCATGCAGTGCCAAGGGCAAAGGAGGGGTGTGGAGGGAGATGCAGTTCCTGGGTTTCTGGCAGGGCCAGGATCAGCTGAAAGATGGGCACTGGGTCTCCTCACTGTCCCAGATGCAGTGAGTCTGGGGCCAGTTTCAGGAGAGGTCAGGGACTTGACAATGGACATTGCCTTACACTGCAATCCTAAGCAGGCCTTTAAAGTCATCTGAAGTCAATGGGTTTAGGAAACAGTGCTGTATTGTTGGCCCCATAGTTATGGAATTTACTTCATTTTCCTCAGCACATCTATTGCACTATTAAGTGGCTCACCGTGTAATCCTATGCAGAGTTACTCCAGTCTAAGCTTTAGAAATAGATGGGTTTAGACTGGGTTGACTCTGATAGTATTGCATTGCCATGGGCAGCTATTAGAGATGAGTGGCACAAGTCTTCCCCATACCCATATTGTATTGAATTTTAAATTAAAAAACAAAACAAAACAGGAACTCTTTCTGGTTGATCATTCACCATGAAAAGTATATGTAGAAGTCCATTAACCAGAAAGATTTCAGATTAGCTTTTGCTGCCCTATCTTTCTGTCTTTGTATCTACCCCTCCATTTTAGCATACAGACTTGATCCCTCTGTGCCAGTTACAAATAAGACAAAAGCCAAGATCAAACAGAGAGATGGCAGATTCTGTGCAATCACATCTGTCTTGCTGAAGACAGTGCATATGTTTGTCTCCTTGGAATATTTATATTTTAACATGGAAATTCTAATACTGGACATTTTTGCTGTATGCTTGCTATTGTCTTGATTGCTTATGTTTGCTAATTACCTCCATCAATCAACTATCTCTGATTCCACTCTGTCTGAGTTCTTATTGCTTTCAGCATTTGTGGAAGACCTGCATCAATATGTCAACAGATACCTTTAAAGGGGCACAGTTTGCGAGCTTTTATGAGAGCCAGTTTGGCATAGTGGTTAGGAGTGCGGACTCTAATCTGAGAAAACTGGGTTTGATTTCCCACTCCTCCACATGCAGCTGCTGGTGTGATCTTGGGTCAGTTACAAGTTCTATCAGAGCTGTTATCTCATGAGCAGTTCTCAAAAGAGCTCTCTCAGCCCCACCTACCTCACAAGGTGTCTGTTGTGGGGAGGGGAAGGGAAAGGAGATTGTAAGCTGCTCTGAGACTCCTTCGGGTAGTGAAGGGTGGGGTATAAATCCAGTCTCCTCCTGGAAGGCTGAGGAAGGAAGATAACTTTCTTAACTTTAGGTTATTGTATTGTGAATTTGGGCTGAATTAGGGACAAACTAAGGGTATTAGAAGTCCCTGCTCCCCTTGCACCTCAGTCATGACCAAAATTGGGGCTGCATGGTATTTTTAGAGGGAATTCTCCATGGGGTCCAGCAGCTGCTCTATGACTGCTGGTCCCTATGCAGAACACGTGACAAAAGCCATGTCTAAGCTGACCCTTAGAAAGTGGGCAATATTCACCCAGGAAAGGGTATCAGGTACACACACATGAACACATGAAACTGCCATATACTGAATCAAACCATTGGTCCATCAAGGTCAGTTCAAATTATGCAGTCGAGTTTCCCGCATTTGGGGAAATCGCAGGGGTCAGCACACCTGGAGTGCAATGGATGAGCCTCACTCAGACTGGGAGAGGTCTTTTGCATCACCTATTATTTGGTCCTTTTAACTGGAGATCCTAGGGATTGAACCTGGGACCTTTAGTATGCCAATCAGCCACAGCCCCTCCCAAATAATATGTCTTCCTGATCACAAACAACAGTGCATTGTTCTTCCCACAACAGAAAGTCTGTCCACACAGTCCATTACATAGGTCATGATTTAGGCTGACTCGCAATTAATACAGCTATAGTGCTGCTCTGGAAAGGTCATCACAGAATGACACTCATTTAAAGAGCGGCTATTTATAGAAGGGGGGAGGAATAGCTAAGCATTAGAAGCTGAGAATTAGGGGTTACAAAATAATATTTTTTAATGTAGAGAAACTGGAAATTGCTTATATATTATGATCATTGTCTGAGCTTCTAATTAACCCCTTCAGATTTGCACTGAGAAACCCTGGCTGTTTGTAATTACAGATTTATAAGCGACAAAAACAACATTCTCCAAGATCATCCAGTTTGCTTTGTTACCAGTGTTAAATTATTTAAATAGCAAAGTTTTGCAGCATATATATCATGTATCTAGGTTACAAAACAGAGGACTAGAAGTAATAGTGCCTGTCTATCTGACAGTGGTGAAATTACATTGAGAGCTGGGAGCTGTCCGTTCAGGACTGGTGCCATAGTTTAAAGTTACCAAGGATCTTGGGGAGCAAAAGGAAGACCATATAGGGTCTAGAATATTAAGTGCAGTGAAAGGAAAGGGAGGGATAACAACAATTTTCAGGAAATATGAACAGAAAACCTATAGAAACAACTATTTGGACCAGGCTGAATGCTACCAACAAATGCAAAGCTACTTAACATGGCGCCCAATTCAGACAATGAGGACAATCATCAAGATGACTTGGTGATGGGATTGATTTGTACGTAAACAATCTGTTCAGTCTTGGTTAGTTTGAATGCTGATTATGATTTCTCCCTCAAAGTTCTCAGGATCCCTGCTCTTTATTTATTAACAGTTTCCATCCCAGGGTTCCTGACATATTCCAGGGAGACCGACATTAAAATACATGAAAATATAGGCAACTAAAAGTTACCTGAAACCGCACACTTCTATCACTTTGTTTCTGTATATAGTCTAGTTAATTATTATTATTAATACTCAGACTTTGTGGATGAAATTAATTCTCATTTGGTAGCTTAAACAATAGTGACACTCAATGAAAGATTTCTTACAGAGGTTCCAATAACCACTGGATCCAAACAATTATGCTTTATACACTTTCTGTTACTATGGCTGAGGACAGATTGGGGATCTGGAGCACTGCGTGAGCAGGTGAAAAAGCCCCGGGGCCAACCTGCCCCGTGGCTGCCCGTTCACACTGGCTCCAGTGCTGCAGGACCTTACCTGGAAGGAGGTGGACTGGCGCGTACACTCTTTGGCAGCTGGTCCCTGGAGCCTCCACTGGGGTGGCGCGCGGCGCACGGTTGTTCTGGCAAGGCTCACCTGGAACAGTTGGTTCCCACTTCTGGCGCCGCTTTCTGATGCATCCACACTGCCAGGAAGCAGCAGGGACGCGCGCCCAGACGGCTGGAGACCAGATCCAAGGGGTCTCCGGCTGCAGTGCATGGACAGCGCCTCCCAGATGGGTGAGTGCGGCCCGCTGATGGGGGACAGCTGCGGCAGCCTGGACACCCTCTCTGCCTCCGCTTCTAAAGCGGAGGCAGAGCAGGCCACATATCCAGTCTGTCCTCAGCCTATGTCTGCCTATCTGTTGTGGTTACAGATCTTATAGCTGCTTTGTGATGCCTTGCACTGCCCACTACTACTGATGGTGCTGACGATCATAATACTTTGATTCAAAATAAGAATATAGCTAGCTCACAATACTAATCTGATATCTGAACTGAGTGTCATTTCCTTCTGAACTGAGTGCTTGCCAACAAAGCTCAGAATAAGCCATTTATGAGGTGAACTGGAGGAACTTCTCCAGTCACTACTAAGAACCGCAAAGTCTTGTTCACCCAGAACAGTATGGGAATAAACACAGACACATGAAGTTGCTTTATACCAAGTCAGATCACTGGGCCATCAAGGTCATTATTGTTTACTCTGGTAGGTAACAACTCTTTAGGTCTTTCCCACCACCTTACACCTGAGATCCTACAGCTCAGGTGCGGGTTGGAAAGTTAAACTGCTCTGAACCACTCAATTCAGACCTGTCTGGTGGCAATGTGGTAGGAAGCAACAAGTGAGTTGCTGTCAGTGGCTTGATACAAGCTGAATAACCCTTTCAGGGCAGTACCTCAAGGGCTGCTCCTCTCAGAACTCAGCTGTGGAAAGGAGCTACTTTCAGTTTTGCTAGGGTTGGCTTGCTCTTTGGACTCTTTGGACACATAGCTGCACAGGGCACAGTCCATCCTGAACTTCCCCAGGAAGTGAAAAGGCCAGTCTTTCCCTGCCATGGATTGAACCTGGGATCTTCTGCATGCAAAGCATATGCTTTACCACTGAGCTATAGAGATCGGTGGTATAAACTAAGCTATCCCTAAATGGAATAGTCTCTTGGTATATGGTAGCTTTTTCTTTTCATACGTAATATGTGTACTGTAGCACTTGGGAAAGTAACAACAACCAGCATTAGAAAACCAAATGAAAAGAGCTGCTCCTTAACATGTCTATATAATGTCACATGTAAAGGCCATGGCAAGAAAGGTGCCACACTAATCACTTCACCAGCTGTGCATTTGCAGATGATTACAATAGAAGAATATGGAAAACACACCCATCCATGTTCAGACAGTGTATGCCTGCAAATGCCGAGGAGCAGCAAGAGAGAAGCTTTGACCTCTGTGATCTTGCTTGTGGGATTTCCAGAGCATATGTTTGTCCTCTGTGAAAAAGGATGCTGGATTAGATACATCATTGGCCTGGTTCTGCAGGGCTTTAATGTTTTTATGTGTGATCATAGGTAATCAATGATCAGGATAAATATGTTAAGTGCAGATATTTGTTCTGTGTCTCAGAACTGCAAGATAATCCTAGAGGCCAGAATTGAGCCCAGATCCAGGGTCATATATTCTTGTAGGGTTCTCAACTCCCTTCCTATAAGAGGAAGTGGTCATTGATGTCATAGTACAATGAAATGTTTTGGTCTTGAAGCACATGTTTCATTATTCTTAACTTGATATTACAAGAAGTATAATTGGCAAGTGATCAACATTACCATATGCCTTTCTTCTGCTTGAAAGTTATAAATATTTTGGCACCAGAAGTTGAGAATTTATTTGAATGCTAAGTACTAAAGCAAAATGGATTAGTCTTTACTAAGGGGAGTTTGAAATTGCCCAGTGCCAGGGGGTTAATGGAAAGCAGTATGTCATATATGGTAGTTTTCCTTGTGCTATCTTGGCCAGAACACCTGGGTAATGTGTTCTACATAAATTATAATTCCATCAATATTCTGGGAATCTTAACATTCTTTCGTATATGTTTGAGAAAGACTTCTGTTGTTAAAGTGAGGCATCCAGTTAAGTATCCTGCTCTGATTAGTCTTATCATGGATATTTTCAATGCAAAAGAGGGGCCTATAAGGCATTGTGGAAATCATCTGCATTTTTTATTGCTTTAGGGCCTTCTGAAATAAAGTGATCTTCTACCCATTTTCTCAATGTGACATTTAGGAAACATTCCCAGGAGTTTCAAATGGTTCCCTTTAACTAGATTTGTAATATTACCTTGCCAGGAATGCAGAAACGTTTTATCTTAGACTATAAACCAGAAAATTAAAAATGAATTTCCTGTACCTATTTAAGTTCTGCTGGTTTGTCACTGAGCTTCAGCTGGAATAAGATGACACATTATATCCTTACCAGCCAGTCATTATATATTGCTTTCCATTCTCAGGGCATGCCTGGTACTTTATCAATAGTGCCCAAGCATCATTAAGTGACAGTGTGTGGCATTTCCCAAATTTAATATGAAAGCTTGGCAAGAAAAGCAACATTGACATATACCTTGCATAGGAAAGAGATATATGGAACCCATGACTATTTGACATCTTGTATGGATAAATGGGCTACCTAACACTGGGTCCAAATATAATTGGTCAGAACAGACTTGTTTTCAGGGAGGTACAGTTCCTCTGTGGGTCTCCTAAGTTAATGCAAATATTGATGCAAACTTCAGCATATTTCTCAACAACATTATTGCAAGTTTTCATGCACTAAAAGCCACATTTTCAATAATGCATTTTAAAATATATTTTGCATTTGGCTTTATTAATGCCAACATAAATATTTAAAACATTTTTATGCTGTATTCTCACCCAATCAGGGTCCTAAAGCAGCACATATAAAACACTAGAACAATTAAAAACATTAAAATGATAAAATAATTCAGTAAAAACTCATAAAAACAACACTAGAACCCGAGAGGAAGGCTAGTAACCATTATTGTAGGCATGCCAAATGAAGCAAAAAAAAATCTTCACCTGCTGGTGGAAGATTCCAGCAGAAGGGGACAGAAGAATCTTCCTGGGGAAAGGAGTTCCAAGGTTTTGCTGCCATGACCAAGAAAGCATCAGGTTGCTACCCATCTAGCTTCAGATGGTGGAGAGCAACTCAGTGAGAACATTTGTATGGCATGCAGAAAATCCTAGGTTCACTTTTCCAGTTAAAGGATCAGGTTGTAGGTGGTATGAAAGACCTCCACCTAAGACATTGGAGAGCTGCCAGTCAGTAGCCAATAATGACTGTGATGGACCAATGGACTGCTTCAGTATAAGGTAGATTCATGTATTCTTGATTACCGTGGGGGAAGACATAACCCAAGTAAGGCACTAATTGTGGGTGTCCATCAACAGCTATCTGGCAAAGGCTAAATGCCACCAATGAGCAAAACTTCTCAAAATGGTGCTTGCAGGCCAGCTGATGAGATGATCAAATGAAACAAGGTATATTTGAATGGTGACCTTTTTGGTAAAAATTAAAAGATCTCTCGTCTTGCCAGGAGGCTATGGGAGCAAAACTGAGGAGAGGCTTATGTTAGGTCTAACTAATACATTGCAAATACAGCATGATAGTCATTTGAAATTCACATGGGAAGCAGAGGCACAGCTTAATACTATGCATGTTTGCTTAAAAGCAAGTCTCTCTATGTTTGATGTGACTGACATTTTATCCAGACAAATATACATAGGATTGAAGCCTGAGTCTAATGTTGAATTGTCATGGCATCTCTCATAAACTAGAAGACACAATCTGTCCTTTACATTTTAAAAATGCAACGAAAGCAATAAGAACAACAATAACGAGCTGTTTCAAACCCTCCTGTTCCTTAAGTATAAGGAAACTCCAAGCGCAGCTGTTGAAGTAAGCATTATTTTCTAGGAACAAAAAATGACATGAGACTAATAGGGTTCATTTTGTAATTTTTTTTTGTCTGCAAATGTACCATGTACCATGAGATACAAGGCCAATACCAAGACAGACTGTACTAGTCTATTGTAGCATCAGTACCAGGGTTCCCTCTAAGCTGAGTTAGTGTGAGCCAGCTCACAGTTTTTTAGCCTCTGGCTCACACCATTTTATCTTCGCCCAGGAAGGAAGGCTCCAGAGCAAGCTGATTTATGCAGCAGCCAAATCGCTCGCTCACAACTTTAAGGCCAGGAGCTCACAAAGTAGAATTTTTGCTCACAAGACTCCACAGCTTAGAGGGAGCCTGCCAAAACAACTACCTTGGGATGCTCCAGCCATCAGCAGCCCTGGCTGGAAGGTGCATGTAGTAAATAGGAGCCATCAGCCATTGAAAACAACTGAGCTAGCATGGGCAGACATTAGTGCCCACCAAGGAAACCTTTTCCCTCAAGCTGCCTTGAACCAAGAGGAAAGGCTGGGTATAAATATTCTAATACATTAAAAAAAGGTCTTCAGTCATGTTATAAACAAAAGTAAATACATAAAAGTACATATAATCACATGATGTCTGTTATAATGCATTGGCAAACTGCTAAACAATGTTAGCTTCAGCCAAGTTTTCAAACTCTCTGGTCTTTTCATTTGTGACTGTGTACAAAATTTGTAAACCAGTTACTGTCACTATAAACTTGCAGAAAATCTCTGATCCAAAGTCAAGTGTTCTCCAAACAGTGAGAAAAGCAATATTATAACCATATTTTAACATCCCATCCACTCTGTCTTGTATCACCAGGCAGTCAACAAAATTCACAACCCACTATAAATGGCAGAACACCACGACCAGGGCAGAGCAGAGAGCGATGATATTCTCATGGCTGAATTTCATGCAGAACATAAAAATAAAACATAGCCTCTCTGGGCTGTTTTTATGCAAACAGTTTATAGGTTTTATGATTTTAAAAATCAGTCCCTCTGTAATGGAGAATAAGAATTTTTTTCTGACGGCAAGTAATTTTTTTCAGCAATAATTTTGAGAGGCTCTGCTGTAGATTGTTGCCATCATATATCAGATATAAAAGTGGGAAACTGTATTAACCATTCCAAACTGAAAGAGAAGGAAACTATTGGTTTAAAAACAGGCCATAATTTGTAGACAGCTAGAAGAGTAATTAGAAAGTCTTGATATTTTTATTATGAACAAAGGAGTGGAAGAGCCAGGTATGATTAGGTTTGTGAGACCCCCTGGTGGAGGCGGGGGTCCCCATCACCAGGCACTGCCCCCCAGCCACTGATCAGCTGGTCAGTGGGGGACTTACCAGTAGAAAGAGGAAGGCCTAGGCTACATTGCTGATATTGCACAGGTAGTGACATCATCAAGCCAGTGACATCCAGGCAACACTCTAGTATTTGGGCAAAAGTTCTATGGTAGAAGTCCTATGGTGGAAGAAGTTTTACCATAAAATTTTTGCCCAAATACCAAAGTGTCACCTGGAAGTCACAGCATGATGATGTCACTTCCTGTGTAACACTGGTGATGTGGCCTGAGCCTTTGTTTCCCCTGATAGGACTGCCCCCCTCCCCTACTGGTTGCAAGGAGGGACCTGGCAACCATAATTATGTTGTGGATAATGACTATTGAGGGAGGGAAGGTGGCATGATATAGCTTGATCTTGTCAGATCTCAGAAGCTACGTAGCGTTGGTACTTGGAAGAAAGATCAGCAAGTCTGTAGAGGAAGGCAATGGCAAACCACCTCTGCTTCTCATTTGCCTTGAAAACCCTTTGTTGGGGTTGCCATAAGTCAGCTGCTACTTGATGCCCCCCCCCCTCTGACTGTTGAAGTACATTTATGCCCTGTTACAAGGATAATGTACAAAACAAATACCTTCCAGCAGGAAAATCTTATGGATACTTTCTTGAAAGTATTGGCTGACAGTGGAATGGATACATTTTGCTTTGACAGAGCTCCAGAAACAATGATAGAATCTTGAATGGACCCTATTTCAAATCCTCCATGCCTCCAGCTCAGTACCTTGGATACTATTTCAAATCCAACAAGGCCTTCATCTCAGTATCAAGGCCTCCCACTCACCATCTTGGAGGGCTTGGAACATATAAACTGAGTATTTCAGATAGCCGAGATTCCAAGTGGTACAGAATTTCCCTCATATCCAAAAACTGGAATGTTTTCCTGCACTGAGTGCATCGGCAGCCCTGTTCCTGATGTAGACCACTGTAGAAAAATTGAATATGACTAAATTAACCACATGTACTTCAGAAATATATATGAAAAGTTAGGAAATCTAACAAAGATATTTCTGATGTCCTGACAACAATGGAAAAGATGTTTCCAGTTTCCATATATAAAAGTGTCACAGCAACACATTTGACAGATTGTTTGCCTCAAGTCCTCAGAAAATTGGTGTATAAATAGTTTAATAAAATACATAAATAATCATAGACTGTGTGGGAGTCATGATGTGATTATGCGTTGAGTAAGATAGGGTCTGAAATGATACTCTAATTTTCAGGGTTAATTTGCTTTAATATGGAAGTATTTTAGATGTCTCATATTAATGATTTTCACCATCATTTTCATCTCAGCTGTACTCTGATGTCTTCTGACATGGTGGTAGCATTCATTATTAACACTCCCTCATGTACATTAAATAATGTTCCTGAAAATGGTTATTTCTCCTATCTGATGGCATATGACACCATTAAGCACATCAGAATAGTAGATACCAATAAAAAGCTCCAAGAGACTTAAGAAAGTAAATTCCAGCATGGAAGTTAGGTTCTATGAACTGAGGTCAAGAACTTAACTGCTGAATGAACACTGTTGTATTTTTCAGTTCTACTGTACAGTGATGGTTCTGAAATATTGATTTAGATCATATGTTATTCAGTGTTTAGTGGACAAAAGGAAAACCAGTTTCAGATATAGCTCTCCGTATGATAAATGCCTTCCACTGACACTTCTGTAAATGCATTTCATGTCATTCTTCCTACTTCATCATAGCCCCCAACAATTTCCATACACATTTAGTGATAAAGTACATCTATATTATACATCTGGGATTCTGATTCCAGGCCTGTAACTCAAGAGAACACATTGTTCTCATTATTTCTCAAGAACTGCAGTATTTTCCTCAAGAATCTCTCACAGTTTCACTGTATTTCAATCAGATTTCAGTCTGAAAGACAAAAGCAGTTGTGAGATGAGTCTCAAATATGATTTTTTAAAAATCTAACCCATAAAACTATGATTTATTAAAAATCTAACCCATAAAACTATAGTTAATACAATAATAGTAACTGGTGATAAAATAATACACAGTAAATCAAAGTGTGTCCAATAAACGGAGTTGTTCCATAGTGTTTATTTATGCATTAATTTTAAAAGGCAATAGTAAATTTACACACATGGTACGCTTGATAATTATTTTGGTAGGGCAATATACAATACCATCTTTTACATGGCTATGGAACTTGAAAACCCACTCTCTTTTATCATTCTGACATAGGGAACATCTTTATTGGATTGTTTGACCTTGAAAACATTGGATAGATCTCCTTTTAATCATATTTAGAGGAGTTGCCACCAGTTGCCACCAAGTGATCATCACCACGTTTAAAGACAACATCTGTCCATATTCTGTGTATCAGATAGTGACAGTCAGTTTTGACTTTTCAGTGCATGATAGTAGATCACTTCTTGGTAAAAGGATGCAAGGATCTCATTTCTGTTTCCTCACATTTGATATGAAGGGGTGTAGGAAATAACTATGCACATCATAGAGGATCCTTATATCCATCATTATCTTCATAACCTTCTCCTTCATATAAGATTATTTGTGATTACCTTTATTTATATACGATTTGCAGATAGCACAGAGACAGAAGTTGCTAGGGAGATTATTTTTCCTTGTTTTTACAAAGATTAAACATTAGCTTTCTAATGTGAAGGTTACACTTGACATTGGGGTTTGAACTGATAGGTTTTTTTGTGATTAATGAATTGTTTTAACAGGCTAGTCAATCGTTGCACTATGACACTGTTAGAATTATGAACAAAAGTTATTCCATTGCATAGTTTTTATCTTTGCCAACAGTTTCTGCCAATTTTTTCTCAATAGTTATAGTATAAATAGAGAACTGGCAGGGACACATAATTAATCTCTCTCCATCTCCATGGAGATCTTTTGGAGTGACAGAATGGAGGTAAAACCTCGCCTATTGTCAGCTGCTGCAGAGATTCTCCCTAGCTTAATAAGTCATTTCCATTTCCAGCAGTTTCTCGTGGGCCTTAAATATCCCTGCTTAAAATACATTTTCAGCAGGAAACTGGAATACATTATGCCCTATTAATATATCCTGGATAACCCTTTAGAAATAGAGGCACATGAAATGCGAGATGGGAATTTCAGCATGAAACCAGCAGGAAGAGAACATAAATATGGCACACATTATAAATTAGGAGAGTACAGAAGTCTGCCTTTCATTCAAATATCATCTGTGCTCATCACCATACATCTAAGCATACAGCAAGAAATACTAACTGTTTGGAAAAGATACTAATACTGTATTTACTGAAATGGCAGACTTGGAACTGAGCAGACCTAACTAAGGAATCAGACATTTGTTTGCATAATGCTAAGAAGATTTTTAGTGAATTAAGGACTTGCCCCTGTAGTGCCATTTGGTTCTGTATTCCTATTTGTGATCCTAACCCTGCTGATTTCTTACTGAATATGTCACATTATCTGCTATGCTGTAAATTACTAAAATTTATCAATTCTTTAAAAGAGCTATCCTAAACAACACTACTCAGAATCCTATTCAGGGCTATTCAGTGGGGCTTACTTCCAGAAATATGTGTTTAGGATTGCACCATAAGCTTTTAAAAAACCATCCACAAAGTTTGTCTAAGAAATGATCACTCAATAAATATTGGGTGCTTTTTTTCCACACCAAAAAAAGAAGGGGGGATAATGGAGCTGCATTTCTTATTTTCTGAAAGCTGGAGGCAGGTTTAATGGAAAGAGTGGAGCAAACTAAAACTTTATGGGATTGACATCTGAAAAGAAATGATTTGAAGATGACACAAATCTTTTTGGAGTAGCTATAATAATATTACAATGAAATCAAAGGACTAAATTTTAAAAGTTTGCAGGGATTATTGAAAATTCTGAATCAGTGACTTGAGCAATGAAGTATGGGTGCACATGAAAGCTCATACCTTGACTAAAACTTTGCTGATTTTTAAAGGTGCCACTGGACTCAAACTTTGTTCTTGAGCAATGAATGAGATGGGTCAAGGAGTATAAACCCCTTGGCTCACAGCCTGCTCACTGGTTGTGATCAGTGGAGTCTAACATATAAAACACTGCTAATTTATGTCCAGACAGCTCAGATATGTTTGATTGTGGGGGGAAAGATGATTGTACAGGTGTGATTACATACGATTTTCCTCCAGCTGCCACCGACCTCCAGGAGTTAAATGACACATTGTTAAATGCAAACATGCACACACACACACACACATTTTGAAACAAGTCTTACTTACGAGTCAAGTGCCTCTCTGTCCCTTATGGCAGTGTTCACTAATGGCTGCTCTCAGCTGTCCAAATCCAGATAAATATTTGTATGCACATTCTCATGCTGCCACATGGGAATTATTACTTTTCTCCAACAACTGCAAAAATTTTGTTTTCAAACTTTTAGACTAGTAAAAAGATGTGTCTTAGGTCTTGTTTTGCCACAGTATTCCTGCAGCATTCAACCTCACAATGAAAACTAAAAGGAAAGGCAGCTAATCTGTCTTGATTGGAACATGTTCTTTAATGTTCTTGCAGGTAACGTATTCACTATAGGATGCATCCAACTGCACGAGTACCAAGAGAGCTGAGCTACAAGTGATTCCATGACCTGGTCAGCCATGACCATAGGGAATATGTGTTTTCTTTTCTGCTGATTGAGAAGATTTTGTTCATTGACTACACAGGCATAAAAATAGCTACTACCAGCAACATGAGTTACAAATGTAGATTATTTGAATAGGCATGACTCTCTAGCAATAGTCTGAGCGACTACTGTAGAGGCACAGAGCTGCTTGCTACGGCACGTGAGTGGAACTCAGAGCAATAGAAGTGATCCAGCAAGAAGACTCATCTCACATGTAAACAAGGAGTTCAGTCATGGTAGTAATCATGGCCTTTGCATTCATGTTGAAGTCCTTAGTATCCAAGGTACAAACGTGTCTTTCACTACTGCTCAACTGCCTTGTCTTTGCTTCATTTTAACCAATATCCAAATGCTCTTTATCAGAATTTTGCTATGAATCCTTTTGTTATGATGTTTTACAGAAAATACCATATCAGATCAGCTGTTAATGGTTTTAGTGTAATGTGCAAAGGGGGACCTTACACATTTCCTCTGTAAGGTAATTTAGGAATTCCACAGTGAGAGTGGCATTGTGCATTGCCAAAATGATGCACAGGTTGCCCTTTAGGACATGACACTGGAAGGGCAAAAAAAAAGTGGGAGTGTGATCCATTCCTACATCCTACTTAGAAATCAGACCCAATTGCTACTGATAAATGAGTGATATTGCCATTGGTTTCACTGGAGGGGAATCCCCACCTGTAACACTTTCTGCCACACTACACAACTTAGACTGCACCCCATTTAGAAGAATCTTCCATACCAAGTTGTAAACAGAGAAAAAAGGGCCACCATTTGCACTACTAAATTTCTCCCTTGAGGAGCAGTGATATGGAAGTATGATAAGTCCCGTTAGCCTGATTGCCTTGATTTCTCAATAATATTGGGGAATTAGAGCTTATTAATAAGGGCAATAGGCAAAAAGGGGTCACCACCAATATATACAGAGGTCCCACCTCTTCCAGAAGCACCAGAAATAAACAAGGAGGCTGGCTTCAGTAGTAAAATGTTCTCTTTACTGAAGGATTCCTTTCTCAGACAATACAAGATTCACTTACACAATTATACAGAGCCTAGGAAACATAGAGAGAGCAACGACATTCGCATTAGCAGGATTACAGTTGGTATCCGTTGAGGGCTATATTTACCTGTGCGGAGAGATGTTGAGTTCCCACTGGAAAAATAAGGGGAGGCTATGAGGGAATTAGTGGATCATATCCTGAACCCGCAGTGACATGTGGAGACTCTGGCTGCGTAACCAAGAGCCGTGGAGGAAGGGTAGGGTTAGAGGTAGGAGAAGCTAGAGCGAGAACATGCTGCTGGGTGTCCTCTTTTATTAGGGGGCTCTAGGGGAGGGCTTGACTGGACACCTCCCTTGAGACCACCCCTTGATGGTCCACCCCAAAAGTCCTGTTCGCAAGTAGGAGGAGGCTTAAGGAGCTGGGCAATGTTGAACTCTACCTGATCTGTGACAGAGATACCTGGAGGGTCGGAATGACTCATCAGCTAGCTCTTTTGTGGTATTGATGAGTTTTATTGTCTCAGGGCTGCCAGAACTGGTTTCTGGTTGACCGAGTCCATTGTCCACGGAAGGCAGGAAAGATTCTTTTGTGTTCTCATAGCTGAGAAGGTTGGGGGGGGGGAAGGGCTGCCTTCATGATGAAGGAGAACTTCTCTGATGGCGTCTGGAAGCACATGTTTAAACCATAATGGCAAGTGTCTATTTCTGTGTGTGTTTCTGTGTCAAGGGATAGCCTGTGAGCTGGCGACCTCGGGAACCACCGTCACATCATCTCAGGCATCGGCTGGCGTGCGTATACATCTAGTATTACGATCTGGTCACATTGCATCTCAGTCCCTCTTACACATTTAGCAACACAGTCCATAGTTAACACTTACAGACTCTACGTCTATAAGAATGCATAAGCGCCTTGCAGGGCAACATCCTTCCCCCATGTTTTCTTGCTGCTGAGATCCTGATATGATCCCATGTGTGTGTGTGTATGAGAGAGAGAAACAAAGAGAAAGAGAGACAGACAGAGAGAGCATTTCTGCACAAGTGCAAACCTCTGCACTGGTGTTCTTAAATAATCAGAGTTTGTAAAACTTTCCACACAGCTGTTTGCCTCCCCAGGATTAGATCCAAATTTAGTGCCTCATTACCCCAGTTTCTGAAACCACTTTCCTCCCAATTTCCCCCCTTCAAATCTGAACACATCGATGTGTTTTATTATTATTATTACCATGGTATGATGCTGTAACATTACTGCATAGGCAAAAAAAGAAGGTTCTGTACATGACGACACATTTAGCTTGCTTCATAATTACTGAATATCACTGTTATGATTTTGTGTATCCAGTTCAATGATCACAAAAGGAATATTATTTTCATTAGGATTTTGTGGGAATCTTTGCTGTCTATTACCTTTGAAATGGCAGCAACCATGCTGTTCCCGATACATCCAGCCTTTTTTTCACAATGTTCTGATGTTATAATATTACTGCACATGCACAAAAAAAGGAGGTTCCATCGCTGATGGAGTACATGATGACACAGCCACACAACACCTTTTCGAAGGATGTGCAGAACTCTCTCTCTTTGTATAATATATGCAATGCACATAATGGCGACGGCTGCATGGCCACCGCCGAGCACATGGCCAGGTTGGACCTGAGCTTGGGGTCAAGAAACAGTGGGCCACTAGGATCCTGACTGTCACCCTATCAGAGGCTTAGGATATTCAAATGGTCCTATGATAGCCTCTGGCGGGAACCTAAGCCTATTACCTTGTTTGGGTGAGGACAGGGGTGCGGCTTGCCTGTACGTAAAAGCAGGACCCCTGACCACTGTCCCACATGCCTCATCTGATCCTGATCAATAAAATGTATGCTGATTTCACTGCAACCAGACTCCGCTTCCAGTACTTATCTCTTTCTCTCTCTCTCTCTCACACACACACACACAAACCCACCCATCCACCCTCTGTCCTTGGTTTATTCATTCAGCACTTTTCTTCCAAACCCTGCCTGTTTTAACTTTCATCTTGGTCTCCATCAAGGAGCCAGGAGGCTTGCTTAGAAGGAAATTAAATGTTTCAGACAACAGAGCATAGTGAGATTATATGCAAGAGGGCAGGGGTGTTAACACATTCATTTGCATGCTTCTCCACCTAGTAAAACAAATAAACAAACAAAAAATGCAGACTCTACTTTAGATGTGAGCAGGCAGAGTCTCTTTTTAAGGCCATGAGCCAGTGATAGGATTGGGGAATATTCTCTGAGCTGGAATGCTGATCTAGGATGATGACATGAAGCATGATCAGGAGCTCCACTGAACAGTTTGTCTATCAGGCCATGTATCTCCTCCTAGTCATGCTAACTCCAAACAGGATCAATGGGAAGGCCAAAGGAAACAGGGGTCTTTATCCTGGAAAGATGCTGCACACCAGAATCCTGATTCAATGGATTTGGATCTTCTCTAGTATAGATATCCACATACTTAGAACTTTATATTAGGTTCTGATGAACTATTTTTTCATTGGTCTGATCCTCAAAATGATGTTGGAGCTGGGGCATATACCTAAGGCACTTTTACCCTTAAAAACTGCCACTCCAGAAGTAAAAAAAAGTCATTTAATATGCTGGATTTGGTTTTCAGTTGATTGAGTGCAGCACAGAATAAATCTATGGGACAAGACCAGTTGCCCCAATCATTTAATTTCCCCACTTGTGCTCCTCTTCTCTTCTATGCTTTTCCAGTTACATGAAATACAAGACTGCTGCCCCTATCTCTCATCCTTGCTCTTCTGTCTATCTGCTCTTCCTGAAGTCTATACATAGCATTTGAAGTCTTCCCTCTAAAGATTACCTGAGGTATGTTAGATTGCTTCAATGACTTTCTGACCATTTCTAGCATTAACTCACCTGACCTGTAATGGAGAAGTGGTAACACTTCACAAATTTCCTACTCTCTTCATTGATTGCTTTGGTTCAAGGGAACTCCTGGCCTTCTTAATAGAGGTATGAACTTGTATAAGAAAGGGCAGCATCTGAAATATCAGAGGAATCATTTTCTTTATCGTGTGTTCTCAGATTTCTTCTACAGTTACAGGAGGATAGAGACTCTGTTTCTTTTATTTAGCATGCAAGTGAATGACCTTTACAAATCAATCGTACTTCTTTGACATTGACTTCTTGGCAGTGTGGTTTTCTTCCTTGATTTATGCCCTGAGAATGAAGATGGGGAAAAAAACCCAAGCTGCTACTTAATAGGTGTTCTGTGTATGTTAAAATGATCCAAAACTTCTAAGATTCTATAATGTATAATTAATGTTATCAACCAGTTATTTAATTATGGTTGCAAACAAATGAAGCAGATCAGAAGTTCATTAATTCCCCCCACCCAATTCATATTACCACACTTCTAATTCTCTTTAGGAAACTGTGGTTCTCAGTTACTGTATCAATAAAACCCAGGCACCTCACTTCCTGTATCACCTTAGCAGCAGAGAGAATTGCTGGCCTGGTCTGTTCTTACACGCAGCTCCAGCCCTAGAGATGTCTGAAGCCTGGTACTGCAGCTTCCAGCTCAACAAATATCATAGAAAGCCAACAGGGTCCCATTTGGTCATATAAATTAAATCTGCTGATCATATTAAATTCTTAGTTTGATCAAGATGTTCCTTGACTGAACTGCCTCCTGTACCATCAGCTTACCTTCAGCCTAGTCAGTTCCTTCTCATGTAGAGAGAATGTGTACATTCTTCTCTACACAAGGTACTTCCAATTGCATGTGATATAAAAGTTTGCAGTGATTGCCTTCCTATTCCTTGCTAAGGAGAATAAAAAAACAAAATGGGCCAAGATAAATTTGAGTCACAAACCTAATTAATATGGCCAGTAATTCTTTCCATCATTCATGAAAGTGCTTTATTTATTGAATTTCTAGGCCACCCTCCCCTGCGAGCAGGGCTCAGGGCAGCTCACAACAGGATCATCTGTATAAAATTCTCTCTCTCTCTCTCTCTCTCTCTCTCTCTCTCTCTATATATATATATATATATATGTTTTCTTCATGGAACAGTATCCTTCATGGAAGGATACATAAGCAAAACATTACTTAAGAACACAGATTTGAATGCAAAGAGAAGTAGGAAACCAGATTTCTCCCTCTTTTGGATAACTGAAATTCATGGAATGTAGGTTGATTTTCATTCTGTTATTCTGACTATTCTACAAGTATTCTTCTGGCCAGCTCACAGGTTGTATATGGTGAGTAACAGGTGATATAAATAATCCAAGTAATTTATTTATGAGTGATGTGTCCCAAAGGAATACATTTCTTTGCACCAGAAAAAGGGGGTGTTCGACCTTGATCTATGTTAATATTGCTGAACAACCACTACTACAAAAACTTTTTAAAAAATCTTGACTAACTTGGAAACATAGTAGAGCTTGGAAACAGAGTCTCTTGTTTCTGCTACTGAAATCTGCTTCCTTTTCCAAAAAGACCCCCCCCCCCCCCGGTGGGCATAATTTAACCAAAGTTCAGAAAGTATGTCTTTTTAAAATTTCAGTACCAGAAAAATGTCTTAAATCTCTCCCTTTCAAATCATGAGCGTGAGACATGTTTAACTTTGGCTGGATCCTGGTCCTGTTAACTTATTTCCAGCATTTCTAAAAGATTACAGTGATGTACAACAAGTTTGGCCAGGAATACTGTTGATTTTGGGTTTTTTGCCATCTTCTGGTCATGGAGCAAGGGTCATTGGGGTGTATGTGGGGGGGGGGAGGTAGTTGTGAATTTCCTGCATTGTGAAGGGGTTGGACTAGATGACCATGAAGGTCCCTTCCAACTCTGTGATTCTATGATTTAATAAAATCTTAATTGTACTAAAATAAACAATTTAAATTAAAATGATATAAAAAGCAGCAATGGATTAACAGATATAACAAACCAATCAATAATAAGAGAAGCAAAATTTTTAAAAAACCCTGGTTTTGGTGGTACAGAAAAAAAAAAGATTTATCAATGGAAAATGTAAATAGAGGGTGTTTGGTTGGCTTCCCAGGTGGGTTGTGCTCTAGGTTTATATATGATGGCCCAATGGTACAGAGGAGCTCTTCAACATGACTTTCTTAGAAATGCTAAATTACATATTCTGTTACCTTCCCCTGTGGATTATACTCTCAAGTGGAGTAGCATTAGAATCAATTTCATTTTGTAATTCTCCTTTGACTCTGTCAAGGATTTTAAAATTATTGCCGTTTCCTCTGTGCTTTCTTAATATGCACAGTGTAAATACCAAAACAAATTGCTTCTTAGCCTGCTCAAAGCAAACTCCAAGCAATTTTATATATTTGCATAACACATATTGCTGTGCACCTTGTGCCATTTATAAGCCATCTAGCAGGTTATGTGCAAAAAAAGAGAGGAATTCTTTTAAACTTGTAGAAAGCAAGGTAATATTGGAGGGAATGCTGGAAGTGAAACATGGGAATGCTTATCTCGCATGAGAGTTTTTGAGCACTGGAGGAGTACCAAGATCAAGATATTGGGTTAGATCCATCCATCCAGCTTTTCTAGTCAATTTTGACCAAGGCAATTCCCATTCATATTACACTTCATGTCCAACATGGCTTTTGTGGATGCAGGTCCTGTGATTCTCGGCATAGCCCTCACTGGATGACCTCTTTTTTTCAGCAGAAAAAACTGATTGGCTCCAACTCACTGTACTACTTTTGTGTTTGGGTGACTAAAACAGACGTTTTTATTGTCAGAATTGTTCCTACACTTACCACACCATCCCGAGAACACTTTCCTGGGAGTAAGCTCCACAGAACAAATAGGATTCTGAGTAGACCTGCTTAGACTTGCCCTCATAGGCACATAGCATGTTTGTGGAAGATGCTTGTTGAAATGTGAAGCAGGACAATATTCAGCTATTTGCATTGCAATCCTGAACAGTCTTCTGAGTTCACTGAAGGCAGTGGTCTCAAAAAACAAAATTGAGAAATTGGTCACATTTCACCAGAAAGGAGTGGTTTGAGTTGGAGCTGGTAGGAATTGTCTAGATTGGTCATGCTCATCAGAACTTTGCCTATTCTGTATTTTTTTACAAAAAAATATGCCATTTCTGTAATATTAGGTAATTAACAACACACAACTTGTTTAGATACTAAAACTGTTGCATTTTGAATTAAACATAATTGCTTATTACAGAAAGTCACAAGCAAAAAATGGAAGATGAATTGTTGTAGGTTATTGAAAAAGTTCTCCCGTTAATGACTGGTTAATTTCGTGAACATGCATGAACTGCATGATTGGCAAGTCAGTTGTCTATGTAATAGTATTTGCTTGTAAAGCAAGTGGTAGTAGAACAATAAACATCTAGGGGATTTTCCATCCATTTATATATGAAGCAGAAGACTAACATCTGGCCAGGAACAGTTAGATTTGAGTCTAAGGTATTATTAGACCAACAAGATTTTCAGGGCATAAGCTTTCAAGAGTCAAAACTCCCTTCGACAAACATCTGTCCAGGAAGCTGATGATGAGCTTCATCGAAGAGCTGGGAGCCATGAGGTTCATTAAGTAGTCTTGGGCTAGTCTCTGTCTGTCAACTTGACAGCAGTTATTGCAGGGAGGGAACCCAGTACCTCTGTAAACTCCTTGAAGGCATAACATGACATTGTGATAGTAAAACATTTCTCCTATGTACAGTGGCTGGAGATTATGGAATAGGAACCAAATTTATGTGCAGTTGGGCGTGTGTGGATTTAATAACAATTAGTTTGTTCTTAAAAATAAATCGTTGAATATAAAGATGATAAAAGGAAAAACAAAATAAAAATTAACACCTTTAAATTTAATCTTCATCACTTTTTTGATTCTTTGAACCCAGTAGCCCTCTGTAGATCATGGACCATTATTCATGCATTATGAGAGCCCACCAATTACATATATTGGGAGTAGGTGGTCCTTGTGATCCACCCAGTACATGTGACCAATAACATTTGAATTGGGCAACGTGTGGATTTTCCACACAGGTACATCTGATGCCTACTGAGTAGATCCTGACATGGGAACTCTCCAAAGGCCTTTTAAGTCTGGGCTCTCCTGAGGGCCACTGTATATGCAAAGTATCTGTAAAACTGCAGCAGCCTTGGGCACTTCCATGTATGAATAAGGAAGCAGCTTGATTCACAGAAGGATATACTTTTGGACAATTTCCCCACTTGTACACCTATAATTTGGCTTCTGATGCTTTTCTGCAACTATTCTTAGAGCTCTGATACTTAGTACCCCTTTTTTCCCCCTCTAATGTTTTCTGCCAGAAAATTGATAACAGTTAAATCCAACGTGTCCAATATAACCCAAACTTTATTTAACTGTGAAATCCTGGTCCTAGGGGATGGCACCCCCTGATAATTGGGTTATTTGTACATAAAAAGATCCCTGATTGCCATGGTAACTTCGTTAACAGGATCACCCCACCTACTGCCCATGTGACACTGTGCAGGATCCTTCATAGAGAGGTCCAGCAGCCCTCATTTGCATCGATTTCTGCATCAATTTCTCTTTTTTACCCTCTGCACCCCAGTTCCCAACTGGGATCACCAGATGCCCAGAGTTACTACGTGACAACCTTTCCCCACAGACTACCCTGGACCTGGACCCTCACCAGGATTAAGAACATATGTCTTCTTTATCCTTGCTTATTCCACCCTTAATCAATCCCCTATTAAATATTAGGTAGTTCATTGGTTCTGTTTTGGTGTGTGTGCATGTAGTGTGTCTCCCATTATTTCTATTTTCTATAGTTTTCCAATAAAGATTTGAATTGTTCTATTTTCTGCCTGTTTATTTCTGCATGCTCAGAATGGGACTCCAGTATATACCAGATAGTGATTTCCATAATAAAGATTAAGTACATGTGTTGGACCTGAAATGTAAGGGGGACACTCCAAACATTGACAGCCCTGCACATTTATCCTATTTCAGGTAGCATGGCTTCCATTCATATGAAACGGAATCCTGATTTTTTTTCCTGGTTTGTGTGAATGGAAACTATGCCTTCATAGAAAATACAAGTGTTGCCCCGTTCACAAATGACAGAACATTTACAGCTGGTGAGGTTGCACAATGTGTGAACAGAAACCTGCCATAATGTCAGCAGAGAGTGTACTTAAACAGTATATGTAGGTTTAACGGCTACATACCAAGAGTGGAGAAGGGTACTCAGTTAAACTTTCCTTGTGGAAGGAGGAGGTCCTCTGTCCCCAACTACAGTTAAGGGTATTGAAATAATCTTAATCAATAAAATCTGTGAGGGGGAAGAGCTTCCTCTTTTCTTTGAAAAGCACATCTCCCTTCCTCCCCTTCTCCCATCTTCCTGTTCCTCTTCCTTACTTTTACTCTTACAGTAAATCAGAAAAGTTCTTGGTATATGCTGCAAGTGGGCTCCTTGCTCCAAATCTATACTGAGTCAAGGTAAAAGTAATCCAAACCCTCTAGCACAACACAAATTCAGGATCTAAGGATTCCAAGTGAATTACTTGAATCTGATTAATGGAATTATTTGTGGATCAGATCCCTGGTATGATTGCGAACCAAAGTGAAAACATAATGTCTTGAATTATTGTTTAACTTTTGTTTTGTGTGGCTCGGAGGGTTTGGGAAACATAACAGAGGGGCAGGGTTGTTCTTGGTCCCCAGCCAGTAGGAACTGCTGTTAGGCCCCTGTTACATCACAAGATAAAAGAGAGAGAGAGAGAGAGCCAGCATGGTGTAGTGGTTAAAGGGTTGAACTAGGATCTGGGAAACCCAGGTTTGAATTCCCACTCTGCCATGAAGCCTGCTGGGTGACCTTGGGTCAGTCACACACTTTCAGCCTAACCCACCTTACAGGGTTGTTGTGAGGATAAAATGGGTGAAAGGAGAATAATATATGCTGCTTCCAGTTCCAATTGGGGAGAAGGGTGAGATATAAGTAAAGCAAATAAATAATAAGATCTAGGTTTTGAGTCTAATAAATTAATCTATGTCTCGACAATTGAATTCAAGGTAGAATTTGAAGCCAAAGGTGAAATACATTTAAAATTCAAAGATATAATGGTTTCCATATCAAGTGTAGTACAACTTAATCTAAACTCTGTTCACATAAATGGAAAACAAAATCAATGTCTCTCTGAAACACAAAGAGAGTTTCTGAAAGATCATTGCATTGGATGGGAGTCAATTATTGAATGCTGAAATCTTGCTTCAGTTGCACGTTTAATAAATAAAAAGAAATATTTGTGGATGCAGCAGCTGTTTCAAGGATTTAATATATGTGACCAAAGGAAGAGAGAATTCTGATCCCACTAGCAAATATAGTTTCTACAAGCTGGGGTCTTGCAAAGAATTGAGAAGGAGACAATTTGGAAATCCACGCTCTCCCAGTCTTATCTAAGCCCTCATGATTTTTTGTTGCCCTCTTTTCCTCCAACGTACACTTCACTGCTATCAGTATTTGACAACTTCTGAGGCTAGGTTGCCAGTTTCCCAGTAGTGGGAGAAGAATTAATAAAATGGCTGTTGGGCCAATGGTGTGATGTCATGTTTGGCAGAAACCTGTCAGTCCTTTCTAGGAATTGCTGAAAGTTCTGTGGATTTACCACAGACTTTCTGACTATTCCTAGAGACGCATGACATCACTTCTGTTTCCCCCCCTGTGACATCACACCATTGCTGACAACTGCTCCTCTATGTCCCAATCCCCTTGTTTCCTGCTGGTTGCCTTGGTCTCCTGCTGGTTGCCTGGCAACCCTATCTGAAGCCTATTTAGTCCTTATATTTTTCTTTTGATTAATTGTACAAATTATACGAAGGATCTGAGTTATGGTCTCAATTATAGTTTGTGGCCAAATTAACTTGCTGCTGTTTTGTATTTATACTTTTACTAGGAATAAGGCCTGTTGTGGAAATAAATACAGCGGGCTCTAGAAAGGCTCTTCGAGAGTGCCAAGGCCTTGGGCACTCAACGTCAATTTGCTGTGGCAACCTCAGCAGGGTATAAGGACACAGAGTCCACCATTTTCTCCATGGGAACTGATCAATGCCATTTGGAGAGCAACTGTAATTCTGAGTGATCTCCAGTCTTCACCTGGAGATTAGCAACAGTGGTTCCCCAACAGGGAATAGCTGGTTTGGAGGGCAGAGTCCATGGCATTCTACCTGTCTGAGGCCCCATCCCTCCTCAAACCTCACCCTCTTCAGGCTCCATCCCTCAAATCTCCAGGAATTCCCCACTTGGAGTTGGCAACCCTATCTCCTTCCCAGCCAAGCATCAACTTACCTTTATTTTCCCCTCACTGTTCAGCTTTCCATCTCCCCCCCCTACCTGCAGCCTCTACCGTGCTCTGAAGCCCTGTCTGCCACGTCACATTGGCTGTCATGGGGGGCATCTCAGCAGGATATAAGGACACAGAGTCCACTGTTTTCTCCATGGGAACTGATCAATGCCATCTGGAGAGCAGTTGTAATTCTGAGTGATATCCAGCCCTCACCTGGAGATTAGCAACAATGGTTTCCTCGGCCGGGAGGGTGGGATAGAAATTTAAATAAATAAATTTCCCAGGAGGAAAAGTCTTTCTCTGCAATGGGGACCAAAGCAGCTTACATCATTCTCCTCTCCCCCTTTTGACTTGCACAACAATCCTGTGAGGTAGGTTAGGCTGAAAGTCTGTGACTGGTTCAAAATCACCCACTCAACTTCTATAGCCAGAACCTGGATTTAGCAGATCCTGCTTTGAAGCACTGATTGCCACGCCTAGGGTACCCAACCTCCAGGTAGAGCCTGAAGATCGCCAGGTAGAGTGGCCAAGTCTTTAGTATTCACTGGCGGGGGGGAGTCCTCCTCTGGCCGGGAGCTTCCCCGGCATGCAAGCTTTGCGCGCGCGCCCAGCGACGTCACCGGAAGTGATGTCAGCACGTTGGTGGTGTTGCCAGGGCGACGCTCTGGCAACGCCCCCCCCCCAACGTGCTGACGTCACTTCTGGGTGACGTCATTATGTGGGGGAAGTCGTCCTGGCTGGACGACTTCGGGGGTGGGGATCGGGAACCCCTGTAGCGGGGGATCCCCCGCCCCCCGGGGCTGACTTGGCAGCCCTATCACCAGTTATCATAACTGAACTCCAGACAACAGGTCTCTCTGTCCAGTGAAAATAACTGCTTTGGAAGGTGGACTTGATGGCATCCTGTTCAGCTGAGGCCTCTCCCCTCCCCAAACCCTGGCTTCCAGAGACTCTACCAGAAAATCTCCAGGAATCTCCCTACCTGGAGCTGGCAAACCTAGTCAGAACTGGTCCCAATGAGTTCTTTACAAAGGCCTGCAAAGGGTTTCCTTTCTTTGTCTGAACCAAGCCTGGTTGCCTATTGTTGCTAAATGGGCTCCAGTTTGCAACTCAGCTGTTCGCCTCCCTCCCCTGTCCTGTGGGCATATCTCACTCCTTAAGTTCCCTGCCCTCAGTCACTGAACTGTCACTGCCTTAATAGAGGGCCCCTGTGGCGAAATCTCCCTATTTGGAGATGGAATCCTCAATCTTTGGGGGATCCCTGGAAAGTTGGCAACCGAAGGGTCTGGCCTTTCCTTGCTTCCCTGGGCTACCCCCTCCCTTTGGTATTGTGCAGAGCAGGGGAGACTATGCACAACACAGATTATTAGCCCATATAGAAGAATTTATTTTACTATTTACACAGTTATGGAGTGCATACACACACACACACACTAAATGAATAAGGCACAACTGTAGGAGTAAGCATATACTGTGAGCCAACAGGGCATAAATCAACAGGGGTTAAACACAATCCTCCCTGGATGGGTCGGAGTCTGTATTGATGGTGCCCCACCCCTTGGGGCAGTCCCTCTTTTCATGCACTTTTTGGCTCTGGGGCCACTGGGAACTGTAGTCCAACAGATGAGGAAGCCTCATCCAACCCAGCTAGTGATACCCCTGCAGGCCCCTCTCTGAAACTACAGCTCATTTGAACCTTATGGGGGAAGATTTTAAACAAACCACAGACAGCAGCCATCTTATAAACACAGGTAACTGCCAGCCCACTTCTTTACACCTACCACCTGGAGTTTGGCAATCCTAGGGGGAAAGTCAGCCGCACAGCAGGGGGTTGAAGTGAATGGTTTGGTGGTTGCTGGCCCACCTCATTAGCCAGCCAGCCATGGTGGAGCTTAGAAGGAGAGAGAACTGTTTTCTGACAGTTTATTCTGACAGAAAAGTCAGTGGGCGGGGGTAAGGGGGTTATGTAGATAGTCCATTGTCTTTTCACTGACAGAAGCAGGGCACTGAGGGGACAGTTAGACCCACCTGGCAGCGGGCGGAGGAGAAAAGTGGACCCAGCACCTAGTTAGTCCTTTCCCTTCGCTGGCTCCCTCCAGACTGAGGCCAGGACGCTGGCCAGTGGCTCTGTGGGCAGGACTGAGGCAAAGCAGGAAGAGAATGCAGCCAATGGCCAGGGCCCCCTTTTGAGTGGCAGTCCATTCAGCCTACTGATTTTGGCGCCCCATGGAATCTTGCCCCTTGGAATCTTAAAACAGCTTTATATAATAGGAAAGATAGGAAAGATTGTCAACTGTTCTGTATTTGTACTTTTATTGTTACTGTTATTATGAACATTGCTTGGCATTTGTTGTTCCAAGACATTTTTTGTTCTTAGATCCTTGGTATGGTGTGCAAATAAATACTGCCAAAATGGCATTTGAAGTGGTGTAGAACTTCAAAACAACAGATCTTCTAGTGCCTCCTGAAGCTATCCAAGGAGGGCCCCCCCATATCTCTTCAAGAGCCCGTTCCAGAGAGTCAGAGCTAGGATGGAAAAGGTTTCTGCATCCACATGATGCCAGATGGGCCATCCTAAGTGAACAGGATAGTGAATAGATGGAACCTGATGATTGTAGTTGGTGTACAGGGAGATGTGGAAGGAAACAGTCCTTCGACTATGTGGGTCCCAGATAATGAAGGGCTTTAAAGGTAATAATCAGCACTTTGAATTGAGCTCAGAAACAGACTGGCAGTCAGTGTAGCTGTTTCAAAATGGGCAATATATATTCCCAGCAGCTAGTCACTGACAATAGTTGGGTGCCGCATTCTGGACCAGTTGCAGTTTCTGGATTGTCATCAAGGGCAGCCCCACATAGAGCGTGTTGCAGTAATCCAGGTATGATGTTACAGAAACATAGATCAGATAGTTTGCATATCAGATGCAGCTGATAGAAGATGCTCCTGGCAACTATGCCAACCTGTTTTACAAAAAGCAAGGCAGGGTCATGAGCATCCCAAAGCTCTTAACATGCCCTGAAAAAGCCAACATCACTCCATATAGGACAAGTGGATCCAGTCCCTCTAGAATATCAGCCCTCCTGACCAGCATTACCTCTATCTTGTCTAGATTTTGCTTCAGCTTGTTCTGCCTGAGCCCCCTGACTGCAGCCTCAAAGTGCTGGTTCAGAACCAAGACAGGCACATTGATGACACCCAACCCCAAAGCTCCAGAAATTCCACCCAGTTGATTCTGCACCACTGGTGGAGACTCTTTTGTCCAGTCAGACAGAAAAAACTACTGGAGTGATGCCCTTAATACTATCTCTATATTCAAACTGGTGGATAAGAATGAAGAGGTCAGCTGTGTCAAAGGCCACTGAGAGGTCCAACAGGATCAACAGGGAAGACTGCTCTCTGTCCAACTTTAAATGAATACGTGTCTCAGTGAAAGCCAATGTGGTGCAGTAGTACATGGGAGACCCAGGTCTGAATCCCCACTCATGCCATAGAAGCTTGCTGGGTGACCTTGGGCCAGTCACACTCTCTCTCAGCCTAGCCTACCTCACTGGAATGGAAGAGAGGAGAGCAATGTAAGCTACATTAGGTCACTACTGGGCAAAAAGGCAGATACAAAAACGAACACACATAAATCCATGAAAAGTAGTTGATAGATCCTTGTTCAGAACAGTGTATTTTTGAATACCAGATGCTGGAGCAAACAAGTGCATTGTCACCTTTGTGATGTTTGTTTGCTCCCTGGAAGCATGTGATGGGCCATTGCTGAAAATATGATACTGAACAAGATGGACCATTGGTCTGACCAGCAAAGCTCTCCTTATGCTCTAAACTCTAGTGCCGTAGTGGTGCAGGAAGATAAGGAAAGTGAGGTAGGTGGTAGCAGCTTTCTGTTGCTACAATCTTTGATTTTTGTTTTTGTTAGGCAGATGGGAATTGAGCAGAGATAGGATATTTGGGAAAGGTATAGATAATAGACTTTTAAATCTTGGCTCACTGGATATGCTAGATTTTCATAAACAAAAGTAATTTGGCGACTTTTATTAGGATCACCCAAAATACCATAAAACTGTGTATAAGCTTTGAATTCTCTAGAACTTCTCATCAGGCTCAACATTCAGTACCAAAAAATAAATGTTTGTGTATGAGGGGAATGTTTCAGGCCATAATGAAAAGGCCTATGATCTGCAGCTTTTGGGAACAGGAGCCGTAATATGAGCACACATGGGTAGAGGTTGTCCTGCAGATATGACAGTCCCAGGTTGTGAAGGCCTAATAAGTAGGAACAAAACTACCTCACTTTTGGAGAAATAAAAACTGCTAGTGGAGCACTGATAACAATTTGGTGGACCAAAATGAGTGCAGAAAGCAGATTAGGGAAACTGAGAAGAAGAACTTTAGAATATGCCTACAAGTGACTTGCAGGACTTGGGAAAGTAGGAAGGAAGCTGTGGGAACTTAAGTCGACAAAAAGGTATCTTCTATCGATAGCAAGCCTGCCTTTTTTCTCCAGCAGAGTGTCTTTGACTAGGACTACAAGTGCTCCGTGTCCTTTAAACCCCCAGGGTTCTAGGAAAACATCAATAACCTATGCACTATAGTAAAGACTCTAATATAATGGCCAGAACCTCATTATGATCCGTTCTTGCTGTTTATGGTTTGATTGGCCTTTTCAATGTTCAGGATAATTTTTTCTCACTTTCAGTAAAAGACAAAATTGTATCCTGGGAAAACATCCAAGTAATTTGACTAAAGTGGTTGGATGATGCTGTGGTGCATGCACCCCTTACAGGGTTTTTTTTGGTCCAAATATAAGCATTTATTATGGCTTGAGTAGTTTGACACCACAAATCATTATGTTTTATTTTCTGTGATTAATACTATAGCCATATAATCTATGAAAATTATAAGCGGTATTCAACAGACATGGTAGGCAGAACAGTAGATTTTTTTGGAAGGTAATACATCACAAGCATATAAAACAGGTCTTATGTTTAAATTTTCATGGTGGAATTCCAATGATCTCAGTTTTTGCCTGCAAAAAACATTTTTATTGTAAAAGGGATCTTTGGGTTTATCAAGTCCTTGTGAACCCTGCAATGGATTTTGTGCCAAAGACAGTATTAGGCCCTAAGGATACTGTGTCCTTTGAACTGTACATATCACTTTTATTCAGAAGTTTAGCTCCTGACTTCTAATATGACATTGCTGTCTTTCTTCATAAATTGTGGTTTAGGACAGGGAGAAGTCTGCTCCATTCATTCCATCTTCGAGTGTCACACCTATACCTGTACTGAACCACATAACCCAACTCTATGCATGTTTATCTAAAGAAAGGCCACTTAAACTCAACACATTCTCAGGTAAATGTTCTAAGGATTACAGCTGTGAGCATAGTTTCAGGTGGGTAGCTATGCTGGTCTGCAGAAAAACTGGATTTGAGTCCAGCTCTATATCTCATAAAGGGAGCTTTGACTCTTGAATGCTTATACCCTGGGAATGTTGTTGGTCTTTAAGGTGCATCTGTGAGCACTGAACTATTCCATTCTTTTCAATGGGGCATCAGCATGCTTAATGTGCACTCTTCCCCCCTCCCATTCATTTGAAAAAAAAATAGAACAATGCATTTGTAGACTTCCAGAAATATGCTTCCTATTGAAGCTGATGGGAATAAAAAATTAATTTACCTTCTGAAACCACCTGCTTTTTTGTTAGAACCTCCAGGAGGTATTTTGTTGGCATCTGAATGAAATTATATAGATGTAGATCTCATTAACCAAGTCCTACAATATTAAGCAAGGGGAGAAAGCATATTGTTATCTAGCCGTGTTATTAAAATCTAGTTATATTTATAGAGTTCATTTGCATTCGTTTGTTGGCAAATAACATCTAGCAGTAATACTATATTAAAAGTTTGCTGTGTGTAGATTAAAGTCTCTATTTCCCCTTCAATACACATTTTGCATCTGAACATGTTTAAGCTGTGCTGCAGTAAAATTATTCAGAAAACATTAATTCCAGGATTTTTTAAATGTATGAGCGTCTGTCATATTGAGTCACAGCATTTGTCATAAATTTTATGCAAATATGCTTTTCCACTAAGCTATGAGAATTTTCAAAATTATCACAGATAAAAGTAGAACTTTGCTTTATTTCAAGGTGGGCCATCTTGGTGGCCCTTATGAAGGCAGAAAGGCAAGGTATACATTTTGTAAAATAAATAAACTTCCCACCACCTAGTTGCCTTCTCACCTCTTGCTATATAAGAAGCAGGGATTCTCAGTAATTACTTCTTTGGTTTACATCTTGCTTGCCAGTTGCTGTCAGGAAAATCATTACTTGCTGAGCTATTCATATGCATTCAGATGGATTCAGATGTGTCTCTTTGCACATCTATATATCTAATAGCCAGGATGCCCCCTGCATGCGGATATCTAAAGCTGCACGTTGGGGGCACCTAGGGGGCAAAGAGATTTCCCTGCACATTTGGGGCAATCCCCAGATGTGCAAAAAAATCTGAAATCTATAAAAAACAATAGGGGGATACTTAAATCGCCCCAAAAGTAAAAGAGCATTCCCTGTGCATGCACTGAGAACACTCTGAGAACTGCCTTGCTGCCATTGCCACCACCGCCGCCACTGCCAGGGGGGCAGCAGAAGGCTTGGCAGGCCAGTGGCTGTGAGCAGCTCAGCCCTTGCCACTGCCGAGGGGGGGGGGGAAGGAGAAGGCTTGGCGGGCCCAGCAGCTGAGAGCCATGCAGGCCTCGCTGTTTGTGCCGGGGGAGGGGAGAAGTCTCACCTGCAGCTGCTTCCTTCTCCTCCATGTGGAGCTTCTCCTCCCCCCCATGAGTATTGCAGGTCCCCCTTCTTGTTAGACTGATTCCTCACAGTTGCCACTGCTGCCACCTCCAAGAGTTAAAAGGCACAGAGCTGAAAGAAAGAAAAAAATCTGTTGAGCTTACTACTTGGATCTCCACATGTGCCACTGATGTCTTTTCACAAGCCTAATTAATCTTGTGATTGATTTTTGTGTGCTCTTCTGAATAAATGTTCCTAGCAGTGCTGGTGCAAAAAGTAGTCAGTGACTGGCCAAAGGTCACACAGCAAGCTTCCATGGCAGAGAGTATTGAAACCTGGGTCTCCGAGATCCTAATCTAACCTGTTTATCAAACTTCCCCTATTGTCTGTGCCTTGTAGTATAAGCTGCTACTGCAAGATGCAAAGCTGCTTGGCATGGTGTTTGGGGGGAATTCTGACCAAAAAATTGATCCAGTCAGTAGCTTACCTTATATGAAAAGACAGAAGTTTTATGAAGGTAGATTTGATTGGTGGCCATGTTCTTATTGAAGTTCTCAGTATCCCTAATAACAGATGCTGACAGGGCTTTAGGGCTTCAAAGAGCAAGAGGTGAGTTCAGGAACGAAAAATGACTCTGGTTAAACTTTGACTTGCCGGTAAGCTTGCACCCTTTCTGTGTGTGGCTATGATAGCTGGTCTTCTACATGAAAACTGCTTTATGTGGAGGAGTCACGTATCTGGCCCAGGGATGCCTACTTTGTCAGGCAGCAGTTCCAGTATCCCAGTCAGGGGTCTTTTAAAACCCAGCCCTGCTGACTAGAGATAACTAGTATTGAAATGAGGTCTTCTGTACACAAAATGGTTGTTTGTCAGCAGTTTTCCTATTGCTTTCCTACCATCACTGCCCAGCCACCATTCTCCCCTGCACCACTGAAAGGATTTTGGGGGTCTTTTTTTGAAACTGACAGTTAATACATTGCTATAGCGTATATTGTTAGATCCACAAGGTTCTCCGAATCTACAGCTTTCATCTACAACTGTATGTCTATAGCCTTTTTTGTCATCATAATGTGAGAAAGTAGTTGTTAGGGTTAGGTACATCATGGTCAGAAAGAGACCAAGGACTCTCCAGCCATAAGGGCCCTTTCTGCCAATTGTCTCTTCCATCCTATGCAGCCTTTGCCACACTGCTTCATAGAGGCAGAGGGCTCCCACAAAGTCTGGAGATCTTGTTAGAGATTAGGACTCTTGACCACTGTCCCTGATCTCTGTGCTTCTTCGCTGCTTACATGCAACCTATCCCTCATGGTGCTACTTACTGACAACCAGCTGCCATCACAATACAGTGATTTTAAGAGAGTCGCTTGGCATAAAAATACAGCAAAGTAGGCAGCTTTGTCTTTGAAACAATGTAGTTCCATCATCTACCTGCTTATTTAAGTAAGGGAAGTAACCTCAAAAAAAAAATTCTACTTGGGAAATTGTCATACTAATGACTGCTACTACAATTAGCAACTACCTAAATTAGCACACTATAGAGCTCTGTTCTGATGGGCCTGTGGCCCCCTTTCAAAACTCCCTCGGTGGAACTAGGGGTAAATTAAGAAGGGACTTCCAGCCCCCGAGCCCTGTACTGCAACTGAACTTTGTTTAGAAATCTGGAAAGGGCTCTTGGTATCAGGGCGGGTTACAGATTTTTGTGGACCCTGGGTGAAAAACTATAACGGCCCCATTTTCCCTTTGGTACAGCCCCTTTCTCCTCTAGACTCGCCCCTTCCAATTGGCTCCTCCCCTTTGGTTCTACTTTTTCTTCTTTAACCAATCTCTTTTCCATTTTAATTTGCCTACTTTGGTAAGGAGAAATCGTACAAAATTTTGCTTTCTTGATTATCGTTTATTACTTTGTATAACTTAGATGTAACATTGGCATAACAGATCTATTCCTTTTCCCATAACAATATTCCTTTAAATATGAATTGCATATGATGTTTGCAGAAAAAAACTAACTGAAAGCCAAATCCTCCAAGTGTCCAGGCAGTGGTGCATGTAGAGATGCAAAGGCCTGGCAATTTTCTATAAAGTTACATCTCTTCAAAACACTTTGTACTCTGTTTTTTCAACAGTAAAATGGTGAATCACAGTATCAAAATCTACATATTGTGTTTCGTATGATTCAATTGACAGGACTGCAAAAGCATTCAGTTTATCTTGGAACATTTGTGACCTGAGATAGTTCTGAATTAATTTCAGCTTGCTGAAGCTCCTTTCAGCAGATGCAATTGAAACAAGAATTGTCAGTAACAATGGCAAAGCCACTACTGTATTTGGGGATGCAGGGCTCAGTGAACAAGATATGACACAGCCCAAAGTCGCTACAAGGGATCATTCTACAAAGAAGGTTAAGTGATAATCCATTTTTTTGTTTAAAATCAGATATTCCCTTCCTTTTTTTTTTTTACACATGATGAGTCTTGTAAATACATGAAGACTCCTCCCCCCCATATTATTTGTCCCACTTCCACTCTACCGGGTTGCACTGTGCCAAATAGGAATCCCTCCACATGCCAATGTATCACCATAAAAATATCTGTTTCTTCTTCTAAGCATAAAATCAGGCTGAGATTGCAGAAGAGTTTGTATTTTCTTGGGCTGATGGCTCCTTTGATTCTCAACACCATTATCCATTGAACTCACTCCCCCCACCAAGGCTAAAGCCCTGCTCTGGCTTGACTCCATGTAACTTGATTTATGAGGACTCAAGGATAACTACAGGCACTCAGGCTGGAACACAATAGGGTTGCCACCCTCCAGGTGGGGTCTGGAGGCCTCCCAGAATTACAAGTGATTTCCAGACTACAGAGATCACTTCCCCTGGAGAAAATGGCTACTTTGGACGGTAGACTCTGTGGCATTATACCCAGTTCACACGCACCCACCTTTCCAAGGTTCCATCCTCCAAATGTCCAGGAATTTCCCAACATAGAGGTGGCAACTCTAGTGAGCACATACACTCTTCTTTTGCAGCTACAGCCTGCCTGGCATTCAGGGAAAGTGTGGCTTTTTTGCTTCACACAGGTGAGAAAGGAAGTGTGGAGGGGCTCCCCTCTACAGATACAGACAGTGAGCCTAGCTAAAAGAGAAGGCAAAATTATGGCTAGCACTAATTGATCATCACCATTTTGCAGTGATTTTAAACTGCTGTGATGCTCTGATCCACTGTGGGCTTGTGGTGCAGAGCTCTCTCCCCCTCCAGCATTTTCAGTGACCAAAATAGCGGCATGGGTATTTGCACACACTGTAAAATGGTCACAAATCCACTTGTAAAAGGCAGAATACAGAGGCTGCCGCCGCTACCCCCCCCATTTCCAACCACCTTTGTACCCATTCCCCTTGCAAAAATAAAGCCAAAAATTGCTCCTACCTTATGTGCTGTTGATGAGAGGGATGGCTGGCTGGCATGAGCTAGAAAGCACACAGAAGGAACAACTTTGTGCAGGAAGCAAACTGCAAAGGAAAAGCCAAGGAAGGAAGGAGACCCATAGCTTCATTGGCAAAGCTGGGGAGGGAGGTGAGAGGAGGGTGGGAGATTCCCTTCCTCATTAGCAGAAGCTGCAATTGGGAGTGGGCCCCCTGGCAGCTCTCACTGATCAGAAACTGACTAAGTAAGGCTTGTTTGGTATGTTTGAAAATGAAAGCTCATTTCAAAGAGGCTCCACCGCAGCATTCACAGCATTATGCATTTAACATTGGCAAGGCTCAGCTTAGCCTGTATGGACCCAGGATAGCACAAGAGATAAAACAGAGTCAGAGCTTATGGTACTGGGAAGACCTTGAAGAAAGCATTTCCTTAGGCCAAACTGAAGCTATCCCAATGGCAGCATATATAAAGATCAATTTTCTCAGCACCAAGAAAAGGAACGTTAACAATGCCTAAAAGGCACACAATCTATTCAATTAAGACCATTTCCACAGTAGTGAAATTCCCTTCATTGATGTTTTTAAAACTGTGCATTATGTGAAATTTTCTGCAGTAGATTTTTCCTCACCAGGCGCAAACCCAAAGTTTTTCCTTCTTACCCCGTGTTTTTGGAACTCACTAGAACTGGAGATTCCAAAAACATGGGGTAAGGAGGAGAAAACTTCAGGTTTGCACCTGGTGAGAAAAAATTTACTGTGGAAAATGTCACATAATACATAGTATTAAAAATGTCAATGCAGGGAATTTCACTATTGCGGAAATGGTCTAACAGCTCTTCTGGGAGCAACTAAACAGTGTAATTTTAAATGTCTACAAATTACTCAAAAACTGGCTTTAAAAGCACAGTAAATGTAGGTGGAAGTTGTGTTTGAAAGCTTCTTTTTACCATAGAATGGTTCATTGGCTAGGGCTGCCAAGCCCCCCAGGAGGGTGGGGGAAACACCGATTTTTAATGCTTACCCCCGCTTTTTCAAAATTAGCCACCGGGGGAGGCAATGGCTGCCAGCAGGAACGCAGGGAAACGTCGGAGCCTGCCCTGCCCTCTCCCTGCCAGGCCTGAACTCTTAAAAGGGAAATGTCTGCAGAGAGCCTGCCCTGCAGTAAAAAGCCTCACCAGACATTTCCCCTTTAAGAGCAGAGCCAATAAGAGAAACCCCCGCCCAGAGATTAAGGAGGGACTAGGCTCTTTGTACTGAAGGGCGTGCTTTTGCATGTGGCTTGCAAGGTTGCCGGGGTAAGTGCCTCTGCTAGCTCTTTTCCTTCTCTCTCTCTCTCCCCCTCCCCCTTTCTTTCTTTCTTTTTTCTGTCTGTCTGTCTGTCTGTCTCTCTCTCTCTGTCCCCATCCAGCAGAGGTCTATCAGTGGCTATTATTAGCCACAAGGTCTAAATGGAACGCTTTGTCTGGGGCAGTGATGCTCTGCATTCTTGGTGCTTGGGGGGCAACAGTGGGAGGGCTTCTGGAGTTCTGGCCCCGCTGCTGGACCTCCTGAGGGCACCTGGTATTTTTGGCCACTGTGTGACACAGAGTGTTGTACTGGATGGGCTGTTGGCCCGATCCACTGTGGCTTCTCTCCTGTTCTTATGATATGAAAATCATATTTAGCACTTGTGTAGCACTTAGTGTTTCATATTCTGCCGAGATGAGGAAGGATTCAGTAGGGCCATTGCTCAGTGATAGAGCATCTGCTTGACATGCAGGAGGTATCAGCCTCTTCAGCTAAAAAAGGATCAGGTAATAGGTGACATTAAAGATCTCAGCCTGAGACCCTGGAGAGCCACTACCAGTCTGAGTAGTCAATACTGACCTTGATGGACCAATGGCCTGATTCAGTATTAGGAAACTTCATGAGTTCATGTGTCAGCATGTGGAAGCAACATCACAGGATGTGACATCACAAAATGATGTCACTTCCTTTCTCCTGGCTCCACCCCCAAAGTCTCCTGGCTCCACCCCCAAAGTCCTCAGATATTTCCCAAGTTGGACTTGGCAGCCCTATCATTGGCCCAAAACAGTGGCCTGGCAAGCAACAAAGTGCACTGAGTCTTGTTCTTGAGAGCCAGTTTGGGGTAGTGGTTAAGTGCGTGGACTCTAATCTGGGAGAACCGGGTTTGATTCCCCACTCCTCCACTTGCACCTGGCTGGATTACCTTGGGCAAGCTATAGCTCTGTACCAGCTGTTCTCTCAAGGACAGCTTGGGAAAGAGCTCTCTCAGCCCCACCTACCTCACAGGGTGTCTGTTGTGGGGAGGGGAAGGGAAAAGGAGTTTGTAAGCTGCTCTGAGACTCCCTTGGGGAGTGGAGGGCGGGGTATAAATCCAATCTCTTCTTCTTCTTCTTCTTCTTTATGTTTTTATTGGCATAGTTCTTTGATATCTCAAAATCAGGAACTGTAACCCCACATTAAAGATGCTCTAAATGTATTCTCATTTATACAGGGCAATATGTGTGTAGTTTCCTAGTAGTTGTACCAGATAAATCATGGTTTCTTTTTTTCACTTGGGGGAGATGTGTCAGTGCCTTTTTAAAAAGTTTGAAGGTGTATGCCAATATGAACTGTCTGGAATGGACAAGCTTTCTTTCCCTCTCTCCCATAATCTCCTCTCTCTATGGGCATGTGTTTGAGTTGCTGTTCTACAATTACAATCAGATCCAGTGTAATAAGTTTTTAATAATAGTAAAGTTTTTAGAGAAGAGACCAGTTATGTCCAGTTTACTAACACAAACTGTTTAGAAGTTAGTAGAAGGTGAATTACTGCAGCATAAATGAATACAGGGGAGGGAAGGCAGTGTGGTACAGCCTGATCTCCTCAGATCTTGGAAGCTAAGCAGGATCGGTGCTTGGAAAGGAGAAGACTCTGTGGAAGAAGACAATGACAAACCACCTCTGTTTCTTACTTGCCTTGAAAGCCCCTTGCTGGGGTTGTTGTAAGTTGGCTGTGAGTTGACAGCACATTACACCCATACACAAATGAATACAGAGTACTGCAAGTGGACATGTTAGAGGTAGAAGGTATGTAGGGATTTTGTGAGTATTACAAATTGAAACTGAACCCAGAAAAGATAGCTAGTTGACAAGGCAGAGATATTGAAGGACACTGTACCTCCCACTTTTGATGGGGTTCAGCAGACTCTTGCTGACTTGGTTAAGAGCCTAGGGGTTATACTGGATCCAGCATTGCTGCTGGAGAAGTAAGTTAATGCAGCTGTAAAAAATGCTTTGGTCCAGTTTGGCCTCCTACCCTGACTTGCCCAATCTGTCCACTTCGATCCATACCACTGTAACATCGAGACTAGTCCACTGTAATGAACTTTACATAAATCTCCCCTTGAGTTAGCACAGAGACACCAGTTGGTGCAGAATTCCACAACTCAGTTATTATCAGGAGTTAGGCAGGGCATGAATGTTACTCCCTCCCATTCTGCAGTCACTCCATTGGCTGCCCATCAGTTACCAGGCTCAATTCAAGATAGTGGCTATCACACAGAAAACACGTCATGGCCTGCAGGACCACCTCTTTCCCTAGGTCTGCCATGACGGCTAAGAGGGCTTTCTGCAGATTTCACCCTGTAAATTGGCAAAATCAACAACTACCTGTACCCGTGTATTCTCTGTTGAGGCCTCCACCTTGTGGAATGGTCTTCCTGATAAGGTTAGACACTTTCCAAGATTTCGGCAAACAATTCAAAACGGAATGATTCAGGAAGGCATTTTTTTTATACAGGTAATAGAGTTGTACAGTAACGAAATGATTCAGAAAGATGCTTTGGTAAAGGGATAGGAATTGTGAACTATGCTACCGTGTATAAATACTTGCTGTCTATTGCTGTAAGAATTCTCTTGCTATGTAACTTCTGCATGGTTCAACATGCCATGTTTAAATGCTTATGCTTTGTTTGAGCATTGTTTCAGATTTCTGCTGGTTTTCAGGTTTCTGCAACCCAATCTCTATTGGATGTCTCATTCTGTTTATTGTATTGACATATACTGTCTAATCTGCCTTGGGTCTCAGTGAGAAAGGCAGACTTCATTTTTTTAAAAAATAAAATGAAACATAATAAACATGTCAGTGTGAAATGCTGCAAGGTATCATGCCAAATACTCATGTTTAGCTGTACTATGGACTGGTTCATATAGTTCATGCAATATATGGACTTTACAGAGGTGAGAATTGAGAGCAAGTCCAAGGTTCCTTACCTTGTGTACATAGACTATTGCATTGGATTGGTGTATATATGCAATCTGAATACTACAAAAAAGAAGCCAATCTGTTGATGAGGTAGTGGTATAAATATGTTTGGATCCATGCATTGATCAGATGTGTTAAGAATATGCTTAGGGGCGAGTCTTGCTCCGATGCGCTTATGTTTTCTTAATGTGGTTGGATGCAGGCCACTGTGTTTCTTTATGAACCATCAAATGCCACCCTTTAAAGATAATGGGTTAGATTCAGAAACCTGTAAAACTGATAATTTTTATGTTCTTATCACTATTGTGGCCTTGTAAAGCTACTGAAAATTAGTTCATGGGGCAAGAAGACACTCTCAGATTGGACTGGATATAACATGTGGGATCTGCATTTCACTCACAGAAGAGGGAACCTAGATATAAACCAATGACCCTGAGACTATTTACCCATATCAATGTATGGATCCAAACACATACAGTGAAGAGTCTCTGATCTTGCTATCTTATTTAATTTACTTTATCCTCATTTCCCTTCACCCCTTAAATATATAATAATCAGAGGTTCAAGAAAGTGTTCATAGTCTAGGGAGGATAACCAGATATTGAGCGCAGAATCAAGTCCTTCCTCTCTGGATCTCGCCAATCTTTTCATGCTGTCTCAAAAGTCTGCTTTCTCCTTACTTAAGGTCTTTCCCTTGAAGAGGAACATTCTGAAGGATACACTTCATTTCAGTTTTGTTGTTAATGTAATGAATTGGGATAATGATTTATGACAGGAGTTAACATTAATAGTTTCAGACTGGGTATATGGTGCACTTTGAAGTTCATTCCAATCCATGGAGCTCACTGAATATTCATAGGTCCACTAATATTTACCTGGAGGCATAAGACAATGACAATGTGAAAAGGGTAAAGTGGGCAGGAAAAATATTCAGCTGCTCTGTCTTACATTTTATTGGATTTATGGCCGACTGGAACGCTTATTGATGTAGCCATTCTACTAATTGCCCAGGAAATGCCCTTGACTGTGCTCTATATTGCTACAACAATCCATTCTCTCTAATAGGAAATAAATACCCTCAATATCTTTTGAGTGCAGTTGCCAGTCTTTTGAATCACAATAGGGTTTCAGAGCCCTATTTGCATAACTGGGCTTTTGTCACTGTTTGGGATTTTTCCTTTAGAATTAATTGCTCATATGAAATGCAAATAAACTACATTACTACAACCTCAGGACAGTCAAATTAAGCAGTGATCTGGCAGACAATTAAAATAATATTTTCCTCATGCATTTCATTTTAGTTTCTTCCTTAGGAAATAAAGCCTGCAAATGCATCACAATTTCATATCAATATTCAATAAAGGTTTCTCCCACCCACACAAAAATCTAGAAAATGGATATGAAAAAGCAAATAAATATTGTTGGAAATGATTTATACTTGAGGAGGCTTGTGAGATGCTACACTGTAAATCAGGTGCACATTTCTGGGGTTAGTAAAAGATGAGTGTAGTATCACTTTGTGGTACCTTTTCCAAAAATTGGGGGGAGGAACCCAGTATGTTTTGTGTGTGTGTGTGTGGAGGGGGGAAGAATTCATTCAGGGGAAGGGCCAACAACAGGGCAACATCATGGGAAGCCCTCGGCCTCTATGCCCTGTTGTTGGACCTTTGGAGGAACTGGGTGGACCAACTGGCCTGATCCAGCAGGGCTCTTCTTATGCCGGGGCGGGGGGGGGGGGGGAGATTGAAGAAATCACTCCTCAACATTTGCTTTCCAAATTGCTAAATTTTCTAAGATGGTCCTCGATCTGGGTCTAATACCTTGGAAAACCATTGCCAGTCAGCAAGACAAGATTGAAAGAGCTGGACCAATGTGTGCTTCTGCAGAAGGTGGCTTCAAATGTTCATAGGTCCACAGAATGGTTAGAAGGAATGTGATTTATTTATTTACCTCTTTTATCTCCCACCTTTCTCCTCAGTGGGGACCCAAATGGCCTTACACCATTTCCCTCTTTTCCCTTTCATCCTCCCAGCAACCTGTGAGATAGGTTAGACTGAGACTATGTGTTATGTCCTGGATGCAATTCCACAGACAACCAGGCTGTGATTCTCTATGTGTACACTTGCATGATTCTTTGATGTGACCAAACATGTAATGGCGCCGGCCATGGGGTCTGACAGCGTGGCCTGGAAAAGGTACAAGCTTGAGATAAAAGAACAATAGCACCCAGGTTCCTAAAGATCCACCTATCAGGGGCTTAGCATATTCAGATGAACCAATGTAATCTCTGATGGGAAGATTAACCTATTTTGCAGTGTGGGTGTGGAAAGGGGCGAGGCTTTTCTATGCCTATAAACTGACCCCTGGGCCACCTCAGGTATGCTTGCTCCTGACCTACAATAAACTTGATCATGCTGAAACTCACTCCACCGGCCTCCAGACTCCAGTACTTTTCACTATGCCACCCAGCAAGTTTCCATGGCAGAGTGGGGATAGACCTTGGGTCTCCCAGATCATTGTTTGACACTTTAAACACTATACAGTCACAAGTCACACACAATACAGTCACTTTAAACACTATACAGTCACAGTCACACACATATAGTCACAAGGGGAAGATAAGCTGGTGTGAGTGGGTTAATCAGTGCCTGGGACTGTATCTCATGTGAGTTGCCTTGAGTTCAGTAATGGAAGAAAGGGAGGCTATATGTAACAAATAAATAATATAAATATAATAAATAAATGATATGTGTTATGAAGCAAATCCTCAGGATTGTAATGAGGTATACAACTGGACACAGCCATTTCCTGTGTTTAGACATGGATGAATTTCCTGTCATTGGAAGTCTCTATTAAGGGCAATTTCTTTCCAATGTAGCTGAAAAGTAACAGCAAAGAGTCGTTCAGTCCTTTTCTACCTTTTTTTTTTTTGCTTGCCACACAACTCTTAAATGTTTGCACAGATGGCACCATGTTTGAGTGTTCCACTGGACATGGGTTAATTGTTATCTACGTCCACAGGTACATTTAAAAATGTGTTTCATTAAACTGATAGGTGCTTGAATGGCTTTAGAATTGATTATCGCTTGCAAGAGGTGCCGTTTGTCACACAGTCAAACAGTGATGGATGGCGCAAGCTGAGAAGCCTATGTGCAAGAACTGAAACACAGCACAAAATGCAGAAGGCCTTTCAGCTGTGGCCAGTAGGAGCTTCTAAGACCATGGATACCTCCTCATCCTTGCCTATGCTGACTAGGAACAGGTAGATGTTTCTTTGCGCTCTGCAATATATAAACTCGCAATAACTCTAGACGGTAAATATTTAACTACAAAATAGCATATTTATTTAGTTAGGTTTATAAAAATGCTTCTTTTCCACAAAAAACCCAGCCAATATATTCTAGTGGTTAAAGTGGACAAGGATCTGGGAGACCCGGTTTCTTATCCCCTTTAGGCCATAAAGCTTGCTGGATGACCTTGGACCAGTCATTAGGGATGCCAACCTCCAGGTGGGACCTGGGATCCCCTGGAATTACAGCTCATATCCAGACTAGAGATTAGTTCCCCTGGAGAAAATGGATGTTTTGGAGGGGTCTATTGCATTGTACCCCACTGAGGTCTCTGTTCTTCCCAGGCTCCACCACCAAATCTCCAGGAATTTCCCAACCTGGATCTGGCAACCCTACCTTCCCATCCCCCTGTGGTGGACAGGAGGGACCTGGGAACCCTATGCTCACAGGACTGTTGTGAAGATAAAAAAAGATGTTGTAAGTCACCATGGGTCCCCTTATTTTTTTTGGGGGGGGGGGAGAATGTTTTAATAAATAAAAAATATAGTATAAGTATCCATAAATAAATAAGTCAGTACTATACAATAGTAGTAGGTTTCCCCAAATGAATCAGTGACTAATGGGATCAGAGTAAACAATACTCTGGAAAGACAGACGTATCTGCATAAACCCCCTTAAGGGCAAGATCAGGATGTGTGCTGACTAAAAAACATGTTTCAAAGAGACAGACAGAGAAAAAGAGACAGACAGAGATATGGATTTAAACAGGGGCCACTTTATTTTATTTAATTAACCTGTGCAGCAAGGGAACTAACAAACCACACATGCGGATTAAGCAAGACTGGTACCACCCAGGACCACCTCCTTGCTCTCCAATGGGTGAGACACCTTACCCCCTCTAGGGTCTCATTTCCTGACCATGCCCTGGCCAGCTGTAGGCTACCCTGTAGCTGTAGGCTACCCTGTGGCCCCTTCCCGGAAGCCATAAACCTGTCCAGGGTCCTTCTAAAGGTCCTCAACCCCAACCCTGGTCCCTAAAATCCGAAGGTTGTTTGTGAGGAACCCTTATTCCCAAAGGAATATCATACAGGTGTTCACTGGATCCGCATCGTAACTCACCCCAAATCACCAAGTGACCAACCTATTTAACAAGCCCACCCTTACCAATCTATCTCATTCCAGTCACTACAGTACAGGGTACGCAAAAACAGTCCCCCAAACAAGCCAATCATGGGAGAAGTGAAAAATTCCTACCCGGCCGCTCAAAGAGGTGACCAGCCAGTGCTTGCACTGTGTAAAGGGCGGGAGGGTGGGCCGATCTTTGCCTCGAAAGAGGCCGAACAAGGGGGGGTTGAGCCCTCTAATAGCTCCTGGCTCCACCCCCCCCGCTCCAAGCGCCGTTGGCTTTGGAGGGAGAAAGGAGCTGGAATAATTGGAATAATAACTATTGGGCTGCATGTCATGATCTTTGAGTTTAGTCATATCCTTTTTATTTGGTTTTAATCTTCACTCACACATGTATTGAGGCTATTAAATTTTTTAGAAATAATCTCAGTCCATAATCATGAGTGTATCAAACACCTGAGCCTGCTGAATGGCGGGGAGGGTGGGATATAAATCTCATGAAATAAATAAATAAATAAACAGGCCAAGATTTTTAAAATTATTTTTTGGCTTTTGGTTTGTAGTATTCTTTTTAAGGAAGTGGGTTGACTTGTTTGTAACACATAACAGACTTCAAAAGTGATGTTTGATGTGGGTACAAGTCAGAGTGATGTTTGATGTGGGTGTTTTGACAGCAGGATTTCCAGGCCAAGCCTGTAACCAGCAGGAGGGTTGGGGGCCATAAAGGGGGGTGACATTATGAGCATGATGACATCACTTCAGGGGAAAACCTGGAAACCATAGAGTTTCCATCCTACCAATTTTGTGTCTCAGTTTTCCCTGGAAATTACATTATCATGTTAATCATGCCAGTGAGCTTTTGTAAAACGTTTTCCCCATTATCAATGGGAACTTAGGGGAGGAGATTCTCCATGCTTATCGGGGGCTTGACAGCCCTAACTGAATGCTAGTACTGTCTTATAGGCTTGCCACATTGGTTTGACATTGATTTGAGGTCAACAATGACAGCTTTTGCAGACTTCTTTTCTTCTGTTTACAATAAATGAATTACATTTAAAAGAGAAGGGCAATTTCTGCATGCCTTGAACTTACAAGATGTATTTTGATGTAGATCATCTGTGAGAGTCCTACAGAGTCAGTCACCAACAAGTGTCCTTAAACAGGAATGATTTATTGAGAAAGGTCTGCTATGGTCATCTGCATGGCCGGTGCGTCCATATAGGCAAAGTGAGGTGGCTGCCCATGAGCGTGGCCTTCCAGAAGCGCAGCTGGCCTGCTGCTGGACAACACCCCCATGAGCACCTTCCTCCTTCCTTCCCTCCCTTCTTGGCATCTCCTCCCTCCCCTGCTGGCCGGAAAGAGTGGAGCCCACTACCCCCACCTCCTGCCCCTCCTCCTCCTCTGCCGCATGTCAAGCCAGTCGGTGGGGGCCAAGACCCGCAGCTGCACCCACGGCTGGTGCGTCCATATAGGCAAAGTGAGGCAGCTGCCTATGAGTGCGGCCTTCCAGGGGCACAGCTGGCCTGCCGCTGAACAACCCCCCTTGTGAGCGCCTTCCTCCTTCCCTTCCTCCCTTCTTGGCCTCTCCTCCCTCCCCTGCTGGCCGGGAAGAGCGAAGCTCACTACCTCCACTTCCTGCCCCTCCTCCTCCTCCACCACCACATGTCGGGCCAGTCGGTGGGGGCTGAGACCCGCAGCTGCGCCACCCGGATGGGCCCTGCAGTGGCCCCAATGCCAGCCGTGTCCGCCTGGTCGAGCTGTTGCTGGCTGAGTGCCAGTGGCAGGGGTGGCACCATTGAGCAAAGGACCTAGGTAGGTAGGTAGGCAGGCCACTGGCACCCCCCTCTCTTCCTCCGAGCCGCTGTGAGAGCCGCTCTGAGGGATGCTGTGTGTGGTGCGCACGCATCGCTTTCCTGCCTTTTTGGTGCTTTCTGGAGGGAGGGGGCTTCCACCACGTGGAACGATGGAGTGGCGTCTCCCCACTGCCCCCTCCCTCCCGCTCCTGAGGGATCTCCCTTCTTGGCACGTTTCCTGCCACCCCACCGCCATGGCCCTCGAAGCCGCTGGGCCTCACCCTCACCCCTGCTGCCGCTCTTCCTTGAAGGGCTTCGCTTGATGGTATGTCCCGGGCCCTAGAATTTTGGGTCACAACAGCCATCCATTTCCCCTGGCTGCCTGCTCTGCATTTTTGCGGGGCCATCGGGCTGGGGGGGGGGGGCTGCCTGCAGATGCCGGGGACTGTCTTGAGCACTCTCCACTGAGGCTGCGGCTCAGAGGAGGCTGGCAGGGGAAGAGCTGGAGCTCTCCTCTGCTTTGCCATTAGGAAGCCTGCCCGGAAGCCTTCAAGAAGGCTGGCTGTGTGGTGGTGCTGGCACAGATACGAGAAGGGAGAGGGAGAAGCCAAAGAGAGAGAGTGAGGCAGCCCCAGGGAGCCCGGGGGGAGTGGGCTGGCTGTTGATATGCAGGCGGGGGGGGAGGCTGCTCTGGGTGCCCCCCTGCTCTCCTCGGGCCTGTGCCCACCTGTCTCAAGGGTGCCACCTCTAGCTTGGGAAAGCCCTGGAGGTTGGGGGGGTGGAGCCTGGGGAGGGTGAGGTTTGGGGAGGGGAGAAACCTCGGTGAGCTCTTTTGCCGTCAAGTCCACCCTCCAACGCTGTCAACTTCCTCCAGGGGAACGGATCTCTGTATTCTGGAGATGATTCTGTGATTCCAGGAGATCCTCAGGTCCTGCCTGGAAGTTGGCAAGACAACATGCTGCAGCCCTCCGTGCGCTCCTCCTCCCCCAACCCCTTTGCTGAGCCCAGGACCCCAGCATCCGAGTGTGCTTCATGCCCAGGGGAGGGGGGCGACAAGCACGGGGGGATAGGACTGCACAGCGGGACTCTCGGCCAAGCCAAGCCTCAGGTCCCCGGAACAAGCACAGCAGCCGGCCTTGGGCCACCGGAGGAGTCCTCCTGTTGGCAGTGGAGATAATGGGCCACCCAGACGCTCCTTGTTCATCCGCCGATCAATGCTCTAAACACGCCCGATTGACAGATTGCCTCCGCCACACGGCCTATAAACAGAGGTGCCCTAATAGGGATGGCCTCGGCTCCTCTCCCTGGGCAGTCAGCCAGTGGTAGAACCCAACGCCTCAACGAGGTGAGGCGGGGGGGGGGGGGGTTGGCTTTCCCACAGAGCTCCTGAAACCCCCTCCTCCCCTGATTCCCCGGGGGGGGAGGGAGAAATCTGTCCCCTGCCAAGTAGGGTTGCCAACCTCCATGTGGCTGTTGGAGATCTCCCACTATTACAGCTGATCCCCAGGTGACAGAGATCAGTTCACTTGGAGACAATGGCTGCTTTGGAAGGTGGACTCTATGGCATTAAACCCCACTGAAGCCCCTCGACCTCCCCAAACCCTACCCTCCTCAGGCTCTATCCCCCCCAAATATCCAGGCATCTCTCAACCCAGAGATGGTGACTCTACTGCCAAGAGACCCCTACCTTACAAAAATTGGGTAGCAGGTAGGGTTGCCATTTCTGGGTTGGGAAATATCTGGCGATTTGGGGGGTGGAGCCTGGGGAGGATCTCAGTGGAGTATGATGCCATCAAGTCCACCCTCCAAAGCAGCCCTTTTCTCCAGGGAAACTCATCTCGGTTGTCTGGAGATTAATTGAAATAGCAACCTGGAGGTTGGCAACTATAGTAGAAGGGATTCCCTCCTCCTCCTCCTCTTCCTCCTTCTCCTCTCCCCGCCCCAGGATTCTGCTGGTGTCTTCCAAATACTTCAGAACTGGCAGAAGCCAGAGTGGCAAAATAGGGGCTGTTGGGAGGGAGAAGAGAAGAGACTGGATTTATACCCCACCCTTCACTACCCAAATGAGTCTCAGAGCAGCTTACAATCTCCTTTCCCTTCTCCTCCTCACAACAGACACCCTTTGAGGTAGGTGGGGCTGAGAGAGCTCTTTCGAGAACTGCTTGTAAGAGAACAGCTCTGAAAGAACTTGTAACTGACCTAAGGTCACACCAGCAGCTGCATGTGGAAGAGTGGGAAATCAAACCTGGTTCTCCCAGATTAGAGTCCGCGCTCCTAACCGCTATGCCAAAATGGCTTTCAAGTACATCAAGATGGGAAGGTGGTAATAAGGTGGGTTGGCTCAGCCCTCCTGGAAATGGGGTTCTCTAGGGTTGAGCTCCACAATCTGTTTTCAGTCTCCGTTCATTTTATTGCATTTGCTCAAAGCCATAGCAAAACAACAAAACAAGCCTCTCACAATATCCATAAAATGTCCATTAGAAGATTAAAATAGTTGATAAACCTTTTCAACACCAAGTCTTAACCTTTGAGCTTGTGAAAGTGTAAAACAGCTTGCAGGCCAGAGTTATTGAGCCAGCATAGGGTTTGCTTTGGCCTACCAACAAAGCGTGGATAACCACACTTTTCTAAAAGGGGCGCATGGGGGGGGGGGCGCCAGAAGGTAGCCTCGCCTAGTCTGCAAAAAAACCTGGCACCGGCCCTGGTCATCTGCACTTCTTGTGTTAGTAATGGCTGACACAGCCCCGAGCAGGACAATTATGTAGAATCCAAAAAGGGGTCTGGTAATGCATTGTAGCCAATCACCATGTCAGAGAAAAGGCACTTAAAATACTGGTTTACAGTTCCCAGGCGAAAAGCGGGAAGAATTAGACAGGAGAAGAGATACATGGGCAGGCACCAACAGTCTCCCAAGGTCAGAGCAGCTCGAAGAGCGATAAGCATGCCATGAGAAATATAACATAACATTCCACAGAAACGATGTCAAGGGTTCACTCATCCCACCTCCCGGGCAGGAGATGGCAGCATTAGCTGACATCATCATAGAAGTGCTAATGGAAAGCTGCAAATAGGAATTCATAAACAAACCACTTAACGATATTCAAACACATTCATTCCAGGTTATAGGTGTTCCCTTTTTATTGTAGGAAACTTGAACCTCCACAGATTGAATGCTGGGTAGATGTTGTCTCCAGTTATCATTATAAGCACACAGGCAGCAGGGAACTCTATTTTCAAAACACTGCATTAATCAGAATGGTTCTTTATTATAGCTTATGAATGACATTTTAACTGAATGTTCACTTATTAAAATGTACCTCTGTATTTTTGTTTCTAAAATATACCAGTTTCATGAGTTTATACTTACAGCCTTTCTGTCAGTGTATTGCTGGGTCTCCAACAAATTTGACACAAGCCCCTACATAGAAACTCCAGAATCTAATATTCCCAGCATGGCAGGCTACAGGGCTATCTTTCCATTTTCAGTAAACTTAGACAGTACCTGTGGATGGAAACTACTGGTGCTTTTGTGGAATGATCTGAGGATCTGGAACTTAATACCTCTTGACACACTTGAGATTTGCTCTGTCATCTCATCCAGGCACCAGAAATTTTGAAATAAAAATTGGCAAACTTATTATGCTGTTGCTAACATGTTTTCTTTTTTGCCAGGGATACTCAGAAGCTATGGCTGGGCTCATGTTTTCCTTGCCGATCCTGAGCAGGGAACTGGTTTTATTGTTACAAAAAAACCATTTTGGTCCAATCTGCATTGGTCTTTCCTGCTGTTGTGCCACCGACCCCACATCGTCTAACGAATTTCTGTCTGCATCTCATTTCACATCTGCTCTCATATTGCTTTGTCTCAGCAGAAGTGAAGTATCAAAGCAGAGGCCGGCAGTGTTTTTTTTTAAAAAGGACTTCTTCCACTTGGAGCGGTGGCAGGCAATGGAGACAATCAGCCAGAGGATTCCTGCCATAGCAAGAATTCTAGCAACTTTTCTCATGAGTGATTGTAACAGTAAACTCATGAGTGATTTACCTGTGATAGTGTCTACCTGCCAAGCCTGTTTGTTATTATGATGTTTCTTCATTGTTTCATCAATGTTCATTCTGATAACTCTCAATAGGAATTACGTCCATCCTTTTCTTCACTTTCTTGCTTCTTTCTCACACACCTCTGGGCTTGGGATGACACTGTTGCTGCTACTGCCACTGAGATGGGAGGGTGAGAAGAAATGAATCATTGTCCTTCTCCTGCCTCTTCTGGTGCTTCAGAAATAGTTTCTAATGCATCCACATCACATTGCTTTCTGTAGGGGGAAAAAAAAACAATGAGTCCATTGGTGAAAGTAGTGTCAGGCACCCTGATGACTTTGTTTCCAGGACACAGCAAGCACTATGCCTTGGATGCATCAGAAGCTTCTGAAGGATGGAAGTAGGGTGACTAAGCTGGTGGTACATCAAAATGTTTTTCTACTGAATTATGTCTCAAAAAGAATGTATGGTAACTTAGGAGGAGGTGCCCGTGTTAGGGTTAATAGGTCTCTTGCTTTGGCAGGTGGAGGAAAAATAGTGGGGACATGACAATTGTGTGTGTGTGTGTGTGTGTGTGTGTGTGTGTGTGTGTGTGTGTGATCAGCATGATACCAACACCATGATGTCACTTCCAGCATGACTTGGAAGTGATGATTGCATTGAAGAAGAAGAGTAGGGTTTTATACTGTACTTTTCTCTACCTTAAAGAGTCTCAACACAGCTTACAATCACCTTCCATGGGTGATGTTCTAGAATTAAATCATAGAATTTGGGGGAAATGCTAGAGTGTCATTGCTACACATGACGTCACTTCTGGGTGATAGCAGGTGACATCACTGCATTGCCAGCGATGTCACAATATCACTGGCATGGCACACTCATGGTAAATCTCATGCCAGTTACTAGTCTCAGACTGGCAACCCTAGCCAGTGTCTATGCTTACTGAATTGGCTGCCACCAATGAGAACTAGCTTTGAAGTTCAGGACAGGGTTAGATGCACAGCACAGGAATGAGCATAGACAAAGAAAGACCACTGAGGAATAAAAGAGAGAGGAGAATAGGGATGGGAGGGTGGAGAATAACATAATGAGCATGATGTTCATTCCTCATCATTCCTTGTTGTCTTCATACCCCATATAAATGGAATGAATAGCCTTTTCCCATTTATGCTGTGATGGACTGCACTTTTAAAAAGCTTAAAAGTGCTGTACAAACAACAGAAGGATTGTGAAGGGTTAATTCTTCACAAAAACAGAGCCTTGAGTGACAGGCTGCTCCAAGCAATCTGATTGGTTAGCATCAGCTGAACAGAGAAAGACTTCTGAACTGGATGCTGAAGAGAATTCAGTATGATTTCAGCTCTTGCTGAAAATAGTCAAGTACTGACAGTTTTGGAATGCAGCTGTGCCTGAGAGCAGTTTCACACAGACAGGAGAACTGGGGAAAGTTGGCAAGGATGAGTGACTAGTTAGAAAGAGACTCCCATTTGAGCCACAGAAAGGGGATAGATCTTCTAGTGAGAGAAGAATTTCCCTACCCAGTCAGAAACGAAGTTAGCTCTGAAGAGTACAGAGATCCCTGGTCTGGTGTGGTTAGAAACTGCCTGTAAAGATCTTAAGAGTCAGTTAAAAACTCAAGACAAGTACTGGTGTTTCAAGAGAAGGGGTTTGGGTACTGGAAAGAGTGTACCATCCTTCTGGAAACTAAGAGTCAGTGAATAATTCCAAGAAAGTGTGCTGGAGTGTTTGGAAAACACTGGAACAAAAGCCTCTAACATAAAGTTTTAAGTCACTGCGAAAAGCTTAAGGAACTCTCATTAGCCTGAAGCATAAGAACCAGGGCTATTTTGGGGCAGGAACACACAGGAACAGAGTTCCGGCTGGCTTCCAAGTTGGCCAAGCCTACAGCCTCCCCCCCCCCCAAATTCCCCAGGTGCCTCACAAGCCGCGGGGCACCTGGGGAAGCCAAACTGATCCAGAGAGGGGAGGCAATTTAAACTGCCTCCCCTCCTCGGGTTCCCCAGGCAGCTGCGGGGCACCTGGGGAAGCTGATCCAGAAACTGCCTTCCTTCCCTAGGGTTCCCCATGCACCCCGAAAGCCGCAGGGCACCTGGGGAAGCCGATCCTGGGAGGGAGCTGAGCTGTCAGGGATGTGGCCTAATATAATCATGAGTTTCTGCTGTTGGGTGTGGTCTATTATGCTAATGAGTTCCTGCTGGGCTTTTTCTACAAAAAAAGCCCTGATAAGAACTAAAGTCTGTGCATGCAGTGCTTTTACCTCAGAAATTTCAGCCCCTGATTTCCCCTGACCTTTCCCCTCTACATTTTGTTAATTTGGAATATAGAAATATCTCGAGTGCCATTAAAGTTAAAGGGAGCTCCCAATCCTTCCCTCAGGTTCCTAGGCTGAGCAAACAGCCAAAATATTATACTTTGACAGGGTGAGAAAGCCAGAGTTCTTTAGGAAAGAAGAAAACACATTACTAGGCCAGCTCAGTCAGACAGGGAAAGAAAAATGGAGAGAAAATCTTGCCTCTAAAGGAGGGAAGTTGGAAAGCATCATATATGCTTTCATTCATTTGGAAATAAATGGACATTTCTATAACACATGCATAGACTCAGTAACTTAAGGCCCAATCTGCATCTAGCATTTGCTCCATTGTTTTACCAAACCCATACTGGAACAGAAAAATATGTGGCTTAAAACCACATTGAAATACCCCAGGCCAACACTGTACTGCAGAGTCACCCCTGAACAGCCATAAAATGGCCATAAATCTATGCAGGCAGTACCATAAAACCAAGAGATCAAACGAAGTGAAAGCGGCATGCAGTCTGGACACTGCCATAAAATCCAACAATCAATCAAAGTGAAAGTGGCATGCAATGCAGAGGGGAATTTCTGTTCCAACATGGGTTTGACAAAACAGCAGAGCAAATACTAGAAGATGCAGATTGGGCCCATGACACTAGTGAGACTTTTCCTCAGTTAAAATTAAGTGCGTGCCTTCATATTTCTTGTGATATGCATCTTTTGGGGGAGTTTTCAGTGAAACTGGATTTTTTGTCCAAAGTTGCTGGAAGCTGGAATCTTGAATGATTGCAAAATAAGGAGTCAGCAAGAACAGGCCTGGTGCTGATTCAGCAGCTTATAGAAGAGTTGGTGCTGTCCCTCTCTCTTTTTTCTAACACTACAGATATAATGATTTGTAGCCTTACAACCACTCAGTGACAAATCTTTGAGAAAATGAAGCTCGTCCTTTTGACAGTTAATATTGGAGAGTATTTTAGTGCTCAAATAGATTAACTTTTTATGCAGTTGGGAAATGGAGTGGAAGCTACAAAATCAAAAAGCAGCATCTAGAAAACTGAGTCCATGGGAATGAGGGGAACATTATGAATCACTTGATTTATTCATAGAATAAGCTTACCTAAGCTTCTGTTGCAAGTTGTTGGTACTACAGATGCACTACTGACATTCCACAGTGGCTCTTTGTATAGCTGAAGAGGTCCATACAGAACAGGAGTTTTAGGGGATTGGGTAGGATAATATCAAAGGAAGATCTGCAATCTTTATCGAAGCTTCCAAAAGAAGATTTATACTAGCACTGGAGGCTGGCAGGCATGTTTGTGTGTGTGTGTGTGTGTGTGTGTGTTTGGGCATGTCCTACTGGTAGGTCAAGAGTTGTTACCATTTGTTACTGGAAAATATCTTGAATTAATAGGGGGAAAAGTTGGCTGAGGAAGCAAGATGACCTTGTAACTCATATGTGTGCTCCTGATATTTATATCTACAGGAAAATATTATTTCTTGTTAGGTCTCAGGTGCTTGTTTCATTTCTGAAGCAGAAAGCTGAAATTGTAGAGGAAGCCTTTCACCTAAGGCTGGCTCGTTTTTATAAAAAATCTGCCTTTCTCCCTGTCAGCAACAGGAAGAATATTGTGAAAGCTGTCACCAAAAATGCATTCATGTGGAAGGTATTTCATTTTGCTACAACATGCTGTGCACTGACTTCCAGTGTGTTTTTCCTCAGCTGGAAAAGGCAGACAGTGTCTCTCGCATCCCCCAGTGGTTTTGTCAGCGCTTGGTTCCTACACCAGTTGTGGTGCTTTGGAAAGGAAGGGAGGATTCCTTTGCACCCACATTCTGGCTGCTGGAACAACTGTGACCTCAGGTTTCCCGATTATGGTCACAACAGAGATTCTGCTTTAAATTACTGTCGGTGGTAATTAATATTACATGATAAGTAACTTATGTGGAACAGCTCCCAGTTTCCTACATGCTAGCAGGAATACTTGGAAAGTTTATTCTGGTGCAGAGAAAAGTTGCAGCATACTAAAAGAACAATCCTCCTCAGGTCTATTCAGTGGAGTTTACTTCTAGGAAAGTGTATGGAGGATTGCACTGAGAAAAAACTTATTATGCTGATTACACATGAAAACAAATACATGTGACTAGGGGCAATAGCACAGCTGAGGTTACAAAGCTAGGGTATCCCAAGCTAGGGTTGCCAGCAGGCATAGAGAAAAGTATCCTCTCCCTTAATGTGTGGAAATGGACAAAGGAGCAGAAGTTTTGCAGGGCATGGAAGTAAATAACATCATCTGATGAATTAACCTGTTAAAGGGCTGGAACATTTTTTTAATCCAGGCAGCTGGCAACCCTAGCTGCACACATAGGTCTTGGTACCTGTAACAGCCCTTTGAAAGAGCAGCAGATGGACAGATGTGTGGGACAATCTTTGAGACAAAATAACTGGATTGGCACATTCAGGAACTTTCAGTCAAAACCATCCAAATATGATTATTGTCTAAATGGAGCCCTGCCAACTTTGTCTGGGTGGGTCACAGCACCAGATTCAAAAGAGAGGAAGCAGGAGGTCCTTAATAAAATATACCCCCCCCCATTCCCTCCAAGTTTAGCCTCACTTGCTCATTCTCAAAAACTACACTCCTAACTCTGTTCTTACAAGGAGCTATACAAATCATTTATACAATTTTGGAGTCATTGGGACCCAGATTATGACAGCACGTGTGTAACCAACAAACTCCTATCCCTGCATAACTATGTTAGCAACGCCCTAAGGGTGCTGAGATTCTTTGGCTTGCGTGGCTAGCCGATAAACCACACAGTGAAAATGATTATCCAGGCAGTAAAGGGTAATAAAAGTATTTTATTCGAATAAGGAGCACACCTCACAGCTAGAATTCAGTGTGGGTGTTCAGTGAGCAAATACAGAAAGCAGATTTACATACTCTTCTGGCTCCTCCTCACTTCACATAATCAGTGACATCATTCAGGCATGCTCAGTTCAGATCCTTTTGTTTAAGAGTCCATCAATCACATATTTGGCACATGGGTTGTGACTTGGCTACTTTTCATTTCCCCCACAATGCAGGTGAAGTACTCATCCTGCTCATTATATTTGATTTACAATTCTGTTTACTTCTTTTGGCTTTAATCCCAGACTCTTTTAACCTTTGAATGAACTCTTCATCCTCAGTACAAAATCCTATCAGTCTTGTGGCTTCATTAGCTCCTCCATCAATACAGCATATATAAAGGCATAACAGCATTCATAATACATATTATTTCTATTGAAAATGCATGTCTGATACATTTGATTATGAAACATAGTATTTTAAATATTTTTAACTTTCTATAAGCACTTTTTAATCTTGCAAAGTGATCTATATCATAAAGCTTTTATAAATATATGGATTTATATATTATTCTTCATTTTTGGTCCATCAGGGAATTTTACAGAATATTTTTGATATTTTTAAAAGCTTATTCAAGTGTTTAATGTGCAAAACATACCAGTTTACTTTAACCAGCAAGAGACACATTCTACATTACAAATTCTGCATTAAAAAGGGTGCAGGTGGATCTTACATCATGACTCTTGGCACCAGTTAAAGGGTCAATTAACTGGTGCCAAGAGTCATGATTTAAGATCCACCTGCACCCTTTTTAATGAGCAAATGTGCATGATCCCTTCCTGTGACCTCATCTGGTCATTAGTAGCTTGGTACTCCTTAACTAACTTCAAAGCACACAATTAGTTTCTTTGGCTGACCTGCCCATGATCATTTTGGCTAGGTTCTCTATTCATCTGGTTAGTTCTGAGTGTATAATTTCTCTTTAGGCAAAAAGTCTTTTTGCCCTAAGCGCAATAACTTTCTTAAAATTGCTAAAGATGTTGCTTTTACAAACATCTTAATGATTTCTCTTTTAAAACCGCCTGACTATCCCAGGGCCGAAGGAGGCCCGCTTGGCGGCAACAAGGGCCAGAGCATTTTCTGTGGCGGCCCCTTACTGGTGGAATGAGCTCCCGGATAACATCAAGGCCCTGCGGGATTTATTGCAATTCCGCAGGGCCTGTAAAACGGAGCTCTTCCACCAGGCTTACAAATAGGGGTCGCCCACAGTATATACATCGAGCCCGGCCTGATTCTTTAGCCGTCAATGCCTGAATGCTGTTCTGATATCTGTACTAAAACACCGTCATCTATGCAATTGTGCAAGGTTGTTTTTATGTTATTTAAATTTTTTTTAAAGTAATGTATTGCGCCTAACGGCTGTTGTTAGCCGCCCTGAGCCCGCCATACGGCGAGGAGGGCGGGATATAAATTTCAACAAATAAAAATAAATAAATAAAACACACAATCAGATCAAGAGAAGGAATTTCTCTCTATTGCAATATATAGCTGTCCTTTTTCACTCAGTTAGGCTCTTCCTTTTGATGTACAAGATGGAACAATTAGCAGTGGTGCAGGCTTTCCCAATTAGCACTAAACCTATTCAATTTGTCTCTCTGTTATTCCAGTTAGAAATGCAACCATAGTCTTTTCTTCTTTAAGTTGCAACAGATCGAAACCTAAAAAATACAGTCATATTCTGGGCTTCCCTAAAGCTCACAAACCACTATAATAAACATAACCTTTCATTCTCAACTATAGGCATACAGATATTTACTGAGCTTATTGTCTATAGAAAATACAATTACACTTTATTTAACCTTATTAATTTTGGTATCCTCTAAGGATTTTAAGGGTGTAAAAACAGCTTGACCAATTAGTTGCTAGGTCCTTTTGACGTAAAGGAAGAATCATCCATCTAACTTGACAACCAATTATCCTTGTGCTTTTTCTGTTGTTCTTATTACTTAATCAAAAAGTCAAAAATAGCATATAGGTATTGCTTATTGATATGTTAAAAGCACTAATAGATCAATATTGATACATTAAAACATGAGAGAAAGAGCAGCACTATAATTTTCCCATATAGAATTAAAAATTACAATTGGAGTTCTGAGTTCCCTTTGAGGTAGAAAAGTTCTATAAATCTTCCCTTTTGACAGGTCTTAGTTCAATTAAAAGATGACATAATAACACCTGTTCACTTAAAACTCAAAATCCTTCTAGTTAGGAAAAACTTCCTGTCAATTAAAAAAGATTTAAACCACCTGGCATTATACAGTATAGACAGTACATAGTGGTTTACAAACAGGCTGTCAACCCTCTAGGAAATTCGCAACGATTTCCCCCCAAAATTTCCTAAAAATCTACAATAATCAATTAAAAAAATCACTTGAACCCCTGAAATGTCTCCTACAATTACACTAAAGTTTGAATCCAGTGGCACGTTTAAGACCAAAATTTTTTTTATTCATGGTTTGCTTTCATGTGCACACGCTTCTTCAGACATAATGAAATGGAAATAGAAATAGCAGTCATACATATAGAGGGTGGGCAGTGAATTAGCATGCATAATAATGAAGATGTTTTTAACAGATCAAAAGAATAATAAGCTTAGTTTATGCCTATCTTCTGTTTGGGTTCATCTGGGGGGGGGGGGGGGAAACCGAGCCAAGGTAATAAATATGTCAGAATTGGAGACTGATATATCTTTAATTGTGTCTGAAGGAGTGTGCTGGACTCAAACTTTGTTCCGCTGCTTCAGACCAACACAGCTACCCACCAAAATGAGAGCATTTAACTGCTTTTTTTTTTTTTTAAATATAGAACAAAAATGTTCCGAAAGAACATTTGTGCAGTTCAAAAACTGAAGTAATATAAAAGCCATATTATGTTAACTGAGGTAAAAAGTGACCGTAACAGTGTGAGAACTAAAACAAGTAGTCCAGGATCCTCTAAAACTAAAAGAGGTCTTATTATCATAGCAGGCTATTCTGTGCCTCTCAAGACAACAGAAACACTCTTGGCCTTCAGGAAGAAAAGTTTCTATCTGTTTGCCTCAATTGCCTGACTTCCCTACTCCAGAGGCTTGCAGCCTGTAGCAATATGGAAAAGCAGTGTGCAGCCCGTAGCAATATGGAAAAGAGGCTTGCAGCCTGTAGCAATATGTTGTAGTTCTTCAGAGGGTCCAGGAATTAGAAAGACTAATTCCCACTTTCTGTTTCACCTCAATTGAGTGTAGGATTCCAATGTGCCCATTTATGATGGGAGACCTCCAGGTAGTTGTGCCCGCCTTGCCCGCTGATATGCACCTGGTCAGCAGGTAGAAACTGGGGGCAAAGCGGGGGGAATTATCCTCCTGGGGAGAAAAAAATTAAAAGAAAAGTAAGGCCTCATCTACTTACAGGAAGTTCTGATCATATAGGTTCTGGCAATTCATAGTAACCCAGGTAACTCTAGGAACTGGCCAGAAAAGTATGGTCAGAACTTACTGTAAGTAGATGAGGCATTTTTTTAAAAAAAAATCTCTCATGATGCTGCCCCCCCAACCCTCCTGCACTTGCCAGACAGTGCCTGGCAACTCTAACTGAGTGAGAAAAGGTGTCTGGGAGTGGTAGCCTGGCTCCTGTACTTACTGCAGCTTGATGGCCTGACAAACCATCCGATCCTGGGTCCCTTGGAGGCCAGAACTGCACTGCAGCCTCCACACCCACTGCAGAGGCTAGATGCAGCCATTGCCAGTTCTATGGTGGCTCCGCATAGAAGCCAGCTTCATAGGCCCAGATTGTGCCAAGGAGCCACTCTGTCAGCCTCAACAGTATGCCAGAACAGCCCTGCCTTGCTGTGCTGGAACAGCCCAGCTTTGCCCTGCCCAGGAGGAGCTGAGCTGTCTCAGTCAGCAGCTGGCAGGATCTCACCTTCTCCAGGGCCAGTGAATCCAGGAGGGCTGGCTTGGGATAGGCTGGGAGAGGGCAAGGCAGAAGGGGAGAAAACTCAATTTTGGAGGATGCCTTGATTGCCTAGCAGGAGTCTGCCCTGAGCTGGAAGGCACTGGGGAAGACTGGAGTAAGCCTGCCTCCAGAAAGCTCATTATTAGGCAGGCCAAGGTGGGGCTGGAGAGGAAGGACTGCTAGGACAGGAAGGTAGCTGGAAAGAAGGCCTATGTGTGCCGTGAACCTCTTTGTATTCTGAGAGCCATGCCAGTGCCCACAGGGAAAAATAAGTCCTGGAAGGTGTGGCAGCCCTAGACCCCAGTCTGGGGGAAGAAGAATCAGACAAAAGGCGAGGGTTGCCAGGTACCTGCTATTGGCAGAGTAGCAGCAGGCATGACAAAAAACAAAGTTGAAAAAATGGCATCAGTGTAAAATCATAGAGTTTTTGGCAAATCATGGAGAGGCATGATTTCACTTCAGGGTTTTCTCTGGAAGTGACAAAACACTGTCATACCAGCACCCCAACTATCCCTGCCCCTATGGTTTCTAGGGTTGTCAGCTCCAGGATGGTAAATTCGGGAGATTTGGAGGGTTGTAAAAAGGCAGTATACTGTGAGAAAAATTAAAAAGAAAAATAAAGCCTTTTCTGCTTACAGGAAGTTTTGACTGTATTGTTCCCAGCAATTTCTAGAGCTACCTGGAAGTGACAAAGATTACTATAGTGTTTCTAGTGATTCCTAGAGCTACACTTTTCACTTCCAGAGAGCCCTAGTAATCAATAACTTAGGGTTGCCAGGTCATATCGCTGTGGGATTTTCCGGGAGTGGGAAGGGGTGTCTCAATATTCATACATAAATAGGAAGTGACATAGGCATGTCAGGGACGTCAGGGGGTGACACTCGGTTTTTGGGCAAAACTCTATGGTTACCATAGAGTTTTGCCCAGAATACCAGAGTGTTGCTGCACAATGTCCCTGGTGTGATGGTGTCATTTCTGTGTGATGTCATCACACTGGGGACATTGCACCAAGTGGTGGCTGTTGGGGGCAAGGTTTCTCCCTGCTGGCCACCTGGCCAGTGGTGAGCAGAAGCTTGCCAAATTGGGGGATCCCCTGCTCCCACCTGGGGGCTGGCCACCCTACTCCCACTATAAGTAGCCAGTGGGAAGCCTGTGGAGGATGGGGTTTGGGGAGGGGAAGGGCCTCACTGGAGTCTACCCTCCAAAACAGCCATTTCCTCCAGGGGAACTGCTCTTTGTTGTCTGGAGATCAATTGTAATTCCAGGAGCCTTATGCCAGGAACCAGGAAGTCTGTGGTTCTCACCTCCACCATGGAGTGCCCCCCTTACCAGATTTTAGGCAAGACCTGCTTTCTTTTGTCCTCAGTTGCATATCTGCTGTACAGGGTGCTTTACATTCTTTAAACTGCTACTACTTCTTGTGCTATGGCTTTCTTTTATGGCTATAATTTGCATCTTTTTTTTTCTTTCAAAGTACTCACAAATTGCATCCGATAAAAGACTGGACTCTGCTTGAAAAGAAAAAATCCATAAATTACATACATGGATGCAAATTATACTTCACAACTGATGTGAGATGCATTTTTATTGACTTCACATAGTTTGGTTCCAAAAACACCATAAAAACAGCCCTGGCTTTCCTCTCTTTGTCACTGTGTAAGGAAACAGATTGATTAAACCAAACCCTGATTGAAAATGGGCGTATATAAGATGCTGGAAAAGTTGTTTGCAGTAAATAATTCAATACATGAAGCTTGACCTCTCCCTCCCTTCCACATTGCCCACAAGCAGGGTCTGGTTACCCCAGACATATTTGTTAGAATTGCCAGCTATATTTTGCTGTAATGTCTATGGCATTTCACAGCCTGGCCAAAAATAATTTGCTGTAGGTATTTTGTGCACTAAAGTAGAAATGAGAACTTTGGCCTTTGGATGTGATTGGCCATATAAATCTTATGGGTTTCTTTTCCCCTGTTGCTAAACAGAAGGTAGTTCTTATCACTAGGAAGAAAACAGGCACCAAGAGCAAATTTAGACCATTTAAGATGAGTTAGACATTTACAAGACAGGTCACCATAACAAGGTGTGTTAAGAGATTCCAAAATATCAAAGCATCCTTTATTTGGGAAGTTCACATTAATTCAACACGACAAAATGTCTGTGTAGTCTTTCCAGGAACAGGCTGCAAGTGGGAGGGAAGGAGGGAAAGCTGAATATGGAGGGAGAAAAAAAGTAGGCTGGCTTGGCTGGTGAGTGTAGGGTTGTCAACCTCCAGGTGGGGCCTGGAGTTCTTGAATTACAACTGATTTCCAGACTACAAAGATTAGTTCCCCTAGAGAAAGTGACAGGTTCGTAGGGCAGACTCAGTGGTATCACATCATTGCTGAGGTCCCTTCCCTCCCCAGCTTCCTTCCTCCTGAGACTCTGTCCCACATCTCCAGGAATTTCCCAAACTAGAGAGAGAGAAAGAAAGAGAGAGAGACCAATCAGAGAGTGGGGGGTGCAAGTAGGCAGCAGTCTGGCAGCCTCATAGAAATCAATGGGGGAGCACATTTCCTCCCCTTTTGACCCACTTAGGGGTCAAATTTCTAAAAATCCATTCTTAGTGAGCACCTACGCCATGGTAGGAGTGCTCTCCCCGAATTTGGTGTTTCTAGGTCCAGCAGTTTGGCCTGGGCATTGATTTTATGGTGAGATGACTTTCTTTTATATATATAGACTAGGAATAAGGCCCGTTGTGGAAATAAATACAATGGGCTCTAGAAAGGCTCTGGGAGAGTGCCAAGGCCTTGGGCACTCAACGTCAATTTGCTGTGGCAACCTCAGCAGGGTATAAAGACACAGAGTCCACCATTTTCTTCATGGGAACTGAGATTGGCAACAGTGGTTCCCCAACAAGGAGTAGCTGGTTTGGACGGCAGAGTCCATGGCATTCTACCTGTCTGAGGCCCCACCCCTCCTCAAACCTCACCCTCTTCAGGCTCCATCCCTCAAATCTCCAGGAATTCCCCACTTGGAGTTGGCAACCCTATCTCCTTCCCAGCCAAGCATCAACCTACCTTTATTTTCCCCTCACTGTTCAGCTTTCCATCTCCCCCCCCCCCACCTGCAGCCTCTACCGTGCTCTGAAGCCCTGTCTGCCATGTCACATTGGCTGTCATGGGGGGCATCTCAGCAGGGTATAAGGACACAGAGTCCACTGTTTTCTCCATGGGAACTGATCAATGCCATCTGGAAAGCAACTGTAATTCTGAGTGATATCCAGCCCTAACCTGGAGATTAGCAACAATGGTTTCCTCGGCCAGGAGGGTGGGATAGAAATTTAAATAAATAAATTTCCCAGGAGGAAAAGTAGTCTTTCTATGCAATGGGGACCAAAGCAGCTTACATCATTCTCCTCTCCCCCCTTTTGACTTGCACAACAATCCTGTGAGGTAGGTTAGGCTGAAAGTCTGTGACTGGTTCAAAATCACCCACTCAACTTCTACAGCAAGAACTAGAATCTAGCAGATCCTGCTCTGAAGCACTGATTGCCACACGTAGGGTACCCAACCTCCAGGTAGAGCCTGAAGATCGCCAGGTATCACAACTGAACTCCAGACAACTGGTCTCTCCTGTCCAGTGAAAATAACTGCTTTGGAGGGTGGACTTGATGGCATTCTGTTCAGCTGAGGCCTCTCCCCTCCCCAAACCCTGGCTTCCAGAGACTCTACCAGAAAATCTCCAGGAATCTCCCTTCCTGCAAAAGAGTTTCCTTCCTTTGTCTGAACCAGGCTTGGTTGCCTACTGTTGCAAAACGGGCTCCAGTTTGCAACTCAGCTGTTCGCCTCCCTCCCCCGTCCTGTGGGCATATCTCACTCCTTAAATTCCCTGCCATCAGTCACTGAACTGTCACTGCCTTTTTAGAGGGCCCCTGTGGCGAAATCTCCCTATTTGGAGACGGAATCCTCAATCTTTGGGGGATCCCTGGAAAGTTGGCAACCGAAGGGCCTGGCCTTTTCTTGCTTCCTTGGGCTACCCCCTCCCATTGGTATTGTGCAGAGCAGGGGAGACTATGCACAACACAGATTATTAGCCCAAGTAAAAGATTTTTTTTTTTACTATTTACACAATTATGGAGCGCATACACACACACACACTAAATGAATAAGGCACAACTGTAGGAGTAAGCACATACTATGAACCAACAGGGCATAAATCAACTGGGGTTAAACACAATCCTCCCTGAATGAGCTGGAGTCTGTATTGATGGTGCCCCACCCCTTGGGACAGTCCCTCTGTTCCTGCACTTTTTGGCCTTGGGGCCGCTGGGAACTGTAGTCCAACAGATGAGGAAGCCTCATTCAACCCAGTTAGTGATACCCCTGCAGGCCCATTTGAACCTTATGGGGGAAGATTTTAAAGAAATCACAGATAGCAGCCATCTTATAAACACAGGTAACTGCCATTTCTTTACACCCAGAGGTCCTTTGGGGCCGGAGCGAGGCAGAGCAAAGCTCCGCCAGCTCAGGAGTGGCCACTAGGGCAGCCACGGGCTGAATCAGATTCTCTGATCTGATTCGGCCAGCTGCTGAATTGCCGCCAAAATTTGGCAGCAATTTTAAAAGCAACTGGAGGGGAGGGGGTTTAAGGGAGAGGCTCCAAACTTGCAGGGTAGCTGCTGGGGCCTCTCCTCAATATACCCACCAAGTTTCAAGAAGATTGGACCAGGGGGTCCAATTCTACGGGCCCCTAAACAGGTTGCCTCCATCCCCTCCATTGTTCTCTATGGTAGGAAAAAAGTAACACTTTTTCCCACCATAGAGAACAATGGAGGGGATGGGACAACCTGTTTGGGGGCCCATAGAATTGGACCCCATGGTCCAATCTTCTTGAAACTTGATGGGTATTTCGAGGAGAGGCCCCAGCAGCTACACTGCAAGTTTGGAGCCTCTCCCTCAAACCCCTTTTCCTCCAGCCCCTCATATACCCTATGAGTTTTTGCCATTGATTTCAATGGCTCATAGGGTATAATGGGGCTGAAACTGACATTCCCTTTCTGACACACTTCCAGTGATGTCAGGAGACGTGGCATATGCTAATGAGTTATGCTAATGAGTTATGCTAATGAGCTCCTGCACCTCGTTTTCTACGAAAGGACCCGTTTACACCTACCACCTGGAGTTTGGCAATCCTAGGGGGAAAGTCAGCCGCACAGCAGGAGGTTGAAGGGAATGATTTGATGGTTGCTGGCTCACCTCGTTAGCCAGCCAGCCATGGTGGAGCTTAGAAGGAGAGAGAGCTGTTTTCTGACAGTTTATTCTGACTGAAAAGTCAGTGGGTGGGGGTGAGGGGGTTATGCTGATTGTCCATTGTCTTTTCACTGACAGAAGCAGGCCACTGAGGGGACAGTTAGACCCACCTGGCAGTGGGCGGAGGAGAAGAGTGGACCCAGCACCCAGACGGTCCTTCCCTTTCGCTGGCTCCCTCCAGACTGAGGCCAGGACGCTGGCCGGTGGCTCTGTGGGCGGGACTGAGGCAAAGCAGGGAGAGAATGCAGCCAATGGCCAGGGGCCCCCTTTTGAGTGGCAGTCCATCCAGCCTACTGATTTTGGCGCCCCATGGAATCTTGCCCTTTGGAATGTTAAAACGGCTTTATATAATAGGAAAGGTGAGAGAGACAATCATGCATATGCCTCATCTATAGGTGCTAATCAAAAGCCTGAGTCCACTATGGTTAAGCTAGCCATATCACGAATGCTCTCTCTAAGCTGTGGAGTTTTGTGAGCAAAAATTCTACTTTGTGAGCTACTGGCATTAAAGCTGTGAGTGAACAAATTGGATACTGCATAAATTAGTTTGCTCTGGAGCCATCCTTCCTGAGCTAAGACAAAAATGTGAGAGCTGGAGGCTAAAAAAACTGTGAGCTAGCTCACACTAACTCGGCTTAGAGGGAACACTGCATATCACACAAATTTATGATTACTGTGTTTAAGGTTTTTGGAAAGTATTGCATTTAATTTCCCAGTTTTGCAAATTTACCAGAATTTTTTGTTTATCTAAGATTGGCTACTAAGCCAGCAATCTCTGCTCATTCAAAGGAAACAAAAAACTTTGCAGTGTATTTGAGTAAGCACAAACACTGACATTACAGCATTTTGATCATTCTCTGATGATCAAAACACATGGCCTTTAGTCACAGTGAATCCTAAGCCATGTTATGGGCTCCACAGCTGCTGCACTGTCAACTTCCTTAAGGACCATGTCTATAATTGGCTGAGGAGTTGTATTGAAAACCATCTGCAGAAGATGCCAGTTTGTCTGTTTCATTAACTTTCAATGCATGGTAGATATGGAAAAATATTCCTACAGTTTCACTGGGTCTAGGAGTTCTGAAGAGGCAGACATCCAGGAATGAGTGACCCAGCCAATCAGTAAGACCAGAGTCAGGAAAGAAGAATATGGCTGTTTAACCACAGTTTCAGGGGGAAGGTTCACTGAGGTGCCATGGATTGCTGGGGTCTTTTAAAGTCTTGTGGACCCAGAAGCTACACTAGTTGGTGTCTCATTTTAAATTCCCATCTCCTGGAGCTATGACAGGGTTGTTCATGGAACTACCATGTTCCAGCCCGTCCATCCAGAGGGAACTGCCCTATTTTTTTCTATTTGGGTGCTCCCTGTAGCCTGTAACTTTTTTTAAAAAAAAAGTTGTTGGCTGACAACTGCGGCAGAACTGGATGACGTCTCTATCAAGTCAGGGGTTAGAAGTCCGGAGACAGATTATCACACCGCACTGATGTTTTTAAGCCTAATCACTGAGCTCTGCCTGGCATTAACATCTCCAAGGATTCAGTAGCAATCTACTTGTTGTGATAAATACATGTCTCCCTTGTTGAAGCATATCTGATGAATGAATCATCTGAAAGTATATTAAGCCTTTGAACTTCTCCTTCGCGTGCTGGAATAATGAGCTCATTCTTCAAAATACTCATGTACTGCAGTTACAGAAAATGTTTGCCAGTTTTGCTGCTAGAAAAAAAGGATTATCTTGTGTACATCTAAAATCCACTTTAAAATTCCAAAGTACATTTATAGTGGGAAGTGGCTCACCTCAAGTTGTCAAAACCAAATAGCTTCCTTGGACTCAGGGGAAAAAAAGTTCTTAAGGGTTTGTTCTGTTGAGTTCATACCAAAATATTCAATCTTTACTCCAGGGAGGCTCTAAACCACAGGGGAAGAAATGTCAGGAGCTATTTATTGCACAGATAGACCCTATACATTGCACAGGTAAACCATACACTGAACATGATTCAGCAGTGTGATGGGGTAGCTAAAAAGGCAAATGTGATTTTGGGCTGTATCAACAAGAGTACAGTGTCCAGATCACGTGAAGTGATGGTATTGCTTGACTCTGCTCTGGTTAAACCTCACCTAGACTATTGTGTTCCGTTTGGGGCACCACAATTGAAGAAGGATATAGACAAGCTGGAATGTGTCCAGAGGAGGGCAACGAAGATGGTGAGGGGTCTGGAGACCAAGTCCAATGAAAAAATGTTGAAAGAGCTGGGTATGTTTAGCCTGGAAAGGAGACGACTGAGAGGTGATATGATAACCTTCTTCAAGTACTTGAAGGACTGTCATATAGAGGAGCTGTGGAGTTGTTTTCGGTTGCCCCAGAAGGTCGGACTAGAACAAATCGGTTGAAATGAAATCAGAAGAGTTTTCAGCTAAACATTAGAGAGAACTTCCTGACAGTTAGAGCAGTTCCTTAGTGGAACAGTCTTCCTTGGGAGGTGGTGGACTCTCCTTCTTTGGAGGTTTTCAAACAGAAACTAGATAGCCATCTGACAGCAATGCTGACTGTGTGAACTTTGGCAGATCATGAGAGGGAGGGCAGGGAGAGTTGCACCAGTCCTTAGTTGTCATGGCCATTTCTTACATGCCCAAGGAAATTTAGATTCTCACTTTGGGGTCAGGCAGCAATTTTCTCCAGACCAGTTTGGGCAGGGATCCAGGAGGATTTTTTTGCATCTTCTGGGCATGGAGCAGGGATCACTGGGAGTGTGGGGGGGAGGTAGTTGTGAATTTCTTGCATTGTGCAGGGGGTTGGAATAGATGACCCTGAAGTTCCATTCCAACTCTATGATTCTCATTCAGATCTGCTGCCACTCCTCACTGGCTAAGGGACTGGGGAGGTCTGCCGTGTCCTTTAATAGATAGAGATTCCTTGAATCATTTGGTACTCAGTACCGTGTGCCACTGGGAGGAAGGTGGCATGGTATAGCCTGATCTTATCAGATCTTGGAGGCTAAGCAGGGTCAGTACTTGGATGAAGGACCACTAAGGAAGACTTTGCAGAGGAAGGCAGTGACAATCCATCTCTGCTTCTCACTTGTCTTAAAAGCCTCTTACTGACATCCCCATTAGTTGGTTACACTTATGTACTCAACATTCATTTTACTGCATTAGCACAAAGCTGTAGCAAAACAGCAGAAAACAAAACAAAGCAAGGCAATCATAATATCAAGTAAAATCTGTAAATTATCCATTAGAAGATTAAACTAGATGATAAGCATTTAAAACATAAACTTTGATAGCTAAAAGAATCAAAATGAACAATAACTTACTTTTCCTATAGTAAAAAAGAGTGATCCAGTGTATAGCTAGTGAACTATTCATTGACCAAACTTGCATCAGAGAATTTTGACTGTATCTTTATAACCAGGGCCACAAACTTAGCTAGTTGCAGTGTTACTCATTTGTCTTTATCTGCAAGTAACATCACCAGTTTTTTTCTGGTGCAACCTCCCTGAGCACTGTGCTAAAATATTCCCAAAGTATCTTTCACAGTCTACTGCAAATCTTGGGCACCAAAGAATCACATGAACCATGTCATCAATGGACCTATGATCGGAGGAGCAGACTCATTCATTATATGGGGTCTCATTATAATGATCCAGCCCCTTACTGGGATCCCCATAAATCAGTTGTGACTTGATGGCACTTAGGTACATTCTTTGTCGTATTGGTTGTTTTAATTAATAACCAGGGAAAAGACTGGATGTAATACCCTTACGAAGCTAGGAAATCTCTGGAAGAACTTGGATCCATGACCATGAGAAGACTATGACAGGAGCCTTAGAAATAACAGACACTGATGCTAAAAAGGCCCAGTGGTCTGGTGAGCTCATATACTTCTAATTAGTTTTTACAGAATGTGTAGTTTAGTATAAAGCCTGAGAAAGTCTAGTTTACTTATGATATTGTTACATAATGGCTAAGGTAGTGGGATGTATGAACACTATTAAAGAAGCCAAGAGCTACCTTGAAGATTCTATACAAACAGGACTACTGGACTTCTTCCCCTAAAAGTCTATGTCTGATTAATGGACTTGGTTTTTAGGCAGCCCATCTACACTCTGGTCCTTTCTGCACTAGACCTTAAATCTTGGCTCAGCCCTGTCCCCAGACTTGCATTCTACACTACACACGATTTCATCCCTGTAATGATCTGAGGGCATTTTTTGTTTCCAAATTAAATTGAGGTCACCCCAGTTTCACCCCACACTTGTCCCGGGATAAACAGATGCTGTTATAGCCAGGGATAAATGCAAGGTATTGTGTTGCGAGTTGAACTCTGATAAAACCAGGGATGAGATCCAAGTGCGGAAAGGACCTTTATTTAATTGGATTGAGAATTTCTAAGGATCCTACTTCACTTATCCTCTCTCTACACCCAAGACTAGGATCTTCCTGTGGCCCTTTGATTCTTTCCCTCCACCTCTTTCTCTAAGCTTTGACAACCTTGGGTCAGGCTGCAGTTTTCACCTACCCACATCCTTCTGAATGCTGGTTTAAATTCAAGCAGTGTTCAGCTGGAATCTAGGTAAGGCAGGATGGTAACTCAGGAAGAACACATGAGCCTCCTTTTCTCCATGGTCCAATCTGCATTGGTCTTTTCCACTGTTGTGCCAACGATCTCACATCATCTCACAAATTTCTGTCTGCATTTCATGCTGCATTTAATCTTTTATTGTTTCATCTTCGGCTGTCTACATCATTTTATTGCCATTTAGTGGTGACTCCGAGGTCACTATGGCATCTCACTGCCGTATGTGGATTTGGTTTTAAGGCAGTACAATTGCTCCTCCCCACCCTCAAGCCGTTGTGAGCAAAAAGCAGACAACTGAAGCCGAATTCTCTCTCCCCCCCCCCCCATTTTTTTCTACGGAGATACACAAATTGTCACAAAGGAAACAAGTTAGCTGAAAATTCAGTTGTCTGCATTTAAAAACAGCCAGGGAACATTTTTCTGAGATCAAATTGGGGGGGGGGGGGTTTGGAAGCACGCCCACCCCCAAAACATTTGTTATTTCCAGAGGCAGTCCACAGCATGCCCTGCCTGGCAACTGCTGGGTGTTTCATGTTTTTTACTCAGCTCATTCTGTCTTTTGTCCCCTCCCCTCCACCAGGTCACCCCCTTTATGTTCTGTATGGGGGGGTCGTGGGTGCCATTTCCTCCCCACAGCGCAGTGCCCTGCCGGCACCCCTGGGAGGCTGCTCCCCCCCTCCCTTGCATGCTTTCCCTAAACAACTTGCATCCTGATGCAGGCAGAGGAGAGTTTTATATACTGAGCCAAATGGCAAGCTGGCGCAACAGCAGCACAGAACAGTTTTACATAGCAGATGCAAATTGGGCCCATATCAGCCAATGATACTGTGGTACAGTTTGATCACTGCACCAAACTATATATTGACCATTATCTATTTCTCTGAGTGGTAGTGCTTGCATGAGCATTGTGACCTGGGTTTCATTTAGTTAATTCACTTTATTTCATTTTGCTATATTTGGGTTATGATGACCTCTCACCTGGGCTTTAATTAATTCACTGCTATTCTATTCCTGATTCTGTTTTACTGGCTATTGTGGGGCAAGATTTAAACTGTTTTTTGGACTGCTTTATGGTGACTTTGTGAACTGCTTTGCTGGACCAGAAACCAATAATAAAACAAATGGAAAACAAAAAATATAAAAATGAAAACTGAAGCTAGTCAACACAAACATGTTAGTATAAGTTAGTATAAAAAATCAACACAATAATAAGATGTTTGATTATTATGGAGCAGAAGAAATAGTCTTTTTATGGGAAACAGAATAATTCTAGTATTAGTTTAGAAATAAGGAACTCTTATTAAAGGTCATCTTTTTTTCAGCACAGTGGAACTCAAATTCCCTTGATTTCTTCGAGGGTATTAAGGAAAAGTTCTAGCATAAGAACAGTTGGTTATTGTGTGACCTATTATATTTTAGAATCAAGGATAATGAGGTGACTTCTGACCCTAAATACTAGTTTGGGTATTTAAATGAATTTAATGAGGGTGAAAGTTGTGACAAGGAATGGAATGAGTATCAGAGGCTTTCCCCATGTATAATTTCAGCACCTATCAGGAATTCTGCTCATGTTCTACATGTTTCAGGACAGGAGCCACAATCAAGACAATTAAATGCTGTGGTAAGTATCTTGATCACATTCTGTTGGCTTGAGAAGATCTTAGGTTTATGTCCTCAAGTGAAAAAAAACCCTGTACTTTTTCATCTGAATCCAACAGCTACTTTATGCATGAGTTAGAAACCATTGTTCCACATGACAAAATCCTTGCTAGATTCTGTCACATGGTATTTGAGAGGAAAGGGCAGGAGATAAATGGTATGTGCATGGGAAGCAAGAGGGGCGAATTTCAGCTTCAGGAATTAGACCTTTCCTACACAAAGGTCAATTAGGAGTAGACCTGCATAAAGCAGAACTGACTGACATATGCAGATCGAGATGAAGAACTCTAGATAAAGGCCATGGAATACCATGTGATCTGAGCATCCTTAAGAATAGTCCACTGTGCGTCCTACCCTATCTGTCTCTTAGTACGGATATCCATTACAGGTCTTTGCTGCAGCACACCATTGTCCTTGTGGCTACTCATGTGTAAAATCGTTTCATGCAACAGCTGCTCTGGATCAGGCCTTGTTGCCATATCTATAGATGCAAGGTAAATGTGTTGTGCAATTTTGTATATTTTCTGAAATCAAGTATTCCTATTTTTGACATTAAAACTATTGTCCCCTCCACACTGCAGAAACATTCTTAAGCTTGCTGTGCAAGGAACAAAAGAACTTGCCAAGACGCTATTAATTGAGGCATATAACTTCACTGCGCTTGTGCACATTTAGTGCCTTAAATAACTCTCTTGCCTTACTGGGAAATGAAAAAGTTGCTGTGGTGAAGCTTGGCAACATATCTTGTGATGCAGCTAAATTGCTCAATGTAGGTTCATTAGATTGGCTTCTGTGGAAGGCGGTCCAGATGTAACTGCACTTTCGCACTTTTAGAGGAAAGGGTTTTCAGTGTACAGGTTTTCATGCTTGAAGATGTCCTTTCGAAAGCCCCTGAACAAGACATTTTAACTCAGCTAAAAACAGATCAAAATAACGGTGTACAGGAAGAGAAAAGCATACAAGATAAGCATTGTGAAAAATCAAGTTCAGAAATCAGGAAAGTTATGCTTCTATATTATGAAACAGGTATAAAATATTATAGCTTGTATTAATGTTAGATAATTCCCTCGCTTGAAAGCATATAATATTGGTAAATACACACACACACACACAAAGAGAGAGAGAGAGAGAGAGAGAGAGAGAGAGAGAGAGATTCTTTTCTTATTTTTAGCACCATGACTTTATCTTCTTAGTTAAGTGACATATAAACTGTAAAATAGGATTCTCAGCATATCTGTTGCCATTAATAAAATTAACTTACTTGGGAAAATTTAAAAGAAGATTGTTGTTGTTGTTATTATATATTGTTAATGATGTGCTGGATCCAAAATTTTCTGTAATGGTGAAGCCTTCCTCCAAAGCAAGGAGGCTTGCTTGTAGAAGAGACTTGTTCTGCTGATGGATCTTGTGGAAGGCTTTACCATTAGTAGAAGAGAACCTTTGTATCAGACCATAGATTTTTAAAAGTACATTCATGGACATGCTGGGAGCCTAAGTAGGGATAGCACTGGGTAAGGGCGAATCTGTAGTGATGGTAGATACCTCCTACAGTGTATGAAAATACCCAGAGTTCCAAATGGTTAACTGCCTTCCCCCATTTTTTTTTTTTTAAAAACCCAGCTACACCAATGGATAGTGGAAATATGCTTCTCTCTTCCTTCTGAGAAATATCCCCATGGGCAGCAAAGGGCAGTGTTTATGCCCTAAAGCTGAGTGGTAATGGAAAGGTGAATTTGTGCCAGCTGAAGAATAAGAGTGCAACAAGCATAAAGAACTGTAAATCCTGCAACAGACAGTTATTTTGGAAATAAAGGAGGCTAAACTCTCTTTCCCTCTCCCCAAACAATAATATGAGGAAGGAAAAACCACCAGATGTATCAAAGTCCAGTCCTGTCTTGCCAGAGTAATTAATTATCGTATGGCAGTGGGTGTAGTACAGCCAGGAGAACCGAAGAACTCTAACTCTAGCCTGAAACTCTAGCTCTTTTTGTGGCAAGCTAGGTTGATTTATTTTGGGGACTGAGAGAACTGTGACTGATCCAAGGTCACCCAGCTGGCTTCAAGTAAAGGAGAAGGGAATCGAACCTGGTGCCTAAAAGAGCTGTTGGTTTTATTTTCAGTGTAGTTTATTGGTCAGGAGCTGCACTCCTATGTCGATTAATATAGGGGCCTGTATCTGACTGTCATGTGTAGAAGGCCCTTTCCGCATACTCCTTTTAATCCATGTTCACCGCAGTGTCCTCCAAGCAATTCTGCACTAAAATCGAATTCAACCTTCTTTTTATTCTGGTTCCCCCCCCCCCCCCCCTCCTTCTGCATTACATTACCTATCTTTAGTGATCAGCCCAGTTTCAGCCTGCTGTTTTGGATGCTGTTTTGCCCTGGACTTAAATTGCCTCAACTTGAACACTGAGAAAATCCGGAGTGGCAGGCAAATGTGGAAAGGACTGAAGGCATGTGGACTTTTCTTGCATTCCTCTGTTCCAGCAGCCACTTCTCACCCTGTAAAAATGATTCCTGTATTCATGGTACTCACGTAGAGGGATAGCTGGGTGGGCAGAGGCACTATAATGAGAAAGGATAAGAAATCACCCCCCTCCACTTTTCTCCATCAGAGGCACTCTACTTGTGGAAAACACAGAAGGAGCCATTTGGTCCCTTTCTCTCTACTCCCAGTGGAGCCCTCACCCCCACATAGCTATTTCTCCACAGGAGTCTTGCCACCACAGCCAAGAATCAACTTCCTGGAGGAAAAAGCTACCAGAATGGAGAGGGAAAAGTAGCATTTTACTCACACATACTTGGATGCAAGCCATGAAGTCTTTCAGCGTGGTCAATTTCATTTTTAACACACTGGGAAATCACGCTCTGTATTAATTTGGAACAATATAATAGCAAATTAATTGGATGGATCATTGGAAGCCCCATGGATCAGGTTACCATTCAATCAGCAGTCTGACTTGGGCAGGGATCCCAGTTTCTTGAGGAAATCCAATTACTTTAGATTTTGAAATTTCCTGTTCACTTGAAACTACTTACCACTATAAATGTATTGTCAAATGTCTTGCTGCCACTTCAACTCCGGCTTTGTGGTAGCTTTGCAACAGTTGTAGCACGGCCAGGTTTCAGAGACCAAGTACGTTCAGGTTTGCTCACTGAGAGATTCTGGAGGGCCCCAGTCAAGAAGGGCATAGATAAGTTTTTGCCATCATTCTCCATTTTCACTGAATCTTGTAAACATTATTTTTGTCCATAAACATCTTTGGGTAAGCACAGACATATCTATTGACCTACTTATTATCATTGATAAGAACTGAGAGGTGGGCTGTGGCTCAGCAATATAGCATCTGCTTGGTTCAAACCTCAGCATCTCCAGCTAAAAGGATCAGCTATAGGTGATGTGACAGACCTCTGCCTGGGACCCTGGAGAGCTGCTGCCAGTCTGAGTAAATGAAGCTGACCTTGATGGACCAAGGGTCTGATTCAGTATAAGGCAGCTTCATGTGTTGATGTGTTCACATGGTAATCAAAGAAGAATAGAAAGAGTATAATGATATATCGCCATGAGCATAATTTGCTTACATTTGTATTTGGGCCTGGTAGATCAAGATGGGTAGCTGTGTTATAGGGTTGCCAAGTCCAGGTTGGGAAATACCTGGGGACTTTGGGGGTGGAGCTGGGAGAGGGCGGAGTTTGGGGAGGGGAGGGGCCTCAGCATGGTACAATGCCATAGAGGCCACCCTTCAAAGCAGCCATTTTCTCCAGGGGAACTGATCTCTGTCAGCTGGAGATCAATTGTAAAAGCAGGGGATCCCCAGGCCCCACCTGGAGGTTGGCATCCCTGCTGTGTTAGTCTGTCTGTAGCAGCAGAAAAGAACAAGAATGCAGGTACGCCTCAAAGACTAACAAAATTTGTGGCAGGTTACGAGCTTTCATGAGTCACTTCTCACTTCTTCGGATACTTCTTCAGAAGTGAGCAGTGACTCAAGAAAGCTCATACCCTGGCCTGCCACAAATCTTGTTAGTCTTTAATGTGCTACTGGACTTTTGCTCCTTTCTATTTGGGCCTGGGTCAAGCTTTCTGACAATATCTTGGGAGCCATTTTGCAGTGGCATGCACCACAGGGAGGGGAATCAGTTTCTCATGTCTGCCTTCTTGTCTGCAGGGAAAGTGATTCAGATTGGGGGGACCCAGCCCTGATTCCGTAAAAAAGGCAAGTGTACTATGGCCTAGAGTGTTATGGTATAGCAGGCTTCAGACCTTTGAAATCTATACATTCATGCTACATGGAGGGTGAAATAAAAAGGAGTCTTTTGGCAGCTCCAACAATATATTATTCCAGTATAAGCTTTTGTGGGCTAGAGCCCATTTCAGCAGATGCAGGTAATGGGGTTTTGCTAGGCAGATATCTTATGCAGGGATATTTTTTTTTTAATTGTGCAAAAATCAACATATAGCTGCCATGATATGAAGTAAATGATTAACTGTAATTATGTAAAATTCCAATCTAATAAAAAAAAGAATTTCAAGAATAAAGAAGAAAAATATTTATTAACATACCTACACTCCTCTGTGATGGACTGTCATGAGTTAATGCCTCACAGTCAGAGAACCTTTGAGTGACAGACTGTTCAAACAGAATTCTGTGGAGAGAATCAGTTAGAAATCACAGCTGGGAACTGAAAGCTGAAGAAGAGAGAGTTTAGTACAAACTGAGGATCGGGAAGGAGGCAATGAGGATTACAGTGGATCCCCATTCAAGCTGAAAAGGAACAGAACTCCTAGGCAAGAGAAGTAATGCTTGCTCAGTGGAAAGAGTTCTAAAATGAGGAGTGATCCCTGGTCTGTGTAATTAGAAGTATTTTGGAAACTTTGTTGTACGTTCCTGCCTTCTAAACACGAAGTGTCAGTGAAATTCAGAAACCTATGCTTGCGAGTTAAAGCAGAAGCCCCTCTACTCAAAGTTTCAAAGACCTTGTGGAAAAGCAGAAACACTGACTTGCTGGCATATTATCTGGATTTAGTGTCATTACAAAGTTACCTCAGTATCGGTTCACCTCATGTATCAGAGGCGTTGAACTCATTTGTTACAAGGGCCGGATCTGACATAAAGGTCATTTTGTTGGGCCAGGCCATGTGTGCCAAAAATGTAACATGTGGTAGTGGAGATATAAACTATAAAGATGATTTCAAATGCCAAATGGCAATAGCAGGCATGATTGCATTAGGTGCGATATGCATAGGGGTAATAGGCATGGAGATATCAGCACTGGTAATGAGACAGGAAACCTAGGTCTCAATTCGGTACAAGAGAATTCAGTCCAGGAGGATGCAAAGAATAAATGGAAATAAGTCTGAAGAAGTCAGCAATGACTCATGAAAGCACATACCCTACCACAAATTTTGTTAGTGTTTAAGGTGCTATTGGACTCTTACTCTTTCTACTGCTATTAGAAACCACAACATTCAAAAACCAGTGGGGGAACATTTTAACCTTCCAGGATATTCAGTTGCTGACCTAGAAGTAGCAGTTCTCTTACAAAGGAATTTCAAAGGGAGATTATAAAGAGAGCCTGAATTGGGATCCAGGTTTCTTCTCTCACTACCAATGCCTGCTATTGTCATTTGGCATCTGAAATCACTTTACTCTCCAAGATATAAGGACAGATGGACTCACATTCTAGCTGTATCTGAAGAAGTGAGTAGTGACTCCTGAAAGCTCATGCCCTGTCACAAATGTTGTTAGGTCTACTGGACTCTTGCTCCCTTCCACTGATAAAGAATGTAATCTACACTGTTAGTCCCCCCCATCTGTTAGAACTGGAAAAGGGGATCTATCCAAGTGCCATGGGACTCCCTCTCTCTCTCTGCCCCTCCGGCTCTTTCCTTCCCTGCTCCCTCTCTCTGAAGAAGTGTGAAGGCACACAAAAGCTTATACCTTAAATAAAACATTGTTGGTCTTAAAAGTGCCATGGGACTTCATTCTCATTCTCTCTCTCCCTCCCCCTCCCTCCCCAGAGGAACAGGAGGAGGGGGAGGAGCCCTCAGCCAATTAAGGGAAGGAAGGGTTGGCTTTCTTTCTCTCCTCTGTGAAGCAGGAAATAGGAGAGAATGGGCAAAAGGAGCTGTGATGCAGGGAACAGGAAGCAGGAATAGGAAGCAGCAGAGAGCCAGATGCTCATAGGCTGGATAGGAGCCCTGCAGGGGCCAGATGTGACCCACGGGCCTCATGTTTGACACTCATGTCATACATCCTACCCCTGATTCTAACTGACCTCTTCCCCACCAAGTAAATAAAATATTTTATTTATTATTGAACTTTCCAAAGCCTCTCGTGTGCCATCACAGAAGTAAAATATAAGTAGGTAATTTTGTTTCATCCCTCAAGTCCCTGGTAGGGGCTGCCCAGCGAGAAAGAAAAAAATAAACAAAGGGGAAATTCTGTGCATGAGGGAGGGTGAGATCACCATATCCTCCTTTTCTCTTGACTCAAAGAGGCTCCTAGCACTAGTTATGCTAAAGTATTTAAGATATATAATGGGTGGGGAAGCCTAGATATCTTTGGGGAGGAAAGAGGAGATTGAAGCCATCTAGGTCTGAGGGCAGAGAAGACAGTGACCTAAGAAGGAGCCTCCAGAGAACTGCAGCCTTCAGAGATCTTGCAGCACTACTTCTGCAGCTGCACCACACCACAGCCAGCCCAGCCACAGTACACAGGGTGTGAGAGACTTTGAAAAGACCTTGGTTCCAACTCTACGTTGTGTTATCTAAGTCTGAATTTGTATATGTGTGTCCTGCTTTCATTTCCCATTCTTTTTTGTTGAATTAAACCCTACTTCTACTTCTGTTTGGTTATAGGTCACTGGAGGGTCTGGGAGTTGTGTTTGAATTTTTTCCTTCCTTACTTGCTTACTGGCCACCACATTCTATTTTCTTGTCAACTCCCCCCCCCCCTTCAGTAACAAACCCAGGTGCAATAATTTCTTCCCTCAGCTGGGGCTGGTGGGAGAAAATGAGGTTGTACAAGGAAAGGCATACCACCCAAGGCCTGTGAGAGATAATCCTTTACCTAGGATGGGCTGTTGGTCATTGTTGATGCCTTGGGTTGGTTTAAACTAGGAGCTGGAGATAACTCAACACCTGGCTGAATATTTGGCATGTGCGCTGATAAGGTGGGCTGTCATCCTGAGTTTTTAAAATGGCTTGAAGGGGGGAACAGTTCTGTGGATCTCAGTGGAATAACAAATCCCTCATTTCCTCTATCAGGTCATAACTGGCATCTTTATTAGCATAGTAGAATATTTTAAAACCATGCCCCTGGTTACATACTGCAGGTTCATCTATATTTAAAAGCCGCGAGCACACAGGGAAAATGGGCTATGTATATTTTTCAGACACTCTGCAGTCATTTGGCTTTATCTGATTTACCCCATGCAATTAATTAAATGTTAATGCCCACTCACATTCATCATTTATCAGACACTCATTTGAATAACAAAAAAGATCAAATGAAAGACTGTACAATGAGGCAACGGCATTGGCATTCGCTCTAAAAAAGGCAAACGCTCATTAGGGCTGTATTAGGTCATGGTTGCATGAAGGGTATTGAGAAATGCAGGCACATAACAAGTTGCTTCGAGCGGCTAAGATCATCAGTGGGGGCAACATTCATGCATTTTGTAGACAAAGTGAGTGATGGGGCAGAGCGTGGTCATGTCATTCCTCTCATGGCGTTTCATTTATTGGGTTAGTTCCTTCAAATATTTATGAATGTCCTTTCCAATAAGAAACTGAGGACTGAAGATTCCACACAACAAAAGCTCTGCGCAGATGTTTCATACAGGTGTATGTTTGCAGTCATGGTAGCTGGCCTAGTCCTCTCCACATGCCTGACCTGACTGTGTACTAACTCACTGGGGGGTAAGATCATAAGCATGCGGGACTCTATAGTGTAATCAGATACCATGCTCACCATGTGAACCTCGGGCATATAGAGAAGGTGGAGAAAATTCTGCCATTCTAACACATTCACTGAACAGAGCTAAAGTTAAAATCAATTTAGAAAAGGACAAATTAAAAAGAGACAACTGTGTAATACACCCACACACCATAATTCTGCCACAGGAAACAGCCCTGAAACCGACATACTCCATTAGCACCTGTAAAATCTATGAGGTGAGAGTGCTCACTCCTGAGGGAGGGCATTTCATAATGTGAGTCGCATGACAGAAGAGGTCCTACTCACAACCAAAGAAGTGCAATCTGTAAGAGCTAGATCTTCAGTGAGAGTGGAATGTAGGCAGTATCCCAGCAACAAATGGACTTTTCCTGCATTCTTTTCCTACAGTCTCTTCTAAACCCCAGAAAGATTATTTTCAGAGTTGTGGACATGCACAGAGAAAGAACCACATGGGTTGTTGGGCTGTGTGTGAAACCACAGCTCCTTCTTCTTCCACAAGTGCATCTCTGCAGAGGAATGGGGTTATTTTTATCCTCTTCACTGCAGCCTATGGTCTCACACAGCTGTTTATAGAATCATAGAATTACAGAGTTGGAAGGAGCCATACATGCCATCTAGTCCAACCCCCTGATCAGTGCAGGATCAGCCAAGAGCATTCCTGACAAGTGTTTGTTCAGCCACTGCTCAAAGACTGCCAGCAAGGGGAGCTTACCACCTCCCTAGGCAGCTGATTCCACTGTTGCATAACTCTTACTGTAAAAAAGTTTTCCCTAAAATCCAGCCAGTACCTTCCCACACTTAATTTAAACCCATTATTGCAAGTTCTATCCCCTGCTGCCAACAGGAACAGCTTCCTGCCCTCCTCTAAGTGACAGCTGTTCAAATACTTAAAGAGAGTAATCATGTCCTCCCTCAACCTCCTCTTCTCTAGACCAAAAATTCCCAAGTCCCTCAGCCTTTCCTCATAGGGCTTGGTCTCCTCCTCCTCAGGCGACTCTGCACTGGCTTTTTCCTCCATTGTTTTACGAAACCCATGTTGGAACAGAAATTTTTCCCCTGCATTGCATGCTGCTTTCACTTTCTTTGATCACTGGATTTTATGGTACCCTCCACACTGCATGCTGCCTTTGCTTTCTTTGATCATTGGGTTTCATGGTACCTTCTGCATAGACTTATGGCCATTCAGGGGTGACTTTGCAGTCAGTATGGCGTTGCCCCGAGGTATTTGAATGTGGTTTTGAGCTGCACTTTCCCCTCCCAGTTGAGAAAATGTGGAGTGAATACTAGATGCAGAATTGCCCCTCATTGCTCTATAGCCACTCCATTCTGTCCACATCCTTTTTGAAGTGAGGCCTCCTGAACTGCACAAAATACTCCAGGTGCAGCCTGACCAATGCAGTGTACAGGGGGACTATGACACCTTGTAATTTGGATGTTAAGCCTCTGTTGATACACCACAAGATCACATTAGCCTTTTTTGTCACCACATCACACTGACTACTCATATTTAACTTATGGTCCACCTGTACCCCAAGATCTGTTCACACATACTGCTAACCAAAAGTGTATCCACCATCCAGTATGCGTGTTCCTCATTTTTGTTATCCAGATGTAGAACTTGGCCCTTATCCTTGTTAAATTGTATCTTGTTCACATCTGCCCACTTTTCCAGTGTGTTCAGATCTCATTGAATTCTGTCTCTATCTTCTGGTGTGTTCACTGCTCCTCCCAATTTGGTGTCATCTGAAAATTTAATGAGTAGCCCCTTCACACCCACATCCAGATCATTTATAAAAAATATTGAAAAGTACTGGGCCCAGAACCAAGCCCTGTGGCACCCCACTGGATACCTCCCTCCATTCAGATGAAATGCCATTGACAATTACTCTGAGTGCGGTTCTCCAACCATTTCCCTATCCACCTAACTATCGTACAGTCCAGTCCATAGTCCTCTACTTTACCCATCAGAACATCATGGGGAACCCTGTCAAAAGCTTTACTGAAATCCAGGTAAACAGCATCAAAAACATTCCCTTGATCCAGTAACCTCATCACTCAATCAAAGAAGGGAATGAGGTTGGTCTGGCAGGACCTGTTGGGGACAAATCTGTGCTGATTTCCCCAGCTCACCAAGTTGTCCTGATGTTCACAGATTGATCCCTTTAAAATCTGCTCCAGTATCTTCCCTGGGACAGACTGGTTGGCCTGTAGTTTCCTGGGTCATCCCTACTCCCCTTTTTTGAAAATTCTCCACTTGGATCCTGCGATGCCAAGAATGATAGTTTCAGGATTCGAAGAGGCTGCAGGAACTATGAGGAACATGGGGAAATGCCCATTGATGGATAGTTCAGTACTGTCATCATTTTGGGCAACCAAACTAAATCCTTTAATAATGAATAAACTTTTCATCCCCACTGTTACTCTGGCAAAAATCTATGTATGATTACTGTGGAGTTCTGTACCTGAGAATTTTAGATTAATAAATTCTGTAAGAGTTGTTTTTTATAGATTATTATGGTACTGAAGTTCTGAACCGGCCATGCAAAGGATTTGGATGTATTCAATGGTGATAATAGGAGGTTGTTATGACTGCATATAGTTCCTGGCTATAAGGATAAATTGCTAGAACTCATTAAAAATGCACAAAATCAGGGTTGCCACTAACTTCTATTCCATCTGAAATGAGGCCAGATTCAGGATCTAGTTAAAGGTAGAATGCTTGGTAGGTGTCCTGGTAGAATCTGGTAAATTTTATAGACTTCAATAAATCCTGTTTTGGCTATTCCTTTGCTGATGCTTTGAAATCTTATCGTAAACATTTTGCAAAGCTGTCCTTGTTCATATCCCTTGCTGTGATTGTTCCATGCCTAAAAGGAATCTTTCTGGTAAGATTAAAGTTCTCAAATGTCATTATCTGTACATCCACCCATCTGGGCAAGCTAGCTTATTAGACAGCTTTAGAATCAAAATGAGTTTAAAGTAGGCAAGAGCCCCATTGCATGCAACAGCATATATCATTCCCCAATTAGAAGTAATTGATAGAAATCTACAGTGAGTTTTTAATTGTTAAAAGCTTATGCCCCCAGTCAGTCAGTTCAAAATAATCACCTCACATCTGAGCACTACAAGATAGTCAGTGACTGATCTTTGTGTTCGGTCTAATTCGTAGCTGTTGGTAAAAGGGAAATGCAATTAAAGAACATCAACTGAACCGGAAGATGGATGACTTACTGTTTGGCATTTTGAAAGATCTAGTTAGTTTCTGCTGATCAGAGCTGAAAATCATTAACTTTTATATTTGCAGTGGGTTGTGCCCCAAAGAAAGTTTCAGACTTTTTATGGAGTTAATGTCCTGATCCAGCCATGACAATAGCCCTGTTCACAATTATAGTAAATGCACAATCTGTAAACAATGTATGTGCATTTTTCTTTATACACGTTAAGTAATTTTCATGTTACATTCAACAAATGTACAGCTGACTGTGTGATATAAACACCCCATTTATCCAGGTATTGGTCCTCAGTTTCAATTGTAAACTGAATGCACATTGGTTCTGTGACAGACTGTCAAGGGTTAATGCCTCAAAGTCTGAGAACCTTTGAGTGACAGGCTGTTCAAACAGAATTCTGTGGAGAGTGTCAGTTAAGAAATGACAGTTGGGAACTCACAGTTGAAGAAGAGAGAGTTTAGCACTGACTGAGGACTGTGAAGGAGGCAAGAGTACTGGGAGGATCACTGAAGAGCCCCATTCAAGGTGAAAAGGGACACAGCTTCTAGTCTAGAGAAGTAATCCCTGCCCAGTGAAAAGGGAGACAGCTCTTAAGAAACTTGGTTGTGTGTCTCAGCCTTCTAAACATTAATAGTCAATGAAACTCAGGCACCTATACTTGAGTGTTTAAGCAGACACTGAAACTCAAAGTTTCAAAGACCTTATGAAAAAGCAGAAACACCTACTTGTTGGCAACAAATTATCTTGAATTTAGTTTGATTATAAAGTTACTTCAGTTATTATTATCTATTCACCTCATACTTCCTACCCTGAATGCACCTGACCTTTTCCTCTCCAAGTTAAATAAAATATTTGTTTATTTTTGAAATTTCCAAAGCCTCTTGTGTGACATTATAGAAGCAGGGTAGAAGCAGGTGATTTTGTCTCTTCCTTCAAGTCCCCGGGGCTGGGTCATCATCAAGATATATAATAATGTAAAAGGGTGAGACAGCCATAGACCAACACAAAGAATAGATATAGAAGCTGAGAAGCAAGAAAGAGGAAATGAAGAGAAAATCTTGTACATGAAGGAAGAGGGCAAAATCACCATAGGCTCTTTCTTAAAACAGATGTACACACCTATACATGGGGAATGTCCATGTGTTCACTGTAACATTATGAATAGGGCTACTGCGGCATATATAGTTTTATCACCAGAAATCAGGATTTGAACAGTGCAATCCTAAAAAGGGTTGCAGCCTTTTAAGCCCTTTGACTTCAAAGGACTCAGAAAGCTTAATTTTGTTTAGTATTGAATGGTAAGACTGGTTTAGAATCCTGATTTGTGAGGGGGATGGAACTAATTTACATGAAGTCACATGGTTGCATTTGTATGTCATGCGTAAGTGGAGTTATTTTTAAATCAAGATTCCTCTATCATACTGTATATGAGGAGGAATAGAAGTGGGAGGAATGGGGCATACACATGGACCTTGCAACAAATCAAGTGTGTGCTCATTCAGGTTTTATATTGGCTTGACATGACACATTAAAGCTAAGCTTAATCCCAGTTGATAGATCAACTATTTGGTCTTGTTCAATATTGCAGGTTCAAAAGGCACAAGCAGTCCAGCTTACAGCTAAAGCATCTCAATATTCAGGTCTTCTATTCTACTGAGTTGCTTTTAGTGCAAGATTTACCAGGCCTGACTAATACTCTGAGTTCAGAGAAAAATGATACTGAAAACCATCATCGTAAACTTAATATGTCAGGCAGAGAATAGTTAATCCTGATCAAAGGTAGCTTTGCCTATTTCAGAATAATTACATTGGCTGCCAACTTGTTTCTGATGTCTCTAGACATTCAGGAGGTGTGGTAAAACCATTTTCTTTGCTAGGGAGGGGCTTTTTAGGATGTTTATTTTACTTAGCATGTTTTTAATTTTGATTTGTAAACTGCCTTGAGTAACAAAAGAATGGTAGGGTATGCATATTTTACTTAATACATAAATGTTATATCTAATTAATATGGAATTTTCTACCCAGGGAGCTTGCTTTGTCCCTTCACTACTGAGCCCATTGAGCTGTTCCCAGGGGTTTTTCATGCTTTCTTTCCCTGACTTGCTTTCTGGAACTTTTTCTGAAGCTGACAGCCCACAGATTTTTAAATGTTTTGACTGCTGTTTTAATTTTTGTATTGACTGCTGGGTATTTATGTTTGTTTCTTGCTGTGACTATTCTTTTGTTTATTAATGTGTTTGATCATTCTTATTTTCCTTATCTGTTTTTATTTTATTGCCATAAGTCATATAGTATGTTACAGTGCAGAACTGTGGCTTGGAAAATAGTTGACTGTGGAGTTGGAGAATTACCATTGTGTTTCTGCTGCTTTGACTGTCCTCATCGCGCTTTACCACAAAGCCCATTGGATCAGTATGACTTTTCCTTGTTAGTATGAATGGATTGAACTTTAGTTATCTTATTGATTGGTGATTATTGATTGATTGTTTACTTAACTAAAATTGATACAGTACTTTTATTGTTTTGTTTTGTTGAGTAATTAGATTGAATTTAGAAATGGGGTTAGATATAGATTAATTGGGCTAAGGTGATATTGATTGCTGGGTGTGGGAGGGCGTAAAGTTGATAAAAGTTAGTTGAAGGAGTCTATATAGCTTAGTTAGGTTTACATTAATCAAATTAGTTAATTGACTGTATGGGTGTGGGGAATTATAGGGGGAGGTTTGGAGTTAGACATCTTGTAAATGGAGGAGGTCAACAAAGGGCTGGGGATCTCAGTAACTGGGGGACGAGGGAAGTATGGTGGTGGGAAAGGGTCTTGCAAGGGACAGAGATGGAGATACGGATATGCTCAATCTCTGTTCAACCTTCGTCCCATTCCAAAATATGCTGGCAGTGGGGATTGGAAAATAAACCCTTCTCTGATACTGGTGTTGTGCAATGCCAGCTCCATTAACAATATTTTGCAGCACATAAAGTGGATGTGGCATGCATGGCCGAGACCTGAAAGAACCATATCTGCCAGGTTTCTTGGTCCTTCACCAGTTCTGGACAAATGGTGTGTGTGGCAGTTCTCATGCAGGAGTCTTTCTCCTTCAAGGCACCCCCTATGCAAAAAACTCTGGTATTGACTGTGTTGGCCTGGTGTGTGATGCTGAGGAGAGATTGGCTATCTGGCTGGTGCACCATCTGCCTAACATGCCAGCAGATACCCTGCCAAGCCTGCTGGAAGTGATAGTGGGCTGGGCACTGGAGTTCCACAGACTCTTAGTATTGTGGGACTTTAACATCCATGCTGATGCTGTGGCCTCTTTGCAGGCTGTGGACCTGGTGCTTTCCATGGCAGCACTGAGACTCTCCCAATTTGTATCAGGTCCCACACATCAAGCGGGTCACACACTGGATCTGATCTTTGCCATGGGGTTAGATGTGACATAGAGAAGTGCTGTGGTTGGACCACTTTGCTCTGAAGGCCCATCTGAGTATCCCAAGCCCTCCCTGTTTGGGCAACGAGCTGATTTATACTTGCCCGTGGAGACTTATGGACCCAATAGGGTTCCAGAATGCTTTGCAGGATCCAATTCCCCTGGGTGGTTCCTTGAGCTGGTAGAATTGGTTCCTTGAGCTGGTAGAAGACTCACATAGCTGTCTTTCTGAAGCCATTGACACAATCCCCCCCCCAACTCCTTCTACTCTTTCATGCCAAAATAGCCCCCTGATATACCAAGGATCTAAGGAGGATGAAACAGCAACTTAGATGGCTAGAGTGAACTTGGTGGTGGGGTTGTGACAAAGCTTCAAGAACATCTTATAGGATGTTTATGAAAACCTATGACATGGTAGTAAAGGCGGTGAAGAAAGATTTCTTCTTGGCATCCATTGTATCTGCTAGCTCTCATCCAGCACAACTGTTTGTGGTAATTCGGTCCTTAAAATCTCTCACTGAGAGATCTCAAAGTATTAGGGATTCGGTCATCAGCTGTGAAGCATTTGCAAGCTTTTTTGCAGATAAAATCTTGCTTGATTTATTGGCAGCATGTGACACGGTTGACTATGATCTTCTGACCCACCACCTCACCAATGTGGGGATCCAGGGGACAGCCTTACAGTGGTTTTCTCCAAGGTCAAAGACAGACATTGGTGCTAAGGGAGAGGTTTTCACTACAATACCCATTGGTATGTGGCGTCCCCCAGGGGGCTATCCTCTCCCCAATGTTATTTAACATCTTTATGTGCCCCCTTGCCTAGTTGGTGTGGAATCATGGGCTGGGGTGTCACCAGTATGCTGTATCTGTTGATGAGCAACTGGCCGGAGGCTGCCCCAGAACATCTGGCCAGGGGTCTGGAGGCCATGGTTGGTTGGTTAAACTAGAGCAGTCTGAAACTAAATCCAGCGAAGATGGAGGTTCTGTGACTGGGCTAGGGTGCCTGGGCTGCCAACTTCCCTCTCTTGACAGGGTGCTATTAACATTTGGGCCAGCCATCAAGAGTTCTAAAGCGATCCTGGATGCCTCCCTTTCAGTGGAGGCCCAGGTCACAAAGGTGGTTAAGCTGGAACTTTCCCAACTTCTCCAGGTTAAACAGTTGGCCCCATATGTGCCACCTTCTGATCTAGCCATGGTGATTCATGCAACAGTCACCTCTAGGCTAAATTACTGCAACTCATTCTACGTAGGGCTTCCCTTGAGGTTGATCTGGAAAATGCAACTGGTCCAGAATGCAGCTGTGAGGGTTGTGACAGGAACACCCTTTACAGCGTATATCCAACTGGTGCTCTATCAGCTGCATTGGCTCCAGATTGAAGACCATATCAAGTTTAAGGTTCTGGTGCTGATCTTCAAAGCCCTTAATGATCAGGAACCAGCATACCTTTGGGACCACCTTTCCTGGTATTTCCCCCATAGAGCATTACGCTTGACTGACCCAATCTGCTGGTGGCCCCTGGCCCAAAGAGTGTCCAGCTGTCCTCAATCAGGGCCAGGACCTTTTTGGCTTTGGCTCTGGCCTGGTGGAACACTCTTTCAGAAGAGATCAGGGCCCTGTGGGATCTGATTTTATTATACTTATTGACTTTAAATGTATGTTGCATTTTAGAAGGTTTTAATTGTATATCTGTAAACTGTTGTCACCTGCTCTGAGCTGGTTTGGGGGAGAGTAGCTTATAAATTAAATAAGTAAATATTACATTATAATGGAATATATATTTTCCAAAATAATAAAAAATAGTATCTAGTGTTTCAAGCTCAATGTAGACCATGCCTCTCAAACTCTAACTCAAGCTTAAGCAATGCCCACTAGGTCACCACATGTCCATTACTGTTGGAGAATTGTCACATGAATGTTGTCAACTAAATATCAGTTATTGTACACATAATTATGCCTGTTTAGACTGAGATGAACAAGAAAACCTACTTAAAATAGCACTGCATTTGAGATGGACCTTAGAAGAACCCAGCAGTGATACTCAACAAGCCCCATTTCTGACACCTGCTAAGCTACCTGAGTTCCTGATCCCTCACACTTACAGCATTTGTTAAACTGACATGTTCAAAAAATGGAAGAAAAATCCCAGGACTCGTGGATCAGTACAAGAGGGAAGTTTAGAGGGAGTAAAAAACGACTGGAACCGATGACTTGCCTTTCAGCTGTTTTATGATGAACATTACCTACTGGAAAGGAGCCAGGGGTTACTACATCTGAGAGGTGTAGTATATATCTTCTGGCCCTTATCCAGAGGACAACCATTTCTGCAGCTGAAAGAATACCTTATAGATAGCTAATGTTTTGGATTAATCAAATGTGTCCTTTAATTCAGTTTGGAGGTTCTTGGATGATTGAATAGCATGTCTGTATTGTAAAGAAATACAGTGCATTTAATAGACTACTGAACACATGAAGCTGTCTTATATTGATTAAGACCCTTGGTCCACCAAGGTCAGTATTGTCAACTCAGATTGGCAGCAGCTCTCCAGGGTCTCAGGCTGCAGTCTTTCCCATCATCCATTGCCTGATCCTTTAAAAAAATTGTAGATGTCAGGAATTGAACCTATGGCCTTCTGCATACCAAGCAGATGCTCTACCACTGAGTCACAGCACTCCCTAACAGGAACACATGAAGCTGCCTTATACTGAATCAGACCACTGGTCCATCAAGGTCAGGATCATCTACGCACACTGGCAGCACTCTCCAGGGTCTCAGGCTGATGTCTTTCACATCACCTACCACTTGGTAATTTCAACTGGGACTGAACCTGGGACCTTCTGCATGCTAAGCAGCAGCTCATCCCTAACCATTTTACTCAAAATATATTGAGTATCATTCTAAAAATTTAAATAATAGCTATCAGCAAAAGTGTTCATGGCATGTTGTTTAAAAAATAATAGTAAGTGCAGATTTACCCAGGTTCCCTTTCAAATTGTTGTGCTCTTCTTCATTAATTTACCTCAGACGTGCTGGGGTAGAACTTATGGCAGTGTGTTAGTTTGATAGATCTAAAACTATGAACACTAAATCCTTGCCAACAATTTGTTGTTACGATTTTTTTGTAATCGTTGGACATGTTCCTTTCCCAAGAATATAACCATTGACCTGCACCATTACCCATTAGAGCATTATGTAAGTTTTATTTTTAAAATTTACTTCATTTGTACTTCATGAACAATAAAAGAAGTTATGTGTACCTTTCAGATTCCAATACAACCTGAAAAATAAGCAGTGTTTTCAGCATCACCATTTTGAGCTGCTTTCACATAATATTCTTGACCTATCTGATGGAGATAGGATTACGGGTAGAAGCAAACCTTCTGCAATCGCAGTGAATTCATGGAAGAGAGATTTACCTCATTCTCCCTCCCTCGTCCCCCTGAACCTATCAACTGTTGCGGTGGGTTGAGAGGACCTCCATAATGGTATGTAATGGGGAGCTGCAGTGACTGGCAGAAATACCCCATTCATTGTGTCAGCCTTTATCAACCCATATGGCTTGCTCCAGTTATGCTTGGGGGCAATTTCTGCCATTTCCCTCTTCTTGCTGAAGCCCCTTGTCCTGCAGTGCACACTGTTCTGGAGGCTCCCTCATCCTCAGCAGTGGCTTTAGGGGCACAGGACCTGGAGAGAGAAGGGGAAGGCAGTAAAAAAAACACCCCTTCTGCAAATTTGCTTTGTTCACCATCATATAATCCTTTTTTCCCCATTGATATCAGTGAAAGTAGTCTGTGACACAGCTCATGGACATCAAGTTTCTCTACCCAGTGCACTTGGACAGAAGGATTGGAGGTCCCACATGTTTGGTTGAGCTACGTAAGTAGATGTGGAAGTAAGCTGCTACTGACTACAGGCAAGAAAGTAGATGAAGCAGTACATCACATTTTCTGCTTCAAGCCCTGCTTTCAGACAGACAGTAGCAGTAAAAATGTAAGTTACTTTCATCTCTGTAGCTAAGGCAAGAGGTCTCCTGCTAACACAGATAGCAGCCCAGGACTTCTTGCTTTTGGACTATTTGATATGCATATAATTGCACTTGGTTCTACATAGCTACATTCTAGGATTGCTGTCTCCTGGTTGGGAAATGCCTAGAGATTTGCGGGTGGGGCCGGGGGAGGGTGAAGTTTGGGGAGGGGAGGGACCTCCAAAGCCCTGCAAAGCAGCCATGTTCTCCAGGGGTATTGATCTCTGTCATCTGGAGATCAGTTGTAATTCTGGGAGAGTTCCTTTGCCCACTGGGAGGTTAGCAGTCAGCTATCCTAGCTTTTGGGCTGTGGTTTATGTAAAAAAGGAACACTGCTGCCACTAGTAGATTAGATTAGGTTAGATTAGGTTAGATTAGATTAGATTAGATTAGATTAGATTAGATTTATTAGATTTTTACCCTGCCCTCCCGGGACGCCTAACCTACTTACAAGGACATGTTGGACAATGTAACTGTCTACACTTGCTGGTAAAAGTCTTATCAACTGGTCACATGCACCAGTTGAAGCGGAGGGGAAGTGTGGCTATTTCCTTCAGCAGAATTTGAAACATAGTTGGAAGATCACACATCCCTTTGAAGCTGCAGGCTCAGCTCGTCACTGTGTGATCAGACGCAACTGCGGGTGAGTCATGTTTTTTTGCTGTTTGTTTCCCTTGCACATAAACGAGGAATTGTACCCCTGCACTGAGGCTTCCTATGGAATTTGCGGTGATGCGCATACTGCGAAGGGGGTTAAAACAATGGCTTGGAGTTGAGATGGAATGATGAGACCATCCTGATGGCATGAGAGCGGGCTTGAGTGATCGGATAGGGGAAAGTCTATCCATGGTCCATCACAACGAATTAGAGCTGGACTTTCCGCAGTGTCTTTTAACTCCGCTTCTGTGGTGGAGCAGCACAGGTTGCTGATGACTGCGAGACCTTTCCCAGATGTTACTGTCTAATCGTCTCCTTTAGATCCATCAGGCATTCATAGCTATGTTGGATCTAAAGGTGCGTGTAATCGCAGCTCTATAGTCTCAATGATGACACTAGGTTATGCTAGACAGCAGAGACACTGCAAACTACTCAACCTTTTTGATCTTTTCCAAGCCACAGTTAAAGGAATATGGCCTCCTGTGTCCCACCCATCAACTGCTGATCAGAATCATGGGGAGGAGCTGTGGCTCAGCAGAAGAGCCTCTGCTTTGTATGCAGAAGGTCCCAGGTTCAATCCCTGGCATCTCCAGTTAAAAAGGATCAGGCAGTAGGTGGCATAAAAGACCTCTACCTGAGACCTTGGACAACCGCTGCCAGCCTGAATAGACAATACCAACTCTGAGGGACCAATGGTCTGATTCAGTATAAAGTAGCTTCATGTGTGTTCATGAGGATCTGAATGTTCTGTATACAATTTTTTTGTATACATTTTTTATTTTAGAAAGCAAAGTATAATATAGAGAGGATACAAAAGGAAAAGAGGAATTATAAAACAAATTATATATATCATGAGTATTATACATTGCAGGATATATAGAAGTGAAAAAGTAAATGTTTCTCCCCAATGTCCCAGGATACAATGGTCCTTACTTCAAACATTTTCTATACAAATTTGTATACAAATTATTTTATTCATAAGGAATATTATTTGATTGTTACTGCTTGCAGAAAACTAGAGCAGTGACACAAACAAGTAGACCAGTTCATGTAGTAGTACAGTGAATCAGAATGCTATGGTAGTACAATGCTTGATAGAGGTTCCTCCCTCAGACTTGCATGCTGACTGAAGTACATGATTGTTCTCATGATCCAGTTTGTTGCAGCTCCTGTCCTGAAGGCTTCAAACTATTTGTTGCCATTTTTTCTGGACAACAAAGGGAGAAGGGAGTGCAAACTTTGCTTCTTGCTGCCTGCCCCACTGCCATCTTATAGTTAGTACATCAGTGGGCAGAGTAGTATAATCGGGTCATTTCGAGCAGGAGCTCGGGGAGCTCAGCTCCGGGAGTTGGTGCCAGCCCACCCCCCATGGGGGAATGCCTGCTTGTGTCATGGCTGCAGCAAAATGACCCCATCCCCTGGAAGGTCCTTGTTCTTCTGACCAGCCTTCTGAAGGCTTCAGCCACCACTAAAGCTATCCTCCCAGAATAGTGGTATTTCTGAGGCTTGGATTAGTAGCTGTCCCCTCTCTGCCAGCGTTCTTTCTTTCTTTCTTTCTTTCTTTCTTTCTTTCTTTCTTTCTTTCTTTCTTTCTTTCTTTCTTTCTCCCTCCCTCCCTCCCTCCCTCCCTCCCTCCCTCCCTCCCTCCCTCCCTCCCTCCCTCCTCTCCTTCCTTTCTTGCCTTCTGACATACTTCAGGTGATGTCAGGTGGTGTAGCATATGCAAATAAGTTATGCTAATGAGTTATGCTAATGAGCTCCTGCACCTCTTTTTCTACGAAATGACCCCTGAGTATAATTATATGAGTTATTTGTAGAATGCAAAAAAAACCCCTGAATAATTGCATCTTTTTTTTAAAAAAGTAGATTGCATGCTTGCAAAGCAGAGTTTGCAGAATGTATGGCTATAAAGATTAAAGAATCTGGGAAAAGGAGGCAAGTAAAAACAAGCCCCAATTTTTTGCTTTTCAGCTTTTGCTGCATGTATATATATTAGCAGTTTTCAAGGACTGATACATTTCTCATAGTTGAGGGCACCTTGTTGGAAAATGATTATTGTAGAATGTGCAACACATCTACCAACATGAGTTCGGGACCTGCCAGCTGTATGAGATTGATATGTAAATTAGGGGAACGAATGCAACTAATAGGTTCTTTTGGCTCTTTTCATGTGATTTATTTCTAGGAATCTGATGAACCTCAAAGAAAACTGGCAATCTGACAGGTGATTTGGCAAAGTGCCTCCCATCATTCCTGAGAAGCAATGAAGCAGGTTGTCTCTTTCCAAAGAAAAATTTCTGGACGTCAAGGGGAACCTCTAGAAATTTCAGTGGCATTAGAAAGCACTTATGTATGCATGTACTGTCAAGTCGCAGCTGACTTTTGGTGACCCCAGCTAGGGCTTTTAAGGCAAGTGAGGAGCAGAGGTGGTTTGCCATTGCCTTCCTCTGCAGAGTCTCTCTTGGAGGTCTCCTATCCCCCACTAGAAAGCACTTAGCTAGTGTTTATTTATTAAATTTATTTATTAATTTATATCCTGCTTTCCTCCTAAAATCAAGATGGTTTATAACAGTGGTTCTCAACCTTTCTAATGCCGTGACCCTTTAATACAGTTCCTCATGTTGTGGTGACCTCCAACCATAAAATTCTGCCAACACAACAATGAAGCTACTTTTTTCAGATGTTTTCTCTTGCATGGCAGTTAGCACCAAACAACTTTAATACAGACTTTAATCACACATATATTTTCAAGCTAGTCCTAACAAGACACAACAAACACTCAGGCTTCAGACTTACTTTTCTTCAACAGAAGATGCCATGAGAAAACGAAGGTAGGTAGGAGGAGAGGCTGCTGCAGGTAGGGGGGAGAGAGAGAGATAAAGGTAGGGGGAGAGAGAGAGAAAGGGAGAAGAGGGGGAAGAAAGGGGAAGAGAGAGAAAGGGGGAAGAGAGCGAGAAAGGGGAAGAGAGAGAGGGGAGAGAGAGAGAAAGGAGGAAGAGAGGGGGGAGAGAGGGTGGAAGGAAGGTAGGTAGGTGGGGGGGCTTTTGCTGCTTTTCCTGGGCTCTGCACCTCGGTGCAAAGCCCAGGGAAAGCGGCAGCGGGGGCTTTGCACTGAGGCGGCGGGGGCTTTTGCCACCTTTCCTGGGCTCTGCACTTCGGCGTGGAGCCCAGGGAAAGTGACGGTGGAGCGCCTTAAAGGTGGCGGCAGGGAGGGGGAAGTGGCCATTTTCTTCCTCCTTGTGGCCCCTGCTGAAAGGGCTGCTGGAAGCAGGGGGTGGGGCTCCTGCCCCAACCAACTCCTGCTCTTTGCCCTTAAAGGGAAAGCTCCCTTTAAGGGCAAAGAGCTGAGAGGCCAGACCTCGCAGTCGATCGAGCGCAGGGCCCTTACCTGCCGGTGCGGAGGGGAGGGGCAGGCTCGGACGCCAGCCGGTGACCCCTGTGAAATGGTCATTTGACCACAAAAGGGGTCCCGACCCACAGGTTGAGAACCGCTGGTTTATAAGATACTAGTCAAAAAAAGCAATACACATGGCACTGCAGCCAAACAGTGCTTACCAAGAATACAAAAAGGATCAGCTTTACATGTTCAGAAAGCAAGTGGTTCAGAATGTGGCAGCCCATTTATTGTCAGGGGCTAGCTGGAAGTAGCAGTTTTCACTTACTTTAGAATAGCTACATTAGCAGCTAGTTTGTTTATTTAATACATTTATATTCTGCTTTTTCTCCTTAGACTTGAGGGAACTAACCCTATGACAGCGAGTTTTTCAAAGACAGTCCCACACAGAGTGCTTTGCAACAGTCCAATCTGGAGGCTATGGATCAGCGGAACCTCAGCATGGCTAGATAGCTAGGTTGTCAGAGTCTAAATCGGGGCCAGTTTACAAGCTATATGTAACTGGAGGAAGATCCCAAGGTGCTGGTTAGGACCTCTGAAGCCCTCCATGGACCTGCATATTTAAGGGCCATTTCTTCCTCTATGTCTTTGTGCAACACCACAGCCCTCATTTTGCCGTAGAACAGCTGTCCCCCTGCTTCAGGTAGCCCACCTGGCACCAAGCAGAGCCTGTGCCTTTTCTGTAATAGCTCCCATCCTATGGAACATGCTCACTGAAGAGGCAGAGGAGGAAGGGGGGAAAAAAACTTCTTTTGATGTTTGCAGGAGGTGCTTTAAGGCCATTTTATTCACAGGGGCTTTTAATGTGGTGCAGGCTGCAGTCATCTGTGGGGAGATGGCTACTTGGAGTTTTATTGGACTTTTTGCATTTGAAAATTGGAAACTGTAAGCTGCCTTCAGCCCGAAAGGAAGATGGGGCACGAATACTGTAATACGCAAGCAAGCTCGCTAGCTTTCTAAAAGTTAACGAAAAAGAAGGAACCCTTTTTACTGGTTCAGGTTCTGTTCCAGTAACAACAGAAAATGCTTCAGCTCTAGCAGTAGGAACATCAGCCATTATACAGAAAAGGATGCATAGAAGGCACTGGAATGTAACGGCTGCACAGGGGGGCTGGCTGCCTATAGCATACCGAATTCGCTTCAAGGTGCTGGTACTTGCCTTTAAAGCCCTAAATGGCCTGGGTCTGACCTACCTGCGGGACTGCCTTTCCCCATATATACCCCAGAGAGCACTATGGTCTGGGGCCCAACACCGCCTTGTTGTACCAGGCCCCAGAGAAGCCAGGCTTGCTGCAACTAGGGGGAGAGCCTTTTCAGTGGCGGCCCCTTCCTGGTGGAACGAGCTCTCAGAAGAGATCAGGGCCCTGTGGGACCTGATGCAGTTCCGCAGGGCCTGTAAGACGGAGCTCTTCCACCAGGCCTTTGAATAGGGGCCGCCACCCCTTTTTTTCTCCCGCATGTTATTACCATCTACAAGGGGCCTCAGTGAATACCATCTGACTCCTTGACATTGCCATTGTCATTGGGGCCTTGAAAGGCTGGGGCAGACGGTTCACCATTTAACTTTACTGAGTGTTATTTTAATATTGTTATGTTTTATAATGTTTTAATCTGTTTTAATTCTTATTGTATTTATTGTATTATGAATCTTGGCATGTCCAAGCCTTGTAAGCCGCTCTGGGCCTGCAACAGCAGGAAAAGCGGCCTAGAAATCTAATAATAAATAAATAAATAAATCTGTGTGAGCCATTCATCTGTCACAACTGTTTATACAATGACCACTGACTATGTACAGCTCCCAACCCCAGACTGAGTGTGAGTTCTAACTCTCACCCGTACAAACTGTCCTTCCATTCCTTTACATCAACAGAGCTCATTTCTGATATTTTTCACGTGCCCTTGATCACTTGGGATATTCACTGACATTGTGTGACATCATAGCAGCTCAACCAAAGGCAGGGCTTTGGTGATATTTTGTAGTTTTCTGTGTTACCTCTGTCACCATAGGTAATAATTTAATTCATCTAGGATCGGATATCTCTCAAAATTTATTTCAGATCACACAGGCAAGGAAGATGAACAGAAGTGCACAGTCTTCAAAGGACTTTGAACAGACAGAGAACTATAACATTGTTGATTCAGTGGAATAAAACGTTTGTGCATCATTGTCAATTCACCGTGTTATTAAGGAGGAGGAGGTGTAGAAAGTCTATAAATTAAGCTGTGCATATTCATGTTATGAGTACTATACATCTGGAAGACTGAGATACTGCATGAAGTGTAGATTTGGTGGGAAAAGATTATGAATGACGGTTGTAGATTTTCCAGGAAACCTCTGACTAATTTTTATGTTGCAATAAAAATCCCCACAGCAATTTCATATTTTGCATCTAAACTACAACCAATCATTCACACTGAATGACCTGCAAGGGCTATATTTGGAATTTAGGTAGCGTTAGATGTGGGTTTAGTACAAATGAATCAAACAATATGCAATAAATTTCATGGACTGTTAAGTTTTAGTTCTGGTGGCATAAATCACAGGTGAGATCATATTACAAATGGCAATACAGGGAAACTGATGAAACAGTAAAACAAAATCAGGTCTTGTTGTGAGTAGCCAAGCTTCAGTAGAGTGGGAAGCGCAGGAATGTGATACAGAATGGCAAGTGGAAAAATGAGGCTTAATTCCTTTCCAAAAATAATGCTTATATACCTGCTGTGAAACCACCGTTTTGACCTCTTTGAACATCTACAGTCTCCAGGAGAATGGAATTAATTTATCAGAGTTCCACAAATGTGACCAAGCATGCCAAGTGATGTGTGTGTGTGTGTGTGTGTGAAAATATTTCTTTTGTGGAAATGATAACTCTTAGTATTTGCATAATGTTTTCAGGTTTTCTGAGTGCTTCACATATACTGTTTTTCTTTTTATTTAGAAAAAATTAGAATATCTGTATGTCCCCTGTCCAGGCCTGCTTGAGGAAACTTGCAATAAAAACAATAAAACCAAACCAAGACAAGAAAAGGAAACAATAGAAATAATCACACCTATAGAAAAAATCGATAAAATGGATGAAACCAATAAAAAAGTAAAAAGTCAATAAAAAGACTTGCCAGTAAAAACATGCTAAGGCATAAGAACACATAAACAGAGCAGTCTAAAATGATACTGATAAAAGAGAAGAAGAAGAGGAGTTGGTTTTATAGCCCATTTTTCTCTATCCCAAGGAGTCTCAAAGCAGCTTACAATTGCATTCCTCTCCCTTCCCCACAACAGGCAACTTGTGAGGCAGGTGGGGCTGAGAGAGTTCTGAGAGAACTGTGACTGGCACAAGGTCACCCAGCAGGCTTAATATGGAGAAGGGGGGTGGATAAAATGTGGGCACTCCATGAAATTGCTGAGCAGTCAGGTTAGAATGGATAAAAGGAAGTATTTCTTCACCCAAAGAGTGATTAACACATGTGAAAAGTACTGAGGTCGGAGACACGTTGAGTGAAAACAACTCATACTTTATTAAGAGGTATGAACCTGGTTAGCTGGACTCATAGGTCCAGGGGTCATTTTGAGCAGGAGCTCGAGGGAGCTCAGCTCTGGATGCCAGCCCCCCCCACCCCATGGGGGAATGCCTGCTTGTGTCATGGCTGCAGCAAAATGACCCCGTCCCCTGGAAAGGTCCTTGTTCCTCTGACCAGCCTTCTGAAGGCTTCAGTCACCACTGAACCTATCCTCCCAGATTAGTGGTATTTCTGAGGCTTGGATTAGTAGCTGTCCCCTCTCTGCCAGCGTTCGTTCTTTCTTTCTTTCTTTCTTTCTTTCTTTCTTTCTTTCTTTCTTTCTTTCTTTCTTTCTTTCTTTCTTTCTCTCTCTCTCTCTCTCTCTCTCTCTCTCTCTCTCTCTCTCTCCTTTCTTTCTTGCCTTCTTTTTTTTTTGAAATTTTTTTTTTGTTATTGAAGTCACCATTTTTTCATTAAACAATACATTCATCTTATTTTTTACCGACCTCTTTTTATTTTCTTCCTCCTCCCCCCCTTTTTGGCTTCCAGCAGACCCCACACCTGTACTTAAACTTAAATTAATAGGTAAATTACTAATTTTAAAAAAATTAAGTATTTAGCTCTTTTTCTATAACATATGTACCTCTAATGTTTGTATCTATTATTCCATTCCTAAAAATGTTAGATAAATATACAGTTACTACAGATTTTTCAATAGTTAGAAAATGTAAATATTTTCCCTTTTAATTCTGTACACTTTTCTGTATATTCTTGCAAATCCTTCCATTCTTCTAAAAATGTCATAGAATCTTGATTGTTCAGTTTCTTAGTCCATTTGTCCATTTCAGCCAAAAATATTAGTTTTCTGAGCCATTCTCAAAGCTCTGGAGTTCTTTCATTCTTCCAGTTTTGTGCATAAACCATTCTTGCGGTTGTCACCATATACCATATCATTGTCCATTTACTGACATCTATATCTTCCAACTTAAGACCTAGCAAAAACAATTCTGGTGTTTTTTTAAAGTTTCTTTCTTGCCTTCTGACATACTTCCAGTGATGTCAGGTGGTGTTGCATATGCAAACAAGTTATGCTAATGAGTTATGCTAATGAGCTCCTGCACCTCTTTTTCTACGAAATGACCCCTACGTAGGTCCGCTTTTTACCCCATTCTTGACCGCACCCATGCACACACCCAACACCTGTGATTTGCTATTTACAGTGTACTCTTAGATCATAGGTTCCCCTAAGGATCCGACTCCCTTGATTGGACCTCGCCAGGATCCTCTTGGTTTATTGTCTAAGTGTGTGAAGCTTGGACACTTTGCCCGACCACGTGGTCGCCCAACCACGTGCACAGACTTTGGATAGGACACAACACCCCTTCCACCATAGTTCAGCCCCCACCCGGCAGATGTAGTCCTTGAGGTATGTGGGCTGTGCCACTCCCGGGTAGATCTGTGTGGTTCGGGAGCTGGTGTGAGTTGCTCAGGAAGGGCTTCTGTTGCCGTTTCCAGCTCTGACCATTCGGGTGGACTGTTGGGGATGCCTTCCCCCGCCGGCTCCGAGCTGCTGCCCGTATTGGGTCATTTGTTGCAGCAGGTTGTGATGGGTCTTGTGCCACAGTAGTTGCGTCCCCGTCTGACTCATCCCTTTCCTGGTCATCAATGATTTCTGGGAGTAGATGGTGGTGTATGTGATAGATGTGCCTGCACCATACCTGGCCCTCGTCCCTGGAGACTTTGTAGGACCGAGGTCTAGTCATTCGAATTACTTGAGCTGGGAGCCATTGTGGGCCCTTCGTAACATTCCTGGCATAGACTGGTTCACCCAGAAAGAACCCTCGGGAGGCGGCCTGTGTCTCTGGGGCTGCACTGTGTTCTGGTGCTCTGTCTGGATGTAACCAATCCAAGCATGTGGATAGGCGTCAGCCCATAAGAATTTCTGCTGGACTACGGCCGGTCCCAGTATGGGGAGTCATTCTCTGACCAAACAGGAAGGCTGCCAGCTTGTAATGCCAATCACCTTTCTCCAGGTGCTGCAATGCCTCTTTTGTGGTGCGGACCATTTGCTCTGCTTGACCATTGGTGGCTGGGTGGAACGGTGCGGAGCATATGTACCGGATGCCATAGTAGCTAATAAATTCTTGGAACTCACTGGATGTGAATGCTGTCCTGTTGTCTGAGACCAGGGTGTCCGGGATGCCGTGCGTACTGAGTATCTGCCATATCATCCGGATTGCTTGCTGTAAGCGTCTATAGGAATAAAACAGATTTGTCCTTGGAATGGACCAGCAAAGTCTATGTATACTCTGGCCCAGGGTTTGTGGGAGGATTCCCATTGACGTGCCGGGGCATTCGGAGGGTCTGGACGCGACTCTTTCCATTTCGGGCATCTTTTTACCATATCCTCAATCTCCTTGTCCAGTTCCAGCCACCATACATAGCTCTGAGCCAGAGCCTTCATGCGCATGATCCCGGGGTGATTTTTGTGAAGTACTGTGAGCACCTTTCATCGCAACAGTGTAGGTACTATCACCCTGCTTCCCCATAAGAGGCACCCCTTGTGCACTGACAGTTTGGAAGAGAATGCAGCAAATTCCAGGCCCATGGAGGTGGGCCATACTCTTCCCACATAGTCCAGGACCCGGGAGATGATGTGATCCTGGGTGGTGCAGCATGCGACCTCCGCAACCTGGACCGGTCGGTTGGGCAGATCTTCCAGCAGCGTGACATGGTGTGTAGGGGCTGGGTTGGGGTTGCAGGACAGAAGTGGAAGGCAGCTCAAGGCATCAGTGTGGCCCATGGCCTTTCCCAGGTGGTGCAGTGGAGGACCTGGGATGACAGCATCTGAGGGGTTTGGTGGTTTGGAGTGAGCAACCCAGGAGCAGCTTATGATTTGTGATGATGGTGAAGGGCCAGCTGTACAGGTAATCATGAAATTTCTTCATGCCCAGCACTATCTCCAGCGCCTCTATGTCTATTTGGGCATAGTTGCATTCCGCCACAGCCAACATCTGTAAAATGTGACACGGACTTCCTGTCTGTTCTCTAGGCGATGCCCAAGGATGCCCCACACCCCATAAGGTGACGCATCACATGCCAGGACCACAGATAGAGTTTCGTCAAAATGCGCTAGTAGCACATTCTATGTTAACAAGTCCTTGATAGCTTGGAATGCAGTGGCATGGAATGCAGTGACCCCAGACCCACTTGGAATTCTTATCCGGTAGACAACTGCCCCCCCCCCCCGATACCTTTATGTAAAGAGTCAATTAGGTTTTGAAAAATCCCCAAGGCGACACTGACCTCGAATTTCAAATGCCACACTTTGAAGCCCCCCTGTGCATTGTGATTGTTTGTGCTTTGGCCATGGCATCATCCACTGGCAGCTGCTGGTTCAACTGCACCAAATTTAATTTCTCAAAGATTTTAGTTTCTGCAAGAGCAGCGAGGACATGGCTGACCATGGGTATGGAGTATGTGTCCTCTTGCAAGGCTTTGTTGATTGTTGTTGATTGACTTATAGTCAGTGCAGATCCTGACATCTCCATTTGGTTTAGTGGGTGTGATGATCAGGGTTTCTGATCTTGGATGGGACACAGGTTTGAGCACCCCTTGGGCTACCATGTGGTCGAGTTCGATGTCGATCTTTGGCCCCTTAGCCAACAATGGCCACCAGGCCTTGATTCTAATGGGCTGGACCTGCGGGTCAAGGTCAAGGGAGATTGGGGGGCCCATGCAACAGCCTAGTCGGCCATCAAACATGGCTGGGAACTCCTCGCAAATTACATCAAAGTCCATTGACTGCACCTGGTTCACCCCCATAACTCCAAATCCCAGGGGCTTGAACCACGAGAGTCCCAGAAGGCTGGCAACTCTGCCTTCTACAACAAGTAAGTCCAAAAGTCTGTCAAAATCCTTATACTGGACTCTGTACTTGCCCCACCCCCTGATGGCCCCTGGGTTCTTTTGGAAGTCCTGGAGTCTGAGGCCATCCGACTTTTCCAGTAGGGCCCCCCATGAGGACATAACTTATGGAATGTGTCTGCCGAGATAATGGAGAAGGCTGAACCTGTGTCCAGCTCCATCTCGCAGGGTGACCCCTCTACTAACACCCTCACGTTGATTTTGTTTGGGGTTTCTCAGGGCAAGTTCATTACCTGGTGCTGTTTTGAGGATGTGGAGTGGAGTTCCACCATCTCTTGATGAGCCATTTGCTGTTGTCTGGAGCATGCATGACAGACCTTGGCAATGTGCTGCATTTTTCCACATGACCACCAAGCAGCATCCCTGAAGCAGCAAGTATGGCATTTGTGAGCTTCCCCGCAGCTGGCGCACGACGATTGGGTGTTTGGGTGCAAGGTGGTTGAACTGGATGGCCGAGAAATGTTGGAATGTGAACTGGCTGGTGTGCAGGAGGTAGACGATCGGTGTTCAGTGTGGCAGTCAGAGTGGCGGACTAGGAGGACCTCTTCTTCATTTGGAGCCTTTGGATCCCAAAGATGCCATTATGCGGTGGGCCGCTGACGGTCCCTGGCGGTCCTTCTGTGCCTTCTCAAAGGCAGTGGCAATCGTGAATGTGGATTCTAGTTTGAGGTCCTCAAAGGTCACCAATTTGCGGTGGAGCTTTGACTCCCAGACATCCCATATGAATTGGGTCAGGAGGGTGTCCTCAACTGATGGGAACTCACATCCCACCACTAAGTGATGTAGATCCTCCAAGAAGTCCGTGGCCGATTCTCCTGGCTTCTGTGAATGAGCCCAAAAGTCCATGCGCCTCACCATCTTGGATGGTTTTGGCATGAAGTAGCCACTTAACACCTTGGTGAGGTCCTTGTAGGATGACTTGTCAGGCATTTTTGGCAAGACAAGGCTTTGCACTAAGTGCAGCATGTTGACCCCACATATGCTTAGGAGCCATGCCTTCTTTTTTCCCCACGTTGGTGACCCCTTGTACTTCGAAAAAGTACCCGAGTTGCTGTAACCACGCCTCCCATATTCCAGGGTGGGTTGGGTCATATGCTGAGATCTGTCCCGGAGTGGCAGTCATGACTCGTGGTTGTTGAGTGGTGCAGTGCGGAGAGCAATGCCTTGGAGGTGATGCTGGAGCATGGAGCAGAGACCCTGGAGGTAATGCTGGTATGCTGTGCGGTGCGTGCTCGGAATCGGCTGGAGATTCGCTCATTGGGATCCCACCTTTGTCGCCAGTGAAAAGTACTGAGGTCAGAGACGCGTTGATTGAAAACAGCTCATACTTTATTAAGAGGTCTGAACAAGACTGGTTAGCTGGACTTGCAGGTCTGCTTTTTATCCCTGTTCTCGACCGCACCCATGCACACACTCAACATCCATGATTCACTATTTACAGTGTACTGTTAGATCATAGGTTCCTCTAAGGATCCGACTCCCCTGATTGGACCTTGCCAGGATCCTCTTGGTCTATTGTCTAAGTGTGTGAAGCTTGGACACTTTGCTCGACCACGTGGTCACCCAACCATGTGCATGGACTTTGTATAGGACACAGCAACATGGAATTCACTGCCACAGGAGGTGGCGTTGGCTACAAGCATGGACAGCTTCAAGGGGGAATTGGAGCAGAGGACCATCAGTGGCTATTAGCCACAAGGTATGGATAGGAACTCTTGGTCTGGGGCAAGTGATGCTCTGTATTCTTGGTGCTGGGTGGGGGAGTAACAGTGGGAGGGCTTCTAGTGTCCTGGCCCCACTCATGGGCCTCCTGATGACACCTGGTATTTTTGGCCACTGTGTGACAGAGTGTTGGACTGGATGGGCCATTGACCTGATCCAACACTGGCTTCTCTTATGTTCTTAATGTATGGTAAAATGGGCAAAATCTTTGCCACACAAAGGATTTGAAATTTACCTTAAATTCTAATCTTAAGGAGAACTTTTATAAAATGATGTATCATTGGTATGTGTCTCCAGAGAAATTGTCTACAATGTACAAAGGTTCATGTTTGAAATGTAATAATCATGAAGAGACATTTTATCATATGTGGTGGACTTGTAAGAAAGCCATTTTTTGACACAAATACAAATATAATACAGAAGATTTTAAAGACTAATATACAATTTAAACCAGAGTCCTTTTTGTTATGATTAATAGAGAATCAGTTGAAGAGAAGCCATGGAACTCTATTTGTGTATATGACTATGGCAGCAAAAGTACTATACGCACAGAAATGGAAGTGTCTGACAATACCTACAACAGAAGAATGGTTGGAGAAGATGCTGGACCTTGCAACAATGGCAAAACTTACTGCGTTAGTTAGGGAAAAGACAATCAGTTTATTACAGATTGGAAACCCCTTATAGACTTTTTTTCAGGAAAAAGACAATAATGAGTTGATGATTATTTTGATTATAAAGATACAAAAAACAGAGTTCTTTATTCTATATATACAGCAAGGAAAACCTTTGTAATCAAACTTATATTTGTTACAGAGAAAATTGGAAGCCTTATTCTATGTTCTTTCTTTTTCTTTTTTCCCCTTTTATTTTCTCAATAAAAACTAAAATTGACAACCAGCAAATTAGGGTTGTCAGCATCCAGGATGAGCCTAGAGTATGGATGGGCATGAACTGGCTCACAAACTAAAGTTCACGATGTATTCTGGCTGGTTCATAGTTTGTGAACTGAAATTTGTGGCAGGTCAGCTGGGCTGAACATTACACAAACTTTCAAGTGCTTTGTGGTGGTCGTGAATGGATACATTTCCAGACAGACTTACCCCGCTCAGTCCAAATGTTTACCAAAATTCAAAACAATGGGATGGGGGATTCTCCAGCCTTGGAAACATGAATAGGTTCTCTGTGCATTTGATGTATGTACCTTGCAATTTTGAACCTACACCTGTCATTTCTCCAAAAAGCACTTTCCTGGGGGCACTGTCTTTGGGGGGATAACTCAGACCCCATAAATCCAATCCTCACCAAACTTGTAGAGCTTGTAGAGGAGAATCAGCTGGAGAGTCTCTGTGAGTTTGGTGTGTCTAGCATGCTGGAAGGGCCATTCTAGTGAATCATAAACTTCACTAACTGAACCAGTTTGTTTGGCAGCTAAAAGTTCATGACAGTTCATGGCTCACAAACTGGACATGCCACAAACCACCAACCACCATGAAACACATTTTACCAGTTTGTGCCTATCCCTAGCCAGGAGATATCCCAAAATTCCAACATATCTCTAGAGTACAGAGACAAGTCCCACTGGAGAAAATGGATGCTTTGGAAGATGTTCTGTATGGCATTATACCCTGCTGAGGTTCCCCCCTCTCCCCAAGCTCTGCCTTCCCCAGGCTTCACCCCTAAAATCTTCAGGAATTCCCCAACCTAGAGTTGTATAACCTATAATGTCAAGAGACATAGTGGGAATCAAATATAGGATGCTGTTCTTGGAAAGGTACAGGAAGAGGACTGTTTCAGCATGCCAGAACATTAATCAATAGGAAATGGTCCAGGACAGCAGGGGAACTTTAAAACTGCTATGCCCTTCTTTCATTTGAAAAGAACCAGTGTTAAAGTGTTTTATGTTTTATGTGCTGGCTTTGGGATTCTGTAAGTGTGCATAGGCATCCCTCACAGTCTTTGCTCTTACCCTAGTTCCCTCCAAAACCATGGCATCACCAATCAGGGGACACTCAGCTCTTTGTCCCTCGCCCCACCCTTGGCACCAGACTGTCTGGGGAATGTTTTGCTTTTGTTTTGCCTTTGTTGCTCAGGTGGCCTAGCCTGATTTTTTTCGATGCCAATGGAGTTCCAGATATTTAGAATAATTCTAAATACCAGAAGTATAAAATTCAGATTTAGAAATATTCTGAAGGTGGCATTATTTTGTGAATTCTGAATATTTCTTTTTCCAAATTTCACATTCCTATAAAAGAAGAAGAAGAAGAAGAGATTGGATTTATATCCCGCCCTTCACTCACTTAAGAGTCTCAGAGCGGCTTACAAACTCTTTTCTCTTCCCCTCCCCACAACAGACACCCTGTGAGGTAGGTGGGGCTGAGAGAGCTCTTTCCCAAGCTGTCCTTGAGGGAACAGCTGGTACAGAGCTATGGCTTGCCCAAGGTCATCCAGCCAGGTGCAAGTGGAGGGGTGGGGAATCAAACCCGGTTCTCCCAGATTAGAGTCCGCGCACTTAACCACTACACCAAACTAGCTTAACTTAACAGTAAGTTAAATATAGAATAATAATTAGTTTATTATTCCTTATTTAACCGCCATTGACAATGGACCATATCAATTTCCTGCCAAAACATTTGTGGTGATCTCTGTTTATGTGACAACCGGCTGAAGGCAGCTTCATAGAACTGGCATCCATGTGGGTCACACTGGGGTACGAGCCTAGTCAGCAGTGTTTATTAACTTGTTGGCTATTTATTCCTCTCTGTCCCGAGGGCTCATGGTAGGTTATGAAGCTATTCTTTCTATCTGGGCTTTTCAAACCAATTCAGTCCTAGTATCCATTAATGCAGTCAGAGTGTGATAACAAAATGGTATTGTGAATTTCTAATTTACCAGTTCACCAGTGCAGACTTCATGAACTCTGCGCCTTTTGAACTAATGGAGTGGAATTCAAGGAAGATTCTATCTGTCACAGTTTATTTCGCTATGTTTCTCTCTCACACACATACCCTCTTCCATGAAAATCCAGCAAAATCTTCTTGTGCTTCTGGAAGCGAACAGCAGCATTCTCCCATTCCCACCCCCATTCAGTATAGCCAGAAAGATGTATTGACCTCTTTCCAACAGGTCAGTTTGAGATTTCTTTGATTAATAATCCATTATCACTAACTCACTTAATTAGAAGTACTCGGATTTATTACAATGGGCAACTTAAACCTTCCTGACACAGGGCAGCTTTTTAAAATATTTTTTTCCCACTCAGGTGGCTGGCAGGCCAGAAAGTCTGAAGCAGGAGAGCTGGTCTCGCTAGCCCTCTTGATCAGCTGCTTCAATCAGGTTTCTTGGAGATGCACCATAAAAATATTCTAAATAAACACCATATGGTATAAAGAACTCCGGGTGAAGAGCTGAATGTGTTTTTTGTCTGAACGGGCACTTAGTGTCTGTATTTAAGTAGGTGTGAGTTGGATTCACCAAAACAAATCTGTGGGTGGAAAGATTTTCACACACCAGATGTGATTTTCTTGTCTCCTCTCCCGTGCAGCTAAAAATGCCCCCCCCCCCCCAATGCTGCTACTAGGGAAAAGGTAGAGTTGCCAACTTCCAGGTGGAGCTTGGAAATCTTCTGGAATTATGACTGATCTCCAGGCTACAGTGAATAGGGGGGTGGGGTTTAGAGGGAAGACTCTGTGGTGTTGTACCCTCCCCAAACCCTGTCCTCTTCAAGTTCCATCCCCCCCCCCAAATCTCCAGGAACTTTCCAATTATGAGTTGGCAACCCTAGGGAGAGGAGTCCCCCAGGAACTGCATTTTTGGCTGCAGCTGTGGGGAGGGGGTGTCACAATCCATCCTTTTATCCACAGAAATACTCTGGTGATCCAAGCTGTCCTTGCACATTATATTTTAATTGATTGTATTTTTCTCTTACTGCTTTTATCGTGCTTTTTGAAAAGTGCTGTTTCCTCCCTGATCCTTTGGGAAGAGGGCTGTCTGGAAAATGAAAATGATTCAATTAAAAGAGTTTACTCTTTATAAAGTACTTTAGATTAAATAGGTTGTAGATTAGTTGTTCAAAAGAAGTTAGAATGACTCAGACTACTCATCGGAGCACTTTGCAAATAACAAAAGAATCACTGTAGACCAAAAGCGGCGCAAACAGCTATAAATACAAAGCAACTACAGTCCACCTGGGGATCTTTTTGATGACTTCTTAAGGGATGTTAGGAGGCACTGGCTTCCCTCTGCCTTCGGTTCTACCAGTGTCTGAGTCTGACCACCTTCCAGAAGAGAAGTAAAAGCTAATGAGCCAGGTATTAGAGAAGGGGAAGGAATATAGATCTGTACCTGTTGTTTTGCAGCATTTTATTTATTCATTTTAATTATTCAAACGTATCAGGGTGACTTGTGTCAACATTTTATAATATAATGTTAACATAATTCACAGTGATATTTTGGGATAATTATTCCTTGCTGAAATCCTAGGGAAACAGGGTAGGTCAGAAATCTAAATATTTAAATAGATCCTGTGAGTATTGGATATGCTTCTTTCCATCAAGTAATGTAAAACCTAGAACGTGCAATATTTGTCCTTAGTACACCTAGTGCTTGCTTATGATATGACTCAAAATATGTGCCAGTGTCTGCTTTGCAAACATTTCTTCCTTCCAAGGAGTGCCCTCTACAGCCATAGCTTCCCCCATCCCCTGGGCCATGTACACCGCACCAGTACATGGTACATTTGGTATATGTTTAAACCTTGTCTATCCTGGTCAGCTGTCACTTTAGTGCTGTGAAGAGAAAAAGAAAGACTTTTTTTCTAAAAACAATGAACTGTTCACATAACGAATCATGTTTGGTTTGGTGACTATCAATACTCCTAAATAGACTTAGGCTGATTCTGCACCCATCAGTATGGCATTGCCCTGGAGTATCTGAATGTGGTTTTGAACAGCACCTTTTCCTTCCTCTGCTTCTGATTTGAAGGGAACAATAAGCAGACAACCTGACATGGCTTCATTGATCTCCGTCTGTTCCCCTGTCCCATTTCCCCCTCAGTTTTTATCATCTCACCATGAATTACTTGGCTCAGGTGGCTAATGACCATTGAGGCAAGTACTGACACAGGAAAATCTGCATACCAATATAGTAGCGAGTGTTGAAAACAAAATAGATGGCAAGCTGACACTAGCCAATACATAAACCAGGATCTGAGGCAACACAATGAAAACAGATATTCCGAGGCAAGTGGGAACCAGGTTGAGTGCTGAGAAAATGTGGAGCAAATGCCAGATGCAGAATGGACCTTACACTCTTCTAGTCCCATTGATTTCAGTGAAATTGGAAGGGTGTAAACTGTTTAGGATTGTGCCCCTGTGGCCAAACCAAATTGGTGGACAATACTCTTAACCCAAATAGCATTGTTTGCTCTCAGTGATGCCAAATCTAGACAAATCTGATTGGCTACAAAACAACTTCACTATTCAGAGCTGGAAAAAGTGGATTAAGTATAATGATGCACCTAATCGCTGCTGTTGATAACACTGACCCCCCCCCCCAAAAAAAAAACAGACACGGAAGAGATTATGAGAAACCATTTATCCCCAAATTCCCTTTTCTTACTAAAGTTTGAATCCAGAGAAAATATGCAGTGGCCTTGTAACAACCTCTTCTTTAAAATGTACACAGGAGTGTTCAGAAGTGGTATCAATGTCTTCAAGTGCTTGCCAAACCGCAGAAATAATAACAGCACTTTGCCACTCGGCTGTTATCCAACCCACTTATACTATGGCCTTCAACCTCATCATTTATCTGCTTGGCCACCCGATTATTAGTCCATAAACCAATCAAAGGGGCCTGTTATTGGTCTATGTAAGTACACTTAATTAGTGGTGTGTTTGGGAAGGTTATATCAAGAGGTCTTTGGTGCCAAGTTTAAAAATTACTAGAATAAATGAGATGGTTGCACCTCTATAATTAAAGCCAATGTGTTGTATAACATTATGTCATTTTCAAATTCCTAATGATTTATTGCATTATTACATTCATTATTATATAATTATGGTAACCTGTTAATTACTATGGATTACATGATCAAATGCTGGAAGTATGAATGGAAGAGGAGATTGTGTTTCAATTTAAGGAATCAATATGAAGCACAGAACTTTCATATCTCATACTTCTGCCCTAAAGAAGAAGAAGAAGATGAAGAAGAAGAAGAAGAAGAAGAGGACGAGGAGGAGATTGGATTTATATCCCGCCCTTCACTTGGAGTCTCAGAGCGGTTTACAAACTCCTTTCTCTTCCCCTCCCCACAACAGACACCCTGTAAGGTAGGCGGGGCTGAGAGAGCTCTTTCCAGAACTGTCCTTGAGAGTACAGCTCTGACAGAACTATGGCTTGCCCAAGGTCATTCAGCAGCTGAGAGTGGAGGAGTGGGGAATCAAACTTGGTTCTCCAAGATTCCACACACTTAACCACTACACCAAACTGACTCTAGAGGGTATGGTCAAATAAAAATTCCCATTTGGAGGGATGAAAATGAGCACATGTTTCTGTTTAAGACATTAGTAGGATGGTAAGTTTTTCCTGGCTGTTAATTGCTCTTAGTAGTTGTTTTTTTAATCACCGTGCTTTTTTAATATGCTTATTTGGTGTAAAGGACAAACTCCCCTAGGGAGATTCAGAATGGGCTTAGGTCTCAGAAAATATGGGCTCAGAAAATATGTTTCCCTGCCCCCAATTTATTCCAAAGGTTCCTCTGGTTTAGTTGCTGCCTCTTTCTTTCCCCAAAAATTTGTGTGATGGCAGCAATCAAGAAAAACATGAAAAATATTGTGACAACTTAAAACTATCACATTTGGCATCAAACTAACACATGTACTGTCATCTAAAGCTTTTGTGAGCCAGAACCCTCTTTGGGTCATGAAAACCAAATCAATGGCAAAGACTAATGACAGAGAATTCTTAGGATAGAACCTTCATTATCCTGTACATGTTGTTGCAGCAGCATTATGGGAATGCAGCAGCTTTATGCAACAACCCAGTTATTATGGCTTTAAATATCCCTATGCATAAGGAGCCACAAGAAAGACATTTCCTATCATTCCTGGTTCCCAGGATGTTGATGAAACAACATCTATGTAGGTAGTCCTGTAGTAAAGCCTCCTTACCACGTCTATCAGTGCTAAGGTTGCCATATGCTGGCTAGGGGTGGGAAATGTCTGGTCCCCTTGCCTGCTAATAGTACAGTGGCCCACAGGAAAAGGAACACACTGTTGGTGATGGCATGACATCACTTCTGGGTTTTCCCAGGAAGTGGTGTCATACCTCTCTAGGAATTGTTAGAAACTTGATTGTCAAACCATAGACTTTCCAGCAATTTTTAGAGAGGCATGACATCACTTCCTGGGGAAAAACAGAAGTGATACCATACTATAACTGATGGCCATCCCTCCATTTCTTCCCCCCAGTCTCCTGCTGGTTGCTACCAGATAAACTTCACATAGCTGAGGAGTCTCAGCAAGAAAGGTGGACTATACATGAAGTGAAAAAATAAGTTAGAGCTGCTGCTGGAGGACTTAGTGGTACATCATATGCATTGAATGCTGAAGGTTCAAATTCTTTCGTAACTCCAGGCATGCACAAATGCACTCTATCAAAGAAAATGTTAGATTTAGACTGGGGAGATGGAGCGTAAAGTCCTACCCAGGATTAAAATGGGGAGACAAAGATCATGTTTCAGACAGTTCATAAAACACAAATTGCTGATGTTTAGTTTAGTTTTATTTATTCGTTTAGTTGAATTAGGGCACTTTACTATCATATTCATAGAATTGGTTTTTCACCCCAGCTATTTTTAACCTATGGATATGAACAAGCCAAAGGGCTAATTAAACAAAGAGTTCAGGATACTGAGCGACAATCTGATATCTCTAAGGTTTCAAAACTTGGGGTGTTGCTAAATTTCAAAAGCACCATTGAGCCGGCTACATATTTGACTTCACTGGAGGTAAAGAACTCTAGAAGGGCGTTTTCCCGAGCTAGATGTTCTGCCCTTCCATCTGCGGTTGTTCAAGGCAGGTACAATAAAACACCCTACCCTGAAAGGCTACGTTCATGCACTTAATGTGAGGTCGAATTGGTAGAGCATATGCTTTTCAGTTGCCCGTTCTACAGTGAGGCTCCTCTTAAAATTATTACCCCATTAGTTGATAGGATATCTGGTCACATTAATACAAACAAAACAAGGCTTCACTGGCTTCTATCGGATAACAATGCAGAGATTACACATTCAGTTGCTGAGTTCTGTGCACTGATTCTTAGATTAAGGGAGTTGCATTTTAAAAGGTTTGAAATTTAGATTTTTATTCTGTCTATTATCTCCATTTTTCTCCCTCTTTCTCAAATTATGTTTATATTGTATGCTGGTCTTAAGACTGTAATAATAAAACTAAACTAAACTTGCTGGTGTATTCAGCCTTACTTTACATTGTAGCCACTCAGGGAAGGAAGAGGAGCACTGACATTTGTTTTACTCTTCAGTCCACTCAGATTCATGATTTGAAACTGATTCTCCCACTGTGCTATGGCATTTTAAAGGGGAAAAATGCATACCCTTTAAAAATACATTTAAAAACAAAAAAAAGCTGACAAAGCAGGGGGATTGGATTTGAACAGTGAAAGTGAGTGGAAGTTTATTTATTTATTAGTTTCGATTTATATCCTGCCTTGCCTGCACAGTTGAAGGGTTAAACTCCTTCTGTCTTCCCTGTGTTATTCCAAGGTATTTGCATTTTAGGAACAAACTAAGTTTTGGTCTCTCTTACGCCAGTCCTCAAATGCAAGGCTTATTAGACAGAGCTGGAAAAGTCAATGTCTTATAAAAACAATCCACTTTTTAGCATGGTGTGTGGATAAAATGCAGCAAACTCATTTGAGAAGCTCTGAGTCCTTGGAAAAAGGACACGCCACATACATGATAAATAAATTAATACAAATGAGCTGGATTTCTGCTCAAGCCAGTCAATTATTCTAGTATTACTCTCACTGAAACACCTCAACCATGAACAGATTATTTTAAATGGGAGCCTTAATAACAATGGATAAGAAAATATCAGCACTTAAATCTTTTGAGTTTACAGTACAATCCTATGCAAAGTTAAATCCTTTTAATTCCATTACATTTAATGTCCTTAGAAGGGTGCAACTCTGCTTAGAATTGCTTAGAATTTTACATGATGTAAAATATGAGATCCAGCTGCTCAGAAAATGTTTAAACCCCCCCTGAAATTACCAAAACAAAAGCTGTACTTTAGAAAATATATTGTCTGTTTAACTTGCAAAAATAATTAAACCACTGGGATATGGTTACCAAAAAGTACAATTACCATATATTTTTTAAAAATATTGTTTTTATATAACATCAACAAATTCAACATTGAACAAAGCAGCATATTTAAGGTACACAAGAGAATATAAACAGGTGGTGTGTATTTTACATCTTCCAGTGTGGAGTCTTTGCTTCAGTTTGCTTGTCTAAAACATTATTAACAAGTCCACCCCAATTTAACCCATGATTCATGTTCTAAGTTGAGTTCTTTGTGCCCACATCTGATTGAACTGGAGTGAAAGGGGTCATTCTTTTGACGTGCTGTTAAGAACAGGATTTGTTTACAGAGGTGTGAAGCCAGCTTGAGAGCTAGAGGGCAATTAGCAGATATGGACAGTTGAGAAGGAATGCAGATTCACACTTGAAAGAGATGTGGGCGAGTTTTTTTGGAAGTAGAATAATTCCAGCAGGAAAGGCAGAGGTAAAACCAGCCTTAGATGCCCAGGAGGTTCATGCCTGCCCTTCTGGTGGTCCCTTTAAAACTAGTTTAAAAGCAAATAGCTTTACATGCTCATCTTACATCATATTGTACACTGCTATGTAAATTTGACATGGGAATTAAATATATCAGCAGAAAGAACTGTGGGGAGAGTTACCTTCTATCAACATATGTGTAGCACAAGATCAGAAGAACTCCACTTCTTTTATGAAGGAAAGTTCTGAAGAATGGCACTCCTGTTGAAGGTTGTAATGGTAAGAATCAGTATAAATACTGGATAAGATTACGCAGATAAAAATGAGGATACAAAATGCACTTGGTAATTTAACTGCAGAATATCTACTACTGTTATAACAAAAGTTCAAATCCTGTGGCCCTGGAGCCAACAAAGTTTTTAAGACCAACAAAGTTTTATTCAAGGTATAAGCTTTTGTGCAAGCACACTTCTTCAGATACAGTGAAACAGAATTTCCTCAACCATTACATATAGGAAGGGGGGGTTAGTTGCCAGGAAGTGCGATTTTGTTTCTGTCTGTCTTGACTCTAATTGGCCCTTTTCCATTTCACTGTATCTGAAGAAGTGTGCTTGCCCACAAAAGCTTATACCTTGAATAAAACTTTGTTAGTCTTAAAGGTGCCACTGGACTCAAACTTTGTTCTACTGCTTCAGACCAACATGGCTACCCCCCTGGATACTACTATTATATAAATTCAAGGTAACTGTCCTTACAGATTTCTCATCAGATTTTGCTCTTTTATCTTCAGATTTTTTGGGGGTGATCTGTTACTTCCTCTATACATTTTCTACTTCATTTTGTGGAATGAAACAAGCTGTTGTTTTCATGTTGTTTGTTCATGCTTTATTGTTTTTGCACTGATTTCCTATTTTTCCCTTTCCCAAATCATTCTGCCAAATGCAATTCTTGGCAGATATTGTGTGGGTGTTTGTTTTTTTGCAGGAAATATACAATCTGGATTTCTTTCAGATAATTAGTGGCTCAAACTTCCCCAAAAGGCAGGCTACAGCAGGCAAAGCATATCACAGCACAAAATGTAACCACAAAGAATGTGGGGGAAAAGAAATTGTGAACTGTGCCTAATTGAATGCACTGTGTGAATGATATAGCATGACAGGTCCCTGAGTAGGTCACTGTTTTAATTTGTTTTATATTAGTTGGAACGTGTTCTAAATTCACTAAACTTTGCAGCTGCTGTAAGCACCATAGATTGGTTATTGCTGTTCAGTAATAGTAGCTGATAGAAATCTGATTTATTCTTAGCCCAGCTGTAGTTCAGTTATATTTGGGGGCACAATTATTTCAGTTTATATTCTAGTTTCAGTTTATGAATATCACTCACTTAACATGTGTGTTGACACATTTATGACTTTGCAAATTTAAATTGGAGAGATCTCTGTGCCCAAACCTCTGTTCCAAACTAAGCCAAACCAAACCAATCAGGGGTCTTACAGAATGGCTTTGGCCAAGCAAGCCACAGACCTTCTGGATCACATCCACATTCTGTAAAATGGTGATGATAGTAACAGCATAATAATTTGGCATATAATTTTCAACAAGATAATAATTGGTTCTGGTGGATGTATGCATTTTCATGAAGTCAATAACAGACTCCTGATGTATTCATCATGCATTGAAATTGGTTGATTTTATATTCTGTGAAACACTTTTCATGAAACATAAAGTATACTACTTCATCTTGCAAAATATGTATGGCATTGATGCGTCTGGTCTGAAGAAGCCAACAAATACTTTGTATTGAAGCAGTAAACTGCTTCTCCAACAGCCTGTAATGCTGGGTACTACAGGGTGGGTGTGAAGAGACTTACCTGCTCAAGAAGTTACTTATATGACTATAAGAAGAATTAACACAACAGAGGAAATTGTCTGATTTTAATCATTAAACAAACAAATTTCTTCTGGCATCATTCAAAAGTAAATGTTTATATATTCCTATGCAGGATGACCATCTGTGTATGCAAAAGGAAATTTCTGAATAGCTGATCACGGTATTTTCATATGTCATGAAACTCTGTAACTAGTTCCAACTATAAATGTGAAAGCTCCAGCAACAACAACAACAAAAAAATGAAAAACAGGAAAAAATTGGGAAAATGTTTCCGCCCTGACAACTCCCCCCCCCCCCCAAGTTTCCAATAGAAGAATTTGAATGAGGGCGCACTGGGGAAAACAGTGTTCTTTGTTCATAGAGAAAACAGAAAAGAAGCTTAATTGGCCATCACAAGAGCACAGGTTTGTCACCAAACATCCTGATATTTATACGAATCTGTTCCATACTGTGGTACTTTGACTCCTAGAGGCATTTGGGCAGCTCAGTGGTGTAGTATGGATTGTTGGGGGAAATGCCTGATTTCCCTGATTGGCAAATTGAATGTCTGTGGATGGGAAGGGGCTTGACCACAGAGGGATGAGAATGGTGAAGATTTTGGGGATTCATGATTGAGTTTGCAAAATATATTTCATGCTTGTGTGTGTATTCCCATACTTTGGGTAGAAGGAGAGTTGAGGACCAGGGCTTACAAGAGGAGGACATGGCTAGCCTCCTTACTCTCCCATCAATAAGGCTAATCCAAATCCTGGATTGGTTTCAAGCTCCTGAAAATGGAGAATGTTCATGAAAATGGATCTTTCACACCTTCCATTAACCACCAGGCTTCCTAGACCTCTTGTAAAATCTCTGTGGAAGTCAGTCTGTCCTCAAGGACAATACACCATGCAGCACTTGGGCAAGCAGCAAAAGCAAGAATCAGATCAATTTCCTGCACCCAGCAGCAGCTTTATGGGAATTTCACTCCCATGACATCCATCTGTTTGTGGAGACTGGTACCTAATTCTATAATCCACCATCATAAATCCTATTGTAACAAACATACATCTGTTGTCAAGTCACAACCAATTTGTGGCAAGCCCAGCAAGGGGCTTTAAAGGCATGTGAGAAGCAGAGGTGGTTTACCATTGCCTTCCTCTGCGAATAATTCCTTGATGGTCTTCCATCCAAGTACCAACCCTGCTTAGCTTTTGAGATCTGATGAGATCAGGCTGCCTTTCCTTACAAATCCTATTGTAAATATAAGTCCTAAAGTAATGCATATATTCACATACATGCATTCATTAAGCATTGAAATCTGTGGATTTTGCATGTACATAAGTACGTGTAGGATTTCGAGCTATGCTAATTTTAGAAACAGAGAATAAAATTCAACACTGCACCCTGGAACAATGTTACAGGTTAAGGTCTGTTAAATATATGTTTTTAAAAATCTCCAAACCTTTGTAGTCTAATATTTAACAACTTCATTTATAATTAGAGACACCTAGTTAGTGTAGGTTTTCTCCCCACTAATGTCTTTATCAACAAGCCTGCTTTCATTTCCAGCCATCTGGAATGAAATATGGTTTCGCTCTAGTTACTAAGATCACCATGTTTCTGTTGAGTTGTGTTTTGAACATAGAATAAATGGTCTGTGATGTTTAGCACTCTTGGTTAAAATCCCATTTTTATGGTTCAGGGAAGGTGCTCTGACCTATGTGCTGCAGCGACTGATTTATCTGAACAGCAGTTCTACTACCTAAGAGTTTTAAAATGACTTGCGAAAAATGACAAATGTTGCACACTTTTCAAATAAGCAACATGAATTAAAACCCATTATGAAATGTCATTTAACTGCCAAAAGCACATCAGACATATGATTCTATGGCAGCTATACTAACATTAGATTACAATATTTTTGGCTGCAGTACTCAAATAGCTTCCACCAAGGTTGTTATGTTGACTTCAGTGGAACTGCTCCAAGTTATAAGTATTCATGTAAGCATGAATTTTTCATATAAGATATGCTCTGGTTAGACCTCACCTAGAGTATTGTGTTCAGTTTCGGGCACCACAATTTAAGAAGGCTATAGACAAGCTGGAACAAGTCCAGAAGAGGGCAAAGATGGTGAGGGGTCTGGAGACCAAGTCCTATGAGGAAAGGTTGAAAGAGCTGTGTATGTTTAGCCTGGAGAGGAGATGACTGAGAGGTTATAGGATCACCATCTTCAAGTACTTGAATGGCTGTCATATACAGGATGGTGTGGAGTTGTTTTCTGTTGCCCCAGAAGGTCGGACCAGAACCAACAGGCTGAAATTAAATCAGAAGAGTTTTCGGCTAAACATTAGGGAGAACTTCCTGACAGTTAGAGTGGTTCCTCCGTGGAGCAGGCTTCCTCGGTAGGTGGTGGGCTCTCCTTCTTTGGAGGTTTTCAAACAGAGGCTAGATGGCCATCTGACAGCAATGCTGATTCTGTGAACTTAGGCAGTTCATGAGAGGGAGAGCAGGAAGGGTTGCTTCAGTGCTTAGTTCTTGTGGCCCTTTCTTAAATGCCCAGGGAAATGCTCATTGCCATGTTGGGGTCAAGAAACAATTTTTCTCCATGCCAGTCTGGCCAGGGATCCTGGAGGTTTTTTGTCATCTTCTCAGCATGGTACAGTGATCACTGGGGGTGTGGAGGGGGAGGTATTTATGAATTCCCCGCATTATGCGGGGGGTTGGACTAGATGACCCTGGAGGTCCCTTCCAACTCCAAGATTCTATGATTCTATGTAATATTTACAGAATTCTATATTGACTATAATTACTACAGAACCAGTTCATGATTTGCCATAATTTGACACAGTAGATCATCTGCTGAAGGGACTGGATTGTTATATGCTAAATTAAAACAGTATTGATAGTCTGACCTGGCTTACTGTAGCTAACTGGGCACAGTTTAAGATTAGATCAAATAAAACTGAAAAACCATTCTAAAGAAGCAGGGATGCCTCATTTTCAGAATCCCATAATGGCAGTGGATATTTTTTCCAGCGCTAAATCTGAATATTGGTATGGCATATAGAATGGTTTTTGGTAGGTCATGCACATTTTAGTGCTTTCATAATAATTTTAGGGATGAGTGAATGTTCCCTATTTCATTTCTTTTAATATATTTTTAATTTTTTTGTAGACTTCTTCAGTTCTCCTCTTTTCATGGCTGGTTTTCTATAGTCATTTACATTGTATTCAAATAGTATATTGATTTATATGACATTTACACTTAAAATATGTGGGTTTGGTCCAGTGATCTCACAGTGGAAGGGGCTGATCTTTGTTATGCTGGCAACCCTGGAAAGGGTTTCTTGGTTGTGGCACCAAAACTCTGGAAAACTCTCCCTAAGAAAACTCATCAGTTTCCTTCTGTTGCCATATTTCTCCTAAAGGTGAAGACCTTATTGTTTTGTTTTGTTTGGCATTCCCTCAGGGATCCCTCCATCCTGCCCATTATTTGTGTTTTTAATGCTTTTGAAGGTATTTTAGCTCTGGTTTTAACTGTTTTGACACAGTATTTTGCAGGTTTTAATAGTTTTTAAGATGTGGTTTTATTATGTATGTTTGCCTCTTTGGTGACTGTTGTGTGACCCTTACAAGAGCAGAAAGATAGAGTATAAATTGTGTAAAAAAATAAATAAAACTTGCTACTTTTCCTCTCTCCCCAGCAGCCATTTCTGATGCTAGGGAAGGTCATTTCTGGGAGCATGGGACACTGGGTGTTGTGCAGTGGTGGGGAGAGTGAAGGGATTCAGCATTGCCCTTCTTGCCTCTTCTGTTGGTGTAGTGCCTTCTTTCTTCAGTAGAGCTTCTTTTTTGCCCACTTTTGCCTCTTTCCCTCTCTTACTGTGGCCTACTGACCTGTGTGCTTATTATTCTGCATAGGTCTCATATCTCTGGAAATCAACTTTCTGTCAGAAGGGACTGCTGGGTGGAGGGGAAAATAGGGATGATCTGCCACCCTTACGCAAAAATCTGTGGTATTTGTTGGTCACTGGTTCCAACCACGTCATTTATCTATATGATATACATGCAGCATGTCCATCAAAAACATTCCAATGACTCATTTTCCTTGCACTATTTTCCATTACTAAATATTTATTGTTCCATAACATCAATAACAATAGATGGGTGCCATTTTCTATACAATATTAGATAAATGTGGCAGTTTCAAAGTCACTACTAATGTTTTCCAGATGATTATCCCTAGGAATTGTGTGAGATACATATATGTTCTGTTGATTTGTAAACCAGGATAGGGGAAGCAGTTAAAAAACTTACCAATCCACCTGATTGGCTGTGCGGTCCAAATCAAAATCAAGGCTGAAAATTCACAAGTCTGGTATAGAACTAAGAAGGCAAGCAATTGATGAGGTACCCCAGTGACCTCTATTGGGGAGTTTTAAATTCAGTTCAAATAAATGAATGGACAACCACACAGACAGCTTATCATGCACAAGTGTTTTGGGTGTGCTAAAATTTAAACAATGTAAAGAAAATACAAGTTTTCTCTAGACACGTTTGCATGTGCTTTTTATTAGAGAATTTTTCATGTGTGTTTGAGGGAGAAAGGGACGATAGTTCGTCCTGGTTATTCCTACATCCAAATCTTATTCTGCCCCTGCAAATTCAGCTGCCTGCTTAAGACAGCAGTGTCTCCTGTGTCTGGGTATAGGGAGGGAGGAAGGGAGGGAGGGGGAGAACTTGGAGTGGATCAAGCCCCAAATCAGCCTTTACTTAAAGGTTTCATTCTCCTCTCCGTAGTGCCACATCTGCCTTTGCTGGCTTCGGGTTGTTCTGTAGGTTTGGAGCCAAAAAGGCTTTCCTCTGGTCGGGTGGGACCTTTAAGGAAGGAATGATTGGAGTTTGCTGAGCCTTTTTGCCAGCATATACCTTTTTCTTTGCCAGGCATATATCTTATTCTGATACTGTGAGCTAATTCCAATCAAACTATCAATGCATTTGACACATAGCCTATACTGTTCATTGCTTGCTTTCTTTTGAATCCAATATACAGCAAAGCCTTCGGCTTCGTAAATGTGGACTGCTATCAAACTGTTGCAAATTGTTTTCCAGAGATTTTAAGTTTTCCAATAGGTGACAATTGTTAGGTTGTTAGCTTTGAAAAAATGTTCACAGCTCCTTGACCTTTAGATTTAAAAATAATAGCAATTTTTTCCCTAAATGTGTCACACTGATCACTGCAGTCTTTTGAAGGGGAAAGTAACAATTTGCAGATAGTAGACATAATGGCAAAGGATCCATTCCTAGATCTGCTGCATTTTCCACCCAAGGCTTAAAAGCAGAGAAGACCAGGAGGGGGCGGATATACAGCTACTGTATGCCTGTACGTCCAGCAAGATAAGTAGCACTGTGGGAATGAGGAGAGGGCTGAAGCTCAGTGGCAGAACGTCTGCTTTGCATGCAGAATGGCCCATTCTTTATTCTCCTTTTAATCCATGTTCACTGTGGTGTCCTCCAAGCAATTCTGCGGTAAAACTGAATTTAGCCATCTTTTTAATCCAGCCCCCCCCCCCATTTGACACTAAAATTGAGTTCAACCTTTTTAATCCAGGTGTGTGTCCCCCCTATATTCTGCCTTACATTAACTCCTTTCAGTGGTCAGCCAAGTTTCAGCCTGCTGTTGCCTTGGGTTATTTGGATGCTGTTTTGCTGCAGACTTAAATTGCCTTGACTCAAACACTGCCACTCTGGATTTTCTCAGTGTTTGAGACAAAGAAATTTAAGTCTGTAACAAAATAGCCTCAAAAAAAATGGGGCAACAGTGGGCTGAAACCTGGCTGACGTAATGCAGAATGGAAAAAAAAAAAACCCAGAATAAAAAGGTTGAATTTGATTTTAGTGCAGAATTGCTTGGAGGATAGCTTATATTTATTAAAGAAGCAAGATATAAAACCCATTACTACTTTCATTAATAAATTTCCTATCATCATACCTAGTTTGTATCTAATCAGGCATGTTTGTCAATTAAGAAACACATTAGGCTGGCCAATGAATCGAAGAAGCCCAGTTATTAACAGGTTATGACAAGTCATGGACTCTTTCTACATATCAGACCCTGTGTCAATGGCACCATCACTGTAAGACTGGCACCAGCTGAGTGGCACCATCACCAGTGTTTGCCCCCCCCCGAATGATCATGAGGGTGGGGGGAACCAATCAAGGCCCAGTGCAGGAATGCTGGTCAATCAGAGATTGGCTGGCTGGCCAGTTTGAGTGGCAGCCTCCTTTGTTAGTTAGTCGGGTCTGGCGCAAGCTCTCCATCTGCCCTCCCTCATTTGTGACCCTGTGGGATTAGCCAGTCACCGTTTTGGGGGCCGAGTAGGAGTTTTTTGGGCCTCGCTCAGATTGGCCTAGAGGGGGCCTTTTTTGCCTGTTCCTTAGGGTCTGAAGGGGTGAAGTACTAATAGGCCTGGCGAACTGGTTAGGCCCTAACTAGGAAGGTGGATTGAGCACAGGTTGAGGGGATTTAGAGTCAGCATGCACCCCAAGATCACAGCAACTGGGGGTCCTCAAACTGGGACCTATTGGCTCAGCAGTTTGTGTGCTCAGTGGGGGACCTCTTCAGAGTTGGGGGGACATACGACAAGTCTTAAGGCTTAGCAGTTATGGGCAGGACTGTGCCCCTCCATCCCCTCTATGCATTAGTGTGCAGGTCATGAGGAAAAAGCTTTGGAAGGATTCCAGACCTGGCTCTGAGCCAGAGTGGTTTTATCCTGCTTGGAAGCTTGCATTGCAAGCGAGGACAACCCGTGCTTCAGATTGTAAAATGAGTGGCACAGATCAACTTCCATGTAAATAAAGTCCCAGTTTAATCCATAAAATGTGTCATGTTTCATTCAAGGGGTGGATGGGCAATGGGCAAAAGGGTTAGAGAGCCAAGATTTTAGTGAGTTAGAGCAGTCTCACATCACCTCCAGATGTTATTACATGTTTAATTGTAATAATAAAAACATATTCTGTTGTACATGGTTTCGAACCATTAAGTGTTTCATAACATTTAAAAATAGACAGAGCCTGCCCCCAGGATCACCAGAGAGGCAGGGATTAGGTCAGAGATGAATGTCGCAAAAGGGCAGGGGAACAAAGTTAAAGCTTGAAAGAGCTGTTCTTTGATTTCCTCAGCTGTGCAGCAGCAGCTATTGTGGGGCTCTGTCCTACATCATGCTCTTAATTCAGGGGTCAATAGTTTCTTCTACACCACTGTCAACTATTTCTCATGCTCCTGGGAAATGGCACAAAAATAGCTTTGTTTGATTCTTTCCATGTATCCTTGGGGTTTTAACATTGCAGGAGCGGTATGTGAAGAAGTCATGTGGCAGAGGTTCCCACTGAAAACTTAGGTCTGCACAGGCCTGAAAACTCAATTTTGCATCCATGCTTGGAGCATCATATCCATCACTGTAGATGGGCCACTCATGCTGGTTGGCAGCCCCAGAATCCAACCCTTTTCTTATCACTTTCCTATATAGCCATTCTTCCCTTACATTCATAAGGTTCATTATCACTGCTTTCTGCTATTCATTCCATCAAACCATGTTCCCCTCCTCCCCACTATCCAATGTGAAACCTGCATGGATACCAGCCATGATCAGGGGACTGTAGACTTGGAGAATACTGATCTTGCTAGGCATCATGCAGACACTGGAGGACCTCTCAGCCCCTCCCAGTGTGATTCCTACTCTGAAAAGGGCTGAGTACATAATGAGCAGGGTGTGGCACATAAGTCCTCACTAAAACAGAGACATAGTGGCTGATTCTGCTGGTAGATGCTGGAGCTGTAGCACCCTCCAGGGTTCCCTTCTTCCTTAGCAAGGTCTTTGGAGGGACTCATGTTAGCCGAACTGCTTTAATTTACGTTTAGCAATCAGCAAAATGCACGGGTTCTTGCCAACTATACCAGGGTCCCACCCCTCCCGGGAGATCTCAAGGAAAGAGGCACGTGAGGCGAGTTCCAAGTTCAATGTTGTTTACTGGATCATGTAATCAAGCATACAAAAATCGTAATCACACACACAATCTTACAGGCCTAATAAAATAAAGAGAGAAAATAGCACTTTTGCATGAGCAGGTTTCGTTGGTGGGGAAAACACGTTACCTTAGATGCGTTGTCCGATGTCCAGATGAATTGGATTTGGGAGGAAAGGTATAAAAGCTATGGGGCCACGAGGCTTGAACCGGCAAGACCACGTGGTTCTCCTGGATCGCGAGTCCAGAGAGAGAAAAAGGGTTTAAAGATGGAGGCAAGGGTTGGGGACAGAAAGCTGGACTGAAGGGTCAATAGGTAAGATAGAGGGCGATGGCTCAAGAGACCGAGTGACTCTGGGTTTGGACTTTTATTGGGGGTCTTGGGGCGGGCTTTGCAGACCACAACCCCCTAACACACCTACTAGGCGGTCCGTCCCTGTTGGACCTTGCTATAGGTTAAAGGTGAACAAAGGGAGGAGGTCCAGGGGTTTGGTCAGTGTTGCAAAAGTATGACTTCACCAGGAAACAGACACTGAGTCTGGGGTCCGATGACTCACCTGGCCATACCTATTGTCAGTTGATGGTTTTAGCCAGGTATCTGATGGCTGGCACATTAGTTGCTAGGCAGTCTCGTTAGCATAACTATTCAGTGGGGGTCAGCCAGCGGATGTCTGACAGAAGGAGGCCTCATGGCAAGAGGAATCCTTTGTCTTTGCCTTGGGTGAACTGCTTGGGGTGTCAGCCTCCTGGCTTGGGCTGGAGCTGGCTCCTATGTGAAGAAGAAAGCGCAAGTCCCTTCCACTGCTGGTGACACAGAGTTCAAACTTATGGATAAAAATCCATAAGAGCAGAGAAAAGTGCCTTGCTGGCTAACATTTCCCCCCCTCGGAGACCTGAAGGCGTCAGGTGAAGGTCTCCGAATTCGAACGATACGATGATGAAAACTGAGGCAGACTGCATGATGGTGAGCCTGGAAGAAATAGGTGGCAAGGGATGGACCCAGAAGATGACAGAAATCTATCGCAATAAAAATGCCAAATTGTTGCTGGGGCGGACAAAAAAAAACAAGGCTTTGTGCATTAGACCACCAAGGGAGCCTATGTAGAAATATTTAAGTCTCTAATTAGCAGAAACATCCTTAACTGAAATATTAAAAGTAATTCTAAAAATTCCTTATCTTAAATTCATTGTAAAAAGCCTTATAGAAGCATTATAAATTTCTTATAAGGGTATTATCTAAACATAAAGCATTAATGTTTATATCGGAAATACACACATTTGTATCAATAAAAATACTCCACAAGGAATGCACAAGGAAATAAAATGGTTACAAACAATTCTTCGTCCATCTCTCCTGAGCGGCAAGGCTTTTCCGCTGGAACAGGGCAACTGGTGCTGTTTGAACAGGAGAGAGGCGCGCTTTACATTGTATCTAACGGAACACCAGGACTCGTATATCTTCGGCTTTTCGGAAGCCACTCGGGTCTTGATCAATAGCTCATGAAGCTCTCGGCTGCGCCCGTCACTTCTCGGCACGGACACGAGTCAGTTCGGCCGGGAAGGAGGAGACCGGTTTGCATATTGAGGAGTCGCCCCCCCTTGCTATCTAAAAGCATCATGGGTACCTACTTAAATTAAGAAAAAAGGATATTAAAATAAAACATAGCTTAGTGAATTTGCAAAGGCATTGAAGAAATTCAGAAGAGGTCAAAACAGGTCAGACATCTGGAATCATTGTATTATGAAAGACACATCATCTTGGGGTCCTGGCTGGAATAATCACAGGCCAGGTATTCACCCTTCGGGGTTGGCGGAGTCTCCGGGCACGCCTCCCGAACCCTGGGGAGCATTTGTGAGATGTGTGCCTGAGAGAGACACAGACGCACACACGCACAGGCAGGGCATGCAAAAGCTGGGTTCGGGAGTTGCGTCCGGTCGACTCTGACCTTTTATCTGGAGCCGGGTGGCTCCGCGGGGACGCCGTTAGCTGCGTACCCGTTTTAGCTTGGAGGGCTCCCTCCGGGGGGCCCTCCCCTAATACTGTACAAAAATAGAACAATCTTTTCCCCCTAAACCTGATCCCAGTGGTCCCGTCCCATACCCAATGAGGAGCGGACTGGGCAGCTAGTCACGAGGCAGAACCCTTCAAAGGTCGCGTGTTTTGGACTTTGCTGTATATGTTACGGCTGGAGGTTGCTGCGTATGCAAATGAGAGGATTGTTTGGGCATTCTGGGATACACAAACATTTCAAGAAAAATAAATTTATTAAAAATCAAAAACAATCGAATTGGACACCAGTGTTGGAGCGAGGATACGTTTTAGCTTGCAGGCACTTCAGGGAGAGAGCTGTCGAAAATCTCCCTCTAACCTAGGAAGATGTTAAAAAGAGGGGGCAGGAGGTTTTGTCCGGGGTTCTGACCTAACCGGGGAGTCCTTCCCAGGCACTCTCCACTGCTTCGTGCAGGGAGAGCTTGCACGCCTGGTGAAAGAGAGCATGGGCTGGATTTAAATTCCGAACCCAACTTCTGCATGTCCTCCAGATCATTTCGGCTTGGAGGGGCTGCATGGCAGAGGGAGACAAAGGATTCGTTTGTCCTACTTCTTCCTCCTGAGCCGTCTCTCGGGCTTCCATGTCCCCCTTGTTCTTGTTGTCCTGCTCACTAATGATTCCTCACGGTTCGTCTGGGCCTCGGCCCTCCCAACACTGGTAAAGAATAGAAAAGCAAGCACAAAACAAAAATGTTTTGGCAAGCAACCGGTTTTGCTTTGCAAACAGAGGACTTGGTTTGCACACAAACGGTTTATTTCTTGCCCGTAGAGTGCACAAAAACAAAGAGGCGGAGACAAAAAAAACAAAACCGTGCACACTGAAAAAGTTTGTGGACAAGGCTACATGCTCATAAAATAAATAAATAAAGAAAAGTACATATGAAGACTAAATAAGCTAATGATGATTGACAGATTATGCAGATTGGGCGTCAGTAAGGGCATGCTGGGAGAAAAGATATCATGAGCAAAATATATTTTAGAAATGCAAGGGTCGAATAAGAGGCTCGCCCCGAGATGGCTGAGTGTTTTGGGGTTGAGGATTGCTTGGGCAGATAGTTAGGGAGGAGGTCACACTAACATAGAGGGATGCAGAAATATGTGGCCGGGGAGGTTCTGGCTGGAGCGGGCTAACCTTGGGGCCTTTCCCCAGGCACCCGTCGCTGCCGCGAGCGGCGATCGGATTGCACGCCTGGTGGAGATGGGGCGAGAGAGGTGGGGAATCGGAGTAACTTCCGAACCCAACTTCTGCACGCACCACCGGGAGAAGCCGCCTACTCAGCTTGACATTCGTGCTAGCCACAAATGTAACTATGGAGCTTTTGTCGACGGCATCTCTGAATGCGCCCTCGGCTCTTCTGATCTCCCATGAAGAAATGCTTTCGGTCCTCCCACCCCCTATCTCCCTTTTCTTTCTCTCATTGCTCCCTATGGTTCGTTAGGGCTTCGGCCCGCCCAATACTGGTTAAAGAATAGAAAAAAAGGAAAATTCTTGGGAACAAGCAGAGGCTTGTGGTGATCCTAAGATGTGGTTGGTTATGAACCGTAAAAAGGGTGTAAAAACGTTGGTGGAAAACTTTTGCAAAAGTGAAACCAAAAATAAAGAATTCCGGGGCATGGATTGGAACGGTCAAAAGATATACAAAGTAATAGCACACGTTTTGAGAGGACTAATTTTAAGATCCACGTGTCTGGGTATATGCAAAATAGAGCTGCTGCAAAGCACGCTGGTTCTCAATTTCCGAAGACTGAATTTTTGTTTAATAAGTTGTTATTTTGAAAACTGCCAATGTTATAATTAAAAAATACTTTAGGAGGTTTCAAATTGGGAACCCAAAGGTAAAAATGATTCAATACGTTTATGTCCTATGATCGAAAAAGTCCTTGCCGGGGGAGAGCTCGCACAAAAAGATCAGGGCTTGCCTTAACCTTTTTGAAAGGATTGCATTTCTCCCGCTGGTTTTCCAGTAGGACCTGCACATTTGCACTTCCTTTCTTGGCCTGCTCCGTCGCGCTGGCTTCAAAGCGTGACCATATTGCCACAATGGATCTCAGTCATCCTGAGAAAGCTCCACTGGCTTCTTGGCGACCTGACAATATGGTTTTTTTTTGGTGTCAGCGATGCTACAGAGGAATCAAAAAGGCAGCAAGATTGAGGTCTTCTGAGTATGTGCAGGAGACTGAACCGCTTTCGGCTGCATTTGTAGTCTCGCTGATGTTCCCTTGGGTTCGATAGACTGCTGCTAAAGACCAATTTTTCTACCTCATGGGTCTCTTCTAAGAGACCCACCCAATAACGGTTAAAGAATAGAAACACAAATATAAACATACATAAGGGTCTGAAAATGGAGGGAGACAGACACGCATAGGAAAAGGGCAACAGTTAAGGTATGTCAGAGGTCGGAAAGGAGGGTTAGGAATTCGAAACCTTAGATGCAACGTGCATCAAGGCTTGGAAATCCGTGGCTTTAGATTGAGCTTCCAATTTGTGGATTTGTCTTCTCACCCAACAAGTCAATGTAAGTAGCGCCACTATTAAAATAATTTGGAAGGCCAAAATGACGACTATGGGGTGGAGTATTAAATTTAAATATCCCGTCGTTGTCGGCGACCAACCAAGAAGAGATTCCCACCAGCTATGTTTGCCAGCCTCTTTTATTTCCACAGCCAGTTCCTTAATCCTGGCACCATTATGGGAAACGTTTAAGGCGGCTTTGTCTCCCGCTTTCTTTAGCTGAGCCAGGCGTTCTTGGAGGTCTGGGTGAGAGAGCAATTTCCGTAGGGCTTCCAGTCCTAACCCCAAAGGCACTGGAGCAATGGAGTCATATAATTCTGGGGATAGGGCCATTTCTTGTTGTGTCCAAATGGGGGTTTCAAAATAAAAATCACACCCTCTGATGGAGGTAACGTTACAAAAGCATCTGTTTATTCCAGGCAACATTTGTTGGTAGTATAGTGTATTGAGGTGAATGTGTTCGCAGGTAGTTCTGAGACAGACACAAGCTCTGCCTATGTATATAATAGTAGATCCAGTCTCACTGACTGCGTCAAATTGACAGTGAGATATGGTGTGTTTCTTGGGAACTAGGCATGGGTGATGTTTTTCTAGGGCTTCGTCATCACAGATGAAACCTAAGTTTTCCTTATGGGTACATCCGTCTAGGTTGATCATATGCCAGCTGGATGAGCTTACTTTAGCCCATCGGTCACTGTTCCTGGCATATAATACGGTGTCCGAATCAACTTGAATACCCAGTGGAACTACTGGATAGATGTGGAAAATTTCTTTAGCGGTCACTGTGGTTATAATCAATTGCAAGGTCTGGGTTACTGCATCAAAAGAGGCGTTTGCCAACGACCACCAGTGCTCGAGAGAGATTTCACTGGTGGTTAGATTTCCTTTAATCAATTCCCTTATTTCTAAAGGTATAACTCCAGCCATAGCTTGTTTGATTATAGTCATGGCAGTGACTACATTAAGAGTTTGTGCTTGTGTGCAAGCAAGAGCCAATGAAATATTGTTTTGTAAAGACCGAATGCCATCAAGGAAATGGTTAAAATCTTTCTCCATGATTTGTTCCCAGCAGTGGGTTGGTGGAGCGTTCCACATGGGCAAGGGAATCCAATGACTGTGTAAGAGGGAGGCTCATTTGAGAGATGTCGAATGCAACCTTGGAGGCTTTATTCGCTATCACTTCTATGTTTGCAGCATCTATGGCTGCCATGCCCACTCCTACGGGTGCGACCCAATCAGAAAGATCGCGTTTAGTCCTTCTAGAGAGCTCCCCTTTACGCCACATTAAGATCCAATTGTCCCAACCTTGCTGGGTCGTGTGTAAGTAAGAGTCACAGAGGGCATGGCTGAAAGAAGTGCCGAGCCCATTTAAGCTGACATTGACCCTTTTGACTGAAATTTGTGGCTGCATCAAGACTGTTTCTTGATGATTAAATTTTAAAGTGTGTGCCCCCACTACCGGGTAGGTCAATGAGGCCAGTGCGTCTACATTTTGGATAAGTGGGTCCAAATTTAGTGTGTGATTTGCATCACCAATTATTAAAGTATAATTTCCTTCCTGATGAGTGAGCTGTAGAATTGTTGTTCCGATAGCTGTAAGATTTACAGTATCGGTGGCATTGAGGCAGACAGACGTGTTTAAAAGTAGGGTCCAGTCTGGGGGACCTTGCTGCTTTAACGCAGAGCAGTTAAAATGCCAATTGAGCTTGCCCCATGCCAATGGCTCTAGGTCTATGTCTTCGCCGAATGGGTCCGTGAGCGTTATTGGGACCTCTGTGTCGTTATGGAAGTGTCGGGAGCCAATGGAAATAATTACTTTTAAAGGATCGCCAATGTCCCATACGGCAGCTGATATTACAGCTATGTCTGTGTATAGGGAGATGGGGGTAGGAGCAGTATATTCGATGGTGGAGGTGTTGGTTTTGGCTTGTGACTGTTTACACAGGACCACTTCCATTTCATCCATAGAATATTTCCCGGAGGTGCATAGAGTCACCTTTTCTCCGGTGCGACTGTGGATACAATGTGTGAGCTGCTGTGGTGGACATCGATCTATAGGTGTAAGTGTGACTGCTCTGTCATGCCGTCCTGTTACACAGGTAAAAATTCTAAAAGGCATGTTTATTCCCACGCATCTCCATTTGGTCAAGACTACCGTATGGTTGGCTATTTGTGTTGCTGAGGTACAACAAAACAAGGACAATCCAAATAAGAATACAAGTTTTAATGATCTTACCAATTTGTCTGCTGCTGGGGTGGAAGATCCTGGATGCATTCTGTAATATAATGTTTGAGGGGTGTGTGAGTGAAATTCCTGAACTTCCATACTGTGGTCGACATACCCAAGCAGTCACAGTATGGTTCCCTTTACCTAAGGCTGGGGGTGAGTGTAGTGGTTCCCATGCGTAAGCCCGGTGCGATTTTTACTGCACGCTCCCGCGGCTTCTCTTAAAAGGGAACACTGTTTATACACATCATGGTCTCCCCCCCTTGCTTCCGAAAAGGCGACCAAAGCCGTGAGGAAGCATTTAAAAGGCAAGGCAGGTCTCTCCAAGAGAGAAAAGAGGCACAAGATCAAAAATGTCTGTGGGCAAGTGAGGTCCGAAGGTAACAGCGGCAAGAGGCTGCGAAGTTCCCCCGGGATCCGGAGTGAGGTTAGGAGGTTGTGGAACTGGATTCCCCTTCCACAGCTTGAGCTGAGAGGAATGGAAGAACTTGTACCACGTCTGACCATGCTTCCTGGGAATGGCAAGCTTGTAGACCGCGGGGCTTACGCGATCCACAATGGGGACCGGGCCAGCCCATTTGGCCATGAGAGCATGCTGATTCCTGCTAAATTTCCGGTATAGAACCTGCTGTCCGGGTTCCCAAAGCTGAGGATTGCGCACCCAGCCGAGCTTTTTATCCACTGCCAGTTGGCTCTGCCCTAACTCGTTAGCCACTTGGAGGTGAATAACCAGTAAGTCCCGGATAAGAGTCTTAACCCAGATATCGTGTGCCACTTGTGTTTCCAGATCGCCTGGCATGTCATGTTGGAGCCAGAAGGCTTCAGGCATGCGCATCTTTCTCCCGGTCATGACCATATGAGGGGAGTAGCCATGTCGGGCCGTAGTCCCTCGTATTGCCATGAGAACTATGGGCAGTTTTTCGTCCCAGGTGCGACCTGTGGAAGTGACTATCTTGGCCAGGGCTTCCTTGAGGGTGCGGTTTGTGCGTTCAATTGCCCCTGAAGACTGAGGGTGAGCGGCAACGTGGAACCGCTGCTTAATTCCGAGAGCCTTACAGAGCTCCTGGGTGACCTCACCTAAAAAGTGGGGTCCGCGGTCGGAATCGATGATCTTAGGGATACCCCAGCGGGAAAAAAGGTTATTAAAAAGCAGTTGGGCCGTAGTGGAGGCCGTGTTATTGTGGCAGGGGAATGCTTCGATCCATTTCGAGAATGGATCAATCACAGTTAAGCAATATTTGTTCCCTCTGCGAGTCTTAGGCAGAGGTCCGATAAAATCAATTTGAACCCGAGCCCAGGGTCCTTCTACCCTCTGGTCCTGAATGGGGGCCTTGGGACCTGAAGAGTCCGCGTTAACCATGGCACATGATAGGCAATTATCCACCCATTGTGCCACGTCTTTGCGGATGCTTGGCCACCAGCCCGCGTCCCTGACCCGTTCCAGAGTTGGTTCTTTACCCCGGTGTCCTTGCTCATGGATAAATTGAATTAGATCGGCCCGGACTTCGACAGGGACAACCCAGTGTCGGGTCCCTGTGGTGTCAAAAGCCCAAATAACTCCCTCTTCTTCCCTGATGGTGTATCTCCCAGTGGGATCTTTGCCCTTGGAGAGGAGATCCTGAACATCGGCATCATTTGCTTGGAGTTCCCCGAGATCTATAAATACAGGGGGAATGGCAGGACGGTCGTGGAAGGTTTTTGCCTTGCTTCTAGTCACTACTGGGTTTACCGGACAAGCGGGTTGATCTGAAGAGGAGTTAAAACGTGCCGCTTCCTTGGCTAAGAGATCGGCTTGATCATTCCAATAAGCCACTTCGGTGTCTGCCTTTTGGTGACCTTTGACATGGGAAATTTGTGTCTCTGCTGAGCGTTTATGGAGGAGCCGCACGACTTCTCTCCATAATATTAAATGAGCTACTGGCTTCCCTTCCGCATTGACCCATTGCTGTCTTTCCCAGTGTGGGAGCCAGACGGTGGCGGCCTTGGCCGTCCAGTCCGAGTCCGTGAAGATGGCTACGGGGCAGTCTGAAGGTTCAAACTCAAGAACAGCCTTAAGGGCAGCGACCTCTGCGGCTTGACTAGAGTGGGGACGGACAGCCGCTTGCAGGATGTAATTGTCGTGGACCCTGACCGCGCCATATCCTGTATGTGGGGTGCCAGCTATATGGAAGGACGATCCATCACAGAACCAGCAATTAAACCCTTTTTGCTTGGCTTCTTCTAATGGCACTCCCCATATAGCAGGCCAAGGCAGATGTTCCACGTCTGGAAGTGGGCATTCATGCTCGTCCCCAGTGATGAGCAGACCGTATGGGGCAGGTTGCTCCTTTTGTTCTTTCTTATATTCAATCCCCTTATTGACCAGGGCAAGCGTCCACTGGGCAATGCGGGCATTGGATACCTGACCGTCCTGGATCTTTCCTGAGAGGATATACTTAAGGGGAGTGTGCGTTGTTTGCACAATGACTTTGGCTCCCCCGATTATAAACTCCCAATGTGTGAGGCTCCAGACTAGGGCTAGACATATCTTTTCACAAGGGGTGAACTTTATTTCGACTGAAGAAAGATTCCTGGAGGCATAGGCTACAGTCCTGGGGGCCCCGGCATGATGCTGGATGAGCGTGGCCCCGATGCTTTTCTCTGTGTGGGCCAGCTGAATGTAAAAGGGTTTTGTTGGGTCCGGGTGAGCTAAGGCAGGAGCTGAGGCAAGCGCTTGCTTAAGACTGGCAAATGCATATTGTTGGTCAGGTCCCCAGACCCATGGAGCGTCCCTCTTAAGGAGAGCATAGAGTGGCCGGGCTTTGTCAGCGAACCCCTCCACGAAATCCCTGGAAAAATTGAAGGTTCCTAGGAGAGCACGGAGGGAAGGCACATCTGTTGGGGCGGGGAGCTTGGCGATTACGGCCATTCTCTGTGAGTCGGGCGTCCTGCCGTCGGGTCCTAGTGCTAGGCCGAGGTATTTTACGTTGGTTTGAACCAGCTGTGCCTTGTCCCTACTGGCCTTGAAGCCATCAGCTTTTAGAAGGTGGAGGACTTCCCTAGTGACTTCCATGGTTTCTTCCTCAGTGGTGGCGTGGACCAAGATGTCGTCCACATACGACAACACGTGTTCCTTGGAGGAGGGGCCGAGACGGTCCCACATACGGACCACATGTGCGTGGCAAATGCTGGGACTAGAATGGAAGCCTTGGGGTGTTCTTTTGAATGCATATTGCTGGCCGCGAAAAGTGAACGCGAATTTATACCAGCAAGACTCGTGTAGCTTGATCGAGTGGAAGGCGTTAGCCAAATCAATCACACTATAGTAGCGAGATCCGGCAGCAATGGCTGCGAGGATCTCGTGGTATTTGGCTACTACAGGCGCTACTGGTGGGGTTACAGCATTCAGAGCTCGGAAATCCACAGTCATTCTCCAGGTTACCCCATCAGCTTTTAGGACCGGCCACAGAGGGGCATTGCAAATAGACTGCATGGGGAGGATTACGTCCCACTGTAAAAGGCCTTCTATGGTTTTGGCTATTCCATTTTCAGCTTCTGCAGGGTATTTATATTGTTTCTGAGGTGGAGGATCTTTGCCTTCTATGAGAACACAGGCATCTCTCACCGTCCCACATTCTGCCTTGTCCTTGATCCAGACCTCAGGAAAATCTCGGATCCAGGGATCACTAGGCTCAATTGGGGCCAGAGGGAGAGGAGCTTTGAGGGCAGCGCATCTATGGATTGCACTGATTTCGCGAGGGCCCTCTGGAATTTGCCAGAGGAAGCCGTTTGCTAGATCAATAGTCAAGCCATGTGCTTGGAAAAAGGGGACCCCTAGGATGCCAGCATCCTCACCTTGATTGTCGCAGGCAGACACGAGGGTAGAAAGAGTTCCTACGGTTAAAGGAACGTCTTTCCAGACCGTGGCTCTGTGTGCGCCTCCAGCAAAACCGGCGAGCATAATGGCCTCCTGAGTGGGTTGACCGTGGGCAGCTAGATATGGACTTAGTACATTAAGAGCGGCTCCGGTGTCGATGAGAAGGGTAGCAGGTTTACTGTTCCCTGGAGTCCCGACCCCTGCTTTCACAGTCGGTCTCCCCCATGTATCGGGCTTCAAGGGAGCCACAACGCCATTGGGGAGAGCCCGGGACTCCGGGCAGCCCTAGCTGTGCTTTGCTAGTTCTGACAGTTCCTTACTAAGCACCGGGTAGATGGGCTGACCTGGTGCCTGTGCCTTCTCCTCACTCTCAGCCAAGGCACGAAGCAGAACACTATTAGGCTGCTTGTGGAATCTTTCCATTTCGTAGCCCCTTTCCTTAAGCTGCATCCATATCTGCCTCCTAAAGGTATCGGACGCCTCCGGAGGCTGATAGCCTGGGTGCGGTTCAGGTGCCGACGGCTGATACGCCTGCGGCTGGTTTGCTTGGCCTTGCGGCTGCCCGTATTGGCCTTGAGGGGGGCCCTGATAGTTTTGAGGAGGTGGTGCGGAAGGCTGGAGGTGGGCTTGGGCAGGATTGCTGCGGTAGTCTCGATACTCCCTTTTTCCTCTGTAATTTCCTCCTCCTCTCTGATAATTGTTCTGCCAAGGTTTGCCTCTCTCATATCGGTCCTGTCTAGGGTACCGGTCATTTTTGGGCTCATACTTTCCAGACGGTTGGAATTGTGAATGGGGCCCATGGTTGGCGTAAGTTATCGCCTGTATGGGTTCGTCATCATCCCTATCCTTCAATTTCTTGCCTTTATGGGGTTTTAGAGCTCCAGCACCTCGGAGAAGAGAGGCTATTCTTTTGATCTTTTTCTCCAGGTCTGTCCAAGTAGTTGATGCACCATCTGCTATGTTTAAAGACAGTTGGGCTTGGGTTTGGAGTCCACTTACAAGTGCTTCCTTGAAATCGTCCTCCTCATAGTCAGGCGAACCAGTGGTAGGTTTTACAGCAACTTGGTCTGCTAGGACAGCTAATAGTTGTTTCCTAGCCATATATGTCTCTGGATCTTCATTGGGGCTCTGTCTTTCCAACACATAGAGAGCAAGTAAAGTAGTGTTGGGATTTAGATATTTAAGGACGTCCTGCATCCACTTCGTCTTTGAAGCTGCTGTTAAGTTGCCACTCGCAATGGCTGCATTAAGAGTTGGAAGCTGGGGAGCTGCTACACACTGACGGGCTACCAATGTGAGGTCTTCTCCGCTAGCGGAGTTGTAAATCATGTCTACATTGGCCATCCATTGTACGGAATTCTCCCTAGTAAGAGGGCCCAATTGTTCAGCTACTGCTTTAACCTCATCAGGTTTCCAGAGCCTGGTCTCGGTCACAACCTGGGTAGATGTATCATCGCCTTCTGTGATCACCGTATGTTTCGTGCTAATGGGGTGCATAGGGGCGCTGGGTTCAATGGCCGAGATTTCGGAGAGGTTTAGCATGCCTCCGGGGTGTACAGTGGAGATCACTGCATTCTGTAATCCCACTTGCTTCTTTAGGGTGGCGATTTCCCTTTGGCAAGCCTCGTGGTTAGCTTGCTGTATTTTAATTTGGTTCTGTTCCACTAGGAATTTTGCCGCAGCCTTAGAAGTATTTATCTCTTCTCTCGATTGAGTCAATGCGCTCTCTGTCAGTTCTACTTTACGGTTTAGGCCCTCGATCTTTTTATTAGCATCTTGGACAGCAATAGTAAGACTCTGGTTTGCCAGAATTACATTTAGTTTCTCGGTCCTCAGTCTATGCTCCTCGTCCTCGTGGGCTACTTTCAGCTGGTTAATCTCTTGTTCTAGCTCATCTTGCTTATTGGCCATAAGTTCCTCATAATTTGTACGTTGGAACGTGAGATCTTGTTCATGTTTACTTTTTATTTCTCTTAATTCCTCTTTGGTGGCCTCGAACTTAGATTCTAATCTGTCGAATCTGGCCACCTCTCTATCCACTGCTGCCTTATTTTGAACGTTTAGTTCTTCCAGCCTTTGCTGATACTCTTTGACTATGGTCTCTTGCTTCTGATTACTCTCCTTATTGGTTTCCTCTAATTTTTGGTTAGCCTCTTGGACTAGCAACTCGAATTTTTGGTTGCTTTCTTTTACAAGTTCCTCCAATTGTTGGTCCCTGTCTCTTACGAGTTCCTCCTGTCGGTCCACATCCGCTTGTAGGCGTTTAATGACGGCAGCAGCATCCTGCAAAGCCGTGTATAAAGCCCAACTAGCGGCTATGTCCTTGGCAGTGGAACTAGGTTTCTGGGTTGTGCAATAGTCCTGGAAAGCACTCCGGGCTATTTCTAATGGATTGGGGCCCTTGAAAGATCCTTCCTTCCAAGGGGACTTACCCTTTTTCACCAGCCATTTTTCTAGCTTAGGTTCGTCCTCCTTGGTACGAAACATCTTTGTAGGGATTCTCCTGTTTTCACGTACAACAGGGGCGTGAGAAAAGGAAGCTGGATTTCCCTTTCCTGCCTCAATCGGCTTCTTAAGTTACAGTTGTTGGCTCAAGGTGGCCAATGCACCACAGAACAGGCTATCCCAGCCTTTAATTAGTTTTAGGAGCCGGGGACTCACACCTCTCTCGACACTCGGGGATTACTTTTTAACCCAAAAACCTGGCGTTTGAAGCTGAGGAATATCCGTTCCTTCAGACTCCGGGTGCCTCCAACCCAAAGAGACTCCTTTGTCTCCGAGGTTCCTCTACCTCTTAACTTTGGGGTTTCGAGAACGGGGTGGCCAAGCCTCGCTTCTCTGACGGGATTACCTCCTAACCCGTATTATAAGGTTTCTAGGCTTCTCCTAACCTCTCTGGATTACCTTTAACCACAGACCTGAGCTATGGCGGACTCAGTCTATAGTGAGCTATGGCGGACTCACTGAGCTATGGCGGGCTCAACACAACTACGAGCTATGGCGGACTCGGAAAATAGTGAGCTATGGCGGACTCACTGAGTACTGGACTTTCTCTAGCCAGTAGGGTTTCCAGACAATATGCCTCTCAGGGTAAGCCCGAACCTAAATTAATTATTTCCACTTCGTTGAGCGAAGTAAGGCAAGGGAGGAGCAAGGGTGCGCTCAAAGAAAGGTTCCTTTTTCGGACTCAGCGGGTGTATGTAGTGTATGTAGTGTTGGTGCAACTGGTCTAGCGCCCTACTCTGGTCTTCTCTGGATCCCTTCCCACAAAATAGACGCGCGGACGGTCACACAGTTTGACCTGGGGTTCAAAGAGAGAGAGAGAGAAGGGGGAAGCCACCCACGATAGGTTGCTCACTAGAGCCAGGCACGCAGACAGAAACCAATCATACAGCCTCTCCAAGAGCTCCGGAAGTGGTTTTTCCCTTACGTCTGTGGGTTAAAGACACGCCTGTCGACTATGGCGCGAAGTTTAACCCTCAGGGCAATCCCGGACGAGCCCCCAATTCTGTTAGCCGAACTGCTTTAATTTACGTTTAGCAATCAGCAAAATGCACGGGTTCTTGCCAACTATACCAGGGTCCCACCCCTCCCGGGAGATCTCAAGGAAAGAGGCACGTGAGGCGAGTTCCAAGTTCAATGTTGTTTACTGGATCATGTAATCAAGCATACAAAAATCGTAATCACACACACAATCTTACAGGCCTAATAAAATAAAGAGAGAAAATAGCACTTTTGCATGAGCAGGTTTCGTTGGTGGGGAAAACACGTTACCTTAGATGCGTTGTCCGATGTCCAGATGAATTGGATTTGGGAGGAAAGGTATAAAAGCTATGGGGCCACGAGGCTTGAACCGGCAAGACCACGTGGTTCTCCTGGATCGCGAGTCCAGAGAGAGAAAAAGGGTTTAAAGATGGAGGCAAGGGTTGGGGACAGAAAGCTGGACTGAAGGGTCAATAGGTAAGATAGAGGGCGATGGCTCAAGAGACCGAGTGACTCTGGGTTTGGACTTTTATTGGGGGTCTTGGGGCGGGCTTTGCAGACCACAACCCCCTAACACACCTACTAGGCGGTCCGTCCCTGTTGGACCTTGCTATAGGTTAAAGGTGAACAAAGGGAGGAGGTCCAGGGGTTTGGTCAGTGTTGCAAAAGTATGACTTCACCAGGAAACAGACACTGAGTCTGGGGTCCGATGACTCACCTGGCCATACCTATTGTCAGTTGATGGTTTTAGCCAGGTATCTGATGGCTGGCACATTAGTTGCTAGGCAGTCTCGTTAGCATAACTATTCAGTGGGGGTCAGCCAGCGGATGTCTGACAGAAGGAGGCCTCATGGCAAGAGGAATCCTTTGTCTTTGCCTTGGGTGAACTGCTTGGGGTGTCAGCCTCCTGGCTTGGGCTGGAGCTGGCTCCTATGTGAAGAAGAAAGCGCAAGTCCCTTCCACTGCTGGTGACACAGAGTTCAAACTTATGGATAAAAATCCATAAGAGCACAGAAAAGTGCCTTGCTGGCTAACACTCAGATAGGCCTGGAGGAGGGGAATGGCTTTCACCCAGTTCCCTATCTTTCTGGCCTGCTCATATTGTCCCCCTCTGTAGGCAAGGAAGTGATTGAGCTCTAGGGTTACCAGGTCTGGGTTGGAAAATACCTGGAGACTTTAGAGATGGATCCAGGAGAGGGTGAGGTTTGGGGAGGGGAGGGGCCTCAGCATGGTACAATGCCATAGAGTCTACCCTTCAAAGCAGCCATTTTCTCCAGGGGAACTGATCTTTGTCAGAAGTAAAAGTGAGAGACCCTCAGGCCCCACCTGGAGGTTGGCTATCCTATCGAGCTCTTCCTCCTTGGCTCTTCCTGGAGCCACCTTTTGAAGGGGTCTCTGGGGAAGGACATCCCCCAGCTTCTGCCTCTTCCTCCGGTTCAGGGGCTAGACTCTTGTGATTCTCAGGAGCCAGGGCCAATGGAATTTTCCCCTGGGTCTTGATACACTCTGCCCCAGCCCCTGGCTTCCTATACCAGAGCCTGCCTACAGCTGTCTTGGAGTCCAAGTGCTCTCCCACATATCTGGCCTCCTCACTTCTTCAGATACAGCTAGAATGGGAGTCCATCTCTTTAGATACAGCTAGAATGTGACAGATGGACTCCCATTCTAGCTGTATCTGAAGAAGTGAACAGGGACTCACGAAAACTCATGCCCTGCCACAAATTTTGTTCGTCTTTAAGGTGCTACTGGCTCTTGTCTACTGGGATTTATACAGTGCTTAGAGAAGACATAATTGGCTGCAGAAACTCTAAGCTATGCTATGGCTTTGTAGCGGTGATGGGAGACAGACAGGGGTACTTTGTTTTTATATTTACGGTGGTTTTGTATATGTATCATCACAGCAGCTTTGAGAATGGGACATATCTCTCCAATATTTCACATGCCTGCCAGGGCTGCCGTTATTGGTCCTTATGCTAGCCCCACTGTTTGGCACCCATTTTTCACCCGTGCAGCCCTGGCTGGGTGTTATGCTGGTATAATTGTTGCATCACACCTGTGTAGCTCTGTTTTACACTAGCTGGAGGCTTTGTTACTGTCTGTGTAGTTTTTGTACTGGCTTCAGGACTGTGCGGCTGATAACTTATCAATGTCTGAGCCAAGGTCTGATTCTTGCTTTGATTTTTTTGTACTTGGGCACAGGCATTAAATGTAAGCTAATATACAACCTACTGAAGACCTGTAGTGTCAATGGCCATTTTGCCCATTTGCATTATTTATATTATAGACAAGCAGCTTTGTAACAGATCAGTGCAGCGAGGTTATTATAACAAAACACTGAAATGTTAAATACCACTTTCATATTTTCCTTATAAATATCTGATGACACACTTTTTACTGGGATCATTTTTAATTAACATGCTTGTCATTGTCCTCCTGTCCATGTGCATAATTCATATCTGCATTATCTATTTTATAGATAAACAGTTTCCAACCATTTTATTTTTGTAATAGGACAATGTAATGAAGATAACACAGCTAAATACTGAAATGTTAAATACCATTTTCACATTTCTTGTATAAATATCGGATGGCAGGATTTTTAATGAGGTCAGCTTTGAATTCAGATTCTTGTCATTGTCCTCCTGACACAATGTTGCAATTAATTTTTAACAGTTTTGTAACTTCTCAAATATGCTAATCCCTACCATTTCTCATTTTTGAAAGTCTTTTGAAATTAAATTCCCACATTACTGCTATTGTGAGAAGAGCTTCGTTTCTATTCATCTTTAACACTGGATTCCTGACTTAGTAATGATTATGCTTAAGAGTGGCCTTTCCATCATCTTCCCCATCCCATTAGAATTCAGATCAGTTTGTTGCTTTCTGGTGTGCTACGTAGCTGTACACAGAGCCATACCAGATTCAGGCCTGAACACGCAGTTGCAGGACACATTTCAGTTAAGGGTTGCAGTCTGAGGCTGGCAACTGGTGGGAGACTTACCAGTGGGTGAAGCCTCACTACTGATGTTGTGACATTGCTGATGATGTCACTTTTAGGTCATGCTTGCACAGGGGCAACGTTCTAGCACTTGCCCCAAACTGGTAGGCAAATGCTGGGCCATCACTCAATGTGAAGGTGTCATTTCTGGGTTCAGCTGGACATGACACCATGTATGGGGGACATATTTGTGAATTTCCTGCATTGTGCAAGAGGTTGGACTATATGACCCTGGAAGTCTCTTCCAACTCTATGATGCTATAATTATCATAATTTTTCTTCCAGCATTTTTCTCTGCCACCCAGCTGAGCAGCAGTGGGCTGAGCCTGGGGGTGGGGCAGAGGTTATGCACCCCCAAAGATTCCTTCTAGACCCTGCTCACATTCAGAGGGGGACACACAAGATGCTTGATCAGGCCCTGACCTGAATAGCCCAGGTAAGCCCGATCTCATCAGATCTCAGAAGCTAAGCAGGGCCAACCCTGGCAAGTACTTGGAAGGGAGACCTCCAAGGAATACCAGGGCTCAGGACAAGCAACCAAGCCAACTCTTGGAAATGTCCAAACCACACTAGAAATCACCAGAAGTCACCATGACTTCCAGGCATGCAGGTGCGCATGCACATGCACACACATAAAAAAGATGCTTGATCAGCACAGATGTGCGACTCCAGTGGCATGTATCCTAAATGCCCTCCCTTTTGTAGCCCTGTAAGCAGCTAGCCTTGGCAAACCACTACTATATCTGGATAAAGGATGCTACATGGTCCAGTTGCCATGCAATTGTTGCAAAGATGTTGTGGTTGGTTGGAGAGGACACAACACCTCCCAGCCAGCTGGGGTAACAGGAGCTTTCTTATGCAAAACCATTGCAGCTGCTCCTATTTGTCATGACAGAGCCCCAGCAGAGACTGCATAACTGCTGAGCCATACAAATCTCCATTCACAAATTCCAGCGGAATTGGGAAAAGATTTATAATCTGCTTTACGCTTTCCCTCTGTGAGTGTTTTTGCCACCGTGGTCTCACTTGCACTTGGCAGTTTTCGGTGGGCTTAGATATAAGTGAAACATCAAGTCCAATGCTTTTTTGTATGCTTCTCAGTCATGTTTCTTCTATGCTTTCCACAGGTACAGCAAATACATTACTATTTGAACTGTTCCGTTCCTGATTACATTTTGGGCAGGAATGAGAGAACAGAAGAGAAATGGAAGCACAGCCAGTTTAAAAGGGGGAGAAAATCAGTATGATGGATGACCCCATTATACCTAGCAATATTGCTCGGCTTAACAAAGAGAGCTAGCAATGGTAAATTATCTTTTTCTTTCAGTGGCTCATCATAAAGGAGACTGTTTTTAGTGAGTACACAATTGTAAAAGCATTTTATCAGTGGCTCAAAATGTTTTCCACTTGCGAGTATGAGCTCAAAGGAACTGAAGGTAGTAACAGTCGATGTTTGTTTATTTTCTTTCAATATGTCCAGCATACAAACATTGAAAACATCTGGGATACGCTCCATATACTTCAACTGAAAGGAGGCTAGAGCTCTCCTAATAGCCTTCTTAATTATTTTCTAAATGATGCCTTGTACTGACAGGAATGACAGTTTAGCCTAATAAGTGGAGCTCAGATTCAATCTTGGATGCCTACTTTGGGATCTACCATAATCTACCAGATTTCCTGTTGCATGATTAGGTTAAGTAGGTAAACAGCAGTGGCTATGTAGACTTTATGCAAAAAAAAATGTTAACACAGATTCCACATCATAGAAAGCTGCCTTATGCTTTCTGGCTATTTGTTGATGAAGCTCAGTATTTTCCTCTCTGAGCGGTTCTTTGTGATCTGATAAAGAATGGTCCTCCCAAGTGCTTTCTAACAGAATTAAAAAAAAACAAAACTAGGGATACCAGGGACTAGAGTTGGCAGGTTCTGCAGATTGTCATTTTCCACTGAGCTATGGTGCTCCCCCCATCAAAGTAATATAAATTCTGTGACAGAAACATCCATATTCTGTCAAGTAAGGTTGCCTGGTGCTCAGCTCACTTGAGGGGGGAAGGCTCCTGTTGATGGCCCTCCCTCCTGCCCTCAGTCTCTGGACTGAGTGATGCATGACATCATGTCTGGCTGAAAATCCAGGTGTGTTATAAGCATGTTGGGCAACACTCTGGCCGAAGACAGACTGGCAATCTGAAGCGGAGGCAAAGCGGAGGGAACTGGAGCGGGGGAAAAAACTCACGGAGCTGGCCGTTCACACTGGCCAGAGCAATGCGGATCAGCGGCGATACGGAGCATTCAGACTGCCACGGAGAGTTCAGACTGCCGCATAGCCAGCGCGCGGGGCTCGCGCGTGCCGCTGCACTTTTTTTTGTTTTCCTTTGATGTTTTTCGCATATGCGCATATTTGCATATGCGCATATGCGCAAAACTTTTTGCCGGTGCGTTCACACTTCCTCCGGATGCCTCCCGCTTCTTCCAGTTCACACTGTTTGGAAGCGGGAGGCATGCGGAGGAAGGCCCCTGAACACCGGTTTTACCCGGTGTCCGGGTAAAGCGGAAGGAAAGCGGCTGGGAGACGGGTAAGTACGCAACGGAGCCGATGGGCAGATGCGCATGTCTGAACGGGCTCCTTTCCTCCGTTTGCGAAGCGTGCCTGCCCCGCTTCAGATTGCCAGTCTGTCCTCGGCCTCTGACTGTCCCTGAAAACTCTATGGTACTTACCACAGAATTCTCCAAGGTGGCCAGAGTGTCACCTAATGCACTTATGTCACATCTGAGTTTTTGGATGAACAAAATGTCACATATCACCCAATGTCATTTTCACCTCTGGACCTGTCTTTAAAGCTCCCAGGAATGCTGGTTGGGGACCTGGCATCCTTTATTCTGTGACTGGATGTCATTGTGACTGCTCATTGCCCTTTCTTCTGTATGGTATATCAGATTTCTCAAAATCAGTACTGGCTAGTAGATGGCATAGCAAGTGTTTTAAACAAATAAATAAAGCCACAACTAGAATTTAAGTTTTTCTTTTATTTTCTTTCATTCATGTTCAGATGGAGAAAGTAGTGGGTGCTGTTCATCCTCAGATACTAAGAATATTTTGGGAATTATTGCAGTGTGGATTTACAGTGGACTCAGTGAGTCATCAAACTCAACCTCCTGAAATGGAGTAAGATGTTTTAATTGTTGCATTCATTCGGTTCACTTAAAAAAGAAAGAATGATTTTTAATGCAGAAAGAAACTGGCCCACCATTACTGTAGTTTAGCTGCTGTCTCTTTCCATTGGGGCTCTTCTTGCAGCTCTTATCTTTCAAGCACAATAAAATTATTAAACTGCTTTATCATGGTAATACTATTGTGTCTCTCCCGAAAAATGCACAAACTGGAATGATGTTTTGCATGATAATGACATTATTACTGAACCAATTCAGTGAATCAAAGAAAAACATCTGGAGTATCTGAACACCATGAAAAGTTGATTTTACTTTTGAAACCACATGGCTTTAGTTTCAATAATGCTGCTTTCAACAAATCTGAGCATGCTGAATATTGTAGACTACTGGGGAGGCAGGAAATCATTTCCCAACTCTTCTTCATGCTGATCTGAACTTTCAAAAGAATCAACCAACAGTTCCACATACTGTTGCATGGACACTTGGGTGTGACTAATAAAGGCCGAGGACAGACTGGCAAACTGAAGCGCAATGGAAGCGGGGCAAAAAGCCCTGGGGCAAGTTGTCCCGGGGCTTCCCATTCACACTGCCTAGACTGATGCGGGACCATACCAGGGAGGAGCCACAATGGAGCATTCACACTGTGAGGTGGCCCCTGGTGCCACCGCTGTGGTGGCGCACGGCTTTGGTCATTTTACTGATTTGCGCATGGGCACAGCAGCTGGATCAGTGAGTTCACACTACCGGTGCCGCTTGATGTGCGACTTATTTGCATCCACACTGGCAGGAAGTGGGATGAACGCGCACCCAGACGGCTTGACACCGGTTTCACCAGGTACCTGTTTAAAGTGTGATAAAAGCGCTTCAGGACCGGGTGAGTGCAGCACGGCAATGCCAGGCAGCTGCAGCTGTTCGAATGGGCTCTCTTAATCCTCTTGCAAAGCGGATTTATATTGAGCCAAACTGCCAGTCTGTCCTCAGCCAATAAAGAATAACATCAACAACAGGTAATTATTGACAATGAGCATGGAGTATGTTTGAGAGGGTCTTTCTTCCAATATAGATGCTTTGTGTACTATATACTGATATTCAGTGGATGGTGCTCTTGTAGAAGATATTTTTCACACTTAAGTGGAAATCAATTTGTGAATGATCTAATAGTAAGCTACATCTTGTGTGATTCCTTTGCACCCTGAGGTCTTTTTTTGTCCAAGGTATAGTGAGGAATACACTTCTTACCTCTTCTGGGTATGATACCCCTGTCCTTGTCCCTCCTCAGAGGCACAATTTCCTCTCAACCGATTTCCCACAAGCGCTGCCCCGGTGTTGTTCCTCTATTTGCCTCGACTGCCTGCTTGAATTTCCCACTATTTGCTGCAGGGCACATTTTGACCTGTTTTTTGAGGATCACTAAAGCTGTGAAGGAAATTGGAGGAAATCACGCGAATCCCCAGGTCAAAATGTGCCCCACAGCAAATAGTGGGAAATTCAAGCAGGCAGTTGGGGGCAAACGGAGGAACAATGCCAGGGCAGCGCTTGTGGGAAATCGGTCCTCCACTTTTCTTTCCCATTTGTGACTGAGTCACCCTAGTAATCTGCTTGTTTTTTCTTTGCTGAAAAACTCTGGCTGTCCCATCCTGTCACAGTGTGGTATTTTGGCTGTTAGCTCAACCGAGGAACCTGAGGGAAGGGTCAGGATTGCCTTTTAGCTTACACCACTTAAATGACACTCAAGGCATTTTGAAATTCAAAAATAACAAAATATTTTATTTAACATAGAGGGGAAAGGTCAGGTGAAATCAGGGGTAAAATTCTGGAGGTAACTCAATATAGATGACTCTGAGGTAAAATCAGTACATACACAGACTTTAGTTCTTATATTTCAGGTTAATGAGAGTTTCTTAAGCTATTTACAATTTCTTAAAATCTTTCTGTTGAGAGGCTTTTGTTTCAGTGTTTTCTCAAACACTCTATTACACTTTCTTTAAGTATTCTCTGGCTCTTTTGGTTTCCAGAAGGTGGTACACTCTTTTCAGTACCCAAAACCCTTCTCTTGAAACATCAGTATCTGTCTTGAATTTTTAACTGACTCCTAAGGTCTCTAAAGGCAGTTTATAATCATACCAGTTCTTCAGAGCTAACTGACTAGGTAGGGACTTTTCTTCTCTCTCTAGAAGATCTATCCTCTTTCCTTGGTCCAAATGGGAGTCTTCCTCTACTTCCCAAACTTCCTTGCCAACTCTCCCCCAGTTCTCCTGTCTATGTTAAACTGCTCTGAGTCAGGGCTGAATTCCGAAACTGTCAGTACTCAATTCTTCTCAGCTAGGGCTGAAATCACACTGAATTCTCTTCAGCATCCAGTTCAGAAGTTCTTCTCTGCTTAGTTGATGCTAACAAATCAGATCTCTTGGAACAGTCTGTCACTCAGTGCTCTCTGGCTCTGTAAAGAAGCCCTTCTCAGTCTGTTTACATAGCTCTTCTAATCTTTTAAAAGTGCAGTCCATCACACTGGTACTAAACTCGGGTGGTAGATTCATATAATTTAAAATTGATAGATGCTTAAATAATCTCACTTTGGTTCTAGAGCCAACTCTTCCCAGTTTAATTGCAGGCAAATGCTGGCCTCAAGTGATATTTTAGTCATATCTTTTATTGGCATACTCAAGCATAGTACAAAAATAGGAACAGGCAAAAAATGCAGTTCAAGATTAAGAACAATAGGCTAATATATATATAATTCATGGTGAAACATGCCCCTCATAAATTTTAATAGACTTCTCCAGGAATTTACTAACAGCCTTTGTGATTTCTATTTCATTATCTTTTAATAGGCGATGATAGTCAGTCCTGTTTACCAGGTTACAGGGAGGGAGGAAGAGATTACCAAACAGTTCCCTCTGAGGATTAGAATATAGCTTGCAGTCCAGCAATATATGTTGGATGGAATTTGGAATGTTTGCCCCACAAGGACAGACTCTCTCACTATATGGAATTTGGAGAAATCTACCATGAACATTGTTTGAAGGAAAGGAATTTATCCTAGCCAACATAAATACTCTCCTTTGTTGGGGGCTTTCAAGATCACATAAATAGTCGGCCATTTTCCCAATGGGTTGAGCAAGACAAAGCGCCGCAGGTGAACATATATAATATTGAACAGGACATAACTTAGTAAGTTCTAAATCAAGGAGCCTCTGTTTAATTAGTCTAAAATTATAGGATTCATCAGTCAGGAAGAGGTCCTCAATTGCAGTACCTATGTATTTAGGTTTATCTATAATCCTGCCCAACCACACAGCATTATAGGCATCTTTTATAAGATAGCTATCCAATTCTGCCTTATAGTAAATTCAAAGCCAATATTTAAAAGTTAGAATCCATGCTTTTGTTTCTATTAGGTGCAAACCTGTTTCCGCACAAATCGCACTATAAGGTACACATTTAGGCACTCCAAGAGGCTGACGCAAGAATGTGGCCTGAATATTTTCTATTTTCTGATTCAGGGCATTAATCCACACAGGAATGCCATAGAGTATTTGAGATAGAGTTTTAGCCTGAAAAACTTTGATTGCTGCAGGGAAATATTGATTGCCTTTATGGTAGAAAGAATGTTTAATTTGAGAGGAAGAGAAATTAGCTGTATTAATTATTCTGTTATGATGAACTACCCATTTGAGAACATTAAGCCTATATATTTATAACACTTGGTTTGTTCAATTTCTTGGTTACCAATATACCATTTTTGTGGGCACCAGTTTTTGGAGAAAACTACAACCTTCAATTTAGAATAGTTTATAGAAAGTGAATTTAAATGGCAATAGTTATCCAAGGCTTTCAAATATCTCTGTAATCCCACTCTTGTGTGGGAAAGAATGGTTGTATCATTGGCATACAATAATACTGGAACTGGGAGTTCATTTAGCTTGGGCAGATGTCCATTTATAGATTTAAAAATTGTGGTAAGTTGTTTAAGAAGAGATTAAAAAGATATGGAGCCAACACATACCCTTGTTTAACTCCTTTAAAAACAGGTATTATCCTAGTTAAATAGCCTTTTGAAGAATATTTTACCTGACAAGTTGTATTTATTTATTTATTTGTTTGTTTGTTTGCTTGTTTCGACTTATATCCCGCCTAGCCAGCAAGCCGGCTCTAGGTGGCTAACAACATAAAATCATAATATACAAGATTAAACACATCATAAAATCAAGTAATTCACATTAAAATTCACATTAAAAGGCGGCTTAAACAATAAATCACTAATGGCAGCAAACACTAGACCAGCTCCAAAACCAGCAACCTGCTTTCTTCCGACCAGGAGGCTTCCCCCACAGATTTTCTGAGGTAGCTCACCAAGCCCCCTATTAAGGGCCATTCCCTCCGGTGGCGGCCCCACCGTATTTGTATTGTATTGTATTTGCGTGTAATTTCTTAAACAAGATTAACAAATGGGGATCTATCTTTAGATCGGCTAGTTTGCTCCATAACTTATTTCTATCCACTGAGTCGAAAGCACCCTTCAGATCAATGAAGGTTACATAAAGTTTCTTCTTTCCTATGTTCATATATTTCTCAGTTTAAAAAGCCAGTGTAGCACAATGATGGATGGCAGATTTCTTTTTGGGGAAACCTCTGTTCTAAACCAATAATATTATTTCGATGTAGCCAGTTAACCAGTCGATGTTCTAAGTGTATATAATTTCCCCAGAATACACAATAAATTGATGGGTTGGAAGTTCTCAGGGAGATTTGGATTACCTTTTTTATAAAAAGGTATTAGTATAGAATTGAGCCAGGACTCAGGAATTGTTCCATATAAGTCAATTAAAGTAAATAATTTGGCAAGGGGCAAAACCCACCAGGTCGCAATTTTTCAAAAAATTTCAGCCGGAAGGCCATTGGGGCCCAGGGCCTTACCAGGTTTTAAACCCTCTATCATATACTCCAAGATAGCCCTAGTGACATGTGGATTTTCTTCCGCTCCTCTCAGAGATAAGTGGTTTGGGAGATGCCAAAAATTATGGGTGCTTAACTACTCAAGTAATTATTACACTGAGAACAATACAGAAATACGGGCATGAGCTCTCCAAGTTAGACAAAAGGGAGGCAACCAACAAAAGGAATCTTTCATTAAAAACAGTTCTCAGGTAAAAAGACATCAGATTTGCAGTAATAGAAATGGATGGCTAAAAGTCCAGGTTAAGATTAATGCCATCTGACACTGGAGACTAACTGAGCAGTGATGATGGTAGTATAAAACATAGGAAGTTGTTTAAGTGTCCAGACTGCATGTTACAGTGGTGATGCCAGTCATTCCACAACAATCTTTTACGAACATTAACTTTATTAAGACAAAAACATCCCTTCCAGGGCTTTTTTTTTGTAGAAAAAGCCCAGCAGGAACTCATTAGCATATTAGGCCACACCTGACAGCAGAAACTCATTAGCATATTAGGCCACACCCCTGATGGCGCAGCTCATTAGCATATTAGGTGGGGTGTGGGAAAGCACAGGGCAGGACTGGAAGCTTGCCTCTTCCCCCCTGAGCTTCTTCACCCCACTTCAGCATCACCTTTCTAGTCTACCCCCCACTCTGAACCAGATGACCAGGGAAAGGTGCTGCTGAAGTGCCTGGGATCTCAAAGATCCCAGGCACTCCAGCATCACCTTTTTAGTCTCCTGCTCCCCCAACCAGACGGCTATTGTGGAGAGACTTGGGGAAGTGCGGGGGGCATGTTAAATCCCTTTCCCTCCCTCCCCCAGATCAGGGAGGGAGAGAAAGGCATTTTCAACATCCCTGAGTTCCCTGCCTGCTCTTTTCCAGCTGCCATATATCAGCTAGAGAAGGGAAGGCAGAAAGGCTTTTCCTTGTCAATTTCACTCTCAGCTGACTGGCGGGGAGTGAAATTGACAAGGAAATCCCTATGGGCTCCCCAGAGGGAAAGACAGCATTTTAACATGCCGCCTTTCCCTCCTGTGTGTAACGTGAGAAGGGCAGTGTGCTCTGTAGCCACACATGCCAGAGGTTTTGGTTGTAGGCGTGGCCAACTCAGGAGCCAGCCAGATCTCCTTTCCTGTGCGTTCTTGCCCCAAAATAGCCCTGATGTCCCGTCCCGCAGGCCTGGGACTTGCCGCCACCCCCAAAACCAGCAGGAGCACTTACCCCACCTGCACGACCACCGAGAGCGGACGGGGCCGTCCCAAGTCCAGCTGGCCCCGCTGCGTCCCAGGGCGCGCCCAAAGCCGTTGCGCCGGCTCGCGGCGCGGGAGCGCTGACAGTAAAGAGCCCCGTTACCGCTCGCGCAAGAGCGGCGCCTCGCGGCCCGTGGCACGGCCGCGGCATTGGGGAGTGGCTCGGTCCCGGCACGGGCTGATCAGAGCTTGGCGGGGCGGGAGGAGGAACGCCCAGATCCGGGTGCAACGCTGCGACGTCCCTGAGGAGGAAGAGCCGACGACTACAACCCCAGGAGCGGCGGAGTCGCGGATGGGAGGGGCACAGGGCTTCTGGCGGGGCTGCCCGGCGTCTCCTGTTATAAACGGGGGCGGGGCCAAGGGTGAGATCGGGGGTGGGCACAGGCGAGGGGAGCTCTGGGAAGGGGTTGCAGGAATAAAAGCAGGAGAATGGATGGGCCGAGGAGGATGTGCCAGGGAGAGAGAAGTCTAGCGGTTGTGAGAGAGAGGGACAACTGCTGCTAAGTAACTTGACCCCTGGAGGCTAAAGGGGAGCTTGGGTGCCGTTTAACCCGCCCCAGTGCCATATCTGAGGCCCAATCCCTCCGCATTTCCAGCACAACCTTACCCGGGGCCTCCTCAGTTAAAAGAGGACCACGGCTACAGGGGGCGCTGACCAGGGGCAGGAGGCGGAGCCTGACACCTGATTCCTTCTAATATTATATAATGCAGTCTTACAGATTTTCAGCACTTACAAAGCAATCCTAAACTGAGCTAGATGCTTCTAACTCTATTGAATTTAGAAGGGTGTAACTCTGCTTAAGTTCAAGCTGGTAGGGTCAAATTTTAACGTTTGCAAGAGAAAATGCCACAAAATGCTAACTTTTACACATTTATATTTATAGTTATTTTATTAAATTTATGAATCGCCCACCCTGCAAGCTACAAAATTCACCTAATAATAAAAAGGAGAATATAGGATGTGAAGAACCACTAATGAATGGAACTGTGTGCTAGACTGTAGACAAAGTTTAGCTCTGAAAGTGAAACATAAAATCCTAGCTTCACTACATAGGCCCAGCCAGGTCTTTATTGCTTACCTTAAATTCTTCATCTGTACAGTGGGAATAATAATGATTGACTTCCCTGCGATAAATTCTAAGTCACAAATCATATGAGCATGTTTCCATTTATCCAAATATTTTGATAAATGCAGAGATTTGCTACTGTGTGAGGTGTGTGGGGGGGAACATTTACTTTCTGGCCAGCGCTATGACTCTCTGGGTGTTCTGGCTTAATTCCAAATATATATATCATGATGTTCATATATACTCATTTATAGATGCACTGCAGCTGCTGGAGTGTATACTTAGAATCAATATATCTTCCAAAGTTTTAGAAGGCTACCCACATGACTTTCATTATTCTTTATATCCATGATGGCCATAGGGCACATTGTTCAATTCATTATTACAAACCAGCTCCCATCCACAGCTATAGACATGCAGTGTAGCACTTAGGAAAGAATTTACATACACTTGAATTCAGAGGGACCAGCCCACAAATCTTTATGTGGATACTGTATTCTCCATGAACATCCTCATCAAAAATATAGTTAACCAGTACTGAACATGCAAATAATCTTCTGGAGTGATGCAACTCCTCCACAAAACCTTCAAGGAGTACTAACAATCCAGACCAAGTGAAATTTTTACAAAAATGGTTATTACAAGAGGCTAGCCTAAAGAGTTCATAAACTCAGCTGGTCACAGTAGGATCAAGCAAGAATACAGAACACTAGAATAGCCATGTTAAGAGTGAAGTAGTCCAAAGGTCTGCAAACACTCTTCAGTGTGGGGAGTCAGGGGCCAAAAAAGCAGAGTGAGAGAATCAGGCAGAGCTGGTTGTAGCTACTTATCTGTTCAGGTTCCAGGCAACAGGAGGTCTCCTAATGCCTGCAAATAGCAGAAGGTAATCCAAATGATAACTCTAAAGGGAAGAATAATGAAGAACATGTCCCCGATGTAAGACTTTTCTGCTCACAAAACACTGGGAGTCTTTGGCCGGGGGGGGGGGGGGAAATCACTTTGAAACCAAATTATGTCTCCAGTTATAGGGCAATGTTTTGAATGTGAAGCAAAATATTATTTTATTCAACTGAAGAAAGTAGGAATGCCAGCCTCCAGTTGGGATCTGAGGATCCCTAGATCATCTCCAGACTATAGAGATCAGTTCGAAAATGGATGCTTTGGAGAGAGGACTCTATGGCATTGTACCCCACTCTGGTCCCTGTCCTTCCCAGGACCTGTCTCTAAATCTCCATGAGTTTCCCAACCTGGATCTGGCAACCCTAACTTCCCCTCCGGTGGCCGGGGGGGACCTGGCAACTCTAGAAGAAATGCAAGAGAGTTTCAAGTGAGCTGTTTATGCCCCTTGCTGGGCTGAGTGGTTTTTGAAATTCTGGAGAGATTTCCAAATAAAGAATGGAATGAAATCACCTGGAAGGAAAAAGGTGTTTTGGAGGCAGTCTTGATTATTTTACTGAACTGGAATTCATGATGGAAAATTCTGTTGTTCAAATTAAATCACTCTGGATCAGAATCTTTTAGTGAAAAATGCTAATGTGGGCTTTAGTTCTTTTAAAGGCTTGAGTGCTAAGAGATTTTGAGTCTAAGGACTCAAGGAAAGGCTGATTAAAAATCTTTGAAGATGCTATTATTCCCAATGAGTGTGATGAGATTGTGAGGGATTATCCTACCATCTTTCTACAGTCTTTCTGCCCTTGTCTTAAAGATGGTTCTAACTTCTTTTCTGGGCAGCGTGTGATGCTCTCAAGTGCAAAGCTGAAAGGGAACGGGAAAAGGCCAACAAAATGGTGGCTTGATGGAAACAAATGGCATCAAGATTCAGAGATGAAACTAGCTGTTTCAAGTACTAGCATCTTTGATAGGAAAGGCAAGATCTAAAGTCCCATGAGCAGAATTCCACTTGTGGAATGGCTCTTTCCCACCACTTTTTCTTAAAATGGCTCTTTGGAAGAGCAATATGGGGGTCTACAGTAGACAGTGGGAATGGTGAATCTCACCCTTCCCTCACTGAAGGTATCCTTTCATTAGTTACAGAAGAACACAGATTTATCCTGGTATCTTGGTGGGCAAACAGGGACTTTTTCATGATCTAATCAAAACTTGAGTGAATTTGTCTTACTTATTCCATTAAAATCAGTGGGACGTGGAAATGAAAACTTTGTCAGAATGGTGTGCAGTATCATTCCAATCCATGTACCATCTACAAAAGCTATGTAGGTAGCAAGCTTATATGGAAACTTTTGCTGAATACTGAAACATCCTTGAAAACACCTTGGAAAGCATTTAAATAGGAAGGTTGCTTTAACTGAAAGGTTGTTTTCTAAGGCTGCTTTAATTGTAATTGCAATGAACAAGGAAATAATAGATTTGATGGCAAAGGAATGGGGATTAAATATTGATAGAAAACTATTGTTAAATATGTTATATAGGGAAGGGAAGACTAAGCATTTATAATTGTTTTATTATTTTAAAAATATTACCAAGGGAAGCCTTGGGCAAGAATATGCCTTTTAAAATAAATTACGCCACACAGATATGCAAGAAAATAGAACCCAGAGATGGATATAGAATGCTTTAATATTTAAAATCTTCAGGGGAATCGTAGATGGATCTTCTTTTCCTTCTGTTTATACAATTCTGTTTATTTGATAAAAAAAAACCCTAGAGAAGGTAGAATACAATTTTATGCTATCAAAATGTATAACATAATATGAAGTACTATTTTTATGGCTAGATAAAAGTCTTCAGATATTTGAGGGGATTGAAACTGTTTTTTTTGGGGGGGGGCAACACTTTTTCAACATTTTTGGAGTTCTTTTTCAACATTTTTGCAGCTCCTTTTGTGGTTCTTGCATTGGAGGTGATCATATTTTCCACCACAGGTGGTTACCATTTAAACTGCTTTAAATCACAAAATGCCAAAATCAGGATAGGAAGTGTTGCTCTAATTTAGCTTTGGATTCAGATGCTGTCACTTAGCCAGCTACAGCACGGTCACAGAGTCACCTTCTGTTTGCATAATGATGCCCCCCCCCCCAAATCAACCTTATTTAGATGTGGCTTCATGATGATATGATGTAATCCATGTGATTGGATCAAGGGATGAAACCTGAGGCCAAACAGAGAGGGCAGCATTTCCTACTTTGCCTCTGACGTGTTGTCTGATAGAGAAAAGTGGCTCTCACCAGCAGTTCAGTACTTAATACTTGTGGTGACTGCCTCCAACCTGTATATCCAAGTGTATCCATTCTAGACTGTTTCCTCAATTTAAAAGAATGTTTAGCCAGGAGAAGAGCTCTATTAGATCAGACCAATGGTCCATCTCGTCCAGCATCCTGTCTCACACAGCCTGAGTCAACCTGTTGACTTGGAGGGCCAATAAACAGATCACAGAGGCCAAGGTCTTCCCTGAGGTAGCCTCCTTACATTGGTATTCTGTTCCCCATTATCCCTTATTGATACCTGGATCATCAGCCTTTATACTACTATAGCTAATCTTGCATACTGATTTTCTTGCAGTGATATCCAAGCATCATAGCTTCTGACTTGTTATCTGCCCTGTGCTAACATTTGCAGTCCATTTATGAAAGATTATTAGCCAAAACTGTGTGCAGAGTTGTGTTGATATAGATGGCAATACGGTGATTATTAATTCTGGAGGGATAGGAAGGTCATGGAAATGGTGAAAAGTGGAACACAGAAGGTAAATTTAATAAGTATTAAATCTCATTGTTCTCAGTGGGATTTTCTTCTGAGTAAACATGCTAAGGATCATTCTGCATGGCATAGAATGAATGGAGAAAAGCAAAATGAGAAGCTGTTCTGTCAAAAAATGTTAACAATAGAATCAAATTTCTTGGCTGTGGATGGCTGGGAAAACAATATTATGGATCACAAAAATAACAGAAGCATCATGGAGAGGGTAAAGTTCCAGTTTAGGTCATAAAGCCAAAGGGATAGGTATGTATCAGGTTAAGGATAAAGCATAACAACAAAATTCAGTTCACATCTGCATTATAAATCTTTTTGTGAAAACTTTTCAGCAAAATCATTTTGTTCTCATGTTCCGAGGTAGACAAGAGCAGTCCTCTTAGATGTGTCAGACAGGAATTCTGCTGTGTGCTTTATGATCGAAGAGACCTTTATTAGACTTTGCATTCCAGCCAAATGAAGCACATTGCTTCTGATTGTTGCCTGCCCATAGATTTTCTGAGGAGGGGAGGGGGAAGTGCAGCTGAAACTACAAAACAGCCCTGAGCAAAATGTGTAGCTTGAGTGGCCTTTGAAAAAGCTGGCAATATAAGGTTTTTGCTATTATTAGACAAATCTGTTTGCCTCTATCTTTGTTCATATTTCTTGCTTTAAAAATGTGTAGGAACACGAGGAAGAATATTGGCAGCTCCCCCACCATTCCCTTCAGATTTCAGTAAGGCTGAAGCTTATTGGCTCAGCAGCCTTGCCTGGTCTTGATTCTGGAATTTAGTGCTAAGCAACCTATTAGTTATATATTTAAAATATGTACAGGTTGCCTTTCAACCAAACATGGTTCACAAAGTGGTTTTGAACATCTAAAATATATTAAGAAAAATAATCCATAATTAAAAAAAATTATAGTACTTACAGGCTACCTTTCTCACTGAAACTCAAAGCAGATTACAAAGTTAGGGAAAACAGTGGAATAAAGAAAACAGTCTCATATATACTGTAAACAATGCAGCTAGTAGATTATAAATATTTGAAAATAATACAGTCCAAAAAAAGAATATATGCAATAATAGCGCAAGAACCTATAACCCTATTTCCTTTGCAAAAATTCCCTCCTGAATATTCAAAAACAATATGGTACAAACAAAATAACATCTAGAAACATGCAATAAAGTATGTCTCTATTCCCTTATAAAAATAAATGCTTGCTAAAAACTGTTCAGGACTGAACAGAGTTACACCATTCTTAGTCCTTTTAAGTGAATGTCCTTACAAGGGTGTAACTCTGCCCTGACCTGGATAGTCCAGGAAAGCCCGAGCTCATCAGATCTCAGAAGCTAAGCAGGGCCGACCTTAGCAAGTACTTGGATGGAAGACCCCCAAGGAATACCAGGGCTGGGATGCAATAGCAAGCCACCTCTCTGAATGTCCAAACTCCACTAAGGGGTTGCCAGAAATTAACAATGACTTCTAGGCACCCACTCATGCATGCATGAGGGACTGGATCACCAGTACTAAGCATCCAGAATCTGAGTTACACTCTAGCATGCATGTTAGAAGTTCAATGCAACCCAAGAAGAAAAATCTTGGTCCACCAATCTTTATACCAGTCGGGAACCTAAAAAAACCAACAATGTCTAAAGCTACTATAGCTTTACAGCCAGTTTGGTGTAGTGGTAAAGTGCACAAACTCTAATCTGGGAGAACTGGGTTTGATTCCCCACTCCTCCACTTGCACCTGCTGGATGACCTTGGGCAAGCCATAGTTCTGGCACAGCTGTTCTTGAAAAGGAGCAGTTTCTGTCAGAGCTCTCTCAGCCCCAGCTACCGCACAGGGTGTCTGTTGTGGGGAGGGGAAGGGAAAGAAGTTTGTAAACCGCTCTGAGACTCTCTTGGGTAGTGAAGGGCAGGGTATAAATCCAATCTCTTCTCTTCTTCTCTTCTCTTGGTTAACAATGTATTTCTTTGGTCCAAACCTTCATTCATTCAAATTTATATACCACCCTTCCCACAAATGGGCTCAGGGTAGATTACAGGCAACAGTTGGGCCATTTGGTCGCACAATACAATAAAAATAAATAAGCAGTTAAAACATTAAAACACCATTTAAAACAGCCTACATCAAAGCTGGTGCTACTGGACTCTGCGCTGTAAACAGATGGTATCTTCAGTGGGGGGGGGGAATCTATCTTATTGGATGCCCGCTACCTCAACCAAACGCCTGGCAGAACAGCTCCATTTTACAGACTCTGTGGAATGATAAGAGGTCCCTCAGGGCCCTGATCTCATGTGGGAGCATGTTCCACCAGGCTGGGGCCAGGGCAGCCCTGGCTCTGGTTGAGGCTAAACAGATGTCCCTCAAGCTGGGAACAACCAGCACAACTTGCTCAGCAGAGTGCAATTTCCAGATGGCTTTTGCACATACTTTTTCTGAACATATAGGTGGGCCCTTAAGAGGAAAGAAAGAGAGGAGCCAAACTATTTCATCAGGATTCCTTGCTTTGAGCAGGTATAACAGGAAAGGAACTTCAGGGTTTTCTCATGCTTTGTTATCTACATTCTTGTGAAGAAGGCAAGTTCTGAATTTAGCCACATTTGTGCAGAGGTGTTTTAGAGAAAGCAATTGTGTCCGCTTCAGTCCCCTGCTGTTTACAAAATGTTCAACCAGGTGCCTGTATATATCGCCAATGGAAGTGAATTGAGCATACTACACTTGCTGATTGCCTAACAAAAGAGCTAGGCCTTGAACGTGTTATCAGCTTCATCTTGAAGGGTCTATTTGTGTCTCAAAATGGAATATTTTAGTGAGTGTCATTTTACTGTGGAGATGTTCTTGAATCTTAGGCTTGTCAACCTTAATGGAACCTTTTAAAAGCACTGGTTGAAAACCAAGACTTTTAAACATTATTGTTAAAAAAGCTGTTTAGTTTATGCTCCAGTGCACTGTTGCTTTATGATTCAACTTGTCAGGTAGCTCATCTGCTCCTTCCCACAAGCACACTTGGTCACAGATGTTTTCTTTACTATAGGACAAACTGTATTTCTTGTGGTAAGCTTATCCTCCTGTTGAAAATAAATTGTTAGGGGAAAAAATCTTAAAATAGCACTTTTCTTTACTGGAATTGTTTCATGTATCATTTGGATAATGATAGTCCCTTACTGACATAGTCAGGGCTGAATTCCAAACAATCTTCCAAACTGGACAGGCTTTGGAAGTTAAAGAATTATGAGATAAAAAGATTCTTAATGAATAATCATTGCTTTGTAGTCAAGAAACACAATTTGATTCCAAATGCTGCCCTACTAAGAGTGTAGCAAAACAATGAAATCAAGTAAAATGCATGCATGCATACCCAGAGATAACCTGTTCTGTCTCTTTCCCCCTGAAAATGTCAGTGCCATTCCAATATTCCTGATACAGAAATTCCTTTTTGAATCTGCACTTCTTGGCCATGCCTCATTTTAGCTTCAACTTGATTTTCTATTCTACTTGAGTATTTTAACAGTAATTATTTCCGATTACTAGAATGGATAGATGTTTCAGTGGTCTGACCCGCTGCCTCCTGTCATAATATGTCAAATAACTTGAACTTCTGAACCATGATCCCAGTTCCCTGTAGCAGCCTCCTAATCTGAAAGCTGTGTTCTGATAACTTACCTGGTTCACATATGCAGGAGAATGAGGTGGGGATGACATAGTAGAGAGGTGAGATGACAGAATGTACAGCAGCACTTCAGACTGCAGGTAGCTGATTATAGCAATGAATGTTACTTTGCATAAGAAGCCCCCATAAAAATAAGAAACTAGCACAGCGGAGAAAAAGGTTCTACCTTATGCCTTCCATCCTGGTTTTCTATTTTTTAGTTAGCTTTTAAAATGCAAGAACATTCCAAAAAGTAGTCCTCCCTGATCCCAAACTTGCAGTTTGAAATGGTGAAGTCTGGTGGTGCTACCACAGGTCTCTGCCACTTCAATGCCTCCCCACTTGTCTCTGTGCATGAATCAGGCCTTAGTTCTGATGTTGCATGCATGTCTCAGGTTTTGAGTCTTGCTGGTTCTCACAGTACAGCAGACACAGGCTGGGTCTGGGTTCCCAACACTGTCCACAGTCAGATGTGAGTTGTGGCTCTCCTCAGTTTCTCCATGCATGGCACTGACATTGTAGTATGTATAGAGAAAGCACCTGAGCATACCAAATGGTATGCTGGGGTCCACAATGTGTTTCTTGGAGTCCACTATGAGAAAATAGTGCTCCCTGGGGTCATTTCAGGTCAGGAAAATAGCACAGTGGGAGAAGGCTGAAACCCCTTCTCCTTGTGTGCCATGATCTCAAACTGAATTGGGCACCACACACAGGAGAGCTGAGGAGAATTCACAGTTCATGTCTTACTTTTACATAGATCTAGCCTCTGTTCTCTGTACAGATTAAACGTTTTCTCAACTTTTTTGTTTCATCTTTTCTTACTAGTTTAGCTGTCAATAAAGATGCTACATGTAAGCTACAGCAGCATCCTCATGACTGTATTAGCTATAACCTTTGTAAAACCAGTGTGTCTGGCAAAGCAACAGTTCCTTCCTGTGGCTGTTCTTTGTTAAATTCCAATATCAAGCTGTCTTTCAGTCTGGATCATGTGTTATTTTAAAGAGTCACCTAGAGCTATTAGCGATTTTCTTCTTTTGTCGGGAAAAGCTAAAGTTTCAGACAGTTTTCCAGCTATGACTACAAATTAAATTTTTCTAAGTCTTATCTAAGAATATGTATCTATCCCCAAAACCGCACATTTTGGAACTGAAATTCTTAGGAGGAAAAAAAAAGAAAGCAATAAAACTCAAATTGGGTTTTAGTAAATATTCTATATTTAAAATGCTGCCCATAGGCCTGACCTCTCCTGCTTCCGTCCCTCCCTCCGTCTGTCCAGGGGCCAGCTGGGCATTTGCTTAGCTGGCCCCTGGATGGACGGAGGGAGGGATGGAATGGCCAGGCCAGGGGGGGGGAGAGAGGTGGTGGCGGCGGCCCTAGGAAGGGCCCGGGGAGGCACGACGGAGGGTGCACCGTTTTCCTGGGCTCAGTCCCCCCTGGAAAATTTTGGGGGTGGCTCAAGCCCTCGAGCCCCCCCCATAGTTGACACCTATGCACCAAACTGGCTCAGAGACAGGGCTCTTTTTCAGCAGGAACGCACCAGAACGCTGTTCTGGCTGGCGTCTGAGCCTGCCCTGCCCCCTCCCTGCTGGGCCTGAGCTGTTTACACTTAAAGGAAAAGTTCCTGCAGACAGCCGGCAGGAAAAAGCCCCACCCGGCACTTTCCCTTTAAGTACAGAGAGCCAGCAGGAGAAAGCCCCGCCCAGATATTAAGCACGGGGCTAGGCTCTTTGCACTGAAAGGTCTGGCTCTGCATTTGGCTTGCCGATGTCGCGTCACTCTCCCTGCTCTGGTAAGTGACTCCCCCATCTCTTTTCCTTCTCTCTCTCTCCCCCCACCTTTCTTTCTGTCTGTCTTTCTTTCTTTCTGTCTGTCTGTCTCTCTCTGTCCCCACCTTTCTTTCGTTCTTTCTCTCTCTCTCTCCTCCACCTTCCTTCCTTCCTTTCTCTCTCTCATCTATCTATCTATCTATCTATCTATCTATCTATCTATCTATCTATCTATCTATCTGTCTGTCTGTCTGTCTGTCTGTCTCTCTGTCTCTCCCCACCTTTCTTTCTTTCTCTTTCTCTCTCTCTCTCTCCCACCTTCCTTCCTTCCTTCCTTCCTTCCTTCCTTTCTCTCTCTCTCATCTATCTATCTATCTATCTATCTATCTATCTATCTATCTATCTATCTATCTATCTATCTATCTATCATTTCCTTCCTTCCTTTTCTCTCTCTCCCCTATCTATCTTTCTTTCTTTCTTTTATTTTTTCTTTCTTTCTCTCTCTCTTTCTGTTTCATTTTGTTCTTTGTGTTTTTATTTAAAAAATTATTGAAAAGGGGGGGGATGTAAAAAAGCAGAGAGCCCAGGAAATGCTGCTTTTGACAATATCTTTAATTTTTGAGCATCTCTTTTGTTTTCTCATGGCATCTTCTGCTTAAGAAAAGTACATTTGAAGCCTGAGTTCATTGTTGTGTCTTGTTGGGAATGGCTTGCAAATATATGTGTGTCTAAAGTCCGTATTAAAGTGGTTTGGTACTTACTGCCATGCAAGAGAAAACATCTGAAAAAGTAGCTTCATTGTTGTGTGTGTTGGCAGAAAACTTGACTGATGCATGGGGGACTTTGGGGGACATCTACAGAGAAACAGAGCTGTAACTAAAAATGAGCATGGTCAGCAGCACTTTGGAGATTGCCTGTTTTGTGAAATTTAAAAAGTGGGCAGAGTTTCTGATGAAGATGATTGTCCCTCTTCTCCTGCCACTGGGCTGACATCTGCCTTTAATGGGCCAGCAAAGCCGATGTTCTTAAACCTCCTAATAAGAGAGATTTCTGCTTCTGAGGAGTTGACTTCCAATGATTGGTGATCTTGTGATGGTAGTGATACTTTGATGTGGTAAAGACCACCTGTTCACAGGATAATTTTACCTGTGGGACAGACTCTGCATGGTAACCACTCCACTGGTACATAATTGCTTGTAGAAAGCATTATAGTGTAATAATTGGTCTGCAGCAGCAGAACAAAGTTGGAGTCCAAAGTTTCATTCAAGGTATAAGCTTTTGTGTGCATGCACACTTTTTCCATCTGAAGAACTGTGGGTGGCACATGAAATCTTATACCTTGAATAAAATTTTGTACCTTGAATAAAATAGTCCACAAACTATTCCCGTCCAGTGCATCCATAAACCTAGAAGAAGAAGAGATTGGATTTATACCCCGCCCTTCACTACCCAAGAGAGTCTCAGAGCGTCTTACAAACTCCTTTCCCTTCCTCTCCCCACAACAGACACCCTGTAAGGTAGGTGGGGCTGAGAGAGCTCTGAGACAACAGCTGGTACAGAGCTATGGCTTGCCCATGGTCATCCAGCAGGTGCAGGGGGAGAGTGAGGAATCAAACCCGGTTCTCCCAGATTAGAGTCTGTGCACTTAACCACTACACCAAACTGGCTCCTAGCGTTGTTCTGCCAGTGAACTAGGGTTGCCAATTCCAGGATGAGGAAATCCCTGGAGATTTGGGAGTGGAGGGTGGGGTTTAGGGGAAGGAGGGACCTAAGCAAGGCATAATGCCATGGACTCCATTTTCCAAAGCAGCCATTGACCTGATCTCTGTAGTTTGGAGCTCAGTTGTAATTCCAGGAGATCTCCAGACCCCACCTGTAGGTTGGCAACCCTAAAAAATCATATTCAGCGTACTAGTTCTGCAGGTAGGCAAGCTGATTTCCATGGGAACCTAACCTTTAGGAATTGATTCCAATCCAGTGTGGAAATAACTGTTGGACAAAAGATATTGGTTCAGGCAAGATTTTGTATAGATGGGACAGAAAATAAAGTTTTTTTTGGTTTTGTCAAAACTGTTTTGACAACAAGGTAAACAGAATAAGAAGCAAAAGGTGGATGTGGTTGGATGATCACATTTCTGGTAACATCGGGTGTGGCCTAATATGTTAATGAGCTGTGCTATCAGGGGTGTGGCCTAATATGCTAATGAGTTCCTGCTGGGCTTTTTCTATAAAAAGAGCCCTGCTCAGAGATATGCATAAGACACTTCAAATTATAAGAACTTCACACTGTATTTGTTATTTAGACTGTATTCATTTTCAATGTGATTTATGTTTCTTTCACAATGTGAAATCACCCTATGGTTTAACTCATTTCTCTATTACAGAAAAGTTTCTTGCTTTATATTTACATACCCCAAAACAAATCCACAGAAATTATTTGGCATAAATGATGGTCTACTAAATATGTAGACTATAGAGAAACTGATGCCTTGTTGATCCAGGTATATAACATGAAAAAAAAGTCTTACTGATCTTCCCTATCACAACAGAGGCAGGAAGCTAAGGGAAGAAACTGTAAGGTTCTGAAATAGTATGTAGTCTTAAGATCTCTGTTGCCAGGTTGCATAGAATATTTCAAATAAACAAATAATGCTAAGCAGGGCTTTTTTTGTAGAAAAAGCCCAGCAGGAACTCATTAGTATAATAGGCCACACCCAACATCAGAAACTCATTAGCATATTAGGACACACCCCTGACAGCGCAGCTCCCTCCCAGGATTGGCTTCCCCAGGTGCCCCGTGGCTTGCAAGGCACCTGGGGAACCTGGGGGGGGGGGAAGGCTGTAGGTGTGGCCAACTCAGAAGCTAGCTAGAACTCCGTTCCTGTGCGTTCCTGCCCAAAAATAGCCCTGTATTTATTTATTTATTAGAAATAAATAGTATTTATTTCATGATAGCTTCATTGATTTCTGTGAATGTTATATTTTCCCAAACTGACATGTTCCTGAATGGACATCCACAGAATAATCCAGTTTGGCCCTGAACTGGAAAAAAAGGACAACTTTTTCCTTAAACCAGGCCACATCCTGCTTTTAAGGAAAAGTAAAGAAACCTCAGATCTGCACTCAGTGTTCTCTCAGAGATCTGATCCTTCATCATCTCTGATCTCTCTTGTCTCACCTGCTTTGGTGTGTATGCATGTTCTGGGGTGTCATAGGTGAATTGCCTAGTACCTGAGGGTTGCCAGGTGTCTGGTTTTGAATGGGACAGTCCAGTATTTGTGCTTTCTGTCCAGGAAATAAATGGAGGGGAGGGGGGGGAATCCTACAAATATATAAGTTTGGTATTTTCTAATTAAGAGTTACAAGGAGTGGGACAGAGTTGGGTGGGGGGAGAACAAGGTTTAAAATAGAAAGCAAGCAAAAAAATGAAGCAGCAAAATAAATAAATAAATCAAACCCTGAGTCTTGGCTTTCGGGGGTGAAGTGACGGAAGGCAAACCCTAACTGGTGCTGGCATTTTGGTAGTTCCCCACTTGGGAGGAAGATATTTATTTATTTATTTATTTAGATTTATATCCCCCTAAGCCAGCATTCACCAGAGATAATGAATTTCCCTCTCCTCAAACAACTTTGCAGTTTCTCCTGGTCCCTGAAAGGAGCAAGCATGGTTTTATTGTACATGTGTGGAGGAGGACTGGTTTTCTGGCTCTTCACCTATACAGCAAGCAATGTTCCCTCTAAGATGAGTTAGTGTGAGCTAGCTCACAGTTTTTTAGCCTCCAGCTCACACATTTTTGTCTTAGCTCAGGAAGGATGGCTCCAGAGCAAACTGATTTATGCAGTAGCCAAACTGCTTGCTCACAACTTTAATGCCAGTAGCTCACAAAGTAGAATTTTTGCTCACAAGATTACACAGTTTAGAGGGAGCATTGACAGCAAGGTGGGGGAGTTAACTTCTCCTCCTTGTGTTGTGTGTGTTTTCTCTCCCCTTCTGGCATGGGGAACTGCTTTGCCTTCCTCATCTTGCCCACGCCCTATGGGCTGGCTGCCTCTTTTTGCTCCTGCTTGGGAAAAAGCAGGCAGCTTCTCTCTCTCTTACTCTCTGTAAAGGTAATGGCAAAAAAGGAGGGGGACAATCCAAGCAAGTGCTGGGGGCGGGCATAATGAAGGGTTTTTAAAATCCCATCATACCCTATAACCATCAGCCCATTTGTGATGACATTCTTGGCTGATTGAATAGAGACAGAGAGAGAGAGAGAGAGAGAGTGTGTGAGAGAGAGAGACTGGGGAGGGAGTTGTCAGTTTCCCCAAATCTGTGCAGCCCTTCCCCAGTTCAGTTTAGAGGGCATTTTTGCCCCTGAGAACTTGCCTTGTTTTCACCATTCTTCTCTTTTCCTCCCTCCCTCCCTTGATAATAAGGGTCACTAGCTTTCCCCCTGAAGCTCCTGCCACCCTGTCTCCAGAGGTGATGAGGATTGGATGGATGGAGGGGCCATCTCCTTGGCTTATGTGTCTTAATGGAAAAAATTATGGTTTACTTCATGTGATCCAGGGATATGGACTAGGCTTGCTAATGTCCAGATGGAGTCTGGAGATCTCCCAGAATTACAACTGATTCCCAGTTCTCCTGGCTGCTTTGGAAGGTAGCCTTCTACCTTCCCACTAAAGTCTCTGCCCTCCCAAACCCCACCCTCCTCAGGCACTGCTCCCGAAGCTCCCGAAACCAGAGCTGGCAACCTTAGTGTGGATTAGCCTTATTTGCATGAAAACATGAACCTATTCTAGGTATGATGCATCTTCCTCTTCATTGTTCTTCCACTAACTTAAGAGTTAATTTGCTGTTCCATATTGTGTTCTCATTTGCCTTTTGCTAGTCTTCTAGCGACAGTGTTTGTTCCCAGACAAAAGGACTGTTTTTGATGTGTATTCTGTACACAGAAAACATGAAAAATGGGATGGTTTGAGAAAAGTGCAATTTTCCTTCCAGGCACCATTTACCTTCCAGGTTCATCCTATAACCTACTGTTTTGTCTTACATTTTACACAAAACTTTCATTGATGTCTGTTTAGGTGATGTAATTGAATTAATTAGTAATAGCAAGTGGCATGTAAAAAGTGGACAAGTAACAAGTTTCACTCTTTTGCTACCAGACTGTAGGATAGCACTGCAGCCACAGGAGCTGAGCTTTGGTTACGCCAGTAGCAATTCAATGGATAGGAAGGATGCTTTATGTCAGACAGGTTGCATTTATTGATCAAAACAAGAGAAGTAAACCCATGGTGTTAGCTAGATTTCCTACAGGAAATCAAGTTCTTGCAGCCTCTGACTCTAATTAAAACACTACAATGACAACAAAGTGTGAATAATGAGAGGCAAGAAAAAACAAAAGACCTCCCTCCAGAGAACAGAGAACAATGTACTATTACTATTAGTTCATCAAGGGTTCAGGATAGATTTCTACCTAACACACAAGAAATGTCAAAACAGTTGCTGCTTCTATACATAAACAACTGTTTAGAGCAGAGAAGAAATATGACAAAATGACTTCTGTACAAATGGAAAGAAATAGAAGGTGCATCTGCATTATTTATCTTTCCTGGGCTTTCTCACATAACAATTGTTGCCATCCAAATTAGAAACATGCATTCATAGACCCAACCCAAATACATTCTTTAATATAAATTGTCTGCAATAATTTCTAGCATTGGTTAACTATTGGATACATTTTAAACCTGGTATACTAGTCTTCACAGTCTGCTTTTTCTCTCTCAAGTAGTAGGAGGGGCAGTGAGAGGAGAGAGTGCATAGACATATGCTGCACAGAAACAGGGTCAGACCAGCTATCTCCTCCAACTGTGGTTCTTGTATACCTTCTCAGAAATTTCCATCAGTAAGGGCACTATCTCAGTGGCTTTTTGTTTCTATATAAGCATAGTTTTCATAGTTTTGTTATGTTTATTTATTAAAGTGTGTATATCTTGCATTTGCCTTGTGGACTAAGGGGTCTTACAGTTCCAATATTAAAAAAAAACATGAAAATACAATAAAACCCAAGTACCCTCCCCCAAGAAAATTCCTTCAGCTTAAACCCTATAAAACCCTTGCAAATGAAATGGTTTTACAATGCATCCTAGAAGCTTCTATAGGTGGTGTCCCCTTCAACTCCTCAGGAAACCCATCCACAAGTTGGGAGCCACTGTAGAAAAAGAACAGGATCTAGTAGACACAAACCAGTATCTGATACAGGAGCTGCACCTGCTTTGCAGGGACAAGGATCTGTTGGAAGAAGTTAGGCAAAGCTTTTCGGACTGGGGGAGAATAATGGCAGAGCTTCACAATTTGGTCAAATCTACATCTGACTTTGCCACCCCAGCAGGAATAATGAGACAGACAGCAGTCTTGGAATTAAACAAGGGCCACTTTATTAACTTACAAAACATTGCAGCAATGGGAAAAAACATAAGCAAGCATGGAACAGGCAAGGCAGGAGTCATTCCCTGACCTACCTCCTTGCCCTTGTAGGGTGGGTCACCCCAGCTCCAGTCTTGAGCCAACGATCCAGCTCGTGACTGGCAGCCTAGCAAGTTGGTTGCCACCTAGGAGCACCTACCCCTGAAGCCTTACAACTTGCAGGGAGGCACCTGACCTAAGAGGTTCTCAGAGGCAATCATCATTCCCTACCTTGGACCTTAAAGTCCAAAGGCAGTTCCTGACAACCTCCTGTTCTCTAACGGGATATGCCATGAGGTGCTCACCAGTTCCATTTACTTGCTTGCACAAACCTGCCATAGCCAAGGCCAAGCCTCTGCTTTGGCCTTTGCTCCCCATTCAGTGACCAAGCACTAACCAAATCCCATGCTGCAAATCCCGTAAAAATACCATTGCCCTTGTCCGACAAATGTACCCCATCTGGCCTATACAGGCCCGGTAATCTGACTTGTATATCAGGGTGCTGTAAAAAGAAACCCAACCCGGATTCCATGACCTTCCGCATTTGTCTGTTGACATTCTGCCTAGCACAGTCAATACACCTGGGGTGGCCCAAGTTCCTCCACACCATACGAGGCAGAATGGCTGATCATACGATCTGCATTGCTGGCCACCTTGCTCTTATCCTCACAAGGTCGGCCTCCGCCTACACCACAAGGGCCTTGCCCTTCATCAGCCCCAAATCATTACCCCCCAAGTGTATTACCAAGACCTGAGGTGGAAGCCCTCTTCTCTCACTGAATAGCAGGGGAAGGAATGCAGGTCACCCCATGCCCCATCTCCCCAACCACTTGACAACTGCCAGTTTGCTAAGGCCCAGTTGAGACCTGATGGGTGTCCTCCGGGCCTGATGAGCCGCCCAAAAGATCATGCTGTGGCCGCAGACTATGACCCGTCATCTCATCTCACAGCCAGTAGCACCTGCAAAAGGAACTGAATTAGCAAACCAAGTTGGCAACTATATCTACCTATCCCTACATATCACTAAATCAAATCAATCTAATTATTGCAAGCCTGAACATAGCCCTTATAACAGTGGGGCCTCCATCACCCAATGAATCTCACTGTTGGGGTACCCCATTGCTGCTGCCGTTGACACAGCCCCAATTCGAAATGAGTGGGTTCCAAACCGCACTCCCCCCAATCCTAATCGCTCCAGTGCCTTCCTTGTTACGCTCCAAAATTGGAATTTGGTGAAAGGGGTACCGTCCGCTTGCCTGAACAGGTAACCATGGCCATCCCCACGCAGTGCGAAATAGTGGCCTAAGGCCAGCACTGGGCATAACTCCACCTCAGAACAGCGGTCCAGCTCGATCACAGAACCCCTACTGCACTGATCTGTTTTTGATCAGCGCAGCATAATTCTAACTCCAGAGTCCTGCGCGACCCAGGACAAACTGCCACGTGCTCCTCAGAGCCGCTGCTGCTGAGGCCTGCCACCGTCGAGTCTCCCCGCCACCGAAACCACTGCCAGAGAGTCCGCCGCCGAGGGATGATTGCCGCCACTGAGGGTCCGCCACTGAGGGACGTTTGTTGCCGCCAAGGGTCCGCTGCTTGGTTGCTCGTAGTCGCCACTGATAGTCACCGCCGCCGATCGCTCCGCATGAGCACGTGGACCCGAGAGGAAGGGAGAGAGCGGGGCTCAGCCTTTTAAAAGGCTGGCCCCACCCTGCTGGCTCCCGGATGCTTTGCGTCCTTCCTGTTGCTGCCCCGCCTTCCCGCAGTGCGGCAAAGCAGCCCCCGGGCGCCATCGGCGTGGCCGGGTGTCCAGGAGCTCAGTTCCCACTGGAATCATTCTAGTTTCAAAAAGCCCCGTCTGTACCTGTTTCTAGTTTCAAACCATACTTGTTCTAGTTTAAAAATTACTGTTTACATTCGTTAATTGCCCTCCTGTGGTCAAGCTAGCAACTATATCCTGTTGCTTAGTACTCTTCAGACCCAGGGAGTGAAATTTGAAACCAGCGTGAAATGAGTGTAGGAAAAGACGGCAGTCAAAGTATTTCAGAGGGGAGGTGTAAATTGGGTCTAAGTGTACTTTGTCCCAAGTGGGAAGTAGAATATACAGAGACAGAAGCCAATGCGGCAGAGACTGGAATGTTAGAGGAAGAGGCAAAGATTACACATGCATACATGGACTTCAGGATAGTAGGCTAAGGCTTCATCAAGCCTACAAAATTAACACACACACACACAAACTGGACAACAGATAAGAAATCTCTCTTGAGGAAGAATCAGATCATCTCTCTCTGTGTTAGAGGACTATTTATTCAGGATCTGAATGTCTTAGGATCTTAAATCGCATTTTAAAGCAGACCCACCCTTTCCTCATCAGTAGCCATGTCAGGGAAAAATGTAGGACAATGAACATTCATTTGTCAAGGGCTGGGGATGGAGTGTTTTCAAACAAAACCAGAGTGCCTGTGTATAGTGAGCCGAACTCTGTTCTCGCTTCACCCTATGCTAGTGGTTAAAGCATTTCTATGCATTTGGTAAAATACTGGAAGCCATCTAAGCTCTGATAAAAATGCAGAATGTAACCATATACTGATTTCTGTAGTATGAAGATCCATTGTAATTCTAGAATTCCAGGTCCCACCTAGAGGCTTGCAACCCTAATATTCCCCAATAGGACACCTTCAGTATATGCTTCAGGAAAGTGGACAGGGCTCTTGCCTGGTGGAGGTTGGGGTTAGCAGATGGTTTCCGCCTTGAAACATCCACCATCCAGGAACAGGTAACCTGTGATCCTTCCTGAGGTGCAGACCTCATGTGTGGGATGGAAGTAAATGTGGGACTTTTGGTTGATGGTAATTCTGAAGGTGGCTCTCTACAAACTGCAGACTGAGTACCACTGGGTTAGAATGTCTATGAAGTGCTTGTTGCCTGTTTACTGTGCTGTAAGGCACAGCTTTCAATTGTTGTAGCCTTTGATAATGCAGTCCTTATTTGAGGTTTCCTTACTGTACTGGTTCCACTGTGTTAAAATTTCTGTTGTTAGAAAGAAGTATTGGGAAACTACTTTACAGGATGTATTAATTCTAATTGAATTCAAAGCACCATTGCCACTAACCATGATCAGTTTACCTTATTTTTTCCCTCAAAATGTTTGGCCTGGAGGCCTAGTATTCTAAGGTTTGTTTGAATGTCATTAATGTTATGGAATGACTCTCTTAGGAAGGTACTGATGACAGCACTTCAAAGGCAATTGCTGAAGGAGCAAGTTATTTATGGCACTAAAAGAGAAATATTTAATATGCTGTGATCCATTCATATGTTCCTTACTGCATATATCTTAAAATCTGCAAAAGGTATCCTTCTTTCTCTTGCTTCAGTTTCCCATTGTGATCCCAGAGCACTTTTAAGCAATGACAACAACTTGTGTCTCACTGCATTGTCTGATGATTAAACAAAATTAGCATCTTTTTCTAAACAGCATAAAATGCACATATTGGAATGACTGGTCCCATAGCTGCATTATTTGTATCAAATAAAATGTCACTGTTGCCAGTAAGACAGTTTTAAATGAGATTTAAAAATGGGAAAATATGCAACGTATAAATAGAAATAAATTAAAAGGCATTATAAAGACAAGAAACATCTTTTCACCCTCCTTCCCCTTTTACCATTGAAAAGTTCATGCTAGGAGTAGACTAAATATAATGAATGCTAGGAGGGAAGAGGGGAGATGGAGGAAATTTCCTCCCAGCTTCTTCTACTGCCAGAGCCTCTTGAGTCAGCAGAAGTGATACTGGTGGAAGAGAAAGCAAGGAGCACTCTGATCTCATTCTCTCCTCTCCTCCAGCCCCCCCCCCCCATACCCTGGGGTGCTTTGTCCGCAGGCTACTGTGACCTGAGCATCAGTTTTCAGCATGCAGTAGGGCTGCTGAGAGAAGATGAGAAAGATCCATGAGGCCCATTGCATGGGCTCACTGTGATTCTTAGCTTCTCACACACCTTGGATCCAGTAGTGTCACTCTTCAGAACCTCTTCCCCTCATCCCCTCCCCTTTCTCAGGTTTGTCTCTCTGTTTGTGAATAGTCACCAGGATCTAAAGAACCATGTCACCAGTTTATTTATTTATTTATTTATTACATTTATATCCCGCCTTGCCAGCGAACCGGCTCAAGGCGGCTAACAAGCATAAAAACACCATTAGAGGTTTACAATATAAAATCAACATTTAAAACTAACATCACATCCTACACATCCTGGCGACTTCAATCATACAGAGTTCTCATGGTGAACAGTGGCAGCAAAGGGGTGCGGCCAGCAGGACCAGGGCAATGTCCAATTTCCCCCCCCCCGGTGGCGGCTCCTAGTTGAACGCCTGGCGGAAGAGCTCCGTCTTGCAGGCCCTGCGGAATTGCAACAAGTCCCGCAGGGCCCTGATGTCATCCGGGAGCTCGTTCCACCAGTAAGGAGCCGCCACCGAGAAAGCCCTGGCCCTGGTACAGGCCAACCGAGCATCTTTCGGACCAGGGAGAGTCAGGCGACCAGGGAGAGTTGGGTGCCTGACCTCAGTGTCCTCTGGGGCCTATATGGAGAAAGGCCTCCAAGTTCAATGACCTCCAAGTTTCTTCCCCTCCCCGCCAAGTCATTTTTTAAAAAAAACTAATGACATGGTATGGTGTGGTCAACAGTTCAAAGGAAAACATCAAACAACTCTCCCAGGTCCAGAACATACCTTTATCACCTTGGCGGCAGCATTTGACCCACTGAGCTGCAAGGACATGACAGGAAGCAAAGTCAGAGTTATGATCTTGCCAGTGTCAAGGCTGTGAGGAATAAACCAAGGGAACTGGGGCAGGAAACACAAACCAGGTACTGTGAGATGTGCCGCAATGAAGAACTGGAAAATGGTCATGGAAGAATCCTCATCTGCCATGACTTCATCTGACTGTACTGCTTCTCCTTTCAGTGTGCAACAAAAACAATATGGTGACTCTATCAGGGCTTTGCAACCCACTCGTGGGTCCTAATCCATAGGCTGAAGATCACTAAGACAGTGCTCTTCAGCTAACTGTACACTAAGAGTGTCATAGCTTATTGCCATTGATAGGCCTTCTCCTCCATAAACTTAAAAAACCTCTAAGCTCTATAAGCCACAGCTACTTCATGTGAAAACAAGTTTTGTAATCAGTCATATTATGTGCTTCATACTAATCAGCTGTATTGTGCAATGTAGAATGCTAGTATTATGGAGGAAGGAGGGTTTTGAAGGTCTCTTTCCACATCATTTGTTATTTTGTAAGTCTGCATTATCTTTTGAGATTCTGTAGTGTTAAACTTTAAGATTCTGTTCCTAGTAACTTCCCTCCTCGTTTTAGATTGTTCCATGTTAACAAGTACTGTAGCTGAAAAAAAGATAAAAGATAGAGGATCATTAAATGGATAAAGAGTGTATAACCTTTTGGAATGACAATAGTGCTCTATAGTTATATCATTCTAACATATTCTATAAAATGGCAAAGAGCTTAAAATGAGAGGGGGGGGAATGAAGATACTTAAAAACGTACTTCCATCAGTTAGTAGACACCCTGTAAGAAAACATGTGTTTATCAACAGTGACAGTAATTATCTTGGAAAAGGAAGAGATAACCTTTGACATGTCAAGCTATTTAAACTTCCCAGATTTCAAGAATAGCATGTCTGTGATGCTGTCAACCACAGTTAACTAATAAGGATTCTCCCACAATACACTGACAGGAACCTGACATCTTCCAAGTCTGTACAAGATCAAGGCAGATTAGTGCCTTGTACCAATTATCTATGTTGGATATCTAATGATATTCTCTAACTGTCATGTTTGCTGGGAGAGATGCATAAACGCTATTTCACTACCAGCTGTGGACTATTTATTAGACTACAAGACTATTCAGACCAGATTCTGGAATATGAAAGAATATACTCCCTCAGACCTTGTAATAGTAGAACAGGCTGCCTTGGAATGGGTGACGTGAGAACAGACTTTAGAAAGAACAAAAAGGATGGCTGGCAAACTCTTTACTATATTTTAAAACAGACATTTGTTCTTTATAGACATTCATCCTTTATCGTTGCACATTTAATTTTAAATAAAATTTACAACTGCATATATCCCCAGGATTCCAAAATAAAACCCTATTACATCCATCTATGCTTATTAGGAATCAATATGAATTATGTCAAGAGTTATGAATTTAATCCCACGGTTACATAACAAAAGTTGATTTGAATGGTTTTTTTAAAAAATGAATATAAATGTTGTTCTTTGTAGTAGCTAAGATTTTCTTCTTTAAATGCTTGACCATTATTGGCAATGGGTTGAATCCTACAAACGGCAGGCACTGCACTGGTAGAAGAGGGAGTATGGATGACTTCGCTATCTTCACTGTGACCCCTGTGCTGTGTGGGTTTTTGTCAGTGATTATATGTCAACTAACAGCAGGGCCTTTACAGCCGGGAGGGGGGAAGGAGGCTGCTGTGGGAAGCAGAATTCCCAGTTTATCAGACAATATAACGACAGAGGCAGGCTATAAATAATTAAATAACAAATCCATATTGATCAAAGCAAATGCTTGGCCAGTTAGCAATATTTAAAATAGCTAGTCAGTTGACTATTTTTCCCCTAACAGTTCAGACTAGCAAATTTAACAATGGAATGGTGACAAATTTGTGCTATTGGGTTTTTTTTTAACCTAGTTAGAAATTACGAATGGCATGTAATATGCTCATCATACCCCCTTCATATCTTGGAGTATAGGAATTATACACTGTGGCTAATGCTCCCTCTAAGCTGTGGGCTCTTGTGAGCAAATATTCCACTTTGTGAACTACTGGCATTAAAGTTGTGAGTAGGTGATTTGGCTACTGCATAACTTAGTTTGCTCTGGAACCATCCTTCCTGAGCTAAGACAAAAATGTGAGAGCTAGAGGCTAAAAAACTGTGAGCCAGCTCACACTAACTCAGCTTAGAGGGGATACTGACTGTGGCCCCTATGCTGTGTGGGTTTTTGTCAATGGTTATATGTCAACTAACAGCAGGGCCTTTGCCTGTGTCACACAGGGGAGGGGGGGGGCTGCTGTGGGAAGCAGAATTCCCAGTTTATCAGACAATATAACGACAAAGGCAGGCTAAAAATAATTAAATAACAAATCCATATTGATCAAAGCAAATGTTTGGCCAGTTAGCAATATTTAAAGTAGCTAGTCAGTTGACTATTTTTCCCCTAACAGTTCAGACTAGCAAATTTAACAATGGAATGTTGACAAACATGTATGATTGTGTGGTTTTTTTTTACCTAGTTAGAAATGATGAATGACATGTAATATGCTCATCATACCCCCCTTCATATTTTGGAGTATAGGAATTATAAAAGTCTCGGCTCAAAACGGAGTACCTGGAGTACCTTCTATACCATGTCTGATACCAATCTGGGAACTTCAAACAGCATGTTAAGATAAAAACCATTGGTACCTTGATTAGGCAATTGTGTATCCACCTCTTACCTACATTGTTTCTCAAAAATAAATGCTAGAATAGATACACATAATCTCCTGTGATATGTGTTTTGGTATTTCATTTTCTGGCTTGTTGATATTTCCACAGATAAAACAAACCCAGGCAAATGTCAAAATTCTCCTTTATGGAATAACAGATCTAGTTGTGGAGGGAGGGAATTGGGTTTTGTTTTTAGTTTCATGTTTGTGTTTTGGGTGCAGCAGCTGCAGCTGTTGGATCAGCAAGTGGTTTGGAAAAAAGTACTTTAGTCATCCTGGCCCCATGTTCTCCAGTCCCCTTGCTGCTGTCTGGAAGAAGAAGAGGCAGAAGAAGATAAAGAGCCAGAGCTATCAGTTTGCATCTGGGCCTGAGTGAGATGGACCCACCGCACTCTAAATTGCCAATATCTGGAAGGGAATGCATTCTCCATTTCTGAGAAATCAGCTACTGAAGAATGCTACCTGTCCACCATAAGCAATCATGTTCTTCTTTCCAGAGGTAAAACTCTGCAGTTCCCTTAATCAGAGAAGAGTTCTGTAAGGGACTTCAAAGCAGGGGCGTAGACTTTTGGAAATTCCGGGGGTGAGGGGTGGGGGCTCCTTAGTGCGTGCTCTTTGCGTGTGTGCTTGCTGGGGCGATGTTCTTCCCCCCCGGAAAACTGCCACGCCTCCCCGGGCCCTTCCGAGGCCCGCCAGCCGCTGCTGCCTCTCTCTCTCCCCCCAGCCACCCCTTCCCTCTCCCTCTCCAGCAGCGGCAGCCGGGCCTCAGAAGGAGCCAGGGAGGCGCGGCGGCAGGCGCTCCATTTTGCCGGGGGTGGCTGAGCCCCCCCCCCGGAAATTTTAGGGGTAGCTCGAGCCCTTGAGCCCCCCTGTACTCTACGCCTATGCTTCAAAGGCAAAGGGTTGTCATTATTTGAAATGGTATGGATAAGAACTGTAAGCCTATTTGGGAGCCAGTTTGGCTGGACAGCTGGGTATAGTTGCAGTACAAACATACACCCACTTGATTCTCCATGTGCAGTCTGCAGTGGTATAGCACAACAGTGGAGACATCACATGGGACAGTTCCAGGTGGTCAACCATGTTGATCTGAAGCAGTAGAACAAATTTAGAGTCCAGTGACACCTTTAAGACCAACAAGGTTTATTCAAGGTATGAGCTTTCGTGTGCATTTGAAGAAAGTGTGCATGCACACAAAAGCTCATACCTTGAATAAACCTTGTTAGTCTTAAAGGTGCCACTGGACTCTAAATTTGTTCTATCACGTGGGACAGTTTTGTTCAACTGACATCCATGCAGTTTATTTTCAAGTAAGTATATTTGGGACTGAGGTAAATAACTGGATAACATTCCTACATCCCTGCTAATTGCCTTCTTCTACTCTGCTCTAGTCTACACAATTCCTTGTGGTTCCCTGCCCTCATTCTATGCTCATGCACCAATTCTTCTCATTTCATGTGGAAACTATTTAAACTGCTCCTGTGGTGTGTGAGTTGGCTCCTTTCAAGGCAAAATTCCCCGTCAGAGGCTGACAATTTTTCACCACAGGTGATGCCCATCTAGAAGACACTGAGAAGGAAAAGAAATGTTAAAAACAGAATACGGTATTGCTCAATTACTCAAGCACCATTAAAGTAAGAAAGGCCAGTATGAGTCACACTAGAGACACAACCAAGATTTGGACCATTTTTTTTTAAAAAAAATGTTTCCATATAACTTTTTATCAATGTATCAGGCTGCTGCAAGATGAGAAACTGGGCCAGCCTCATTTAAATAGAAGAAAAAATAGAGCAGCTTGAGAAAGGGCAACATTTTTATATTGTTAAAAAAGAACACACTTCTGACCATTACCTGTAAAGTTTTACAGAGAAGCAGCTGCAAGGTGTTGAGATGTGAATCACACAAGGAGGGAGAATGTGAAGGGAAGGGGGAATTCCACATGGTCCCGTTAGACTGTAGGTTTTTGTACATCTGTGATAGAGCCCCCAGGAAGACTTGGTGCCCTTAACAACAGTGGGCCCCCAGTTACTCTGGATTTGGTGAGGTTCATCCAGTCTCACAGCTACTGTCCTCTTGTAGCTCACATGCACACTCTGCATTTATTTATTATTAGGCTTATACCCCGCCCTCCCCGCTTTATAGCAAGCTGTAATTATGCTTTGGGGCGTCTTCACTTCCTAAATCCATGTTAAGTACAGTGACCCTGCGAACCCTACATCTTTGAAGATCCAGGAAGATATGGCTTCCCCGAGAATTTAATCGCCACTCATTCCACCTTAGGGCAAGCTAGAAGCATAAATTGATCTTCCTAGCATTTTCTTAAAGGGGTATAGTACATGCACAGGAACATAATTCAGATTAGGACTACGATGCAACAGAGAGGTAGTTTAAATGTCTCATTCCATCCTGTTGCAGGTATTTAAGACTGGACATGGCCAAAGGCCACTCTAGCATAGGAGGGGAACTTTAGGAAATATTTCTGCCAGCTGCTTAAACTTTAGAATGGAGTTGTGCAGGTAGGGTTACATGCATCAGCATGTTTTGTGCAGACATCACGGTGAAGCAATGGCATCATATCTCCAAGGAAGTGCCTTTTCTGCATTGTATATACTTACCCTGTATCCATAAGATCAACTGTTGAGGGATGCAGGGTTGTTAATTTAAGGCAGTGTACTTTTAATTCTCTGCTCTTATGACTACAGTCTTGAACATTAACAATTCAGCATAACAATAAACCATTGATAATAATAATTATAACAGTGGGCACACCTATAACAGGTAAAGCATCAAATTATCCTTATCTAACTATCTGCTAGATTTAATTACATCATTACACTGTGTGGGGCTTGTGGTCTGAGGAAGTGGATGCTCTGAGGCTATGCTCCTTTTGGGACAATTTGGTTTTATTTATTTTACTTGTTTTGTCTTGTCTTGTGTTGTTTGTCCTCTGTCCAGTTAAGTTTTACTTTGTCTTTTTCTTTTCTATTATGGAAATCGGAGTTTAGGCTGAATGGGGCTTGGCACTGATATCGTCTTTGGGCGTCTCTGGGTTGCTTTGCCTCTGCCTTCAGTGTCTTTGAGCTCTGCTGCCTTTCTCTCTCTCTCTCTCTCCAGTTTTGTTTTTGTTTTAATTCCCTTGCTTTAACTCCATCCTTCCTCTGCAGCTGTTTGTTCATTTTGTTCCAGTCTTGTAGTCGATTGGGGTTGGGGAGAGAAGAAACAACTTTATGGTTTTAACTCACGGCCTCCTGTCAGGGGTGTAATTTTATTTAATTCTGCCTACCATTTAATTATTTAACCATTTAACTATATTTAAATCTATTTATTTCTATTATCCAACTCTATTTATTAATCTTATCTATTGTTATCCTGTTCTTTTAATTCTTTCAGATAAGTACTGATGTTTTTATTTAACTGTTCCTATATTATTCCCTGTTGTTGATACTGGTTGCTGATGTTGGTCTTCAGTTTTCTGGTTAAGCTAATGCATAGCAGCAACACATTGCAGGGCGGTAATACAAAGGAGACATTTGTATTAGTTGAATTCTGAGACATGGAATCCCCCACAGTGGCTTACCTGCACATGGTGCATTGTTCTTGCATAACCAGCTAGAAGAGTCGAGTCAAGATCCTCTTGGATGTTTGTATCCTGAGGTGGAATACCTGGCAGGATGCTAGCAGTATGCTCTTCTTTTGCTATCGGCCTTGACTATTTATGCAGAATGGTCTATTTATGTACATGGTACCTGTTTTCTCCTTAAGGTCCCCAGGTGGGTCTAAATGGGCAAATATGAAGGCAGAGAGGTATAGCCCCATCTGTTATTTGATGTATAGGTGTCCAGGCTATGGGTTACAGACTGTATGTAAAGTACTGCTAAGTTGCAGCTGACTTATGGTGACCCCCAGCAAGGAGTTTTCAAACCTAGTGAGATGCAAAGGTGGCTTGCCATTGCCTTCCTCTGCAGAGTCTTCCTTGGCAATCTCCCTTCCAAGTACTGACTGTGCTTAGCTTCTGACAAGATCAGGCTGTACCATGCCACCTTCCCTCCATGGGTTAGATACTATTTTTATACATACATACATACATACATACATACATACATACATATATATATATATATATATATATATATATATATATATATATATATATATATATATATATATAAATAATATATTATATTATTTTTATATTAGGTACTATATAGGATGGCTGCAGTGTTAATTGCAGTGAGTATTTTGGCTGTTGAGGTGTGGCAGGACTCAATGGAGGGCAGCTGTTTTTATCTCACCTTGAAAAATGGGAGTAGTTCCACCCTTACCTCTTTTGCCAGTGTAATTGTACTCTTGCATCAGGACCTTAGAATGCTGACAGCTGTAAGCAGCATTACATCCTTGTAATCCCACTGACTTCAGTCGATTTAGAAGGGTGCTACTCTGTTTAGGATTGTACTGTAAGTCCTTCTCCGACATGTCCTTGGCCTCTACCTCTGACCCTACACCAATATAGTTGTACTGGTGCAAGGGTTACAGTGAGAAGCCAGGGTATCTCCAGCTATGCCAGTATAACTCCAAGATACCAGCGTAACTATCCTTAGCTATTCCTGAATAGGTTTAGGACTATCCCCTCAATTTTTCAAGTATTGATAGTTTATTCCAGTGATAGAGTAATAATCCTCCATCTTGCTGTCAACATGCCATTTGCATTACTAACAATATGTCGGGAAGGTCATGAATAATATATAACATGTTTTATTTATGATTTTTTTCAACTCGGGGAAGAAAATATCAATGAGAACTTTGATGGGTAATGAATGTTGACAGAAAATCTAAGCATATTAATTTTGTTGCCTTCCCAATGCTAGTGCTTAACAATGTAGGGAAAGCAAGTTAAATGATGAAAACCTGTTTTCCCCATAGACCTCATGCTTCACTATAAAGCACCAAAAAACTGTTGATCAAATGTGTCCAAGCGATCTTATGATATAATTCTCCAGGCTTGCCAGCACACAAATCTTAATTGGTGATTGTCAGAGAAAGCTAGAGGTTAGATCATGACAGCTCAGAGAACTGAAAGGCTAATCATGTTTCCATTGCAGAACAAGACTTTGGGTTGCATTAAGATGGAGGGCAGAGAAGAAAACTGACAACTCTCTGAAGAGAAGTTTCTCCAGTGGACGAGCTTTGTTACAGTTACAAGTCTGTCACTGTTGAGAACATCTGCAGGCTGTTCAGAATCAAAGACAGGAATGCTAACTTACCGAACTATGCCCAACATTTTGAACCAAGGGAAGAGGTTTTGTTTTTTTTTTACTCAGGAAATTAAGAATAGTGGATAAAAAGAAAATTGGAAAAAATCATGCAGGGTTGCCCTTCAATTTTGGCACAGGATGGATGGCCATCTGAGGTGCTTCTGAGGCATATAGCCTCTCATTATTCTTCCCTCTGCTGAAGATGCGAAGTATTCTACATGCATGAGGGCCACATGTGTACTGGAGTTTCACAACAAATGCTTGAGACAGTTGACAAAGTTTTATTTATTTGTCTATTAAAATATCTCATGGTGGCTTACAGGCAATGAATACAGAGTTCTGCAGTGTATAATGTACCTCTTCTATAAGCGGCCTGAGTTGTACTGATGAAAGCAGTTAGGTAGGTTCATATGGGAGTAGGCAGTCCTTGGTGTAGCCAGTTTGGTGTAGTGCAGGGGTGGGCAATTGTTTTGGCTTGGGGGCCACTTTGTGGGAGCGGAGGTTAGTGGAGGGCCGCACCTTTTAAAATGATTGCATTCATTAGTTAACTTTGCATTTCAGAAAAGGTATAAATTGTATAATAAAAATCAATAATTATAAATTAAATAAAATAGTGGTAGTTTTATTCAATTTATTTATTGTGCTAATTTCATATCATCTGCAATGCCCAGACTCTTTTTATCACTTTGCCCAGGCTCAACCACCTCACACTGTTGTGGTAAATTACGTCTTCATACTCTGCCTCCACATCCTCAAGAAAAGATTTGAACTGTCGATGGTGGAGTGCCCTTACTCTGATTGTGTTCAACCACACTAACAATAGGATCTATCACATGCTTTAAGTCCAGTGCAGCTTTACAAAGGCTCTCCTGATGCAAAATGCAATGAAAAGACAAGATATCATTGTCGGTGTCTTGTGCTTGTAACTTTTTTTTTAAAAGCTTAACCATACTTACATTTTTTCCACTGAAAGCTCTGGTTCCATCTGTTGTAATGCTTGCCATTTTGTTTCAGGACAAGCCACTTTTCTCCACACAATTCACAGCACACTCAAGCAAGTCCTGACCAGTGGTTCTATCTTTCATTGATTCTAGGCCAAGTAATTCCTCTGTGATGACGAAATTTTTATTAACATAGGGAAGATAAGGAGAGAGAGCGAGAGGAAGGCACACACTCACAGATGGACAGAGAGAGACAAACAGACAGAGACAGAGAGAGACACACGGGGAGCATAGGGAGAGAGAGAGAGAGGAAGACACACACACAGAGGGACAGAGACAGACAGACAGACAAACAGAGGCAGACTCAGAGGGACAGAGAGACACACACAGGGGAACATAGGGACAGAGAGAGAGAGAAAGAGAGACACAGAGGGACACAGAGACACACACACATGCAGAAGGACACAGAGAGAGTCAGAGAGAGAGAGAGAGAGAGAGAGAGAGAGGGACAGAGAGAGAGATTGCCAAAAGCAGCTGCCTGCCTGCTGCGCCTCCGTGCAACCCGGGGAATGCGAGGGTGGGAGTGTGCAGGGCTTCCCCAGAGTACTGCGCTTTGGCGCGGCCCGGGGAAGGCGAGGGTGGGGGCAGGCAGGGCTTCCCTAGAGTGCTGCGGCCCCGGGAAGAGGAGGATGGGGGAGGGAAGGTAACTTACCTTCCTTCTTCTGCCTCCTCATCACCCAACAGGGCTGCTGAGAGCAGGGGGTGGGGCTTGGTAATGTGCCTGCCCCCTGGACACTTCACTCCCGGAGTACCGCTTCTCTGCGCTCCAGGCCCAGTGTAGGCCTGAGTGAAACTACATGGCCGACTGTCTTGGCGGGCCACAATTTGCCCACCCCTGGTGTAGTGGTTAAGTGTGAGGACTCTAATCTGGGAGAACCGGGTTTGATTCCCCACTCCTTCACTTGCAGCTGCTGGATGACCTTGGGCAAGCATAATTCTGAGAGAGCTGTTCTCTCAGGGACAGTTCTGGAAAGAGCTCTCTCAGCCCCACCTACCTCACAGGGTGTCTGTTGTGGGGAGGAGAAGGGAAAGGAGTTTGTAAGCACCTCTGAGACTCCGAGTGAAGGGTGGGGTATAAATCCAATCTCCTCCTCCTCCTCCTCCTCCTCCTCTTCTTCTTCTTTCACAGTCCTTAAGGCTGTAAAGGGCTTTAAAGGCCAGCAGTATGAACTGGCCCAGTAATCAAATTAGGAGCAAGTGACTGGAGTGATATGGCCTCTCTGACCCACTCCTGGCCTCAGAATACTATACCAATTGTAGCTTCCAGACACTGTTCAAGGGAAGTCCCACATACAGCACATTGCAGTAGTCTAATCTAGATGTTACCAGGGCACACACCACTGTGGCAAGATCTTATTTACCTAGGAAAGCCTGCTGCTGGCTCATCAGCTAAAACTGGTGTATGGCACTCCTGGCCACCACTGTCACCTGTTTTTCGAGCAGAAAGCCTGGGTCCAGCAGCACCCCTGAGCTACTGCACCTTAGGGAGACTGCAACCTGAATAGGAGACAAATGCAACCCCATACAGAACAGCATTAAGTTTCAGCTCATTGGCATTTGTGGTTTTTACAGCCTCCCTGAAATCTGCTAGAAGTATGAGATACAGCTGAGTATCATCCACATACTGGCAACAGTCCAGCGCAAATCTCCAGACAACCTCTCCCAGCAGCTTCATGTAGATGTTAAAAAGGATGGGGGACAAGAATGAACTTTATGGGACCTCATAGGATAGAGGCTAAGGTTATCATGACTCATTGTCTGATTTTTAATCTCTCCATGTTCTTGTGGAACAAAGGGATCCATGCTTAGCAACTCTGCATCTAACTGGAGGCAGGTGATGCACATTATAAGGACCACTTCCAGTCATGTGTGAGTCCCACTCCACTGAAGGGGACTTTCCAAAGAGACACGCATAAATACTAGACTGAAATAACTCTACCTTCAAGAAGCACTGCTGGATTCTAGGGCTGGAAACCTGACATTTGAAGTATCATAGGTTTGACAGAAAGATGAATATGGCAAAGGCACTTGAGTTTACGTCATCTGAGCTTTCCAGGCATCCAGATGCACCAGTCATGTAGAGTTAAAGAAAAAGCAGAAAAATTCACTGTGCAACACAGTGATGCATTATTTTAATGACATCTCTTCATGATAATATTTTAAATATTTTTTTATTAAAAGAAATACAAGTGGGAGAAACATTGTATGTCATGCCTGCAAAAAAAAAATCCAGAAAACTGTTGGAAAGGAATACTCTGTCGAGTATATTTTATTCATGCTCCACTTACTGGGCCTCACGCAAGTGCTGCTATTTCACACCTGAGGACCAGCCACTCCAATTTCTCATTTTCAATCCAGTCTGTAACTTTTCAGGCCCGACACTCTCTTGATTTCAAGTCCTGTCTAAAGCCGTGCATATTCCTTCTGTGCAGAACATCACTTTCTTATCTCTCTGAACAAGGAACATATGCTGTGGTCACACATCAAAGGCTGCAAAACAGGGTACTTGCTGTTTTTTAAAGGTATAGCCACTTTTTTGTTTCCAGTAGGTGGAATGATTTGAAATGTCAGTCCTCTACAGTAACAGGCGACTTTCATAATCCTCATGGAGGAGTTATAGTCACTTGATCTCCCCTTTGGCTACAGATAAATGGGTGTGTGTACAAGACTGGTAATTAATTTCATTTGAAGCATAATGACTTTAGGCATCAACTCTTCCTGGTGGATAATAATCAACGGAGTTAAAAGCCCCACAGCTCCTGCAGTCAATCTTGTATCCTGGGTTAAAAATGTGGCGATACACAGCAGGAATTTGACACTGGAAACTGGCACAAATGCTGACATGTTATGCATGTTTAAGTTAATATTGCTTATCAATTAACTATCAGATAGTCAGTCATCATTATTTGCCTCACCAACTATTGCACATATGCAAACAAATATAGTTAACCCTGTAGAATTAAATGAAAGAATGATGATCACTTTACTAAACAAAACCAGGTAGTGTTGAAGGAACACATATCAGTTACTACAGCTTTCCATATAGATTTTTTAAATGACACAATCAGTTAATTTTCTAATTAACTTTGACTTTTCCATCTCAATTATTTGATTTGGTCTGTATTTTTTTAAAAAATATTTTGTTATTGTGTCAGCAATCCATAGTTTAATATCCTCATGACCCTGTTTGTGTTTTTAAAGTCATTCATAGAATTCCACTGGCCAGATAAAGAGAAAGCGAGCATTTACTAAATGCAAGAGAGGACTATCCTTCAAGAACAAAGCATGTGTTTTGCATGCAGAAGTATCAGGTGCGGCACAATACCTGGAACCTCCTGTCAGCCAAGAGAGGGACAAGACTAATTCAGTGTATTTGTCACCATGTCAAGTATATGCATTGCTTCCTGCACCACTTCCAGTCAGGATGGTTCAAGCCAAGTCATTGCAGCTCTAAAGGTCCAAAGGAGACAGAGCCACTCTCTCTCAGCATAGTCTACTTTACAGGATTATTGTGAGGATAAAATGAATGAGGAGAGAATCATGTAAATTACTTTGGACTACAGCCCATTTCTTCAGACCTCACACACAGACAGACCAGTCAAACATTTGAGCTAGTTTGACCCTAATTAGGTGTCACAGGGTGCAGGAGCAGGGTTCCTTTGGGTGGGAAAGCCTAAGACACATTGGTATCATCACGGTGAATGGGACATCATAATAGTGAACAGGAATTATTCATGCCAGCCTCTCAGAGCTTTTTGTTATGAAAGTTTACTTATATCACTGAATCTCCAGGCCTACTGGGCTGGGAGCCTGCCAGTGCTGCTAGGCTCTTCTCAGCATAACCTAAGTGTGTCTGCAATAAAAAGTGAAGTAGAGCAATTACTATTGTACTACCAGGATGGGGTCCTGAATATGCAGGAGACAGGCTCCAAATCCCTGTGAAGGGATGTATCTCACTGAAAAACTGGGAAAGAGGAAGTTACATAGGAATTTTTGTGGAAGATCACCCATTTGCTGAATTTATGACCTAGTTTAGCCTCATTCTGAGGCTGGGTAGGGCAATACTACTTATGACATAGATCCTTACGCCAAACAAGAACAATGTACAGTAGACTGAATGCATTCTACTAATACTACAAGGTTTCAGAAATGATTTGTTTTTACTTGTGCTTCTCTGTAAAATACCAGGCACCCTAATAGTACTATATAAATAATAATTATGATGGTGATGATAAATAAGTTAGGAGATTCATAATGCATGAAGGAAACCTTTGCCTTTTCCACTGGATCTTCCATATGAACATCTGCTTGAACTCCATTGCGTTTAATTGTAGACTTCAAAGCAGATGGATGGAAAGATGAGTTTAGTGTATCATCAGTGAAATGCAAGCCAGTTGTTAGAAGTAACAGGGTACACAGATGTTGCTCAGATAATAGGAATGTTGTTTATAAACTGCTTTAGCATGGGTTCACTGCAAGATTAATAAGAGTTCATATTTTAAAACAGACATGATTAGTGGTGATTCAACAAGGGGTGCAACCTGAGACTGACATCTCCAGCCGCTACCACCTGCCTCTTATAATCTTTCCCCTCTCACTGCCCTGCCCTTGAGCCACAAAACCCAACATTCCCTTATTACCCAGGTATTGTTAAGCACAGTGTTGGGTGCTCGAGTTACTGGGTGAGGATGGGTTGAGGATGCAGGGGAGAGATACAGAGGAGATTAAAAAAAGCAGTGCTCCTGACCACAACAATGATAAGGGCAAGGGAGAGGTGGTGGCAGATGCAGAGGCTGGTGTACCCTACGATCTGCCACTCAAGGCCACTGCACTTGCCCTTAGTATAGAACCATCCACAAAACCAGACTAGTAGGTTCCCAACTTCTAATTATTAGAAAGGTTGATAACTTTTAATCATATTTCGCACTAAGGTCCTATGGTTTAAGAAAATAAGAACATAAAAGAAGTCATGTTGGATCAGGCCAATAGCCTATCCAGTCCAACACTCTGTCACACAGTGGCCAAAAATCAGGTGTCATCAGGAGGTCTACCAGTGGGGCCAGAACTCCAGAAGCCCTCCTACTGTGGCCCCCAAGCATCAAGAATACAGAGCATCACTACCCCAAACAGAGTGTTCTCCCTTTCCCTCTATACCTTGTGGCTAATAGCCACTGATGGACCTCTGCTCTATTTGTTTATCCAATCCCCTCTTGAAGCTGTCTGTATTTGTAGCCACTACCACTTCCTGCAGCAATGAATTCCATGTGTTAATTTCTCTTTGGATGAAGAAGTACTTCCTTGTATCTGTTCTTCTAACTCTACTGCTCATTAATTTCATTGAGTGCCCACAAGTTCTTGTATTGTGAGAAAGGGAGAAAAGTAGTTCTTTCTCTACCTTCTATATCTCATGCATAAATCTGTAAACCTCTATCATGTCACCCCTCAGTCATTTCTTCAAGTGAAAGAGCCCTAACCTCTTTAACCTTTTTTCATAGGGAAAGTGTTTCATCCCCTTAATAATTTTACTTGCCTTTTTTTTGCACCTTTTCCAATGCAATAATATCTTTTTTGAGGTGTGGTGACCAGAACTGTACAAAGCATTCCAAATGAGGGTGCACCATTGATTTATACAAGGGCATTATGATACTGGCTGATTTGTTTTCAGTTCCCTTTCTAATAATCCCCAGCATAGCATTTGCCTTTTTTTACTGCAGTCACACACTGTGTCAACATTTTTAGTGAGTTATCTACCATGACTCCAAGATCTCTCTCCTGATGAGTTTCCACCAGTTCAGGCCCCGTCAACATGTATTTATAGTTAGGACTTTTGCGATCCAATGTGCATCACTTTGCACTTGCCCACATTGAACCTCATTTGCCGTACTGACGCCAACTCTCCCAGCCTTGACAGATCCCTCTGGAGTGCCTCACAGTCTTCATTGGTTTTCACCACCCTGAACAACTTAGTGTCATCCACAAACTTAGCCAATTCACTGCTTACTCCCAACTCCAAATCATTAATGAACAAGTTTAAAAGCACCAGACCTGGAGCCCTCTAGTATCCTTCCACTGTGAAGACTGCCTATTTATACTCACCCTCTGTTTCCTGTTAATTAACCAGTTTTTAATCCACAAGAAGACTTGTTTTCTTATCCCATGACTGCTGAGTTTACTTAGAGGTCTGTAATGAGGAACTTTATCAAAAGCTTTCTGGAAGTCTAGGTAAAAACAACATCTATTGGGTCACCCTTGTCTGCATGCTTGTTCACCCCCTCAAAAAACTCTAAAAGGTTAGTGAGACAAGATCTTTCCTCCATGCTGATTCTTCCTCAATAGCTTCTGTTCATCAATGTGCTTACTAATTCTATCCTTAACAATGGATTTCACAATTTACCTGGTATCAACGTTAGACTGACCAGCTTGTAATTTCCTGGATCTTCTCTGGAACCATTTTTAAAAATGGGGGTCATATTAGCTACCTTCCAGTCCTCGGGAATGGAGGCAGATTTGCATACAGTACATCCACAATATAAATTGGATGGAATTAATAACAAGGAGGGAGGACTTTATTTGTACACACTGCGGAAAATGATGTTTTCCCATTAATTGGCTGGTCATTTGGAGTCAGAGAATGCATACTGAAGATGTCTAGGTATGTTGTATTGGATACCTTGTTCCAAGAAAACAAACACCATGGAAGAACTATGACTGCTAATAATATTAGAAATATTATTGCTCTCATTCTCTGCTTATATGAAGAGAAGAAGAGGAGATTGGATTTATACCCTGCCCTTCACTACCCAAAGGAGTCTCAGAGCGGCTTACAATCTTCTTTCCCTTCTCCTCCCCACAACAGACACTCTGTGAGGTAGGTGGGGCTGAGAAAGCTCTGACAGAAACTGCTCTTTTTCAAGAACAGCTTTGACAGAACTATGGCTTGCCCAAGGTCATCCAGCAGCTGCGAGTGGAGGAGTGGGGAATCAAACCAGGTTCTCCCAGATTAGAGTCTGCGCACTTAACCACTGCACCAAACTGGTGTGCATATGGAGCATGACTTGCTGATTCTCATTGAAATCAGTGGGAAAAGCCAATCATGTAAATATTAAACACTGTAATTTTCCTGGAGTCTCAATGAAAAAGTGGACTATAACTAACAAAATAATATATAATCTGGACAAGCAAAGAAATGCATGTGTTGCAAACATCCATCAATTTAAATGAATGGAGATGGAGAATATGTTCTTTCTGAGGTTGTGCAGCTGGATATGAGCACTAGAGCTGCCATCCTTAGAAAAGATTACTATGTCAGAGTGTACACCTGTTCCTAGTTAGGATATTGTTAAAAATACTGTACAACTGATAGGAACTTCAGTCAGTCTATGGCAGGGGTCTTCAGCCTTATTAAACCTGTGAGCACTTTTGGAATTTTGAGAAGGGTAGTGGGCAGGACACCATAAAAAAATGACTGCAATGGGGCAGAGAACAATACTGTGGTGGGGGCTAGGTCCAATCACATAATGCTTTGGAGGGGGATACACAAAAATATTAGGAGCTTTGAAGCCAGGCATTCCTTTATGATGGATAACTGGCTGTCTCCTCAGTCCTCAAGCAGCTTTGTCATTAACTGAAAAGTACTAGAAGTGGAGTCTGGTTGCAGTGAAATCAGCATACATTTTATTGAGCAGGATCAGATGAGGCATTCGGGACGGAGGTCAGGGAGCCTGCTTATATGCACAGGTAAACCGCACCCCTGACCTCGCCCAAACAAGGTAATTGGATAGGTTTCCCACCAGAGGCTATCATAGGACTATTTGAATATCCTAAACCTCTGATAGGGGGACATTTAGGATTCTAGTGTACTATTGTTCTCTGGCCCCAAGCTCAGGGCTTAACCGGGCCATGTGCTCTGCAGGCCATGTGGCCGCCACATTACATACATTACCTTAACCAATAGCACCTCAATCTTGTCTAGACTGACCTTCTGTTTATTGTCGTCCATCCCATTACCATCTTCAGGTCTTTCACAGATCCACCTGACACATCTGTTAATAAGAAACAGAACTGTCATCATTATTTTGGTGACACCTTACTTTAAATCATCCAATGATCTCTCCTAGCAGTTTCATGTAGATGTTAAACAATATACGTGATAATATGAAACGCTTCAGGACCCCATAGCACAATTGCCATGGGACTGAGCAGCAGTCCACCAGCACCACCTTCTGGAATTTGCCAGGCAAGTAAGAATGGAACTATCAAAGCATTAGAGTTGCCAGATCCTACCTGGCTGCCAGTGGTGGGACTCCCAATCATTTCTGTAGTTCTTCTGGCATGGGCATGAAGCATGTGCACCGTGATGACATCACCCAGAAGTGATGTCCTCGTGTTTCAAATGTTGGGCAACACTCTGGGTCTTAGGTAAAACTCTATGGTTTTTTGCCCTAGAGCACTGCCCTAGAGCACTGCCCTCAATGTCAGAAACAGAATGGCATCACTCCCAGGTGATGTCATCATGCCGGGGGCTGGTGGTGCCAGCAGGGGGCTTCTAAGGGTGAGGCTTCCGCTGCTGGCCAGCTGGGCCGCAGCAGACTGGGGATCCCAAAACTGGGGAATCCCCTGGCCCCACCGGGGAAATGGCAACCCTACAAAGCATAGTTACCACCATTGCCAACTCAGCCAGCCTCTCCAAAAGGATACCAGGGTTAATAATTTTGAACACCACAGAAAGGTCCAGGAGAATCAACATAGACACACTCCTCCTGTCACTGTGCTAACGAAGATCATCAACCAAGGAGACCAAAGCCATTTCTGTCCCAAAACCAGGCCTGAATCCCGACTGAACTGGTGCTAGATAACCTGTCTTGTTTAAGACTGCTGGGAGCTTATTTGGAGAAACAATCTGTCATTTGGGGGATATAATTACAGACCATATCCATTTCAGAGGTCAGAAGAAAACAACCACCACAAAAACCTGAGCAGCCTGTTGCTGGACATTTCAGTTTAGATGACCCAAATCTTTCAGTCTTGGAAATATTCCCAGGAAGGAAAAAAAAATCCAATACTGGGATGGTTGTAGAAAGAGAGACCAATTGGATATCCATTCTCGATACCCTAATTCTCCATGGCCTTAACTTGAAGTTTAATGCTTAAACTTTTACCACATGCTTTTAATTCTTTTATGAATCTGTCTTGCACTGATATAGCAAATGTCATCTCCCTGAAAATTCTCTCCATCCTTAGCATTGTAAGAAGTGTCACCTTGGTTTCCAGTGCCTAGTTGGAAATCCATAAGTGTTACTGATGAAGACAGAAGCTGAAAGGTTGAGCTAAATAATTTTCAGCCTGTCTCTGTCAGTCACTCTATCTATCCATCTATGTATCTGTCTATCTATCTGACACATTTTAACGACCCCCTTTAAAATATTCATATGATTTTTATGTAGTTTTTAAAAATAGGCAGAATGATGATGGATGTCCTTTAAGATGATCACAAGGTAAAATTAAGAATATATGACACAGTCTAGAATGAAATACCCTTGCTTTGTTTGACAGACATTTGATGACTATTTTAATAATAAGCATGTGCTTTTTCTTAAGTGGACATAGAACAGTTTCTACTTTCTAAGGCTCTTTTTTGAAATGATCACATGTTTCCAGCAGACAAAAATATTCACTAACGGCACACTGCAAAGAAAGCTGCAATTGCTTAGAAGCTAAAATGAAAATGTGGATGCAGAAGTGACAACTGGGAGAATCTGACACTTGTAAATTCATATTCAATGTTTATCTGAAAGTAAGGAATAAGTGCCCTAAAACATTCAGCTGTCAGTTGAAAAATGATAGTACTGTCTAGAGCAGCTATTAAGACAATATTTTTAACTTTTCTGTTTTGGGACCATTGTTAAAACTTGTAGTTGTCATTTATTTTGCATAGCTATAAGCTATTCAGAGGCTTGTGAGGATCAACTGGCACAATCCAAGAGGCAATTGGAAGGATCCAATGGTTTCCTTCAATTAAGTGAGGCACTTTAATTGGAAGAAGTCTCTTACTCTTGTTGTTTTTGTTTATATTTTATTTTTGCCAATCATTTTGAAGACAGGTATCTATAGAAACAAAGTAGGAAAGCAATAATACAGATAAGACAAGTAACAAGTGGAGATCTCCACGAGTGCTTGTGGGGGAGTTCTCCACTTGGTACTAATATCTGTTTTCCCCCCTGTATCCCCCTCCCCACACTGGGTCCTCTTTCTCTCCTCCTGGCAGCCCCCATATCCTCTCCCCTTTCCTTGCTTCCTTCTCCTCTTCCTATCCACCAATCTTTCCTCCCCCTTATATTTATTATTTATTTAATTGATTTCCACCCTGCCCAATGGGGACCCAAAGCAGCTTCTATCATTCTCCTTTCCTCATCTTTCATGTTGTGGCTGCTGTTGAATAGTACAAATACAGCACATTGTTAGTCCTGGGTGAATCATGCAGCTCACGTGGTAGTGAGTAACCTGGTGGTACTGATGAATCCTCCTTCAAGAACAGGGGGGAGGAGAACAGAGGTGGCTTCCAAAACCAAAACAGTCCTGCAAAGAGCAATCCTCCTGCCTTTTACTAACAGAACTAAGTACTGAAGGCTAGGACTAGCCACTGTGATCTCAGAGGGGCATCCATTTCTTAAAGCCATAGGCGCTGCTTGTATCATTTGGTGGTTTTTAACATGCCAGTGTATTTTTTTCTTCAGATTTCAGATTGTTCTGTAAACCTGGCACTTTTCTCAGGTTTATAGAATGATCTGGCATGGTCCTAAGCCCTGGAATTAAGTATGCACAGATGAGGCCATGTTGAGAGTTAGATTTATTGATAATGCAAATATTATATATTATAACAAAATACTATTTATAGCATCTGAATTGCATACGTGCATGGGTGCATGGTCTCTATGCCATGACATTCATATGGGTCCATGTCCAGGGCTTTTTTGTAGAAAAAGCCCAGCAGGAACTCGTTAGCATAATAGGCCACACCCAACAGCAGAAACTCATTAGCATATTAGGCCACACTACTGACAGCCCAGCTTATTAGCATATTAGGCTACACCCCCATGTTACCAGAAGAGTGTCATCCAGCCACACCCACCTTTTGCTTCTTATTCTGTTTTACCTTGTTTGTTGTCAAAACCCAGGGCTTTTTTGTAGCAGGAATTAATTTGCATGTTTGGCCACATACCCCTAATGTAGCCAATCCTAATGAGTTTTTGCTGTTGGGTGTGGCCTATTATGCTAATGAGTTCCTGCTGGGTGTGGCCAAAATTCCTGCCCAAAAATAGTCCTGTCCATGCCCATTCTTCAGTCACATGTGTTGAATTCTCAGCCAGGTATATCTGATGCAGCTTCCCACAAAAAACTGCAACCACATATTTTAGATGGTTACTCAGTTTTTGACTTGTAGATTCATAACTGTGGATCCATGATTGTCATCTTCACTAGCACTTGTGAGGCTGAAGAACATGCTTGTGCTATAATCATAAAGACACTTCAAGTGAACTGAACTGCAGGAATAGGTTTCACAGTCTGTGACATAGGCAAAGCAGGGGGAGAGAGAGAGCACATGTTCCTGGGCTGGGACTATACAGAAAATAAGAGTGACGGTTGATAATCCTTAAAATAAGTGCAGCAGACAGTGGAAGGCAGAAAGACATGATTTGGAATGAACAGACCTTCATTTATCTGTCAGCATTTATTTGCTGCAAAACCTCACAGCCATTCTTACTTGGGATTCCTTCTGCATGCTGTAAATGATTGTTAGAGAGCCAGTGTTGTGTAGTGGTTAAGAGTAGTGGACTCTGATTTGGAGAACTGGGTTTGATTTCCCACTCCTCCACATGAAGATTGCTGGGTGACCTTGGGACAGTCACAGTTCTCTCAGAACTCTCTCAACCTCACCTACCTCACATGGTGCCTGTTGTGGAGAGTGGAAGGGAAGGCAATTGTAAGCTGCTTTGAGACTCCTTAGGGTAGAGAAGAGCAGGGTATAAAAACAACTCTTCTTCTACTTCTTCTTTGTTATGGATAAATCTGGGCAGGGAAATGATTTTGTGAGCTGCCACATTTCGTGAATAACTTGGAAAAGGTACAAGAGGTATGGTGAAAGCATGAACCATAGTCCTTGTGAATCTGGCCTGATCAAAGATTAGCTGAGGTCAAATTGAATTAATTTGAGCTTTAAACAATTAAGGCTTCTTCAAAGAATAAAGAAAATACAAACATGTCTTCAATAGGCATTCACCTCTCAACTATTACATGATAATTTAGTTTGTAATACATGGTCTAAAAACTTGAATACATCATCTTCTTCCATTGTCTATCCTATGTCAAGATAGAAGTGCTGAACTATACCCTTTTTGAGTGAATCGGGCTTATGCAAGTGTAGGGTTGTGATTCCCCTGATGGGGGTGGGGTTTTTCCCTGATTTCGGGCCCTCCAATCTGCCTGCCAGCCAGCTGCCAGTGGGAGAAAGCCCTGTCCCAAAGAGCTCTGCAATGCCTGATGTTCCTGGAGCAATGACATTACCCAGAGGTGACGTCATTGCACTGGACACGTCATGGGGGGGATGATGATGCTCTAGCTTTCGGCCAAAAACTCTATGGTTACCATAGAGTTTTTGGCCAAATGCTAGAGAGTCTCTCCAGCAACATTCCTTGAGCAATAATGTCACATCTGGGTGACATCATTGTAATGCACACAAAGCGCACATGCAAGAAGACCCCAGAGACTGGAGTCTCCCACCGCCAAATGGTAGGGACCTGGCAATCCTATGCAAGTGAGAACAGCAATCTAAACTTCCAACAGGTTGACTTGAGTAGATAAAGAAAATGACAAGAACACTCTGCCAACACTTGGTGTGTGCTTTTGAAATCAACAACTAATCACTGGATGTTTCTGTGTGTTGCAGTAGGCAGCAGGAATTCCTAGTCCATGGCTTAAAGGGAAGGTGGTATGAATTTCTCATCTCTGGTATTTCAGCCCAAGACCCCATTCTGATTTTGCTTCTCCATTGTGCAGATTAAACTAGTGATTTTTAAAATACTTGTACTGTTTTCTTGCACCAGGTTTAGGTTCATGAAATCGGACAATCCATTCCTCAGTCTTTATGATGCCATGAGATTCATTGTTACTTTGAGCTAAGAAGCTAAGAAGCAAGCCAGCCTAAAGAGGCCTACTCAGAATGACTGTTATTATGGGGAAGGGAATTCCTTTGAACAAAATTCACTTTTTAAGATATGGGCACTATTTTCTCATTTTTAAATTTTTTCTCTTTCTCTTTTAAAGGAGGGATTTCTTTTTGTAGAGAAATCAGTGCACACTTTTGTAATTTCAGCCTTTCCTGTTGTTTTATATAACACATCATGGGGTGGGTGTTTCAGCAGAAGGGTACAAAAGTTTGGGAAGCCATTGCCTGCCTCTGAACATCTACAGAGTGAAATTCTGAAATTTTGCAGAACGTCTTCTCCCGCCCTCCTGTTTTCAAATTTCTCTTTTCTGTCTAGTCCAGTCTCTTTGAACAAAATGGAATTGATTAGAAACTGACACCAAATTCCTAAAAAGAGGGAAAGAAACCAATTGTTGGATGTCGGAGGGAAACTGGGTCATAGGGCTGCCAAGTCGTGCCAGGGGGCGGGGAATCCCCCGCTACAGGGGTCTCCAATCTGCCAGCCCGGATTCAGCTGGCAGGGGGAACCCCACCCCCGAAGTCGTCCGATCAGGACGACTGCCCTAGCGTGATGGTATCACCCAGAAGTGACGTCATTACGCTGGGCACATTGCCGGGGTGACGATCTAGCAATCACCCCAAAAACTCTATGGTACCATAGAGTTTTGGGATGATTGCCAGAGCATCGCCCTGGCAACATGCCCAGCATGATGATGTCATTTCTGGTGATGTCATTGCGGCGCGCACGCAAAGCACGCACACTAGGGAACTCCCAGGAGCAAGAGGACTCCCCCCACCACCACTAGAATGCAAGTACTTGACAAACCTACTGGGTAATGAAGAATAGAGAATTTCTCTTAACAGTGCTACTCAGACCCCTGGTGTTATTCAGTAGGGGTTATTCCCAGGAACATAAAATGACAGCCTTAATTAGCATTATAACCATCGGCCTTCAGCCAAATACTTTAATAAAATGAATATACCTTACTGTATGTGTGTGCATGTGTCTGTACACACACACACACACACACACACACACATCTGGTGTTTTAGGCTAAGTTGCTACCAAAATGCAGATGACACTCAGCTCTATCTTGTACTACCAACTGATCCCAGGGAAGCTGTGGAAACCATGGAAGCATTTTGGGAATGAAGCTAACAAGCTGAAACTTAATCCTGACAAAATGGAGGTGCTAATGGTAGAAGGAGGATCTGATCCAGGAAATGGGTTATCCCCTGTTCTGGATGGGGTTGCACTCCCCATAAAGAAGAAGGTTAAATAGCTTGAGGGGGGGGGTGCTCCTGGACCCAGGTCTCCTGTTGGATAAACAGGGAGCAGCAGTGGGCAGGTGTGCCTTTCACCAACTTTGGCTGGTAAGCCAGCTGTGGTTCTTCCTAGGGAGAAAAGATCTTGCCACTGTGGTGCATGCCCTGGTAACATCTAGATTAGATTACTGCAATTCACTCTACATAGGGCTGCTGTTAAAGACTTTCCAGAAGCTACAGTTGGTTCAGAATACTGCAGCCAGAGCGTTGACCATAGTGGGTCCTGGGAACCATATCATTCCAGTCTTGTTCCATCTATGTTGGTTTCCAGTTTGCTTCTGGGCTAAATTTAAGATGCCGGCTTTGATCTTTAAAGACCTGTAGAGCCTTGGACCAGCATACCTTAAGGACTGCCTTCTCCTATATGAACCTACCTGTACACTCTGGTCATGTTCAGAGGCCCTGCGTCAGTTGCCCCCAATATCAGAAGCTAGATGGGTGGCAACCTGAGAAAGTACCTTCTTAGGTGTGGCACCAAAACTTTGGAATGCCCTCCCCAAGAGAGATTTATCTTTCTTTCTCTATTGGTGTCTTTTGCCAGCAAGTGAAGACATTTTTGTTTTGTCTGGCATACCCCCAATAATTGTTACTCACCCTCCTTCTGGTGTTGTTTTTATGTGTTTTAATTGTTTTAATATTTTAATATTTCAAATGTTTTAATATTTTTATGTTTGCTGCCTTGTGGGCCCTGATCACAATTCTCCAAAAAAAGCAATGAAAAAAAGAAATAAGGAACTTCTGCACACTTTAGTCTGCTAGAAAGACAGCTGTTTTCATAGCTTTCCATTCTTCTCCATCCAACTTTTTGTCATATTCAGTCATATAATATTTGCTTTACAAGTACAAGGAGAAATTGTTCATATTGAATATTTAGACAGTCTCAAAAATAGATCAGGGCAAATCTACATGGATGTGTAAAGAACTTTGAAGTGGTGTAATTCTGATTAGAACCACCCTCTACATCAATTTTTTTTGGCAAAGCATTTAAACTGTGACAGGGATTATGGGATGAGATATCATCTAATCTAGACCCTGTCAGGCAGGAATGCTTTAATTATTAAGAGCTCTGTATAGATGTATAAAGCATAAAAAATGTGCAATAAGGAATAGCTCTTGATGAAAAAACACAGAAGCGCTTATCATTTATTCTTCCACAAGCTATTCTTAATAGAATCTCATCCCTGTTGCAAGTAGTACCCTATTTATTATTCAGCTATTGCATTAAAATAAATCCACTCAATTGTTATTTCCAAGTCTCAGATGTGATACATTAAGGAACTTTTTTGATTCTATGGCATGATAATCTGGTATTAAATTTTTAAACAGGCGTGTCTTCAAAAATGTAGTTACAATATTACCTTGAGAGGCAGAGTAGGGCGGGGGGGGGGGGGGCTTGGTTTAGGAAGGACCTTTTAGTGTTTTAGGGCTAAACTACATGTTATTTTGCAAGCTGGGTTGGGGTTCCCCAGATCTGACATGTTTTCCCTTGCAGTCACACAGAATCTGTGCTACTGGTTTTCAAACTCAGTGGCTGATGTGGTCAGTGTTACTGTTTGAAATCTTTCCTGTCAATTCTCCTATAGACATTAATGATATGCATGGATGCATGTCATTGCTTCAGAAAGGGGGACCCTTTTATGCAGTCCAAAATTCAGCAGTGCGGATGTCCTAGGGGAGTGGTAGAGGAGTGCAGTACACTTAAGAGTTGTCCAATTTGAATGGAAGACCATGAAGGAACAGACTGGAGAACTAGGGTCAGTAGGCCTTGAAATGCAAGCAGTGATACATCAGCACCACAGCTTTCTGGGTTCTTGGTTGCTACTAGTGGAATAATCTTTAAATCTTCTGGAATAGCTTCTTAAATTGGACCAAAGGGGGTTTAAACTTGTCTTGCTTTGTAGAAGCAAGCAACATTGGGAAGCAGCTGTAACATGGAAGAGAGTAATCTTTCTGAGAAGAAGGTCTTTGGTGGCATTTCCAGTTAAAAGGACCTTAGGTAGCAGGGTTTAGAAAGGTTTCTGCCTAAGAACTGGTGATGTCACCTATATATGTATAGATTTATTTACTTAGATATTTATACCGCACTTTTCTCCTTCCAATGGGCCCCCAAAGTGCCTTGCAACATACTTTTTCCCATCTCGATTTTGTCTACACAATACAAGTAGGAATGGAGAGGGGAACTTTGACTATTGGAAGCTCAAGCCCCCAAAACCATGTTGGTCTGTAAGGTGCTTGAATCTAGCTGTCTCACAAATATGTGCATTTCATGGGATACACACTGCTTATAGAACTAGCCCTTTGTGAGTGCTGTTCCACTGCTTGAGGAGAACTTCCATTTCTCCTTGCTGGTCTCTAAGACTGCCCTGTGTTGGGTGGTGTTCCTGGCTTATTTGGGGGGGGGAGGGAGATGTGGGAGGGGCCATAGCTCAGTTCAATCCCTAGTGTCTCCAGTTAAAAGGAACAGGCAGTAGGTGAAGTATAATATACAGGGTGCAGACACGTTGAGTGAAATCAGCTCATAAAGTTTATTAACAGGAAGACATGGACTGAAGAGCAGGACTCGGGGGTCTGCTTATATGCAGGTACAAACCACACCCCCAGTCACACCCAATTCCTGTGATAGGGCTATTTACAAGGCACTTCAGACCATAGGTCCCCTTTAGAATCCTGTGGAGCCGATTGGTCCCAAATTAGGATCTATATGGGCTATTATCTACTGATGTGAAGCTCCGGTAGTTTGCCCGACCATGTGTGCGATCTCGGACTGTGTGCACGGTCGCCATTAGTACACAACATGAAGTGCAAGACCTCTACCTGAAACAGTTGGAGGGCTTCTGGAGTTCTGGACCCATGGGTGGACCTCCTGCTGGCACCTGGATTTTGGCCACTGTGTGACACAGAGTGTTGGACTGGATGGGCCATTGGCCTGATCCAGCATGGCTTCTCTTGTTCTTATGTTTTTAATAACTATCCTGTGAGGGAGTTTACAGTGAGGAAGAGTGACTGATCCAGTGACATTCAGTGAATCTCAGTGGTCAAATGGGAATTCTAACCTGGATTTCCCAGATTTAGCCCAGCTCTCTAACCACTCCACAACACTGGTGTCTGCAGGTACTACAGCTATCTAAAAGGACGTCACACAAATGTCTAGTTATTGGTTTTACTAATATGAAACCTAAAATCTTTTATTGTTCAGCTCAGATATTTCATGCTGGAATGTAGTATTTCCTGCACCTGTGAATGCCATCAAATGTGATAATCTCTTTTATGCATGATTCTATTATTTATTTATTTAGATATTTATTCCCCAATGGAGATCCAAAGGGTCTTACTACATTCTTCTCTCCCCCTCTCCATTTTATCTTCACAGTGAAAACACTGTGAGATAAGCTAAACTGACTGATCCAAGGTAACTCAGTGGAGTTCCATGGCAGAGTAAGGTGTCCCCAGATCTTTGACCAAAAACTCTAAGCACTATACACAACACTGTCTTTCAGTTCTGTTTGTTGCTGATCAAGAGAGGGCTCCATATTATCAATCAGAATGCTAATCTCTCATTCTGGACATTTCGGTGCACATTTAATTATAGTGAACATAGATCACAACATATGCACCCCCTTGCCCGCTTAATCTGGGGATTTGGGCTGGGTTGTCATCAGATACCCAGCTGTATCTGCAGATGGATGGACATCCTGACTCTGCCCCAGATAATTTGATCAGGCCTTTGGGGGCTGTAGTTGGTTAGCTGCAATGGAGCCAGCTGAAACAGACTCCAATGAAGACAGATGTCCTGTACCTGAGCTGTGGGGGGGATAGGATCAGGAATCCAACTCCCAGCCCTTGGTGGGGCACCACTGACACTGGTGCCAATGGTGAGGAGCTTAGAGATAATTCTGGATGCCTCCCTTTCTATGGAGGCCTGGTCAACAATGTTGCCAGGTTAGCCTCTTACCATCTCCGGTTGGTCAGGCAACTGGTTCCCTATCGCTCTCCCATGACCTGGTGACAGTGACCCATGCAATGGTCACTTCCAGGTTAGATTACTGCAACTTGCTGTACATGAGCCCACTTTTGAGTATGACCTGGAAGCTGCAGTGGGTACAAAATGCAGTGGCATGTCTGCTGACTGGGACATCTGTGCAGACGTTCATTCAGCCAGAGCTGTGCCAACTGCATTGGTGGCTGGCTGAGTATCAGATCAGATTCAAGGTGATGTTCCCTCTAAGCTCCACAGTGTTGTGAGCAAAAATTCTACCTCATGAGCAAAAAAGCTACTAGCATTAAAACTGTGAGTGAGTCTAGATTTGACTAGTGCATAAATTAGTTTTTTATATTATTTCCATAATCTTGTAAAAATCTCAGAATGAATTATTTTAAACTATATTTAAAGAATAATTTAAATGTTATAAGAGAAAATAGAATCAAGTCAAACTTCATTGCAGAAAATGCTGTCCTCAAGGGGGGTAGACCAAGCCTCCGGAATACAGGTCTACCTGCCCCAGTCCTCGGACTGTCATCCTGCACTGAGCCTTGGAAAACATACCAGCACTTGGGGGAGAAAACTCTTGCAATTTACTTTTGGGTTTTTTTAATGAAATATGAGAAATTTACAGGTCAAGTATAACAGAGATGGAATGATCACTGTCAGAACCTTGCCTAACCTAACAAACAGGAAGTTGCTGAAATGTTATCAAGCTGCCCAAATGACTTATTTATTCAAATATTTATATCCCACTTTTCTTTTGTGACTTGAGCTTACAAATCATACTGAAAAGCATAACGGGGTGTGCAGAAAAAAATATATTGATAGCCTAGGGACCATTATAGTCAATAGGGCCCATAGGCTATAATGGAGAATCCATCTAGGGGTATCTGGGGCTCTAGAAGGGATGTTTTTTGAGATAAAAGCACCACATTTGAAGCATAGCTGCTGGTGCCCCCCCTCAAACCCCCCCAAGTTTCAAAAAGAGTGGGCCAGGGGGTCCAATTCTAATGGCCCCAGAAGGAGGGGACCCCATCCTCCATTGTTTCCAATGAAGAGGGAAATGCCTTAGTGTGAGCTGAAGCTAAAATCCCCGAGCTGCCAGCTAAAATTTTGTGCACCAGTGCCCCCTAGCACAGATTAGAGGAAACTGTGGTTAACCTTTAAGGTCCTCTGTGGTCCGGGACCAACATATCTACGGGACTATCTCTTCCCGTATGTGCTCTAAAGAGCCTTGTGCTCTTCTGAACAGCACTGCTTTGTAGTCCCCGGCCTGAAGGATGTCCACCTTGCCTCAACCAGGGCAGGACCTTTTAAGTCCTGGCCCCTGACTAGTGGAACATGCTCCTGGTTGAGATCAGGGCCCTGTGGGATGTATTATAATTCCACAGGGCCTGCAAAAAGGAGCTGTTCTGCCAGGTTTTCGGATGAGGCAGTGGATGTCCATAGGACACTGGCCTTCCCTGTTTAATCTGCTCAATCTGTCTCAATGGTGCTGCCTATACCAACTTGGCACCAGAGAAATACACTCTCCCTGGCATTGCTGCAGCATGCATTACAGCTAGATATTACTAAGCTGCCGCCAGGTTTTAACTTAAGTGCTGAAATATTTAGTTGGATGAACTGACTGATGTTTGTATGAATTTTATTGTTTTATCAAGTGTTGTGAGCCGTCCTGAGCCCGCTTGCAGGATAGGGTGGGATACAAACAAAACAAAACAAACAAACAAACCAGCAAAGCATCATTAAAACCAAAACGACCCAGCCGTTATATATAAAAAGTGTAACCCCCCCTAGCAAATAAAAGGGATAAAAACAAGAAGAAGAAGAAGAAGAAGAAGAAGAAGAGATTGGATTTATACCCTGCCCTTCACTCACTTGGAGTCTCAGAGCGGCTTACAAACTCCTTTCCCTTCCCCTCCCCACAACAGACACCCTGAGAGGTAGGTGGGGCTGAGAGAGCTCTGAAACAACTGTCCTTGAGAGAACAGCTGGTACAGAGCTATGGCTTGCCCAAGGTCATCCAGCCAGGTGCAAGTGGAGGAGTGGGGAATTAAACCCGGTTCTCCCAGATTAGAGTCTGTGCACTTAACCACTACACCAAACTGGCTCTTATGTGCCTTAATTCAGCAAAATAATGTTTCTCCCTTCTTGATTAATTTGGTTTGGGCAATAATAAAAGAAAAATCTACCAGGCCATGGATTAGACTTCTGCTCTCTAAGGATGCTCAGGAACTATTCACCAGGAGAGAACTACAGGCAGAAGCAGGAAGTGGCAGAAAATTCTCTCAGTTCATGGTCAGTTTTGCCTGCTCTGTGTCCCACTCTGCTTCCAAAGATCCTCAATCTCAAGAGCAGCTTTTGGGAGAGGAAGAAGGGACAGAATTTCACAGTTTCCATTAACTTATGTTGGTAACTGTTCATGAGATCCAGCTAGGATTGCCAACCTCTAGGTGGGGGCTGGAGATCTCCCAGAATTACAATTGATCTCCAGACTATAGAGATCAGTTCCACTGGAGAAAATGGCTGCGTTGGAGGGTGGATGTGTCCTATGGCATTATATACAGCTGAGGTCTCTCTCATACCCAAATTCCACCTGGCCCAGGCTCAGTGTCCATCTCCAGGAATTTCTCAGCCAGAGCTGGCAATGAACCCATGTTCATTTTGCTACCAGAGAGACATTTCCTTTCTGTTAATTATACTGAGACAGTATAATTAAATTGCTTTAAATTGCTTTAAATTGATGAAAGGATTACAAATATTTTTTTTTCTTTTCAAGGTACTTGCTTGAATAAAATGCCCCTTTCTTCTGCTCAAGTTAGATTTCAGAGTGAAATTTATTAGAGAACAAACAGACACATTTCATAATAGCTCAATTTACTTTTATAATTTTGAAACGGCAAATGACAGAGATTCGTCTGCTGTTACAAATTAGAAATTTAATATCAATGAAAATGAGTTCAGTCTCATTTCATTTATGTATTTACAGCTGTGGCTACAGAAGTGGTATTGAAAATATATTAACTTACTTAACTCTCTGGCATTTCTTATTCTAAAGCTTTGGGGTGAGTAGCAATAATTTAAAATGAACACATCCACACACGGACAGTCACAGGGATATTTTGTAAAAGTGGCAAAACTAGTAGCAAAACTACTAATCAGCTCATCTGAAACCACAATAATACTCATAACACATTTAGGTTTTAAATTTGGTAGATAACAGATGACTTCACATATTTAGTGGTATGGGCTACCAAAGAAACTGAAGCCCAGCATCTAGGGGTTGCCAGCCTCCAGGTGGAGCTTAGAGTTCTTCTGGAATTACAAGAGATCTTCAGACTGTAGATATCAGTTCCCCTGAATAAAAAGGAACTTTTGAGGGTGGACTCTATGACATCACATCCCTCTCTCCAAATTCTGCCCTCCATGGGCTCTGCTCCCAGATCGCCGGGCATTTCCCAACCTGAAGCTGCCAACACTACCAGTGTCTGGGCTTTGGCCCTGTGTGCATGCTGAGCTGCCTGCCTTTGGGATATCAACCCAATAACCACCTGCCCACCTGCCAAGAAGAGACAAGACAGGACACTATTTGGATATCCTGAATTAGAGCCATAAACCCCAATAGAGATCCAGTCCTGACTTGGGTAGTCCAGGCTAGCCCAGTCTCATCAGGTCTCAGAAGCTAAGCAGGGACGGTACTGGCTAGTATTTGGAAGGAATACCAGGGACATGACACAGAGGCAGGTAGTGGCAAACCCCCTCTGAAATGTCTTTTGCCTTAAAAAGCAAGTCTAGCTCACCACCTAGTGGTGCATAACACTAAAAGAGCTAGAACTTCTGGCTGCCAGACAATCTTAAGATCTCCTGGCTATACTAGACACACTACCATACGATAAGAATTATTATAATTGTTACAGCCATTAACATCAAGGAAATGGTCAGGATTATGACTGGGTAAGAGAATAGTGGGCAGCATGGGGACTCAATCATCAGTTCAGGATGGGTCCAAGAGAAACTCTCCCAATAGGAAAAGTGTTAAAAGGTTCAATACACACTGTGCAGGTGTGCATATTTAAATAGATCCATTTCTTGATAAAGTTTTCTGCTGAGACTGTATTTGTTAAAAGTTCCTACACGAGTCACGGTTCTGTTCTGTTCGTTCTGTTCTCTTCATAGTATTTATAAGTCTGCTGTTAGTCATTTGCCTTTATATCAGTAAAGCCTGGGAAAGAATCTTAATGAGCAGTACTAACTGCAAAAATGCCTGAAATTTCAGAAGGACCTTAATTTAGGATTTAGCAAACTAGAAGAAGAATGCCTTTTAAATGTAGGATGCTGGCCAAGGAAGCAAACTGGTTTATGCATTGCTTCCAGCTCTTCAATAGGAGAAATTCCTCCAGGCTGCGCAGAATAGTCACCGATATATTTTAGAACTCGATTTATGTCACAGTCTAACACTTGGCAGGATTTTTTCCCCTCAGCCCATATTTGCTATCTCTGTAGGGTGGTAAATCCAGCAAACATCTAAGGAAACCAGAAACATAGTAGCACAGAATCCTTTAAAGTTTTTTCCTGCCTCTCAGTTCTACAGAAGCTGCTCATTACTAGGGATGGTTGAATCAGAGCTCTAATCTGTTATGGCACCACTGCTGTTCAGCGATGCTTTTTATATATTTGGCACACGTGTGCTTCCTGTACCTTGCGTCTGATGATGTCTGATGTTGCCAGAGGTGCTGTCTTTACTCTTGGGTAGCCCCAATAGCAAGGGGGCACCCCACTTCTAACCTGAGAGCCAGTTTGGTGTTGAGAGCCAGTTTGGTGTAGTGGTTAAGTGCGCGGACTCTAATTGGGAGAACCGGGTTTGATTCCCCACTCCTCCACTTGCACCTGGCTGGATGACCTTGGGCAAGCCATAGCTCTGTACCAGCTGTTCTCTCAAGGACAGCTTGGGAAAGAGCTCTCCCAGCCCTACCCACCTCACAGGGTGTCTGTTGTGGGGAGGGGAAGGGAAAGGAGTTTGTAAACCACTCTGAAACTACAAGTGAAGGGCGGGGTATAAATCCAATCTCCTCTTCTCTTCTTCTTCTTCTTGAACCAGAGACCCACAAAACTCAGGCCAAGGCAGACACTCCTGGTTCTGGAACACAGAGCAAGCCATAGCTCTGGAAACAGGGATTTCATATTCAGGTTTCAAAAGGCACCCTCAAAGCAAACTTCCAGTCTTCCCCCTCCACCCAGAAGAGATTATGCTTATGGGATAACAATGGGTTCCACCAGGTAAAGTTTCTACATTTCTAAAGGCTATTCAGAGGCCATCTGGCAAATAGTCCTTCTGTCTCCAGAGCCTCACGCGGACCTTTTTGTGTCATCTCATGACTATGTTCATTGTCTTTCCTTGCCTTTAGACTAGCCCTGCCCTATCTTGCAGACTCTAGCATAGCAAACCAAGAGTCTTTCCAAGTGTTCTGCTGGTTCAGTTCACGACCCCCAATTCCCTATAAACTCCATTATTTTTCCAGCTAGGATTGCACCATCTCTCCAGACAGGTAATTATTGCCCTCAACGGATACCAACGATAATCCTGCTAATGCAAATGTCTTTGCTTTCTCTATATTTCTTAGGCTCCGTGTAATTGTGTGAGTGAATTTTGTATTGTTTGTATGAGAAAGATTATTCAGTAAAGGAATCATTTTATTACTGAAGCCAGTCTCCTTGTCTATTTCTGGTGCTTCTGGAAGAGGTGGGAATTCTGTATATATTGGTGTTGTTCCCTTTTCCCTATTGCCGTATTTATAATAAGGTCTAATTCCACAATATTAATAATAATTAAAGGCAATTTGGCTAACACTGAGTTTCTCTTGCACACCAGCTTTGGCATTGCATGACTCGTATCCAATGACATCAGCTTTCAGAGCAGACTCTGCAGAGCAAGTTTCCTGCCTCCCCTCCTGCTTCAGTACACTGAGCCCCAGGACACTTGAGCACACTCAAAAAGGTCATCTGCAGAAGCTCAAGAACAGCATAGGGGCAGATTAAGGGTTCCACACTGGAAGGGGGAAATCAGTAAAAAGGACCATTTTCTTCTTAAGACAGAAATACCCCTACCAGTGGTAGGACACAAGCCCATACTAGGTAGTGTAGTATGCCATCTGAACTATCTGAATGAATGTAGACCCATGTGGCCTTATTAATGGAAGGCATTGATAAGTCAAGGAGCTCTCAAAGACTCTTGTAGGAGGAGCAGCAGAAGAGTCAAGTTGGTTAATCAATGGTTGCATTAGCGCAGGGAAGAATGGGTAGGGGAACTAAGGGTCTGCATTGATGGGTGTTACCCTCACTGTAATGTATGCCTTTTCTTGCCCATTCCATCTCTTCTATTGGTTCTCTCTCTTTTTTTCATTTGTAACTGTATCTATGGGTTTGTGCTAAAGGAAATGGAAACACTGAGCCCATCATGATCTAATGTAGTATCTGGGAGGATCTGAACTGTAGCCAAGTATAGAGACCTGCTGAAGGCAGATAACAAAACAAAAAAGATCATGGAGCATAACATTATAAAGATATAAATCTGCTCTTTCAAAGGGAGTGCATCCTCTTCCAGGCCAGGCTGAATCCTCAGATGTCAAGAAGCTTTGCCATTGACCAACAGCACCTTGGTTTTTCTTAGGCTTGGCACTTACCGCGCTATAGCAGGATGCCCACAGGCATCAGAAATGCTGGCAGGAGAAATGGGGTGGGGGCGGGGGTTGGAGAGTGTGCTGGCATTGCACCAGAGCACTGACGTCACTTCTGGTAAAGGCTAGAAGTGGCATCACAGACACTATGGCCAGGCAACACTCATCTTCCTTGGGCTGAAGTTCATTTTATTGACCATTCCTTCTTCAGGTATTTGTTCAGGACTATCACAGACCTATCACATTCAGCTGTTAGGGAGAAGTAAAGGTGGGTGCCATCCACATATGGGAGGTACCTCATTCAAAGTGCCAGGAAAATTTCTCCCAGTGGGTTTCTATAGATGCTAGTGTGAGTTTAACATCCACCAGGAGTCCTGCTGGGGTTGGACATTGGCCTAGAACTTCCATCCACTGTGTAAACCCAGCTGGGTCAGAAGTGACACACCACCACAGACAGCTAGGCGGGATTAGCCTGTGCAGCCCAGAAAATTTCATAAAGTACCCTGAGACAGGCAATGGGAAGGAGAATGGGGATGAGGAGAGCCCCCAATAGGAGGTAGAATGGGGAGAGGGAACAGGAAGATGAGATGCAGCAGAGCTGAGGGCATGCTCAGGTAGTATACTGGAGCTAACCTGTGGAACCTCTGGGGGCCTTCCAGAAGGAACAGAGCTGTAACAGGCAGCATGGGAAATGCTGGATCAGGGAGTATCATGCTTGCTCAAGTACAGAAAAGGGAATCATCTGTAAGATGAAATAAACAGCTGTGAGTACCAGTGAGGAAGAGGAGAAGCTAGCCAAAGATGCCCAGAATAATAAAAAGAAGGGGCAGCCTTAGTTTATGACCTGTGGGACTCAAGTGTGATAAATAGCATGGGGGACAAGGTGCTCACCAGATGAATTCCTTTGATGGTGTGACAGTCAGGAAGGCTTCTCCCTATGATCTTAATTCCTGGCAGAAGATGATCCTTAAGATACCACAGTCCAGGCCATATAGGGCTTTAAAGGACATGACCAGTACCTTGAATTGGGCTCAAGAGTGGATGAAGAGTGTAATTGCTATAATATCAGGGTCACATGCTCTCAGTAGCTGGCCCCAGTCAGCACTCTAGCTGCATTCTGCACTAGCTGCAATTTCTGAATAATCTTCAAGGGTACCCCAAGGGTACATTTCAATAACCCACTCTAGATGTAACTAAGGCATGGATCACTGTAGCTAGATTTGACTGAAACAGGAATGGATGCAGCTGGGCAAAAACACTCCAAGCCACGGCAGCTGCCTGACTGCTGTGTTACGCAGAAATCTTTCAAGCTGTGAACCTGGCTTTTCAAGGGGAGTATAATCCCATCCAATACAGGAGAGATCTCAAGAGCAGCACTCTTCCAGCACCATCTTCTGGAACTGGCTTTCCAGCGAAGAGCAGAACCAGTGAAAGACAGTGTCCCCTGACTTCCTGAAACCCAACTCATCCACCATTCCCAGAAGGATACCATGGTCAATGGTATTAAAAGCTGCTGGGAGATCCTAGAGAATCAATGGGGATCTGTGCCTCTGTCACTGTCTCAGCAAAGATCTTAAGTTAGATGAGCAGCCATAGCTGTTTCCATCCCAAACTCAGGCATGGATCTGCACTGAAATGTATCTAGGTGATCCATTTCCTCTATGATCATTTGAAGCTACATTGCCTCTACTTTATTGAACATCTTGAGTAGCAAGAATGGAATGTCGGCATGGAATATTGGCACCACACAGTAATAATTCTTAGGTCCAGGGATGTCTTGTTTTCTTCAAGAAGAGTCTCACACCTGTTTATTTCAAAGGATCTAGGACTACACCCTCCTAGCAAGAAGCATTTATTACTTTATAGGCTCTCAATGAACCTAGCCTGGCTAGATACTATCAGCCACAAAGGAGAAGAGTTTAAAGTTATATGTGGTGAGTCACACACTTATAAGAAATCTGTCCACTTTATCAGGCATTGAATGAAAGTCATTCATACAACTCAGACCAGACTACACTTCAGGAACACCTGAGGTTGAAGTGATCAAACCATGGCATTCAAGTGATGGTAGATTTGAGCTTTTTTAATGAGAAAATGAATCCTGAATGAAATTACTTTTACATTTATTCATTAGTTCTTGTTATTTCTTCTTCCTCTTTAATAATCAATGCTTCTCTTTTAAAACCAATTGCGATCCATAACGGAAGTACGGTAGTCATGAAATATATTATTACATTTGTGGTATCATTAGACAAATGAATACCATTGTTTTAAAATATACAAGTGGGAACCCACAAGGACTTAAGGGAGGCATCTCTTTCCCCCTACCCCATAATTATCTTTTCCTTTCCTGAAAGGACATATAGTCTCTCCCCTTTTCCTGTTTCCTTCTCTCCTTCCAACCCAACAGTGAACCTACTTGTATCTGTCCCTGTCTTCAGCTTTCCATCCCTCCCAGTAGCCTTTACTTAGGAAAACTATGGCCCACTTGTGTGGTGCCAGATGCTGCACAAGACCCACTTCCCTGATAAGGAACCCTTGTGGAAGGCACATCACTTTCCTTGTATCCCCTTTCCCTCCTCCTAGTAACCCCCATATCATCTCCTCTTTCCCTTTCCCTGTCTCCTTCTCTCCTTCTCACCCATTCACCAACCTACATTTTATTTGCCTCCCACCCTATTTATTTACTTCATTTATAACCAGGGGTCATTTCGTAGAAAAAGAGGTGCAGGAGCTCATTAGCATAACTCATTAGCATAACTTATTTGCATATGCTACACCAGCTGACATCACTGGAAGTATGTCAGAAGGCAAGAAAGAAAGAAGAGAGAGAGAGAAAGAGAGAAAGAAAGTGCTGGCAGAGAGGGGACAGCTACTAATCCAAGCCTCAGAAATACCACTATTCTGGGAGGATAGCTTCAGTGGTGGCTGAAGCCTTCAGAAGGCTGGTCGGAGGAACAAGGACCTTTCCAGGGGACAGGATGGGGTCATTTTGCTGCAGCCATGACACAAGCAGGCATTCCCTGGGGGGGGGGGGGGCTGGCACCAACTCCCGGAGCTGAGCTCCCCCGAGCTCCTGCTCGAAATGACCCGTTTATAACCCACCTTTCTGCCCAGTGGGAGCTAAAGCAGCTTACATCATTCTTCTCTCCTTTTTTATTCTCACAAAAACCCTGAAAGTTTGTGATTGGCCCAACACCTCCTAGTGGGCATCCTTGAGAGACTAGTGATGTGAAACCGAGTCTTCCAGACCCAGCTCTGAAGCTCTAATAGCTACACCACCTTGGCTTTCATGGGGTGCTGCTGTTGAACTGTAGCAAGCATCCAGACCTAGATGAGTCAATGTAGCACTTAAAAAAACAGGAAAGGTCAAACCCAAGGATGAAGGTACTCAGACACCAGGATCAGGAAAAACTGATTTTATTGGTACCAGTCTCGGCCTGAATAAAAGTCTTCAGAATCAAAATACCGAGCTCCAATTTTACTTGGGCTTCGCATTATATACTAAGGGGGTGGGGACGCACAGAAAGGAAGGGATCAGCATCATACAGCATCATATTTGTTAACAAATCATACAATTATAACTCCACCCATCTATTTGTTAAACTATAAGGAATGTTTCTATCTAAGTGTTGCTAATTGGCTAAGTTTCTCACAGTTTCTTAGCTGGGCTAAAGAATGATACAGTTGCTTGTTGAACAATGGAAGCTTGTCTGTTAGGTGTTGTAACATTAGGGAATCTTTCCCTTTGACCTTCCATTTTGTAGCTTTGGCTAACTAAGCAAATTATGCAGAGTCTGGATATATAATTATTAATTAAAATCTATTGCTTCATCATGCAGACAGAGTGATACCATGTCACCCAGTGGTTGCTGCAAGGGCCCTGCCCCCTTGAGGGCCCTGCCCCCTCCTTGTGCCTTTTACTGACAGAAACGAAGCCTAGGATGCTATGGTTGCCTAGCAACAACCATGAGGCCTTCTGTGTGTTAAAGTTAGAGGTTTCCCTTTTATCATTTTTGGATTTTTAAAACCCCCAAATATTTTTTTAGATTTTAGATTTTTTTGCAAACTGGGGATTTTTCAGCTTTGCAGAAAGATCTTTCTTGTCCATCCATGGATCCATTCACTGGATTTACTATCCTCAGACTTGACTGCTGGCTATTAGAAGATACAAGTGTGGGCCTACAATACTCACAGGGCAGATCCCCTCCCCTCCCCACTTTCTTGCTGGGCCTGGCATGGTCCCTGTGCTCTGCTGCAGCTACCAACAGCTGCACAGGAGGTAGATGCATTCTCTGCATTTGCACAGACAACAGTCCTTCTGGGGAAGAGGGCATATACCCCCCAATGCATTTTTAATGATTTCAGATTTTAGTGCAAACCTGGGGGGCTCCCCATATTTGCAGGAAAATCTGTTTAGTGTCAGTGTGGCCACACTTCACTATTAGATATACAGATGATTTTAATGAACTCATCAGCACTCATTCCTGGTCTTTTTGATAATGAACCATCCTGCCCCCCCATTATCCTTTGGCAGAAGCCATCAGAATTTGCTTCAAGGAAGTCAGTGGTATACTAAAAGTTCCATGTGCCCATCCTCCTTCCCAACCTTTAAGTATTTTGGGGGGAAAACAATTGTGGAAATGACTATTGTTTTGTTTATACCGGAGGACAAGTTTCAAGGACAAAGTTAAGCTGATAATATCTTTTATTTTCAGTATCACTCTGTAGGTTTTTGCTTTTATTCCACCTACTGTACCTTTTTAATACAATTTCTTTCTTCTAACAAAATGATGGCAATCACAGAGCTGAAAAAGGAGACCTTTAAGTCTTCCCGGAGTATATAAAAAAACGCCGTTGACTACACTACAGATTTATGGAGCAACCTAGAAATAAACCAAGTGTCCTTCAGGAATACAGGGACACATTCACAATGTTTTGTGATTAGAACCATTGCATTAGAGCTTAAGGAATTAATCTATTTTGTTTTATATTGTGTGTCTAGTGCTTCAGCTGTATCAAGTCAGTCACCATTTGAAAATCTGTGTCTGATTATGTATATAATATACCTGCATACATGTCTTTGTACATGTCATGCTGATATCCTCTAGCAAAGTGAAGGTACTTCAATGTACTCCATGTACCTATTTGAGCTGAAGTACCCACAAAAGATCACTCCATCACGAAGATTATTTTCATCATCTCTACAGTACTCCTCCACAGTAAGCCAGTATTCTAATACAAGAAAGAAGAAACTTTCACATTAGCATTTTGGAGATGGATGATAGATACCATCAATACTATTCCCATTTTACATACAGAATGGAACTGAGGAATACTTCATGAAAGGAAGATGAAGGGACCAAGAGAAACAAGGGCCGATATAGTATAAATAACTTTTGTGAGAGTATAGTAACAGCAGCTACAATGCATCATCATCCTGACGACAACAACAACATTTGTAATAAAGTATGAAAAATAATGCCAAAGGCTGCTGGAGCCTTCTTGTGGGTGGAAGTATTTCTGTCTGCAGAGTATGACTTCCTTGCATCCTTCCCCGAACACTGTTCCTGAGCATTTTGGCCTCTATTGAGAGGGGGGGAGACAATATAGTAATTTTCCATGGATGGGATCATTGATTGCACTCATGGAAAAGCTTCAGTAGATCAAAGCCCTTACCATTGAAAAACTTGTCCTAATTTCCAAATTGTAATGTAACGTAAGAAAGCCATATAAAAGAAAGCCATATATTCTAAGGTATCACTCCAGTACTTGATACCACTCATTTGCTCTCTTATATCACTGTTGCCATTACTACCAGGCTCTAATGCACTGCTTCATGGCCACAGATTATTTTGCAGCATTAATAAGGTATCATACTCATTCAAAATGCTTATTACTGACTCCTCCATTTGACTGCCCAAGCACTGGTTTGGTTGGATGTTTTATTTTGTGAAGCTGAGAACCATGTAATAAGTGAAATTACATCATGTTTCCCAGGACAATTTTCATGCAGCCTCCCCAAGTTGCCTTACCATGACTCAGCCTGAATTGCAGGGTTTTATCTTTCAAGTCAGTAGCATTGGTTATGCTCCTACTACTCTACAGCATATAGATCTGGGAACATATATTGTCCCATAACCTAATGGATCCCCCTTCTCCATCTTCCACATTTTAATTTCTCTCTCTCTTTCACCTTTCAAAGTTTGTCAGATGGCAACAAACTCCAAGTGTGACATTGTTCTACACAATCCAAGGCTAGGGGGACCCAGTCATGAACTGGATATTAGAGAATGGGTCAGAGTCTAACATAATACAGTTCAGTTTCGGGATGACGGCAGAAGAACTATTTAGTGGATCAACTTCCTGTACCATGGCTCCACAAAAGTGAGAGGCATAGAGCTAGAGTCTCAACGGTGGAAAGAATGGTGGAGTGCATTGGTTTTATTCAGCTTCAGGTTCATGTGCTTATTAACATCCATATTAAATGTATGTATTATGACTCTTGAAGGGACTGAAGGGAGTATCACCACCCCTTGCAGAAAATAACCTGCTGTCTAAATAGGGCTGCTTAAGCCAGGCGTTTCAAGATGGGATTGGAAACTCTGATGCAAATTCACAAGGAAAAGTTTTTCCAAACTTGAGTCATTTTTGTTGTAAATGCCCATAATAATAATATGGAGGCACATCATGCTCTTCTATTGCTTAAGGGTGTTTGATGACCTGAAAAAAAACATGTAAACTGCTTCAACATCTTCCAAGGGGAAATATTAAATGGGCATCAGGAACAAGAGTTGTGGTCTTTTTTGCCTCATATTGTGTGTTCCTTCTGGCTACCACTGCAATTATTGAAAGTGAGATTGTTTCTGCATCTGTCTTCTAATATTAAGTCATCGCTGCTGCAAGGAATTTCGCTTATAGTCCTGTACATAAATGTAGAATTTGTTCCCTCTCCTCCACAGGGTACCCATTCTATATCTTTCAAATTATTGCAAACAGATCAAAAGCTAAATGCATAAGCTCCAGTATTACAGGAGCCACAGAAGGATTATTCCTGCAGACAGTAAATCCAAACCTGGAGGTCTTGATAAAGTACAAGAAGGATGCTTTCTACTGAATAGCTCCAAACAAATGTCAAATGATACTGTGGATGTTTAAAGTGTCCTTATACGGGATTAAATTTATCAGTGATTGTGCGCTAGTCTGTGATATCCCACCTCCCTCTTTATTGCCACTGTTCATCAAAGATATATGTATTAGTATAGGCCAGATTGAACTGTCAGAATTAATCAGAATAAATATGCATAATGAATAACAACAGAGTGGCTGGGGTAGATTATATTACTGTGAATCTGTGAATTGTCTTTTTATTGTATTGTATTCATTTATTTAGCCAGATATTTAGTCCACCCAAAGCTTGAGTAAGAATACTTTAAAGTAAGTATGAAATAGTATTATATCCATAAGCAGATTCTAAAAATGGAATCTAATTCCCACTCTCTGTCTTTTACTTCCTAAATGTAGTCCATTTTTTAAAAAAAAACCCCAAAGTGTATAAATGGTCCTAGCTGGGAATGCTAAGGTTCTGTCTTTGATGGCTATTTCATAAGAATAAGAATGCAAAGTTTTTCTGTCTCTTTAATATCCTAAATTAAATTAATACCCTGAATTAGTACACCACTGGAATTTTTGATGGCTCTCTTAGGTTCAAACTATAATTTATACTGGAAGACATATTTATTTGAATCCAGGAAAGGGTTTCTTTTTTGTTTTCAAGGCAAGAAGATCACAGGTGGGAGAACCTTTGTAGAATTTTTTTTTACCTTATCACTCCTTTGCTAGTTTGAGTATTTCTTGGATTTTACAGTTATAGCTCTTTGATTGTGCACTGTTATTTATTTATTGTATTTTATGTTGTTTTTATTGTGTCAGGGGCCTTTCAGGTTAAAGTAGTACAGTACAAGTAACATAAATGCACTAAAATATATTTATGATATAAGAATAGACTCTTTTATTTTGTTTGTTGTCATACATGGTTGTGAGCCTTCTTGTTTCACTCATTTTTCATTTGTTTGTTTTTATGGCTTATTTGATATTATTTACATGCCATTTTATAGCATTTACGTTACCCAGCAGCTCAGCAATGGTTCATCTCAGTATGCCAGCATAGGTATACGCAAAGATGCCAGCCAGCTGGCTGGTTGGCTAGGAGACTTGAGTGGAACCACATGCCTCTGAGATGGGCAGTTGGCTGGCAGCACTTTTAAAATCTTGGTGTGGCCAGAGGAAACATCTGACTGAGGTATGCAGGGGTGGGAGTGGCTCTAGGACTTCATGGAACTGGATGGTTCTATGCGGCACCAATCTCTTGAAAGTCCCTTTCCCCTTGTGACAGGGTCTTTCCACTAAGCCTGTGGGGTCAGCAGCACCGGCCTTAGGGTTCAGTTTAAGCAGTTCCTGGAGATTTGTGGGCTGTGACTGGGGAGGATGGAGTTTGGGTATGGGAGGGATGTGGTGTCGTACAGTCCACTCTCTAAAGGTTTTTTTTTGCTCAGTCTCTGAAGCTGACATTCCCTCCTCTATTGTCTGAGGAGCAGTTGTAATCCCAGAAGAACTTCAGGCTCCACCTGAAGGCTGGCACCCATAGCTTCAAAAGAGGCCAAGATGAAGGCTAGAGAGGAGGCAAAGCAGGTTTTCTTCCCGGTCTGCGTAAGTCTAGTCTCAGTGGGTTATCCATGCCTCTGCTCTTTAAACTTCCAGGACCGTAGAAGGATGTCAAGATATCCAAGATTTCCCACCAACTCAGACCTGTAAACTTGGGAGCAGCTGTGGCACCACAGAACAAGCCAGGCTGCCTTGCTGACACTGTCCTCCATCTTCCTCAGGTGCTGTGGAGTCCAGTAGAGTCAAAAGAGGATTGAGGAACTGACTGTTACGGTATAGCTTTTTCTTTCTCCTCCTTGTCTGCTTCTTTGTTTTAGTGGTGGTAACAGGGAGGCGCCCTCCAGTCATCATTGCCACTGTTTCATTTCTGACTCAGTATTTACTAGGTGGGCCATTAGAGCTGCAGAGCTACCACTTGACACCAGCAGGCTGGCTGTCTCACAACAGTTGGCTCACAAAAAAAGCATCCAGCATCATCTACTGAATGCTGTTAAGTGTGGTCAGGAAGAAATGATTATGGTTTTGTCCAAAGCAGGGAGAAACAATGTCAGACCTGCAATTCCAGCCCTGACCTGGATGGCCCAGGCATGCCCGATCTTGTCAAATCGTGGAAGCTAAGCAGGGACAACCCTGGCAAGTAATTAGAAGGGAGACCTCCAAGGAATAATCGGGATGCAGAGGCAGGCAATCAAGTCATGTCTCTGAAACATCCAAACCCCACCAGGGGTCACCAGAAGTCACCATAACTTCCAGGCATGCAAGCACATACACACAAACCCCCTCCCCAAACACCTGCGATTCCAAATCAAGATATTATGGCTACAATACTGTCATATTTCTAAGGGGGAATTTTTCTCTGATTTCACTGTAGGTCTTCTTTCCAAGCCCTGCCCTAATGATAGCTCAGACCACAGTTCAGTACAAAAAAGGGGGGGGGAGATGAGTGTGTGTGTGTGTGTGTGTGTTTTAGGGTTCCAGGGACCTATGCAGTTCCTCAGCTATTGGCCCACAGAACACAGTTTATTTATTTGTCTGTTTCAGGAAAACATCTTAATTGTAGAAACAGTGGAACTGTGCAATTGCTAAGCTTGTCTAATCATATGGAGAAGCTGCCCAAAGTGAATTTTAGTTTATTTTTTTATTTACTCTGTTTAAACCTTGCCTTTCTCCCCAGTGAGGACCCAAAGAAGCTTACTTTGTTTTCCCCTCCGCCACTTTATCCACACAACAACCCTGTGAGTTAGGCTAGGTTGAGAGTGTATGACTACAGCAGTGTCTTGAGATATGCTGGCCCTTGCCTGTTTTGAATGAGCAGTTTTGCTTGCAGCACAGATCATTAAGATTCTGGAAAGCTGTTTATGCCGCTCTAATTCCATTAGCCTTTTCCTTGCAAATAAGCCCAGCTGAATTTAGCCAAAAAACTGGTGCCCTTATGCAACAAATCAGTGATGGGTATGACTCCCCTTTATCCTTCTTACAGTTCACATAGGACACGCTTTATTTGCCCCAATGAGGTTGACACAAAAGGAATGCACTATATTGACTTTTCCAAGCATACTCAAGGGCTATGTAAGTATAAATGAGTCCAGAATGCAATCCCCAAATGCATTTTGTTTAATGTAATTTATCTCACAGCTCACTTGCCCTCCGTAAAACCAATTTAGAACCCTTAGTATGGAAAAAATATATTTGGAACTGTGATGTTATCCTAAGAGAGACAGGGGATGGTGTCCCCTGATAGTTATTGCCTGCCCTTATTTTCAAATTGTAATCAGATTTGATGCTGCAGGAAGTGAGAATCACTAGTATGATACATTACCTGGCTGAGATAGCTATTGGTTTGTAAAGTGACCATTTTTAAAAAAACGATAAGGGACACTAACTGGCAGTATTATAGAACTGCTGTCAATGAGTGAAGATCTATTCAATATGTGTGAAGCTTTTCAAATGCTGTAAGAACAACAGTGGTGTGCAGTACAATCCTCTGCATTATTCAGAAGATGCACTGTTCATGGGGACTCAACTTTCGATTAAATTTAGACGATATTGCTCTTTTAAACAATCATGTGGCAAAAATAAAGCCATGAATGGTATGATCTGTAATATTTCTGTGGCTCCTTGACCTTGTTTGGTGTAGTGGCTGAGAGTGGCGGACACTAATTTGAAAAACTGGGTTTGAGTCCCCACTCCACCACATGCAGCCAGCTGGGTGACCTTGGGCAAACCACAGTTCTCTCAGAGCTGTTCTCTCCAGAGCAGTTCTCTCAGAGCTCTCTCAGCCCCGTCTACCTCATAGAGTGTCTGTTGTGTTGAGGGGGAGGGATTGTAGATTGTAAGCCACTCTGAGTGGCTTATAAATCCTCCTCCTCCTCCTCCTTTGCCATTTTGGAAGCAGGAATTCCCAGCCATCACTTTGCAATCAAATATCTATATTTCTGTCTCTTGGGCTCTACTTAGATTTACAGGCCTAGGGTTGTGGAACTCTCCAAGATATGGATAGCCTGAAAGTGCACAAGTGTAGACATACTTTCATTTATCAGATTTGTGCATCTGATTGTTGCTGTTTCATTGCTTTAATGGCATGCTTTGTAAAGCTGCATCATATTCTCAAGGATAAATAAAGGACATTCTGGGACCCTGAAATGTTTTTTCTTGAAAGATTCCTAAAAACTTATTTTTTTTAGTGGTTAAATAGTGGTTGTACCCCATCTCCTTTTATTTGTAGGACATTAGTTGGCCAGCTTTCCAGATAGACCATTCAATGAGGCCCATAAAAAGGTTCAAGCAAGAATGAACCAAAACATTCAGGAGCCCCCAGAAACTGAGAAAGCTGTATAATACAAATACAAGACCAAATTAAATCTGTTAAGAAGAGACCATGCAGTACAAAATCATACCAAAATTGTCTTTGAACCTCCCATCTCAGCCCAGTATTAAATGTGTGGGATTTTGTTGTTGTCTATTTTAAGAGTTTATTTCAGTGAAAAGAGTTTCACAACTAAATAAACAGGGTTTCCCATAGCTGTGCTATGCTTGGACAGCAGACAGTACCCTGCTATGGGAGGCACTCTCTGAGATGATCTTAACTAATTTGGATTGTTATAAACCTAGTCCTCCAAAACCCTACCTTTTAGTTCCATCATTTAGCCAAATGGCTCATTTGGTGCACTTGTGTTCTTAAGACTCAGTTTTGCTCCTCTCTGTTTTAACGTCTCCATCATCATCCCTCATGTGATGATGGTAATGATGATGCTTTACTTTTGGGGAAAGTTGGTTGGACTCATCTTCCAAAGGAGATTGCATTACTATTTGGGTATCATTTTTTTAAAAAAAGGAAATGATGCTAAACTGAGTAAGCTGGGAGCTTATATTCCCTGTCCTAAAAATAAAAAGAGGATCCTCCTGACCACTGACATACTGTTTCTACTACTCCAAAGTGGCTTATGTATTATGATTCTGTTGATGGCAGTAATTATTTCAAACAATCTAATATATTAAAGGTGCAATTCTATGCATACTTAAGTTCCATTGAATGTCATGGGATTTACTGCTGAGTAGATATGGATAAGATTGCATCATATGACACAAAATATATGTTTGAAACATATCTTTAATCAGTTTTTTGTGGCGCATTGAGAGTGGATTCGTAGATAAATCACTCCCTCCCAATAACTGTTAAATCATTGACAAGTAGGAATCAAATGCTTGGATCTCGCCCAGTATTTCCAAGGGTGTAAGGATTTTCCCCACAGCATGCAGTTACATCTCTTCCCCCCTCCTACTGCAGCCTAAATTCCATCAATGTTTGCTCATCCAGGCTAAGAAAAAATAAGATCCTTATTTGTTAAAACAGTGTTCCATCCTTCTCATCCTTCTCAGTTAACTCAGCAAGGTCAATTATACTGAGAGACACATGCTTAAGGTTACCTAATGAGCTCTGAACCCAGCACTCTTATGCTTTGGCTCACTTAAGTTAGTAATGAGATTAAAAACAAACAAACTTGTTAATAGTTTCTTAAATTAAGGAACAGGCCTTTGGAAAATCCTTTTTATAAGTATTGTTATTTATGAAGAACTGGCTAATTGTGTAATCTTGGTGCATCCTTTAAAAACAAACTAGCATGCTTGAATCCCTTCAAAATAATATATTTGGTTTTTAAAACGAAAAATCAAATCAAAAATGAGACTCTTCTTTTTATAGCATAATTACAGCTGGTGATGTATTACTGCAGCTAAGTGTCTAATTTCTTGTTAGTTTCCTATCATATTTCATTGCACTTTCCTACTGCTTAATATGTATGAAGCTGTTTGGTGCAAGAAAAATGGTTCCACATTAGATACTAATCATAGTTCTGGACTCTTTAATTATGCATCTTAGATTATTTTAAATTATGAAAATGATTAACTGAAGGCTAAGAAGACAGCACTTAGAAGTTTATTGAGGACATACAATGGGGTACAGTCCGTGTGCACAGAATTTTGAATTATACCCATATTCTTCTGTGGGGAAGGGGAAGATCCAATATATTCAACGGGGCAACTTTTTCAGGCAAGAACAACCCCCTGTGCTGCTCTGTTACCTCTCCCATCCCTACTACAGTACAAAAAAAGGCTAACTACCAGGCACGACTTGGTTTTGTGTACTGCCCAAATGCAAAATGCTGTCAGCCAGGATACAGCCAGGATTTGTGCACCAAACACAAGACTGCTTATGAAGAAACAGAACATAAGTGGGAGGAAGTCAAACAGTGACTGGGAGGGGAGTTGAACTACATGCTTTACTGTTGCCACCAGTGGGAAGTCTTTTGGCTGTCTCCACCCAACAGCCCTTTTTTTCTAATCAGATCTATATAATAATAGCCAAGTGTCCCCTGTGCGTGCAGTTATCTAAATCTGCACATCAAGGGCACTTGGGGGGCAGAGAGATTTTCCTGCACACTTGGGGCAATCCCCAGGTGTGCAGAAAAATCTGAAAACTTTAAAAAACTATACAGGGAATATTTAAATCCCTCCCAAAAAAAGAGCATTCCCAGTGCATGTGCAGATAACAGCCACCGCTGAGGCCTCACAGCCAGTGCTGGTGGGGAGAGATTGGCGGGCCCAGTGGCTGAAAGCTGCTCAGGCCTTGCCGCTGGTGCCTGTGGGGGACAGGAGATCAGTGGAACCGGCAGCTGAGAGCCACTCAGGCCCCACTGCTGGTGCCTGTGGGGGGAGAGATCAGTGGGTTTGGGGCTTGCCATCAGTGCCAGGGGGGCAGGTAGAAGGCTCACCTGCGGGTGCTTCCTCTTCCTTGATGTGGAGCTCCTTCTCTCCCCCTGCAAATATCACGGGTACCCGTTCCTTGTAGATTACTAATAGCACCAAACCAACTCCATCTGCCAAACAGAGTGGGATGGCTTGAGAGATGGGGTGGGAAGCAAAGCCAAATTCTCCCACAAATATTTGTCTTCTATTCTTTTCTACAATGTTTGAATGCCCTCAGTTCTGCTCTTGCTCCTTGCTTTTTGCTAGTCTCTGCCACTGGTGATGGCAAACCTAGACAGTATAACAAAAAAAAATTAGAGACATCACCCTGCCAACAAAAGTCTGTATGGTCAAAGCCATGGTATTCCCAGTAGTGATGTATGGCTGTGAGAGTTGGACTATAAGGAAGGCCGAATGCTGAAGAGTAGATTCTTTTGAATTTGGTGCTGGAGAAGACTCTTGCGAGTCCCTTGGACTGCAAGGAGATCAAATCCCTGGAAGGCCAGATACTGAAGCTGAAGCTCAAATACTTTGGCCACCAAATGAGAAGGGAGCACTCACTGGAGAAGACCCTGATGCTGGAAAAGACTGAAGGTCAAAGAAGAAGGGGATGGCAAAGGATGAGATGGTTAGACAGTGTCATTGATGCAACAAACATGAAATTAAGCAACCTCTGGAACATGACAGAAGACAGGAGGGCCTGGTATGATGTGGTTCATGGGGTCGCAAAGAGTCAAACTCAACTGTGCAACTGAACAGCAACAGCTACTGAGTCCATCTTGATTATATAGTTTAGATCTAGTATCTCCACTCAGATTTTTTGGGGGGCAGGCGGGAAATAAGCTGGGGACTTCTTTCTCATCTCGCCAACCTTTGCTTTTCCTAAGCTTTTCCTAAGCACTTTAAAAAGTATTTACATAGTTAATTTTAACAAGAAGTTAAATTTTTTTCAGTGAACATCAATGGTTTGAATGGCCCACAAAAGAGAAGGCGCATTTTGCATCAAATTACCAAAATGAAAGCGGATCTAATATGTCTACAAGAGACACATGTTAAAAAAGAGCATTTGAAATACTTAGAAAGTAAAAAGCTAGGAACGATTTTTGCAGCCGCAGATGAAAAAGAAAAAAGAGAGGAGTAGTAATATATGTAAAGGATTATTTACATCCACAATATGTACATACCTCAAAAGATGGAAGAATAGTGGCAATAATGATAATAAGGCAAGGGAAAGAATGTTTAATAGTAAACATCTACGCACCTAATGTGAATCAAAATCCCTTCTATAAAGAATTAGCTGAAGTATTAGCAAAAAAAAAAAAAAATGGGACCAGATATGCATTATAGGAGACTTTAATGCAGTAATGGATAGAGGAATAGATAGGAAAAGTCAAGGAGCAATAAAGAAAAACAAAAGTGGTTTGATCCTACCTAATAGCTTCCTTCAGTTGGTAGAAGAATACGATTTATTTGATGCTTGGAGAACAAAACATGAGAAGGAGAAGAGTTTTTCTTACTACTCAGTGAGGCACAAATCCTGGTCAAGGATAGATATGGTGTGGGTCTCTAGGCCATTTTTGATGGAAATGACAGATGTGGACATACCGCCCTTAACCTTTGCAGACCATAATCCAGTGATGTTAGCTATGAGGGAAGTAACAAAAAATAAAAGGTAGATAATGAATAGATATATTTTAAAAGATCAGGGTTTTGTAGAAAAAATGAAGGAAGAGATTAAAGATTTCTTTAAGAGGAACATCCAAACAGATATTTCAATCAATACGGTATGGGACACCTTCAAGGCATTCATAATGGGGAAGTTTATTAGTCACACTGCGTGGGTTAGAAAACAAAAAAATAAAGAATATGAACAGCTAGTTAGGCAGATCAAAATAGAAGAGGCAAATTGTTTGAGGAACAAGGATGGTACAGTTAATATACAAAGACTGCTATTAAGTCAACACAAAATGAACTTGTTGTTAAGTAAGAAAGTTGCAAAGAGAATAGAATATAATAAAATATATTTTTTTGAAAATGCCAATAAACCATCTAGGTGGTTGGCATATAGATTGAAAAAAGAAGAGGCTAAGAGGTTCATAATTACTTTAAAGAACGACAGGGGAAATAATAGATATTTCTTAAAGGATCTAAAAATGATAGCAGTAGACTACTTTAGGAATTTATATAAGCAAGGAGAAGAAAGTGAAGACAATATTAGACTATACTTTAAGGAAAATGCAAAAATTAAAAAATTTACAGAAGAACAAAGGAATATCTTAAGTGAACCTATCACTATGTGTGATGTGGTGGAAGCGATAAATAGGCAAAAAAGAAATAAAGCTCCTGGCCCAGATGGTTTACCAGGGGAGTTTTATCAAAGGTTTGAAGGACAAATCTCTATAGTATTTAAAGATCTGATTAAAAAAAGTAGGGGAGACAGGTGCTATCCCAGATTCCTGGAAAGAAGCTCTTATCACGTTAATACCTAAAGATCAAGATAATTTAGACACAATCAGTAATTATAGGCCAATCTCTTTGCTGAATGTAGATTATAAAATCTACACAAGTATTTTGGCAGAGAGACTTTAAAAAGTACTAAAACAGACAATTAAGAGGGACCAAATGGGATTTCTCCCCGGAAGACAGTTAAGAGAAAACCTGAGAACCTTAATGGATGCTTTGGAATACTATGAGGCCCATCCAGAGAAACCCGCCATCATGATGTTTATGGATGCAGAAAAAGCGTTCGATAATATCTCCTGGAAATTTTTGATAGGTAAATTAATGGAGGTAAACCCTGGAGATAGATTCAAAACTATGATAGAAGCAATATATAAAAAGCAATCTGCCAGAATAATGGTAAACAGTTACATGTCTCAGGCGATAAGTATAGAAAAAGGTACGAGACAGGGCTGTCCACTATCACCGCTACTTTTTATTTATGCTTTGGAAACTCTTTGTGACCAGGTTAGAGAAGATACAAAAATTAGGGGACTTAAAAGTAGAGGTCAAGAATACAAACTTTATGCCTATGCGGATGATGTGATGTTTATAATGGAAGACCCGGAGGAATCGTTAGGTAGATTGTTAGAAGTAATTAACAAATATGGGATGGTGGTAGGACTAAAAATTAATTTGCAAAAAACTAAACTGATTACTAAAAATTGCTCCGAAAAACTAGAAAACAAAATACAGACAGCTTTTAATATTTCAGTTGTAAAGAAAGTAAAATATTTAGGTATTTTTTGTACAAACAAAACCAGCTCACTAATTGAAGACAACTATAAAAAACTATTAAATAAAATTAAAGAAGACTTAAATAAGTGGAAAAATTTAAACTTATCTTGGCTTGGTAGAGTTGCAGCCATTAAAATGAATATTCTACCCAAATTCTTATTTTTAGCACAAACAAGTCCCCTACTGAATGAAAAGGCAGTCTTTTATAAAGAGAGCTAACGAGGAACTTTATTTAGTTTCCAAAAAAACCGAGGGTTAAGTGGAAAATACTCTAAGACAGGAAAGAAAGAGGAGGCTTATGGGTGCCAAATTGGGAAATTTATGGAATGGTCGCAGCCAATCTGGATAAAAGATTGGATAAAGTTGGAGAATCAAAGAGTGCTGGCTTTAGAAGGGCATGACTTCTATATGGGATGGCATGCTTATGTGTGGTATGAGAAACAGAAAACACATTCTAATTTCTTTACACACACCCTAAGGGCAGCACTCATAAAAAATTGGATAAAAATTAAAGAAAAAATTTATTTAAAGATACCCAAATGGGTATCTCCAATGGAGGCCTTCATTAAGCCTTCATTGCTAGCGCAAAATAATTTGATAAAATATGGAGAGTTATTGGATAAAAAGGGGAATCTCAAATCAGAAAAACAACTGAAAGATGAGTTGGGAATACAATTGTCTTGGTGGGAGAATATTCAGCTGCAATCTAGATATAGAGAAGATAAAAAGATTGGGTTTAATGAAAAATTAAATGAATTGGACTTTATTTGGTTAAATAGCAAGGATAAATTAATTAAAAAATATATAGTCTAATGATTAATTATGAAATGCAGGAAGAAGAAATAAAACCGGTTATGATAAAATGGATAAAGGATTTTGGTCATAACATAGATACAGATAGATGGTCTAAAACCTGGAACACACTTAAGTATTTGAAAGTGGTAAGTTACAAAGAAAATATATACAAAATTTTTCACCATTGGTATTAGTCACCTGACAGGCTAAATAAGTGTTTTAAAATGTGTCTGATGTATGTTGGCTGTGTGGATCTAAAACAGGATCTTTCTTCCATATGTGGTGGACATGCAAGATGGTACAAAAATTTTGGAAAAGGTTAAGCGAGTTGATTTTTGAAATTCTGATGTATGAAATACCTTTTGAACCTGAAATTTTTCTACTGAACATGCTACCGGAGGGGTTGAAGAAACCAGACCTTAAGGGTTGGCCTATATACTGACTGCAGTGCGTATATTACGGGCCAAATGCTGGAAAAGTTCTAAGTTACCAGATAAAACAGACCTAATTAACAAACTGTTGGACTGGGCAGAGATGGATAAATTGAGTTACTTAGTGAATACGGACAACAAGGCAGATCTAACCTCGACATGGTCCAAACTATATCTTTGGTTGAAATAGATGTATGCTCTGTAGATATAATAATGCTATCAATTGTTAAACTGTAAAAAATTAATAAAATATATTATAAAAAAAAGTATTTACATAGATGAAAATAAGCGGATCCACTAAGGCCCAGAAGACCTAGACCATGGCATTGCATGCCGTGGCAGGTTGGCTTGGACTGGGTCAGCTGAAATTGAACCCAGTGAAGATGGAAGTCCTGTGCCTGGGCCGGAGTGACCTGGGGGGGGGGTCCTGCTGCTGACCTTCGGTGGGGCGCCATTGGTGCCCGCATCGGTGGTTAGGAGTTTAGGAGTGCTCCTGGATTGGAGGCACAGGTAGCAGCCACTGCCAAGTCAGCCTTTTATCATCTGCGGCTGGCTCAGCAGTTGGTTCTCGACCACGATTACCTGGCTACGGTGATCCATGCAATGGTCACCTCGAGACTGGAATACTGTGACGCTCTCTACATGGGGCTGCTCTTGTCACAAATCCAGAAGCTGCAGCTGGTGCAGAATGCTGCGGCTGGGCTACTGATGGATCTCACTAAATGGGATCACATCCGGCCTGTGCTGGCGGCGCTGCACTGGCTGCCTATAGCATACTGAATTCAAGATGCTGGTGCTTACCTTTAAAGCTCTATATGGCCAGGGGCCAACATACCTGAGGGATCGCCTTCTCCTATATAAACCTCAGAGAGCACTTCGGTCCGGATCCCAACACAGACTTTCAGTCCCAGGTTTAAGGGAAGCCAGGCTCACTGGTACTAGGGCTAGGGCCTTTTCAGTGGCGGCTCCTCTCTGGTGGAGTGAGCTCCCAGAGGAGATCAAGGCCCTGCGGGACCTTATGCAGTTCCACAGGGCCTGCAAGATGGAGCTCTTCTACCAGGCTTTTAATTAGGAGCTGCCACCATCCATCATTTACCATCTATTATCCACCAGCGACCATCTCCATTAATATCGAAGGTGAGGGTAGGTTTGAAATAAGAGAAGTTGCAGGACGCCATCTTGATTTGCACTGATTACCACCTTGCAAGCATTTTATTGTATATTTTTACTGCAGATTTGTCATAATGTTTGTTATTATTTTAAACTGGTTATTAACTGTTTTATCTTGATTTGGCTCTGTGCCACATTGTAAGCCACCCTGAGCCCGTTCACAGGGAGGGCAGGGTAAAAGTGAAATAAATAAATAAATAAATAAATAAATAAATAAATAAATAAATAACTTGATTTGTGTAGTTCTAAAATGAACTCCAGAGAACTATTTCTGTTGGTGACAGTAATGGATTTTGTGTTTGCATTGGACAGTGTCTTTTAGTTTAACATGCAGCAGCATCCACTAAGAATGCAACCACCTCATAAAGCAAAATGTGGCTGCAGGCACAGACACTAAATAATCCACTTTCAATGCACTTTCTAGCTGGATTTTGCCAGTTCATATTACAGTAAAATCCAGCTGGAAAGTGCACTGAAAGTGGATTATACAGTGTGTGTGACTGCAGCCTAAAATAACTTTCCCTGAGGACATAATATTGTTTTTTTTTCTTTTGCAAATCCTTGAAAGTACTTGGAATTGTACAGAAAAAGTTTTATGCATGCTCATCAACACATTGTTTTCTTATCTCCCTGTACAACACCCACCATTTTCTGAAAAGAACCCCCACCCCCAGGACAGTTACATTGGTTGTCTAGGAGCTGCTGGAGCTGGAGAGAATGAACTGCGCGGTTTATCGTCTCTAACTGTCCAGTACGCCTACCTCTCTGACCTCCTATGCACAGTTGCTGGGTCATGGCATCTACACATGTAGGTATGTGTATATAACCCCAGCCACGTGATTGGGACTGTTATTGTTTCCAAATCTCCCTTCCTCTTCCATTCTTGAGAGGTATCATGTTGGCTGGCACTCCAATCAGGACAGTACTGGCTTCCTTTCACCCTTTCCTAGGTGTGAGAGGCAAAAGAAGAAGGGTGACTGCTTCATGGTCAAGATACTTTAGTATTGGTTTGAGCTCAAATTGAAAAGTGGACCACATTCACACTGACATGTGCTGGATACACATGTGCTTAGACCATGCATGGTTAAATACTGCTCATTTTGAACTGCAAACAAATGATCAATGCACTTAGGTAAACTACCCAACTCAATAAGAAACAGACATTGTGAACACAGGAAGCTGAATTTTCAAATACCTTCTTTGTGAAAATTGAATTATCCCTATCATCCTATAGCAGCATAATCCATGACTTTGTTTCCTGCACTGTACTTTATGAAATCATCTGAAGCAGCTGCTGTGGGAAAAAGGAGCTAATAGCTTAACAAAGGATATAGATGGGTGAAATCTGATTTGCAGCCCTTTTATTTTCACGCACCCTGTGATGTTCATGTTTGACAATTGTATGTTCAAGAATTTTGTTCTCAAAAGAGTTTCAAACAAACAATTGAAGTGTTAGTGGGACTCATATGTAACCTTGAAGTAGAGTGGTTGCTACTAGTGTCTACTCTGTAATCATAAATTCATAATTTCAAGTTACAGAACAGATTTTCATGTTCTTGAATTGTACTCTGCAGAGTTGTTTTTGTCAATCTGACTGACATAGCTAGTTTATCCATCCCTTAAGAGAGCTGAGATTCAGGGTAATAATTGTTATTTTTGTATGTGTCATCTTTAAGCACCCACTATTAAAATAATTGCTTTTGAGAAAACAGTTTAACATGTTAGCAATTACATACATCCCTTAATGGAAGCTGAAACTAAAGCACTAGATAATATAAGGCTGTTTCCTCTGTCAATTTCTGTTTCTGAATAGATTTTAGAGTGATTTATTGCAAGGTTTCATCAGAAAAGGTAAACCATTAAAACATGTTTGGCTTCCTCGGATCTTATTTGCTACACTCTAAAAGACATACAATATAAGTGTTTTTTTAGTTGTTTCAAACAGATATGCAACATTCTTGCATTGCATCACATTTGTTCCTCATTTATTAATATTGAGCTGTTTGCTGCAAATGTGAGCAAGAGCCGCAAGCAGAAGTGGGTCTGGATATGTGGCCACAACTAGGGATATTGGGGTTACTCAAGTACCTGCTCATGTTCTGCTCACCAGTCATGAATAGGGAGCCATGTTTTCATTGAACAGTTTAGCTCAAGGAACAAGATTTCCCTGCCTCTCCCTCCAGCTCAAGACATTTGCACTCATCAAATTAGGAAATGCTGGGTCTGGCCTAGGATGTACAGCAAATAACCCTTTTGATCTAACATTATATTCTGAAAACTGGCAAGAAATGATTCACAAAAAATTATATTATGTTTCAAAAGTAGGTTTCCCTTTGGACCTGGGTCAGAATCCTTATGTCTTGATCTGTCTCCTCAAGCTTGTTGTTGTGAGGATAAAGTTGAGAAGGGGAGGTGGATATGATGAGTTACTTTATATTAGGGTTGCCAGCTCTGGATTGGGATATTCCTGTAGAGGCAGAACCTGGGGAGGGCAGGGTTGGGGGAGGGGGAGGACTTTTGCAGGGTATAATGCCATACAGTCCATTCTCTAAAGCAGCTATTTTCTCCAGGTGAACTGATCTCTGTCATCTGGAGATCAGGTGTAATTCTTGGAGATCTCCAGGCCCTTCCTGGAGGCTGGTAACCTTATTTGGGTCCCCGTTAGGGAAAAAAGTGCAATATACATAAAACAGGGTTGCCAAGTACCCCCTGGCAACTGGCCAGAGGGGTAGGGGTGGGGACTTACTGGGAGCAAAGAGGGGCCTATGCCAGTGATGTGATAATGTAGTGACATTACTTCCAGCATGCACCAGAAGTGACATCATCATGTTGCCAGTGAAATGAGGATGCTCTGGTATTTGGGCAAACAATCCATGGTAGAAGTTATTTTTATGATAGAGTTTTTGCCCAAATACCAGACTGTCCCTGCATTACTTTCAGTGCAATGAGGCCTAGGACTCCTTTTGTAAGTCCCCCACTGACCAGCTGATTGGTGTGGGGGGAGGGACCCTATAGCAGGGGATCCCCTGCCCCTGGCAAGACTAACATAAAAATATATAAAAATAAATAAAGCAAATCTGTGTTTTGGCTATACTAGCATAGATTGAAGATGGGGTTCACAGGAATGGAATCTCTTTTGGAAGGTAAGTCCATTTTTCCCCAAGGTAAAATACAAATAACAGGTCTATGTTGCTATTTGTATGAGACTAGAATTTTAGGAGCTAAATAGGGAAGGGCACAAACTGAGAAAATGCAGTTTGGTTCATGGTCCATGGCATGCCCAATTCGCAAACCATGGGCTGTCACAAACTTGAACTGCCAAATGAACTGTCAAATGAACTGGTTCAGTTTGTGAGGTTCATTACCTAGTAGAATACTCCCCACCCCACCCCCGGCATGCTAGTGAGACACCAAACTTGTAGGTGATCTCTGGGTGACTGTCCTCTACCTGCCCTTGAAATTTGGTGAGGATTTATGGGATTCAAGTTATAGCCCCCCTAAGGTGCCCCCCACTAAAGTGCTTTCTGGGGAAATAACAGGCACAGGTTCAGGGGGTTCTTATTTCCCTCTGTCTTGGGATTTCTCTGCTGCTTTTGTCAGTTTCAAATGACTCTTGCCAGTTTCAAGAGGAGTTCCCCTTCTTTACTGGTGTTCCTTTGTGTTCCCATTTTCTTGCACAAGGCTTGCAAAATTCCTCCTCCAGCTTGGATTTCTTGTAACAATGTGCTTTGAGATTGATCAGTCCTTTAAAGCTTGGACTGCCATGGTGGTACTGGATTCCCCTGGGCATTCTGTACACTGAATTGGTTGTGCTGGACTTGCAAAGTCCCCCCCATCCCTGATCTCTTGTGACAATGTGCTTTGAGATCAATCAGTCCTTTTATGCTTTCATTGTTACAGCGGTACTGGATTCTTCTGGGCATTCTGTACACTGAACAGTTAGATTCAATTCCATATCCTTTTCTAAACAAACCAGGGATCACTCCACTCTTTAAAGCTATCTCCCTTTTCGACTCGGCAGAGAATTACTTCTCTAAGCTAAAAACTTTGTCCCTATCTCTGGGCAGTCTTCAGGGATCCTCCCACTCCTCCTTGCCACCTTCCCCATCCCCAGTCCTCAGTCAGTGTTAAACTCTGTACTCTTCAACAGACAGTTCAAAACTCTTTCTTCTCAACTGACTCTGTCCAATGAAATCGGTTTGAACAGCCTGTTGCTCAAAGGTTCTCTGGCTCTGTGAGGCATTAACCCTTCACAGTCCATCACATGTATATACAGCACTTATGAGTTTTCAAAGCACAGTCTGTCACAACTGTCTTTTCCTGTGTCATGATCTGATGTTGGTCAATTCAAAGCAGAAGGTTACCAAATTATAGCTTTGGGGGAGTGGTTAATTTTGCTGTGCTATTGTTTGACATTGCTTTATCACTGTTTTTAGAATTATGCTGCTTAATTTTATGCTGGTGTGTACCACTTTGTATACTGTTGTGAAAAAGTGACACACAGCTGTCTAGCATTCAAGAATAAACACACAAAAAGAGAAAATAAATCTCAAAGGATAGGAATGCTGTGAGGAAAAGTTGGTTGGATAAATTCAAAGACTGGCATGTGTGTGCAGAATCCTATTTTAAAAGCAGAAATTCTACAAATCAATTTTAGGAGCAGTTAGATTCAATCCCACCATTCCATGTGCTTTAAATGGGTAGTGTACATTTACGGGCTGTTACCCATATGCTCTGTAAGATCAAAGCCATCCTTTGAACCCATGAATTTAATAGGATGCATTAAAGCAATATTTATAGCTCAAGTGATAAAGCTCAGTAATTTTATTTTAAATTTGCAGTAACTGTATATAGCTTACCATGTTTATTTAAAGGTTCTGAAATTCTGGCTCACAGTGCTATTTTACTGCACCAATGGACTTGCATTTTCAATGAGTGGCAATTATTGCAGACTTACTGTGTTACACATCTCACATGTTATGTTTTTCTAAAAACTAAACTCCCAGCAATCAAATGTGTATTCTTAAAATGAGCATATGGCCTGTCTGCACATAACAAGAACTAGCGTGGTGCTTCTGAGCACTGACATTCACTGTTTCTTAAAGGGGCAGTTGTACAAGATAACAATTTTCAGTAAGTTGGAAGCCATATAAAGCTTTCTTTAGAAGAGCCATTATGTCCCACTGTGCAGCAAAAAGAAAGGCACTGGAACAAATTCCTGACTAGAGTATAGAATCACCAACCTGGAAAAAAAAAGTATTTTCTCTCAGGTGCAGCACTGAGCAGAAAGCCATTTAATCCCTATATAATCAGATAGTTATTGAACAAGACATGTTTTGTTTCTCTCTCTCTCTCTGTATCTCTCTGTCTCTCTCTCACACAGACACACAGAACCAGACAAAAGATGATACAAAGCACAATGTTTAGCCAAGCTATGCTGCAGATTATCCCAGCAGCAAATCTGGTTGATGCATACTTCTGTTTTTGTGTTGGCCAAAATCTTAATTCACCTACCAGGTGTAGGTCTACTATCAGATGTATAAATCAAAGATAGTTTCAAAGAAGAATAAGTGCACATTTCCCCCCAGAAAGGCCTGGGAAATATTCAGAACGATTTGACAAATGCAACCCTAAATGACATGCCATGAATACCAGCAAGGCTAATACAGCAGTTTTGTCCTGCCCTCTCTGTACTACTGCTTACCTTTCTCGCAGCATCCAAAAGCCAGCACTGTCTGATCTATTGTATTGATGCATGCCTTTCTGGATGTGCCAGATGCAAACTACCACCCACTGTGCAATGTGGCCTATAATTTGTTCTGTGAGGTAACTGTAGTCTCTAATACTCTTTACTTTCAGAGACAGTTTAACTGTTTCCAGATCAGAAAACAATAAATATAAAAATGGGCACATTCTGGGGTTGTGAAATGTTTGCCTCTTTGTCCCTTTGTCAATGAGCCTTGCCTTCTTGAGATTTTCAAGTTTCAGCCTTTGCCTGTCCTGTTGTAGTTCTGCCTATTTTGTATTCCTTGGGATGCCAAATGAATTCTACCATCTGCCATGTTTTCAGTCTTCCAAGGATGCCAGCTTTCTCTTGCTTGCTCTGCCTGTGTTAGGGGTGGGCTTTAGCTAAATGTCTGTCTCCACCTCATGTACCCTTAAGTAGAGCCAGTTTGGTGTAATGGTTAAGTGTGCGGTCTCTAATCTGGGAGAACCAGGTTTGATTCCCCACTCCTCCACATGCACCTGCTGGATGACCTTGGCAAGCCATTGTTCTGTCAGAGCTGTTCTCTCAAGGACAGTTCTGAAAAGAGCTCTCTCAGCCCCACCTACCTCACAGGGTGTCTGTTGTGGGAAGGGGAAGGGAAAGTAGTTTGTAAACTGCTCTGAGTGAAGGATGGGGTACAAATCCAATCTCTTCTTTTCTTCTTCTAGATAATTCCCTACAGTGAAATGTGTTTTTTTTTAAAGATTCAGTTATTGTAAATAAAATTGGGACTCTTCATTCCATCTCTATGAAATTTGGAAGGATGAATCATAGTCATAGTGTGAGGATAATTTCATCTTAACCGCATAAAGAATGAAGGTGCTGAGCACAATCCAGTTGAGATGTTACTCTTAAGGTGGCTACTTTTATTTTCCTGTCATTAAATATAAGGAAGAAATTAATCTTGGCTGCTCCTACAAGAATCTGAGCCAAACTATAATTATTCTACATTTTAGTGTGCAGTTCTTTTACTGTACCAATTTTAATATATATATTTTAAATGCTGTTTATTTTATTTTGCTATGCTGGAATATTTTAATTCTCTGTCTAGATGTGAATTGCATGTAGGGGATTATTTGGTGGATTTTTATGGCCTATGGCTACAACAAATATTTTGACTTTGACAGTCCTTGTGGCACCATGCCAGCATGAGGCTGGCCAGGCTCCACAGGCAGGTGGCAAAGAGCATTGGGAAGAGCAGGGCCCCGAGACCCAGCATCTACCACATACCCCACACAGTCTGACAACCATACAGCCCAGTGTGCTCCACCCACCCCAGAGCCTGCCGGGCACTTGTCAACAGCAGGCCAGCCTGCACACAGCAACAGGAGGAGAAGGATGCAAGGAAGGAAGGGGCGGACAGCGTGCCACCTTCGTGCAGCTGGAGCCAGAGCCTGGGAAAGGCAGGACTGTGGGGGGAGGCAGAAGATGGTAACAGCTCCTTACCCTGGAGGGCAGTCGTGTGACACCTGTGGCCCCCATGCAGTGGCTCCAGCTTGCTTGCTATGCAGCCTGAGGGGAGGCTCAGGAGATGCAGGCTGGGCTGGGCTAGCCTATAGTGCACTGCATACAAAAGGCTTCAACTAGGCCTCAACTGCACACAAAAGGCTTCAACTGAGAGCAGCATGCCTGGAACCAGCTTTAGGGCTCCCTTCACCCTCCACGGAGGGGAGGGGGAATGGGAGTGGAGGGGGAGGGGCCAGGCACATTCATGTGGGGGTAACACCCCCAGAGCCTGGTTTGAAGGTTTACAGGATTTTTTTCATTTCCACCCCCTTTACTCCCCAGAATGTCTGTGTCTTCCGGGGCTTGGTATTGGTTCGCCAGGATGATTTGTGTTAGATTAAACCCCTTTAAATTGTTTTTCTTGACTTTGCAAAGTTGCATTCTTTGCTTAAATTGCTTCATGTCAGGTTTGCTTTTTGCAGTGAAGTCTCAGCTTTGACATTGCTGTAGATTTTTGGATTGTACACTGGCAGTGATTGTCAGGTTTTACATGAGATCCTCAGGTTGTACATTGGTATAGATTCTTGGCGTTTTACATTGCTATAGACTCTCCCATTGTACATTGGCTGGAGTCTCTAATTTTACACTTGCTAGGCTTGCAGCAGCATTCCTATTCTGTTTGGTTTGGGTGATTCTTGGGTTGCACATAGGCATGGATTCTTGGGTTTTACATTTTTAAAACATTTTCCCCTTTAGGAAAATGGAGGATGGCTAGGGACACCATGTTTAGAATTGGACCTCTTGGGCCAATTCACTTGAAATTTGAGGGCTATTTAAAAAATAGACATCAGCAGCTCTGCTACAATTTTTATTCCAGTAGCTTTACAAACAGCCCCTCCAGTCCCCTGGAAAGATTATCCATAGGTAATAATGAGTTGGAAAACACTGGATCCCCCCCCCCCCCCCCCGGATTTGGATACTAAACCAGTATTTGGAACCTGTGAAACTGGAAATACCAATTTTTGTTTTGGTTGTCTAATAGCTGGAGATGAAAAAAACTTTTTTTGGGGAAGCTGCAGATCCCTAATTGAATGCATGGATGTATCTGGACCAACACTATCTACCCTGACTGGCTGTAGTTCTCCAAGGCCTGATGCAGAGGTCTTTGACAGACTTTAATCTTTTAACTGGAGATGGTGGGTGTAATGTAGTATGTTCTGTGTAACAACCGGCCTGCCATGTGCTCCCAGGTAATGGCGCCCGCCGCATGGCCAGAGCACATGGTCAGGCAGAGAGGGGAGCTTGAATCTGGAGGAACAATAGACATCCGGGTTCAAAACCTCCACCAATGTGGGACCTAGGTTCTCCCTGGGGAGCCAATGCGGCCAAAGGCTCCTCCAGGGAACCTATGACAAACATGTGCATATGTTAAGCCCCTATCAGGTCTTTTGGGTGCAGCTGGAGGTGTGGCTCCGGCCAATATATAATGAGGGCCCTGGAGCCCTGGAAGCATGCTTGTTCTGACCGTCTACTGGGCATGCTGAATCACACAATAAAGGCTTCATGATTTCACCATTCCTGATCTCCCGAGTCCAGTACGCTTCAGTGGGCGTGGAATCTGGGATGTTCTGCAGACACAGCATTAGCTCTGCTACTGAAATATGTCCCTTTTCTTGTTATGTTACTGTTGTTTAATACCTAATGTATTTGGGATACAGAAGTCACAAATCTATCTTTTCACGGAGACCATGTTACAATGCTGCACACCTACAGATATTGATCAGCTTGACTGATTTACTAACCAGCATATAGTTCTTGAACCATGGGGCTTATTCAGTTTATATGTTTTAATACACAATGCAGATTTTTTTAAAAGTGCCAAATTCCATTCCAAGAGACTGTTTTTACTGTTTCTAAGGTAGACCAGCTCCTGATTAAAAACAAATAAGAAAACCCCTTCTATGAATTATGTAGCCAAGAAGAAAATTTGGTGTGATATTTTAAAGACCAATTTACCTCATTTTACTATCAAGCATGCATAAAAATGTCAAACTGTATGCATTTCATACTCAAGAATATCTGGGACACACAATTTCTCAAAACCTAACAGAAGGTAAGGCAGATGCTAGGTTGGAACCATACATTTTAATTCTGTGTTGCATTAATTATTGGTGACAGAAAGTCTATAAGTAGAGTGGACACTTCCTTTCTGGGATTTCTTGTTTAAGAAATAAATTCTCCACAAATTCTATAGTAAGATCTCTGAGTACGTGGTTTAATACATTTTGACAGGAATTCAATAACTATATTTGAAATGCCTGTTGTCTGAAATTATTTCCCAGTATGTGACAAGGGATTAATCTAGAATTCATTTGAAAGGACAAAACTCAGAGTCAGTTTAAAAGCTGAATCACCTCTTACACTGTACTTTCCCACATAATGGTGGAATCAGTCAATCAGTGTTGGAATCAGTGTCAGGAACCAAGGTCAAGGGAGCCAAGACAGCATTACACGCATGGCCTGGTAGTTTTCATTATTCTGGAAAACATGAACAGAAAGAACACAAATCCACTGGAACTCTGCCTGAAGAATCCCAGTCCCTTTCAAAGAGGATTGGTTTGTGTGAATGAGAAGTTTCTGGTCACTGAATGTTTTTCCAAAATGTTGTCTGCTGTCACAATATGCTCAGGTTTTAAATGAATCCGTGACCCAGCTGAAGAAACGTCTGAAGTAAAGGGAGCAAGGACTGATGATAGCCTCCACCTTATTCACAGCAGATAAGATGAAAGGGCCCAATAAAGAGGGGTGCAAGCCTAAATGGAAGCCAATAAACCTGCTGGTTGTTGCATTAAATTGATTTTTTAAAAATCCTATCCAGGAAGAATTTTTATATGTTCTTACACAAGGAAGGATTTCAGACTGTAGATATTAGTGGTTTGGGTATATTCTGGCCAGGCTGCAGCCTGAAACCCCAGGAGCAACTGGGAGACAGGGTTTTGGTATGGACATTTAAACCAGAAATTAGAGTGGGGCACTCTAGGATTTTGCAAAAACTTGATGGTTTTACCATAGAGTTTTAGTTTAAACCAAAAGTGACATAGGCATGCTGGGATGAAGCTGGCACACCAGGCCTGTCCTCTTCTCTTCAGTTCTAAGAAGAAGAAGAAGAGATTGGATTTATACCCCGCCCTTCACTCCCCAAGGGAGTCTCAGAGCGGCTTACAAACTCCTTTCCCTTCCCCTCCCCACAACAGTCACCCTGTGAGGTAGGCTGAGAGAGCTCTTTCCCAAGCTGTCCTTGAGGGAACAGCTGGTACAGAGCTATGGCTTGCCCAAGGTCATCCAGCCAGGTGCAAGTGGAGGAGTGGGGAATCAAACCCGGTTCTCCCAGATTAGAGTCCGTACACTTAACCACTACACCAAACTGGCTCTCTCTAAGGGAAATTGCCAGGAGGACTCCTGCTAAAGCGGGGAGCTGGCACCCCTAAGCATGCAGAACAGAAAACAGGCTAGGATTTTATTTGGAGAGCAATTGTAATTCCAGGTGATCTCCAGCCCTCACCTGGAGGTTGGCAATGGTAGTTCCCCTGGAGGAAATGGCTGCTTTGGAGGGTGGAGTCTATGGCATTATAGATGTCTGAGGTCCCTCCCTTCCTCAAATCCCACCCTCCTTTAGCTCTGTGCCTCAAATCTCCAGGAATTTCCTAACCTGGAGTTGGCAGCCCTACAGCCTTCCCACCCAACTGCCAACCTACCTTTATCTACCCATCTTCAGCTTTCTCTGACTTCCCTCTGCAGCCTCTACCTAAGAAAACTATGGGCTTTCTCCACAGTGGGGATCAAGGCAGCTTACATTATTCTTCTCTCCTCTCCATACAACAACCTTATGAGGTAGGTTAGCATGAAAGTATGTGACTAGTCCAAAATTACCCAGTCAGTGATTGGAAAGCCCTTACAGACTTTTGCATGAAATAGATAATAACAACATGATGATCTGTGGGTTTGGGGAATAAGAAATTCAGAAAATAGACAAAAGAAAGCTTTTCACTGTGTAAAAATAAAGAGAAAATGTTGTAATCAAACTTATATTTGTCATGGAGAAAATTGGAAGCCTCCTTTTGTTATATATATAAAATCTTGTGGGGTTTCTTTCTTTCTTTTTTTGTTATTTGTTATTTGCTTTGTTATCTGTTATCAATTATCTGCTTGTTTTTTCTATTAATGAAACCTTTTCCAAAAAATTTAAAAACCAAAATCACCCAGTCAGCTTCCACAGCAAGGTGGGGATCTGAATTGAGAGAAGCTGTTGCTTAACAAAATAGGCCAGAGCAGGGGTCATTTCGAGCAGGAGCTCGGGGGAGCTCAGCTCCGGGAGTTGGTGCCAGCTCACCCCCCGGGGGGAATGCCTGCTTGTGTCATGGCTGCAGCAAAACGACCCCATCCCCTGGAAAGGTCCTTGTTCCTCCGACCAGCCTTCTGAAGGCTTCAGCCACCACTGAAGCTATCCTCCCAGAATAGTGGTATTTCCGAGGCTTGGATTAGTAACTGTCCCCTCTCTGCCAGCTCTTTCTTTCTCTCTCTCTCTCTCCTTTCTTTCTTGCTTTCTGACATACTTCCGGTGATGTCAGGTGGTGTAGCATATGCAAATAAGTTATGCAAATGAGTTATGCTAATGAGCTCCTGCACTTCTTTTTCTACGAAATGACCCCTGGGCCAGAGGCATCAAACTCATTTTGTCACAAGGGCTGGATCTGTCATAAATGTCACATTGTTGGGCTGGGTCATACATGGTATAAAATGTAATGTCACGTACTGGAGACATAAAGTTTATAAAGGACACAGGCAAACCCAATTAACAATATTATTTTTTACTCAAAATACAAAAAAAACACAAAAATTAAAACATTTACAGTATTTCTTTACAGTATCTCCCTGATGCTTGCCCTCCCACTTTCACTACCCGTTACACATTAGCACTGGGAACAGTATACAGGGACATAACGCACAGCCTCCGTCAACTGGCAATAAAGGTAAATGACTAGCTGCTCACAGGTTAGATAAGAGCCCTGGATGGGCCAGTTCTGGCCCATGGGCTGTATGTTTGACAAGCCACTATAGGTGCTAAGTATTGAGCCAGGAGACGATAAATCAAATGCAGGCTTTTATTCAAAACCTCGTTCAGCTCAGGGACAGCTCTAGCAAGAGCGGCACTCAATTTATAGTGTTCCAACAAATAACTATATACATTGTACCTGGAAACACACAGTCTCATTGGACCTAAGCAGGGCTCTGCGATTGGTTCCTTGGATTGGCTTCAGGACCAATAAGGAGTCTTTATTCGGCAGCTAATAGGAATGAGGGAGTTAGGATACCAGAGCCCTGACAATGCAGTGCAACATAACATAATAGAACATAACAATAGGTGTTCCTTTTATCATTTTGGAATTTTTTTAAACTGCTCAATGTATTTCTTTCAGATTTCACATTTTTTTCTGCAAACCTAGGGTCCTTTTCAAATTTGTAGAAAGATCTGTCTTGCCCGTTCACAGCTCCAGTCACCAAATTTGAGTACCCAAAGATGTTCTGACTTTGCTATTTGAATATAAAATAAGGAAATTCTTACTTTTGCCTTATGTTGAAGGAGAAAATTTGGAAATTCTAGACAACAATGAGCAAACTTGTAAAAGGACTAGAAATGCCATTAACCTGATAAATTGCTGCTACATTTTGTTTGCCAAATTCAGTTTCAATAAAATTGATCTCTGGTGTGTGTGTGTGTGTGTGTTTTAAAAAACCAAGGTCTCTGGAGTTGGATGTGTTTGCAGAAAACTCCTTGTAAATTCCACTTAAACAGTAAGTAAAGAGATTAATAAAAGCTAACTTATCACCCTATTTTAAGTGAACACAAGAACTGCAAATGATTTGTAGACATTATTATTCAAGAACCAGCACTATAAAAAATTAAAGGGTGGCTGGTGTTGGGTTTTTTTTTAGAAGACCATTGGTGGGGAATCACAGCTAGTGTGGAAGTGAACAGGAAAAATAATTGCATTAATGTCTTTATCTGCCAGTTCCCCCTACCCCAAATATAAAAATTCAGGATCACATACTGTAATGGGATTAAGAGAAAAAAAAAGAAATACTTCCTTACTTCATGTATAATTGATTTATGGTACATAAAGGTGTGATGTCCAACAACAAGGACTGCTGAATATAAAGGGACTGCTGTCCAACAACAAGGACTGCTGAATATAACAACACCAGGTGGAAATTGCCCTCCATCCTGCCTTGTGGATCTCATTAAGAGCCTTTGCCTGCTGCACACGATCGTCAGACAGACTGCTGAGTTAGACAGACCTTCCATCTGATCCAGCATACCACAAAAAATTAATCTTATCTTGATATAATCTTGCATTCTTATCAGTCTATTATTTAAATCCCCAGTGGCTCAGTTGATACTTTTTATTGGACTGCCTGTTTTGGTATTTGCTTGAGAAATCAATCAGCCCAGAACAGAGTCTTCCACCCAGGTTTTGCAATTTAGTGAGTTAATCCTTTTATTTGCTGGAGCTTCCATAAATTACTGCCTGAATAAACTGAGAGTTTGCCAAAGGTTCAACAATTTAATGACTGACTGTTAACAATTGGTTTGCTGGGTGGGAGTCAGGGGAACTGTGGCCCAGAGAATGGGGGGGGGGGGGGGAGAATAGGAAGCAACAAATGCAGCTTAACATATTTTTTAAAAAGAAAAAGAAAGGACTAACCAGAAGAATGGGAAGTTGAGGTTTAAAACAAGCTTAATGCAAAATGTTTCCTGATCTCAGGTTGCTGTAAATTTGATAAGCAGAAAGCAATTTCAAGGATTTTTTTCAGAAATACTTTATGGATTTATTTGGAAAGTTGTACAATGATACTACTAAATGATAGTAGTTGTCTGCTGGGATTTAAAAAGGAGATATTTGTATTCCTCACCCACAGCATTCTATATTATTCCAATGTTCATTTTACCATAATTGATAGATTTTCAGCGTGTCAGAGGCATCCTTGGAAACAGATTGTTCATTGCCTTGCCTTGCACTATCTAGGTGGATGACTTCACACTAGAGTTGCCAAATCTCGGTTGGAAAATTCCTGGACATTTAGGGATGGATCCTGGGGAGGGCAAAGTTTGGGGACGGGAGTGAGCATAGTGGATTAATACGATAGAGACGAACTTTCCAAAGCAGCCATTCCCTCCTTGGAAACTGATTTCTGTAGTCTGGAGATCAGTTGTAATTCTGGGAGAACTCCAGGCCCCACCTGGAGGTTAGCAACCCTACCCATTGCTTCCTCTCTAGGAAGCAGCTTAGGCATTCCCAAAGATGCAGTTGTAGTTCCTGAAAACAAGTGCTTGTGTAAGGCATATGCAAAAATACATATACTCGTGCATATTGCAACTGTTAAATGCTGCATCAGATATCACTTCCTTCTGGTGGTCCATATTGCTCACAGGAAGCAGCAAAAGTCTGAAACTGCCCCTAGACTTTGATTTACAAGTTACAAATGCCACATGAAAGCCCACTGAAATAGCTTTCTTGTGTGAGGTGCTCCATGCTAGTAGGTACAAAAGCTCATGTTGCTTTTCGAGAGCTACTCTTGAAGATACAATGTGGTATAGTGCTTAGAGTGTTGAACTAGAATCTGGGAGACCCAGGTATGAATTCCCTCTCTGCTGTGGAAGCTTGGCTGGGTTACTTATTTCACAGGGTTGCTGTGAGGATAAAAAATGGAGGAGAGGAGAATGACGCAAGCCACTTTGGGTCACCATTGGGTGTAGATAAAGTAGATATTGTCTCATCCACTTATTAAGACTCCTAACTTGTGCCTGTCTAGCTTGCCCTGTGCATGGAAGGCTATCTTGGAGGTCCTGGACTTCTGAAAAGGCTACCTTGGAGGTCCTGGCCTTGAGTCATCTGCCTAGAACCCTAATTTTTTTTCCAGGACTACACAACTACATTTCACCACATCATTGGTGCCAACAGGTACCATGACAACTGGCTCCTCCTCAGCCCTGTCTACCAACCCAGACCACATGTAATGCCCGCTACCTTCACAGCAGGCAGGCAAGTCTCAATGTGGTCAGTATGTGGGTTTCCAACCCATCTATTTGCATGCTTTAAGGACTGAATCACCAACTACCAAGAGCCCTCCTCCCTCTCTGCACAGGGATGGTTTCTTGGTGCAAAAGGTTACCTGTTCACCAACTGTAGAGGGGGACTCTTCTGAGGGAACATTCCCCTTTCCTTCAGCACATTGTCTGTTCCTCCTTGACCCCCATGCTCCCTGACAGTGGAGGGGCTGCCATTCTTGGAGTGGGACATATGTAACAAGTCCCCAAAAACCCTATCCATGTGCTTAACTGACTGTCTCTGCCTCTCCAGGTCAGCCACCTTGACTTTGAGGGCACAAACTTGTTCCCTGAGAACCAGGAGCTCCTTGCACCAAGCAGACACCTAGGACTTCTGTCCAGCTGGCAGACAGACATACATGCTGCACTCAGTGCAACACACTGGATAGCCCCCACTCCCCTGCTGGCATTCTATCTTCATAATTGCTCCCCCCCTTATAAATGTCCTATTTATGTAGATCTGTTTGTGGAAAGCGTCCTTTTAGGGACATGGAGAGACTAGTGCTGTGGCTTCCTTACCCTGCTGCTGAAGTTGCACGTTGGCTAGAATCACCTGTTTGTTCCCTTGTTCCAGACACTTTATCACTAGAGCAGACACTTCAGCACTGGGGCCTGGTCATAAGATCCCTAAATAAATAACTTAGGCCAAACATCCACACCTCACTGAAAGGCAATCACACTGATTGGGAGCTATCCAATAAAGGAGGAAGAGTGAGTCAGCTTCTGGTTGATTAACAATAAGTATTGTTGAAAGGGAGCTGCTCAGAAAAGAACTTCTCATCTTACCTGGCTGCCTTTTACTTCAAATGCTAATTTATTTTCAAATGTTAATTTAGCCTTTCTAGGATTTGACTAAGGGGGACTCTAGCTGAATGGCTTCAACAGTCACAGGAGGTATCTAACTGCTTGTTTTCTTGTAGGAAAAAAACCCCTTCTTTAAAAAATGTGAGAATTAGCTTAAATTTTTAAATTTAGTTTAAAATTGGACTTCCTGTTTTTAAAACCCTAGCTATATTTAAACCCCAGCTGAAGGGTTTTTTTGTGTTTTGTCCCCACCCTTTTTTCTATTATAAAAATCTGCCTAAGGTTTAGCATTATCTGTGAACTCACTATCCCTAGCCTGTGGTATTAGTACTTTAATCTACAGGTATAATGTTTAAAAATAATATTAGAACTTAACCCAGCCAAGTGACCTCAGTTTTAATCTTTGTGTGTTTTTTTGATCCTCTGTTTAAGCATTCCCATACTGCAGTAAAACTAGCCAGGAACCTCTGAGCCTGTTTAGAACTAAAATGAGCTATACCTGGGTAGTTTGAGCAGCTACAACAGAACTAAAATTAGAACAGAACTAAAATTAGATACACCTGAGTAGTTTAAGCAGCTACAATCCTGAGAAGTTACAAAATGTTGGTACCTGGATGAATTTTTAACTATTTGCCCTCCTTATTATTTTAACCCTTTTCACTTAGGCTTCTTGATAAAACTTTATATTAAAACTTAGTTACATATATAAAAATGCCACTTACTCCCTCCTGCTCGTCTGCTAAACTCACCTGTTTATTCCCTTGTTCCAGACAGTTTGTCACTGGAGCTGACACTTTGGCACTGGAGCTGAGCCTGCTACCTCACAGAGCTGGCTTTTGTTGTTTTTGGTATAGTCATTGCTGTAGTGTTTTTTCTAACTCCACATGGAAATGTAAAGTTTCTAAATAAATGGATAATTTTGTAAATCATTCTACCCAATAGGTGGTTATGCTTTAGTTTATGAGATATTCTGAGAAAATTTGTGCATTGCAGAAAATGCATTTAAAAACTTACAAGAATGCGTGTCAAAAATGTGTTGAGAATATCTTTTGGAGTGTATGTAGGTGGTCACTGTTTGATTCCTATAGTCCATTTCTATAGAGAAACAAATTTCCACTAAAAGTGGTTTGTGATGACCAACCTCCACAGATATCTTGAGCTGAAAAGGGGACAAGTCTGTCCTAGCATACCACCTGGAACAACTTCATTACAAAGTTTATTGTAAAACTATACCTACAACACTTCTCTTAAGAAAGTCACTGAGTGGTAGTCTCCATGCACATCTTATCCTTGCAGTGGTTACCACTCTTTGGAATCTCCCCCAAAGACATCCCCTGAAACCAATGTGTCACGATGACAATTTCACCCTCCCTCATAGAGCTTCCCTTTATCTTCTTTTATTGTCTCTTCTTTTTCTCTGGCTGTCCTATGCAGTCATTTGAATGAATATTGGTAAAGGCTGTCTCAGGCTAAGGAACTGAGGGGAGAGACTAAAGTCCTTCTTATGTCCTGGTTTGATAATGGCACACGAGTCTGCTGGTAGTTCAAAAATAACAAACTGTTTTATTTAACTTTGGGGGGAATGGTCAGGTAGGAATCAGGTATAGGATTTATGAGGTGAACAGGCAACAGGAATGAGATAACTCTGTATAAAAACAAATGCCAGATAATTTGTCATGAACAAGTAACTGTTTCTTTTATTCTGACAGGTCTTTAAAACTTGAGGAGAGAGATTTCTTGGCAGTCTCTGCTTCCATAAGCATAAGCTTCTTGGTATCACAGACACTAAAGCGGGTGAAGACAGAAACATTCAAACAAGTTCCAGTTACCTTTCTTAACCACTTAATAGGGATCACCCCTCTTCTCTAGGAGCTATTTCCCTCAGACTGGATAGGGATCACCCCCCCCCCCCTTCTAGGTGCTATTTTCCTCGGGGTTGAATGGAGATCCTTCTTGATCCTCTCACTCCCTTAGTCTTCCTTCCCAGTCAACTGTCAGTTTTTAACTGCCATTCCTAACTGACACTCTCAACTGAAGACTTCCATTTGAATCCCCTGTTACTCAAGGTTCTCAGACCAGGTTACAGCCTTAACCATCACAGTCACCATCTAGATTAGCAAATGTGTAATCAGTAGGTTATATACATTATGTCTTTATGTATTCCAGGGCACATCAAACAGGATCACAGTCAAAGTTTCAATACTTGGGCTGGAGTTTATACCAGACTTTTACAAGGCTATGTATAGGAAGCAAATGTTGCCCAAATATATCTGAAGTTTAAAGAGTACATGAATTCCCTTATCTATGATAATACTGATGGGAATGGGAGGGATTACAAAATTTAAAAAGTACAATAATGCTGAATCTGTAAAATTCATATTCTCCATTATTCTCACACAAACACTATTAAAATGTATAGCAAGTAAAAAAATCTGCTGATAAAGTATCATTATTAATTGTGAACATCATTTCATATAACAATTCTCTTTCAATGACTTTTACAGTGACATGATTGACTATATATAAGACGTTATTCATGGAGCATCCCTTTATTTTGTTCATATCATTCAATCACATTATATATAAGGTTTTATGGCCATTATGTCAAGGTGCTAATATCATGGGGCAGAATAATGTCATTTTTTATTTAAATGATATTAATACCTATTCATTTAATATCTTTTTTAAAAAACCCAAGAATATTAATAGCACTCTACTTTGCTACATGTTGCATACTGTAAAATAGGTGGTGTAAAAAAGATGAATCAATGGTGAAAAATCATTTTCTGTGAAAGGAACGCTGTATGGCATTTCAAATGGCTCTACAGCCAGCATTTATATTTTAATTAAATCAGATTCATCCCATAAATGCTAGCATGTTGTGAAAATTGTATCCCTTATCAGAAGATGGTGCATTAAGACTAAACTTGTATTCATAGGATTGACTCCAAAGATGCCCTTCAGTATGTGGAAAATATCTTCCAAACAATAGAAATGTGAATTTGTTGGGTTTAGAAGGATATAATTTATTATAGCCTTGTGCAACAATTTATACAACAGTGCCAGCCACTACTTGTCTTCTGTACATAGTTTTTAGGGATGCTACTGATTTGCTCAATAACCCTGGTTTATTCAAAAGCTCAAGTGCTTTGTGTGGGGTTTTTTTTAATGAAAAGCCAACATTTTCTCCCAACCGTATCAACCAAAACAGAGCAGTACTGCCATTATAATGTATACCTGTTTCCCTCCAAACTGTATTAACCAAAAAGAGAGTAGTACTGCCATTAAAATGTATGCCTGTTTTTGTGTCCCTTACATGCAATGGCATAAAAAAGAGTAATATAAAGTAAAACCGATGTAAATGGCCATGAAACAAACTACTCACTCTTACTGTTAAAGAAACAAAAAATGCATACATCCCTATACCCAACCCATAACATTAAATTTTACCCAAAAACGTTATAAGCAACTTGCATTGGCTTTTGTTACACAGCAACAGTAAATAATTTTTTTTTCTTCCATTATAATGAAAGAGAAATTAAAATAGATTAGTAATATGGAGCTGAAAGTATTATTTTTAAAGATTTGTTTCTGTATTCTATTTCCATGGGTCTTGGAGTGCATAAAAAAAGACTCAACAATTTTCATTTATAATACTTCCAGTCAATACTCTTAGACAGATAATTTCCAGACAGAATGCATAAAATTGGAAATAGCCAGCTATGGTTATGTATGTGACTGACACCCAACAGCAAAAATAAATTGTCTTCTCTCAGTGATACTAAAAAACTAGGAAAGTGTAAGATCCCAATATATTTCATCTCTTGATGTCCTTGGCTGTTGGCTGGTGACAAAAAGCAAAACATTTCAAGAGTCTCAAAAGTCTGCTAAGTGGTTGATTTACTATATATTTATGTTGCTATTTTAAGAAAATTGTTGATTAAGTTATTTTATTGTCAGTCACTTCTGAAAAAGATACACAGCCCTCATTTTTAAATCTTCTATTCTGGATTGGTTCATGTTGCCAAATATGACTAAATAGCCCACAGGAAATAAAAGGGAGGGGTTATTTATTTATGTAGTGGAGGTTTTACTCTAGACTGCCTTTCTACTACAACATTCTCAAGGCAGTTTACAAGCAAATTAATTATAAAATCAGTACATAATGTATATAAAACCATCTCATCAGAACATAAGAGAAGCCAATGTTGGATCAGGCCAGTGGCCCATCTAGTCCAACACTGTGTCATACAGTGGCCAAAACACCAGGTGCCATCAGGAGGTCCAGCAGTGGGGCCAGGACACTAGAAGCCCTCCCACTGTTGCCCCCCCCAAAGCACCAAGAATACAGAGCATCACTTGCCCCAGACTGAGCGTTCCTATCTATACCTTGTGGCTAATAGCCACTGATGGACCCCTGCTCGAAAGTACAAGGGGAAAAATATCAACAAGCATCATTCCAATTTCATTCCAATGTTAACATCTTCCAGAAAAAAAATAAGTCTTTAGTCCAGAAGACCCACATGGACAGCAGTATCTCACTTTCAGTAAGAGAAATTTCCATAATTGGGTAGCAGCAAGTGAAAAAGTCCTCTGTTCCTGGCCATCTAACCTCAGCTAAAACTGGTTCCTGCATGAAGGCACCATGTTTGACTCTCAGAACTTGGATAGGCTGGTATCAATGGAGGTGGTCCTCCAGATACTCCAGACTCAAGCCATTTAGCACCAATAGGTCTCCACCAGAACCTTCAATTGGAACATACTGGGAGCCAGTATGTTTAGGTGATAATTCTGGGGCATACCCATAACATAATAATTTTTTTCCTTTTTGAATACAGAAATTCAGTATCAACAATAAGAAATGCTATATATATTTAACAGTTGATAAACCTGTAACTATTGTTCATGTTATTTATTTGTCTGCTTAGCCTTTGTTTTTGTTTTTTTTGCCTAGTGGTGCTCTGTAAATATACTATTACCATTATACCTTGAAATATGATTAAGGTAAGTATTTATTTAATGAGGTCAGTAAGATTTAAGGATATTTTGTAGTGTTTAAATGTAACCAGAGGTATTTAAAAATGAAGCCACTTAATATAATTAGGATTGGATGGTATCTCATTGTGTTCTGCCATATATGTAACAAAGGGAACCATTTGTTGACAAAAGAGGAATGTCTTTTTGTAGATGTAGACGTTTGGTCTTCAACTATGTCCACTATTAACAGTAACTGTAGGGCAGGTAACTTGGCTTTAACTGTATAACTGTAGGGCAGTTAACTTGGAATAAGGAATAACAATACTTGATTAAGCTGTTTTTATGGTTCTGCAGATTCTTAGTAGGCCCTGCACTCTTGCAAGCTCCTCCTCCCCAGTTTTATTGATCAGTTTTATTCCAAACCCATAATACTTCTCTCTTGTCTGAATTGAGTTTCAAATGCTGATCTAGTGCTCCACTGTCCTATAACCCTGACCAAGCACTTCTTCTCCCTTCCAGGATTTATATGGAAAGGAACGAGAAAGCTGGGTATGCTCCAAAATCTCTTCAAAAGGCGGCATATAGATATTACAAAGTGCAAGAGACAGATTAACAGCCAAGGGGCCAAATGAAAAGAACTCTAGTAGTACATTCTTGCCCCTACTTCCAACCCTACTGTTAGAAACCCATCTTGGTTTGGAACATCATGGCTGATGGAACATCATGGCAACAGAGTGGTCCAGAAGGACTAGTAGGGACATATTTCCCTTGCTGGCCAAATGGCACAGATCATCTAACAGGATGACTGAGGCAGTTTCCATGCCACTTTTGAGGGCAGATTGAAAGGATTTTTAAAAAATCTAATAATATGGTATAATCGAGATAGCTGTTCCTATGTATGAGTGAACCCTCTAGAAGTAATTCCATCATGAAAACTTTTTTTGGGGGGGGGGGAAGTACAGTATAACATATTTGTACAGGAAATGTCACTGTTCAGAGACCACCTGCTTGTACTGTCATTCTTTCTATAGTAGCAATTTTTCACTTGAATAACAACCTGGGTATTTTGTTCACAGTCACACAGCGTAATGTGTTTACAGTTCTCAAAAGGATGTGTAAATCATCATGACAACATGCAACCCCTTCAACAAAGATGATAGCTTTCACAAAAATAATGCATAAGCTGGTAAATCTTTCTGTAAATTTCAAATTATTGTTTACAAGACCATTCCAAATTTTGACCAGTTTTAGCTGAGGTGTTTTTTAAGTCTTTGCATGGGAACAGTCTACAGAACATTAGCACTAGACATGGCAGCCCAACTAGCAGCAAGATAATACAACAGAACAACATTTCATCTTACATCAACAATGAGGCTTCTTGGCTGGTGCTGTGAAGTGCCTCAGTGCTCATAGTGCTTATCACAGGATAAGGCCAAAAAAAAGTGATATTCTGAAATGTTAAGGCTAAACTTCCAAATTGTAATCTTGTGTGGTATAGTGGTGTAAGAAGAGTAGACTGTAATCTGGAGAACCAGGTTTGATTCCCCACTCCTTCACATGAAGTCTGCTGGGTGACCTTGGGCCAGTCCCAGTTCTCTCTCAGCCCCACCTACCTCACAAGGTGCCTGTTGTGGGGAGTGGAAGGGAAAGTGATTGAAAGCAATTCTGAGGCTTCATAAGGTAGAGAAAATGAAGGGTATAAAAACCAACTCTTCTTCATCATCTTCTCTTCCAGTAATCTTGGGAGCCAAATCAAATTATATGAAAGAGGCTGTGAAACTCTAATAAGCATGTACATCTTTTTTTTAAAAAATGTTTATGTGCATCCCCTTATTCAACTGTCTCTGCATGTAGAGTACTAGCAAATTGTGGAGGTCTCTGCCCTTCTTGACATGCTGTCTTGACAGGTACAGGAAGCTTTTTATGTGCATTCAGACCCTGCAGTCTCACGCTGATGGGGTGCAGTCTCCAGAGCACTATACAATGTGCCTTTGAAAAACACTTGAATTGGCTCTGAGTAGGGGTGTGCAATTTTTTATAGGTATTTTTCAGTTCAGGTCTATTGGCTCAAAAAAAATCGGGATTCCCAAATAATCCAAGATCCAAATTCTGCTATAGTATTTGTATGCTGGATTTTTTGAAAATTCCAAAAATTTTCAGGTCCAATAGACCAGAACTGAAAAATGCCAATTAAAAAAAAATTACCGCCCTGATCCTGGGGCTGGTTTGGCTTCTCCTGCAGCCCAGTTTAAACCAAGCTGCAGGAGAAGGCAGTGCAAAGCTCTGCTGGCAAGGAGTGATTGGTTCCTCACAGGCACAGCTGATCTCAGCTGGGCTGCCTTTTCCTTCCGCCCGGTTTAAACTAAGCTACAGGAGAAGACATCACAGAGCTGAGCCTGAAGGAAGTGATCAGCTCCCCACAGGCAGCTGGGCAGCCCTTTCCTGGTGCCCATTTTAAACAGGGTGGCAGGAGAAGGCAGCACAGAGCTGCGCCTGCAGGGAGCAATGGGCTCCCACAGGCACAGCAATCCTGGCTGTGCTACCCTCTCCTGCCACCCAGTTTAAATTAGGTAGCAGGAGAAGGCAGCACAGAGCTGCGCCTGCAGGGAGTGAGTGGCTGCCAGCGGGCACAGTCGATCCCTGCTGGGCTGCTCTATCTTGCAGCCCAGTTTAAACAGGGACCCAGATGATCTTGGGTTAGCTTCTCTTGCAGCCCGGTTTACATTGGGCTACAAGAGAAGCCAGTCACAGCTGAGGCAGTGTGGGGCTCTCAGCTCCCCACCACCCCAGCTGATCCTCAGGCTGACTTCTGCAGTCCCTTTAAAGTTTAAACTGCTGTTTTCAGATCTTCCCAAAGTTTCTGAATGTATCTGGGATTTTCTTGGGATCCCCCCCCCCCCCCCCAAGAAAACCTGGACACATGTCAGAAGCCAAAATATACCCCAAAATTACCAATAAGGTATTTTCCATGTATATTTTCAGCTTGGGTAAATCCAAATGCACACCCCTAGCTCTGAGTCATTCACTGCCTAGTTCACAGGTTTTCTGGCCTCTGCGCTGAATGTTGTTCTTGCCTCCCACCCGTTTTCACAACAATCAACCCAGTGACTGAACTTGCTTAGAAAAGACAGCCTGCATATTGCATAAATGAACATTCCCTTCCGCCATCCATCACAGGTTAACGGCATATTATTGGTTTCCTGCCAGAGCAGAGGGGGTGAGTCTGAAAATTCCTTAACATGCTTGCATTCCACAGGAAGGGAACTTTTTTGACATGAGGAAGCAGTCAGTCATGCCTTCTCCCACCTGCATTCTGAAATCCTGATAGGAATCCAGGATTTCCTAGAACCATGCACTTTCCCCTCTAAATATCGTTTTGTCCAATGACTTTTTTTTTAAAAATGTTTTTCTAGGAACAAGGTATGGATCAATTTTTCACCCGTATGCTGAAATCAGAGCCCCGTCCACAACCACCTAATCTTAACATGGAAAACATGATGAGTAATGAAAAGGGAACCAATAATTTAGGAAGTGTGACATCTGAGCGATATTTTTTTTTAGCAACAAAATAAGGTTCTGCTGTGCAAAGAGGTACATTCCTAACTCAACAAAGGCTAAGAGAACAAAGTTTGAGTCCAGTGGCACCTTTAAGATGAACAAAGGTGGGTATAATTCTGGGTATAAGCTTTCATGTGCATGCACACTTTCTCAGACACAGTGAAACAGTTTTCCTTAAACCTTATATATAGGAAGGGGGGGTTGTTTCCAGGGAGGGCAAGTTAGAGTCAAGATGCATAAGTAACTGGGTGATAAGTATAGCTGAGATTAGATTAAAGCAGTTGGTAAAACCTGTGAATGGCAGCAAATTAGCATAAAAATACAAGAGTTAACAAACAGATGTGAGAACTAAGTTTGAGTCCAGTGGCACCTCCAGGGCTTTTTTTTGAAGAAAAAGCCCAGCAGGAACTAATTAGCATAACCCAACAGCAGAAACTCATTAGCATATTAGGCCACACCCCTGAAAGATCTGAAACCTACATTCAAATCACTACTCTGCAATGGAAGCTCTCTGGGTGACCTTGGACCACTCACATTCTTTCAGTCTATCCTACCTCACAGGGCTGTTTTTGTGAGGATAAACTGGAGGAGGGGAGAATTACATTGCTAACTCATGAGGGGTTTGGAGGGGTCCACACCCACAAAGTTAATCCCTTACTCTTGTATTTGTTCAGCACCATTTCCCCCCCTCTCACTCTTCCTCCAGAGAGTTCAGGGTGTGTTGTATGCTGTTTTGCCTCCAGTTTATCTTCACTCAACATCAACAACTGTGAGGGAGGTTAGACTGAAAGAGAGTGACTGGCCCAAGGTCACTAAGCAAGCTTCATGACAGAGTGGGGGTTTTAACTGGAGAGTCTCCCATATCCTAGTTCAACATTAAATCTTGGCTCTCTTTTGACCTGACTGATTCCCTTAATTTCAGTTTACAAACATTCTAACATAAAATATAACCATAACCTTGTAAGAATCTTATAATGAACATTTAAACTATATTTTAAGAATGGTTTAACCATTATAAGTAAAAACAGTAGACTTTAGTAGCGAAGCTTTAGCAGCAAAGGTTCTAGTAGTTCAAGAAAATACAGGCTTTTTTTTTTTGTAAAGAAATTTTTATTTTTCAAAAAAAAAACATCGAAAATAATACATTTAACCTTATACAAATCCCCTTTTCCATATTAAATAACATTTTGTTCTATTTGTACATTCTATTTTTATCTTGTTTTGGTGGTTTCCCACCACCTCTGAAGCATAACACATTTTCCATTTTATTCAAAATAGTAATACTTATATCTATGTTTCGTTTCTGGTAACGGTTATATAGCTTTAAAATACTTATACACCAATTCTTATTTTCTATACTCTTATGTATTTCTAAATAAAAACAGTTTCATTGTCTAATTTTAACTAAAGCATTCATATAATATATTTCTATTCCTTTATGCTATTATAACCATGTATAGATATAGTTTTTCATATCCCAATACTTTTCAACATATTCTTTCAAATCTTTCCAGTCTTCCAGAAAGGTCTCTGAGTAAAGATTATTCAATTTTCTAGTCCATTTATCCATTTCAGCCATATATAACAGTTTTTTCAACCATTCCCACACCTCTGGTATTTTTTCATTTTTCCAGTTTTGTGCATACACCATTCTTGCTGTTGTAATCATATACCATATTATTGTCCTTTTCTTTACATTTATCTCTTCTAGTTTAAGTCCTAGCAATAACATTTCAGGCAACTTCTTAAATGTACATTTCAAGATTTTTTCCATTTCTGCATGTATTTTTGACCAATAAGTCTTTGCTTTATCACAAGTCCACCACATATGATAAAAAGAACCTTCTTTCTTTTTACACTTCCAACATTTGTTAGACATATTTTGACCAATATTTGCAATTTTTTTTGGTGTCATATACCATCTATACATCATTTTAAAACAATTTTCTTTTAAGTTATAACACGTAGATATACTCATAGCATTTTTCCATAAAAATTCCCAAGATTCCATTTCAATGTCTTTGTTAAAGTTTATCGCCCATTTTACCATTTGTTCTTTTACCATTTCATCAGCATTAAACCATTTTAGCAAGACTTTATACATTTTAGAAATCATTTTTTTCCCACCTTCCTCCCAAACTTGTTCTATTTCATTATTTTTTCCCTGAAACCGTATTTTTTATCACTTCTATATAAGTCATATATTTGTCTATATCTTAACCAACCATAATCAAAGTCAATCTGATGCTGCTCCTTCAGTTTGAAATCCTTGCCATGTCTTATTAATAAGTCTCTATACTTCAGCCAATCTTGTCCTTTATATCTTGATGTTGGATGTAAGACTTCTGCGGGTACAATCCACATGGGTATCTCTTCTGAAAAAAAGTTTTTATATCTTGTCCACGTATCCATTAGTGTTCTTCTCAAATAATGATGTTTAAACATATTGTCCATTTTTGTTTTGCCATAATACAAATATGCATGCCACCCAAATCTACAATCATGACCTTCCAGGGACAATAACATTCTATCTTGTAACATAGTCCATGTCCCTACCCAGGTCAAACATATTGCATCATGGTATAACCTTAGATTTGGTAGTTGAAACCCTCCTCTTTCTTTGGCATCACACATTATTTTCATCTTAATTCTTGGTTTTTTCCCTCCCCACACAAATTTAGACAGCTCCTTCTGCCAACATTTAAATGTTTTTACATCTTTCACAATTGGAATAGTTTGAAACAAAAACATTAATTGTGGTAACACATTCATCTTGACCACCGCAATTCTACCCAGCAATGACAAATTCAATACATTCCACTTTCTAATATCCTGCATAATTTGCAACCATAATTTTTCATAATTATTTTTATAAAGATCAATATTTTTCATAGTTAGGTTTACACCCAGATATTTTGTCTTTTTCACCACCTCACATTCTGTAAGTTTTTGTAACTCGTTTTGTTTCTTATTTGACATATTTTTGCACATTACTTTCGATTTATTTTTATTTACATAAAATCCTGCTAAGTCACCAAACTCTTTTACTCTCTGTAACAAATGTGGTAATGTGGATAAGGGGTCTTCCACTATAAACATCACATCATCTGCAAAGGCCCTATATTTGAAAGAAAAACCTTTAGTTGTTAAGCCTTTAATATCTTTGTCTTCCTTCACATTTAACAGTAGAACTTCTAAAATCCAAATAAATAGCAGCGGCGAAAGTGGGCATCCTTGTCTTGTTCCTTTTTCAACTTTAAAATCGTCTGTCTTTTCGGTATTAATTATTATTGAGGATTTCTGTTCTTTATATATTGCTTTAATGAAGTTAAGCATATATTCACCGATCTCAAGATGTTCTAAAACTTCAAACATAAAATCCCAGTTTAAATTATCAAACGCTTTCTCCGCATCTAAAAAGAAAAAGCCCACTTCCTTTTCAGGATGTTTGTCGTAGTATTCTATAGCGTCCACTACTACTCTTAGATTGTCCCTTATTTGTCGATTAGGTAAGAACCCTGCTAGTTCTGTTTGTATAGTCTCTTTAAGGTGCTCTTTTAGTCTATCCGCTATAATCTTAGCAAAAATCTTATAATCATTATTCAGTAAAGAGATCGGTCTATAATTCTTAACATTGGTCAAATCCTGATTTTCTTTCGGGATCAGTGAGATGGATGCATCTTTCCAGGTTTCTGGTACCTCTCCAGTAACTCTTATATCGTTCATCAATAGCAGTAACACTGGTGAAACTGACTCCTGTAACGTTTTGTAGAACTTCGCTGTAAATCCATCCGGTCCAGGTGCTTTACCTAATTTTGAGTCATTTATTGCATTTTTGATCTCTTGTAATGATACTGGATTATTAAATAGTTCTTTAATTTTCTCTGTTGGTTTTGGTAACTTTAATGTTTGCAGGTATTCTTTAATCTTTCTTCTGTCTTTGTTTTCCTTCTTAAAAAGTTTTGCGTAGTATTTAAAAAATTCTCTTTTTATTCCTTTGTTATCTATTATCTCAATATTATCTCTTATCACTTTAGTGATACATTTATTTTCACGTTTTTTCTTTAATTGCCATGCTAAGTATTTTCCGGGTTTATTTGCACCTTCAAATGCTTTTTGTTGAAGTTTTTTTAAGTTCCAGTACATCTCTTGGTTCAAAATGGCTTTTGCTTGGTCTTGTAGCATCCAAATTTCCTTTTGCAGTTTCTTTTTCCCTGGTTTCTTCTTCAGTTCTTCTTCCTTTGTTTTAATGGCTTGTAAAATATTTTCATATTGCTCTTTTTTCTTTTTATTATCTTTAGCATTTAACGATATCAATAGTCCTCTCATCACTGCTTTATATGCATCCCATACGGTTTGATTTTAACTTCTTTCTGCATGTTTACTTGGAAGTATAGGTCTGTTTCTTCAAGTAATTTTTTAATTATTTCTTGATTATCTAATAAGTCCTCGTTTATTCTCCATCTCTTTTGTTTTTTAATCTGCCCAGCTGTCCATAAACACGGATTGTGATCTGAGATAATTCTGGGTAAAATTTCCACTTTTCTTGTCTTGAAGGTTAGGTTAGTAGTCATCCAAATCATGTCAATTCTTGAATGTGAGTCATGTCTGTTAGAGTAAAAGGTAAAATCTTTTCCTTGTGGGTTAGCTTTCCTCCAAATATCTTCCAACTTTTCTTGTTTTATCAGTTCAAAAAAGTTTTTTGGAAGCTTCCCTAACGTCTCATCCTTTCTTTTAGAGTGCCTGTCTAGTTTATTATCTACAGTTCTGTTGAAGTCTCCTAACATCATAATTTGATCATAGTTTACATTGTCCAATTCCATTTGAAGTTCTTTAAAAAAAATTTCTTTAGCTCCATTCGGAGCATAAATGTTCACAATCAAAGTTTTCACTCCTTGCAGTAAAATTTCAATAGCTAAATATCTTCCATCTTTGTCTTTGAATATTACTTTGGGTTCCAAATCTTTTTTGACATATGTTACAACACCATTTTTTTTGTTGCTTGCTAAAGAATAAAATTCTTCTCCCAATTTTTTCCTTATTAAATATTTATGGTCTTGGTTTTTAAGATGAGCTTCTTGCAAGCAAATTATATTACATTTTTGTTTTTCCAACCAATGACCTACCATTCTACGTTTTTGGGGTGAATTTAGTCCATTTACATTCCATGTAAGTATTTTGTAATCCATTTTGATATATTCTTAAATATCTCCAAAATCATCTTTATTCTCTCCCAGGAATGCATACATTTCTTCTGTGCTTTTAATCACTACTCTGGAGTTGCCATAATAAAAACTTAGTCCTTGAGGTATTTCCCAACGAAATCTGATTTTTTTCTCCTTCAGTTTATCCGTCAGACGCTTGAATTTTTTCCTTTCTTGCAGTATTGCTCTAGGCAATTCTTTCATTACTATGATTTTCTTTCCATCTATTACAAAGGGGTCAGTAAAGCACTTCCTGTAGATTTGTTCTTTTCATTGTAAATTGGACAACCACATCTCTTGGTATGTTTTTGTCTCTTGCATATGTAGAGTTAACTCTATAAACAAGATCCATGTGTTCTTTAACAACTTCTTCCTGTTCTTGTAAAAAATCTGCTATTGCTTCTTGCATTCTTGTAAAAATATCCTCATTCAATTTTTCCTCAATCCCTCGAAATCTCAAATGGTTTTGCATATCTTTATAATGCATCATCTTTTCCATCCTCTCATTCTCTCTCATTGTCTTATGGGTGTTTTCTTCCAGTTCTTTTACTTTAGTTTCTATATCTTGTGTTCTTGTGGATAATTTTTGAAATTCTGCTTTTAATTCCATGAAATTTTTATCTGCTTGAGCCGCTATATTATTCATTTTAACATTTACCTCTCCTATAGCGTCTAACATTTTCTTTTCCATTGCTTCCATAACGGCTAGTAGCTCTTTTTCTTTTTTTGCTGCCATTGTAGGAGAGGACCATGTAGCTGCTCTCGATCTTAGTCCGCGGTCCGTTTTGCCTCTTTAAAAAGATCGATTTTATCTTGTCTTCCAAATCAAACACCAATTAGTGCATTCAAACAAGCTAATCTTGCCAAGTCAAATTATGTTGGTTTCAGCCTTCTACGTTATATAATCTTTGAGATATTGCAGTTTAAAAATTTTATAAATCCAAAATGGCGGGCGCAACTTCTCTATGGTTAATGTCAAAGGTTATAGTCTTTTTACCTTGCTTCTGGCTTGCCGTAGTTTCCTTTTGTCCCTTCCTTTTCTTTACTTTTCTGCTCTCTGCACGTCACTTCCTGTTGTGGTCTTTCTGGTCCGGCAGTATTTAGAGTCCCCTTTCTGGTCCGGCAGTATTTGGAGTCCCCTTTCTGGTCCGGCAGTATTTAGAGTCCCCTTTACCTTCTTCCGGTTCTTCTCCTTTTTCCTTCTTGTCTGCTCTTCTAGCCGTCACTTCCTGATTCAGTCCTCACCTCTTAATCTCGCAATGCTTGGTTCCCTTCTCCCTCTTTGTCTCGCGATCCTTGGCTTCCCCTCCCAACTCCTCTTAACTGCAGGAATGTTAAACAACTTGTTTTTTTGGCTTTTTAAGTTAAATTCGGTTTTTTAGCACTTCAAAACTGCTCTCATCCAATCAACATCAGTCTATTGCTTCACCCGATCTGTTTTTCGTCTTTCAAAACGCGGCGATGGTAAGGCAAAAAACTTTTTTCCGTTACCTTTTGTTGTTACTTCGCTTCAGATGTGGTCCCAACGTTTAAACTTTGTCTTCTTTGTTAAGGAATCAGGGGAATTGGAGGTTTTATGCTGAATTTTTCAGCTCAGCTCGGCTCCTTAGAGATACTCGCAAGAATCCTCTTCGGCTGCAGTGCTCAAGGTGTCGGAAAAGTCTCCTCCGAGACTTTCCCTTCACCGAGGTTGCTCAAACCTGGATTATATTGCTTGCTGGTCCTCACACTACCTGTGTGAGGTTGCGTCGGGTGGATTAACCCACCCAAGCTGTCAGGAAGAGCCGCTGTCCGCCTTGCGCATTTGCAAAGCGTGTCAGACCTCCATTCTCCCAACCGGAAACTGTGAGGGAGGTTAGACTGAAAGAGAGTGACTGGCCCAAGGTCACTAAGCAAGCTTCATGACAGAGTGGGGGTTTTAACTGGAGAGTCTCCCATATCTTAGTTCAACATTAAATCTTGGCTCTCTTTTGACCTGACTGATTCCCTTAATTTCAGTTTACAAACATTCTAACATAAAATATAACCATAACCTTGTAAGAATCTTATAATGAACATTTAAACTATATTTTAAGAATGGTTTAACCATTATAAGTAAAAACAGTAGACTTTAGTAGCGAAGCTTTAGCAGCAAAGTTTCTAGTAGTTCAAGAAAATACAGGCTTTTTAACAGTCTGCATTAAAAAAATACAAATTAATGAAAATGCCTCAGTCAGTGTTCCCTGTATATACTACACATACAGTGTGTGTGTGCAAGAGAGAGAGAGAGAGAAGGAGAAGATCATATTTTGCAAGCAATATACTCTAGCTACAGTAGACAACACTTCCAGGGGGGAGAGCACATTAAAAACCATCTAGGCTACACACACCCTCTCTCATCACAAGCATAAGTCAAACCACAAATCCACTGCCTGCCTTAAAATCTGGGTAGCTGAGGATGAGAAAGGGTTTTTTTAAAGCATTGAATTCTTAGACCACAATTCTGTGGGTCTCTGAGGTGCTACTGGACTTGATTCTAGCTGCTCTACTGTAGACGAACACATACACACCCTCTAAAAATATCAGTAAAGTCACTTTTGTTGGTCTTAAAGGTACTACTGACTCAAACTTTGTTATTCTGTTAATACTGACACTGTGAGTTAAAACTTAGCTTGTATACAGCTCATTTAAGCTCTTCACTTACATTTACACAATGACCCCTCCAGCACCCTGTGAGGAAGGCCAGTATTATTTTTGTTCCACAGTGTGGATTGCCTGATTGACTTTAAAAAATATTTTCAGACAGTAGCCATGCTCCTCTGCAGTAGGATTTGAGTCCAGTGACACCTAGACAAGATTTCCAGGATATAAGCTTACAAGAGTCTTTAAACCAGGGGCAAAACGGGAGGGGGGGGGGGGGCTTCTGCAGTTCTGGACCTGCTGGTGGAATTCTGATGGCACCTGGGTTTTGGCCACTAAGTATGAAACAGACTACTGGACTGGATGGGAAAGTGGCCCGTCTGATGTCCTTAAACTGCTTCTAAGACCCCACCCCCTCCAGGAACTCCATCCTCCAAGCTTCTCCCTTACATCCTCCTCTCTTCCCCCTACCCTTCTCCAACTAACCTCCTTGAGGGGCCTTCTGTACACTTCTCCAGCAGGCTGCTGAGGCTGGCTCCTCATCCCAGCCCCCACCAGAACTCTAAATAGCCTGGCCAGTTCTAGGGATCATCAAGCAAACTTACAACAAGGCAGAAGCCACCTACTTGCTTCCAGCAGGCTGCTGGGGCGGTTCCTCCCCCCAGCCCCCACCAGAACCCCAAGAAGCCTCCCCAGTTCTAGGGATCATCAAGCAAGCTTGCAACAAGGCAGAAGCCACCTGCTTGCTTTCAGCAGGCTGTTGAGGCCAGCTCCTTCCCCTCCCCTTTTCCAATTCCAACTAACCTCATTAAAGGGCCTTCTTCCCTGCTGGCTCTGGGGGGGCATGGCCAGCTCAGAAGCCAGTCGGAATGCTGTTCTGGTGCGTTCCTGCCCAAAAATATCTCTGGGCACTTCCAAGACCAACAATGTTCAATTCTGGGGGAAGTGAGATATACTGTGAGATATACTTCTTGAGATATACTGAAACAGGCTTCCTCAAGCATTACATATAGTGTGGGGGGTAGTTGCCAGGAAGGGTTAATTAGAGTCAAGATGCATAAGTACAGCTAAGATTGGAATAATGAAGTTGGTAAGATCTGTGAATAGCAACAAATTAGTATACAGATAATAAAAGAGTTAACAACAGATGTGAGAACTAAGTTTGAGTCCAGTGCCACCGCTAAGACCAACAAAGGCCAATTTTGGTATTTAGCGCTCTCTCTCTTATGTTTATTGGTTCATTTTTTCAGTCATATTGAATTTATTGTAAACCTCTGGTCAAAAACCAAAGACCCAAGCAGCAAGCTCAGTGTGTTCTGACTAGGACAATTATGCAAGCAGTCAACACTAGAGCATGGAGATTATACTGGGTGATAAGGGATTGCTCAAGGAAAATGGGGAGATGGCAGAGAAGCTCAGTGACTTTTTTTGCTTCTGTGTTCACTGTGGGAAGTGTGGGGCATGTGCCCATGCCACAGCCCTTATTTTCAGAAAGGCAGTCTGAAGAACTGAGCCAAACTGAGGTGACTAGAAATTAAAAACCGAAAAGTCTCCAGATCCTCATGAGTCATGACAACCATGCACCCAAGAGTTCTTAAGGAACGCAGATGTGAGACAATTGATCTACTAACCCATATATGTAACCTATCACTAATTCAGCCATTGTATCAGAAGACTGGAGAGAAGCAAATGTGACACCAATTTTTAAAAAGGGATCCAGAGGGGAACCAGGAAATTACAGGCCAGTCAGCCTAACTTCTGTCCCAGACAAATGAGTAGGAACTGTAATCAAAGTTTGAATTGCCAGGCACATAGAGGGACAAAGCCTGCTGAGGGGAAATCAGCATGGCTTCTGCAAAGGGAAGTCCTGCCTCACCAACTTTTTGGAGTTCTTTGAGAAATTAAAAAAGCATGTAGACAACAACGACCCGGTAGACTTATACAGCTGGACTTTCAAAAGGTTTTTGACAAGGTACCTCACCAAAGACTCCTGAGCAAACTTAGCTCGTGTGATAAGAGGACAGGTTCTCTTATGGATTGAAAACTGATTAAATGACAGGACACAAAGAGCAGGGATCAATGGACAGTTCTCACAATGGAGGGAAGTAATCAGTGGGATCTCACAAGGGTCATTATTGGGGCTGGTACTATTTAATTTATTCCTCAAAGATCTGGAACTTGGGGTGAGTAATGTAGTGGTCAAGTTTACAGATGACACCAAATTATTCAGGAACATGAAAACCAAGGCTGACTGTGATGAGCTTCAAGAGGACCTCCACACACTGGGTGACTGGGATGTGGCAAATGAAGTTCAGTGTTGGTAAATGTAAGGTGATGCATATTGGGACAAAAAAATCCAACTTCAAGTATTGGCTAAAATGGTCAGAACTTGCTGAGACTGAGAGGGAAAAGATCTTGGGGTCATAGTGAATAGCCCAATGAATGTGTCAGCCAAGTGTGCTGCAGCAGTGAAAAAGGGAAACTCTGTGTTAGAGATTATTAGGAAAGGGATTGAGAATAAAATGGCCAATATTGTAATGTTCCTGTATAGATCTATGTAAGTACAGTTCAATGGAAATCCATCACTGCATCAAATTCCATTCTTGCTTAATAGAAAGCAACCAGTAGAAAAAAAAGATAACAACAACAACGACATCCTAAAAAGACTATAAGCCCTGATCTGGATAGCCCAGTCTACCCCAAACTCATCAGATCTCAAGATCAGCTCTGGCTAGTATTTGGATGGGAAACCTCCAAGGAATGCCAGGGTTGTGATATGAAGGCAGGCAATGACAAACCACCTCTGAACATCTCTTGCCTTGAAAACCCTACAGTGTCACAATTAGCTATGACTTAACCACACACACACACAAAATAAGATAGGGGCTTTGCACTGCTATACCATGTTGCACTTATGCTGTTACTCATCAGATGCCTGCTAGAAGCTTTAATTTCAGTTATCTAGACATTGTTAATAGGCACTAACTATAACTAGAATGTTGTTTTCTTTCCAAAGTGCATTTTTCTCTTGAAACAGACCTCTTTTGCTTTTTAATTTTAAAATTGTCCATATTATTTCATCCCCCTTTCTCATGAAACAAGGGCTTTCTGTAGCCTAAATAGCACCAAGTGAGGAGGATCTTTGGGGGTTCTGTCTATTTGTTCAGCATTTGAATACCTTATTGTATATTGCATCTATATTGCATCTGACTTTGATGAACAATTTCCAACAATTTGATCTGAACAATTTGATTTAGTCCAGACATATATAGGACAATAGCATTCACTAACAGGAACAGCAAATGAACAATTTCTTAAATTTCATATTAATCTCATGGCATTGAATCTCTGTATATAGCACTGGTAATTTTGGATGGGCTGCTACATCCCCTTCATGTGTCTCTGTCCTGCAGCCAAGGTTGGCTGCAGCAGTAAGTACACAGGCACGTTCCTTGCTCTCTGCCTCTGGACGTACACCATTCTTACTTCCCCCTTTTATCTTCATAACAACTCTGTGTGGTATGTTACTCTGAACGTGAGTGTGTGTGTAGCCCAAGGTCACCCAGCAAGCTTTGTAGGAGAGAAGCATTTGAACCCAGGTCTCACATGAGCATATGCGTCTGCCTGGTACTGAATCAGACCATTAGGACTGTTGAGGTCTGTATTTGTCTCCTGTGACTGGCAGCAGCTTTTCAAAGTCTCAGGTAGAGGTCTTTCAGATCACTTACCACCTGACCCTTTTAACAAGCCATGCTGGGGAATTGAACCTCAGGCCTCTTGCATGCAAAGCAGTTGCTCTACCGCTGATGCTGTGGTATACTGTCCCTGGAATGCTATTCGTATTCCGGAATACTAATCAGTTGACATTTCTGTCAGGAATAAATAAGCCTTGCTGAGTTTTTCAGAACTATTTCAGCTTGCGAGTTATCTTCACAGCTTCAAATGGATTTAGGCCAGAGCCTGAAAAATGAGAAAGACACCAGTGAAGGTCTATTTTCTTGAAGCCTTCCAACATAACACCTCCTCAATTGCCCTAATTAGCTTTGTCATGCAGGCTGCTAACCTGGCCTCATAGCTGAAGCTCTTGAAGCTCCGCTTATCTGCTTGGGAGACAAGGAAACTTAAGTATTGACTTTGAGCGGTACATAGTTCTGTAGTATTTAGCATTTGATTTTGGCCTAAGGAGCCAGCTCCTCAGGTGAGTACCATAAATTATTTTATCAAAGAAGATTAGTCAAAATGACATTTATTAGATGGCTGGGAGCAGCAAGGCAACAGGAGGATGCTTCATTTTGTCAATGAAGTGTGTAATGCTGCTCAAGGTTGTAGTTCCTGCTGATACGTTAGCTATTTAATGTACTCCTCTATTAGGAAATAAATCGCATTTATATACTTTTAAGGCTGAGATTTCTTCCTCTATGACAGCATAAAGATCTTGCTTGCTCATTGCTGTCCATGCCTTCATTCTTCTCTGTCCCCTTCCATTTATTTATTTATTTAAAATAATTATATCCCACCTTATCTCTGCAAACTCAAGGCAGCGAATGTAAGAGCAAAAGCTGAAAAGACCCCAAACCTCATAGGCGACTGGGAACATGTTAAACAAGCACACCATTGATACATGTGGTTTTTTAAACAGTGCACCTTCAACCCAATGCCCTCTAGAACAGGGGTCCCCAAACTTTTTTAGCCTGTGGTCATCATTGGAATTTTGATACAGCATCATGGATGCAGCCACAAGATTGCTTCCACAAAATGGCTGCTGTAGCTTACCTTTGGTCACACAATGAACATCCTTGTGCTATTGTGGCAGCTGCTGCCATAGCAATGTCTTTAAAAATCTGCACAGCCAATCTCATCTCCAGTGGCCAGTCAGAAGGCTTGCTGGGTTAAAGCCTTGCTTGGTTCTGATCACTTTCTAAAAAAACTTGGCGGGCGGGCGGAAGGTAAGGTATTGGTGGATGCCATAGCACCCACGAGCACACCACACTGGGGACTTACAGGCACCACATTGGATTCTTGAAGGAGGTGTGAGGCTTTTAACTGCGTTACTTGTCATTTGCATATAGGGTTTGGATATTGTGGGCTTTGAACACTAATAAGCATATTTTCTGTGCCTAAGCACAGCTGCTAAAAACATGTTATTTTGCCTGCTTTTCCTCCAAAGAGGAAGAAAAGCCAAACTTATCCTTCTGCCTCCAAACATATCCTTCTACCTGCTCTTCCTACAGAGAGCTCAGGGCATCATACATGGTTCCTTTATTTTCCATTCTATCCTCTCAAAACCCCTACAAGCATTCATGGAAAGCAGGCAAAACTGCTTGGCAGGCATTTTCAGATGTTCAGTAGCAGACTTACAAAATCTGCATGTGTGGGATAACAACCTACCAGGAGAATGGATGAAGATAAGAACCAACTGGACCACCTTTTCCTGTAGATTTCTCTTGCCAATCAGCTTCAGCATGATTTCTTGCTTTAGTTAATGGAAAATATGGTTTTTGTGGCCTTCCAAGTTTAATCAGAAGACTGAGAGTAACTTAAGCAAAGTGAACATTAACAAAAATAAACCACAATTAAAAAAAAGAAATGAAACTGATAATGAAGTGCACATCCCTTCTTGAGGGCATTATTTGTATAAATATTGATCATAGCTACTAGTAGCCTATTAGCACACTAGTAGGAAAAATTAAGGTGCTGGAGATGATTGTACCAGTACTATGCTGTCTATGGCAATGTAGTTTTGGTAGTAGAACAGAGATGAAATGCTATTTTATTTCTTGATGTTAAGAGAAGGAAATACAGGCATAGGAGGCATGCCTCCATGAAGGGCATGATGTTGCTTCCAGGTTTTGCCTGGAAGTGAAATCACACCATTGGCCTAATGGCTATTTTAATTTTTTTCTCCTACCTCAGCTTGGTGCAGTGGCAGGAAACAAGAGGCAGAAGTGAGGGATTCCCCACCCTGGCTGGGGAACGGTCAACCGTAAGTGGCTTTAACAGAACAATTTAAGAATATAGGAAGGTCTCTGATGAATTAGACCAGAGGTATGTCTAGGCTAGCACCCTGTCTCACACCATGACCCCCAAGTTACCCTGAAGGGCCAGCACATAGGATATAGAAGGCTAGGCAAAGAAGAAGTGGTTTTATAAATCCAATCTTCTTCTTCTTCTCCTCCTCCTCCTCCTCCTCCTCCTCCTATTCTTCTTCTTCTTCTTCTTCTTCTTCTTCCTCTTCTTCCCCTGCATTTCTCTACCAGGAGGAGTCTCAAAGCAGCTTACAATAACCTTCCCTTCCTCTCCCCACAACAGACACCTTGTGAAGCCCAAGTTCAACCAGCAGGCTTCAAGTGGCAGAGGAGTGGGGATTCTGGTAATCAAACCCCATTTTCCAGATTAGCTGCTCTTAACTACTACACCCTACTACACCACACTGACTCTCTGAGTTTTTTTGTCTCAGAATACAGAGGTTCTCTTTAGTCACCATGGCTATATTAATTCACCCCTATAATCTGTATGCAATGAGATAAGGAACAAGTTTTGGTCCCCTCCCCACCAATTTTTATTGAAATGTAATCAGAAAGATCTTGGGTTATATAGCTCTGTCCCCTGGCGCCTCTCACCATGCATAGAATGTAAAGACTAAACTGGTAAATACCACATTTGTTTGGACCTGTAATTCAAACTCAGTTAAACCTGTGGCTTCACATTATTTAGCAAAACCATTCAGCCTGTGGTGATGGAAATGGGGGAAGGGTAATGAGGAGGATATACACAAGTCATTTGCCTTACACTTATTCCCATCCTTAGCATTCATACATATTCCATTAAGTGATGACTATAATTTTAAAAGTTCCAGAGAATAATGTGGGGACAAGAACAATGAGCAGTCCGCAGGAGAGTATATGAGGGTCCAAGGAAAATGATACCTGACTGCTTTTTGCTGGAATAATTTTAACGCTAGGAACATTAAGCTGGAGACATCAAAAAGTATCATTTTGGATGGATCCTAATAATTGCCTTTTGGAAACAGGCAATGAAGGATGAGACATAGCTATTTGCTAAAGACTATGAAACACTCAAAACCAGGATTTTGTAGCCCATGCCTACTATTCTAGCCATTCACTCAGGAATGAAAAATGAAGACTAGAAGTGTCTCCATTGTGTTTTCTTGTGAAGTTCACCATTTTTAAGAGCTCATAAGCATTCATAAAAGTCACAACAAATTCTCAGTGGATACAAAGCATGTTAGGCTTAATGATATAAACTGGGGTCTGATAATAACAAATTCAAACAATTTCCACAGTTTGTGTGTAGAGGACTGAGCAGGGTGACCTGTTAAAGATGCAGATTACAACACCACTAAGTTCCTTCTTTCATTCACAACCTATCATATAAATTCATATTTATGGACTACTGTTCCGCCGTTTGTGAGTCTTCAACGCCCTTTCATAAGCAGATTTTGGACAGAGTCAAGAATCATAGCCAGTTAAGGTATATTTATAACCTTCTTAGGTCACTTATCATTGCTATGCTCTGTCATTATGGCTCTTAGATGTGTCTGCTGTTGAGACTACTGGTCTATTAACGGTTTATTTCACTGAGTGCTCTGTGTTTATGGTGAATATATTTTCTAAATTTCCCTAAGAATGTATAGCCAAAACATAGCATATAAACTTGAAATTTATTGTTTAGAAATTAAGTGGCCTAGTGCGCCATGCAGGGATGAACATATTAAGCTTTGTTTAATCTTGATTAAACAAAATAATTGCTAAAATGTATGACTCTCACAAGTTTAACATTGAGCATTGTTTACACATGCAGCAAAATGAGATGGCAATGAGACTGCAGAGTGCTGTGGTATTGCAGTGGACCAGACTGGTACAGATGAGGGGTGAGTAACATGATTCAAAGTTTCCCTGTGTTGATAATCAGGGCAGTCTGACCATTTGCTTTACCAGGTGAGATCCCAGTGGGCTGCCTTGGAGGGCTTCTTGTCCCAGAGGAACCATCCCCAATAGTGCAGCTAGTGAGGAGGAACACCGGCATGGCAATGCCCTGTGTGATGTGGACATGGTGCAGCCAGTGAAGAGGTACAAGGCAATGGCTCATCTCCTTCCAGCCACTCTTTGGCCCTTCATCCTACCGCTGAACATACAATCCTTTCATGTTTTGTCTGAATAAGTGAACAAGGAAAGTGGGAACAAGCAGCATGCTACCATCCTGGCACCCTGTGATTGCCAGCTCATGAGCACACAACCTCCACACAGAGTCAGCATCTGCAATTATGCTCTCTCCCTGTGATAAGCAATGTTCAAAAAGCAGTTGCTCCAGTTATCATCATGAAAAGGAGGAGGAGGAATAGGAGATTGGATTTATACCAACAGATAGAACAGATAAAAGGAAGTACTTCTTCACCCAAAGAGTGATTAACACATGGAATTCACTGCCACAGGAGATGGTGGTGGCTACAAGCATGGATGGCTTCAAGAGAGAATTAGATAAACATATAGAGCAGAGGTCCATCAGTGGCTATTAGCCACAAGGTATAGATAGAAACTCTCATTCTAGGGGCAAGTGATGCTCTGTATTCTTGGTGCTTGGGGGGGGGGCAACAGTGGGAGGGCTTCTTGTGTCCTGGCCCCACTGCTGGACCTCCTGAGGGCAGCTGGTGTTTTGGCCACTGTGTGACAGTGTTGGACTAGATGGGCCACTGGCCTGATCCAACATTGGCTTCTCTTATGTTATTACCCCACCCTTCACTCTGAGTCTGAGAGGTTTACAAACTCCTGTCCCTTCCCCTCCACACAACAGACACCCTGTGAGGTAGGTGGAGCTGAGGGAGCTCTTTCAAGAACTGCTCTTTCAAGAACAGCTGTGCCAGATCTATGGCTTGCCCAAGGTCATCCAGCCAAGGTCATCAAACCCGTTTTCCCCAGATTAGAGTCCACACATTTAAACACTACACCAAACTGGGAGTGTACATACAGATACTTCCTCTACACAGTTTTTGTTGCTTGTCTTCCTGAGCATTCTTGTTAATATTGCATTTGGATGCTATGTGAGGAAAAGAAAGACCTGCAGCCATTTCACACTAGAAATATGGGGTGGTATCCAGCCAGATTTTCCCACCTAACCCTTCTACCTCCCCCCCATCCCCCATGGATTTTGCCCATGTTTGCCCTGTGATCCCCAGCATAGCTTTTTAGATGGTCAAAGGGCTTCCTTCTCATTTTTTTCTCAGTGTAAAAGCTGGCTGATTATACCCTGTTATTTTCCCATCCTTACAGGCAGTCCCTCCTTTTTAATCTTTTCTTGCCATTTCCTGGCTCTCTCTGGAAACAAGAACCAGGATTCTGACCATCCCATACTGGGAAACAGTGCACTACATTTCCAAACTCCTCCTAGAAGCTATGTGAGGTTGCAGCTCAGATTGCCTTGACCCAGGTTAAATGAAAATGTCTTACTAACAATGATAATTTTCTCTGGGAGAATAAACTCCTACAGAGAGACTAATGCATTGATAATTTTGAAAGGCCATCACATAATTTCCCATCCTAACAATTTTCAATCATTATCTACGAGGGTTGGTTCAAGCTCCTGACCTAGAGTCAAAAGGCTTTGTATATGTCATTGCACCGGCCCTCAGTCGTACTGCTCCCCTTTAACCCCCTTTAACAGCTCTTTCGATGATGGATGCCATGCGAAATGTTATTTACTTGCCCTGCAGCGATTATATACCTTCCATTTTGGTTCAAATAAAATGTGGCAAGCTGATCATTAAAGTTGATTTTGTGTGTGCTCTTTCACATGTCCAGCCCATCAAGGTTTACTTGGTGAGCTGTGAGGCTAGCAATTCCACCTGTCAACTTTCCGCTCACATCCAGGAAAAATGCGTGCAAAGGGAAACTGACTTCAAGCAATATTCACTTCTGATTTGTAACTTCTTCTTTTTTTTTTTTTTGCAGGCTTGGGCGATGCCCCATTACTTCACATTCTCTTTACAGAATCTGGATAAATCAGACAAAAATAGTCAGAAACAAACATCTTAAAAAAAAAAAAAGTATAGGTACACTACAATGTGCTATATGCAGATCTATTACTTTTACTGTTGGATTCTAGAGTAACACCATTGCTGTTGCCCTAGCAACTGTTCCTCTCCTCAAAATTAACTTCATGCTAAGGACTATGATTTACATACATTAAAGCTCCATGCAAGATCATCTTATGGTTTCAACTGCTGCCATATGCATTCAGTAAAAAAAAAAATCCATATTGCAGGAGTAAGCAACATTTCATTTTCCACCTTTTTCAGAATGACAAGAGCCCAGGAAAGATGCCACAGGAAAGATGTCATGTGCCTTTAGCTTCTTTATAACAGAGTCCATTCTTGGACATGGGCAATATGGAAGCACAGTCCAGCAATGCCAGGACCTTCAACTCAAATCTGTAAAATGATGGAACCTCTTAAGGATGTTGAAGCCATTTATGCCTCAAACAAGGACCAGTAACATCTGTTGGAAAGAGTCACTGCATCTTCATCACAAACTGTTCCTTCGAGACACAGAAGGATCTCTGAGGTTTCCAGAGAGAATCCAGTGAAACAATTCAGCTTTTCTGCCCTTTTCTGAGGCAGGCAAGAAGACCACACAGCAGATACTTCTCACCAACTCACTGGCTCCTGATACGTGTCCCATATAACAACTGAAAACTCAGCTACATAACTCATGAGAAGTTATTTGACCCTTAACATAGTGTAAAAACAAAAATGCAGTGATTATATCAATTTAATATGACAGTGTCCTGTATTTCGTTTTCATTTCAAAATTTCATTTCATGAAATGTTATTGACACTGGGGGAAGACATGCTAGTGGAAGTATAATATCAATGCTGAGAGAAGAATTCAGCACCATCACACGAACAGCAAAATGCTTGTCTTGTACTGATTAGTTAAAATCATTCTAAATTGTTTTGCACTGCTTCTCAGAAGCTGGAATCTCTGAAGTATGTGTGGTTCTGTTCCACTCTTCCCTCCTTTCTGGAAATCTTAACGGGAAACACACTGCTGGTTGGTGATAGGGAATTGGATGCTGTAAATTTAGCATCAGACTCGTACAACCAAACTTCCTTCAATTGACCTTTAGATCAGATGTAAGATGATCACAGGTTTATTTGGACCACACCAAATGCCTCAAATGCCTGTTGAACTGCCAAAATGCTGCTGATCAAAAAGATGAGATGAACACTGAATGGTAGGATTTTTAAAAACAAAAACCAAAACCCTGTGCTTATTATTTGTGACTACTTTAACCATCTCTGGCTGCACTGGAAGGCTTTTTCAGACCTTTTTTGTAACTGGCAACTGCTATTGCACTAAAGTGAACTAATCTTCTAGAGACCATTGCAGAGATATCTCTGCTAGGAAAAGAGATAGAGACTTACACTGAAAAAAAAGAAAGCTGGAATTTCAGAGAAGCTAAAGAAACTCCCTGGTAGTGGTAGGACAGCAACTTTTTAAACCATTGCCTGCTGAGCAGCCCAGTGGAACAGCAAGTGAGGTGATGGAGAACTCAATTGGTCTGTGTGAAAAGACACGTATGTGAAAAGCTAATTGCTTTGTACTGTACTATTTAGGAAATAATATGGCAAAGCAAATGGCTGAACAACCAGAAACATGAATAGGTTGATGAACAGATGAACAGTCCATTGGGGGAAAAAAAATGCGAGCAGGCCATAAGCCCAAATGGCTGGTGGTTGAACATCCCTCATACGCTGATACCAGGGTTTCAATTATGCAACAACAGAGGCCGCCCAGAAAGCCACCATGATGAATGCTAACAACCTCTGCAGACACAAAACTATTCTAAATATTTCTCAGTTTTAAATGGTGAACCAACACACAGACTTTCTGTTTCATAGAATGTTGCTTTGGAGGGCCACCTGATTAAGTTAGTGACTTAAATGGAAACAGGTACTGCTAGCAAGGTGAGTTCAGTTTCAACATCTCATTGGCAAAAAACCAAATCCTTTCTGTCTGAAATGTAAACTCTATAGGGAAGTGCTCCTAAAAATAATAATAGTTTCTGATATCAAGCCATGCCATACAATGCTAAACTGTTCATTGCTCGAAGTATTCTAGACTGATTCAATTATGGGAACAAGGCTATATCAAGTCCTACTTCCATATTTATGGATAACATTAAGACCCAGAAAAGCTCTCAAATGATCAATAAAGCTCATTTAAATTAACAAATGACATTCTTTTTCATCAGTGGCTCAAATTTAAGAACTTAATCTAAACTTCTATATCTAGTCTAAGTAATTCAATCTGTTTGAGAGCTCTTTCTTAAGAGTTATATTAAGAGGATCTATTAATATAATAGCTAAACTGAAGACAGCTTAAACAATGATCATATTCAACCTGCATGAAACTACTACTCTAATGTTTTTAACTTCTGGATGCTACCCAGCTCCAGGTCCTTTAAGTGACTCACGTGAAGGAATGTGCAGAAGGAACTAAAACATGGTCTGACTCAAACCATGCTCAATAGTATACAGAATGCTCAAAATTCAAGCAGAATTATTTCTACAATGCAGGAGTGGCCAGAAGTCTTATTCTGGTACCTTGCTGTCTAGTTGCATTTTCCCAATCAACAGGAGGAGGGAGGGGGCAGTCATTGCACCATCTTGCTGGTTTGGGGAATGCTATTTCATTGCTATATAGGCAGGAGTTTGCCTGGAGCTGTGCCTGCTATGCAGGGGCAAAGATTTTGTTTGTGTATACAGTTGCATAGATCAGGCATAGGCAAAGCATGGAGGCAGAGGCTACAGAGCTCCTCTCTGATTTTCCTCTGCAGGTACTCTATTGCTTTAGAGGGCAAGCAGTGGAATAAAAACAGAAGCTCGTATAGCTGTGTGGGGCAGCAGAGAGAACAAGGAAGGATATTTATAGGTCTTCTTCAAGATAGGCAGCAAACTTTCCTGCTCTGAAGGGAATAGCAAAAGGTTTTGTTTATAGGAAGGCTGGAATGCAGAGACTGTTACAGAAGAGATTCAAAATCCCAGTCTTTGCTTCTTTGCTTCATTGGGACAATAGGCTTAAAGCTGCACCCACCAACAATGAAGTGTACAACTTCCCGCACAAAGAAGATGAAAAATCAAATTATGCTTATACAAGAAAGAACCTCCGAATCAGAATGTGATATACATTGGACATCCATACTCTATTGAAAATCAGGTTCTGGGGGAACTGATCTGTATCAGTTTGTCCATACATGTATTAAGTCCCCTCCACCATTGTAAATAAAGACTCCACATCTCTGCTGTCTACTGGTTGAAGCATATTTTCTTCCAGGCATGGTTTGATATGGGGAGTCTGTTGGCTGGGAGGAAAGAAATAGAACATAGTGAGGAATAGTGCAGAACAGGAAAGGATTTCTCCCCCTCCTTTTCCTGCATGTTCTATTTCTGATGTTAAAAATATACCTCATCCCTAGCATGAAAATCCAGAAAAGGAGGGGAAAAGTTCCTTCACATGCCAATTCACATCTTCAAGTAAGACTTTTAATTACCTATAGGATATATTCTTTTGTCTGCCTAAACTGGGAAAGGGGAGTCATCAGGGGAACAATTCCTGAAAGTTCCATTCTAACTGGGGGACAGCAATTATTCCTCAGTGGGTAGATCAAGATGGGTAGCCATGTTAGTCTGTCTGTAGCATGAGAAAACAACAAGAGTCCAGTAGCACCTTAAAGACTAACAAAATATGTGGCAGGGTAGGAGATTTTGTGAGTCACTTCAGGTTTCTGAAGAAGTTAGCAGTGACTCACAAAAGCTCCTACCCTGCCACATATCTTGTTAGTCTTTAAGGTGCTACTGGACTCTTGCTCTTTTCTGCTCCTCAGAGGGTATTTACTGCTGATTTCCTAATTCAGATAGATATAATTCTGATATTAAAGAACCTGATTCATATACTTACAATGATGTAAGAATCAAACCTGATTTTTTAATACAAACCTCCTCACATTTTTGTTACTTCAGAACCCTTCAATGTAACTAGGAATATTTACCCCAATGTACATTACAGTGTACTTTGTAGAAATACATAGTTATTAGTAAAGGAACGGAGAACCAAGGAGCAAATGGTTGAATGTTATTCATAAATCTTTAAGGAATCCACATTAAAAATGCTGTGCACTATTTGATACTGAACATCAGTTCTAACACCAAATCTCAAGCTAACATTCTGTTGCCCAGTCACTCATTTTGGAGAGATCTATGTGGATCTCTTTCAACATCAGAGGAGCATTCCTCTGTGTTATCAAAGCATTTACAACTGCTGCAGGCACCAACAGCAGTATCCAACATCCACCTCTTCCCTCCTTTAGATAAGCCCTTAATGTATCATTTTATCTTGAATATTGTTAACCTTGGTGTATGATTTACCAGCATCCCGTTAAATGTTGGAAGACTTACATCCGTTGACAGTTTCTTTCAAGAGGGTACTGCACTACAGCAGTGCTCGGCAACATTTATGTGGTAGTGAAAAGAAGGTGAGAACTTCCTGAATAACTGAAAAACAGAGCACATTTTAATCGCACCTCTCCTAACTATTTAAGTGCAGTAGGGCACGAATAAAGGAGACATGGGAAAAGTTAAATCAATGATAAATGGCAGCTCAGCATCTCTGAGACAAGGGTCTGTAAAATTGTTGCTGAAGATGCCTTATAGTTTTAACTAAGGACAGCACTGGTCAGATTAAGAAAGCAGCTAAGGAATGATAAATTAAAGTCCCTGGAATATTCATGCTGAGCAACATTCTTGGATCCCATACACTGTATGTGCACACCTCAGCTGAGAATGCAAAAGGCTCTCTGTCTCCAGCATCAACCATCTATTGGACTAGCATGCAATGCTCCCCCTAAGCTATGGAGTCTTGTGAGCAAAAATTCTACTTTGTGAGCTACTGGCATTAAAGTTGTGAGTGAATGATTTGGTTGCTGCATAAATTAGTTTGCTCTGGAGCCATCCTTCCTGAGCTAAGACAAAAATGTGTGTGCTGGAGGCTAAAAAACTATGAGCTAGCTCACACTAACTCAGCTAAGAGGATACACTGCTAGCATGGAAAGAATGCTTTTTAGGACGTTCTTCTTGGGGGGGGGGGGCGTGCCATTCAATGAGCATCATGGCTGTGTGATTATTTATTTGTTTCATTGGTACCCTACCTTTCTCCTCAATGGGGACCCAAAGCAGCTTTCATTGTTCTCCTTACCTCCATTTTATCCTCAAAACAACTCTGTGAGGCAGGTTAGGCTGAGAAAATGTGACTGGCCCAAGATCACCCAGCAAGCTGGTGGAAATGGGGATTCAAATCTAGGGCCGAGGACAGACTGGCAATCTAAAGCGGAGGCAAAGCGGAGGGAACTGGTGCGGGGGAAAAACACCACGGAGCTGGCCATTCATACTGGCCAGAGCAATGTGCAGTGGTGCCGATACCGAGCGTTCAGATTGCTGAGGAGCCAGCGCGCGCGGTGCGCGCGTGCCGTTGCACTTTTTTTGTTTTCCTTTGATGTGTTGCGCACATGCGCATAACTTTGTGCGGCGCGTTCACACTGCCGCCTCCGGATGCCTCCCGCTTCTTCCGGTTCACACTGTTTGGAAGCGGGAGGCATGCGGAGGACGGCCCCTGAACACCGGTTTTACCCGGTGTCCTGGTAAAGCAGATGGAAAGCAACTGGGAGACGGGTAAGTACAAAACGGAGCCGACGGACAGATGCGCATGTCTGAACGTGCTCCTTTCTTCCATTTCCGAAGCGTGCCTGCCCCGCTTTACATTGCCAGTCTGTCCTCAGCCTAGGTATCCCCTGATACTAATCTGACACTCTTACCCAATACACCACACTCTGGTTTACCCTCCCCAGACCTAGCAGAATCAATACAGCACCACTGGCTTGATATTGCACAAGAAGATTAATCTCAGCAGTCTTAATTAGGATTACCTGTCCAACATATAACTCCCATAGGCTATTCAGACTAAGGTTTCCTCTTTGACAGGCAAGCTCCCAAGGCCTGTACCTTCTGTTTCCACAGGTGATGCTTCTTCCAGTGCAAATCTTGTGTCCTGAGAGTTCCTGCCTCCAGCAGCACACAGATAAACAGAGCTCCTCTTCAATCTGAAATCTGCCCGCATATGAAGAATGCTATAATTCTGTTGCTGTGACTGATCAAATCATCCAGTTTCTTCCATAGTGAGAAAATGTCCAAAGGGATCATTTTTTTGTACCAGCATCCCACCCCCACTCCCCACCTCTGAAGACACAAAATAACAATCAAGATGGGTTAAATTAAGTTTATGGATGACTTGCCTCTTAATAGTACACACTCAGTCTTTTAAGAATGGCTTGCAAATAGATAAATAACAAGCTACCCTCATTTGGGGATTGCCACTCTGGCTCCAAACTTGGCCAGTGCTAATGTCAGCTTTATTGTAGCCTGTACATTAATGGTGATCCAAGATGACCCTTGTTTCGGCCCTCTCCCACAACATAATGCTCAAGTAACTAAGGATATAGCTCAGCTCAAAGGCTGTCCCCTCATCAACCCACTTTGTTACTCCAGCACATGATGGGTTATTTTAGGAGTCCAATGTACCTTGAGGACTAAAAATAGTTAGGGCTGACTATTCTTCCTTAGATACCTCAAAGTGCCTGCCAAATTTCCCTAGTGACCCAGTCAAAAGATTGGGCCTTTTTATAATGCTACATCCTGGAGACAGAGCAGGCAAAAAAGATCACTCCTGACACCAATTTGTGAGTATCCAAAAAAAAATCCTGCTAGGCCATCAGATGATTAGTTAGTGTCATGTTTATTCTAAAGGGCATGTAATTCATCAGTCTATTACAATACTTGTGCGCAAAAGGTGCAACCTGCTTTTAAACAGTTCAGTTCAAGTTTCCCCATTGGCTGGGTGCTAGCCCTGTCAGCCAGTAACATATCATGCCTGATTTAAAAGCATAGGGCACAGTGTTATGGCATCTAAGGCTTAATTAGAGCATTGAAATGAATGTCTAAGTAATGTTGTTATCTTGGTCAAAGAAATTGCTTTTATTTTATTTTGTTAATTTGATGTCCTTTAGCCATGTTGCTTTCCAATACATATATTGATTTTGCCAGTGACTCAGGCTTTTGTTGCTATGCAAAAAGTTAAGTGTTAACCTTTAAAATTATTGATTCTTTGAGTGGAAAACTGCAGATAAGTTTTACTTTCAAGATTAAAGTTGTTCATAATATTAGACATAACATCACTCATAATTGTTTAATAAGACTTTTAAATTACTTCCTTCAAAAAAATTATTATAAATTATACATTGCCCTGTCTTTTTCTGTTTATACTGGTTCAAGGAATTGTTGGACAGTATAAGGAACAAGCAAATAGTCCTATAGTTTCTGCTATGTGAACTGTAGTGTCCAGGTTTGCAGAGGACACCCAGTTATTCAGGATGGCAAAAACCAAATTGCATTGTGAAGACCTACAGGAGGAGCTATCAAAATTGGGTGAGTGGCCAAGAACATGACAAATGAAGTTGTAAAGTGATGCACATTGGAACAACAAAAAAGTGAGTTTAAATATATGCTTATGGGTTCTGTACTGGCTGAGACCAAGAATGAAAGAGATTGTGGGGTTAGGGTGGATAGCTCAATGAAAATGTCAACTCAGTGTTTAGCAGCAGTAAAAACCACAAACTCCATGCTAAGGATTATTAGAAAGAGACAGTGAATAAAACTGACAGCGTTCTAATGCCTTTGCATAGATCATTTTGAATACTGTGTGGAATACATTTAGAATACTGTGTACTGCTCTGGTCACTGTGTCTCAAAAAGGATACTGAATTACAGAAAAGGGCAACGAAGATGATCGAGGCGTTGGGGCACCTTTCCCATAAGAAAAGGCTGAAGAGACGGGTACATTTTAGTTTAGAAAACAGATGGCTAAGGCGATATGATAGAGGTTTATAAAATTCTGCATGGGGTGGAGAAAGTGGATCTTTTTTTCCCTCTTCCATAAAACTATCACTCAGTGACACCTAATTAATTTGTTGGGCAATAGGTACAGGGCAGACAAAAGGAGATACTTCTTTACTCAACAAGTAATCAAACTGTGGAATTCACTGCCAGTAGTGGTCATGATGGCCACAAGCATAGATGGTTTTAAAATGGAGCTAGAAAGATTCATGAAGGATAGGCCTATCAATGGCTACTAGCCACACTGAATAAAAGGAACTTCCATATTCAGTGACAGTAAAACTCTGAAGCCCTGTGCTAGGAGGCAACATCAATGGAGGGCCTTGGCCTCCATTTCCAGTTTGTTTGCCCTCCAGCACAACTTGTCGCTGTGTGAAACAGGATGCTAAACTAAATTATCTGATCCAGCAGGGGTCTTTTTATGTTCTAAATTGTTATGTACAGTTACTTTTTTTTGTAGTGGAGCAAACAACTAACACCCAGTTCCATTTGGCCGAAGGCCTCTTTATTAACAGTAACTAAGGGCAGGTAACTTGGCTATTGGAATAAAGAATAAAAATAGTTAATTTAAGCTGTTTCTAGAGCTCTAGGCCAGGGTTTCTAGAGCTTTAGGCCAGGGTTTGAATGCTGTTTGCAAGAGGGGGGTGGGCTCCACATGCCTAGACTTCAGCAGCAAATTTGTTACTTGGAGTTCAGGCATGTGGCCGGCATCCACCCCTCTCCATCCCTTCTTCAAGATTTAAAGGACTCTCCAGCTGATCAGTGGGCCAGGTGCTCCTGCCAATCATCTGGAGGGCCCTCTAAATCTCACAGGAGGGGAGGGAGAGGGGTGGCCGCTGGTGGCTGCTCTTGGGGGTAGGGCTTGGGGGCAGGGGTTCCCCTGCTGGCCAGTTGGCTGGTGGTGGGCAGGAGCCCATGAAATCAGGGGACCCCCTGCCCCCACCTGGGGACTGGCATCCCTACCCCCCCTCCCCTGCCACTGGCCAAAGGGGACCTGGCAATGCTAGGCACTTCACTAACCAAGTTATGGTTGATCAAACCAAAGTTTGAAACTATGATTTGAAGTTAGATTATTAACCGAAGTTAATCTTAAACATGGTTTCATGTGATGTATGAACACAGACGTCCTTGGCAAACCAGAATCCAGCCAATTGCCAGCATGCTAAATCCCAGTCTCACAAACTGACCATAGCTGAATAGCCACAGGTTTTTATTATGTCTGAAATGAGCCAAACATATGAATATAGAACTTTGAATTAGGTTACTAATGGTGCAGTCCTTCTAAGCCCTTTGGCTTCAATGGACTTAGAAGGGTGTAACTCTGCTAAGGATTGCTGCAAGTGTGCATGAAAGTGTACACAATTAGGGAGTTGATTAAGTTCATTTTCAACCAAACTAGCTGTTGCTGCTTATTTGAGGCTTCATCTAATTCTCAGGTAAGATACTCATTTATCACACTCTAGCTTTCAGGATTTGTGATCTTAATACACCCATTAGTTTAAGATTTGGCCTTGTTAAACTGGGTTATCCTCCAGAAGAAGCTAAGTGGTTCTGTATCCCCCTCCCCCCAACTTCTCAGTTCACTTCATGTATCTGATGGAGTAACTTGTCACGTACAACAGTCAAAGCTGCAGTCAATCAGCTTGTCTTCAAGGTGTCAGAGCACTCTTTCACTTATTGCTGAATTATTCTGTAAGTGGCATTGCTTTTGGAAACGTAATGCACTTAAACCTGTGTGGAAATAATGAAAAATAGCATTGCCCTTGCTCAAAGTATTTTACAAGTGAAAAGGAAGACATAACTTACTTCTGGCGGTTTCAATGAGTGTTGTTTGGAATACATTACCAAAGATGCTTTGCATATAGTGTACATGCCTTTGCATTACTGCCAGAAGCATAGGATTTCTGTACCTGCAACCATTTTGTAAATAACATCCATAGAAACAAGCTGAGAGCTGAATGTCCCTGACAAAATGTTCCTTTCCTTGAAATTATTACTACAATAAAAGCCCAGCTTCCTATATAAATGACTAAAAGACTTTTTCTTGCTGGGGGAAAGGGAGAGATGCATTCTTCAGCAAATTCTCTTATTTTCAATTTGTTTGTAAAATGTGAAAAATATATTATCCTAATTAGATTTTTCTTGTGATGTTTAATTTTGAATATTGTGGCACTTAATATTACTAGGGATGAAAACCCACCAGTTTGTAGTACAACTGAATTTATTAACTTGATTTAACACCACAATTTGTGAAACAAGGCACAACTTGTTCCCTCATGACTTGATATAATGCGATAACTAATGCACCAAGAGCAAGAGAGTCCCTCTTGGGCTGCTACAGTTGGTGGGCCCTGAACAGCTTTCCCAGTCAGACATCAGCCACAGACCCAGATGACGTTAATGGTTTTAAATTCTCAACAAGAATGAAAATTTCATGGTTTCTAATATGTCCTTAAATGCTGAATTTCCAAAGTGGGATCTATAAATTCAGAAAGTCAAATTCACATACTGAAATGTTCCTGAATTTCCCCTCAAAATCCCATCTAGCCCTTAAAATGGCAATCTAACTCACAGGATGGTTCTCTTCAGTAGGCTGACTAAACAAGTTAAAATCACAATGGTTGCTATGCGAGAGCATTACAGTGAGGCAGGGAAGGAGCCACTGTGGCAGACTGTAAAGCAATATTTTGTTTTAAGAGGCAATGCAATTTGCCCTGATAGCATGTGATTATTTTCACATTAGAACATAATCTCCAAAACCTCCCAATGAAGACAATCTCGTTGGCACTGTTATCAGATTTTCACAGACTTTCACTGACATCTCTTCACCATTACCTTGACATAGTAATGTCTTTGAGCAGGCTTGAAATAATTTCTCCATCAGTTTGACATACAGCATTGCCTCTGTGGCTATGCAGTGACATTGAGTGAAGGAAGCCTTAAGTAATATTACTTAGGTTACTTACTTCTTCCTCAAGTAATATTACTGGGGCTACACAACAATTTTGTTTTCAAAACACTTCAGCCACTTTAATGGCCATATATATATATGGATTTTGATGGCCATTTCTGGTCTACTGTATATGCACCTTGACTTTGGCCTTTATGAATATTTTATATATTGAAAATGTCAACAAGTAACACTTGAGATTGGTAGACAGGGTCACAGGGCTGGATTAAGACATACTGAGGCCCTAAGGAATGTCAAATGTAAATAGTTTAATAATTTGAAGGTTGTGTGAAATGTTGAGGTGCCATCATAATTTGGAGTTCCAACATCTAGCTTACTTAGCTGTACATAGATCTCTGTGCACTCCCGTACCCTCTATCCAAAGGGTCATAGACTTGATGACACTATAAAAATACTTTCACTTTCTAAGCAACTATGCAGGGCAATCAATATAAAGAAATAGGGCACAGCACTACAGGGAGCTGAGAGGGAGAGCAGCCCTCTTCATTCTGCATTATGCCCCACATATGTCAGGAATGAAGACTGAAGGTGAAAGTTGTGAGCCGTCATATGCTGATAGAGATTTATTGTAGAAAAAGTGAATATTTGGATGAAATACTGTTACAAAGAGTGCCAAAAGGCAGGCATATCCTCACAAATGACTTTAGGGAACAATCCTAAGCAGGTCTATGTGGAAGTAAATCCTGTGTTATTCAATGGTGCTTACTTCTAGAAAAGAGCCCTTAGGATTGCAGCCACAGGCAGCATCCGTTCCCTTTTGAAATTCAATGTCTCTCTCATCAGGAAAATTATGCAGTCCTCATAGCTGACATTGATATAATAAAGGCAAGTTTGTCAAGAAACCTGGTAAGATGGTTGCCAGCATGTTGCAGAACGTTCAGAAAAACCAGAGGCTTTGGAGAGAAGCAAGCTGAGATGCCTTCTACACATGTGACTCAGATCACATTCAGAATGCTGGCTTTTAATGACTGACTTGCCTCTGCTGTTTCACTGCACCACAGGTGAAGAACCTGCCTCCTGGGATAACTTTTGTTCTAGGCAGGAATTGCTAGCACAACTAAATTCTGATTCCAAATGAAGCTGTTGCCAAGAAAGCACTCAAAGGCCACACACTGTTCCCGTTAGTAGTTTATTTGTGGGCTGGGAATATATACTTGGGGGAAATGGTTAAAACCTTCTTTGAGTTTAGCCTCTTGTGTACAGACTATAGTGACCACTTTTGTCACTTTTACTCCTAAGGAAATGGAAGGGAAGGTTCAGAATTCCCAAAAAGCTTGACTTCACAACAGGGGGATTCAGACGTAGGGAAATGTGGGGTGGAAGCACTGGCATACATAAACACTGGATTGTCATAAGCCAGTGAGTGAGTACTCAGTCTTTTCAGATGAAGAGCTACCTGCTGGCCCTCAGCCAGTAACTGAACAGCCAGCTGCAGCTGGCTCTGAGCCTGAAGGAGAACAACAGAAGGTCAGGTTACTCGCTGATCAGGAGTCACAGCCTACAGCTGAAACCAAGCCAACCTCTTGTAGCTCTGAAGCAGTAAACAAGTCTTCAGCAGCCACTCCCAGCTAGCTCACGCACACCATTGCAGCGCTGACACGGTCAGAGGTACTTAGAACTGCAAGAAAGGAGAAGCACGAGACTCATGACCAATGCTCCCTCTAAGCTGTGGAGTCTTGTGAGCAAAAATTCTACTTTGTGGGCTACTGAGAGAGCCAGTTTGGTGTAGTCGTTAAGTGCGCGGACTCTAATCTGGGAGAACCGGGTTTGATTCCCCACTCCTCCACTTGCACCTGGCTCGATGACCTTGGGCAAGCCATAGCTCTGTACCAGCTGTTCCCTCAAGGACAGCATGGGAAAGAGCTCTCTTAGCCCCACCTACCTCACAGGGTGTCTGTTGTGGGGAGGGGAAGGGAAAAGGAGTTTGTAAGCCGCTCTGAGACTCCCTTGGGGAGTGGAGGGCGGGGTATAAATCCAATCTCCTCTTCTTCTTCTACTGGCATTAAAGTTGTGAGCAAGCGATTTCACTACTGCATAAATTAGTCTGCTCTGGAGCCATCCTTCCCAAGCTAAGACAATAAAGTGTGAGCTGGAGGCTAAAAAACTGTGAGCTGGCTCACACTAACTCATCTTAGAGGGAACACTGTTCATGACCTGCCATCTGCTGTCAATTTAAGAGACAAATGAGTAGTTTCAGGATGACTGCCAAAGAATTGGCTGGGAACGTAGCTTGTTAAGACTTGTTTATAAATTCATTCAGGAGAAGCAGCAGTTTGTGGATGCAATGATTACACTTTGTTACTGGGCCAACAGCTTTGCAGCTACTGGACTGCTACAGCCTTGAACTGGACCTGACAACTGGCTTTTCTGGAACTCCTGACCTTGGACTGGCTGCCTGGAACTCCTTGACCCTAGGCTGGACTTCAGTAATCTTGCTCTCTGGAACCCCTGACTTTTTGATTGGACTTTCTATAGTCTCTGCAACCTCACATGTAACCTACCCCGCTGGACCCCTGCTTGTGCCTTCTGGGGGAGCTATACCAGTACATGGACTTTCCCCAGTGTTGGTGAACTCTGCTTCCAGGACATGCCGGACCTGAGTGCTGATGACTGGTGCATGGAAGGCAGGTGTCATTGTCTGATCATGCTCTTTACATCTGCAAAGGTATTGTGATGATATCGGCATGAACTGCTCATGTGACCACAGCCTTAGTTAGATACTAAGGCGCTCTCTGTCTGTTCTGTCAAAGTTTGTCCTTCTTTAATGAACCAGTTCATCTTTCTTTAAACAGTTGGTGCTCCACTTTCTTGCATACTTAAACTCTTCCAAAAGGGTTCAACACACAGCCAACTTTATTTAAGACACCTTGTGACCATGCTACTGAGGCAAGGAAGGCAACCTAGGTGTCCTCCACACAGGAAGGGGATTGTGTGGCTTCCCCATTGCTGGTGAAGCTGCAGATAAAGCATAGCAGCAATGGGGCCTGTTCATTGCAGGTTTTCCTGCAGTTTCCCTTCCCCAGTTCTCCAGCCGTGGCCACTCCCCACAGTCCACCAGGGCTTTTGCAATTTAAAAAAAATCAGCAAAAATCTTGTTCTATTGATCTATTGTTGTAATGATGGGTATAACAGATTCTCTGAGTTCTCAGCTTTTGTTTTAAATAAATTCTGTCTCTAGACTCTTCCCTTGCCTTTTCCTATACATCAGGGGTGGCCAACCTTGCTTAACGTAAGAGCCACATAGAATAAACGTAAGAGCCACATAGAGATGTCTGAGAGCCGCAAGACAGGAACAAATATCACACACACGTTTTTATTTTTAAAAATATGCAAATTTGCTTTTTATTAACGTTAAATGGGACTGCCAAAAATAAAAACAAATGAGGAAAACCAGTTATAAGAAAGAGAGAGAGAGAAACTAGGAAAGCAAATAGATGGGAGGGAGGAGGGAAGGAAGGAAGGGAGAAAGAGAGAAAAAGCATGCCTCCCCTTTGCTTCCCCAGCCGCCCTGCCAGGAGCCGCACAATATGTGTGAAAGAGCCGCATGTGGCTCCCGAGCCACAGGTTGGCCACCCCTGCTATACATCTTCACAAGGGCAGGGGGCTAGATACTTACTTAAAAAAAATGAAAGCAAGGAATTCTGAGAACTACTACTCCCTGTTGTCACAATAGTATATCTATACACTATACTGTGATATTCTTGTGCTGATTTTTTTAAAAAATAAAAAGCCCTCCAATGGTGGAGGGAAGAAATGGCTGCTTTGGGGACACTGTCAGCGAAAATGGCTGTCATGTGTGCTAGAAAAGTTTGATCTCCCCCCCCCCCCCAGAGCAGCAGCCATCCAGGCTTTACTATGATCTCCCAAAACTTTGAAGCAAAACAGGTTTGAGAAATATCAGAGAAAAGCCGAGGAACTGCCCAGAGATTCACCAATGCACCATGATGCTGTGGAGGAAGTTGAGGAAAAACACTTCTCAAAAGCACCAAGGTAGAAAACCCCTGTGGAAGACTTCATCAGCTTTAAATAAACAACTAAATTGTAATTGATTGCTCCTAAAAAGGCCCTTAGATAGAAATCGTGCTCTTCAAAGATGAAAAACATTTCCTTGCTGGTTGCTATCTTTGCATGGGCATACTTTGATTTCTAAGAACTATAGCCTCTTTTCCCAGGAAGTTAGCAGAAAAGAGAACTCACAGAATGTTATACCTACCTTGCTGGTGTGGAGGGGAGGGACCTGAAAGGGATACCTGTGTCATTTGGCCACAGAAAGAGAACAAAGTTAGGAATCTTTGAGTCTGTGGCTGCTGGGTATAGCTGTGGCTCCTGTAGACTATATTGCTTTAGGTTAGTACTGTGCTGTGCCCTGCTTTTTGGCTGATTGCTTAACCTGTATATTAGTGAATAAACAGCTGCTACAAACAAAAATTGCCAGTATTTCAAAGGATCCTCCCCTGTAAATCTGCCCTGCAACTTCCTATATTTCAGCAAAATGAGAAGATAAAAATGATGTTTGCATAACCTGTGTGCCCTTAGAATTTTTGCCAACATTCATTACACGTGGGGGGAAAACCCTTAGGTCTGCTTCTTACAAACAGCAGATGAGGTGATGGTAAAGCTGTTTTTGAGGATTAACAGCTTCTTAGTACCGGCAGCAGTCAAATTTTGGAATGTTCTTTCATTACACACTGAAAAGTGGAATGGCTGGCAGAAATCTAAACTAGAATATTCCCAAAGTGTCTCATTTTTCTATTTGTGAAGATGTAAAAAAGCAGGGGTCATTTCAAGCAGGAGCTCAGGGGAGCTCAGCTCCGGGAATTGGTGCCACCCCCACCCCCCTGTGGGGGGAATGCCTGCTTGTGTCATGGCTGCAGCAAAATGACCCCGTCCCCTGGAAAGGTTCCTCTGACCAGCCTTCTGAAGGCTTCAGCCACCACTGAAGCTGTCCTCCCAGAATAGTGGTATTTCTGAAGCTTGGATTAGTAGCTGTCCCCTCTCTGCCAGCACACTCTTTCTCTCTCTCTCTCTCTCTCTCTTTCTTGCCTTCTGACATACTTCCGGTGATGTCAGGTGGTGTAGCATATGCAAATAAGTTATGCTAATGTTATACTAATGAGCTCCTGCATCTCTTTTTCTATGAAATGACCCGTGTAAAAAAGTAGCATAATTCCATTCTATGAATCTCTGCTAGTAATCTGGGGGTATTGTCCATTCAACTCATCTGCAGTTTATGAGAAATGGGCCTTAATCTAAGGTAGAAATATAGAGGTACAGTGAGCAAAAGCTTGCAGAGATCCTAACTGTGCAACTGTTCAAAAGTGATAACCACATGCAAATAATTTGTGACTGCAATTGTATTTGAAGATACACTAAATAGCAGTTTCAAGGTGAGACATAATACTGTTGATTTATCAAGTTGTGTTACTTTATTCTTAGGCTGCGGTCCCACACACTAGATAATCCACTTTCAATCCATTTTCAGTGCACTTTCCAACTGGCAAAATCCAGTTGGAAAGTGCATCGAAAGTGGATTATTTAGTGTGTGTGTGTGTGTGTGAGAGAGAGAGAGAGAGAGAGAGACCACAGCCTTAGTATCAAAGTAAGTCAGTGAAGAAGCTCTAACCAGAGGTATCTGGAGGAGTGTAATAAAAAGGGAGACTGGAAGTGGCTTACCTTTGGCATCAGGAGACCAGGAAAGATGAATTGATTAATGAAGGCTGCACATGACAGCAAGAATGCAGTGTTAGAGGGTTATAAAGGAAACAGAAGTAGACAGTGCTGGTCCTGTCTCAGCTGGTCAATAGCAATAGATTTAAAATGCAAAAATATTTCTAGAATCTTTGAATGCACCAGGATAAATGTTTTCTTGTTTTTTAGCTCTGTTCATACGTTACATTGAATACACATGCATCATTCATGTATGTGCATACATCTGTTTGTAAGAAAGAACCAAACATGTAAACACTTTACCAGTGAAACCTAGGATTAGTACCTGGATAAATGTGTGGTTTCAGTCAGATGTACATGTGTTGAATGTAACATGAGAATGATTCAATGCACATCTAAAGAAAAATCAAGTGTACACTACACAGATTATATGTGTATATACTGTAATGTGACCAAGGCTTGTGAACTTGTGAACAGAGTTTTCCAGGCTGCCAGAGGGAGGGAAAGAAGGAGAGCTGAAAATGGGGGGCACAATAGTGCACGGTCACATAGAAGGAGCAATCAGACTTGGAAAGCTGAGGCTTTAAACCGGACAACTAGGAAACCACCAGAGGGGACCCGGTAACAAAATAATCCGGCTTCAGGTGGGATTAGAGCTGGAAACCAATGACTGGGGAACGGGAGGCAGATGTTGCTGTGTGATTTTAATGCTGTGTGCATTTAAAATCAGTTATTGAACGATGATGACGACTGATTAAACAGCACATCTGAATGCACCCAGAGACTCCCACAGCCCCCATGACAATTATTTCCTGACCTCAAACTAAGTAGTCACCAAGCATCATATGCAAATAAATTGCCTGGATCTCTCTCTCTCTCTGTGTGTGTGTGTGTGTGTGTGAAAACTATAAACAGTCTTATTGGATCACACAAAATCCAGAAGAACAGGAATGAATATCCATGTGATAGCTTTTTATTACGAACAATCCAAATGACACAAAATATTGTGTTGAAATCACTCCTCTGGCAATTAAAGACGTTTGTGTGCTGGTTAGCATCCAACACCACTGGAGCTGGCATGAGAGTCTGCCTTTTTCCTCCTTAAGTTTTTGTAAAGATTTTGCAACAACTGCCTGATTAAGTGTTCATATGAACCTGAACACTTGCACAATATTTTGTGTCGTTTTGATTGGCCCTAATAAAAAGTTATTACATGGATTTTCTTTCTTGTCCTGGATTCATGGGTCCTGAGATGAAGAGGGATTCTTAAATTTTATCTTTAGCTGTCCTGCTAGAATATTATTTCAGAATTTATGGATGCGAGAAACCTTTCTCATAATAAATTGGTATGCCTGCACATGGGCTGTGTGGACCATTGCTAGCAAAAGGCTTTATTCAAAATGCTCCTAACTGAATTAAAATGTGTACTTGTGAGACAACTTACATGTTTCCATTCTTATGTTTACAACCTGTTGCATTTTGCTTTTAAGAAATTCCCTTCAGATTTAAAGAGAGTAGATATTTTCTTCTCTGTGCATAGGTTATACCTAAGTTTATAAGTTCATAAGAAGTCTGTCATTTTATAAACCCAGGTGACTATCATTCCATTTATCCAGGCTTCTTATTACTAAATCAATATGGACATCTGAGCGCCCTCAAAGTTTTGAATCAGAATAAATGGACTGTTGGGAATAGCATTTCTGCTGCATGAAGTACATGTCAATGAAATAATGTGACGGATCACTTTGTTAGAAAATGTACCAAATATTCTGTCACTTTTGTTTTCTAATCATCCCTTTCTGTTCCTCAGTCACTTAGAAGACCCCTGAAATAAGCTAGTGGTCCAACAGATGTGCTTTAGGTGGATAGTTTAGCAACAATACCAAGATGAAGAACGCCCCCATTTTCCCCTGTGGTGAATGTTCCACTTGGCTTTGTGCCTTTTGAGGTCTTTAGTCCTTGGTCATGAACAAAATAAAGTTTTGTTTCTTAAGGTATGCTCTTGGCAGAGGTATTGCTTGTAACAAACTTAGCTGTCTCCACCTCTAATTACTTTAGGGCTAAAGTAAATGTCACAATTTTTCATGCTTTATAGTAGCTATGGGTATATAGGTTCAATGTAGCTGTTTGAAGAGTTTACCCTTGGTCCCATTTTGTAGCCAAATCACAAGCACTAAAGCAACATTGTTTAGTCCCATGAAGAAAACAATGAAGTCATCGTATTTGTATCCCTTCCCACAAATAGCAATCCAGAACAATGAGTTCCCCACTCAGCTGCTTTCAAAGCTGAAAAAATAGGTACTTAATGTACTAAAACCCACTATATTAACAGGATGGCAGGCTTTAATCAGTAGGTTAAGGTCAGGTAGTTAATTGGCAAGGTGAATTTTAAATGATGGTACTGTGATTTAAGCATACAATTGTTTGTTTCAGGCTAGTTTTAATTCTGTTGTCTTGGGTGTGAAAAAACTATTCAACTATTGGGTGTGAAAAAACAATTCAAGATGGCCTCTTCTGAAAATGGATGGTAGATATTAGTTATACCATGTGTGTTTCTTTTAATATCTTAAAGACGGATATATATTAAGGTAAGCTGCCCTTTGATCAAACTAATGAACTGATAAATCTGTAAAAACTGTTCAGTTGACTGGAAGTCATTTAATCAGCTGACAGTTATTCAGGATAGTACACAGGAGTTCTGCTTATTACACACTACCCACTGTGTCTTAAGTCTTTACTTCACTCTCTGACAGAAAGGTAATGTTAATAGATTTTGTTTGTAAATTAATGAATGAATTGATGGACAAGCTTGCAGACTCTGAGAAAGCCAACCTGCCTGGTGTTAATGAGTCAACCAGTGAGAAGCTGAATGTGAAAGCTATGCAGAATTAATTGATTACAATGTCACAGAATGTAAGTTAACTTTTGCACTGCAGTAGATTTAGTCCGACACCACAAATGAGAAAGTTGAGAGAACCAAAGAAGGCAACATCAAAGCCATCAGTTTGTGGCAGAAAGTTATTGAGAACAAGCCTTGCTATTAAAGGTGTAAAGAGAAGCTTCTTGAATTGGTTACTAGTTTGCACAGTATGAGAGAATGGACTTTTTTCTAATTGTCCTTAAGGTTTTGTGGTGAAAGTAGCTATGAAAAATACCAGGGGACTGTTGGAGGCAGCACAGTGAAAATGAAAGCAGGATGAGTAATCTAATCCCTAGGAGATGGGAAAGCCTCTGGCATCCATGTCCATAGATGCAGATACAAGAAAACAGACGTTCCTGTTTTAAAGGGCTTAGATGTTTTTGGCTTGATCTACAGAAAAGATCAGAAGAAGAAGAAAAATGAACAGGGAAAGAAGCTGATGAACTTCAGTGATGTTGGAAGTTCAGCTAAATCACCGTGTAAGTTATTTTTGTTGTTATTGTTAATGTGGATAGCTCCCAATTTGGAGTACAATAATAATAAAAACAACACAATTAAATTATTTCTTTGTTGTAGGCTTTGCACTCATGCATCAAATTATTTCAAGGCTATCACCATCGAACTCAGTGAGAGCTTTGCAGGTGAATTCCATAGTTCAAATTATTTGAATCCAGACTCAAGTTAGGTTATAAACAGAGTAACCATATCTAGTCTAAATATACATAAAAGGCTAGCCATTTTCCCAACGACTCACCTTCTGCCTGATTGAGTCAGCCTTTCAAGGTCATTTGCATATGTGGGCTGACTGGGCCTCACTCCATTCCACACATCATCTGCTCCCCCCCAGAGCCAGTCAGAACACAGAGGTCATTTGCATATTTGGCCTGATTGGCTAAACATTCTAAACAGTTTGCGGTTGCTGTTGGGAGTCATTGACTGGGTCCTGAGGTAAAATACATCTCCCACACTGTGATCACACACACTAAATAATCCACTTTCAATCCACTTTCAATGCACTTTCCAACTGGATTTTACTAGGTGAACTGGCAAAATCCAGTTGGAAAGTGTACTGAAAGTGGATTGAAAGCGGATTACCAAGCGTGTGTGATTGCAGCCCCAGTCTTCCCTTAAATGTTCACTGGAGTTGCCAATCTCCCTGTGGGGCCTGGAGATCTCCCAGAAATCACTTGTGTTCCGCAGCCACAGCACATTATTTTCCATTCAGAAAATTTCCCAGCTATTGCAACTGATCTCCAGATGACAAAGATCAGTTCTCCTGGAGACAATGGCTGCTTTGGGCAGTGGACTCTATGGCATTATACCCTGCTGAGATCTCTCCCCTCCCCAAACCCTGCCCTCCACAGGCTCTACCCCTCAAATCTACAGGTTGGCAACCCTGTAACTGGCTATAGAACCACTTTCCAGACTTGTGGAACCCAGATAGCCTGGCATAGGAGGAGGTGCTTTTCTACTTTAGCTGCCACTGCATAGCCAAAAATCAACATAAGTCAGGGGTGGAGGGAACCATACCTGTTACCATGCAGCTCTCCTCCCATACTACCTACTTGGACCAGCAAAATGACTTTATACAGCCCTGCCTTACAGCTAAGCAGAAGGAAATAAACATGGCTTGCTTCCCTCTATTTCTCCCTTCTCTCTGCCGCCTAGGGCTGCCAAGTCCAACTTGGGAAATATCTGGGGACTTTGGGGGTGGAGCCAGGAGACTTTGGGGGTGGAGCCAGGAGAAAGGAAGTGACATCATTTTGTGATGTCACATCCTGTGATGTTGCTTCCACATGCTGACACATGAACTCATGAAGTTTCCTAATACTGAATCAGGCCATTGGTCCATCAAGGTCAGTATTGACTACTCAGACTGGTAGTGGCTCTCCAGGGTCTCAGGCTGAGATCTTTAATGTCACCTATTACCTGATCCTTTTTTAGCTGAAGAGGCTGATACCTCCTGCATGTCAAGCAGATGCTCTATCACTGAGCAACGGCCCTACTGAATCCTTCCTCATCTCGGCAGAATATGATTTTCATATCATAAGAACAGGAGAGAAGCCACAGTGGATCGGCCCATCCAGTACAGCCCATCCAGTACAACACTCTGTGTCACAACAGTGGCCAAAAATACCAGGTGCCCTCAGGAGGTCCAGCAGCGGGGCCAGAACTCCAGAAGCCCTCCCACTGTTGCCCCCCAAGCACCAAGAATTCAGAGCCTCACTGCCCCAGACAAAGGGTTCCATTTAGACCTTGTGGCTATAATAGCCACTGATAGACCTCTGTTGGATGGGGACAGAGAGACAGACAGACAGACAGACAGACAGACAGACAGCTTTTTCACTTACTCTTGCCCAATTCCCAGGCTTTATTTCTGGCCCTTGTTTCACCCAGCTGTTGTCCATGTAAGTCCCATAACTTCTCCCCCCCCCCCCCAGCATAGGCTTTTTGGTGGCTAAAGAGGACCTTTGTTCTCCCCTTTTCGCCAGCAGAAAAGCTAGTTGGATCCATCCCTAACTTAAAATACCGGTTACTTAATGTACAAATGCTTTTAAAAATGCAGATTTTTACTGCCGGGGGGTGGGGGGACATGGTTGAAAGAAACAGAAAATTGGCATAAAAATGAGGAATCCCAACTTTTATTTGCAGAAGGGAAATGAGGATTGGGGGGACCCAAACAGCCACGACAAGACATTTTAAACAATCCCACTCCCAGACCTTCTACAGGCAACCTCTCCTTGTGATGTTTACCTCTTTGGAAGTGACAGTTTATTCCTTTGACAAAACCACAGTGGACAGACAGACAGCAAAAAGAAAGAGGGGGAGGGGGAGAGACAGAGAAGGAAAAGAGCTCGCAGACCCCAGCACCTTACGCAGCTTACTCCAGCAGCAACCTTGCACGGAAGCCCTTCAGTAGAAAGAGCTTAGTCCCTCCTTAATCTCTGGGCGGGGCTGTCTTGCTCGATCAGCTCTTAAATTTCCCTTTTAAGAAGTTCAAGAGGCCAGCAGGGCAGGCTCCGAGGTTCCCCTGCTGGCAGCCATTTTGTCCCCCCGGTGGCCAATTTTGGAAAAGCGGGGGAAAGCTTTAAAAATCAGTGTTTCCCCCGCTCTACCGCGGGACTTGGCAGCCCTACTGCCGCCCCACCAGCCACAGCCAGTACACTCACTTGGAGCATCTTTCTAGAGCCCATTGTATTTCTTCCCACAACGGGCCTTACTCCTAGTAGTAATAGAAGATATATAGTGATAGGCAAGGAATTAAATCAGTCTTGAACCCCAGGCCAAAAATTATTTAAAGAGGGTTTCCCCTCTCTCTCTGTGCCATAACAATCCCATGCACCCTGGGTTTGTATTTTCCAGGACACACAGGATATGGCACACTTTGGATGAATTAGTAAGAGTATGTAAGGAACTAACAGTGCCATCCTCAGCAAAGTTACACAAAGTCTTAGAAGGGTGTCATTCTGCATATGATAGCACTACAAAGCAGGCCTACAGAATATCTCTGTTTGCTGGTCCATTATCCCCTGCTTAGCAGAGGATTGGTCAGCAGCAGAAGCCCCAGCACTAACCCCAACATGGAGCACCGTAAGCAGGTGGGAGGAGCTCAGAAATAGAGTGTAACATAAAACTAACAATGAATACAATTAGGCTTAATTAAAAATGAAAACCAAACCCAGAAATGAATGCAGGGTGGAGGGTTGGGGGGTTTTTGCCTACCCTTAGGAGTTTTCTGTATTATACTTGCCCTTTTGGAAAAGTGGTATAATTTTTAAATAAATAATAGGAAATACATCTAATTATCAAAATTTATGTAACTTGGTATTTTGAGGAAGGCAGTTACAAAGCATGGCAGCACCACTAAATATATGTATTGAAATCTTTAACATTTTGTGCTCCATGTGTACCAAAATGAAGAATATATTGCTGGAATGCTTGGTATTAGCTTTTTAAAGGCTACCTTGCTTGTGCCACATTTCTCATTCTATGGGACCAATACAAGCACTATTGTTCACGTTACTTGCAGAAGATAAATTCTGTTCTGGAAAGACATTTCAGTCAAAGTTCAAGAGGAAAAATGCTCTTTGAATTACATGCTAAAGAGACAAAAGAAGGAAGACTGCAATTCTGTGGTTTCTAATCTTGTTACTCTTTTTTCTCCTTCAGGGTAGAACATCAGGATCAATATTTTACAAGCCAGAAAAGTATAAAGCAAGGATGGGTAGTTTCAAAATGGATTTATACAGCTTTTGCTATGCTGATCACAAAGAATAATGAATACCAAATGGGTGAGCCAACATCTGGTGTTAAAAGACTAAGACTGATTTTGCACTAGCGTTTGCCCCAGGTTTGCCCTCTTGCTTGCACCGGAGCTTCTGGTCAATTTCACACCAGTTGCTCCGGACTCACATTTCGCTCAGGAGTATCATTGTGCTGCGCTGGAGTTTCTCTGGAGCAAACAAATCCTGTTTTTAGAAGATTTTCCTGTTTGCTCCAGGGAGAAGCTGAAACAAAAACATGCCCACTCGCCCGCCTTCCATCTGGCCCACCCCGCGCTGGGAGTTCCTTACATTTTTTTTTAAAAAAGAACCCCTCGTTATATTAGATCAAAATGGTGAGGCAGCAATGAGTCAGCGAGGAGGATTTGCTGTGCTTTTTGGGAGCAAGAGCCGGGCGTCATTGGCCCGAGAGTGAAGGAAGACTGCACCATTGTTTTCTTGGTATAATACACATGTTCACATTTATTTATTATGTATTTTTGTGGTGGGGAAAACTTTTTCTTCTGGGTTCCGATTCAGCATGCTGCAGTCAGGTGCGGAGCGAGGTGACCAGGCTGCCATTGCTGCTGCTCCTCCTCGGCTGCCGCCGCCAAGTGCTGCCACTGGAGAAGAAGCCCGGAAGGAACTGCAGGCAGGCAGCCGGGAGGTGTCAGGGGTGACAACAAGTGCGGAGGTGGCGGCAGCGGCAGGGTGGGGTGGGGTGGCTGCTTGGTGAGCCATGGGGAGGGGGAGGAGTGATGGCAGTGGTGAGTGGGGCTGGCAAGGTCGGGGCCAGGCGAGGTGAACTGAGTGCACATGCAGGAGAGGCGGGCGTGGCGATCGTGGCGGATGCAGGAGTGGGGGTGCTCACCTGGGGGGATGGGCAGGAGCAGCAAGAGGAGCAGGAGGTGGCGAGGGTCAACAGTCATGGTGGGGGCAAGGCCAGACAGCAGGTGCCCCCTCTGCCTCCATGTCTCCCACTGTGCCGCCGCCACCTCCGCTGCCCAGGCCGCTGCTGCTCTTCTTCTTCCTCACCACCATCTTCGTCTTGGTTGCCATCTGGCAGGAGGACCATCAGAAGGGCCAGCCAGTGGGGCGAGGCGGCGGGTGCCCCCAGGTGCAGGGGAGCAGGTCTCATCTGGCTGGGCCGAGCTGGGGCATGCCGCCCTCCGCCACCTCCCCAGAGAGGGTGGTGGTGGAGAAGAAGGCTGGAGGAGCTGCCAGCCAGGCCAGGCTGACATCATCCAGGGAGGAGCAGATGCCAGGGGATAGACGGGTGGACCAGGGGAGGGGAAGGATATGAGAGAAGCCAATGTGCGATCAGATGAGTGGGCCATCCAGTCCAACACTGTCACACACAGTGGTCAAAAACACCAGGGGCCATCAGAAGGTCCAGCAGTGGGGCCAGGACACCAGAAGCCCTTCCACTGTTGCCCCCCCCCCAGCACCAAGAATACAGAGCATTCCTTGCCCCAGACCAAGAGTCCCTATCTCTACCTTGCGGCTGATAGCCACTGATGGACTTCTGCTCCAGATGTGTAAGAACATAAGAGAAATCAGTTTGGAACTGTGATTCCCCCCTCCCCACCCCCCGGCTCACACTCACATCCAGTGCCCAGAGTAGTGCTGCTGCTGCCGCTGGTGGCATGGTGGATGGAGGACAGTGGCCAGAGTGTGCGGGAGGGAGACGGGAGGCTACTACAGACATCTCAATCCAGACACCATTAGGTGCATATTGGCTCGCAACAGCAAACTTGTTTAAATTTCATTAACAAATGGTGTTCCCTCTATGACCTTAACCCCCCCCCCCCTGGCTTTAGTGCCTGTTCTTGGCTGCCAGGTTTTATGGAAAGAAGGATAAGCTGAGTTAATCAATAAACAGGACAACTTTTTAATTGAAGTACAAACAGTGTAAACCTTCTCATTTACACAAAGGAATAATGGTGTATGGCTTCTGAAAACTTGCCACTGAAGATGAGGAGGGAAAAAGAGCACGGAGATGCGCTCCTCTCCTTCTGGATCTGTTAAGATATTATTTCAGGAGATTGCTGGTGGAATGTAGAACCAGCAGCACCAACTCCATAAGTGAACTCAAAGTAGCAAGTGCTCTCCTCCGAAGATCCTCCATCATTGCTGAAAGACTGCAATTGGGAAAATGGAGATTCTGTGTGTGTGCTTGCAAACAGTTTCGAATTACCTGGTGCATAGGAAGAGGGTCCAGTCAGGGTGCCCCAGCATGACACATGATTTCTGTTACTGCATTATGATGAAATAATGCAAAAACGGGTAGGGGTGGAGGGAAATGGGAGGGGAGTGGGAGGGGGCAGCAGCAGGAAGCCTTACGGCATCCCTGGAGAAGCCAGTAATGAGAAATGGAACATGCGGGGCAGATTAGGAGCTGTGGCTCTAAGTGTGAAATTGACAAAAATGCTCCAGAGGAAACTTGGAGGGAAAACTCTGGAGAGAATGAGAGGGAAGTGTCCTGTGCTAAATCGGTCTGAGAGTAACTTTCTTTAGGGATGCTGACAGCATTCAATTTGGGGAGCTCAAAATGAAAACTCACCCAGCTCCGTAACCGTTAATCTCAAAGTAAACCCAGTCCCTTTTAAATTCGGTCTTGAGTTTGCATACTGGAGCCAGACCCTCCCACTACTCCCTACCCTTCCACTGAACTTCCAAGGTACTTGTGACTGTGGCTGCTCTCTGTCATGGATCTGAGTAGCCTAAAATTGACTCCTGTGTTTTTAGCAAAATTTTCAGCATCCCTACTTTTATATGTCTGGGCTATTGAACAGCCTGTTTGCTCATCTATGGTGTAAGCACTGCCAATGAGCACAATTTGAATGGGGAAGGAGTGGGCTGAGAGCACAAGAGTGGGAGAGCCAGAGCAGGCAGAGGGGGGGGGCACGCACCAAGAAGAGGAGGTATCTGTTCCCCTTCCCACTTCTCTCTTTTTTGCTTGCACACAATTAAATTTTAATTTAATCCGTTCCTCCTGCGCCCCAACCCACTCCCAAGCCTGGAGGCAATAGTCTGCTCCCACCTCTAGGTTTGTGAGATGTCAAGGTCAAACCACAGAGATGTTAAGGGTAAATCCATAATCCAGTCCAGAAAATCTTTTTTCTCCCTCCGTAGGTGGGAGGGGGAAAAAAATTCCATCTCAGATAAGGTTGCACAGCTTAATGTTAATTCTTTGAGGGAGCTGGATTTGTATGGAGACAAGAATGTTGAGAAAAGTTGTGCTAGCCCAACTTTTAAACTGTTAATTTTGTTTTGAAGCTATTTGACAACTTGCAGTAGTTTATTTTCTATCTTCACCCAACACCAGCTTGACATTTGTAATGGAGACACTTTCAGCCATGTGCAAAAGGTCAGAAGAGTCTACAATGCCAATACAAATTAATCAAGTAAATTGGAATTATATATTTTCCGGATACATTTTGGCTTTGAGAAATTAAAAAATATAAGAAGTTGATTTTTCCAAAAAAAAAACCCCACTTAATTTGACATACTAGTCTTACTGGCAGCATGATTATAGAATGTATATTATATTGAAAAATAACCAAGATTGGTATCTGATAGGAATTTTTGAAAACATATTTGAGAGCATAGGAAATATGAAAAATGTGAGTTGTCATTACATTGGCAATATCACAGATTTTCTTTTTTTATTCTTTTCTGCATATTTACAGCTGCAAGAACTGTGCAAACCACAGTAAGGGAACCTCCTTTTAAGATCCAGATTCACAGACTTATGAATGTCTGACATTTCCCAAGTTTAGACTTAAAAGTATTTCTTAAATATTTAAAAAATAACAGCTTGAAACATTTCTAAAATGCATGCCTCTGTTCTCACTTAAATCCACTTAAATATATTTATGGGTATATTTAAACCTATTTTCTGCAATATATAAAGTGAACACTGAAATTTTAAAGCTATTTTGTCATTCTGAAGATATCACCCTTGTACCACCAACTAAACTATGGCACATTTGTTTAGCTTTGTGAGTTGTGCTTATGTATTTGAATGTATTTTTGAGGATCTCAAAGCCACGGGGGAAAACAGGCGAGGCTGCGGGTCAAAATGTGGAATGGGGCAAATAGTGGGAAATTGACACACGTAATCGGGGGAAAGGGAAGAGCGGCGCCTCATGGGAAATTGGTCTAGGTTTCTGTCTATATACACATGACTTTAAAAGAACCCAATTTATGGGGGCAGTCCTAAGCAGGTCTAAGGTAAAGGTAAAGGTTTCCCTTGCTCGAAAGCCAGTTGAATCTGACTCTAGGGATGCGGTGCTCATCTCCATTCCCAAGCTGAAGAACCAGTGCTGTCCAAAGACTTTTTCCATGGTCATGTGGCCGGCATGACTAGATGCTGAGGTGCATGGAATGCTGTTACCTTCCCACCTATTTATCTACTTACAATTTCTTGCTTTCGAACTGCTTAACACAGCATAACTGCACAATTTGATTAAAGTGTAGATAAAACTTTAGGAACTAACATGCTTAATAGTAAATAGGAGAGACAGAGATAGGTTCCTAACTACATCTTTAGATGAGAGAGAGGGTCAGATTAAGTGTGGAACTTCTGAGAAGAAATAGAATATTGCCCTAAGAGTAAGAATCTGGAGACAGATAAGGAATGACACTTAAAAGAAGAGACGGTGTTGACCCCACTATTATATCTGTCTTCTTCCTGCCCCCCTCAGGGTCTTCTTCTCTTCTTTTTTTGTACACCAGACATTGTCTATTCCAACACCCCTTCTCAAGGTTTAGAGTACAAAGTCCACAAGATTTATCTTCTTATATAGATTTTCAAACTTATCTCGAGAAAGTGGCTTGGTAAGTGTGTTTGCAATCATTTCATCTGTAGGACAGTATTCCAACTCAACAAGCTCTTCTTCTTGCATGTTTCTCAGTAGGTGTTGCTTCACATCCGTGTGTTTAGTTCTTGTGTTGATCTTCTCCATCTGTGCAAGTTTTATGCATCCTTGGTTGTCTTCAGAGAGTGTCCCTTTCCCATAATAGTAGGCCTTGAACTGAATGGCCCAGGGTAGCCCAGTCTCATCAGATCTTGAAAGCTAAGCAGGTTTGGCCCTGGTTACTACTTTATTGGGAGACCATCAAGGAAATCCAGGGTCACTACACAGGAAGGTGAGGCAAACCATCTCTGTTCATCTCTTGCCTTGAAAACCTCATGAGGGGTCATCATCATAAGTTGACTATGATATGATGAGCACCCCCCCACATACACACACTCTAGAAATTGGAAGTACCCAGTGAAGATGATAGATAATATGTACAGGATAGACAAATGAAACACTTCTTTTCTCAATGAGTAATTAATTTTGGAATTCAGTGCCAGTGGTGATGGCAATGGCTGTGAGTACAGATGGCTTTAAAAGAGGGGTTAGACAGATTCATGGGGGATAGGTCCATCTGTGGCTACTAGCCATGGTGATAAAGGGAATGTGCATATTCAGCAGCAGTAAAACTTTGAAAAGCCAGTGTTAGGAGGCAAAATCAGGGGAGAGTCTTGGCCTCTATGCCCTCTTTATTGGCCATACAGAGCTAATGGTTGGCTGCTGGACTAGATGGACCATTGGTCTGCTCCAGCAGGTCTGTTCTTATGTTTTTAAATATGGCATATCCTGAACTGTTTCTCAATTTGCACAAAATGTTGTACAAGCGATTTCTGAGCAATAAAGCATTACTGGATTCAAGCCGATGCCTTTCCATACATCATGCTAATCTTTACTTTTAGCTGAACCCAGCCTCTGCAAGTTCTAGTTCCTGGTTATCATCAAACAATGAATCTAGCTAATAAGTCTCCTACATTCAGTTATGTCTTTCAAATCATAGACAGTGCTCTCCTTAGCAGAATTTCTCTCTTTTAAGCCCACACCACCAGGATGGAACTGAGAAATCACTTGAACTTTAAATGTTTTAGCAATATCTATTCCCTTTCCTTTGGTTATTTTTTAGTCTTGTTCTTCAAAACTTATGCAGAAAACAGTGCACTCAAGTCCAATTCTAAAATCACAGCTTTCTATAGTAATCAGTTTTCATCATAATTCTAGGCTATCTTTCTGATTTCATTGCAGTTTCAGGATAAAACAGTGCTCAGCTATAAATTATTTTGCTCAGCAGGATTTCACACATTTCACTGTGTTTGGCCATAGTTCTGAAACATTTTTCTTGTGGATTTTTTTTTGTTCTACTTAGTGAGCTCTGGTTTTTCTACTATATTTGTTTCTGCATGTCCAGTCAATGTGCTCATTCTCCTAACAATCATGTAGTCATTTGTTGCACCATATATCATATCACATTGACTGGTTAACAACCACATGAACATCATGGGTTTCCATATTTATCATATAATATGGAACACTACTTATTTTTACTCATGCAGGTTATCCTCTGCACTGTTATAGCTGGCAGACAGTCTGGTTTAAAGTCTTTATAAAAAGTGTTCATGCTTTGCCCGTAACCCTTCAAACCCCTTCAAACTAAAGCCACTGTCCTGTTTTTAAAAACATGAATTCTAGAGCACCTCAAACAAACTAGAATAGCTCTAATGTCTCTGTGTGCTTTTTGCCATGAGGTTCTTTCTTGTGAGAACAGTTGGGGGAAAGGGAAGATGAGCATAGAGATCCAGGTGTTCATGACAAGCCTCATACTCCTCCATTACAATTTTCACCTTCAAGATTGCCTTCTGTCAGCAAATTACTGCAGATACATCTCCCCAGATTGGTTCAATCAGGGTCTCGGCAACAACATCAGGAATCATGCTGTCAGCCTGATCACACTCAGATGGATTGGTCAGAAACAAGAATGGAACTGATGATTCAGATGGAGGGATGCTCTCACACTCCAAATTACTGGGCACCTCAACAGGAAATGATGTATGGTTACGAAGCTGAAGAGGAAAATGGGTCAGTAGCCAAATCAGGACTGCCATCTGAGTCTTATGTTTCCTAGTTCAGGGCATTCCCTTTTGGTTTGGCCATAGCACCTTGTGTGTTTACAAAATGCATGGCCATAGCAGTTTTGTACTTGAAGGCAAGGGGTTGCTCTGTATTCCCATATCTCGATGACTGGCTGATTGCTGCCCCCTCCAAATTGCAGCTTTAGGAATTGCTTTTGCAGTGCAAACCTGTATTCATCTAGGTCTGCCCATTAATTGGAAGAAATCTATACTTACCCTGCAACAACAAGTTTCCTTCATTGGAGCCACCTTGGACTCCCTTGCAGCTAAGGTTTTCCTGCCAGAACCTAAAGTCAACCTTATATGGAATTTGGTCCTTCATTTTCACCTTATCCATTTCCAAAAAGCTATTGATATTCAGAGACTTTTAGGCTTTACAGCCTCTACTGTCTTTATGGTTCCCTTTGCCTGGTTGAGGATGAGGCCTTTACAGAACTGATTTGTAAGGTCTTTTAATCCTATTTACCATTCCAGAAATCATTGTTTCTCAGTTCCTTGTGTAATCCTGAGGGAACTGAAATGGTGGGCTGTTGCCACAAACTTAGTAGGCATGCCATTCGGGGTTATATCTCCTCAGGTCACTATTACAACTGATGCTTCCCTCTCAGTGTGGGGCACACATTGTCAAGGGCACTGTGTTAGTGGTACTTGGTGAATTGCTGAACAATCCATATCAATCTGCTAGAACTCAGAGCAATTTGTTATACCCTTAACCTTTTTGCAATACTTCTCCATAGGAAGAGTGTCCTGGTACAGACAGACAACATGACAGCAATGTTCTAAGGCAACAAATAGGGGGGCACCATGTCACTTTCCCTGTGCCAAGAGGCTACCCGCATTTGGGACTGGGCTATAAAACAACCAAACTACTACACAGGCCATTCATATTGCAGGTGTCAACAACACTACTGCAGACTAAGACATCTCAATCACAAATGGTCCATTCAACTTTCTCACATTTATCCCATTTTTGCACAGTGGGGTTTCCCTGATATAGACCTATTTGCAACAAGACTCAACGCAAAAGCCCCTCGTTCTGGTCAAGGGCAGGTGTAGACAGTCTATCAATAGGGGATGCTTTTCAGCTGAAATGGAGTCTGGGCCTGTTCTACGCCTTCCCTCTACCTCTGATAAAAAGAGTTGTTGCAAAGCTAGTAGCTGACAATTCACAGTGCATAATAGTCACTCTGTTTTGGCCCAGATAAGTCTGGTTTCAGGTGCTCCTCTGGAGGTCAAAGAACAGGTTTATACACTTCCCTCAGACAGCAGACCTACTGGAATGGTCGCAGGGCAGTCCACAATGGTCAGAGAACCTTTTTTTTGATGATGTGGGTGCTGATACCACTTTTTGGGGGGGTTTCAGAGGCTCTACAGAATATTCTGACTAATTCTAGAAAGCCCTCGACTAGATTGTCTTATTCCAGGAAATAGAACTGATTTATGAGATGGCTTAAAGACAAGATGGTCCCTCCAGAAACTTGCCCAATGTATACAATCCTGGACTATTTAACAAAGAATCTGAATTATCTGATTCCTCCATTAAAGTATACCTGGCAGCCATTTCGGCCTTCCATTCTGCTATACAAGGGAAACCCATTTTTTCCTTAGATATTTCAAAGAAATTCCTTAGAGGTCTCAAAAATCTGTACCTTCTCAGGGCTCCTGTTGTTCCCCAATGGTCCTTATCTTTAGTTTTATCTCACCTCATGAGACCACCATTTGAACATCTGCCCACTTTTTCACTGGAGTATTTATCCTTTAAAACAGCCTTTTTGGTGACCATCGCTTCTGCCAGAAGATTAGATAAACCACCACACTCAGAACAAATTATCCATTTGTAAAATTTCATGACTCTAGGGTAGTACTCAAGCCTAGCCTGTTTTCTGCCAAAGGTGGTATTAAAATTCCACCTTAACCAGGACCTTTCCTACTGGTTTTCCCCAAAAACGCATCCTCTGAGGCTGAAAGAAATCCTCTGGCTGTCAAATGCGCTATACTCTTTTATTTAAAAAGAACAAAAGAATTCCAGCTATCTCCCCAATTGTTCCTTTGTTTCATTGGCCCATTAAAGGGAAGCCCAGCATCTGCACAGACTGTATCCAGATGGATTGTCTCTGCCATTAAAATGATGTACAGGCAGGCAGACATATCTTGTCCACTACACATAGACACACATTCCACAAGATCTCAGGTGGCTTTGGCTGCTTTTTGAAGGGGTGTTACCCCTGTTGAAAGTGTGCAAAGTGGCCACATGGTCATCTGAGGACACTTTCATCAGGCATTATCCTGTGGATGTGAACTCAAGAAGGGAGATGCCTGTGGGGACAGCAGTTTTACACTCTCTTTTTAAATAATATGCTCACCCCCACTTCCATATACATAGCTTTATAGTCTCCCATGTGTTACTGCACAGTATAATGATGATGAAAACAGGGTTGCACTTACCTGTAACTGTTGTTCATTGAGTTGTTACTGTGCAAGCACACATGCCTCCCTCCGACCGCTCTGTGAGCTTCTATTGCTTAATTACAATTATAGTATCATTAGCTCATAGTGGAGGCTCTGGAGAACTGAGATAGTGTGCAAAGCCCCTCCCTAGAGCACGTGACCATTAGGGGGTAAACTGCTCTGTTGGCTCTGGTTGGGAGGGGCTCCTCCTGTTACCACTAATGGCCTGCCTTGTTGTTTGGGGAAGTTAGCTATGTGGAAGGATAGGCCAGAAGGGTACAGGAATCGCACACCACTTGTATACCAAGGTCTGGCACAGTAGGAAAACTCCAGATTTGAAGGCTAAATTAAATAGGTTTTTTTTAAGTATTTCCCTCATTACAAGCACACTAAGCATTCAGAAAGAGCAAGCAATACAAAAGTAAGAAAGCAGAGGTGATTGATAGCAAATAGAGGGGTCAGTTATAGGGTAATACTACCTTTCCAGACATGCAGAAGTCCTTTAAGAGAGTAGCGCCAATGGCCAGCATCATGCAGTTATGAGGGGGTAGAGAAAGAGAGAGCATGAGGTGTGTGTGCATGGACAGATATAGCCATTGGAAAACAATGCTGACCAATAGGAGGTCTTGAGGGCCTTGTCTCAGGTGAAGACAAAAGATTACCTGGGCCAATCCTGTGTCCTAGGAGGTGTGGCATCAGGAGGAGCCAGACCTGGATGTGACCAATGAAGTTCCAGAAAGACAGAGTCAGGTTTAACAATAGCCTTGATTAGATTAAGCCAGGAATTGAATAGGTTTTCCAACCACTAATGGTCCAGTCAAGGCAGTTTGAAAAGATTCCTAAGTATAGACAAAAGGTGTGAGATGAGTCCCTGATTAGCACCAGGAAAGATTGCTAAACATTTGAATGTATGATTGGTTTATCTCGGTATCCTGAGAGATGGAGAAGAAAAAGACAGGTTTGGAGACAAAAGATTCTCGCATAGACCTGGGGTCACACAAAAGGGATAGGTGAAGTTCTGCAGATAGGAGGGCTATGTGCTAAGTGGCAACTGAATAGCCTTTAGAAATGCAGATACCTACTTGGTGGAACCCATTGTTTCATATGCATACTTTTGCTGGGGTGGGGGAGAAGACTGGAGGTTTTTTCCCTCTGGGGGCTGCCTTTCCACCTGAAAATGGAGAGCCTTTTTTCCAGAGTAATGGCTTGCTCTGTGTTTCAGAACCAGAAGTGCCTTTCTTGGTCTGGGTTTGTGGGTCTCTGACTCAGGTTAGAAAGTGGGGTGCCCCTGTTGTTGGGGCTACCCTAGGGTAAAGGCAGCACCTCTGCTCTATACTCCCACTCCGTTGCTATGCTATGCTAGCTACAAAAAGTCTTCCAGCAGCTGGCCTGCATGGCTGCACAGTAGCAACTTGATGAACAGCAGTTAAAGGTAAGCGCAACATTGCTTTCCCCAGTTGTATAAGGCAAATTCTGCCATGGTCCAAGTTTAAATTTTTTAGCAGCTGCCTCGAGTCTCTGGAATAACCTCTTTGAAAAGGTCAGAGGAGATTCTATTCTCCTGGCTTTCCAGTAAGGATGTAAACAGAGAGGTTCTGGTGAGCTTTTGGGGGCCGCCTTAGCCTGGGCAACTATGCCAGTTGGGGGTAGTTGTTTTTAGTCTTGCTTTAATATGTTTCATATTTGTTTTATTAACTTTTTTGTATTGTTGTTACATTGTGGTTACATGCCTTGAATCCTGGGTACTGGGAAAAATAAATGAGGACACAACACAAGACATTATTCAGGTTAACTAGTTTATTAATGGCTGATCTACATCAATTAAACATTCATAAATTCGGTTGCCAGCTCTGGGTTGGGAAATACCTGGAGATTTGGGGATGGAGCCTGGGTAAGGCAAGGTTTGGACAAGGAATTTCAGCAGGGTATAATGTCTTAGAGTCCACTCTCCAAAGCAGCCATTTTCTCCAGGGAAACTGATCTTGGTTGTCTGTAAATCAATTGTAATAGTGAGAGATCTCCAGATGCCACCTGGATGTTGGCAACCCTACCTGATGCTAACAAACAACCTAAAATGGCTACCAGCATTTTGGGCAATCCCTGGCTCCAAACTTAGTCGGTATTACTGCTGGCATTATTTATTTGCACCTTTACATAAAAAGGTGCTGAGAAGTATTGAGCCTCAACTCCATCCCCTCATATGCCGCTCAAGCAATTAAATGCTTAATTGCTAGGGTTGCCAGACTCCAGGTGGGGCGTGGAGATTACCTAGAATTATAATGGATCTCCAGATGACAGAGATCAGTTCCCCTGGAGAAAATAGTTTCTTTGGAGGGTGGACTCTATGGGATTATATTCTGCTGAGGTCCCCTCTCCCTAAATCCCACCCTCCCCAGACTCAACCCCCAAATCTTCAGGAATTTCCTGACCTGGAGTTGGCAACCCTATACCACAAAGTCATTTCAGTCAATCCAGCTACTTGAACCAACGATGGGCTAGTTTAGGAACAGTTCCCTATCCTTAGATGACTCAGGTGCTTGTCAGTTGGCCCTGTCTACTCAGGATACTGTGGAGCAGGCAAATAAAAGACCCCCTTCCAGGCCAATTTGAATGAGGCCCCCAGAATACCTGCTCAGTCCCTCAAAAGGTGACCAGCTAACTTTATTAACCACAAGGAGGGTGGGTGAGCCAGCTCTTAGCAAAAGCCTGCCATAAAGAGCAGGGCAGAAATCAAATAGCCTCTCCAGCACCCCTCTGGTTGGCTACTCCAACAAAAGCAGCCAATGACTCCTTGCCTTTTCTTTCTAACATTCCAGGTATTCTAAATTTGATAGCAAGTAGTTGTGAAGTTCTCACAATGCTTTCTGGGAACTGTAGTTCAGTTTAGACTACTGCAGTGGATAATAGTCCTTGATGGCCACCTTCTCCTTGCAGTGGAGCACAATGCCACCTCCCAACCCTGGCTTCTCACAGGAGGCCCTTTTATCATGCAAAAAATGTCCTCTACCATTGATCTGTAATTCCCCTCCCTCCCCTTTTCACAAGACATGAAAAGGATTCACATGTATTTTGTGTGAATATTGCCACTCTCATTTCTTGGAAATGCTGAAATAAACCAGAAGACACAACTTTCTTTGTAAGCAGCAAATGTGACTAAAAAAGATTTTTTTAAAAAAATAGACCAGTGTAGATAATCAGAAGTCTCATCTTTAGATGGCATGGGTATCCCATCATTTTATCCTTGAAAATGTATCATGCTTGTTAAGAACCATCTGATGCAAATGTATTCAACAACTATGCCCTAAATGAAGCTGTGATACTCATGCCTCGTTATGAAATCTGGCTATTAATATTTGTGTATGAAAACTGTATCTAGGGTAGAATAATGATGCTATTAATGTTGTTGAGAAGCCCTTGTGCAAGGGAAAGTGCAGATAAAGGCTGTCAGCATTGGCAGATGGAACATTATTATATGCAGCAATGGGTTTATCTTAGCTGCCTGTTTCATCTTGTGGCATTTCAATAATGTGCTACCAAGAGCTTTGCTATGCATATCTTCACCCAGACATGTTCATAATATCCAGAGCAGTGAGTCTGCAGTCTGCTGACTCCCTCTTGTTTCAGCTGATATTTTGAAGCATGAGTTATTAGACATCCCCAAATGGGGGCAAACAACAAAAGGCAATATTTCCATTCCCATCCTTTCTGCTTGCCTGATTATGGCACATTACAGAACCATTAGCTATGAAGACACAAAAGCACTTTCAACCTGAGAGGGTTGCCATTGATATCATCCAGCTAACAGGATTCAGTTCTCAGTTGAGGAGCCAAAGAGACTTGGGGCAATTGTGATGCAAATACTTTACATATGGCAAAGGGAAAAAGACGAAGGAGTTATAATGAAAAACAACTATGCACAGATCTTCCAATGAGAAGATTTTGTTTATATTAATGTGATAATCAATTGCTTGCACACTATAGGAATCATTCTTTTTGTTATTGTTTTAATTAGTGAACTTAAAAAGGAGGTAATTTATCCTTTTCTTCTTGCAAAATTGATGCTGAGAAGAGTTGCATTATGCAGCAAATCATGAAGAAAGGACTTGGCATGAGAAAATTTCCAGAAAAGTAGCCATGCATCTTAAAGAACAACTGCAACAAAATTCTAGCATAAATGGACCATCCATGACAGCCCTTTTCTTCAGACAGATGCCTTTGTGATAACAAAGTCATTGCCTTAATTTGCCTAACTGGATATTCAGGATCTTGAATCAGAATAACAGAAGCAATGCATTTCAAAAATATGAGTTTCCGCAACAGGGCAGCTGAATGGTGAATTAGAATGTGCTTGCTTCAGATTTTGTGGAGTGTTCATTGATTTATCAACAAACTCAGTAAATTATAAGAAAGGAAATTGTCTCTGTGTTGGATTCTTTCAAAGCCTATATTTGACCAATAAAATGAACAAATATGCTAGACTGACTGACTGATTACTGACCATTGGGAACTATAGTCAGTGCCACAGGGAAAATATCTTGCCTTATTTTTATTGTTATTGTTATTATGATGTAGAATATTTCTCTGGTGCCTTTCCACCCAATTTAATGTCCTCAAAGCAGTGAAAAATCAAAACCATTTAAATAGCTTTTAGATATACAAAAAAACAATTAAAGACAACAATTAAACAAAATACACAATTAAAAAACACAAGGAGGAAGGAAGGTTAGTGAGGGAATGCCAAACAAAAGAGGTTATTATTCACCTGCTGGCAGATGACAATGATCAAGGGGGACAAAGGAACCTCCCTGGGGAAGATATGCCATAATTTTGATGCTATGACTGAGAAGACCATTCTCAGGTTGCTACCTATCTAGCCTCAGATGATGAGAACACCCAAGAAGAGTCCTGTATAAGGCTTTAAAGGTCAACACCAGTACCTTGAATTGGTCCTGGAAGCTGGTCAGATATGGAGTGATATGGTCCTTAATACTAAACCCAGTTGTAATTTTGGCTACAAATTCTGTACCAGCTGTAGCTTCTAAACATTCTTCAAGGGCAGTCCCACATAGATTGTATTACAGTAGTCTAATCTAGATGTTATCAGGACACGTACCACAGCTGCAAGATCGTCTTTGACTAAAAAGGCTGCAGTTAGCTTGTTGGTCGAAGCTGGTGACCACTGCCACCTGTATATCCAGCAGGAAGCCCAAGGGGGGGCTTTGGGGGGGGGATTTAACCCCATTTGGAATAGGAAACACATCAATTTCTGGATCAATCATTCTACCCACCAGTAGCACCTCTGTTTTGTCAGGACAAAGTTTCAACTTCTTAGCTCACATCCATGCCAAAACTGACTTCAGGCACTGGCTTGTAGGTTGCTTTATAGCTCATCATTCACCATTAGGAGCTGTAGTCAATGCCACAGGAATCATTTTGCCTTATTATTTTTTACTTAGGACTTGAGGTGCCTTACAATTCTAAATTAAAACTACCCATAATATTAAAAAAAACAACCTATTATTCCTCCCCTCCACATTTCCAACTACTTATTTTCTTGGGATAATAATCAAGATTGTATGGCTTTGAGGCCAAGTTGCAGCCCCATGTTGATGTGTGCTTTTTCACTGCCAGCAATAGCATGGTAAGGATAGATTAGTGGTCAGGGACCCACATACCTTCAGAATTGCCTCTCTCAATATGTCCCTGGAAGAGTGCTGTGGTCCAGCAATAAGAACCTGTTTGTGGCCTCTGACCCGAGAGAGGACCAGCTGTCCTTATCTAGGGTCAAGACTAGGCATGTGCATTCAGTTCATTCAAACTGAAAGCACTCCTGAAAATGGCCCATTCGGCCCCCTTTTGTGCAGCCACGGGCTGAATCAGATTCTCTGATCTGATTCGGCCTGCTGCCAAATTGCTGATATTCGGTGGCAATTCAGCAGCGGCTTAAAGAGCAGCTGGATGGAAGGGGGTTTAAGGGAGAGGCTCCAAATTCACAGGATAGTTGCTGGAGTCTCTTCACCAATTACTCACCAAGTTTCAAAAAGATTGGACCAGGGGGTCCAGTTCTATAGGCCCCCAAACAGGTTGTCCCCATTGCCTCCATTGTTCTGTATGGAGGAAAAAAAGTAATGAAATTGACATGCGGAGATCATTCAGCGGCTGGAACAGATGTGGCCTGATTTGGCCCAATCCGAATCGGGCCAATTTTTTTTGCACACCCCTAGTCAGGGCCTTTTCAGCCCTGGCCCCTGCCTGGTGAAGCTCTCTGCCAGAGAATATTCATGCCCTACAGCTTCTATTACCTTTTTGTAGGGCCCAAAAGGTAGAGATGTTCCGCCCGGCCTTCGGTAGACGACACTCTCATACCCCCCTACTGAGCCCTCCACACCCCCTTCACCCATGGGGCTTGTAGAAACAGAAATTTCTTGTCATCTTAGACCATGTAATCTATTGCTTGAGTAATATATTGTTTTAAGCAGTTTTAAATGTTATATAATTGGATTATTATTGCGTTTGCTCTGATGTAAGCTGCCCTGAGCACTGCTTGCAGGGAAGGGCAACCTAACAAGTTGAATTTAATTAATAAATAAGGTATTCTGCAGTCACTCCATTGGCTGCCTGTTGGTTGGTTACCAATCTCAGTTCAGTTCAATTCAAGGCACTGGCTATCACGTACAAAGTCTTATATGGCCTTGGTCCCTCACATCTGCAGGACTACCTCTCTCCATTTGCTGTACCACAACAGCTTCACTCATCTGAGAGGACCTTCTTCAGGTGCCATGCGGCAAATCAGCAAAACCAACAATTTCCTGTATGTTCTCTGTTGTGACCCCATCTTCTGGAATGGCCTGCCTAATTAATTTAGGAAGGCTACCACTGTTCTGGATTCTCACAAACTATGCAAAACTGAATTATTCAGGATGGCCTTTAATACAGGTAATAGGGCTATACTGTAATGAAATGGTTCAGAAAGATGCTTTGGTAAATGAATAGGGACTGTGGACTATACTGCTACGCTCTTTGTGTTGCAACACGTACGCTCCTACTATATACTTTCTGCATCATCTAACATGTTATGTTTATATGCTTATGCTTTGTTTCAGCTCCCCCCCCCCCGATCTATTTATGCCTGTTTTGAGATTTCTGCATTGTTTGTTGGATGTCCCATCATGCTAGGCCCTTAGCCACCGTGGGGCATCTCAGGGCCAGGCTCCCCTACGTCCTGCCCAGGCCTCCCGACTTCCCATCCAGCCAGTCTGTCTTATTTTATTTTCTGTGCACCTGCGCACACCATAGCCATGCTGAGCTGTTGCCCTGCTCTGCCTGCCAGCAGTATACCTCTGGCTGGCTGTGGGTGAGGCACGCCACAGGGCACATCTGCTCCCTACTCCAGCCCTCTCTCACTTGCTTTTTAAAAACTTTTACTCTCTTATTGCTCCTGACACAGTGCCCCTGACTTATTTAAATCCCACCTGAAATTTAAAAAAAATCCTGGCTTTGGCCCTGCATCCTGCTGATTGCATGGACTTACACTGTGCAATCTGCCTTGAGTCTCAGTGAGAAAAGTGGACAATTAATAACATACATACATACATAAAAATAGGAGTTCCACATGCAGTTATCATTCTGTCTTTGCAGCAATGTATTTAATTTATATTTGCTGTGTGAAATTAAGATGGTGTAGGGCAGTGTTTTTCAACCTTTTTCGAGCTAAGGCACATTTCTTTCATTGAAAAAATCCCGCGGCACACCTGACAATATCTCACGGCACAGTGGTTGAAAAACACTGAAATACAAGATAAATGGGTCATTAGTTGCCTCAGCTCAAGTATTAACTATGACAGTATTACAAATACACGTAATAGCCACTCAACTTGAAATCGTAAGTTACAGATCCAAAGTGTAATGGCTCCTTCCCATAACATTGACCTGAGTTTCAGAAGAAATATAATGTGGATGTATTTTAATACTGCGATTCTGCTAAAGTTTTTCAAATAGAGAGTTTAAACTCTTACTCTTATGTGAATGGCATTCCGCTGACCATAAGTGATTTGAAGAGAAACACAGTACACCCATTCTTCGCTGAGGGACAGTTACTGATTTGAACCCCACCCTGACAGAAACAGCTAGCTGTTACCATCAAACATATTCATGTTTACTGGAATGTCTTGGTGCAAATCACCCCCCCACACACACACACACACAAAACCCAGGAGTCAGGCACTGGAAGAAACCAGCTTACTCTGCTGGAGGAGTGAATACCCTTGGTACCGAATGTTCCTGTCCTCTGTATTAACATCCACAGGTCTAGCATGACTCTGATTCAGCACACAAGTCCTCCTCATTCATTTAAAGCCATCTGCCGTGTGCGAGCCTGCCTCCAGCCCCCACGAACTGGATGCCGCTCAAGTCCGCCGCCTCGCCCTGCTCATTCTCCAACACGCAGGCGGGCATCACCCGACTGCCGCCGCCGACACACGGCTTGGAGGCGGCCAACATCAGCGCCAGGGCCAGAGACGGAAAAAGAGCAGCCGTGAAGCGGGACCCGCGGAGGCCCACCTCCACCTTCTGGGCTGAGAGGCCACGCAGAAGAAGACAGCCCTCACTTGGAAAGGCTCAGCTGCTCCCTCCGAGGCTCGTGGGGGTGGGCGATGCAGACGAGCCAGGGTGTTGGCTCCATCGCGGCCAAGCGGAGGCTGTGATGGTGGGGCCCATGGGGGGCACCGTGCGTCTCCTGAGGAGGACCCACTTCTCCTCCTCCTCCCCCCCCAGCCACTCACCGCTTTCATGGTCGCGGCCATGTTGTTGTATCTCTCTGCCTGCTCGGCCAGGCGGGCTCGCTGCAGCAGCTGCTCCCGGTCGCTTATGGCTGCTGCCTCCATCGTGGTGCTGGCAGGTCGGGTGGGCGAACAGACAGAGCCCTTCGGCACTCTCCCTCCCTCCCTCAAGTCCTCGCAAGGCCAAGGGGAGCTGCGCCTCAACGGCGGCTCCCTCCTACCTCAAGCCGGCCACAGAGCGTGTGAGCGGAATCAATGAGAGCACGTCACTGTTCTTTCTCGCATGCGCAAATGCGTCCCGGAAGGTCAGCCCGGAAGGCACATTTCTTTCATTGAAAAAATCCCGCGGCACACCTGACAATATCTCGCGGCACACCAGTGTGCCACGGCACAGTGGTTGAAAAACACTGGTGTAGGGCTATATGTTCGATATTGCTGTTTCAGATGAACAGCCCACTTGTCTGAGAGGTATTGGAAAAAAGCCAAAAGTGCTCTTTGTGTCTTTCCTAGCCCCATGGCAGCTCTAGAAGCAGTGGCAATTCAGTGGTGAAACAGTGGGAGATCAGTAGCAACTCAGTGGTGAAATGTGTGGTTAACATGCACAAAATCCCAGCCAGGTTTTGCCGTCTTCAGATAAGGGATTTCTTGCAGTCACTGAGGAAAATCTTGGTTTGCCTGATAGCCTGGAGAGCCAGTGCCAGTCAGAGAAAGACAGACCAGTGATCTGATCTACTCTAAGATGGCCAGTGGCATGACTCAAGTACTATAAGACAACTTTGCATGTTCTTATGTTCGCCCATGTAATGTTCATGCTAACAAAGAAAGGAACAGTTGAAGCAGAGGCACCTTCACAAGCCTGCTGATGCTATCAGGTACACAAAAATGTGGAAAAGCCTTCCTAACATTCCAATCAATACATTTGTGTCACCACTACTGAATGCAGAGACAGCAACAGGGGGAATACATGCCATGTTGGGAGGCATCCATTGCTGGGTAAAAACAGCAGCCCCTTTTGTAGATATTATTACCCCCAAGATGGCTGGGTATATCATGGAAATTATATTTTATATCATAAGACCTGCTGCCCTCATTGGACACATGGACAGACTATATGTCTGTTCTGAATTAATTTGGGTTTGGAGGATTAATTAAGAATTATATAGTGGGATGGTCACCCATTACCAGTACCATTAAGACTGAAATATCCATACATGAACATATTTCTTTTATCTTTAGGGGACACAGCATAGGGAGGGAAATGAGGGCCATTGTAATTGTAAAAATGTGTGTAACAGAAGAATTACGGGGTAATATCAAACACGTCCTACTTCATAAATTACAGTAATATAAATAGATGCTCCAGGTGACTGATGATCCATCTTGCATCCATTCCATTGCTTTAGTACATTTTAAAATGAAAGACTGGAATAAAGAGTCATAAAAATTTTGAACTGAGATGCGGCCATCTACGAAATAGCTGTTTAATGTGGCACACCAGGGAAGAGTTATAAACCCCTCTTCTTAATTAAAACTAAATGATAACACTGAGACATTAAGCTTTATCTTTTTTTATTTTGAGTAGTTCTATTAGGCTCCGGAGCCAAATTTGCTGGTAAAAGGAGCAGTCTCAATCCATTAAATCAGTGGAGTTAAACTTGCTTATATCAGCACCAATTTTGTGGCTGAACTATGGAAGCTACTTATGGCAGAGCAATTTTGTGAATTCCCCAAATAAATATGTTGACGTTTATCAATGTGTTAAACTTGTTTTATTGAAAGAGTTAGAGAAACTACTGAGCTTTTATCTAGTTATCATATGTGATCAAGAGGGAGCAATTTCCAATCTTCTCTGGACAATATTTTTGTTTTCATTATCTGAGCTATATTTGTTTCAAGTCTGTTTAGTTTTAGTATTCCACCTACACACACAAATGATGTGCAGTAGCCCCAAAATTTTGATTTGGAATTTGAAATTAGAACCCTTTAAATTCAGGATTTAGAATTTAGAAAATCCAGAATTTCCAAATACCCCTAACTCTATTGAGGTCAATAGGAATAACCATTTCCCATTAAAAACAACAACAACACAAAAAGACAATCTACTCACAAGGTTTCCTCTTAGTACTCTGATCCTTTCCCAGTGTGTATGCAAACCTCAAGGAGTTGAGAAGATGTAGCAAGTGCAGTCAGCAATAGCCACTGTTGCCAGACAGCAGTGCCAGCTGATAGCAAATGACTACCATCTGGGCATGGACCCTGAGCAGTGCAAATGCCAGCAGGGCAGCACTGGGCATGGCACAGTACAGCAGAGGACAGCTGGTGCTGGGGAGTGGGCAGATACCATGGGCAGCATTGATAGACTGGAACAACAGACAGTTGTGGATGGGTGGGAAGAACTACCCCAACAGCACTGGGCACAGCATAGTTGAACAAGACAGCCCAATTTTGGAGCAGCAGTGGAAAGAAGGGAAGAGTTAGTAGGAGGAGGCAACAGAATGACGCATGGCATACCCAGAAATGTGGATTTCAGTGTTTCAATCTCTCTGATTCTAAGGGCACCTCAGAAAAGCACACCATTGTTCTTGCAGCCTTCCCCATGCACTATTTCTTCTACCCATGCCCACATTTCATATTGCTGGCAGATTTTCACCCCAAAACAACAGTATCTGATTCTGCTACAGCAGAGCACAACCCCCCCCCCCCCCGAAACCAAACACACAGGTAGAACCAATTATCTAAACCTGATCTAAATCTATCTATCTATCTATCTATCTATCTATCTATCTATCTATCTATCTATCTATCTATCTATCTATCAATCATCAAATTTCCCTTTTATTCTACAATCTAGTTCATCTATTTTGTTCCTAATATACACTAAGAGATAAAGATAAAGGGAATCAGATGTACAAAGAGAAGCCTAGTCAGGGGGATTATGTATCCAGCTACAGTTGTCCCTTAATTGGAAAGGATCCTTCAGGATACTGTAACTGCAAACACACATTTTGCTTTCACTCCATCCCCCCTCCCTTGTCAATGATCATGGCAATACCCAACAGGGGACCCTGAGCCCTCTGCCCAGACATGTTCCCTTCCTTATAGGAGTCTACTGGACTCCAACTATAAGGCATTATTCCAGATATCTGGAACTATAAAATTCAGATTCAGAATTATTCTTAACTATTCTGAATATAGCATTATTTAGTGCTTCCAAATATTCCCAAATCCAGATTGCACATCCCTAATATTTATGCTGCTTTAATTTGATTCATATTATTCTTCTTAAGGCAAGGGAAGAAATTGGTCACTGTCTTCTGAGCAGTTTTGAAAGATCTGAAGACTTCATCTTCCATTTTCTAAGACAATCAAGTCCTCCCAGGATGCTACTTGAAGAACACTGTCCTGGGAGTAAGACCTACTGAATAAAATTGAGCTTACTTCCAAGCAGACCTACTTAGGCTTGCTCCCCCAGAAGATAACTTGTGGAATCAGCCCTGACAGTAGTCTGGCTGCTGCGTTTTGGACTAGGGAAGGGCACGAACCGAACCAGAAAGCAAAAATCATTATAAATTTTACACTGTTCATGGTTTGCAAACTGAAGTTCATGACGAGTCTACCGTCACAAACTTCCACATACTTTTAAAGCAGTTTGTGTCAGTTCATGGATAGATCAGAAAGCAGGGGTTTACAGGTACTCTGAGTCCCTTGAACCCCCTGCCTTCTGTTCTCCATGAAAGCCACAAAAACAGCTGAACTCATGGCTCAGCTGTTTCAGGCTATCTTGTGCAGTTGTTTTTCGGTCTTTCTGCAAACCTCATTTAAAGGGATTGTGATCCCTTCAATAGGGTTTGTGGAATCATGAACCACGAACAGGTTTGGTTTGTGAATGAACCTCCTGGTTTGGATCAGCTTGTGATTCAACCACAAACCATGAAACAACATGAACTGTATTTTCCTGGTTTGTGCCCATCCCTACTTTGGACCAACTGAAGTTTCCAAACTGTTTTCAAAGGCAGCCCCATGTAGAAGCAAGTGTTAATATGCTTTCGCAAAGATACAGTGGAAGATATGTTTGGCATTCAGTTAATCAATTGTAAACATCAGACTTCATGGGGCACTAGAGGATCTGATACATTGTGCATCAAAGATATAGAACTGCTAGCTATCAGACATCCCTCTCCTACAATGTGTGTGTATGTGTTTAAGAAAGAGTGGGAGAGGACTAATAGTAACTTCAGCGTACACTGTGTAGTATTGATCTTACTGGCTATTGCTTACACTGTTGCCCCAGTTTGTTCTTGTTAAACTCTTCCTCATTTTTCCATATCACATGTATGGGTTCTCCCAAGTATAGATACTTTCCTGGCCACCCCAAGGAAATTTCCTCTTCACCAAAGTGCAGCCTGCTTCAAAATTCTGCACTGTGTTCTGTCCAATGTGGACTGCTTTGCTTGGTGCTGAAACACATTTAAAAGGCACACTTTGCATTCCAGGGTTTCCACCATTAGACATAAAAATGTCTTGTTCTGAGACTTTTCTAATAATTTGGTCTGCATGTGTATCTGCAATTCAAGGAAGGAAAGACCAAATATACCTCCATCCCTCCATTTATGATGTATACATTTGCTATTTCATGGGAAGGGCATTTGCTTGTAAATGCACTGGGAACATTGTGATTTTGTTTACAATATTGGCTGGTTTCCATCAACTATATCTTATGCTAACATTTGGAAGGTAATCACACTGAAAGCATTAGTGATGGAAAATGTAGCAAAATATCTTGCTAAACACACGGACACTCCATGATGGATATGGATAATGGCTCACTGGAAGGCTAGTTTTTCAAGATAACAGGGTTCCCAGGTGTAAATGCTAAATGTGATGTTATTATTAAACATAAGCACTGAGCACACTGCTTAACTGCAGTTTTTATAACTTTGAAATTATTTCATGCCATGTAGGACACATTTGGAGAGAGAGGGTGGGGTGGGCTTTTTTGACCTTTTAGAACTGTTTGCTCTGCTGTGCTGATACACAAAATGCCCTTTCTTTGTTTTCTTCCCTCCCAGACCCATATTTATTTGTGGGAAACAAATGGCACAGTGGCTTCCATTCTGACAGGGGATCTTAAAATAAAACATGGTTTGCATAATGAACAGCTGTAATTGATTTCTCTGTGGAATGCAAGAGACAGGTCTGGGCTCATCTCCTGTTAAGCTGTTTTCTAGCAAGTTGGGACAGATGGGAAGGATGGATTTTGTTAGATTCTTTGATTGCTCACCTATCACTTCTGCTGACCTGAAGTATTTCCATATTCAATGAGGGATTTCAGATAGGTGGCACAATTTGTTGCTTAGTTCTTGTGCTAGCCAAGCAGTCAGTGCTCTAGAGAGAGATACGCTGGAGAGAAAGAAGCAGATACCCTAAGACAAGATGTTTTTCCTCTGTGGGTATTGTGATACATAAAACTCTTGTCAGTTTGACATTTCCTTTCTTTGCTTTATGACTTTGTCCTGTTTTCCCCCTGTTCTATTCCTGTGCAAGCGCTATCATCCAGTTTCAATGCTGCTGATTATTTCTGCGGTAATAATTTATTTATTTATTTATTTATTTATTTATTTCATTTATATCCCGCCTTGCCAGTTTTTCACCGGCATTATAATAAGAAGAGAACCCTTGGTAAACTAGAAGAAAAGTTTCAGGAGAGAGCTACAGATTAAAGATCCAGGAAACCATCCATAGGATGATCTGGATATATTTAACCTCAAGAGAAGAAAGATGGTTGGGCTGGGCCACCAGTGGTATTGTTATTATTCAAATGTTAAAGAGGATTACTGAAATAAGGGCTATTGTTCATTCTACCCACTGAGGTTTTGGTTTAGGAACAAATAAAGGACAAAAGAGTAGCCAAATCTTTTACAAACACAAATATTTAATCTCTCTGTTCAAATTATGTAATGAGAATGGGGATTTTTGAGAAGTTCCTTTTAAAGAGTTGATGCCAGTATAATCCAATGTGCTTTTTAAAATGTTAATTACAAAACAATATTAAAAATATCATTTCTCAACTGTTAGTAGTAGAACAAGAAAGACTATCAAATAAGGAAAGAGACATTCAGAGGTAGTGTTCCATTGCCTGTCTCCATGTCGTGACCCTGGTATTCCTTGGAGCTCTCCCATACAAATACTAGCCAGGGCCGACCCAGCTTAGCTTCCGAGATCTGATGAGATTGGGCTAGCCTGGGCTAGGCACATGCCCATCTACCATAGCTTTAATCCCTCCTTAAAGGCAACCCAACCTTTTCATTTTTTCCTTTGCAGCTGGTAAGATGGCCAGCTCTGGGCTAGGAAATTCCTGGATATTTTGGAGTGGATCCTGGGGAGGCAGGGTTTGGGGAGGGGAGAGACCTCAGCAGGGCATAATGCCATAGAGTCCACCCTCCAATGCAGCCATTTTCTTTAGCGGAACTGATCTCTGTAGCCTGGAAATCAGTTGGAATTCCAGGAGCTTTTCAGGCTCTTCTTGGAGGTTGGCACCCCTAGCAGTTAGTGAGACTCGAGGCCCACCAAGTCATGTCATGTATAATGTTAACTGACCATGTATAATGTTAACTGACCATTTTGATACAAGCTAACCTGAAAAATAGAACTACCAGGAAGCTACTTCACACTGTAAAATTGTAATTCATATTGTTGTGGACTTGACTTCTGACTACTGTGGATTGCCCTGTCCTAATTGATTAAATGAAGGATTATGTGTCTTAACAGGCATAGAGAGCGCCTTGATGAGCTCTGAGTATTAGGAAATAGTTTTGTACACATGCCCACTGGGGTTGAAATATGAAATTTATTTATTTATTTATTGTTTCAATTTATATTTACAAGCATGAACGGCTTCAAGAGGGATTAGATAAACATATGGAACAGAGGTCCAGTAATGGCTATTCACCACAAGGTATAGATAGGAACTCTCAGTCTGGAGCTAGTGATGCTCTGTATTCTTGGTGCTGGGGGGGCAACAGTGGGAGGGCTTCTAGCGTCCTGGCCCCACTGGTGGATCTTCTGATGGCATCTGGTATTTTTGGCCACTGTGTGACACAGAGTGTTGGACTGGATGGGCCATTGGCCTGATCCAATATTGGCTTCTCTTATGTTCTTATGCTCTTATGTTTTTATACACTGCTCCTCCCCCAGAAAGTGGAGTTCAGAGTGGTTCCATTTGGTCTTAAGTCTAAACAGTAACCAGGTCTAAACATTCACAGGTTGTCCTATCCAACAATGGAGCGGTTGATACATCTGTTATATAAAACAGTACCTTGGCTTTTCCCCTTGAAGTAAAAACTTCAAGGTCAATTGTTCCAAGAGGCTTTATTTTTGCCCCCCCCCATAAACTACAAGAGTTGTGTTGCTTGCTTCTAGTAACTTCCTTCCGGGAAGCTTTTTCAACACCTGCGATGGCAAAACATTTGCCTCAGCCCCTGTATCCAGCTTAAATTTTACTACACAATCTCTCACAGTCAAATCAACATACCATCCTGGTGCTTGAGCTCCTGCATTATCATTAGTCTTATGAGATAACATTCCAATAAACAAACTGTGCATATTCAAATCATAGGTTTGATGTTTTTGCATATCACCCTTTGAACTTTTCATATCACATACTGTAGCAAAGTGATTTTTCTCAATATTATAAGAGATATAATAAATATAGTTAAAACAGTATAAAATACAGAGTATAAAAAGCAAACAATTTACAACTGCTAGCAGTGGATCCAGTATTAAACTCCAAAATACAGTTCACTGGGAAAGGCCTGATGGAAAAGCTCAACCTTACATGGTCCTGGGTCTCATCTGAGAAGGCATTCCACCAGGACAGGACTACAGCTGAAAAAGCCTTCACCCTCTTGGATGCCAAATGTGTGACTTGAAAACTCAGCACCACCAGTAGGGATTGGCATGAATCAGGAAAGTGCGGTTCAATTCAAGGTGTGCCTGGTTTGTAACTTTAGTACAGTTTGTAACTTTAGTACAAACAACCTGGTTTGGTTTATGAGGTCTGTGATATGGTAGAATGCCCCCCTGGCATGCTATACATACCAAACCTGCACGGAATCTCCCACTGACTCTCCTTTACTTGCCTTTTGAGTTTGATGAGGATTGGATTTACGGGGGTGCCCCGACCCTCCATTGTTTCCATTGGAGGGGAAAAACCAGCAAAAAAGCAAGGGCAATAGAAGCCCAGCAGAACAGAATCAAACTATCCAAGAATCACTACAGTAGAAACTGAAGGAGGGGGCATTTTTGCAAGCCCAGCAGAACCAGTGCCACTGTGTCATGGGCTGGGTGCAGGCAGGATGAGAGAGAGCAAAAGTCCAAGTCCAGTCCGAGGTCAGAATCAAGGGGTAGCAAGCAGGAGCCAAAAGAACAGAGTCTGAAGTACAAAGCGAGAGTGCAGTCATTGGAAGCCAGAGTCAAGGAGCCAAGAGTTCAAAGCATGAATCAGGAATCAGGAGCACAGGCGAGGGAGGTGCAGAGTATCATCAAACTGACTAGTTGCTGGCACAAGGAACCAGCGTCAGGAGGGGAAGCTATATACCCCTCAGGTGCCGGGGTTAATTAGTGCTCAGTGTGTGCATCCTGGCTTCTGTTAGAACTCAGGGCACCTCCATCCGCTGGGATGCTAGGTCTTGCCTGAGCTGGTTCCGCAAACACACCATCAGAGGAGGCGAGTCAGGGGGGCTGCCTGTCAGGCATTGTTCCTCTGCTGCTGTTGCTGAGACAAGTGGTAGGGATACGCTGGCGAGCTCCGAGGTTTCATCAGTGTCAGGAGTGGGCTCTGCTGAAGCCGGGAGTGTGGACTCAGCTGGAGCCAGGGCCGCATCCTCAGCAGGATTCACTATGCCTTGCAAACCCAACAGGACTAAGGTCAAACCAGAGACTCTCTGCAGTAGAAGGTGGGGGACATTTTTGCAAGCCCAGCAGAACCAGTGCAATGTACTAGTGCCCCAATAGACCAGCACCTATGATAACTCATTTTAAAGCACCCAATCTAAGTGCTGTACAAAACATGAGTTACTATTAAAAATATCTTTCACCAAAGTATTCTTCATACGAAAGTATATCAAAAAGACACAGTCTCAAAGAGTGGAACAACAAAGGCAATGTAGGTTTAAAGACACTATGAATACAGTCCAATATCTTGTGCCTAGGCACACAATTCCAAAATAAAGTCTAACAGGTTAATTGCCATGTTGCCTGAACAATAGGAAAAAGGCTCAAAAATGCAGAGCTGAGTTTTTTTTTCTGGCAATGTATTTTGGAACAGTGGTTTTCAACCCATGGGTTGGGAGCCTCACATAGGTCATAGTGCATCACCAGCTGGATCATAAGCCTTTAAAGGAAAACTCACATTTTTTGGCTATGTTTTAGAAGGATCTACTACTACTGCATGTGCATAGAGAACAAGGATGACAAAACCCTTGTCTTTCTTTGCATACACACTGGGAGGTGCAGTATGACAGTGAAGGAAGGTCATTTGGCAGTGGACTCTTTTTTTATTCCTCCCTCATGAAAGCTCTTCCTTGCCTTTTTTCTCTCTCCACTCCACCTTCCCCCAACATAGCCTGGCCTACCCAGTCACTTTCCAGTGCCTGGCACATATACAAAACTCTTCTTTGCATCATTTCTTTTTCCCTGGACCAGTTCTACAATGTCCTGATGAAGTTGTAATTGTAGTTCCTCCTCTTCCTGTTACTTGACTTCCTATCATGTACTTGGCCTCAGTGAGTGAGTCTCATGCTGCCACCTGGGAGCTAAAGGTGGGTCCAGGGTCTAGAAAAATGTAAGACTCCTACCCTAGAACATGGATGGCTGAAAGAGGCATAGAAAGATTTTGGAGAGACAGCAGTTGACCTGTTCCACCCTTTTTGAAAAACGCAACAACATATACCATATTTGTTCTAAAATTTTCTCTGCCCTGAATTCTTTAACTCCAGTTTAACAAATAATATTACTAAGGTTAGCATTGGATCATATTTCAATTCATTCCATAAGTGCCTGGAACTCTTCTGGAATTACAGCTGATCTCCAGACAACAGAGATCAGTCCCCTGAAGAAAATGGCAGCTTTGAAGTGTGGACCCACTGAGGATCCTCTCCTCCTCAAACCATACCCTCCCCAGGCTCCGTTCCCCCAAATATTTTCATTTTAAATCATTTCTAGGGATGGGCATGAACTGGGAAAATTTGGTCTGGTTTAGTTTGTGGTTCATGATGTTCCCCATTTGCAAACCATGGACTGCCATGAAGTTTTAGCTGCCTTACAAACTGGTTGGGTTTGTGAGGATCATGAGGTGGTAAAATGCCCCCCTCAATGTGCTAGAAACACCAAACTCACAGGGGATCTATGGATGACTCTCCTCTACCTGCCCTCAAAGTTTCGTGAGTATTGGATTTATGGGGTCTGAGTTATGTCGTTCATTTCCCCAGAAAGCACTTTCCTGGGGGCACCATTGGGGGGGGGGGTTTTGGCATAAATTGTACCCTGTAACTGCAATTCTCACCAAACTTGGTGGGCAGGTAGAGGAAAGTCAGACAGAGATCCCTTGTGAGTGTAGTGTTTTTAGGTTGCACAGGATCCATTCTATACAGTCGTGAATGTTTTGAATCTGTGTTTGTCAAAAGGACTGAGGTTTAGGAGTGTATGGAACAGATCCTATGCAAGCTAGAGACATCAAAGTTGCAGGGGACCTCCCCTGGATGCTCCTGCACATTCTTTTCAAGTTGTTGACTTGAAGTCTTGTAAATATTTTGATTGAGCCAAGACAGTTTGTCTGAGAATGTATCTGCTCATGAACCAGCATGAGCCTTCACAAACAATGTCAAGATTTGTGGAAAGTTCATGCTGGTCACCCTGCCACAAACTTGACTTCATGAAGCACGAACCAGTCAAAATTCATCATGAATTTTAGTTTGTCAGCTGGTTCGTGCCCATCCCTAATCATTTATCCAACTACTTATCTGTTTGAGTTGTTTATGTTTGAATATGCTCCAGTAATCTCTTGTATGTGGGCGCAACAAAACATCTTTTGAAAAACAGGCTGTCTGAACATTGTAACAAAATTAGAAATCTCAGCTTTGAAGCTCCTTTGGTAATGCCTTTTGTTAACAAACATCATCAACCTATGGATCTCAAATGTTTCATTACTGAAAAGGCCTTATCAATCTCATAATATTGCTAAACTGTTGTTTCAGAGAGGGACCTTTTGGATTTTCACATTGGATACATTATCTCCCAAAGGACTTACTGGTTGGTTGGATTCGGTTGCCTTTATCTAATTTATTTTTCTTTAGGGTTTCTGCCTTGTATAAATGTGAGTCATCATGACATGGCAATTCTACATGTTTGCTGTCCCTTGAAAATTCTGACTGCTCAGCTCATATATGAGTGGGGCTGATGCAATTTGCATTTACCTTGGCTTTTTTTTGTTATCAGAGCTGTATATGAAAAATTGAATCATAGGTATTTTTAGAATTCTAATTGTGAAGTTTTTAATTTTTTGTGTTGCATTATTTATTTTTCGCTGTATTTTGTCTCAAGTAATTGGCTTATATTTTATTTGATACAGATTTATGATTTAAATGTCCTTTCCCCCCTTCTGTCTCCAGGAATTTCCCAACTTGGAGCTGATGACCCTAGTTTTCCCTGTCAATATTACCAAATGACTGTATTAAGACCGCTGCTGTTCAGAATTCCATCAGTGAACACAAATCCACATATCATCGGTATGCTTACATCAAGATTGCTTTCTCACCTGCTTAATCAGTGCTCACATATGCAGAGGAGGGGAAAAGACATAAAGAAAACTTTTAGTAAATTGTGCAGGAAAAATGCTCTGTGCAAAAATTGTGTGTGTGTGTGTGTATGTGTGTGTATATATATATTCCACTCTAGAAACAAGAACAAGTACTTTGAAACTCTTACATCAAATAAGAATTTTAACTAGACTATCAGAAGCATTCTATTGTTAGCATGCCAGTGTTCATACCTGTCTCCTGGATTTCTCTCTCAGTTAATTATTTTATCTTATTAATGTTCCCACTTTCTGAATCCCATGTTTTTTCAATTTCAGTTTTTGTTCCTTTTATGCCTTTATATCAGGAATATTTATACTCTGCCTGGCTAATTGAAACTACTCTGGTTCTAGTCTTTCCTTTTATAAAATGACTGATTTTTGTTAATTTCATTCATCTCATATAACAGCAAAACAACATTCTTAACATTAAATGATCTTATGTGCATTCTCTGCATTGTAGAATGAATTCTGTATTTTTGTATAACATTTTGCAGGCAACTGGAAACTGAGCAGTGACTGTTACCACAGTACTGTTATGATGGCTGCGGATGGAACTACTGCCTCCATAAATTGTTTATTTAAAATATTTATATCCTCCCTTTGTGTTATAAACCTTCCTCATTAGGATGAAGATTTTGGGCTGCCAGAACCCATGAACATCATTGCCTCATCCAAGATGCAGCAAGGCCAAGATGATACTCACAGCAAAGCAGATAACAGGGACAAAGATAAGCTCCTCAAAGCATTGAGAGTCCCTTCCACTCTCAGAGCTCTTAAAACCCAGACATCACTTTAAACTTACTACTACAGCACAATATTAAAAGTCAGACTTCCCATACTAATCCCCTGCCTTGCCTACTCCAGAATGGATAGTATGGTCATGGCAGAGCATGTTGGTGCTACAATTTTGCAGAACCCCAGGTCCTCTGGGTAAATACTCTGATGGGTGGTATCCATGGGAACTATGGTCTCTGTTGAATGTGTTTCTTGGTGCCCACTTGCTCTTTTCTCAAGGCATATCTTCATCAAAGCAAAGAGACAATTCTGTCTTTCATCTGCTCAACTTGAGTGGGAGATGGTCAAAAAAGCCTTGGAGACATCACTTTTGTGTCTGCAGGGAGCATCCATTTAGAAACAACTTGCTCCATGGTAGGAAGATGCTTGTCTTGGAACCTCACAACATTTTCAGATTGAATCCAGCCCCATAGAAGCAATTTTGTAATCCCCCCCACTGGATAGTCTTTACTACCTGCTCTCAAAATTCCAAATCTGCTCACAAATGCAACAAGGTTGAACCCCCGGGGTTGAAATCCTTGCTCAAAGGCAAGGTCATGGCCAGTGCATACATTGCTCTCAAACTCTGCACCTATCTGGACAGCAGCTGTCCACAGTTTCAGGCCACCTGTTTCCTTGCAGTTTTTTCACAGCCACATCAGGAGGATACTCCCTCTACACTGCATGCCACTTTCACTTTCTTTGTTCATCAGGTTTTATGGTACCTTCTGCATAGATTTATGGCCATTCGCAGTCAGTATGGTGTTGCCCTGGGGTATATCTAAATGTGATTTTGAGTGGCAACTTTTCCTCCCTCTGCTTCCAATTCAAAGGGAACAATAAGCAGACAACTTGACATGGCTTCACTGATCTCCGTAAATTCCCCCACCCCTATTTCCCCCTCTGTATTTATCTCCTCACCATGAATTACATGGCTTAGGTGGCTAAAGACCGCTGAGGCAAGTACTGAGACAGTAAAATTTGCATACCAGATTGAATGAAAACAGATATTCTGAGGCAAGGGGGAACCAGGTCGAGTGCTGAGAAAATGTGGAGTAAATGCAGGATGCAGACTGGACCTCAGGCAAAAGGCTTTCTCAGATTTGCTACCTTAGAACCTTCAAAATAGAGAAACTACAGAAGGACTTTGTAACTTTATGCATACAAGACATGAATACTGCTATTTAACTGTAGTACATCTCTTGTGTATTCTCTTTCAGACAAATTCTCATTAATGTATTTTTTAAGTTTAGAAATAGAAAAGATATATATATTGGTTAATACTCACTTTGTAAAATATTTTTGTTTCTCTGCTACACATTAGAAAGAACCACTGTGGCAAGATTCACATTAAAAATGTTAGATGTTACCAACATGCCTTTAAATTGACTAATATTTCTTCAGCATCAAATCAATGGAGCATATTTTACTGATGCATGAGCATTGTGCCAAAAAAGAACTGCATCGAAGGAGCAGTGATCTGACATAATTTGTTGCCCAACAAGTCAAAAGGCACAGAAATCGAGACACAGATAACGAATTTCATGAATACTCCATAATAGAAAGCAAAATTGTAATCTATTCTGGAATAAGGAAATGTCATATACAAAAGCAACATCCTATGCTCAGCATATTTCCTCTCGTAATTTCCCACTGAAGCTCATTATAAACACAACACAAGATTTCTCGTAATATTTTATGTAATTGATTTCCCATTGCCTTGTCATTTACAAAATGCATCCAGCATCAGAATAACATTATATTAATGTAAGCAGGATAAACTTAAATTTATTGCATTTATGCATATTTACAAACCCTATAAATTGCCATCACAATACATTTAAAGCCATAAGTGTCTTAACAGGTTGAGCCTTTTAATCCAATGTTATAGAATGCCGCATTGAGACGCATTGTCCCTTACTTAGTAAAGTCATGGAGACTGGGATTTTTCATCTCAACAAATAACTGGATGGCTAACTTTCCTTCTGCATAACATAATTTTGCAAGATAAAGACAATTTCCCCCCGCTTAAAATGTCCAGTAAATAATTATGATGTAATAGTTTGACATTAGCAGCTTTAGCACATTTAAAATAGACAGTCTATGAAGGTGCAAACAGAGATTATCTGACAGAGGTTCTCCTAAATTTTGCATGCACATCAGTTATTTAACATTCTTGGTAAGATTTGTCTGCAGGTCTGTCAAATGGTGAGCAGCCCAGGCAATATGAATTCATAGGAATGATTGGAGATGGGGTCACTAGTACCGTGGCCAAAGGAATCCAGGGTCAGAAAGATTTAAATTTAGACAGAGAATCCACTTTATATTGTCCATCAAGCTATTCCATTAAAAAGAGCAATTTGTGAAGTGTCTCAGTGTAAGGGGGGGGCATTTTTTATAAGATCCAGGGCCCAGAGAAGCAGAAGAAAAACAGCAAACAGTCACTGGGTTAGATCCCACTGAAGATTTCTCTATGTGTAACAGTCTTTGTGGAAGCACTAAAATTAACCCATCCCTGTCTACTTATTTTATTTATTTATATTTAAATTTATATCCCACCCTTCCTGCTTGTTGGCGGGCTCAGGGCTGCTCATTTCACCATTGAGGGGCTGCCACAGAAAAGGCCCTGGCGCTCATCATGGCCAACTTGGCCTCTTTAGGGCCTGGAAGGGCCAGGTGGTTTTGGGAACCCAATGTTAGTGCTTTTTGGGGTACATGTGGGAAAAGGTGGTCTTTTAGGTAAATAGGTACCTGGCCATATAGGGCTTTAGAGGTAAGAACGAGCACCTTGAACCATATCCGGTATGCTATAGGCAGCCAGTGCAGTGCTTTTAGGATGGGCTGGATGTGTTCCCACATGGGGAGACACAACAACAACCTTGCCACTGCATTCTGCACAAGCTGCAGCTTCCAGATTTGGGACAAGGGCAGCCTCATGTAGAGAGCATTGCAGTAATACAATCTCGAGGTGACCAATGCATGGATCACTGTTGCTAGGTCATTGCATTCAAGGGAGTGAACCAACTGCCTAATCAGCTGTAAATGGTAAAAGACTGATTTCACAGTGACTGCTACCTGGGCCTCCATCTTTTAGGAGGCGTCCAGGAGCACTCCCAAACTCCTAACCAATGGTGCCCCATCAAAGGTCGGGAGAGGGATCCTTAACCTTGGACCGCTCTGACTCAAGCAGAGGACCTCCATCTTCATCAGATTCAATTTCCGTCCACTCAGTCTAAGCCAACCAGCCACAGCTTTCAGCACCAGGTCCAGATCTCCCAGACTAGAGTCTGACTGGCCATCCAACAACAAATAGAACTGGATATCGTCAGCATATTGATGACAACCCAGCCCATGTCTCTGGGTAATCTGGGTAAGGGGGCACATATAGAAGTCACACAGCACTGGGGAAAGTCCTGCTCTTTGGGGCACTCCGCAAATTAGCGAGTGCCTTCCGGACAGTTGTTCCCCAACTGCCACCCTCTGTCCACGACCTTGAAGAAATGAGGAGACCCACTGTAAGGCAAGCCCCTGAATCCCAGTATCGGTGAGTTGGTGGACCAGTAATTGATGGTCGACCATGTCGAATGCCGCCGACAGGTCCAACAATGTCAATACCGCCATACTGCCTCGATCCAGATGCCTCTGGAGATTGTCTATGAGGGCAACCAGGACCGTCTCTGAACATGAATGGATCCCCACTATATTTTCTGTGAGTGCAAGACACAGTGCAAGGTATTTCCAGTTATATCATTTCAAATGCAAGCCATATAGAATCAAGTCAACTGCCTGTTGCACCTTCCATTGTCCCATCTGCACAATTATTTCATTAAAAATTACACTGAAGAGCTGTATGTTGCTGTACAATGGCTTGCACAAGAAAAACTCTGCAATGTACATTTTCTTTTTGCTCACACATCACTGGATCCAGCTCATATTGCAGCCTTAGTGGGTTAATTACAGCTAAGCTGCATCAGCAAATATGGCAGATGCTCTTAGTTCATATGGTATGGCTGTGGTTGGCAATCTTCCCTTGTATCAAGGCAACACATGGGTTTCCTTAGGCTGTGCAGGGAAGTATGGCACCACCCTCCAGGGCTCTAGTGGTGGTCTGATGTGGGAGGATGACTGCATGGAATGCTGCATTTCCTTCTCATCTTTTTCTGAATTGGTGTGGCACAGCCTAATCGCACCATGCACACTATGTAACACTTAGTGTTGATCTAAATAATATAAGGAGTGTGATAACCACATGGGAAGGTGTCAGTTCCTGTCAGGGGTCAGCTATTGCTGTCCACAAGGGGGAAAGTTTCAAAAGAAGTAATATGTCAGAATTCAAGGAGAAGCGAGGGAAGAAAGTAAAGAAACAGGCAAAGGTCAAATAGAAGTAGGCTGATTATAACTGAACCAGTTGGCTGTGGCCTTCACTACTTAGTGCATGGATTGCTGAAGGAACAAAGGAAGGATCCAGCTATGTTTGACAAGGAGAAAATGAGGAGGGGAAGGGCTGTGGCTCAGTGAGCTGGCCTCTCCAGTTAAAAAGACCAGGCAGTAGGTGATGTGAAAGACCTCTACCTGAGACTCAGGAGAGCTTCTGTGTAGACTATATTGACCTTGATAGACTGATGGTTTTATTCATTTTAGGGCAGCTACGTGTGTGTAGAACTGTCCAGCTCAGTAGGTGGAGTTACAGGTAAGCAGGGGTCATTTCGTAGAAAAAGAGCTGCAGGAGCTCATTAGCATAACTCATTAGCATAACTTATTTGCATATGCTAAACCATCTGACATCACTGGAAGTATGTCAGAAGGCGAGAGAGAGAGAGAGAGAGAGAGAGAGAGAGAGAGAAAGAAAGAAAGAAAGAAAGAAAGAAAGAAAGAAAGAAAGAAAGAAAGAAAGAAAGAAAGAAAGAAAGAAAGAAAGAGAGGGACAGCTACCAATCCAAGTCTCAGAAATACCACTATTCTGGGAGGATAGCTTCAGTGGTGGCTGAAGCCTTCAGAAGGCTGGTCGGAGGAACAAGGACCTTTCCAGGGGACGGGGTGATTTTGCTGCAGCCATTGTCATGCTTGCCCCTGACTTAGCCCCAGACCCAGTGCCTGACAGCTGAGGACAGGAGGACTTGGCTCAGTTAACTGAGGAAGACAAAAGTCCTGCAGAGGAGCCACAGCCAAGTTCTCAGCAAGACCCACCTGAGGCTGATCAGGCAGTGGCTGGACTGAGCAATTCACCACCAGACTCGCCTCCACCTGTCAGCAGGCTCCGTGAAAGGAGACGTCAAGAGCTGAATAGGCGACGCAAGGAAGCATGCAGGCAAGGTCGAAGATCATTAAGTCCTGAGTACTGACAGAAACCAGGACCTCGCACAGTGGTGCTAAATGGCTAATGAGCCAGAACGCTATTTGAGAAGGCTGCCGGCCTGAAGCAATTCGTGCTGGCAACATCGTTGGCAGAACCATTCGTTTCGTGCGTACCTTGCCTCTGATCCTGTTTGATTCTCTGGCTTCCGACCCAGCTTGCTTCTTGGACTTCCGACCTCTGCTTCCTGATTCTGGACCCCGGCTTATGACCCTCGGCATTCCTTGACTCCGGCTTCAGATCTGATTCTGACTGACCTTGGCTTGATTTATGGACTCTGACCTCCGGTACGTTTTGACTACGCTTGCTGCTTTGAGATTGGGACTTGCCGCCACGCTCTGCTGACTTTCCCCATCCAAGTCACACCCGGGGCGTGCTTGCCGGCCTGTCTGTCCAGCCAGGCTACCGGGCTCTGCCGTGACAGCCATGACACAAGCAGGCATTCCCCCACCGGGTGGGGGGGGGGCTGGGACCAACTCCCAGAGCTGAGCTCCCCTGAGCTACTGCTCGAAATGACCCCTGCAGGTAAGGCTATGCATAGTAAAATACCTGTGCCAAAGCATGTACTCAGAGTTTGCTGTTTTGGGTCATTACCATGATGTTCCACAACGGTAACAGGAAACTGGAATTCTTAGTGGAACAAAGAAAGCTGTGTTGTTTTTTTTACTGTGGGTGCTATTAGCAGGCAGCATGTGGTCATGTTCTTCCTTGAGTCTACTGATCTTTGAGGAATGACATGTCCCCTTTCCAACTGGATCCTTGCAAGGGAGGAGCATGGAGTGCTTCCAGTCAATCACCTTTGGTGACAAGCCACAGAAAGCCACAGTTCTCTTTCCCTCCCTCTTTTTGGGGCAGGAAGTCCTTTTGTTCATCCATGGCTGGATAAATAGAGATCTGGGTTAGGATGTACTAAAATGAATGACAAGAATGCCCACTGGGAACAGTAGGAGATGCATGAAGCACCAATGGATATAATGTGAGCCAGGAAAGTCAATTAACTTGAATGGGCTCCATTGAAATACATTACAAGAAACAAAAGTTGCATAAAAATGCCAAATGAATTTAAAGAGACCTATGCTGGGCTTGGAATGACAGCTCCTAGAGTGGAATGATGATATCAGGGCCCAGATTGATTGTTCTGGGATTGGAATGACAAGCCCCAGAGTAGAATGATGGTCTCTGAGCTTGTATTCAGTAGTCTGGGACTGGAAGGACAGCCCTCAGAGCATTGATTGCAGTCCCAGGGGCCATCATTTCACTATGGGGCTATCATTCCAATCCCAGAGCATTTTATCTGGGCCCAGAAACCACCTTTCTAGTCCCAGGGATTGTTATTCCACTTTGGAGGCTGTCATTCCAGGCCCAGGGCAGGTTTCTTGTAATCTGTTCCACATTTTAATTGCAACTGTTTTGTACTTTAATGTCTTTCAATGCAGCCTACGCAAGCCAATGGCATTTCTGGCTCCCATTCTATCCAGTGGAGCTTCAGGCCTCTCCCATTGTTCCTAATGGGCATTCCTGTGATTTGTTTTAGTAGATTGCTGTAATGTAGACTAACAAAAAGCAATTGGGGGGGGGGTGTTTCCTGCAAAACAAGCCACCTTTATTTTGTGAGAGGAAAAAAAACAGGCAACAACAAGGATGGCAAATGCCCCATTTTCAGTGAATAGGAAAGAAACTTTTATTGTCAGACAATCTCTGTAATAGTAGAAAATGCAGACAGCTGTTTTTTTTAATGCCTTGACCAGCTGGAGTTCTGTTTTGCTACTGCTTGGTTGCCATTTTAGGAATCAGTAGAGAAAACAGAGTCTGTGCTAAGAGGCATCTACTTCGGGGGTCTGCAAAATTGACCCTTTTGTCCTATTCACTTGAATCTCGGGGGAGAGGGGCTGTAAGTTAGAGAAGGACAATGTTTTGAAGAAGAAGAAGAGGAGGAGGAAGAGGAAGAGGAAGAAGAAGAGTTGGATTTATACCCCACCCTCCACTCAGAGTCTCAGAGCGGCTTACAATCTTTCCAGACATCCTGTGAGGTAGGTGGGGCTGAGAGAGCTCTGAGAGAACTGCTCTTAAAAGAACAGCTCTGAGAGAATTTTGACTGACCCAAGGCCATCCAGCTGGCTCCATGTGGAGGAGTGTGGAATCAAACTCAGTTCTCCAGATTAGAGTCCACTGCTCTTAACCACTACACCAAACTGTGCAAATAAAGTGCCATTATCTTTATAAACTGCTGCCTCAGACTTCATATACATTTCCCATTGAAAATAATGGTCCTGAACTCCAAAACTACACTGATTTGAATCCTGAAATGGAAATGGAAATAAGTAATCATGGTAAAAATGTCCCCTTGCTAAGGCCCAAGTCTGAAGTTTCAATAGCAGAACAGGAAGAACTGCATCAAGCTGCTGCAGCAGTAAAGTCTGAACAGCTAACAGGAGAGAGTTTTATATCTGACCCTGCAGATCAGCCTTCCCTGTGTATTGAGTCAAACTGACAGTGGTGTTGCTTAAGCCTGGTACCTTTTCTCCTGAGCAGCACCAGCAGAAGGGATGCCTCATGGTTCCAAAAGTACCTCCTGCTCTAAGTTTTAACTAAATCCCACCACCTTTTCTGCTCTTGGAGCATTGGGATGACTGTGAATGGTTCTGAACATAGTGGTGAGTCCTAGTAGGTGGTGATGGGGGCTTCTCTGAGTTCCAGGATGAAGCAAAGTATATGAGAGTTGCCACTCAGGCAGGCTGGTCCATGTCCTCCTTCTGGGACATAGACTCTTTCTGACCATTGATACACAGGGCTGGGAGGGGTCTTTTCTGGGATGCAGAAAGTCCAGTGAGTCCACCTCCTTTCCCAGTTCTGAGCCTTCAGAATTAAACTCTGTCAGGTCATGGGAGAAGACACAGCCCTGAATTAGGTGGTTAGCATTAGCAAAAGTTGGTAGACACATAATCTGTATGTTATGTATTGATCTTGAACTTACTTGCAAAAGGATTTAGCTTGGGAGTCCCAGTGTTCCCTCTAAGCTGAGTTAGTGTGAGCTAGCTCACAGTTTTTTTAGCCTCTGGCTCACACATTTTTGTCTTAGCTCAGGAAGGATTGTTCCAGGGTAAACTAATTTAAGCAGTAGCCAAACTGCTCACTCACAAGTGTGATACCAGTAGCTTACGAAGTAGAATTTTTGCTCACAAGAGTCCATAGCTTACAGGGTTCATTGCTTGGGACACATAACAATAGATCACCAAGATCCTAGAATGGGCTAGAAGGGAGACAGGGATCATAGAGGAAACCAACTGGGAAACAATAGAGTGTAAATAGCCTATCGTTGGGAGTGGGGTGTGTTTGGGGTGTAATCCTTTTCAGGCATAAATACCAGGCTTCAGCCAGGGATAGCCAATATTCTTTTCTCCTTGCTGTAATCACTAATAAACTATGAGCTGATCATTCTAAGTGTCTGAACCCAGTATTTTCCACTGTAAAAGTAGCAAGCCACACACTGATGACATTTTCCCTTTCATTTGTTTTACAGTCCTGATACTGCAGATATTTCCAGTGGCACCCAGAGACAATGCTTAGGGAATACATTCTGTACTTAGTACCTCAATCAACAAACTATATGGTGCTCAAAGAAAAGAGTAAACCAGTATATAGCACAGCCCCCCCCCCCCCAGCTGGGTAGCTTCTGAATGCAAAAGTAAAACATTACCTTAGTCCTTATTGGGGGAGAACCTTTTCTTTTTATAAAGATGACAACACCTTCTAAAAAGTGATGAGATTTGTCTTGACAGACTGTTATTAATTATTGTTCTTGTTGCCCTTGAGAAAGAAAATGGTGTATTGGATAACATCAACAAAATAGGAGATAACCAAGAGACAAATGATGACAAAATGCAATCCTCTAATTGTATAGAATGTTAATAATAGTGCCATTGGTTGTGTAGAGTTGTGCCTTATAACTAACAATGCAAATATTTATGATCATATAGTTTCCTGTTGGTTTTTTGAAATCTTCACAGCCACAGTAGGTACCTACTGCAATAATCTCCTTAATGTTCCTGGAATAAAAACCAGGCTGGTAGTATCTTTTGCTAAAAAAAAAAAAAAAAATGAATGTTCAGATACATTGTTAAGCTTTAAAGAGATATTTATTTCTAATCATCAGGTCAGCATCATCCATAGGAAGGCATTACAAGTCTGTGCTGTCATCGAACTAGCACCAAGACCTCATGTGAAATGGGAATGAATGATTTTGTCTTTTGGTCTCTTATGCTGTGTAATGATAAAACAGCTGTAAGTCAACTGCATGTCTTAGGGGGAGGTGGAGCTAGGGCTGCCAAGTCGAACTTACGATTTGGCGGGGGGAGTCCCTCGCCGCCCGGGAGCCGCCCGGGAGCCTCCCTGGTGCACGCGCTTTGTGCGCGCGCCCAGTGACGTCACCCGGAAGTGACATTACCACGTTGGGGGCATTGCCAAGGCGACGCTCTGGCAACGTCTCCAACGTGGTGATGTCACTTCCGGGTGATGTCACTACGCTGGGGAAGTCGTCCCGGCTGGATGACTTCGAGGGTGGGGTTCCCCCCGCAGGCCAAATGCCGGCTGGCGGATCGGGAACCCCTATAGCGGGGGATCCCCCGCCCCCCGGGCTGACTTGGCAGCCCTAGGTGGAGCTGACAGGGTCCATTACATAGCCTTTGTCCCTCCACCCTAAACTCCATCACAAAGAAGGCAGTACATGTTATCTGACTCTCTCCACTACCTGCTGCAGCAAACCACACCCCTTTCCCAACTGCTCTTTGTACCTAGGTACAGGATCTGTCTCCTTCAGTCCTTACAAGCAAATATTTTTAATGGAAAGTTTGCTCAAAACCAAGGATGCTGTATTAATTATAACCTGATAGGAAGCCATCTGATTGTAAGCATGGAAGCACTTTATTGGAAATTAGTATGCACTTTATTGGAGATCTGCTGTGACATACTTGTAACTTGGAGTTTTTATTGTTGATTTTAAATTTGTTTTATGGTTTTTTATCTGGCATGGTGCCCTTGTAAGCCGCCTTGAGCCCGCTTGCGGGGAGGGTAGGGTATAAAAATAAAGATAAATAAAAATAAAAATAAAATAAAATAAATTAATCAATGCTCTTCCTTAGCTATTTCAATGATCTTATAATTTTAGCACAGAAGTATTTGTGCTGCTTTAAAAATGTGATGTAGAAATTTCAAACATGGCATATTATACTATGGCTTTTAAATAACAGTGATAATTTTTGTGAGAAGAGGAGGAGATTGGATTTATACCCCATCCTTCACTACCCAAGGGAGTCTCAGAGCGGCTTACAAACTCTTTTCCCTTCCCCTCCCACAACAGACACCCTGTGAGGTAGATGGGGCTGAGGGAGCTCTGACAGAAACTGCTCTTTTTCAAGAACAGCTGTGCCAGAACTACGGCTTGCCAAAGGTCATCCAGCAGGTGCAAGTGGAGGCGTGGGGGCTCAAACCTGGTTCTCTCAGGTTAGAGTCCACACACTTAACCACTACACCAATAGGTGCATTACCTGTTTAGCAGTCACACAGGTTTTACTTGCACACAGAACTCCATATAAGCAGCAGCTTCATGTATTCATCAGCCTCATGCTCCAGAAATAGTGTATTTTTATTTTATTTTTATTTTTTTCATTTTTATTGGGTTTCTTTCTCCTTTATAAGACTTGCCTTTCTGTATATTTACTATCTACAACAGGTATATCTAAAATATTCTATATATCGGTAAATACACTGCTCTCTAGAGTGCAGCAGGGTCTTTAATGTTTTCTTAATCATGGGAAAGGGAGGTGATAATAAATAACTAATCCAGTGGAACCATTCAGCAAGAGATACTGCAGTTGTTGCAGCAAATATAAATCCAGGTGAATAGCAGCAGAACAAACTTTGAGTCCAGTGGCACCTTTAAGACGAACAAAATTTTGTTCAAGGTATTCAAGCTTATACCTTGAATAAAATTTTGTTAGTCTTAGGCTGATTTTACACCTCCCCTCTAAAGTAGTTTGACTGCTGTCTTTTCCTGTGCTGATTTCTCAGTGGTGTGAAATTTCACTCCAGGGGGTTTAAGTGCACTAAGAAACCACAATTGTTTAAAGCAGAATAAAGCGGTTTAATACTAGCTTGACCACAGGAGGGCAATTAGTAGATATGGACATTTCAGTAGCAGCACGGTTTCACACCGCACAGAGGTATGGGCAGGTTTTTTTGGAACTAGAATGATTCCAGCGGGAAAGTCAGATGTAAAATCAGCCTTAAAGGTGCCACTGAACTCAAACTTTGTAGCAAATATAGTTAAGAAACTGAAATTGTTATGACACAGGCAATGTGGGTTACTGAAATGAAACAGCACAGAGACTTGTTGAGCTCTTTGAATGAAACTGAAAAGCCCAATGACACAATCAAATGTATGAGAGCCAGTTTGGTGTAGTGGTTAAGTGCGCAGACCCTAATCTGGGAGAACCGGGTTTGATTCCCCACTCCTCCACTTGCACCTGGCTGGATGACCTTGGGCAAGCCATAGCTCTGTACCAGCTGTTCTCTCAAGGACTGTTGTCTCAGAGCTCTCTCAGTCCCACCTACCTCACAGGGTGTCTGTTGCGGAGAGGGGAAGGGAAAGGAGTTTGTAAGCGTCTCTGAGACTACAAGTGAAGGGCGGGGTATAAATCTAATCTTTTCTTCTAAACATTTGCATTTGTGAAAAATGACAGCTACTCATATTTTGAAATTGTAGATTGGTTCACATTACTCTTAGAAGTCACAGACATTTCTAAAAATGGGTTGAAACATTGGTGTCTGCATCTAATTTTTAAAATACTTTTTTTATCTGTTAAAGAACATTATGCCTTTGTCGGTTTCACAAACCATTGCTAATAGATGAAAGTAGCTAATGCATATATTTTAGTCTGTACAGTTGTACATTGTGCAACCACTGGGTGGAATCTAACTTTTAGTGACCAGGAGATCTTCTATAGCTTTATGTCATGTGACATGGGGTGGTGGCTGCAGTAAGAATGGAGAAAAGCATAAAGACAGGAAGAGAAACAAGCAACCAGAAGGAAGTTCCCTGAGAATGGCTATCTGGGTAACAAACAGCAGCAGAAGAGATATTAGGAATTTGCCCTGTCTGTCTCTACTGTCCCCTCTGGAATCTTGGTGCAAAGATTCATTGCACGGCCCTTTGCTTCCCTTTGAGCAATCCCGTACTGGGATAACGCACCAGTTTAGTTAAGAGAGTTCAGAGCTGCTCTCCACAGATGTTCAAGCTCAGCCTTCAGTCTCAGCCCAGAATCTAGAGTCATAAGAGGAAGATATTTCTCATGTCCAGAAGTGAAACATGTTTCAGTTATTTCACTTCCATTCCCTCAATCAAAACAGGTGCACTCCTGCAAATGCCATAGTTTAGCTCCTAAAAGCACATTGTATCTTAATGCCTGCTGCAGGATGAAAATCAAAAACTAATTTCTGACACTAAAAATACCACCAGTACAATCTTGGGAGCAAGATGCAATTCAACAGTAAATTGCCAGAAGCTAAAAATTAAACCTTGGATAAATCAGCAGCCCCAATTCAGCTGAAAAGGCTTTCCGGTTTATCTGATGTCCGCAAAGCCCATGTTAACCTGTATGACCCCAGTAAAACCCTCAGATTTCAGAAGAAAGGAAGAATACACAGAAAAACAATCAAGGTTTGATGTTTGAAGCAGGCCGGGTACCTGAAATTTTCCATCAAGGAAGAACTTATAAAATAGAACAAATAGCATGTTCTAAATTAGTATTGAACAAATCATAAAAAAGAAAATACTGTGTTTATTATACATTTAACACTAATAGGCTGTTTAATGTTTCCAATTAACCTTAGACTATGTAATAGAAAATTTGCCTCTTACATTTTCAAGGACACTTTGTGGAATGATTTTTTTTTTCTTTCTCATTGGCTACAACTTTGGACTGCAAAAAGGTTTTCCAGTTCCTATTTTTGAGCTTGTAGGAAGGTGAATTTTCTCAAACTGTCAGACAACCAATTTGAGTGCATTTGCTGCTGTTTGTTATATGCTCTTCTCCTTCCTTGGTGCTGTTTTCCTGACCAGGGCATCCCTTTCTTCCAAGGCTGACCTAGCCAATCAGTGATCACATGGGGAACCAATGATATCATAATACTATTCAGCTGTCCACCCCTACTGTTTCACAGATTTAGCTATGTGATGACATTGCTGAAAATAATGCCAAGTGAGAGTAAGAACAAGGCTGAATATAGATGATCTCATTTTTGAATTGCCAGTTATTAATAGTCTGCAGGGACCAAACGCTTTCACTTTTCCTTACTGAATCAGATCCTTTTCAGTGCTCCCAAAAAAGTTTGAGAAAAGCAACTAAATGCTAGCTACCACATATTTTATTGGAGTTTAAACATTATGCAATTACACATTTTCTGTGCTGCTTTTTACACTTAAAGAGTCAGATTATCTGCTGAAGAAATGTCCATAAAAGAACTCTATTTATGTCCTGTGGTTCTTATCATGAAAAATATAGGTGAGCTGAAACCATGTGTGGTCAGAAGATATCTGTACACTATACACAAGTCAGCATGAACATGACCCTCTTTCCAACTGGAACCCAAATCCACACTAAAATAGATTGACTGTAAGCAAGTTTCCATCTTTCAACTTCCCACTCACTGTCAGTACCAAATACTAGAAGCCCAGTTGAAGAAGCCAGTCCCTTCACACTTAATACTATGCAAGTTATTCCTCTCAAGGGTGGATGGAAACAAGGAGTCAAAGAGACAAAGCAAGAGAGGTGTTTACTGGTCAAATGGGATCCAAGTACTGGGACAACCAGTCCAAGCCAGGAAAAGAACCAGAGACTTGCCATATGGCTGTGGATCCTATGTCTGGGAAATGGTGCAATCAAGAAACACAGTAAACTTGGCAAAATACATGTAGGGATAGGTTAAACTAACAAAAGAATTTCACTAAAATTTAATACAAAAATGAATGAATATAGACACAGATACTTCTCAGGACCTGCCCTGGCCTTCATTGTATTATTTATTCATTTAATTAGATATAACCCATTCCCTGCCAAGCAGGGAAGCTTACAACAATCAAGATACAATACTTCAGCATATTACAATTTTAAAATCCATGTTATTCTATGTTAAAACCTAAGACTTCTTTACTACATCAGATAGTGCCCTAATATTCATCACAAGTAGACAAGTGGGCAGCAAATACAAAGAAAGAAAAGGGGAAAGGGGGAGGGAAAGAAAAAAGGGACACCAGCAGATCTCTCTAACCGTTGCTGTGCTCAACCATATGCCCGGTGGAACATCTAGGTCTTACAGGCCCTGCAGAACTGAACCAAGTCCTGCAGGGCCCAAGTCTTGCTAGACAGAGAGTTCTACCAGGTTGGGGCCAAGGCTGAAAAGGTCCTGGCCCTGGTTGAGGACAGTCAGACCAACAATAAGTTGTTACTGGATGAGCGTAAGGCTCCCTAAGGGGAGTATAGGAAGAGGTGGTCCCATAGCTATGATGGTCCCAGACCATTTAGGGCTTTAAAGGTGAGAACCAGAACCTTGAACCTGATTTGGTACTCAGTCTGAAGCCAGTGCAGCTGGTAGAGTACAGGTTGTATATGTGATCTCGGGGGGGTTTCAGTAAGGACCTACAGTGCTACGTTCTGGACCAGTTGAAGCTTCTGGAGCAAGTTCAAGGGCATATCTGAATAGAGAGAGTTACAGTAGTTTAGTCTAGAGGTGACCATTGCGGATCACACCCATGCTCTTGACAGGGGGAGCTGGTACTAGCTGTACACAATCAAGAGTGGGAAGCTGAATTCCTTGACCTGGAACACCTCCCCCCCAGGCCTAGCCACAGGACCTCCATCTTTGATGGGTTCAGCTTCAGCCTCCAAACAACAGGCCAGATCTTCTGGGATGGTATCCAGCTGGCTGTCCATTAACAGATACAGCTGATTGCCATCTGCATACTGATGACACCCTAACCGAATCTCCCAACTAACTGGGCAAGAGGATGCATATAGATATTATTTATTTATTTATTTGATTTATTTGATTTATTAGCTTTATATCCTGCCCTTCCTGCCAGGGCAGGCTCAGGGCGGCTAACATGGTAACAGGCATTATAAACAGTAAGACAATGAAACAATATAATAGTTTAACAATTTAAAATCAATTTAAACAACACTGGGGAGATGATCATCCACTGAAAGACTCCACACACCAGTGGTGCTGTGATGAGACTCTCTCCCCTAGTGCTACCCTCTGTTCCCTCCCTTGGAGAAATGAACACAGCCATTGAAGGACTGTTCCATGTAATCCAATGGTGGTGTGCTGGTGAAGCAGTGGGTCAACAGGCCATAGTCAACCATGTCAAACGCTGTTGAAAGATCTAACAACAACAGTGCAGATCCGCCTCAATCCAGTTGTCTACAGAGATTGTCTGTATGGGTGACCAGCACTGTCTCCATCCCATGGCCAGGATGGAAGGTGGGCTGGAATGGGTCCAAGGCCAATGTGTCCTCCAGGAAAGCCTGTAGTTGTTCTGCCATAGTGGAGTGCAGTTTTCTTAGAGGATGGGGAACTCCCCTCTTCCACCATACCATACCACTCTTGAGGCTCCAAGTTCTACAGAGTCCCATGACAGAAGCCCCAGATCCAGCACACTACAGCAAACTCTATACAGAGAGTCAGTGGAAGTGGAGAACCGAAAACTTACCAACCAGACCCACCTGCCTCCATAATTCCCAAGAATGAAGTAGATGATGAGATTGAACAGAAGCCTGAATGAAGACTGAACAGGAGCAGTGAATGCCTAGCCACCTGGGCTGTATAGGAGGGAACTTGGTAAGGAGGGAACTTGTATTGCTAAGGAGGAAGAAACAGAACTTCGAGTCTTGGCAGAACCCAGCCCCGACTCAGACAACAAGTAAGATGGGGGCAGCAAGTAATAACAGACTCCTCAGCTAGAGGCTGATCTTTGCTGGCTTAACATTCCAGCCAAGCCCATGCCCGGAGCAACATGTGCTCCAGTCTGGACAGCTCCTACTGCTGAGAGGACTCCAGTTGGGTTTCCTAATTTCTGATTTCTGTGGAAAATCCTGTATTGATCCAACCCAGTTGCCAGTCTTTAAACTATAATCCTACCTTCCCTGAGCAACAGTACTGAACAGTTTGAAAATAGGACATGCTGGTACTTGGTCCATGTCTTTATCTCCTCCTATAAGTTCTTGCAAAGTATACATCATACATGATTTGAACTTCCCTGTCCTACAACGAGCCATAGTTCACATTAATGAAAGAATTAAAGCTAATTTGAAGAGTGATTAAAGGCTTGGAAGAGGCACATTCTCATGAAGAATATGGTCTCCATAGAAATGTTGTCAGGGCTGTGTAATCTTACTATTTCAAGTATATTAAGCAAATACTTTTAATCAACAGTTGAACAGTAGCATGGTGTGCTAATTATTTCTAGTAGATGAAGAGAATACTGATTGCAATTTCCTAATCAATTGGTTCAGTAAATGTCTTGTTATTTGCATATTATCTTCTTGAGACAAGTATTATCTCCCTGCTCTGCTTCAGTGTTTCTGGGTCATGAAACTTGCAAGGCTGCTAAAATGCATTTCAATCATCCCTTGTGTATGATTCCTGTGTTCCTCTCCCTGTCCCCAAGAACTCAGTAATAAAGTCACAGGCCGTTGAGGTAGAAGTTCTGATTTTAAGGGCAAGGTTTTAATTTGTTATGATGGTATTGTATTATCCGCATTTTTGGGAATGGTATACTACTGACTTCCAGATGTTTAATAATATTGACATCACAGGTCTTTTGTGAACCTTTCTGTATCACGTAGCTGAACTCTGTTAGAAGATTAACAGTGTAGTCCTTCTAAATTCATTGGCATAAAGCTCTTTGAAGCAACTCTGCTTAAGATTACACTGATCATGGTGAGCTGGACAGACAGTTACTAAAATTCTTTTGTTGTTTCAATCTTGACAATTTTTTAAATTAAAGGTGGGTTCATACCAAACTAAGATGATCAGATGATCACACCTTTCATTTTATAGCATAAGTGTGCAGTAATATTGATGACCATGGTCTGTACCTTACCACTAAAATATGGAGAAAACTATATACACACAATTTTCAGTGGGTAAAGGAAAAACACATTTAGCTATATGAAGCAGAAATAAAGAAATAACTAAGCAATGGTTTCTGGGTATTGCTATAATATTGAGTAACTTCTGAAATAAAATGTAAATTTCAAGCAACTAATTGAAAATTATTTGTTATATCTATGTAAGGAGCCACCATGGACCCTTGTTATTAACCTGAGTCACAAATGGTTCTGTTAACATTAGTGTAAGAACCAGTGTGGTATAGTAGTTAGAGTGCTGGATTAGAACTGGGGAGCTTTGTGTATGTGAAAGGGCCTCTGTCATGTAGCTCAATGGGTGCCTTTGGAGCAATTGCTACTATGTCTTATGTTAACCTACCTCACAGGTCTATTGTGAGGAGATGAATGAGGGAAGACCACATATTTTACACAGAACATTTTGGCAGAAGGCTAGATTTTTAAAAAGAGATCCACTGCTTGCCTCTACTTCACATCACAGCAAGTGAAGCAATGGGACTGACATCAGATGGTTAGCAAGCCCAGTTAGGTATTAAAAAAACACTAAAACTTAGACCCTGAATGCATAAACCCAAAACAAAATGAAGTTTCCAAAGTCCTGTAGTCCTGGAAATATGTGTTTCCTTCCATAGGTATGTGGATCTAAATATGAGCCAGTGACACTAATTGTGATATATTCTCATATTTTCTGTAACAATAGTAAATGTATCAGTTTAATATTAAGCAGATATCAATTGGTACCAATTTAATATCAACACAGCTGTATAGATCTCATTATCAGATAGGGATTCTTTCCCCACTCACAGTAGCTTTGTTAAAATAGATTTGAAATTTCACAGTATAATAAATTTGTTTTTGAAATTATTGGAGAAGGAAGATTATTGGCGTTATTCCCCGTAACTCTTTGAAAGTGTGCCATTGCGAGCAATCATATGGAAATTTTGAATTGTCTGCTGCCATAGTATTTTATACACAAAGAAATTATGTCTATTCCCCTGTGTGTCAACCTACTTCTTATATAAAAATGAATAATTGGAAGGCTCTTGTACATATGTACTTCTGTCATACATACTGCATAAATACAGTTAGGATGTCTATAGTTTTTTTATATACACACTGAACTGTTCTAGCACATGTAAGGTTAAAAAAAAACCTTGTTGACTGCAACAATTGTAAGGCTACAAAGACTATAATGTAGTGCTGCACATATGTGTGAAGACCTTTGGGACCTTACTGTAAGAAATATACCTTCACAAAAGGAAACAATAATCCAGCAGAATGAGGCAGATGGCAAGAATACTTCTTAATGGAAACCTACAATTTGTTGAAATTTCACCTTGGATGAAATGTGGCAGCAACTCTAACTACCAAGCTTCACAATTAAAACTAAGCCCTGTGTATCCAGATTTCTGTTTTCTTTAGCTTCTTATTGAACATACTATCACACCATGCAGTTATAAAGGCTGGTGAAAGTGAGGCTACAGGTCAGTTACCCTTTGACAACTGACTACAGTGCAGCACTAACTAGAGTTATCTATCTACTAATAGCCAAGTGCCCCCCCATGTGGATACCTAAATCCATGCTGGGGACACCTGGGAGCAGGGAGGTTGTTCTGCAGACGTTGGGCGGTCCCCATGTCTGCAGAAAAATCCAAAAAGTTTGAAAAAATTTTCGGGGGATATTTAAATCCCCCGAAAAGTAAAAGTATTACCTGTGTGTGCACAAGGAACGCTCAGGGAACTAGGGCAGCCTGTCGGTTGGAGCCGGAGCCGGAGGGGGGGAGAGCAGTGAGACCCAGTGGCTGTGTGCTGCATGGGCCTTGCCAGGCCGACATGGGGGCGGGAGGGGGTTAGAGAGGCGAGGCTCAACAGCTCCAGGCCTCATTGAGCCGAAGCGGGGGCGGGAGGTGAGCAAGAGCAGCAAGGGGGAAGGGAAACCCTGGGCGGGCCCAAGCGAGAGCAAACCGGGGGGAGGCGAGCAAGAGCAGCCAGGGCGGGAGGGAGGGAAATGCCGGGTTTTAAGAGCTGGAGGGTGGGCGTGAGGCAAGCGAGAGTGGCAGGGGGTGGAAGGTATGGAGAAGCGCCGGCCCCGAGTGGCTGTCAGCTTCTCCCCCCCCGCGAGTATCGTGGGTCCCCCCTTCTTGTCTCTTTCTTAATCCATTGACTTCAATAGCATTAGAAGGGTGCATCTCCAATTAGGATTGCCCTCACTTGGACGGCCCAGGCTAGTAAGATCTTTCCAGATCTCAGAAGTTAAGCAGGCCCTGGAAGTACTTAGATGGAAGAAACAGAGAAAGGCCATGACACACCACTTCTGGACATCTCTTGCCTTGAGAACACTATGGGGTTGCCATAAGTGAGCTGCAAGTTGACAACTTTCCACCACCAGTACTGATTTTTGGACCAAAGACTACACAGAGCTCCAAATGCAGCAATTGTTTGGATTTCTCATTCTCTTGAAAATTTTGCATGTGGGAATTACTTAAAAAAATTATTTTGGGCTTAAAAGCAAGGATTTTTTAAAAAAGAATGTTTTAAAAATGTTTTTTAAAGAATGTTTTGGATGCCAGTCTGTAGGGTGAAGAAGTCAGAAGTTGTTCACCAAAAGGTCCTTTAGTTGAAATGAGAAGACAATTTAAGATTTTCCTTGCAAATGTATGGTAATTATCCAGGCTGCATCAGACAATAGAGTGGCTGACTGGGGCAGAGAGATAAACAATGTCTCAGAATGTAAATTCATTAGTTACTGGTACAGAGTTTCTTGGGAGTCTTGTAAAGTCATTAAAGGTCAATAATAGTATTAGCTTGTAATAAGCCACCATGGTCTACAGTTTATGAATTATGCTTGCATAAAAAAAGAGAAAAGGTGACTCCTGCTGAATGCATCTTTAGCAATCCTTCTGTGAATCAGGTACGTTGATCCTTACAGATTGTCCATCTGTGCTATGGGTCCATATCTGTGCAAGCCTACCTTCATGGCTGGTTTGTGATCGGATACTGGTGCACCGATTATATAACCCAAAAGCAACAGCTCAAGTGGCACTTTGCATGGAATATTTCATTTCTTATCACTATAAACTGCTGAAAGTGGAGGAGCTGTAGTGCCCCTACTGGACAGCATCAGGATTCAGCATTGGAGACACCTGGCTCATAGCTACAGCACCATGCACATGCATAGCTACTGAATGACCCACTGCTGTGCCCCATCCTAAGCAGTTTTGGCTGAAGATGCACAGCACCTTCCATCAGCTGCATCTGGCTTGCCAGTCCTTTTGCTAACTAGATTTAGCCAATCCAGCCATGCTGATCCATACTTCTGTAACCTCATGACTGGATTGTTGCAACACCATCAGGCTGCCCTGATATAGACAACCCAGAAACTACAACTAGTCCAGAATGTGGCAACCTATCTATTGTAAGGGGCTAGCCAGTGGAGACATAGATTGTCTATTTGGAACAGTTGCTTTGACTGCCAATCTGTTTCCAAGTTTAATTCAAGGTGATTATTATATTTAAAGCCCTTCATGACCTGGGACCCACATATTTGAAGAACTGTCTCCCTCCATATGTCCCTGTGTGCCAAATAATGACTATCCCACCACTTAGGGTGGGCCATCTAGGATCGGGGCTTTTTCATCATGGCTCCTGCTCTGTGAAATGGGCTCCCTGAACTGGTGAGAGGAGCCCTTCCTTGTATATCTCCAGGAGGCACTGCAAAGACTGCTTGTTTGCCAGGACTTCTGAGAAGTTTTGGATTGGCAGGCATCTTTTAAGGGAGAGAGGGAGATATTTGGGTGTGCTGTTTTATTCTGGAATTTTTTTTAACGATTATCATAAGCTTCCTTGAATTTTAAGGAAAGATGGGGTATAATGGAAGGAAGGAAGGAAGGAAGGAAGGAAGGAAGGAAGGAAGGAAGGAAGGAAAATTTGTCACTGAGAATCATTTATCTTGTGTATCTAAGGTATATTTTGTGGAGTGAATATCTTCCACGAATGGCTGGTTCTAGTCAGAACTCAGAAGTGCCGCCAGTTTAGCCTCTCTCTTACTCGAGATCATTCAGGTCCAGAGGTTTGTGACTTACCTAACACAGCATGACTCACTTCCACTTACAAGTAAGGCTTCCTCTGCTGCCACCCCAGGGAATTGGCCTGAGCAGTTGCAGCAATATTTTCTAAGACAACCTTCTTGTCCTAGGTGCTTTAAACAGTTTTTATTATATTCTCAACACCAGCAAACCCCCATCAATTCACAATCCAATTAAATCCATTCCCCACTGCTTATGATCTTCAAACAAAATGATAACATATTTAAAACTCCTATTTATAAGCCCAATCAGTTGCGGTTGAACTACTAAATATCTGTAGGGCATGAAGCCATATTTCTGAGCAGAGCTGGTGCCTAATAAAGTGAGAGCTATTTTAAGCTGAAATGCTACCGACTGGTTGTTTTAGGATGATAGATGAGTTGATGCTCCTAGGTATCAGAAGTCTCAAAATAATCATATTCCTTAGGGAAGGAACTCTTTTGTTAAGCCATTCCTCAATGAGGAAATGAAGCATGCGGCACTTCTCCTTTTTCATAAATCGGAGCAAAAAATAAATTTCTCCCAGAACTTGTAGAAAGTGCCACACTCATCTTGGTACAGAGAAGAAAGCATTTCATTTATTTAAAAACATTTACATGCCACTTTTTCATTCAATCAGGGTCCACAAGGCAGCCAACATAAACACATTCAACATTTAAACAATTAAAAATACATTTAAAATTCAATCAAAAACATATAAACACACAGCACTAGGAGGGCCAAAACCTTTATTTGAGGGTACCCCAGATGAAACAAAAAGGTCTTCACCTGCTGGCCAAACTCACCAAAAGAGGGACACAGACAGATCTCCCTGAGGAGGGAGTTCCAGTTTTGGTGCCATTATGAAGTCCCTTTCCCGGGTCGCCACCCATATAGCCTCAGATTGTAGGGGCAACCGAAGCAGGCCCTCCAAGGATGACCAGAGTGAGTGGGTAGGTTCATACGGGAGAAGTCAGTACTTAAGGTCAGTTGGTCTCAGGCCATACAGGGCTTTAAAAGTCAACACTGGCACTTTGAATTGAGCCCAGAAACAGATTGGAAGCCAGTGCAGGTGGAATAAGACTGAAGTGATATAATCCCTATGAGTCACTCCAGTCAACTCTGCCTGCAGCATTCTATACCTACTGTAGCTTCCAGACAGTCTTCAAGGGCAGCCCCAAGTAAAGTACATTGCAGTAATCCAATCTAAAGTAATCCAAAAGTAAACTGGAAGCTGCTTCTTTAACCATTGTCCATTTTTACTACTTACACAGGAAGATCAACAGATACATGATTCTATGTTGTGTCTTATCTTTGAATTGTTATAATAAATATTATATATGATTGCTGCATAACAGAAAATGCACACACAACATCTTCATCTGCCTCAAAAGAGTGTAGCTCCTCTGTAAATTAATTAATATAATATCAGGATCCCAGTACAGAGTTCCAGATGTGCTCTGATATGCACAAGGTCATTCTGTATGAACTGATCCCCCCATTAATATTTGCTTTTCACTGTGGTGAAAGTGGAGAGAAAATTGGCAGAAGGAACATTAGCAATTTGAGATATTACTGGCAGAAAATAGTGAAGATTTGAAATGATTACCGATGAAGGTTAAAACAAAAGACTCTGAAGCAGGACTGCAACTGAACTTCAAGAAGTAATGGCTACTGGAGAATTACAGAACTTTAAGGTTCACAATGAAGAAACTGAAATTGTTAAAGATTTTCTATTTCTTGGCTCCATTATCAACGAAAGGGAAGACTGCAACCAAGAAATCAGAAGGATACTGAGGCTGGAAGGGGCAGCCATGAAGGAGCTAGAAAAGAGTCTTAAGTATAAGGATGTGCTGCTGGTGACTAAGATCAAGATAACTCATGCCACAGTCTTCCCCATTATGGGTGTGAAAGCTGGACAATGAAGAAAAAAACTGACTCATTTGATATGTGGTGGTACTGAACAGTAAAAAGTAGGAGGACTTTTTGAGTATTTTCGTCATGCCTTAGAGTATCTGCCTGTTGGCTCCAGAGATGCTGCACCACTTCTTTCCTGACTCTGCTAGCAACTGACTAGGGTTTTGGAGCCCCATGCAGGCCTGGAGCTGGGGTGGGGATTAGAAGCAGTGACCCTTCAGAAATATACTATGTCACACCTATGTATTCTTACCTATCATTTAAAAAAAAACCTAACTCTCTAAATCTCTACATCCTTTTCTTTGCAATGACATAAGGGAATATGTACAAGCAGGTTTTATCTGGACTGTCTGGGAAGGAATAGGGGAAGGACAACTTCAAGAGCTGAGTTGGTTAACCCCCCCCCCCCCAAATCAAATTCAGTCTCATCTGCTGTGTCCCGTCACCTTTTCTCCCTGGGTTGTTTGGTTCTTTGTTGTTGTTTTTGGGGGACAACAGGGACAACTGAGAATACTGGGCCAAACACTGGCATGAGAATTATACTATTGTGGGGTTGTCTCAAGAGTAGACAGGGTACTGGGAGGGAGGGCAAAGTGAAAAAAGAATGCCCAGTTTTACGCAACCTGTCATTTACAGTTAATCTTTAATTACAAACTACCTTACACTAACTGACCTGTGTAAAGGAATGCATACTTCTGAGAATATGCAGATTGCCTTTTACTCAGCAGTGAATATCCAGTGTTAAGATTCCTTTCACAGCTTCACACCCTGCCCCTGCATAAGAAACTAATGAGGTATAGTGCTCAGGCAGCTTTAAACTCTAGAACATTTCACAACAGATAGAGAAGCACTTTAATGCCAAAGGTCTGGGAGCAGGGTATATAGGGAGTCTCAAGAAGAATAGGTTTTTATACCCCGCTTTTCTCTACCTCAAGGAGTCTCAAAGCAGCTTACAATCACCTTTCCCTTCCCCACAGCAGGCATCTTGTGAGGTAGGTGAAGCTGAGAGATTTATGAGAGAACTGTAACTGGCCCATGGTCTCCCAGCAGGCTTCAGGTGGAAGAGTGGAGAATCAAACCTGGCTTTCCAGATTAGAGTCTGCTGCTCTTATACCTCTCCACCACTCTGGCTCTTAACCACTATACTATGCTGAAATCGACCACCTCTCTCTACAAAAAACAAGGTCTTAGAGAGGATCTAAATAAGCCTCTGCCAATAATAATAAATTCTCTAAATGCCAAGACTGCAAATGTTCTGCACATGTGCAGAGTGTTTCCTTTCACTTCACAGTAACTACGTATATCGCTGTACCCGGTATTAGAATGTAATTTCCAGGTGGCAGGAAGTGATTTACAGTCCTAGGGTTGCTAGTCATCTGGAGATGCCCTGTCCCTTTAACAGAGGCTTGCTAGGATGTTATTTACAAGGGGATATTTACCTTCCTGCCATGAAAAGCTTCAGCTGCCTGTTTCCACACTCTAAGCCACCCCTGGAGAACACATGTACTGCTTTTGTCAGCTGGCAGCCTCTCTCTTGGCTCACATGTGATTAGCAAGATGGTCTTCTGGCCCAGTCCAAATAGCAAAAAGAAAAAAGAAAAAAGTACAAGATTCTTTTCACCACAGTGCTTAATATCACAGTTCAAAGTAAACCCATCCTTTTGATTTCAGTGGAGTTTAGCATGCCTAATGTTCACTAAATTGTGCCTTCTAAATGTTGTGATTTTGTAAATATACATGTGTGTGTGTATCTGCCTGCCAATCTAACAACAAAATTTAAATTCTAGAAATGTATAAACCAGAAGTGTCTTCAATTGTATCTGCCTTAAAGAAGATGGAAGACAGGTCACCGTGCATTTAAAAATAGCCGTTCCATCTAGAAATCATCATGCTGAGAGATCAATAAGACTGCCAGTTCATGTAACCAATAGTGAAAGAAATCCATTGCAGATGAAATGTTCAGATATCATTATTGAACCTTTTAATTTTGTACTGGCCAGGCAAGGGATAAAGAGACTGGTCTCCTAAAATAGCCATTGTAAATTGCAATGCTGTTTTTTTAATAACTTTAGATTGGGTGCAGTCAGCCACAGGAATACAGAATTTTAACACACTGACTTGAATACTGCACCAGGTGATCTGACACACCAAGTTATCATTCTGATTGAGAATAATGAGCCATTTTAGCAAAAGAACTCTTGATCTCAGATAACCATTCATGCTGGACGGCTATAACATGTTTCACAATTTGCTGACTGTGCCATGAAAAAGGTGGTTGCTTCATTTCTGCAGGCACATAATGGGCAGGAACTGACATCATTCAGGCCGATGGGCACTACAAAGCTTTTATTGTGCTGTAATATATCATGAATGGTTACCTTAAAAGCAAAAGTATAGAAACAACATTCCATTGTCCCAAATTTGGTATTTTAGCTGTAGTACAGATAGCTAGCATATCAAATGTTTCCTTGAATGTGGTTATCCTTTACTAAAAAGACCAGACTCTTGCATTAGCGGTAGCTCTTTCTTTGATGAATCATTTGTTTTATACAGACACTTACCGACATTCCATGTGCAGAAGATCTCCTTGTGAAATGGGAAATCTCTGTGTACAATGGTGCTAATGGTGAAATGAATGTATGACACTGGGTTTAAGGTGTCACTTGTTTCAGATGGGTGAAGGACAGAGATAACTTTCCCTGGAGAAAACGGCTGCTTTGAAAGGTGGACTCTATAGAGTTATACCCCACTGAGCTTCTTCCTCTCCCCAAATCTCGTTGTCCCCAGGCTCCGTCCCCAAAACCTGCAGGAATTTTCAATCCGCATTTGGCAACCCTATCATCTTCTGAGCTCTGCTTCAAGTGCCCCTGGCCTTCTGAAATTAGGTGGGTGGCAATCTGAAACAGGGCCATCTGAGCCATGGTATCAAAACTATGGAACTCTCTCCCTAGCAATAGTCATCTGTCTCCTGTCACTTTTGTCTGCCAGTAGGTGATTTCCCCCCCCATCTGGCATTCCCCTGATGATCTCTCCTTCCTGTCCTATGTCTTAATTATGGCATTATGTGTTTTAATGTGTATCTTAGTTGTGGTTTTAATTGTTTTTATTAATTATTTTAATTATTTGTTTTTATAATGCTTTGTTTTAACTGTTAGCTCCCTTGGTAGTCCTGATCATGCAGAAAGCCAGCGTACAAATTTTGTAAATTCATAAATTAAAAATACAGTGGTGTGCTGCATGTACAGAACTCTAGATGCTTCTGTAAAAGAGTGACACCCCCTACACACTTCTTGGGGTGTGGCTCAGTGAATGAGCCTCTGCTTGGTTAGCAGAAGGTCTCTGGTAGGTGATGGATAAGTCCTCTGCCTGACACCCTGGAGAGCCACTGTCGGTCTGAGTAGACAATACAGACCTTAACAATATAGAAACTAGAAACACAGAACTGGAACTGGAAGAACTCAAGAACTGGAAGAACTCAAGAGTCATCCAGCCCCACTCCCTGAACAATGCAGGAAATTCACAACTACCTCCTCCACATTCCCCAAGTGGCCGCGTCTCTATGCCCAGAGGAAGGCAAAAAACCTCCAGGATCCCTGAGCCAATCTGACCTGGAGGAAAAATCCTCCTGACCCTGAAATGGTGATTGGCACTCCCCTGGGCATGTTAGAAAGGCACAAGACCCAAGCACTGGCTTATCCCTTCCTGCCCTCCCTCTCATGATCTGCCTAAGTTCACAGAATCAGCATTGCTGCCAGACGGCCACCTAGCCTCTTCTTAAAAATCTCCAAAGGAGGAGAGCCCATCACCTCCTGAGGAAGACTGTGCATGTACCTTTTTTACCTCAGAAGTTTCAACCCCTGGTTTCACCTGACCTTTCCCCTCTATGTTAAATAAAATATTTTGTTAACTTTTTTTTACAATTTTTGGTATTTTGTGTGTGTGCTTGTGAGCCTGGAAGTCATGGTGACTTCTGGTGATCCCCAGTGGGGCTAGGATGTTTCAGAGAGGTGGCTTTGATATTACTTGCCTCTGCGTCTCGGCCCTGGTATTCCTTAGAGGTTGCCCTTCCAAGAACTTGCCAGGGTTGGCCCTGCTTCACTTCTGAGATCTGACAAGATTGGGCTTGTCTGGGCTATCTAAGTCAGGACAATATTTTGTTATTTTTGAATTTCAAAACACCTCAAGTGCCATTTAAGTTAGCTTAAAGCGGCTCCTGATCCTTCCCTCAGGTCCCTGGGCTGAGCCAGTGGCCAAAATATCATACTGTGATGGGGTGGGACAGCCAGAGTTCTTCAGCAAAGAAGAAAACACATTACTAGGGTGGCCCAGTCAGTAAAGGGAAAGAAAAATGGAGGGAAAATCTTGCCTCTGGGGGAGGAAAGTGGATGGGGCTACCATACAAGATGCTGAAAGAAAGCTCTTGGAATGAAAGGTCCAAGTTTGTTGCCCCTATTGATTTAAATACAACATCCTTGGCCCAAAGATTTACAAGTGGATGAGATTATGACACTGGCAAGGTCTCCTTGGTATACTTTATAGATGTGCGGGCAATGAAGAATAAGGAACACTTACTGAAGAAGTTCTTAAAAGGTGCTATAAGGCTTTTTATTTGTGAAGGTTTTAAATGGGGGTTTAAGATGCAGGCATTTTGTCATGCAGTAGAAGTTAATGGGGACTATTTATTTGAGCTGTAAGATGCCTTACCCACAAAGGAAAGGTGTAGTATAGATATTTTAATAATTAAAAACCTTTAGAGCTGGGGTGAGGTTGCCCAAGCAGGAAAAGCAGTTTACTCGCTCATGCCTAGATGACTCCAGGTTAGTTTTAACTAGTTCAGTGTTGAAGATAATACTCCATTTCAGAAGCATGAAGCTACAAGTAGCGCCTGTTGTTGGGCTGGGGACTATGTACAACAGTCACAGCATCATGGCTACAGGTCAGTGTCAGTTAGCACTGCCATGGTTCTGTTGCAATTATATCAGTTAATGTCAGTGAACACTGTCAATGGTTTCTATTGCCTTTCCTCAGCGTCATTTAACATTGCTTTTGTTTTGAGCTCTATACCTGTTCTTCTAGGTCCCGGATGGGAGACAGCATCGGTAGAGTGACTCCCACCGCAGGAATGCGCTTCTTGCTCGTTCTGCACATGCTCACTGCTTATTAGCTTTCACTCACTCTTATCTCTCTTTCACTCCTTGTTAGCTCACGGCCTTGAGCTGGAATCTTCCTGCTACATGTTATTTTATTCACAGGTGCAAATTGCTCCTTTGCTTGATTTTACCCTTGGGAACATCCGCCCCACAGATCCTGATAGTGTCTTTGCTTGGGAACCTAATTTACCGCGCTTTCCGTGGGAACAGTGGGCCAGTATATTTGGGCACCAATAATTCTCCCAATTGATTGGTGGAAGATGAGAGGGGGCTTATTTCATATCAGGTATAATTGTAGTTGTATTACTATGCTTGGGCATTACTAACAGAAGAAGTATATTTGACCAGCCAGATCTTTTCTGCAAATAAAGGACTTTCTGCTTAAGGAGACCTGTTGTGGACTACATCTATTGGCACAATCTCACTGTCAGATGTGAATGTGCATCTGGATATGGATCTATACAGTACTGTGTATGGGGCTGATTCATCACATTCTCTGTATGAGACAATTGCACACATTTCTTAATCATACATAACTATTAGTTAAATATAAACACATTGTTACATGTGGTTTCTCTATGTGGGGGCTGCACTCAGTTTAAATACTCATCCCTGTAAGTTCTCAGTCTTGTTCCATGACTACACACATTTCAGATAAAAGATTTTCAGAGAATGTCCATTTTGACAACCTGTTTTAATGAAACTTCTGCTGGGTCACAATACTTACTGTCATACTACCTCTATTCCCAGGGGTGGGATTCAATACTGATTCAGCAATTCGGGGAAAAAAAGAGGAATTGGAGTACTTTCAAATGGATCATTTAATGTTCTTCAGATGGATCCACATTGTGAGTCATGAGTGGTAGATGAAGAAGATTTCAGTTTTCTTAATATCTAGCTGTCTGGTTACTGGGGAAGCATTTTAAAAGAACTGTCACCTGCTCTTGGCTCCGGCCTGGCGACAGTGAGGCTTAATGTGATAGTGACTTAGGGTGGCAAAAGAGCTAAATGGCCCTGTCTTCCTGGGGTTATATCACACTGTCAAAAGTATGTTAGGGGTCAGCTGCAAATATCCAGCTAGTATTCCCCATGGCCCCAAAAATGCATGTCATCCTCCTGGGGGTAACCCAGTGCGTGTAGATTTGCAGTGGATGAGCCACAGTGGCAAGGTCTTTCCTGACCAAAAACAGTCACAGTTGGCTCCCCAGCCAAAGCTTATGAAAGGCACCTCTGGATAACAGGTGTTTATTACAAAGGAGGCCTGTGTCCAGCAGCACCTCTAAGCTACAAACTTTCTCCTTTAGGTGGAGTGCAATCCCATCCAGAAGAGGAAATATCCCAGATCCTGTCAGAACTCCCCCCACCAGTAGCACCTCCATTTTGTTGTAATCAAGCTTCAATTTGTTAGCCCTCATCCATCCCAAAACTTTCTCCAGGCACCTGTCCTCAGTTTCCATGGCTCCCCTGGCATGAGATAGAACTGAGTGGGATCAGCATATGCCAGGTCTTTGGATGATCTCTTCCAGTGGTTTTATGCAGATGTTCAAAAGCGTGGAGAACAACATGGAACCTTGTGGGATCCCATAGAGTACAGAAAACATGGAACCCTGTGGGATCCCAGAGGCCAAGAGACTGAGAGGCAGTTTCCTAGAACCGCACTCTGAAGGTAGGACCAAAATCCCCATAAAATGGTGCCTCTCAGTTCCAACCCAGAAAGGCAGTCCAGAAGGATACCAGAACTTATGGTATCAAAAGGCACTGAGAAATTCAGGATAATAGGGTCACATCCCCCCCATCCATCTCCTGGTGCAAGTCATCTACCAGAGCACCCAAGGCCATTTCAGTCCCATACTCAGGCCTGAAACCAGACTGGAATGGATACAAACAATCTGCTTCATTCAGGAGCCCCCGAAGTTGCCAAGCCACTACGCATTCAATCACCCTGCTCAAAAATGATACATTTTGATGGTAGTTATTCAACTCTCCTGTGTCCAGAGTTTCTTTAGGAGTGAATACATCACCACCTACTTCAAGGCAGGGGTGATCGCCCCCTTTCTCAGGGAAGCATTTATCGTCTACCAGTCCATCCCTCCTTCCCGGGCAGATTTAAGCAGCCTTGGACTGAACAAGCTGAATGATCCCACGCAAAGGACACTGCTGTCTTCTCACTGCTAATGTAGAGCCAAATTGGAATGTATGTAAAAGATTTCATCCCCAAATGCTGAGACAAATGATTGCAGAATCACCAATAGACTATAGTGATACCTCCTCCCCTGCCACCAAGCTGATGTATCACCAAGTATCGGGGAGGGGGGGCATAGCTGGGAGAAGTTAACTCCTCTCCCAGCCAGGTCTTGATGATACATGCCAGGTCAGCTGTCTTTCATCCAGAATTAAATCCTGGATGGCTGCCATTTTGCCGGCAAGTGACCTGGCATTTTAAAAAAAGATATTACAGCCCTGTCTGGAAGAAGAACCAGAAAGGGCAACAGCCTGCAAATGTCTGATGCCCCTTCTGCTAATCTGACTTGTTTTTCTCTCTAAATCAATGGACTTAGAAGGGTAAAACTCTGTTTATGACTGCAGCATAGAAACAATTTCTAATTTCAGCAGCAACCATTCTTGAGGACACAAGGCACAATGGAATGAAAATAAGCACATGAGTCACTGGATGAAAAAAAAATCACTGGATGAAAAGGTCATTATGGTGAATGAAACATGTTCAAGAATGACTCAGGTTACCAAATACCAGTAATAGGTAAGGCCTGACTCTTAGATGGTCTCATTACAGAATAAAGGACAGAACGATAATAAGAATGTGTAGTCACTCAGTATGACAAAAAGTGAACAAAGCTGCCAGATTAAGTGATGTGATTTTCTCATATTATATAAAGAGCAAAAGATCAAAGGAGAAAGTCTGTAGGGATCTGAAAATATGACAAGGATAATTAATTGATGTTAGAGGTACAGAAATCTTTGTTAAAAAGTTAATTGTTTTTCTTTTAGAGCTCACAAAGGACTAAGAAAGAGCAGAAGCTAAGGAGCAAAGTTATAGTGCTTGTCCCAAGGGAAGAGAAATGTGGAAGAAACTGAAAATCATGCAGCTGGTGGATAATGAGGATGGCTAGAGGGTTACTTTTATTAGGGCAAGTAGACTGAAGTCCAGCAAACATCTCAGCATGTCCTTATATTTTGTTCCTTATTGTCTCTGTGTTGTATTTTGGTCCCACAAAATGGTATCATGTCATCAGAATGCGTCCTATTTTCTCTTTAATTTCCTTCTCCAGGGGTGACCTGTTGCCAGCCCTCAGTGGATTTTCAACTGGTGACCTGAAGCATGCTGGGCTGAGATTAATCCTGTATACCATTATCCATCTCATGCCAGTTCCACCTCTATCACCACATCTGGGAAAAGCTGCCATTTGCTTCCTGCCTCTCTCTTCATCGGTGCCATTCTACCTGGATGCATTAAAAGAAACCATGATACAGCAAGTTACCTCCATCATATCTAGGGCCAGCTCTGCTTGACTCAAGCATGATGTAGTGGCTAAGAGCAGTGGACTCTGGAGTACTGGGTCTGATTCCCCCCTCCTCCATGTGAAGCCTGCTGGGTGATCAGCACAGTTCTCTCCGAACTCTTTCATCCCAACCTACCTCACAAGGTGCCTGTTGTGGGGAGAGGAAGGGAAGGCAATTGTAAACTGCTTTGAGACTTCTTAAGGTAGAGAAAAGCAGGATATAAAAACCTACTTTTCTTCTTCTCCCTACTAGAACAGCAAGAGGCCATTCCTGATTATGTAAGTACAGGTATGCTCAGTTTCCACTTTTGTCTGTACCCTGACCCCCTTTTTCTTTTGTATAATGTTTATGAGATCGTAAACCATTCTTTCAAATTGGACTTTTTGGAGGGCAATGCCAGTGTCCAGGCTCAGGCAGGGACCCAAGGCAAGAGGCAACAACTCAAGCATAGTCCAAACACAGTATAGTACCACACAGAAGTCCAAGCATCAAACCAGAAAGGGGAATCTGAAGGACACAAGCCAGGTCATGGTCCAGAATGTCAAACACTGTGAGGTCTAGAACAAGGCACAGAACTACAGCAGGCACACAAGAGTTGTGAAGAAGTCCCCCCCCCTCCACTTTCCTAGCTGCTTTTATCAGGAAAACCCTGCTGAGTCATGCAGGGGCAGGTGTAGCTCATCAACAGCTGAACAGCCTACATGGCTGTCAGTCCTGATCCAGTAGGGACTCAAACCCACAGGCAGAGGTTGACCAGTTCTGGGCTGCCAACCATGCTCTATGGAGCTGGTCCTGCCCATCCCTCTGGGCCTGCCTCCTCCAACTTTCCAAAGGATCTGTCAACCCTGGAAGTAAGGCTGGTGGCTATGGCACTTCTGGCAACTCTGAGGTGGGGCTGGTGTCTGCAGGGCTTCTACTTCAGCTTTGGATCCCAGGCTGAGGAACTGAGGGCGTGCCATGCTGACTTCCGCCTGAGACTTCTCCTCTGCACCTAATTAATTACCTTATCCAATGGATCTTCCTGCACCATCCAAGGGCTGGGGCTGGATTCCTCCATCTTTTTCTCATCTGAAGAGTTATCGGCAGGCAGACCCATGACAGCCAGAAATACAGTAAGCATAATACTCAAAAGGAAGGACATGCACAGAGATTAGCCGTATATCTCCATGCAACAAAGCAGATCAGGTGTTCATGCCTGATTCATATAAATATTCCAAGTCCATCTTGCTAGGTAGTATTTCAATGCAATCCTAAACAGAATTACATTCTTCTAAATCCATTGCAACCAATGGGTTTATAAGGTTGTAATACTGCTTAGGATTGCACTAGAAGCTAGTAGAACAAATAAAGACTGGCTACAGATTCCTTTTACCTCATTCTCTGAACTAATCCACCAGCTACTCAAGGATGTTTACTCTGAAAAAAATCCTTTTAGAGAAGGCAAAATCTACAGTCTGAAGCCATTCAATGGTGCTACAAACTAGAGCATCACTTCTTTATATTCCTTGCAGCATCAGCAGAGGTAGGCTTCTGGTGAAAAAAAATCAGGCCTTACTTAAGAATGTAAATCCTGTAGAGCTTGTCACAGCAACTTCTGCAGTAATATGAGGATTTCCCTCATTCTGTCCCTGTCTTGTTCTGCCCCTGTGTTCTGCTTCTCCTGTGTTCCAGTTTGATTAGGAACATTTTTGGAATTGGACCACTGGCAGTTGGTCACCGATTTTGGATGCTTGCATTCATTTGTATCTCTTCCCTGTTGACACTGAATGAACACTGCAAAAGGTAATCTTGATATGATTGCACGTCACAGCCAGTGTTCCCTCTAAGCTGAGTTAGTGTGAGCTAGCTCACAGTTTTTTAGCCTCCAGCTCATACATTTTTGTCTTAGCTCAGGAAGGATGGCTTCAGAGCAGACTAATTTATGCAACAGCCGAATTGCTCACTCACAACTTTAATGCCAGCAGCTCAAAAAGAAGATTTTTTGCTCACAAGGCTCCACAGCTTAGAGGGAACGTTGATCACAACTTGTTTTATTGATGCATGGGCTGCCTGTCATGTTTCACCACCCTCCCATACAGTATTCCTTCCCCATGTCTATGTTAATTTGCTCTGTTTGTTTCTCTGTTTGCCAGCAAACCTTATTATGCGTCCTCCTGTCACCTCCTCTATGTCATGCCTCCTAATTCCATGGCTTATCACACCAGCAGTGATTGAGAAACTGTTCTAAACCATAACAGCCTGCTGTCTCCCTCTTACCAGAGCAAAAAAAGCCCTAAACCTCCTCCCGCACAAAAAAGAGAGTAAGGAGAAAAGGAAGCCATGGCCCTCAGTTTACAAGACCTGAGCAAGGTTGTTAAAGACAGGACATTTTGCAGTTCATTAATTCGTAGGGTTCTCATAGGTCAGGAGTGACTTGATGGCACTTAACACACATACACACAGAGGGAGAAAATATCACTTCCACTTGGTAAAGAATGTTGATGTGAATGACAAGCAGAGAGTGAGAAGGATCCCTATCTAGGGATCCCCCTAGATAGATGTGATAGTTTAGTGCTTGTTATATTGTATTTTACCCTATTTAGTGCAGTATAGTTAGTATACCCTATTTAGTGCAGTATAGTTAGTATACCCTATTTAGTGCAGTGTTAGTCTTGCTGGGAGGGAGGGTGTAGGAGATAGGAGGTCAGGGTTAATAGGTAGTGTACCTGGAAGAAGCACTTTCTGCTGCTAGCGGCAATTCTGCCTAATGAACTGAGGCTCACGGGAAGATCGTGGGGTAGCGATGCCTGACCAACAGATTCTGTTGCTCCTGGGGAGGGGAAAGAATAGCAGTGGGTCCAGGCAAGTGAAGAAGGGAAGGATGCGGAGAAACAAATTGGCTCGGCACCCTTCCAGCCTGAGACCCATCCCAAGGGTGATCGGCAGTGGGGCCAGGATGGAGAACCCCCCTCCATCATTGGTTCTGTGCAATGCCAGATCCATAAATAATAAGACCATGGTCCTTTGGGACTTCATGGTGGAACAACGGGTGGATCTGGCTTGCGTGACCGAGACCTGGGTGCAGGAGGGAGAAACGATAGCCCTTTCCCAGATCACTCCACCAGGGTTCTCGGTCCTCCACCAGTCGCGGACTAGGGGGTGGGGGAAGGGGTGGCGATGTTCATTCGAGAGGTTTACTCCTTCAGGGCGCTCCCACCGTTGGAAATCATGAGCTTAGAGTGTGTCAGCCTGGTCATGGAGTGTGGCGATCTGGCTCGTGTACCGACCACCTAACACACCGGCCGAGAGCCTGCCGGTCCTGATGGAGGCCGTAACAGGCTGGGCGTTGGAACACCCACGGCTGATAGTTCTGGGTGACTTCAACATCCATGCCAATGACGCAGCTTCCATACAGGTGGCGGACCTGACGTCGTCCATGGTGGCACTGGGACTCTCCCAGTTTGTAATGACCCCCACTCACCAGGCGGGACACACAGTGGATTTGATTTTCGCGGCAGGGGTAACGGTGGACCAGATTACTGCTTTCACAGTACCATGGTTGGACCACTATGCCCTGAGGGCTCGTCTGAGCATCCCACTCCAAACCTGTTTAGGCAGAGAGTGTATTTTAGCTCACCCTCAGAGTGCGCTGGACCCTGAGCAGCTTCTATCAGCTCTGAGGGATCCAAGGCCCCCTGGCGGCTCATTGGATGAACTGGTGGAGGACTGGCATAGCCAACTCTCCATGGCCATTGATGAGATCGCTCCCAGACGCCCTCTGTGCCCCCGTACTAGGCTTGCCCCCTGGTATACCCAGGGGTTACAGCTCATGAAACAGGAGCTCAGACAGTTAGAGAGACGGTGGCGCCACGCTCGCGATGAAGTATCAAGAGCATCTTATAGGATGTTTATGAAGGCCTATGAGGTGGCAGTCAAGGCTGCTAAAAAGGATTATTATGCGGCTGAGATTGCATCCGCTAGCTCACGCCCGGCACAATTATTTAGGTTAATTCGGTCTATAACAGTATTGCCTCAGGGCAAACTAAATAGTAGGGAATTGGAGATTGGCTGTGAGGCTTTTGCGAGCTATTTTGTGGATAAAGTCTTGGCGCTCTGCCGTGACCTCCCTGCCACAATGGATACAATGAGTGAACTTGAGGCCCCTTGCACGTCTATGGAGCCGGGTTTGGATTCTTTTGACCAGCTCAGCCTCAAAGAAGTTGACAGGTTACTCGCGACTGTACGCCCAACCACATGTGACCTTGATCCGTGCCCCTCCTGGCTTATTAAAGCTGGTCACGAGGGGTTTTGAGGTGCATTTCAGGAGAATATCAACCGGTCCCTCTTTGAGGGGCAGTTCCCGAATGCACTCAAGGATGTGATGGTCTGCCGTCTCCTAAAAAAAACCACCACTGAACCCAGCCGAATTGGCTAATTATCGACCGGTTTCTAATTTGCCCTATTTGGGCAAATTAATAGAGAGGGCGGTGGCGATACAGCTCCAGAGTTTCCTGGATGACGCTTCTGTGTTAGATCCCTTCCAGTCAGGCTTTCGCCCGGGGTTCGGGACTGAGACAGCACTGGTGGCCCTCATGGATGACCTCCGGAGACATCTGGATCAGGGCGGCGTGGCGGTATTGCTGCTGCTTGACCTGTCAGTGGCATTTGACACGGTCGATCATTGGCTACTGACCCGCTGCCTCGCCGATGTGGGGATACAGGGGCTTGTCTTGCAGTGGCTTGTCTCCTTTCTCCAAGGTCGGGGACAAAGGGTGGCACTTGGGGAGCAGTGGTCCCAGAGACACCCACTTGAATGCGGAGTGCCTCAAGGGGCTGTCTTATCCCCGATGCTCTTTAACATCTATATGCATCCCCTTGCCCAGATTGTCTGGAGGGTGGGGCTGGGTTGCCATCAGTACGCTGATGACACCCAGCTCTATCTGATGTTGGGTGGCCGGTCTAGCTCTGGACCAGACAATCTTGACCAGGCATTGCATGCTGTGGCTGGTTGGCTGAGGTTGAGTAGGCTTAAGCTGAACCCGGCAAAGATGGAGGTCCTGTGCTTAGGTCGGGGCGAGCTAGGGTTGGGGCTCCCACTTCTGGCCTTTGATGGGGGGCCATTGGTGCCTGTGCCGGTGGTCAAGAGTTTGGGAGTGCTCCTAGACCCTTCTCTGACTATGGAGGCCCAGGTAGCAGCCACTGCCAAGTCGGCCTTTTACCATCTGAGGCTGGTGCGGCAGTTGGTTCCCTTCCTGAGCCATGTGGACCTGGCTACAGTGATTCATGCAATGGTCACCTCGAGGCTAGACTATTGTAATGCTCTCTACATGGGGCTGCCCTTGGTGCAAATCCGGAGGCTGCAGCTGGTGCAGAATGTGGTGGCGCGGTTTTTGATGGATCTCCCTCGACGGGAGCACATCCGACCAGTGCTAGCAACACTGCACTGGCTGCCTATAGCGTACCGAATTCGCTTCAAGGTGCTGGTACTTGCCTTTAAAGCCCTAAATGGCCTGGGTACGACCTACCTGTGGAACCGCCTTTTCCCATATGTACTCCAGAGAGCACTTCGGTCTGGGGCCCAACACCGTCTTGTAATACCTGGCCCCAAAAAAGCCAGGCTCGCTGCCACTAGGGGGAGAGCATTTTCGGTGGTGGTCCCTTCCTGGTGGAATGAGCTCCCGGAAGAGATCAGGGCCCTGCAGAACCTGATGCAGTTCCGCAAGGCCTGTAAGACAGAGCTTTTCCGCCAGGCTTTCCAATAGAGGCTGCCGCCCTTCCTCCCCCCCATGTTTTACCAGCTATATGGGGCCTCAGTGAATACCATTTGGCCCAGATATTGTTATTGCTGGAAGGCTGGGATAGATGGTCGCCATTCAATGTGATTGAGTTTTACTGAATTTGTGGTGATATTTATAATGTTTAGTGTTTTAATGTGTCAAAAAAAATTATTGTATTTATAATATTGAATCTTGATATGTTCAAGTCCTGTAAGCCGCTCTGAGCCTGCAATAGTGGGAAGAGTGGCCTAGAAATATAATAAATAAATAAATAAATAAATAAATAAAAATATCTTCAAAACTCTTTTAACACAAAAAGACACAGCTGATGGGAGAGATTAGTTTTGTCTTTTAATAAGTTCAGATGAATACTTCAGAACATGCTTCAACAAGGTAGAATAAGGAAGTGAACTCTGAAGCATGGCCAGTTGTTCTGTTGACCTAACCTGGTCGTTACCAAATGAGACTTTCTCTTATACCATCAAAGCTCTTTGGCAACCAGGAAAATATTGAAATTTTGAGCAAAAGAAGAAAGGTGAACCAGAGTGGTGAGACCTGGGTTCAAATCCTCACTCATGCCTTGGAAGCTCACTGGGTGACCTTGGGTCTGTCACACACTCTCAGCCTAACCTACCTCACAGGGTTGTTGTGGGGATAAAATGGAGGAGCGGTGAATGCTGTAAGATGCTTTGGGTCCCCATTGGGAAGAAAGGTAGAGTATAAATGTATTAAATCAAATAAAAATATTAAGTTTACACAATATTTTTTCACAGGGCAAAATCCCCACAGAAAGGAGGGGAGGGGGGAAGTTAAAACAAAAGGAAAAACAGTAGCAGTGTAGGCTGTAAGGACACAAATTCTGTTCAGTATTAAAGACATAATCAATTTGATATTCTCATGTTTATACATTTTAGATTTAATGAATGGTCTGCTATAACGATGTTCAAGGTCAAGTTAAGGTGGGTAGAGACCCAATCAGTGCTTTGTGTAGGGAACGGAATGTAATTTCTTTTTGTGTTTCTTATTCCTTATGTTTTTATAGAAAATAATATTAAGAAAATTCAGTTGCAGCTTTAAGACTTTTAAAAAAAATGTGAACATGAGCTTCTGTTTGCTATTATCCGCTCCAGTGGATACTAGTGGAACTGTTAGCTACAAGCTATGGAAACAGTTGGTGGCATGTTTATGCAAGAATGCTTAAAGAGCGTATTTTTGTCAATGGCTTTGGTTGTCTATTTTCTACAGTTGGTTTGTACAATTGATTGTATTGTGTCTGCATGTTATATAGTTCATATTGTTATGAGCTAGCCTAAGCTGAGCTGAATGTTAAGATATACCCCAGGGTATTTGAATGTACAGTGCATGTCTTATATATAGTATGTATAATGCTGATCTGCTGATGCACAAATAATGTTGAAAATTTATATATATCTAACTGGAAAAAATCAGAGTGAGGAGACAGAAAATGGCATGGAAATGAACAATCATGGAATCAAGTCACACAAGAGAGAAGTAAAACTGAAGCAGCAAACCATCCTTATTACTAGGTGGTCCATGAAAGCCACTCTGAATCTTCTAAAGAGCAAGAAAGTACTATGGGTTTTCTTGAAGAAAAGATGTACTTCCACAGCCAAACAGGCAAATTGCCTAAAAAACAACCCATGGGAAGCAGATTACCATTTTTTAAAATGAATTGCTGGTTAATTTCTTTTCTTAAACAAGGCTCTTGAAAATGCTCCAGCTAAGTGAACCTTGAATAAAAATATTCTCTTGTCCCGGCTCTGGGCTATCCAGAAGTGTTAGTGCTGTCTACCTGAAATCAATTACAAAGTAAATCAAGAAAACCACAGGACATAAATGCATAGTAATAAGAAATAAGAGTAGAGTTGTAAAATTATGGGTTATATCCATCCAGGTTTTCCATTAAAGTGTTGCTCAAGACCACTCCTAACTGCATTCCCAATCCCTCATGGCTTTTGTCTCAAAAGATCCCAATATAGTTTCTTTGTGGACAAAAGGAACCCAGAAAAGCTGGTTCAATCAAACCCAATGAATGGTAACCAACAGGAAACAGAGGAAGAATGAGTTGTGTGTAAAGCTAATTTAAAATGTTGATATCACTGAACATCAGGGGTCATTTCATAGAAAAAGAGGTGCAGGAGCTCATTCGCATAATGCATTAGCATAACTTATTTGCATATGCTACACCACCTGTCATCACCGGAAGTATGTCAGAAGGCAAGAAAGAAAAAGAGAGAGAGAGAAGGAGAGAAGGAAATACCACTATTCTGGGAGGATAGCTTCAGTGGTGGCTGAAGCCTTCAGAAGGCTGGTTGGAGGAACAAAGACCATTCCAGGGGACGGGGTCATTTTGCTGCAGCCATGACACAAGCAGGCATTTCCCCACCAAGGAGAGGGGCTGGCACCAACTCCCGGAGCTGAGCTCCCCCGAGCTCCTGCTCAAAATGACCCCTGCTGAACATAACTAAGAAATTTTGTTTAATGGGGTTAATAAAAACATGTTTATGTGTTGTGTATTCTAGGAAGCTGGTATATCATCATCTCTGGCCTTTATCTGCCAGCTGTCACAAGATAATTTGTACCCCACTGATAATAGGTAAATTAGATTTTGATGCCACTGCAGCCATGTACATAGATGCTCCATATACCAGACCAGGCTGGAGAAACTGCCTTGTGCAAATGGTCAATACTAAATTATATAGAAGGATGTGAATCCTGCATTCTGGCCTTTTCCTGATCTCCATGTGTCCAGAAGAAATCTACATTGAATCCAATCCTGAACATACTTTTACATTTATAGGTTTTCTATGCAATATGAACACCTACAGAAAGCAAAATACGAAGTCAACTGTAAAAAAACCCAATCTTACATTTATATAGGAACAGGTCTCCAAGTACATATTCTACTGAATTTGCAGACATGCTATCACTGCCCTCATTCATTCCATATATGCATGACCACAGTGATTCTGTGATCTCCCTGAAATATCAAACCCCCTCCTCCTGTTGGGAAAGAAAGGAGAAGAACGTGATAATTTCTCAGGTGGCACATAGGAAACCAGTTTGCTTCTATCATGTTCCTGACAGCTGCTGGACAAGGCAGTAATTTGTTTTCTTAGCACTGACCAGTGATGGGAATCTATTTTTTTGCATTACTAGACAAAGTCTTGGTGAAAGACAAAGGCAATACAGCATGGGGCTTTCTTTAGGAATTGATTCATGGGATCTAGCTTTCCACAGTGCGCAAATATTCAAGTCTTCAGCCTTTGGTACTCCTTCACTAATCTACATGACAAGTGGAGACCATATGCATCCTCTATTAGTTGCACAGGTTAAAATTTGTGAGGGCATGGGGTTGTACCATATTTTACTTTAAGGAATATTTCTGCCAAATTTCCAGAGTGGAACAAAAGTGGTACGCTTAAAACAGGGAGAAGCTCTTGTATAGATTAGAGTTATGATAAATAGCATTTTGTCTAACAGGGACAGCTGCTGCAAAGACATGGCCAGATTAACATTGTAAACTACAAGGAACTGGGTAAGTAATTTTAGGTCATGAGTCAGAAAAATGAAATGCAGACAAAGTTTCTATCCTATAAACATTGTATGTAATCTGTTCACATAAATTATGGAGGGGATCTCTGAAATGTGAGGGTAACCATTAGAACACTGAATATTTGATTTTTCAAGGATACTTGATGGAGTGCAGGACACAACTTTTGATGTAGATATAATGAAAAAATATTCCTGTTCCGGAAGGGAAATAGCCTGAAACTTTAGGACTCTAGCCCTAGTTGAAGAGAAGTCATTTTTGCCACTGCCCATTGAGAAGTGAAGAACCTAAGCAGGGCTAGAGAATAAACAGATGAGGAAGGTGGGATAGCACTACCTTGTGTGCCCTGGCTTATTGGAAAGGGGCCCATTCAGTCATTCATTCATTCCCACCCTCCAACCAAAGCCCTATGAGAAAATTTCCCTGGAGGGTTCAACTTCTGCCCTTCAGGGTTTCAAGGACTGTAGAACAACCTTCCTGTTCAGGTCCTGAAGCTCAGAAAGTGCAGCCTCAGAAGGAAACTGTCCTATAGGTCTGAATTTGGATAATTGGTGAAAACTATACTCAGTCTGTGACATTTTTTTCCCTGGTTACCCAACTGCATGTCCCAGGGCCCAAACCTGCTTATACTTTATCTCACATTACTCTCACTTTTCTGCCTTCTAGGTAGCATAAAATCCCTTAAATTTGTATTCTCATTTCCATTGCCCTGGAATAGCCTAAAGCATGAGATACATTACATTTTGAAGCAGCATGCAGCTAAATGAATAGTGAATATCTACACTCCTGAAAATAATTGACCCAAGTTTCTGATATACTTGGGGGTGGGGGGTTCTTAATTTCTTAGACAATAGCAGGCAAATATAGTATTCCAGTCATGCAACATTTGACATTTATATTGCTCACAGGCAACTGCAAAACTACATGTTCTTATCTGAAGCTTATATTACTTTGCTGAGAGCTTGACTATAGCATTTGCTAAAATATTCTGTATGCTTAGCCAAGTGTGGCTTTTAAAAAAGGGGATTAAATCAAATCTGACATTATGTCTACAACAATAAGTGCCATTTTGTTTTTGGCTTTGATTACAAAACATGCACATAAATCCCATTAAGACTGTGAGACAGAAGGATCTTAAATACAAAGAATCATAAGCTGAAATTTCCATCATATTGAGGTGTTGTAGCATAAGAGAGAGCACCAAGGTAACAAGAGCAATTGTAACAGAAAAGCAGGCTCTGTGTACATAGTGCCTTTGTACATGTGATCCATGTACACAAAAGGGTATGCAAGACCTAGCAAAGCCTATGTTATGTACTTGACACCAAATAAATGATTGGCATCATCAGCTTTCACCAAAACTATTTTGTGGTGGACAGGAAACTGATTCCAGATGCCGCCTTTCCAGAAAGTGAGCAGTGCTGCCAAAACTGATAGTGCTGCATTGCTGATCATGATCCACATGTCTTCAGGATGGCCTGAATAGTCTCACAAACCTCTAAAAGCAAGATTTGATATGTGCTGAAAACTTTTCTTTGGTCCTACAATCCTTACAAATTATCATAGCCTAGTATTAATTTTTTTAAATTTATTTTTCAGGTTTTTTGCTTTAACAATTAACTAAAAATTGTAAACAATGGTACAAAATTGTTACAAAGTATTTTATCTTAACATCATTGAGCATCTATATCTATGTCATTTTCAAGAAACAACAAGTTGTAATTAAGTCAATAACCAACTGTTATCAAGGTTAAATCAGATCTCTGTAATATGTTATTAGTAATGATCTAATTTTCTGTTAAATATTCTACTACAGGGAACCACATTGCTATGGATTTTTCTTGGTGCTTGTCTGATTGGGGCACAGATATGTTATTTGTAATTTTATCAAGGATGAAGTGATCCCATAAGCAGGACTGCCACATCTGAAGGTTTGTTTTTTGTCCTTCCATTTCTTGGCTATGAATGATTGTGCCACAGACAGGAGAGTCAACTAATGTGTTTTTGTTCTTTACTATAAGTAATGTCAGACCAGCTGTTCACCAGGACCATTTCTGGAAGGAAAGGTAAGTTACAATCTAAAATCAACTGTATTTCTGCAATAATTTGCCTCCAGAGGAGATTGATTTGTGGGCAACCCCTCCAGCAGTGTAAAAAAATCTCCTATCTGGCCACATTTTTTCCCCAACATTTAGAGTCATAATTTGGGTTTATTCTATACTAGGAATAAAGCCCATTGTGGAAATAAATACAACAGGCTCTAGAAAGAGGCTCTGGGTGAGTGTCCTAGCATTGGGCACTCAGAGTCAATTACTGTGGTGACCTCAGCAGGGTATAATTACACAGAGTCCACTGTTTTCTCTGGGGAACTGATCTCTGCCATCTGGAGAGCAATTGTAATTCTAAGTGATCTCCAGCCCTCACCTGGAGATTGGCAGCAATGGTCCCCCAGGAGGAAATGGCTGGTTGGGAGGGTGGAGCATATGACATTGTACCTATTTGAGGTCCCAACCCTTCTCAAACCCCACCCTCTTCAGGCTCCACCCCTCAAATCTCCAGGAATTTCCCAAGCTGGAGTTGGCAACCCTAAGTCCTTCCCAGCCAACCATAAATATACTGTTATCTGCTCCTCTGACTTCAGCTTTCCATCTGCCCCCTCACCTGCAGCCTCTACTTAGGAAAAGTACAATCTCTCCACAGTGGAGACCCAAGCAGGAGAGAAGCGACCTCAGCTGGGTATAATGATACAGAGTCCACCCTGCAAAGCAGCCATTTTCTCCAGAGGAACTGCCATATGGAGAGCAGTTGTAATACTGAGTGATTCCCACCCCTCACCTGGAGATTGGCAGCAATGGTCCCCCAGGAGGAATGGCTGGTTTGGAGGGTGGAGTCTATGGCATTGTGCCTGTCTGAGGTCCCACCCCTCCCCAAACTCTGGCTTCTGTAGACTCCACCACAAAATCTTTACTGACAGAATTAAGCTTGGTTGCCTAGCAACAGCCACTGAGGGAAAAGGTAGCCCCACAGGAACCAAGCAGGAGACGCATCTTCATCAGGAGAGACAGCCATTTTGGCAGTTTATTCTGTCAGGGAAGTGGCCAGGCTGGCCATGGGTGGGGAGAGGAGTGGATCCAGCACCCAGCCAATGGCATATAAGTGCTCTTGAGTGGCAGTTGATGGGCTAATGGCTAACAGAGCACACAGTACACAGTGGGCCATGGATAATCTTTAATGGTAACTGTACATGGTCTCCAAATTGTTCTGGTTTCTTTAGCTTCTAAGATTTTATGTTCGGTGAGCAATTTTTTGTAAATCTTTTTTGCTTCCCATTCTCTTATGCTGTTGTTCCAAGTCTTTAATTCTATCCATCAATATTCTAATTGCGTTATTCTTTTCTTTTTTCAGATGGGAGGACACTGCTATCAATTTCCCCCTGATCACTGCTTTAAAAAAACATCCCATAGTCCTCTCTAATGTTATTGTGCAATAAAATTGATTTGTTCAACGACCAATGTTTTTCTCTGGGTCTCGTGTCAAAGCTCCTGAGTGTACAGTCTACCTGAGCATGGTTGGTCAACATTGTTGGGCCAGTTCCTTTTTCTAGAATGTTGTCTATCAGTTCATTGGAGATCAAGATATAATCAATTCTTTTCTGTGAATTAAATTGGGGGAAAGTATGTAAAGTCACATTCTAGCTGGTGAGTGTTCCTCCAACTGTCACATAAGTTGTATTTGCTCAGTAAATAATGTATAACTGTTTTAACTCTAATTTTCTTAGATAACCATTCTGTTTAATTAGATTTATCTAGCTGATAGTCTACCTCCAATAATCATAACTCCTTCTTGGAATGTTTGTAATTCAGTTAAAGTTTCATCTATAAATTGCACTTGTGCAGAGCTGGGAGCATATAATGAAGCAAGTGTAATTGCTTGTCCCTCTAATATGCCTTTCACCAAAATATATCAGCTCTGAAAACCATAGCGTACCTCTTCACAAAAAAAGTAGCAGAGATTTAGCTATTAAAACTGCCACTCCCCATGCCTTAGAAGAGCCACACACATGGTATTGGTGTCAGAACCATGTGGTTTTGAGTACTGGATTGCTGTTGTTTCTTAAGTGTATTTCCTGTAGTAGTAAGACACGAGGCTTAGATTTTTAAATAAATGAAGTAATTCTTTTTTATTTGTTATTTAGTCCATGTACATTTAGAGAACTTATTTTATATCCAAATATCTTTGTTGTATCACCTTACTTAAATAGCTAAACAGGCTGATATTTAACAATAAACTTACTTTAGATGTATTAGTTGTCTGCTCGCTTTGAATTTCCTCAACAGTTTACTAACAATTTAAACTCACTATATCTACCTCCCCCCCCCCGCCCCCCCAAAAAATCTGGCTTATTTTCCCTAAGTTTTCGTATACTAAATTTACTAATACTCTACCACTACTGTTTTAACTATTAATCTAAGGAGTATTTTATATACACTATCAAGTTTCTGAACACAAAACACTTTTACCATCTACCCCTTAGTCTGAACTTCTGTCAGACCTATTTTGTCAAAGTAATCTCTAGTTTAAAAAAGGCAATCTTTACTGAGAGCTTTGATTCCCCTTTTGTTTTCACCCTTCCCACACCCAATTTTGATTAACTCTAAAACTGTTTCATTAACTAAATTACAAAGTGTAATAAAATATACTTAAACTATTAAGAATTCATGGTGTTTGTCCTAAAGATCAATTTCCCGATGAAAGAAATTTCATTTTGATAGGACAGCCTTATTCTATAATGTCCTAATTGGAATTTTGGTTATTTTTCTCAGTGTATTTGAGGAGGAGAGTTTGCGTTATGAGGCTTATGTGTCAGTTCAGGGATGTCTTCCAATTCCAGAGAGTGGAGCAGAACAAATCTGCTTTCTTCATCTGTGGCACTTAGATGTTGCCTCTGATACACTTCCTGGTGTGACCCACTTATATTTAATTTTGTCTCCTGTAATCTAGTGGTCATTGATTTCAATAACTTTTGAATATGTAAGGCTTCTGGAGGAATATCAGGATAAACAGAGATCTTCATGTCTTGGTAAGTCAAATAGCCACGTGTTCTTGCTAACTCAAGAATCTTTTTTTTTTCATTTTGGGGTCAGAGGATGAGATACAAACATCCCATAGGAATTTCCTATTAGGACTGTTAGGGACACCCATCCTGTAAGCCTTGGTTATCGATACAGCACCTTCTTCCTCATCTGTTAATAGACCAGCTAGCCAAGTTTTCATAAACATAATCATCCAATGTCTGTTCAGCTGCTGCTGTCAGTTCCCTAATTTTTTAATTACCTTGCCAAGTGGAGTTGTCCAAGACAATGACTTTCTCTTTTAACAGCTGACGTTTGCTTTGAAGTGTTCAGTTTTCTTTTTGGAGGGTGAGTCCGAGGTCTAAAGCAGTTTCCACTTTCTGAGATGTCTGCATTAACATGGTTTTTATTTCACCCAATGGCTTGGGTAGCAACTTTAAAAGGGCTACCATTTTGTTCATTATAGTCTTTTTCATCAGATGGTTTGCAATGGGAACTGTAGTAGTTGTACAGTGATGGAGTCTTCCCATTTAGTCCCCACCAGAAAGTCTGTTACTGTCACCATTTTGTTTGTTTTGTTTTAAGTGGTTTTTGGAGTAAGTTCTTATTCCAGCTTTCCCTATCATCTGAGCAGTTATTTTTTTGTGGGTTCTGATGATGTATGTATGTGAAACAGTGGGAGTGGGTTGGAGTCAGGGAATCAAGAGACCACCATATCCAACAGCCATGCCACACCCCCATCTAAAATTAATTGATCACTGAAACAACTATGGAGCCTGTGGACATTCTGTAACTTCCAGCTATTGTTTCTCAGATGATTCTCATAACCAGGACTGCCAAGTGACTCTTTCTCTAGTTAGGTTCTACAAAGAACAGGTTCAGAACTCCATCTTAAGAAGACAGGGCCTCCTCTTAGAATCTGATCTCATGTAATAATTTGGAAAATTAAAAATATAGACAAGATTAATTCAGCAAAACCTAATCTAGTTTTTTAAATAACACAATTAAATATTTATTTTTAGTTTATTTGTTTGTTGGGCTATGCCTGCTCCCCAGGGGGGCTGCACTCCCCTTGTCTTACTCCCCCTTTAGGAGGAAGTTGGCCTCTTGATTAGCATCTCCAACTCTGCTCCAGCTGAGATCTCTGAGAGCAGGCCTTCCCTGATTCTTTCTGCAGGAGGGTTAGTCCCAGGAGTTGGGGATGGCTCCCAGAGCTGGTGGAGGCCATGAGGGTTGTTTTTGCTGCTTCCTGGAGGCTCTAGAAGCTCCACAGCTGGCTCAGCAGGACCAGGGGCTGAGCCATTTGCCAAAGCAGGTATGTGCCAGTACTAGGTATTGTGCTAAAGATTCTAAATCACCCCTACCTGGGACACATAAATAGGAGAGTTACATAAGGGAGATAACCAAATGACATTACAATATCTTACCAAGATAGCTGATAGCCTTGAGTTAATATTCAACATTATTAATATGACTGTAAGGAAATCTGTGAGTTTCTATTTGGCACATTGTTTTTTTCCATGTATGGAATGATAGAACTCCTTCTTCAGTTTAATCTTGTTATACACTGAATCAAAAACAAAAACAGGAAAATTTATTTTTAATGTTTATAAATGGCTGTTCTACTTATTGTATCTAAGGTGATATAGAATAGAAACTACAAAGAAAAATCAAATTTATTGTAGCATTAAAATGGTGGTCTAAGGAGGGGGAGATGAAGGCCTGCAAAAGATCTATGATCATGTGAAATGGAGATATTTGTTTTTCTTTCTCATAAAACACATGCTTGCAGCATTAATCACAAAGTGCCTCCTTACGTATTGCTTGGCAATGCAACATCTACATGTGTAATTTTATTCCACCCAAGTGGGCTTTCAGAATATATAGTTTTTCCCCCATAGTGCTAAAATAAATGTGCTATGGGGAGAATAAAATTTTCCTGCTCAAACATTTATTACAGCTGTGTGAAATGACTATAATATTGCTGGTCAAAGGGACATCAGTCAATAGGAAAACGTTTACTTTACTTGCTGCTTTTTTTAGCAGAAGAAGTAATTTTCAGAAAAGATACCAAAGCTTGAGTGAAGAACCAAAAATAGCTCCATGCATAGCACTGGTGGTGTTTTAATTACAATATTTGGATTATCATCTTCATAACAACTTTTAGGAAGCCCTACTTAAGTGTAAGCAGCTGGTGGCAATAAAATCCATTTGTCTTATGATCACAGAAATCAGTGTACCCAATACCAAGAACTACAAGCACAAGTTAATGCTAAGGTTTGCAAGGTGAGTAAATGAGAGCTTCCCTTGTCTTTAGGAAAATGATGGCAGTTGTCCTAGATGATTAAATTTCACAAAGTCCCTGAAATGTAATTAAATACAGGAAAGTTGGGTATACAAATTAAGACGGGCAGTCAAGCACAGCAGCACTGGCTAATATACAGTAGTTTTCCGGATTAACTCATCTGCTGATTTCTCTGTCAACTGAACTGAAACTGTTTAATTAAATAATACCATTATCTTCCAGAATTGTTATTTGCATTAAAGAAATACCAGTTTTTATTAAGGCCACCCTATCTACAATAGCAGCTGTATAATTTTGACTCTTATTTTTCATTCCTTGACTTAAGCATGGTATTCAGTGAACATTTTCAAAGCCTCCTTATACCACAAAAAGGCTTTGGGTGCAGGTCAGGAGCAAAACACACAAAACTGGGGAGTGAATCCTTGCTGCCCAGGGTAATGAGCCACCACGAGCCAGTTTGGTGTAGTAGTTAAGTGTGTGGACTCTAATCTGGGAGAACCGGGTTTGATTCCCCACTTCTCCACTTGCACCTGCTGGATGACCTTGGCAAGCCATAGCTCTGTACCAGCTGTTCTCTCAAGGACAGTTGTCTCAGAGCTCTCTCAGCCCCACCTACTTCACAGGGTGTCTGTTGTGGGGAGGGGAAGGGAAAGGAGTTTGTAACCCACTCTGAGACTACAAGTGAGTGAAGGGTGGGATATAAATCCAATCTCTTCTTCTTCTTCTTTAAGCTAACCCTCAGTTGAGACACTGAGGGACCAAGTCTCCAACCTGGCTGGGTGTTAATCAAGAAGTCTCCACAGTCAGACCTGCAAGGTCAGATTCTTACAAGCTGAATTCCACGGCAATCACTTTGATAGCTGTAGCCAAAATAGGCCAAGGTACTAGGTTTAGATTGAAGCCCCCAAACCCAAATAACACCACAGGAGTGTGATTAATAAGGTTTATTAAGAGAGATGAGCAAAAGTATTAAATATAGAAGCAGTGCAAAGCAGGGAAGAAAATAATAAAACTAAGTAGCTATCCTAAAATAGTAATTCAGACGTTAGTCCTCTGACCCAGATATTATCTGGTCAGACTGAAGATACAGAGTGCAGATAGAACTCCAAGGTCCAAAACCTGTATAGCAGGTGTTTCAGCCACATAATGCCCAGCCTACCATCAAAATAGGCTTGCCAGTCCTCAGGTCAGGTCAGGGGTTCCCCCAGTTTTTGGGGCTTCTCCCCACCACTGCCGTCCTGGAAGTGACATCATCATGCCTGGTGCAGTGATGCTCTGCTTTAAGGGCAAAACTCTGTGGTTTTAGGCTGGTTTTACCATAGAGTTTTGTCCTTATACCAGAGCGTCCCCACACGATTTCCCTGGTGTGATGACCTCACTTCCTGGTGATGTTATCATATCAGGGATGTTTCAGAATGTCCCCCAAATCCCCCTGCCAAAGGAATGAGGGGACCTGGCAACCCTAAGTCAAAAAGATGGTCAGAAGGAAGGAAAGCCTGAAAATCCACACTAAAATAAATGGTCTTGCTTTATGCCAGAGTCCTCACAGTTGGTCTTATCCTGTTCATCCCATCAAATGTGTTCCTAAGACACATGACAACATACATCTGTAGCCCAGGGTTCTTGTACTAATGAAATGGAATGTGAGTGTGAAACTCCTTGATCTCTGGCCTTGAAGGTCTCAAGCCTATGATCTCACTTGCACTTGTGTATGACTCTCTCTCATCCCTTATCTCTCTGGAGACTGCAAGTCAGTGTGATTAATTTCCCAGGCAGAAGAACCTTCAGCAACTTGACTAGGCTCCAAAGCCTGAACCAATGTTTGAAAGGCCAAGTAGAGTTGCCAGTCTCCAGGTGAGGCCTGGGGATCTCCCGCTTTTACAATTAATCTCCAGCTGACAGAGATCAGCTCCCCTGGAGAAAATGGCTGCTCTGAAGGGTGGATTCTATGGCATTGTACCATCTTAAGGCCTCTCCCCACCCTAAACCCCACCCTCTCCCGGATCCACCCCCAAAGTTTCCAGATATTTTCCATCCCCGACTTGGCAACCTTAAGGCCAAGAAATGGCTAGACAAGGCCAGTTTTTTCACAAATGTTGCTGAAGAAATGGCTGAAAAGTGTTCATTTATTTATTATACTTAATTCATGCTAAATAACAAGGCAGAAAACAGGAATTTTTGATAAACTGTAGGGTAGGAAGGCAGTTGCTATATTGAAGTTTACATTCCATCAGTGGAGAGATAATTGGGGTGTTAATATTTCAGTTTGTATTAGGGTTGCCATCCTCCAGGTGGGCCTGGGGCTCTCCCGCTTTTACAACTGATCTCCAGCTGACAGAGATCAACTCCCCTGGAGAAAATGGCTGCTTTGAAGGGTGGACTCTATGGCATTGTACCATGCTGAGGCCCCTCCCCAAACCCCACCTTCTCCGGGCTCCACCCCCAAAGTCCCCAGGTATTTTCCAACCTGGACTTGGCAACCCTAGTTTGTATTGATGTTGTACTGCATGCCTGCAACTAAAACTGTCTCCCAATTTTAAAAATCTCCATCAATTAATCACCTGAGTTTTAGTCAATTAATCAATTCTTAATATATTTGTTTTTGAATAAATATTTCTAAAGAAAAGTCATAGTCTAGATGTTGCCCATCCATGTTGCAGGGGAAGGGGATGCCACTTCTCAAATGGTATCTTCGAACACAGTTATAGAAATGCATGAATTAAACACAACTAAAAGTTTAAATAGTTATGTTGCTTGATTAATCTAGACAACTTTGGTTCTGATCCAAAGGATCATCAATCTGATGAATGAAATGTCTGAAGGTACTTTGCATATCTAGCTTAGTGTTCTCTGCTTTGAGTTGCAGGGGCTCTTCCAAGGCCTCATACAGAAAACTTTTGCTACTTGATAATTATTTTTAACTGGAAATGTCAGAGAACGACACTGGGGCTTTCTGTGTTGTAATCATGAATCTCAGAGCTGAGGGACATGGACTAAACATGGACTCTTTAGTTGCAAATGCCTCTTCTACAGCTGAAGAACACAAAACTCTTCTTCACCAGGCAAGCCTGGGGTGGGGGGGGGGGGAGTCTAAGCCTCATTCTCAATTTTCCACTTCTGTGGGTTAATGCACACCGTAATGAGTATAATGACAGCATGCTAGATTACTTTTGAAACAACTCTTTGATGCCACTTCCCAGGGAAATCATGGATTTCTCACCCAGAAGATGCCTGCCACAGCTTTAACGGACATTATTAGAGAAAACTAACAAGCGTGGTGCTGGATCCTTCACACTCACATCACAGTTTTTAGGAATCTCTCTTCACCTGCTAAATTGCAAGAGATGTAAATGAGTATTTCAAGGATTTGTTATGTTTCAATTCCTTTTTTAAAAAGGTCCTTGCTGCCATGCACAAAGCTTACATTATTATGTCTGCTTATAAAGCCTATACCATTGACCAAATTACCCCTGGATAACTTTACTTATACAGAGTAGGTGAGTTATCTGTATATTCCTGTCAAACAATTACATAGACTATTGCAGAGTAGGTGCATATGTGATAGAAAATATAGTAAATCTGTATATCTCCCATACCCCATGTAGAATAGCATATAGAACAGTATTAGAATAAATTCTTTAACCTGCAAAACTCTTCTCCCTACCTGCTTTGCTAAAGAGAATGGTTGTCCTTGGCCCCCCTACTTGTGTTTTTGATATATATGATAGGGAGCAACTAGAAAACAAATTAGGAGGGACATGTAATCTTAGTGATTTTAGAATGGTCAGGCATAAGTATGAGATGTGTATGTTTCTGTTTGCTTCTGATAAGTATAGCTTTATAAAGATATCAAGATGCAGCATTTTCAGGTAGCTTCCTTACTGATGTTGTACAAGCTGGGAATTGTACCATGACTCCTCTTTAAATACTAACACCCAAACAAATACACAGTATCAGATTTTTCATAATATGCCAAAGCTAATTCTTTTTCTAGAAAAGCAATGAACTGAAAAAAAGATGTTCCAAACAGTGTTTTACCAGTGTTCTGAGTCTGCTCATCTTTGAACACATCATTCATTAAAGAACGGTTCCCAGCTCTTGTAAGATATTGATAGATTGTACACAGATCTAGGACCTTTGTACAATCGTTTTGACAAAGATTACTGAAAGATAAATTTTCCACAATAAAATCTTCAGTGTAAAGAAAAGGTACTAGGATCCAAGCTTGTGTCTGGAAAAACACTAAATCTGCTTATGAAAAATAAAGCTGCTGGTTACCACATGGGTCAGATTCAATTCACCTAAAAATACTAAGGGTTGAATTTTATGAACTATGAGAGCAAGGCACTCATGGATATGTTCTACCACACCTCCATCTTCCTACAGCAATCTCCTGTGATCCCTGATGTGAGGGGGTAAAAAGTACTGGAGTCGGAGACGTGGAGAAGTGAAATCAGCAAGCATAGTTTATTTGGGGCTCAGACCAAGCATACCATACGGAGGTCGGGGGCCTGCTTATATTCACAGGAAAGCCACACCCCCAACCTCACTCAATTGGTGTGATAGGTGTAGTTTCCCACCAGTGACCATCATAGGTCCATTTGAATATTCCAAGCCTCCCATTGGGAAAAATTAGGATCCAGACTGGCCATTGTTAGCCAGACCAAAGCTTGGTCCTTTCCTGGCCATGTGCTTGGCAGTGGCCACATGGCCATCGCCATTGCATACATTACACCCCTCCCCCATAGTTCAGACCCCCCACAGCACACATAGTCCCGTAAGTAGGATGGTGACCTGTGCTCTCGTCCTGAGCATTGCTGAGTCACTGTTGAGGGGGTCGTCTCTGGCGTCATCATGACTGGCTCTGGAGGAGGGTTGGCCATCAACATGGCTGGACTGGAGTCTGGAGAAGGAGTGTGGTTAACAGGGTGCTCCGGTGGCACTGGCAGTTGCTCTGACGGCTGACTGTCCGCTGGGGTGGTTGGCCTGGGATCTTCGCCAGGGCCGTCGGGTATGTCGTCATCTGGTGCCAGGAGGTGGTGGCGCAGCTGGTCGATATACTGCTTCCATAACTGTCCTTCTTTGCCCACAACCTCGTACAACATGGGTCCTGTCACTCGACTGATGCGGCTGGGCAGCCATATTGGACCGGCCGCATAGATCCAGACGTAGACGGGGTTCTCCGGGAAGAACCCATGGGGCACCTTCTGCTGCTCAGTTTCCCCGCTGTTCCCCAGTGCCCTGTCTGGGTGGAGACGGTCCAGCGATGTTGTAAGCCACCGTCCCATGAGAAGCTCTGCTGGGCTGCATCCTGTCATGGAGTGGGGGATCATTCTCTGGCTGAAGAGGAAGGTGGCTAGATTGTAGTGCCAGTCACCCTTGTCCATCCTACGCAGCGCCTCTTTGGTTGTCCAGACCATGCGCTCCCACCTGACCATTCATAGCAGGGTGGAATGGAGCGGACCTCACATGGTGGATCCCATAATACTCCACGAACTCTTGAAATACCTGTGAAGTAAACACTGACCCATTGACAGTCACTGAGTCTGGAATGCTGTGGGAACTAAAGATTTGCCGCATGGCATGTATGGCAGCCTGGGAGGACATGGCTGATACCAGGACCACCTCCAGCCATTTCGTATAGTTGTCAACCAAGATAAAAAAAACAGTTGACTTTGGAAAGGGGCCCGCAAAGTTCAAGTGGAGCCAGGCCCATGGCATGTGGAAGGATTCCCAGGGCCGGATGGGCACTCATGGTGGCTCTAGGTGCAACTCTTGGCACACCCAGCACTGTTTGATCCAGTCCTCTATCATGGTGTCCAACCCTGGCCACCATACATAGCTGCTGGCCAGGGCCTTCATATGCAAAATGCTGAGGTGCATCTTGTGTAGTGCCTTGAGCACCTGTTCTCTTAAAGGGTCTGGGATGACTACCCTGGAACCCCATAACAGGCACCCCTTGTGGGTGGAGAACTCCATTTGCCAGCATGTGAAGGCAGCAAACTCTGGGTCGGGACTATGCAGCCACTCCCTGCCCACCCAGTTGAGGACCCGTGATAGGATGCAATCCCGAGCAGTGTGTCAGGCCACATCCTTCACCTCTCCCGGGCAGCTTGGGAGGTCCTCCAGGAGGGCAATGTGTGTCAGGAGTGCCTCTGAGGACCTGCCTCCTGCGGACCTAAGTGAGGTGGAGGATCAGCTCCCAGCTCCAGAGAAGCCTCCACCTGAACCTGATGAGGCTCAAGCAAGCACCTCTCAGGGCATTACCCCAGCACCAGCAGCAGCTGAGCCACAGCCAAGCTCAAGCCCACCTGATTCACCTCCTTGGGTGAAACAGCTAAGGTCACGATCCAGGCAAGACTTAGCTGCTAGGAGAAAAGAGGCACGCATGCGTAGTCGCAGATCACTCAGTCCTGAGTTTTAAAAGGAGCCGGGACCTCACTGCCAGCTGCTAACAAGCACAGGAAGTGGCTGGGTATTTAGGCATAGCACAGAGACCACCAACTTGTGCTAGCAACAAGTCATCTTGACTAAGCTCTGCACCCGCTCGGCTCGCAAAAGCTAACCTGATTCTGGACCCTCTGGCTTGTGATTCCGTCTCTGTTTGACTTCAGCTTTGTTGACTCCTTGGACTGGTTTGCTCATGAGTTTCCCTCTCTGACCGCGACTTGAACTGACTCTGCTTTCAGCTTGTGTTTTGGACTTGGTAACTCATTTCTGATTTGGCTTGACCTTGGACTTCAGCTTGGTTCTTGACCTACTGGCACCCAGCCCGTGACAACGTGGTGCACTGGAGCTAGATCAGGACTGCAGGAGGGCAGCAGCAGGCAGCTGAGGGCATCAGCGTGCCCCATTGACTTCCCCGGACGATGGATAAGTGAATAACTGTAGCCAGCCAGGAAAATTGACCACCGCAGGACCTGTGGTGAGAACATCTGTGGCGTCTGCCGGTCAGGTGCCAGGAGTCCCAGCAGTGGCTTCTGATCTGTCACTAAGGTAAAGGGCCAGCCGTACAGGAAGTCATGGAACTTCTTGACTCCCATGACCATAGCCAGGGCCTACTTATCAATTTGTGTGTAACTGCACTTGGCTGAGGACAGGGTCCAGGAGTAGTAAGTGACCAGGACCTCCTGGCCATCGGGCAAGTGGTGGGCCAGGACAACCCCAACTCCATAGGGGGATGCGTCGCATGCCAGGACCATGGGCTCTGACTCATTGAAATGCGTCAGGATGGCATTCAACATGAGTAGATATTTGATGGCCTGGAAAGCCACCCCAGTCCCACCAGGCATTCCTGTCGAGGAGCCTGTGGAGAGGCTCCACTACCACCGCCTTGTGGGGAAGGAAGGCATGGTAGAAGTTCAGCAGACTCAAAAAGGATTGCAGCTCCACCCGAGATGACAGCGCCGGGGCTTCCATGATGGCATGCACCTTATTGGGAGTGGGGTGGATTCCATTGACATCAACCATGAAGCCGAGGAAGTCCACCAATGAAATGCCAAGGTGACACTTTTCCTGTTTCACCTTCAGTCTTGGAAGTGATGCAGCACGGAGTGGAGGTGTGATGCTAAGGATGCGGCATCAGGAGCAGCGACTAAAACATCATTGAAGAAGGGGAACACACCTGGAATGCCTTTCAACAACTGGTCCATTAGTTCCTAGAACAGCCTGGGTGCGACACTGACCCCAAACTGTAGGCAGTGGGCCTTAAACACCTCTCTGTGGGTTACAATGATTTGGGCCTCTGCTGTGGCATCATCAACCAGGAGTTGTTGGTAGGCCTGGGCCAGACCCAACTTTTTGAAACCCGTGCACCTGCCAGGCCAGCAAGGACATGGCTGACCACCAGCACTGGGTAGGCATGGTCCTGCAGTGCCCTGTTTAGTGTGCATTTATAATGCACACAGATTCTTATGTCCCTATTCTGTTTCATCAGGGTCACTATGGGGGTCTCCCACCGAGCATGGGAGACCGGTTCCAAAATCCCTTGAGCTACCAGCCAGTCCAGTTCTTTATCAATTTTGGGCCAGACTGCCAGTGGAGGCCATCTAGCCACGATGCAGATCAGCTGGACTGCAGGGTCGAGGTCCAGAGACATGGGGGGGGGGGGGAGGCTGTGTAGGTACCTAATATACCATTGAAAATTGCCAGGAATTTGTCACAAACCTCCCCAAAGTCAGTGCCTGGAAGCTGGTTGACCCTCGTAACTCCTAGACCCAGGGGCCCAAACCAGGCCAGCCCCAACAAGCTGGCGAGTTTTCCCTCCACTACCAGAAGGTATAGTTTCCCCTCAAAGTCTTTAAACTTGACCTGGAATTTGCCCAGGCTCTTAATGGCAATGGGGTTCTTTTGGAAGTCCCGCAATTGCAGTCCAGTTGGCTTTTGCAGCCGGGGTCCGCCCTGTGGGTATAATTTGCACAGGGTGTCCACTGAGATTATGGAGTAGGCAGACCCCGTATCAAGTTCCATAGAACAAGGGGACCCCTCTATGTAGACTGATACAAAAATTTTGTTGGGAGTGTCCCGGAGTAATTGTATTACCTTCTGATAGGATGATGACATGGAGTGGAAGTCAGCATCCTCCAAGTGTGTGGCTTAGGTATGGCGGGTGGCCCGGGAATGGTAGGCCTGGGTGATGTGCCCCTTCTTGCCACATGATAGGCACTCTGCATCCTGGAAGCGGCAGCTCCAGCAGTCGTGTGGGTCATCACAGCTGGCACATGGGGAAGGGGCATTGGGATGGGATGACCCAGAGGATGGGGTGGCTGACCTGAGTCTGGCGGCAGCATTGCTCCTGTCCAGGGATCCCACCTTTGTCACCAGTGAAAAATACTGGAGTCGGAGACATGGAGAAGTGAAATCAGCAAGCATAGTTTATTTGGGGCTCAGACCAAGCATACCATACAGAGGTCAGGGGCCTGCTTATAATCACAGGAAAGCCGCACCCCCAACCTCACCCAATCGGTGTGATAGGTGTAGTTTCCCGCCAGTGACCATCATAAGTCCATTTGAATATTCTGAGCCTCCCATTGAGGAAAATTAGGATCCGACCTGGCCATTGTTAGCCAGGTTGAAGCTCGGTCCTTTCCTGGCCATGCGCTCAGCGGTGGACACGTGGCTGTCGCTATTGCATACGTTATAGGGGGTCACAAGAGCCTTGCAGACAAAATGCCTCATAACACAGGAAGCTATAGTGAGGAGGTAATCAGGAGAAAGCACTTCTTTCTTTGAGCCCTGAGAGAACTGAACCTAAAGGCACAGCAGTGTTTCTGTGGGGTAGGGGAAATGATGTGAAAGCATTTTATCACCAGCTTCTCACTGTCAGTTCTGCCACTTACAGACAGCTATCGAAACACTTAAAAGATCACTGTGAGAGGCCTTACCCTTTTGAAATATAGAAGAGCATGGCATGCTGGGAGAAGGTGGGAAAGGGAAGTTCTGCATTCTTGTTTACATGCACTGAGAAAGCTGCTTGACTGAGCTTTTCCTGCTCTTAAAGAATGCTTAAATGAAGTACAACATGCTGAGACAACTACGGAGCTGGCCATGTAGATTGGAGTGAAAAGATATGAAGAAATCCAATGAGTCCATTTATAAACAGGGAACTTCATAACATGGTGAAAAAGGAAGACTCCATTCTAGATAAGCCAGTGGACTAGATTATATGCTGAGTGCAAAATGTAAATGAAGAAAGGCATCCTTAGCTGCACCACTGAATACTCATAACATACCATTCCAGTGACCTTGGCCTCCATGTCATCTGCAGATATTACTGGGACAGCTTCCTTTTTTTTTTACCCTGGAGATCGTGAGCACTTGAAGATTGTCCAAATGAAAATCTGTGCTTAGCAATTCCCTGCTATGCACTCAAGGGGCCAGGGTGTCTCTCTTCTGGCATCAATAGATCTCCAGGCTGGTTCTAAATTGTACCTAAGCTTTTAGAGACAATCCCAGAGTAAGCCATTCACAAGCAACTCATGGGTCAAATCCTTCCCACACTAACTGCTTTCTACTAAAAATTATCCCTTTCCCACTGCTTATCACACTTATTGGGTGGGAAAGAAATGAGTATAAGCAAATAAAATTTTAATCACTACAATTATGCAAAATATTTGCTGAATTGCATTTTATATTTCAAGCAATACACATAAAATACATCTTCAAAAATGTTTGGGTTATTCACAATAAAAGAATATTGTTTCTTGGATGAATATTTTGTTAGTACTCAATGTGATAATTTTCAATATTTTTATAGAAAAGCCAGAAATCCAAGATCTCTGTCCAGGGCAGAATTGCAGGCATGAGATTATTTAAGTATGTTTCATAAGGGTGCTTCTGTATTGTATTTCCGACTGACAACAAACCTGACCTACAATGATGTGTTGATTCGGAAGCATAACAGCAAGCAGATTCCCCAAGGAAGTACAGAGACACTTTTGTTTGATAGAGGAGAAGAAGCTCGAGCTGACATTGTCGGCATTTCACTTTGTTATTGCAGAATGTGATAAACTCATTCATGGAAGGATACAGAAATCACTGGAACTTTTTCTTCTTTTTGCTTTCTCATATTAGCTTTCATAAAGTTGGCCGGGGGGGAAAGAAATGTCAAAAAGGAGCAGAAGAATATATATACACTGTAGCAGAAAATAATTTTACATCCCTGGTCTTACATTCTGCTTATAACTTATCCTATATAAGGAAGCCTATGATTTTTACATGGAAATGACATACCAAGTGTCACAAAACTTACCCATATGGGTTAATTACCTGTCTTAGGTATCTTTTGGGGGTGGGAGTGTTTAGCAATGTTTGATATCATTCAGAAAGTAACATTTGGTTTTACTATAGAGCCCAAGGATTGATTTGTTAAACCCGTCCGAGACACCCCAGTGTGATAATCTCTACTTATCTCTATCTCATACCCTCAACATTTCACTGATGAAAATAGAGACACATTGGTAACATTTCAGTTCTCCTGCCAAGTATCATAGTATGACCCTACACTCTCTATTACACATTGCTGCAGGCTCTACTCTGTCCTTGTCTATGCAGTATTTATTTACTCAGCAATACTTGCTTTTCAGAATATTTGTTCATTCGGATAAAATATAAGCTTGAAAAACAGAGTTATCACCAGTTAGAATTATAGAGCAGCATAGTATCTTAAGGGAGCAATCTTGAACAGGCCTACTCAGAAGTAACTCCCATTTTATTCAGTGGGACTTACTGTTAGGAAAGTGTTCTTTGGATTGGGTGGTCAAGCATTTGCTTGCATAGGTTCTAAAGATGTTTCTTCTGCTCAGCCACTCAAAATCTAGCTGTTAGACACAGGAAAGGGAGCAGACTCCCCCCTCGCCCTCCCCAAGGATAACAAAGGTAGAAAACCACACTAATAAATTTTTAACAGGCCATTTCCAGAAGACAAAGAAAAAAGAAAAAATAGGAGCAGAATTTTTCCCAGGACTAGGGCTAGTTACTCTGGTAACTAGGGAGAGTTGGAGCATATGGTATCTGGAAATCCAAGCCCTACTTTATATTGCTCATTCCCTGTCTCCTTGTACTGACTGTACTGACAAACACGGTGTTTATTAGATGCCTCTTTGTATGGACTGTTATTGATTTATAGTGTGGAATCCACTTTGGCCCTGACCTGGATGGCCCAGGCTAGCCTGATCCCTCAGCTCTAGGAAGCTAAGTGAAGTCAGCCTTGGGTAGTATTTGGATGGGAGACCAGGGTCCAGAGTCGCTATTCACCTTTTGCCCTGAAAACCCTATATGGTCACCATAAATTGGCAATGACATGATGGCACTTTCCAGCACCGCCCATCCACTTTCAGTCTCAAAAATATAAATATTGTAATTAATTAATTCATCCTTAAGGGCAGACTTACAGTGCCATCCTAAGAAGCATTATGCTCTTCTGTCTATTGACACTTAGGATGGCACTATTAGACCTTCAAATGAAAGCACGTTTAAGGGTTTGTTTTTTTTACATCTGATCTTTTTTAGCTTTACTTCTTAGTAACAAGGAAGCAGTCTTAAACCCTGGGATGCAATACATTCCATCTAAAACTGTAATATCATGGAAACCAGTATAATAGGATTTATTTACCAGGCCAGATAGAGACTTGCAGCAATAAGCAGATGTTACAAAAAGAAAAAAAATTGAAAATTGCTATGTATTGAATTAATTACAAGGCTGAACTGGGCCTTGGTTCAAAGTTTCTAGAGAGACAGAACTATTGAATTTTTAGAATCCCACATTATTAGTTCCACCCCCAACCTCTGAATGTTAGTCAGTGTTACAAACCTGTATAGCACAATTTAGAAATATAACATGTTAAGGTCAGTCTGTGTATATGACAGATTTTGCTAGTGTGCTTGTGTACATCCTTGTGAACACACTTATTGTTGGTAGACAATTTATGATGCTTTGGACTATTATTTTTGAAGTTATTAAGTAGGCTTACAATGATTTCTGTACTGCATTTCTGCATACAGTGAGCTTAAATAATTACCAGTCATCTTTAGAAGGAACTTTTGAACTGCTGCATTATGCTAATGCATAGACTAGCTCAAAGCCATTGAGTTTAATATCTAAGCAGGAATTTGAATTGGCATAACTGGCAAAATCCAGTATAGTAGTCCAGTTTCAGCCTTGTGGCCAAATCACATGCATATATGGAGCCAGTGTGGTGGAAAGGTTAGAATGGTGGACTAGAATCTCAGAGACTCAGGTTTGAATCAGCATGGAAGCTGACCTTGGGCCAATCACACACTCTCAGCCAATCTACCTCAGAACAAATAGAGGATTATTGTGAGGGAAACATGGGGGGAAAGAGACAAATGTAAGCCACTTTGACCCCATTGAGGAGAAACGTGGGGTGTAAACAAGAAAAGAAATATTTATACAGAATTAAATCCCACTGAGCTCAATATGGCTTATGCCCAAGGACTGATGCACAGACTTCCTGAAGAAAAAAGTAAAAATGATATTGTGTTCCCTGGACTGAAACTAAAACAGCTAGAAGGTTCAGAGTGGAGAAAATTGCCCTCCTTTAGGAATTTATGTTACTTTTATTGGCCCTACAGTAAACAATTTTACAATTATAATTTTACCGTAATTTTTATGCTTTATACAGTGAACAATTTGTGCTTATACGGTAAACAATTTTAAGCCGCAGGGCTTGGTTCTGGGCCCAGTACTTTTTGATATTTTTTAATAAATGATCTGGATGAGGGTGTGGAGGGGTTACTCATTAAATTTGTAAACGACACCAAATTGGGAAGAGCAGCAAACACACCAGAAGATAGAAATAGAATTCAGTGAGATCTGAACACACTGGGAAAGTGGGTGGATGTGAACAAGATGCAACTTAACAAGGATAAGTGCTGAGTTCTATATCTGGGTAACACGCATACTGGATGAGGGATACACTTCTGAGTTAGACAGTATGTGAACGAGATCTGGGGCATGAGTGGACCAAAAGTTACATATGAGCCGCCAGTGTAATGCAGCAACAAAAAAGGCTAATACAATCTTGGGATGTATCAACAGAGGAATAACATCCAAATTGCAAGACGTCATAGTCCTGCTGTACACTGCATTGGTCAGGCTGCAACTGGAGTAGTGTGTGCAGTTCTGGAGGCCTCTCTTCAAAAAGGATGTGGACAGAATGGAGTGGGTGCAGTGGAAAGTGACGGGAATGATTGGGGGCCTGGAGACCAAGCCCTATGAGGAAAGGCTGAGGGACTTAGGAATGTTTAGTCTGGAAAAGAGGAGTTTGGGGAGGGGACACGATTGCTCCCTTTAAGTACATAAGGGCTGTCACTTACAGGAGGGCAGGGAGCTGTTCCTGTTGGCAGCAGAGGATAGGACTCACAATAATGGGTTTAAATTAAGGACGGAAAGGTACTGGCTGGATATTAGGAAAAACTTTTTTACAGTAAGAACTCCCCCTCCCTGGCAGTTTTTAAGCAGCAGCTGGACAAACACTTGTCAGGGATGCTCTAGGCTGATTCTGCATTGAGCAGAATGGCCTGTATGGCCTGTATCCAACTCTGTGATTCTATGATTCTGTCTCATCAGAGCAATATTTTGCCGTCCTCAAAGAATACGTGCACAGTTACCAATGCTACATGCATATAGAGTATACAAGCATGTATGTACAAGAGGTGAACCAGCATATACATTTCTAAGGATACATTTACCAAGTACTCTGAAGTTTATATTCTACATTTGATTTCTCTAGAACTATTGTGGTTGTCATTCTTTACCCCTGAAGGCACCCCAGTTCTCCACTCTACTTTCTATATTGCATTTTACCATTAAGTACTTTGGTTGTTCAACCATCACATTCAATAGCTAAAGTGTTATAGGGGGGCTTAGGATAGGGCAACAAGAGTCTGAAGTCAAATGAGAGATGCAGTGGACCCTAATTTGAAACAAATAGCCTGAAAGCAGTGAAGCAGAAATGAGGGATTTAGCAAGCGAACAAAAACAGAGCCGCTTAGTTCTATTGACATCACCTTGTAGTCATCACAGAACAGAGTTCAGACCAAACAGCAACAGCAATAGAAGAAAGCAGAATGCAAAAGTGTGAGGCTCCAAATTTCACAATGGTTGCTCTGCTCTCATATTTACAAACAGTCTGTTATGGCACTACCAACTGCACCCTTAGAAGCAATTGTCACATCTTTTTGGACCAGTCTCTAGTTCACATAGAGCTTTTCAGTCAGGCCCATTCCTACTTATTTGTCTTTTTGGTGGTCCGAGGTATCTGTAAAACTCTTCCCCAACTCCAGATTTTAAATGAATAAACTTTCTTCCTGTCAGCTTGCTTCATTGTACAACCGTGGTCCCCAGCAACACATCCTTACAGATAAGGATCCTTTTTCAGTTACTTAATAGCTGACCTTCCCAGTCTGAATCGCCTTCAGATTTCTTGGTTGCCATCTCCCATTGGAATGATGATTGAACCAAGGAATAGAAAATCTTGAACCCTTTCAATTTCTTTCTTGTCAATCTGATAGCACATAATGCACACACATAAAAATACTTTTCATGTTGTGATAATAATTTTAAATGAAAATTCATAATGTAAAAGTTTAAAATGGAAGCAAAACAGCAGCAGCAATATTCAGTCATAGCCAAGTGCTTGGTGGGGTCATTCTTTGAATAAGAACCAGAAAACTCCATCCTTGTTTTTGACTATTTATGTAGGATGAAGTGTTTACCCTTCCCCTAAAGAATATAGATTTCTTCAACCAAGGATACAAATTTTTCTATATTTTCCCACTGCCTATTTGACAACTTGCATTATTCCTATCCCTTAGGTTCTCTAATCCTTTTTTATCAGCATTTAGAATGTTTTTATCTGTGACATCACAGATGTATGCTAGTAGCTGGTAACACAGGGGGATCTCTAAAAGGCAGCAGACTGTAGCCTCTTCTTAATATTTTACATAAAATTGTTACCAAATTTCCTGAGAGTAAAATTTGGAGGCAGCTTTTGGTTTGCTGATGGAGCAAAATATGTTGCAAATTCAATGAACATCAGAAGAATGTTAATAAGTTTTTGTTTTGTATCCATGAGGCAATTAAAAAGAACTTCAAGCTGCCTTTTAAACCATGCTTGAAACTGCAGTCAGAATTTCAAAAGAAATTAGAATCTCTTGAAACTTCTTTTTAAACCCTCCAAGATCAAGCCACACTTGGGAGAAAACCCACAAAGCTCAATCAAAAAGCAGCAGAACAGGAAATGCAACATCAGTTGCTTGCAAACATTATTCTGTAGTTTGATGGTAGTGCACTGCCCTTTTGCATTGGTGTGATTCTATTATATGATGGCAAGCAGGGACCCATGAAAAGCTCATGGAGGAAGGGGAATACCATTCCCCCCTTGCTTTCTTACCTCTCCCCTCACCCCTTCTCTCACCCCACCATCAACCTATGAACCCATCTAAGCAAGAAATGCATGGTCAACACTGTACAAATACATGACAAATGCATAGACACCACCTTACAGGGGCGTAGAGTTTAAAAACTCCCGGGGGTGGGGGCTCTTCTGTGTGTGCGTGCTTTGCGCGTGCACCCGCTGGGACCATGTCCCCACCACCATCGCCTCCCCCCCCGCCTGACCGCTCCTGCTTCTATCCCTCCCTCCCTCCGTCCAGGGGCCAGCTGGGCATTTGCTTAGCTGGCCCCTGGACGGACGGAGGGAGGGTCGGAGTGGCCAGGCTGGGGGGGGAGAGAGACAGCGGCGGCCCTAGGAAGGGCTGAGGGAGGCGCAGCAGAGGGCGCACCATTTTCCCAGGGGGGGGCTCAGTCCCCCCCGGGAAATTTCGGGGATGGCTCGAGCCCTCGAGCCCCCCCGTAGTTGACGCCTATGCCACCTTATACCAGAAACCTGTGGATCAACAAACATATCTGCATGCATCCAGCTACCATTCTAAACATACCAAACAAACTATTGTCTACAGCCTGGCTTTACACTACAACTGCATCTGTTACAGCCCTACAGAAAGAGATTCTCATTTGAGGGATCTACAACAAATCTTTTTAGTACTAAAATATCCACCTGATAAAGTGAAGAAACAGATCAACAAAGCCAGAACAATACCCAGAGAAAGCCTGTTACAAAATAGGCCCCAAACAGAACACCACTAGTGTTCACATACAGCTCTCAATTCAAAACAGTTCAATGCATCATCAGCGATTTACAACCTCTACTGGATAACAGCAATTCTCTTTCACAAGCACTGGGGGCAGGCATTTTTTGCACACAGACAGCCCCCCAGTGTTAAACAATTCATACCCACAACATGAAACATCGAACTTGAACATGGACACTGGTACCAGAGCTTACAATAAACCCAGATGCCAACTTTGCTGCCACATACAACACAATCACTGGACTGAACAACATCAACTACGCCATCTCAGGCTCATTCACTTGCTCATCTTCTAACATTATATATGCCATTAAATACCAACAATGCCCTTCAGCTCTCTACATAGGACAAATAGGACACACCCTATGCCAGAGGATTAATGGACACAAATCTGACATCAGGAATCCCAAGACTGCGAAACCTGTAGGAGAATACTTCAGCCTTCTAGGATATTCAGTGGGTGACCTCAACATAGCTGTTTTATTGCAAAGGAACTTCAGGAACAGACTAGAGAGGGAAATTGCAGAGTAACAAGTTATTACAATGCTCTGAATAGTGGAACCCCCAGAACTTAATGTGGATATTGGTTTTTTTAAAAAAATAAAACTATCTCCGATTTTAATGTATTTATTAGTTTTCCAAAGGCTTGTGGCAAGCCACTTATAGGAAGAGAATGCTGGACTAAATGGATCTTAGTTCTTTATGTTCTTACATTTGAAGTTGGTTTTTAGATGGAAGGAATTCCATTTACATCCCTAAGAGATACAATGTAGAATTCAGCACAGAATGGTCTATATGTTAAGTGATCACAACGGCTTTTAAGTCTGACAAGGGTGCGTCAATTATTAATTATTTAGGAAGGAAGCCATGTTCCTCTCATTTCCTCATTAGTTAGTCTTGATCCAGCTTCACATCTCCTTAGGGTTCATTGCTAATAATGATGCACTCCATTTAGTACAATGAAAGAATTCCTAATTCTTTGTAAATTGGACTTTTGTGCTCAGGCGAGTTAATGTTGTACTAATGTGGATTGTAAGAAGATAGTCTCATAGTAGGACTATGCTATCAGTTTTGTATTAGATAAGCAAAGTCTAATATGGACAGACATCATTAAATTCATAAAGATACCATGTGTGCATTCATAACATGTCTTGCCAATGATAGATTGAGCAATTGAAAATGACACCACCACTCTAAGGAAGACATTGGTTTTAATTTTTTTGTGCACGTTGTAGGAGAAGCACAGTGGGCATAATATGACCTTCTGCCATAATATGACCTTCTGCTCAGCAGCCAGCTATGGTTCAGGGTTACAGAATTTGGTCTGTGTGATGCAGAACTGTAATCTCTCATTTTATTTACACAATTTGTATCACGTTTTTAATCAGAAAATTTCCAAGCACCATACAAAATGATTAAAAAAGAAATCGAAGCAGTCAAACCATCATATATAAAGCATGTTGAAATATGTAATATATTTGGTAATACATCTGATTCTACTTTTTGTACATAACAATTCATAATACTTTACAAATCTGATGAATCTATATTTCTCCCCTAACCATTTTTTCCTTCTGTATCCCACCCTTTTAAGAGAAAATAATAAAAATTTACAATATATAAAGCACGTTTACAAGAACAGTAATAAAACAGATAAAAACTGACTATGTAAACAGCCAGGGGATGAGGTCAATGGAATCATTCATCTCAGTGTCCTAATGGCCATCTGAAACTGAAGGCCAGCAGTGATGGAATCAAATACAATGCCCAAGGGAGGCCATTCAAAAGTTCTAGGGCTGCTACTGAAAAAGCCCTGCTAGGTAGATGGCAATCTTTCCTCACAATGAAGCAGCATCCATAACAGGGCTTTCCCTGTTGATATTACATGGGAGCAGCTGCCTTTTGAGATTCATAGTGCAGTCCCATGCAGAGTTACGCCACTATAAGCTTTCACCATTGCTTTTCCCCCATCTTGTACTTCTTGCAACACAACACACTGCCAGTGCCATCCTAAGCAGAGTTTACACTATTCTAATGCCATTGAAGTCAATGGGTTTAGAAGGGCGTAACTCTGCTTATGATAACTCTGTTCCTCTCTCATCTGAATGTGTGCCATAGGGTAACTATGATGTACAAAAATGCTTCCTCAAAACTTAGAGACAGGCATGAAAAATGTGGTCATCTAGATAGAAGTGAATAACATAGTACTCTCAGTACAAATGAGGATGAATATGTCTGAAGGTGACTGGATGTACAGAGTTCTTGTGATAGCTGATAACCACCCTAATGGGCAAAATTGCACATGATTCTTTTGTTCACAAGACTGAAGATAGCCTTATTTGATCATGTCCTGACACACTTGTTCAGTGTAATTTCCTTTAATCAGTAGGCCTGACTTCCTTCTACAGACATGAGCTCAACAAATAACTGAACAAAAAAGCATGAAACAATCTGAACACAGTCATCACCAGCTGGATTCGAGTCCACCTTAAAGACTAACAAGATTTTCAGGGCAAAAGCTTTCAAGAGTCAAAGTTCCCTTTGTCAGATACCAGGTACCTGGTTTGCTGCCTTTCCTATTAAAAAAAGACACCTCTTCTCATTGGAACAAAGTTTTAGCAATAACAATTTTGAGTATAGTGGAGGTGTACTACATCTATGAGGCAATGACTGCAGGAATGAATTAATATATATTTAAATAGTTTCCTGCCCTTGACATTAATGGGAGCTGAGTCAGCCACCACAAGGGATGCAGAGACACGACACGTTTGTAAGGTTTTTAGAAACACCCTGTTTTTAAAAACTTTAACAACACAGCAATATGTGGTTGTAAATTATTATATTTAAAGACTGTGAAAAAAGATTGTTAAAATATACCATCTTGGATGTTTTCTTAAAACAACTGCATAGTTCACTGACAAACCAAAGAAGCAAAGGATGCTCCAAGCTCCAGAAAGGATAAATGCAAGTAATGGCAGGAGCCTGCTCTTCTCCGCCACCTCACCGTCCTTGGTGGGAGAGACCATGGGTGGTCAGAGCCTGTCTCGAGGCCTAGGGCAGCTCCCCCTGTTGCCCACTGGCAAAGGTCAGCCTTGCTTGAATTTACTTCCGATGAACTAATGTTCTAGAATTTTGGCTTCAGAGAAATAAACAATCTCTAATTAACCCAGCAATCTGCATTATTTATTTATTTATAAATATTTATATAGTTATATATATATATATATTATATTATATTCGTATTATATTATATATTTATATATTTATTTATATATTTATTTACTTACTTCATTTATACCCCGCCTTTCTCCCCAATGGGGACTCAAAGTGGCTTACATTGTTGTCCTCTCCTCCCTTTTATTCTCACAACAACAATGTGAGGTAGATTAGGCAGAGAGAATGTGACTGGCCCAAAGTAACTCAGTTAGCTTCCAAGACAGAGAAGGAATTCAAACCTGAGTCTCCCAGATCCTTCACTGTAACCACCATGCAACCACCTCCATCATGGCAGGAAGTACTGAATAAACTTCTGCAGGAATGGGCACGAGCTGGGAAAACACAGTCAAGTTCATGGTGTGCACAGTTTGCAAACCACAGATTGGCACAGGCTTTTTGATGCTAGGTGAACTGGTTTGGTTTGTGAGGATCATGATGCGGTAGAACAGCCTCCTCCAGTGTGCTAGAGACACTAAACTTGCAGGGGATCTCTAGCTGACTCTCCTCTACCTGTCCTCCATGTCTGGTGAGGATTGGATTTATAGGGAGTGAGTTATGATCCCCTTCCTGCAAGAAGTTGCCCCATACTCCATTGTTTCCAATGGAGGGAAATCAGCAAAAAAAAGCAAGGGCAATAGAAACCCCACAAAATAGAATCAAAGTCCCAGAGAATCTCTGCAGTAAAAACTGAAAGGGTGGGGGGTATTTTTGAAAGCCCAACAGAACCAGTGCAATGTGCCCAGCAGAACCAGGGCCAAACGCAACAGGACAAAGGTCAAGCCAAGAAAGTGCTTTTTGGGGAAAATGCCACATACAGTTTCAAAAGTCTATAGAATAGACCCCCTGCAAGCTGCACACACCAGATGTACAGGGAACCTCACTCTGCCACCTGCTTTTCTATGAATACTCCAAGTTGGGGGCAGATTACATTTCTGGGGTCCAAGTTATGAAAAAAAAAAACCAAAAAAATCTTCTGAGTGATCTCTCTGGAAAAGGCAGCTGCAGTTACAGTCAGGAGTCTATCAACTGGTTCAGGAACAAGCCACTGACACCAAACTCACAGGGAAAATACACCTGGGCAGACCCTGCCCCCAGCCAGACATTGGAAGCAAGGCAAGCATCCCCCCGATCATCGCATCCCCCCAAGTCTCTAAAGGCAGATTTGGGAGGACAGAAAGGCAGACATGACAAGACTTCTAACAGGGGCTCCTCAAAGTAACCCCATGACAGTTTGGCAAGCACCCCAGTTCCACCAGATGATCAAGGGAAGTGTGCCCAGTGCCCACAACTCTCAGCTCCCCCTCCCAGGGCTGACACACTGCTGTGTAATCTTCTTCTCTGCACAGGAAACACCTGTTGGGCTGGCTGGGCCGCCCACAATTCTCCAAAGGCAGATCAGGAAGTACAGAAAGGAAGATATGACAGGAGGCTTCCAAGAGGGGCTCCCCAAAGTTATCCCATGATGACAGCTTGATGGACACCCCAGCCCCACCAAACCAGTGGAAATCAGAGTTTTCAATTTAAAGTGATTAGTGATGCAAACTGTCTTGCATAATAAAGAAATACTGTACAGTTTCTTGCCCAGCCAATTGTTTATGGATTGAAGTGTTGACACATGGTCATACACTGAAATAACACACAGGGACTATTTCAAGTATGTTTCTAAGTAGTAGTTGTGCCTCTAGGGTTGCTTCCATAGTGGATATTAGGACTGGCTCCTCTACAATCTCTCCAAGTCAGGGGCAGATTATATTTTTTGGGTCCCAGTTACAGACCCTTCCCCCCCAAAAAGGTCTCCCACATTTATACTCTCTCACTCCTCCTGAGTGTGGCCATCTCTTGTATACCTTGAGGGAGAAAATGGTTGCAACCGTGCAAAGGGTGCTCATCGTGGCGGGAAGAAGTCCCCCATCCCCTGCATACCACAGCCCCCTCTCCAGGCACAAAACCCATCCTGCCAGGCCACTGGAGCCCGGCCCTTGCAGAGCATCCCCAGGGATCTCAGAGCCTCCTGCCCCTGATCTGTCCCTGTCTGAGTGGAGATAGTCTGTCTGAAAATGTATCCAAATGTATCCAACCACCACGAACCACCACAAACAGCACCAAAGTTCGTGAAATGTTCATACTGGTTGCCCTTCCATGAACATGACTTTGAGAACCACAAACTGGCAAAAATTCGTGGTGAACTTTAGTTCATGAGCCGGTTTGTGTCCATCCCTAAATTTATGTGAAAGGATGAGGTAAGTGCTGGGACAAGAAAGCTGTGTTCATGCCTACTCTTATTTTAACCACAATTTATCATGACATCTGAATACAGCCTTATAACCCTTGGCTAGACCAAGTTGACATAAAGGATATTGAATGAGAATACCTGTCAAAATTCACAATCCACAAGAGATGATCATCTTCCCCATCACTTTTCTAACTTCAATATATCCATCCCTTAAGGAAGATCTTACCTAGATATCAAATCTAATTTTGGACTTAGTGAAGGTAAAAGAAGTTAAGACTGTCTCTGGTTTGCAGTGTGCTGCTAGCTCCTGCTGTCATGCATTAAACAATAGCTGGTCAGAAGGATTCAGGGGAATAGTGCCGTGAAAACTGATAAGAAGAGGATCATCTGTGTGCAGCTCCCTGAAGCCTGGTTTTAATGGTGAAAGGCCCAAACTGGACATCATTGATAAAAGGTCTTGGAGAAGCCCTACTTGATAATATCTAGATTATTATAGAAAACTTTTAAAGAATATGTTCTTGCACAGAAGTTCCAATTCTGCATGGATTCACCATCATTACATAATTTATGTTGTTTCCATTAAATGTTATATTGCATTTTATGACAGTAGAAAGCTCTTTTGACTTACATGTTTGCTTCCAAAGCAATTTGATTTTTTGCCAAATATTACGTTCAATGATTCACTTTTGACAGGGCTGGAAACAAAGGCACAGGTCGACTTGGAACCAGGTTTCTGACTTTTATATAACCCTTAATCTCAAGTATTTTTCATCCTTCAGTTTTCATCCTTTCTCTTCAGAGGGAGAAGCAGTGTTCCTGCTGAAATGAACAATGCTTCTGCTACCCAACCAGTACAAACTGGAAAGTTTACTGTGGTTTTTCACTATGCAAATATGTTGGTGTCTATTCTACTGATCTGATTTAATGTGGGGTGTCATGTGTATGTTGCTGTCATTTCAAATGCACGCCTCTAGAACAAGAAAGGGGGAGAGCCAGCTGGGTAATTGAACTGTGTTATGACCAGTGGTGTGCATTCAGATCTATCTGAGCCAAAAGTCTACCCCAAAAAACCTTACTGGTATTTTAAGGTAGATTTCAGGATGTATCCTGGTTTTCTCAGGAAACCGGTGAAAAAATCCCCCCCAAAATCCTGGATATATTCAGGAATTACCAGGATGAAAACAGCAGAGAGGCCAGAGCGATTGCTCCCGCTTCTCAGCTGTTTGTCAGGCTTCTACTGCAGAAGAGAGCCCAAGGATCAGCTGTGCCGGTGGGGAGCAGATTGTTCCTGCTCGCTTGGCTTGGGGCTGGCTTCTCATGCAGCCTGGTTTAAACCAGGCTGCAGAACAAGCCAGCCCCAGGATCTGCTGTGCTGCCCAGGAACAGATGGCTCAATGGAGGCTGGGCTTTGTGCTGGCTTCTCCTGCAGCCAGGTTTAAATCAGGCTGCAGGAGAAGTGAGCCCCAGGAGCTGCTGTGCCGCAAAGAAGCTGGGCTTGTTCTCCTGCAGTCCAGTTCCACCAGGCTTTTGGTTGAAAATAGCAATGGGTTTTATCTGGCTGGCACCCCCCCCCCCTTTCTTTCTTCCATACTTTTCTGCCATCTGTTCCTTCAGCTGCCCACAAGGTGACACAGCCCAGGACAGGTTGAAGGTAAATTCATGCACCATCTGCAAATTGTTTTATAAGTAATAAGTATTTTAAAGTTTAATTTATAATATAATTTTAACACTGTTATGATGTATTGTTGTTCATCACCCAGAGTGCTGTGAATTCAGGGATTGGGTCGTCCATAAATTGAAAATTGTAATTAAAATTTAAAAAAATGTGCTCTGCTAGTTGGCTTTTAACAAATTTCCTACATCTACCAACAGCTGGCAAACAAAAGGGTGTGGAGCTGAGCTGGAATCGTAAATATCTTTCTGATCCCATAGAGCCAAGTTTAAACTGGACTGCAGGAGAAGTGAGCCCAGCCAGGATCTCCTATGCCACTGGGAGTAATGTGGTATGTGTGGTACAGCAGCTTCCGGGGCTCTCTACTCCTGCAACCTGGTTTAAACTGGATTGCAAGAGAAGTGAGCCCAGCCAGGAGATGCTATGCTGCCAGAGTACAGGAGACAAGAGCCCGGACAGGTTCAGTTGTGCCCATGGGGAGCAGATTGTTCTCCGCCAGCTCAGCTTTGTGCCAGCATTTTTTTTATCCAGTATTTTTCTTCTAGGGTCCATCAAACTAAAAAAAATGGTATTTTGTGAAAAGTCCTGGATCTGAATACTGTATCTATATTGAGATCCAGGATTTTTTGGAAATCCTGAATTTTTTTCGGGTCCAGTAGATCCAAACTGAAAAATACTGGTTGAATTTTTTTTTGCATACCCCTAGTTATGACAGAATTATAGCTGTACCCTAGGGGACAGAGTTGGCTGGGTTCGTACAGAGTGTCTGCGTGTGTGTGTGTGAGAGAGAAAAGAATTGACTGGATGAAGGATTTGAATGAGTTACTGTGGAGTGCGAGAGAAATCTGTGTTCTTTGTGGAAGTTATTAGCCAAAGTGGCAAGTGAGGAAAATAAGCTATTTTGGAAGTTCTAAGTGATAAGTAAGAAAAATGAGCTTTGGTGGCTAGGTCTATTTAAGGAACTTTAGAAAAAGAAATACTGTACTACTTGAAACCATTACACTTATGAACCATACTGAAACTGTTATGCTGTTTTACTTCTAAATAAACTCTTAAGTTTAAATGAAAACAACTTTTATTTTGAATAAAGAATCCCCTTTTACCTAAGAGCCATGCCCACATGGTGACATTCTATCACTCAACCAAATATAACTAGGCATCTTGTTCTTTGGGTTCAACTAAGAAGTCTAATATGAGCACCTTTGGTGGCAGTGAAAATAAGTAGGGAATGCTAAGAAAGGCAAGGAGGCAGCATAATGCACAAAATCTCAGAACACTATAGAGAGGTCCCATTACAAATATGATATACATATAAGAGGTGTCAGAAAAGAAGACAAACATTACACTTACTTTCTCAGTCAGATTTGCACTTTGTCTTTCACAGTATGGTTTTGGCTGGCATTTTGTTTCAAAGGTCAGATTGGTTGTTTCTCATGAGATGGTGCATTTATGTTTCATAGAACTAACCATCATTTTTCTTCCTAGTTAAAATGTGAGTTCATTTTCAAGACTGAGTAGTTTCACAGATGGACCAATGGCTACTATTTTAAAACAAAGAGGACATATTCCTGAAAATATTAAATGAACAATAATTTTTTTCCATATTGCAAAGGAACATATGATCTCCCCTGTTTTAGATGGAAAGAACACACAGCATTCTGAATATTAACCCCATGTTTTCCATGGGTATATTTCACTGGTTTATTGTTTACTTCATTTATTTCTTGGTTCACCTTTAATTTAATTTGAGGATCTTGGCAACAGCTGTGCTATGCTCCTTCGGCATAGCCTGTTAGAACATATGCACCATATGCCAATTTCGAATGGAGATAGAGTGTAAATACAAGATAAGCCATCTGCTCTTTGCTACATACAAAAGACACTTTTTAGCATACAATGGAAACTGTTGTTTTTCTATTACTTTTTATGACATCCTTCAAGATAACACTGCACAACTTGACAATTTTAGTACCTAGACATCTGTTTTGATGATACAGGTCAATTTTATGTATGAGCAACAAAATGCGAAACTACATGTTCCATTGCATCTCAACAAATGAACTGGTAATCCTGTGATCCAGTAAGCAGTTTGTTGGATAGGAGCACTGGAGACCTGCTTTCAAATCCCAGCAATCCCTAATTGGCCACTGATTCATGTTTTAATTCAATCTCGACATGACCCATGTGACAGGGCTTTTGTGCAGATGGTAAATGCCTTTGCATAACAGAACAATTAATAAGTCTTATCAGTAAAAAGTCTTATCAAAGAAAATGTAATTAACTAAATTGGCTGCAAGTGGGAAAACTGAGCCACTACTTTGGATTGATGGTTAAAAAAACCCCAGTTGTCATAAATAGGTTGAATGTCTAAAGTGAGAAGAAAATCTGCCAAAATGTAATGTTTGGGATGGGGGTGGATGACTAATTTGATACATGGTTTAATGGTTAATTAATTTTGGTTCAGATTAGTTAAGCTTTGATTTTCACGTATAACAAGTTTGAAAATGGCATGTGATCTGCTCACCAAACAGTTCTCTGAAGCTGAGCATCCCCATACAGTTTTTCTATCCCAAACCCATTTAACATGCTGGAGAAAAAAATCTCCATGAGTTCATTAAAACAGCTTTAATCTGGGGGACCATTTTAAGAGCTCTGGAGAAACAGACATTCATGAGTCAAAGTAGCAGACAGGTCAAGAAAACAGATATATTTTCACTTGACAGTGAGGAGACTGTAAGTCATTTCTGTTCAGACCAGTTTCCATGTCCTGGAGAGGTTGAAGCCAGGGATGCCCTCTTGTAGGGGGTCAAAAGAAGCTCTGGAGAAGAGAAAGAAAACAATAAGAATTACAGGCTTGGAGGCAAAAGGCAGGAATGAAAAGGATGATAAAGAGAAGGTTTTGACCGTAAAAGTGAAAAATGGATCCTGATGACTCTTGTCCTGGCATGCTACAGTGAAAGGCAGAACTCCCTCTGCCAAGAAGTGGCTTGGCAATCTGGCAATATCTCCTTACAGATCCTGAAAATCTAAATACAGACTCAATCTCCAGCATTTAGGAGAAGACCCTTCACCCAACTGATTTTAATGAAGGTCCCAATCCATACCATTCAACCAGAAATATGTCCCTAAGGCACTGAGTCCTTAAGATGAAATCAAAGGGGAAGGAATTGCAAGCTGTGCAGCTGCCCTGCTTGTCAGAACAGAATGTTGGCTCTGAACAATCAGTTAAGATTCTATTGTCATAGACCCAAATTATGTAAATTATCTTTAGAATATTCTGGAATGCATCACCCACACATTTGATGCTTTGCTGTCATTCAGATGCGCTGCTGAAGTGTAAACAGAATAAACACTTGAGATGAAATCTAATGACATTCTGAACCTGTACATCAAAATTCAAAATCAACAAATGGTGATGCTTTCTTTGAAGAAGATGAGATGCACCTTGCACAACAAACGTCCTGGAGAAAATAGAGTCAGTCCATTTGCATTATTGTTGGAATGACAGAAATTTAGGCGGCTTGCATATAATCATACCAACATATAGACTAATACAGCTCTGGAAGTAAAAGCAATGCTTTCAGCCTGTTGTTCGAACAGCTCTGGGGCAGGGAGACATTATGCCAGAATAGTGTTTCTTGTCACGTTGCAACATACATTTGGTTCCCTTTTGCTGGAGTCCGCTCCCCAGTCACGTCTGGAATCTTTTCTAGCAACAATCCCCAACAGTTATCCAAACATCTCTCTTCTCTCACTGGTCACATTTAGAAAGTCTTTCTGTCTGCTCTGTTGCCTTTCTGGTAAATAAGGCTCTCGTTCCCTTGAAAATACTTCAGCATTTGGGCGTTCTCTGAGGATGCCTCTGGAATTAAAGTCGGCACTTGTTTTCTTCCTGTTTTTAATTAAAGAGCTGAACTATGGCATAACTTTTTGCAGTTCAGCTGCCTTCATCAACCGCTAATTTAGATTGCCTGAAAAGTTAATGGAATCGCTAATAGTAGAAGCGGGACAAGGCATATGGTAAAGATTATCTGAACAAAGTGACAGGAGACTGAGGGGGAGGGGAATGCCTTGAGCATCAGAAAAGGCAGCGCCATGACGTCAATAGAGCCAGGATACAGAGGGAAGGTGCGCAAGAGAATAAGAGAGCAAATCAATATTATTTGCCATTGCATCTTATTTGCTCTGATGGGGAGCTGTTAGTATAAAGCTTATTAACAGTAAATGGACAATATTATGGGCAGTAAGCATGTGTCAAAAGCTGGATGTCTCTCGGTAGCTGTACGACTTTCCTGTCCTTGCACATGTACATTTTTATGTGCTCAACTATCATTTGCCCTGAGCTAACACAAAGTTTTAAATACACACACACACAAGCACATTTTTGCATCACTACAGTCCTGGACTGCCATGATGCTGAATAGTCAGTCTGGTTTTAGGCTCTCTTGCACATGTGCCAGTGAAAGAATGAGTCTGAAGCCAAATTTTGATAGCTCTAGTTGTGTGGGTCTGTTTTCAATGATGCTGTTAACTGCCACACTGAGTGTATAAACTCTTCTGAGTTCCCTATTATACAGATACAAATAGACTTTAGACCTGGATTTTTCCACTGGTTTTTGCAGTCAATTCAAAGGAAATGCAAGTTCACCTCTGAAGAAAGCCCATTATTAAAAACTATATTTAATTCTGACATATATTCCTTCTAGGTAGTCTGCTTGTTGGAGGGGCTGAAAATGAACTTTCCTGTCTCTGTTTCCACTTCTGTCTTTTATGGTCATCAGATAAGGTGCATGTGGTGCAATCCAATTAACTTTCCATTATTTGAAAAACTGGAGTCAGACAGAGCTGCAGGCAAAAGCACATTGGGGTGCCAGGAGATGGGAACAAAATGTCAGGAGCCAGAAGGAAGTAAAAAGGCACTCTATATACATCTTGTGCAAATCTGAGATTTGGAGAGTGTGTCAGTGGGTCATGAAGGTCTACCTAGCGGGTTTTTCAAGAACATAACCCACTGTTTTGGTCATAGAGAGAAAGCTGGGCAACTGGTAGATAATACAGTCTCTGCCTGGGCAAATAATAGTCTAGTTTAGCCTTTGAAACTTGCAAATCAAACTTCTTTATTTATGTGGAACTCAAGGAACTCTTTTGTTGATTTTTTTGAATCTGAAACTCTGTGGCACAGCTTTGAAATACATGTGAAATCATAGCACTCATGCAGTCTTCCTTTGCTGTCAAGTCACACACAGCTGATTTACAGCAACCCCATAGCGTTTTCAAGGCAAGACACATTCATAGGTGGTTTGCCATTGCCTGCCTCTGCTTAGTGACCCTGGACTCCCTTGGTGGTCACTCATCCAAACAATAACCAGGACCAACCGTGCCTAGCTTCTAAAATCTGATCTGATCAGACTAGCCTGGCCTATGGAGATTATTTTTGCAAAGGGAAAAAACAGAATAATCCGTAGTGAATATGGAATTTTTCTGGTGTGCCAGAAACATAACTTCTATTTAGAGAAGAGAGAAGAGAAGAAATTGGATTTATATCCCACCCTTCACTCACTTGGAGTCTCAGAGTGGCTTACAAACTCTTTTCCCCTCCCCTCCCCACAACAGACACCCTGTGAGGTAGGTGGGGCTGAGAGAGCTCTTTCGAGGACTGCTCCCGAGAGCACAGCTGGTACAGAGCTATGGCTTGCCCAAGGTCATCCAGCAGGTGCAAGTGGAGGAGTGGGGAATCAAACCCGGTTTTCCCAGATTAGAGTCCACACACTTAACCACTATACCAAACTGGCATCTGTTTAAAAAGGAGATAATTTTAAGAATAAACTGCCAAATATAAAAAGCTTTTCTAAGTCTAGCTGGGATAAAACTGACTTCCCTTAATTTGCACTTTGATTTCAGATTTCTGCTTCACAAACAGGGATGCTTCTGGAATTCTTGTCATTTGAATTTTTCCTAGATTTTTGAGTTCCAGATGACCTAGTTTTTTATTGTTGAATTTTGTACAGAGCACTGTGTGTGCACAGTTATGTTGCTGCTTTCAGTTCCTTTGATGAATTTGTGTCTTTCTCCCTCCTCTATGTGATTGATATGGGCAATGAGAATCCACAACAAAAAAGCAATCTTATTGTTGTTGTTGTTGTTGTTGTTGGTACGGTTGTATCAAGATACTTTGTGTTTAGTGCTTTACCAATGCACAAGATATGCATATCTTGATAACAATCATAGATAAGATTAAATAAAGATTGCTTTTTAAAAATTCAATGTGCAAGTGCATACTGATCAAACAAAGTGGAAGAAACAGATGGAAAGAAACTGAATGTTACAGCAAACCACACATGCTGCAATTCCAGGATGATTTTTAAAAAATGTTTTCTGAGTTAAACTAGAATGTGGACTGAAATATGACACTGAGTGAGCTTTCAGAATGATAAAAAATCTGCTTATCCCTATTCATGAGTTATCTTATGAAATAGACACCATTCAATATCTTGCAAAATAGGGTACAAATTACTTCTAGATATTGTGATCATACCATGCACAAATCAGTGCAACATGAAATATAAGGTTTATTTCTGAATTTAATACAATTGCAGGATGAAGCGTTCTTTACAATTGAGGACCAACTTTTGGAAGCCTAGAAAGATCAGTGGAATACCTTTCACATGCACAGCCAGTTCTGTGAGAGTTGCTTTCACAATGAAAAGGTATACTTGTAAGCAATGTGACTGAGTGACTGTTGTCCAGGCTAGAAGGAAGGGTGACTATCCAGTGGAAAAGATTCCAGTGACTGGACCTATTCTTGTGATTGTACTTTTTGCACATGCAAACCCAGGCAATATTGAATCATGCCATTCAGGAGGAGGTCTGCAACATATTCACATGAATGTGAAAGGACCTTTGCGCAGGGAGGTTCCCCATCCTCTAAATGCACACCTCTCATGAGCTTTCCCATATCTGTTTGCAGCTTCTTGGCAGCTACTCAGAGCCATCGACCTGTTTTTCAAAACACTGTCTTGTTCCTCTGGGTTATATGATTGAAGGCAATTGGGGAGGTTTCAGAATCCCCTTTGGCAAGGTATGAGGGAAGCAGTCAAGAAAATGAATTCTTCAGAACTAAAGATAAGCCAACACTTTTCACTCCTGCAAAAAGCATTCCACTTCAGAGGTTTATCAGTTTCCCAAATATGGCATCTTCATGAAGCCAGTTAAGACTAGTAAGCGCAATGCTTCCTTTCCTCCCTCTGAACTTGCTTTGTGATTGTGGGCCCAGGGATGTAGAGGTGAGCACAGCCGAAGGAAGAAACCCCAAACACAAGTAATTTGGAGAATAAAATGGCCACAGCTTTTATTGAATACAAACAGAGGAGAATTGGCACAACATGAGGATGGATCCTGCATCAATCGGCCGGCCTGCTGTCCAACGAACCACACATCTCATCCTGTCTTCTCAGATAAAACTGAGGGGGTGACAATGCCAAAAGCTACGTGGGTGCCAAAAACTGCTTAATTCACTTGCCACCTGGTGGTGAGCCCCCTTGACAGCTTCCAAGCTGAGTCTTCTGCATAGGAACAACAGTGCATGGTATCAATAGTACATGGCAGTGCTCTTGCATGACCAAGAATACAGCATGAAAGTCTAATCAGTGCCAGCCCTGCCCACTGATTTTTGCCACTTTTCTTGTTGTTGTTTCTGGGATTTCCCAAATCAGACTGGCAACTAAGGAGTGCAAGTTAATATATTCTTTCTAACTCTGTGCTCGTTCCCACCCTCTGCCTCCAACCAAGACCCTGAATATTACTATGCAGGACTGAGCCGCAACATGTTCTCCTACTTTTGTTTGTGAATGGCCTGGTTTTGTTGCTCATTCAACTGACCTGGGGTCCAGCCACTTTTCTGTCAGATTGAGCAATACTACCATCTAGTGTTCCCTCTAAGCTGAGTTAGTGTGAGCTAGCTCACAGTTTTTTAACCTTTGGCTTACACGTTTTTATCTTAGCTCAGGAAGGATGGCTCCAAAGCAAACTAATTTATGTAGTAGCCAAATTGCTCACTCACAACTTTAATGCCAGTAGCTCACAAAATTGAATTTTTGCTCACAAGACTCCACAGCTTAGCGGGAGCATTACTTACCATCACTTGCTTTGTTAACTCAAATGTCACCTTGTGAAAACTGAAGAAGAAATAGTTTGTAAATCTTATCTTATGCTGAGTGTGAAGTTGAGAGAGCAATGAAGTTCCTGTACAACCATCTCTTCACCATACAGGCAAGTTAGTTAGTGAAACAGTCATTTATGACATTATTATGCCACATCAATCTTGTATTCGGGGACCAAATGGTCTTACAAAAAATGTGCACCATAAAAGAAAATATTATATACATTAAATAATCATAAAGCTAGAAAGATAAAAACCATTTCCATCAAAAAAAAGTTGAAAAGGGATTCACTGAGTCAGTGTCTGATGAGGCATAGAAAGTCGTAAGTATCAGCTTTGAAGTAACTATCCAGAAGATGCTTGTCATTCTGTCTAACTTTTCTTCTCTGTGGAAACCTCCATCATGAATAAATGAAAGTAGAGGAAATACATTGCTGAGCTTGCAGTGCATTGTTGTCGTTCCAAGAGCAGTGAAACAGCTCGGTCTCCAAATATAAACATAAAGTATTGGCAGCTTTCAGTGATGCAGTTCATGCTGAGCCTAACAGGCAAGTGGCAGGGAGCTGGAATGCCTTTCTCGAACACGCACTTAGGCTTTGTATTCATGTTAAACAGCTTGCCACAGTTCTGTGTCCCTCCCCCTTCATTTCAGCCTATTCTATTTTCTTCTGTATGTTCTATTTTTGTAAACAAGGCATTTTGCTAATAGGTTGGGATAATTATACTTTATTTGGATAATTTATCAAGCATCTTGAATGTTAAATGATACCAGATTTTTCTGAGGGCTTTTTCAATGCATGTAAACCAAGTTATCTGCTACTTTGCAAGACACTTGGGTAACAGGGAAGCTCTCTGTCACAAGTCTGACAAGTTACCTGTGTGCGGCATGCAGCTCCAAAATCTCTTACTCACATTCTCACCTTATTTCATATGTAAACACCTAGAAATTGACCAACACCTTTTCCCCCCTTACTTATTTATTTTGTTATATTTTTATACCATCTTTTTTTCAGTGCTCAAAATGGTTTCTATGGAAAATCAATCATATACCTATACATTAAAACAACATCAAAATATCTTATGACAAACGATAAGTGCTGCTTTGTGCTGCTTCTAAACTACCCCAGGAAAGATGCAGCCGTTACCTCAACTGGCGTTCTGCAGCAACAGGAATGCCATTGAAAACATTCTTGCCATTTCTGTCATAGATCTCACTTCTTATGGGGAGAGGAGAGAATGAAAACCTTCTTGAGGGGACTTGGTGTCCATTTGGGCTTACATAAGAAGAGATGGTCCTTCAAGTATGCAGCCCTTCAAGTAGGAACTCAGACTCTAAATAGGCTTTGAAGGTCAAAAGCAACACCTGAAATTGTATTTGGATAAAACTGCTAATTAGTGTAACTTCAGTCTTGCACAATGGAAGAGCGCACTCAGTCCTCCCAATATGTGCAACTGACATTTTGCATAAATAACACACATATTTTCCAGTTTCTGTATGTACAAAGTCACACCCTCAAAAAAATGAGTTTAGATCATACACTCCAAACTTAGCCCGCTTGTGGGGAGGGCAGGATAAAAATGCAAAATAAAAAAAAAAAGTAAATGCATGTGTTGCCTTGTTCAAACAAAACAGTAACTGGACATATCAAGAGGATCAATTTCCCCTTTGGTGTAGTGATTAAGTGCACAGACTCTAATCTGGGAGAACCGGGTTTGATTTCCCACTCCTTCACTTGCACCTGCTGGATGACCTTGGGCAAGCCATAGTTTTGGCACAGCTGTTCTAGAAGAAGAAGAAGAAGAAGAGCTTGGATTTATATCCCACTCTTCACTCACTTGGAGTCTCAGAGCGGCTTACAGACTCCTTTCCCTTCCCCTCTCCACAACAGACACCCTGTGAGGTAGGTGGGGCTGAGAGAGCTCTTTCCCAAGTTGTCCTTGAGAGAACAGTGGGTACAGAGCTATGGCTTGCCCAAGGTCATCCAGCCAAGTGCAAATGGAGGAGTGGGGAATGAAACCCAGTTCTCCCAGATTAGAGTCTGCACACTTAACAACTACACCAAACTGGCTCTTGAAAAAGAGCAGTTTCTGTCAGAGCTCTTTCAGCCCCACGTACCTCACAGGGTGTCGTGGGGAGGGGAAGGGAAAAGAGTTTGTAAGTCACTCTGAGACCCCATTGGGTAGTGAAAAGCGGGGTATAAATCCAATCTCTTCTTCTCTTCTTCTTCTTACACATGGTTGGATCACTAAAATCATAATGACGGAATAGGGCTATACTTATCCTGCCATCTCTTTTGTTCCTCTGGCTCTAGCCCACAAGGTATAGTTTCAAACCCATACTCAGTCCTGAAAATCTCTAGATACAGATATTGCTGGTTCAGGATGGTATAGAGATTTCCTGGAATGGTAATACAGATCCAGGGTTGTTGGTTTAACAAAAACCCATGCCCCCAAATCTAAGGTTGCTTTTTAAAAAAGTTTGAGTGCCTACCAGCATGCAGCATGTGCTTGTTTTGTTTGTTTGTTTTTATTTTGTTTGATTTCCTGGGCAGTGGAATGTCTTCCTTCCAATCAGATCCTTGCAAGGGAAGAACACAGAGAACTCCCATCCAATCACCTCTGCTGTTCTGATTCGCTCCCTACTGTGTGGGGGCAGAGCCCTTTTTTCTCTGGAAGAACACCTGAAGGCATCTTGTTCAGGGACCCAAAGAATTGGAACCCTTGGTCCAATTCACTTGAAACCTAGGAGGTCTGTCATGGACAGATAGCACACACTGCAATTTTGGTGTCATTTCAGCCCCCCCACTCCAGTCCCCATAGGGAATAATAGCAGAATGGCCATTACAGCCAGCTCATTCTTCCCTCATCCCTTTTTGTGGATGGAGTCAGTCTCTGTAAGAATGAAATTAATGCAAACAGAGCTTTTTGTTTTTGTTTTGAATACTGGTGGCTCGCACCATCCCCCCGACTTCTGGGGACAGGAATCAGTAGTGAGAACTGTGCCTGTACTGAGAGGCATCTACTTCCACGGTCTGTAAAACCAGCCCCCTTGAAACTTGTGCACTAATTTTATAAACAGCTGCCAAAGATCCTCTAATAGATTCCCCATTGAAGGTTGATGGTGCGACCTCATTTGGAATACTGTGTACAGTTCTGGTCGCCACAGCTCAAAAAAGATATTATAGTATTGGAAAAAGTGCAGAAAAGAGCAACTAGATTGATAAAAGGTTTGGACATGATCGAGGTTTATAAGATTATGCACGGGATAGAGCAGGTAGAGAAAGAAGTACTTTTCTCCCTTTCTCACAATACAAGAACTCGTGGGCACTCCATGAAATTGCTGAGCAGTCGGGTTAGAACAGGTAAAAGGAAGTACTTCTTCACCCAAAGAGTAATTAACACATGGAATTCACTGCCACAGGAGGTGGTGGCACTACAAGCATGGACAGCTTCAAGAGGGAATTATATAAACATATGGAGTAGAGGTCCACCAGTTGCTATTAGCCACAAAGTATAGATAGGAACTCTCAGTCTGGGGCAAGTGATGCTCTGTATTCTTGGTGCGGGGGGGGGGGGCAACAGTGGGAGGATTTCTAGCATCCTGGCCCCACTGCTGGACCTCCTGAGGGCACCTGGTGTTTTTGCCCACTGTGGGACAGAGTGTTGGACTGGACGGGCCACTGGCCTGATCCAACATTGGCTTATCTTATGTTCTTAAGCACTGGAACCTGAAAATCCCCATGGATTTGAATCCCAAACTGGCAATGTCCTACATGAACACAAGCAATTAGGGGAAGGAAAAACCTCCCCCTGAACCCCAGATACTAAAGTATAGTGATTTTTTTTCTTGGTACACACCCCTACCTAGGGCCAGTCTCTATCTTTCTTTCTCAATCTTATCTACCTCACAGATTGCTCTCTCAGATTAGCCTACTCATGTGATTATTGGAGAACTATGCATACTTCTATGCACTCTTTGGAGGATGAAATAAAAATGTGATAAACTCCATAGATTCTGTCTCTGCGATATATAATCTTGTCCTGACTCTACTTTTCTGGTTTCTTTTAAGAACTAGAGGTGCACGTGCCTAACTCTTCCATGGAAGTCAGAGGGCCTTCAAAGTGCTTAACTTTTGTGGTTGCAGTAATTTGTAATTTATTCGTGCTGAATTCCTTAGGGATTGAAACAGCTTGCATCTTAAGTGCAAGCAATAATCTATTTTAATATATACTTTTAAAAGTATAAAAAAATTGCCAGGCTTTGATATATTGTTCCATCCCTGACTAATTTAAAGTAATAATGAATTTTATGAAAGTCATGTTTTCTATAACATTTCAATAATTAACTTTTAGCTCCAGCACCATTTTTATGAGTCTTCCATGGGTTATTTCTCACTGGTATTCTTCTCATTGTAATGATCAGCCTACTGCTGAGATTCCAATCAATGTTGTATGCTAAGTGACACTTTCAGGTTAACATTATTCACAACCATCTCCAGTGGCTGACCTATGCTAAAATTAGTCCTTCTAATAGTAAAGTGGCTTGCCTCTATGTTTGCCAACCAATAGCTGGAACCCAAAGGAAGATGGGGGTGGCAACATGAAGGGCAACCACGGTCTAGGTAAAGCCATAGAGTTTTCAGTAATTCCTAGAGCAGAAGGATGTTACTTCTTGGTTTTCCATAGAAGTCATGTCACACTGTGGCACCAAAGATGATGTCTTAAAATTATTTTTCTCACCAGCCAACAGAGCAGCAGCAGAAAGTGGGGTACTGGCCTCCATCATAATCACAAACGCAGCAAAACCGTCCACCCACAGAGAGGCCACAGAAATGGGACTGGGAAGGGGTATTGTTATACAAGCCTGATAACAGCTTGATATTTACAACAAATTGTAGCTGAAAAGCTCACATACTGAGAACTGGTTTTTTTCATAATAAAGGTGTTTGTTTGTTAGGGTTGCCAGCCTCCAGGTGAGGCCTGGGGATCTCCTGCTTTTACAACTCATGTCCTGGAGAAAATGGCTGCTTTGAAGGGTGGACTCTTGTACCATGCTGAGGCCCCTCCCTTCCCCAAACCCCACCTTCTCCTGGCTCCACCACCAAAGTCCCCAGGTATTTTCCAACCTGGACTTGGCAACCCTATTGTTTGTACTCATTGACCTGCTAATTAAAATTATTTTGGAAGTAAATATACTGTTGAAAAGGCAAATCATTTTATTGAATGTGGATGTTTCTGAAATTCTCCCCAGACATTCAAATTCCAAATAACTTGATCATATTTTCAAGTAGAACTGATTCATCTTATTTTGTTTTGTTTTTATTTCCAAATTTTAAATTCTGCACTCCACGCAGAAAGTTTACCATGGTTGTTTCTTCAGTTCATTTGGAACTCTCACCATCCCTTACATTCCCATCCTGCATATATATGAACTGATCAATTGTTGCACACAGACACACACCTCTATGTACCTATGCAAGACAGTATCAAGATGCTTTCCATGTGGTAATGTTCTAGTCCTTAGTACATGTGCATATCAGTAAAATACCAAATCATATGTACAATTGCATCAAGATGTTGCTTTTTTGTAGCGTTCAATCCATGCACATAATTTTATCCTTTATGTAGTGGGGGGAAAGGAATTAACAGCTGTGGCAACCTGCCCAGGTTCCATTTTAGAATTAATTTTACAAAAACAAAAGCAGGAAGAATTTTGGAAGGATGAAGGAACAGAAAGTGGGGAAATATCTTATCCAAACTGAACCTAGTATTCTAGGGAGTTTGCTTGTGCAGTTAAAATAAAGGATTAAACAGAGGAAGAAGAAAGTGACTGAGGCCAGAATGATAAATAGCTAGCAGCTTGATCCTAACCTTCTTTATTCAGAAGCAAGCCCCATTCAGATCAATCAGACCCACTTCCAAGAAATAGGGTTGCCAAGTCTGGGTTGGAAAATACCTGGAGACTTTGGAGAGGGTGGGGTTTGGGGAGGGGAGGGATCTCAGTATAGTACAATGCCATAGAGGCCACCCTTCAAAGCAGCCATTTTCTCCAGGGGAGCTGATCTCTGTCAGCTGGAGATCAGTTGTAAATGTGGGGGATCCCCAGGCCCCACCTGGAGGTTGGCAACCCTACCAAGAAAGCATATGTGCAATGAGAAGGTTAAATGCAACTTGCATATAAATGAAAGTTAAACCAATGCCATACCACATTAAGAGCCAAGCCCTGAGCAGATAATTTTGTAACAACTTACAGCTGCTTAGCTCTCTTGTAGCATTTAAGTCCAATTAACAGCAGTTAAACCTAGCCTTAAGTGAAAAATTGAAGAGAAAAGCCAGTAGGAGAAAAGGCCATTTTCAAAATGAAAGAAAGTAAGCAGTGGGGATTTTTAGTCTGATCCAGTGGGATTCTTCTTATATTTCCCAAATGTCGCTAACTCAATAAAGTTAGTACATCTATATTTCCAGTCAAATACAGCCATGCGTGGGTATTCCACATTGTGTTGTGCCCCTGCTTTTGGGTTATTGAATTCAGAACTGGAAATGATGACTATTGCTAGACCTTTTCTCCATCCATGGGGCATGAATTAAATGAAGACCCAAATAACCATCAAGGTGCATGGCAATGGTGCGCTTCAGAATCAGTCCTAACAAATAGCCTTTGCGGCTTCTTGTAAAACTAGCCTGGTTCAGAACCTTAATAGTAAATCTCAAAGTATCAGCTAAATGGGGTGGATATTTGATCTGCTTAATCTCATCTAACCCAAGTGATATGCAAAACTCAGAAAAGCTTTCTAGCTAGTCCATGGAAACTCAGTTTCCCAGATAATTCCTCAGATGTTTTGTCTGAGGATGTCTTGTCCACAAGTTGTGGAAGATATGCAACAAAGAGTTTGTCCCACATTAGCAAGTCTCATTCACTTTTCTTTTTTTCCAGCAAAAACCAAAAATGTTGAATCCATACTATGCAACTCTATGCAACTCTATGAATCCATACTATGCAATGTACTGAGGCAAGAGCTCGCAGCAAATTCAGCAAATTGTCCACTTGCATGAACTTTTCAGTGTCTAATAAATCTTCAAGCAATATGAAAGAAAGTTAAAGCAGTTGAGAGCTGAAGCTACTAAGAATTCTTATGGACATTTACAAGCTCTTTCATATGACCTTGACTTGGTTTGCTAAACAGGTGATATCTCTCACTTTCTCTTCCTCATGAGCTTCCCTTCTCAGACACAACCTTCAGGCTTTTATAGTACTTTTTTCCAGGCTGAGGCAGATTAGCCACACACACTGTGCCATATTTATCTCTTGGCTGCACACCAAACGTCCAATTATGGCTGCTATTGTGTAACATTGAGTCCCCTCATCAACACACTGGCTAGCTTTCTCTGTCAGTTGGCAAACAATATGTATGTTGCTGAGGATAAGAATATGCCCTTAAAATTAAATTCATGTATTAGAAACATTTGATCCCAAAGAGAGTATATAACCTCCAGGTTTATATTAAAAAGTAGAAAGAATAAATTAAAATATTTCAATTACAAACAGGGACATCTTTTTTAGAAAGGCACAATGTGAGAAAGTCACAGTATCCTCTACTTTCTTCTTTTACACTTAGTAATTTCATTTGTGTACTTTAATATAAAATAATCTTGCATAATTTAAGTTCAATGGTGATGCATTCTATAAAACCTATTATTTTAAAATAATTATGTTTCTCAGTTCTGTAACAAAATGTGGCATTTGACACTGGTAGCAAAATGAATGATACAACCAGAAGTAGTAGTTAGAATAGGCATATGTTTGGTGCTGATAACCTGACACAGTTTAGGAAAAGTTATATTCTTTTGAGTGTATAAACAGCAGCTCTGTATACATGATATATACACGTATAGGGCCAATGCACACAGAGAACAAACTGTGTGTGTTCTTTCACATGCATTCTCACACAGTTCAATAGAATTTTACTCCCTCCCCCCTTTGCTGTATAACTCTTCCACTGAGCAGCCAATTGTATAAATAGACAATTAGAACAAGAAGAAGAGATTGGATTTATACCCTGCCCTTCACTCTGAGTCTCAGAGCAGTTTACAATCTCCTCTCCATTCTCTCCTCAGAGAGCTCTGAGAGAACTACTCTTGAGAGAACAACTCTGAGAGAACTTATGACTGACCCAAGGTCACTCAGTAGCTGCATATAGAAGAGGGGGGAATCAAACCTGGTTCTCCAGATTAGAATCTGCCACTCTTAACCACTACACTAAGGATGGACACAAACAGGGAAAATGGTGGCTTGTTGGGGTTCATGGGTCATTTGATTAAATGAACCATGAACTTGCATGAACTTTTCTGTTTCCTGAACTGGTTTGTGGTTTGTTCAGTTCAGGAGTTCAGGAGGTGGTAGAATGGCCCAACACAGAAGTGAGCCTCGAAGGCATTTAAATGAGGAAATGGCTCCAGTTTCAGCATGCATAATGTTAAGTTTTCAAGGCTAGCATGATCATGAGGTAGGAGGGTAGGAATACATGTTAGTAAAAAATCATACAATCATATTTTTGGGTTCTCCATATTGGTAATCAGAACACCATGCCAAAGTATATCACTTCTGCCATGTTGCACAATACATAGTTCACATCAAAACCAAACAATTGCCAAGTCAGTTTCAATATATCTGTTTGATATTCTCAGTTTAATACAACAGGACAACTTCACCAAATGCTGTCAAGGAGTTTATTATACCAAGAAGATCACCAGTATCTTCAAGACCTCAAGGAACATCATGGAGAGACTGCCAGTGTGGTGTAATGATTAGAATTTTAGACTAGGATTGGAGGACCTGGGTTCTATTCCTTGCTCAGTCATGAAGCTTACCAGGTGACCTTGGGCCAGTCATATTTTTGATATCTCTGTTGTTGTAAGGATAAAATGAGAAAGGAAGAGAAACACGTACTCCATTCTGAGCTGCTTGGATGAAGAACAGGATGAAAAAGTAGAGGACCAAGAGTGTTATATATAGAAAGATAATATTAATCAAACATCTGAATGAGCAATGCAAACTTGTACTGCAAAAATTAGAAAAGAGCAAGAGTCCAGTAGCACCTTAAAGACTAACAAAATATGGGGTCAGGGTATGGGCTTTCGTGAATCACTGCTCACTTCTTCAGATACAGGAGAAAATAAGAGACAAAAACTTTTGATTTAAGTACTGTTTTGGAAGCAGTGTCAATTAATTATAAAGTTATCTATCAAAGAGGTCTATGTTGTATACACAAAATGTTATTATTCCTTTATACTAAGTAATTTGGATTCAGTGAACAACTCTGATATACTTTTAGTGTATTCTTTAGTTTTCTGAATCCAGTATTATGGAAATAATGGTATACATAGTCTTATAACTAATGGCTTGCATCCAGCAGTGTTGCTGAAGATGAAAGGATTTCCACCTGCAGCGTAATTTTCTTTGTTTTCTCTCTTCCATTGCATCCCCAAATACCCTACAAAATGGTTCTGGGAATAGCAATGGGAGCGTTTTTGGTTGCAGTGAAAAAAGGGAGGTGAGAGTCTTGTTTTGTAGTTGGTAATCTTTCCATCCACAGAAATGATCCATTGAATCAAACTCAGTATGTATTCATCTGTTACAACTGCTAGACCTAATTTTATGATTTAGACAGAAAAGATAGTATGAATTTTCAGTAGCTGAAATACACATATTAAATACCAAATAAACTATAAATACTCTTTCCTTCTCTGCTCTTTCCCCATTTATTGTTCCATTATAAGAATATCAACCCATGACTTTGGATTTCTGAAGTCTAAAGCCTTTCAGATCAATGCCATGTTATTAGATATAAAATGTTCAAGTGTTTGCCAAGTTAAAAGCAAAGGATATACCAAAGATGAAAACCTTGTGGGATTGTCCGAGTATGACAGTAGATGATACAGCACAATAAGAAAACACCAAACGATATAAAGTTCTATCTCAGTCGTTTTCCTTAAGTATATGAGTATATATTTTATTTTATTTTTAGTTCAATGAGTTTTGGCATTCCTTTAGTTTCCTATTGCTTATACATTTTTTAGGTACAAAAAATTATCAAAAAAGTCTCATTTGTGAATTCACCAAGTAGCTGATATTGACAAACACCAATATTTGATTTCAGTCTTTTATATTTGTCTTTTAGTCTTTGCCAACTGATATTTGACTGTATTTGATCACTGACATGCAATGATACTTCTTATCTGATTGAATTTGGAAGTTGACATGTAATGCTATTTATTATCTGAGGGCGTTTCATCAATGACATGAAACGGGTATTTATTTCACTATATTTTACACTTGACAGCTTATTTATACATTATTTATTTATCGTAGCCCCAGGCACTCAGGGCGCTGTGATTCTCTCCATGTGACTCTCTGGATAGTCTACAATCAGAACGGTTGACTGTCTTTGAGAGAGAGCAAGAAACAGCAGACGCTAAGGGAGAAGAAGATGACGACAGCACAGAGAAAATGCCAGGCAGCTTTGCACAGCAGACACACAGGAGGGCATTTAATAGTGCCTTGAAGGAAGGCACAGGAAGAAGAGTAGAGCAGGCACATAAACCGACACTTGGCATCCCAAGGCAGACAGGCCTCTGGCAGAAGTACAACAGTAAGCCTGTCTGATCATTATGCCTTGTGACTGGTGTCCAGATAGAGGGGGGCCACCGATCCCAATCCCTCTAAGGCCATTCCTTCCATCATGTTACTGTTCAGACAGTGAGTGTGAGATGTCAATTGAAAATAAATGTTGACATAATTGCGGTTAGTGGACATCAGTTTAACTGAGCATGTAACAACCAACACAAAACAACTTCCCTATGAAGAAAGATTGAAGAGGTTAGGTCTCTTTAGCATGGAGAAACAATGACTGAGGGAGATGTTAGAGGTTTACAAAATTATGCATGGGATAGAGAAGGCAGAGAAAGAAGTATTTTTCTCTCTTTCTCACATTACAAGAATTTGTGGGCACTCAATGAAATTAATGAGCAGTTGGCTTAGAACAGATAAAAGGAAGTACCTCTTCATTCAAAGAGTAATTAACTCATGGAATTCACCACCGCAGGAAGTGGTGGTGGCTACAAGCATAGACAGCTTCAAGAGGGGATTGGCTAAACATATGGAGCAGAGGTCCATCAGTGGCTATTAGCCACAAGGTATAAATGGAACACTATATCTGGGGCAGTGATACTCTGAATTCTTGGTGCTTGGGGGACAACAGTGGGGGGACTTCTGGAGTTCTGACCTCACTGGTGGACCTCCTGATGGCACTTGGCTTTTGGCCACTGTGTGACACAGGCTGTTAGACTGGATGGACCATTGGCCTGATCCAACATGGCTTCTCTTATGTTTTTATGTTCTTAACTGACTGTTAATGTGTATGTTTATTCAGTCAGTGATTCTCACAGACTTACAAACATTAATATTGCAGGCCTGAGGAACAGGGAAATAGGAGAAAACCTCCCACACTATCTAAACAGCTAATCAATTATTCCCTCTTACAGTTAAGACACTCACAGTAACCATCATTTGCAAAGCACCTCTAAGAAGCTGCTTAAATATTGTCAAGAAAGCACTTCCCAAGCTAGCCATGATGACTGAAAAACTGGAAAGAAAAGCCTACAAAAAAATTATCTCCTTTTCTGGTAAGTGCTGGAAAGGTGTACCGGTGTGTGTGAAAAATAGGGAGAGAACTGGATGGCAGGTTGAAAACTGTGTGTGGGCCTGAACAGAGGACCTATGGGAAGGAGACCTTGGGAAGGGAAAAATCTGGTGGAGGGAGCTGGGGGGGGGGAGTTGGAGCCAGAGCGAGAGAGGGGAAATCTTTAGGCCAGTGGGGAGGAAGACTTCCCCCAAGTGTTTGCAGCTTCCTCTCTTGTAATACTAATACTAATTATGGCTAGTTTTCTCTCTCATTTTCATTATAGTAATGACAATAACAAACAGGGCATTTTTCATTAATGTTAAAGTATATCTCTAATTATCATTAGTGAATTAGCATGTTTATGCATACAGGTCTATCAGTCAGTCAATCTTTATTAACACCCATGAGCCATATAGAATGAGGACAAATAATGTTAATTAATTACTTGTCTTAAAACCATATCTCTACATTTATACAAGTTGTTTGTACTAAATTACAACTTTTCTTCACAAACTATCGCCATAGTTTGTACAGCAGTTCATATCACCCAAAGCTTCAGAATTGCTCTAATCCTGATATTTGCTATACTGGGAAAAAATACCAATTGGCTGTCACCTTGCATATTCTTGTAACGTGTCATGAAAAGTGGCAGCATAAATGGCTGCAATTTAAAATCTTGAAATTTGTGAAAATAAGATAATGATTATGTTTGAAAAGTGTTGAGGTATAACATTTCCTGAGAGCTTTTAAGAGGAGTCGGTATTCCTAGAATGGTAGAGCCTGTCTTTCGTATGTGGGAATCAATGATGCATACTTTAAAAAGTGGTATGTTGCTCTTTAAAAAGCTAAAAGTATGGGGAACCTGGTTTGGATTTTCAAACTGAGTGAAGATTGAAGGGCTAAACCTTTTCTTTCCCCACATGGACTGTAAGGCCATGCACAGTTGTTTTAACAGATAGATCACTATACATGATCTTTGTTGCATCTCATTGTACTTTTAGTTGTTGCAGCAGAATGTAGGGGGAAAAAAGATATCTGATAGCCAGTTTGGGGGGGGGGTTGGACTATTTGGCCGTTGGGGTCCCTTCTAGCTCTGATTTTTTTTGATGCTGCTTTCTAGATCTTTCTAGATTTTGGGGATCATGGCGAAGGAGTGTACATGAGGACACAAATTCACACTGTGCAGATGATCCAATGATCACAAGTATATGGGGACAGGGACATATGTGCTTGTACCCATTCTCTATTTCCACATGTTCAGTCAGTGCATGGGGAGGGTGTTATATGTACAGGATATGAGAGTAGGCTAAACCAAGCAGGTACATGCATAGGCGTCAACTATGGGGGGGCTTGGGGGTTCAGGCCACCCCTGAAATTTCCCAGGGGGGGACTGAGCCCCCCCGGCGAAACAGCCCGCCTGGCTGCTGCACCTCCCCTGAACCCACTCCCTCCCTCCTTCCTGGGGCCATCTGGTTGACTGCCGGGGCGACGCTCTAGCAATCGCTCCAAAACTCTATGGCACCATAGAGTTTCGGGGCAATTTCCAGAGCATTGCCCTGGCAATGTGCCCAGCATGATGACATCACTTCTGGGTGATGTCATCACACTGGACCCAGGAGGGAGGGAGGGAGAGAGTGAGTGGGTTCAGGGGAGAGGGGAGCTGGGAACCGGGGGAGGCTCTGGCGGCGGCGGGGACATCGTTCTGGTGTGCGCGCAAGTGCACATGCAAGAGCCCCCCCCCCCGGGGTTTTAAAAACTCTATCCCTGTGGGTACATGAATTAGGAAGGGAGCAGTTATTTATAAGGGCTCTCTAGAACACTGAATTTTTCACATTCCAGAATACTACCTGCTCAACTTGTGATCCACCAAGCCAAATATTGGCCATGTGTTATAATTTGTTTAGTACTGACAACCTGTTATTCAGTTGCAGGTAGAGACGAAGTAAGAAGTTTGTGAAGCATCTACTGAGTTGTTGTATGTGGCAGTTGTGCAGATATCAGTTTGGTGGGCTGTAACTAGTCCAGTGTATTCAAATAATTGTTTTCTCTCCCATTGTATTTAAGTGGGAGAGCTGAATCTCCAGGTATGTATTTTGTTCTCCCTTTGCAAACTTTATTTCTTTGCATAACTGTTCATTTACTAACCCCAAGGATTGTCAGAAGAAGGTAGTTGGAGTTCTTGTGGGAAGAGGGGTACATGGCATTTTTAGTGTTGACTTTTGGGTAATACTAACAGTCCAACTTTTCATCCTATTGTGACAGTGTTTGCATTATCCATCTTTTATTAATGGAGGTTTTTGGAAGACAACCCATTTTCAAATTCAGTTGCTCAGGTTCTAGATATGACTTGAATTTTCACCACTGACAGTTCGTGTGATGTAGTGGTTAGAGTGCTGGGCTAAGATCTGGGAGCCCCAAGCTGAAATCCCCACTCTGCCATGGAAGTTTGCTGGGCAACCTTTGGCAAGTCACACACTCTCAGCCAATGCTCCCTCTAAGCTTTGGAGTCCTGTGAGCAAAAACATCTACTTCGTGAACTACTGGCATTAATGCTGTAAGCAAGTGATCTGGCTGCTGCATAAATTAGTTTGCTCTGGAGCCATCCTTCCTGAGCTAAGACAAAAAATGTGTGAGTTGGAGGCTAAAAAAACCCCTGAGCTAGCTCACACTAACTCAGCTTAGAGGGAACACTGCTCTCAGCCTACCCTACCTCAAAGGTTTGTTGTGAAGATAAATCTGAGAATGGAAGAATGTTGTAAGCCACTTTAGGTCCCAATTGTGGAGAAAAGGGGGGGGGGTATAAAAGAGGTTAAAAAACCCTCTTGGGCTTATACTAATTGATCTTGGAGGGGTAACATCTGATTTGTTAATCAAAGTCAGCTGGACCACAAACATTTCCCTGTACCCCATTTATCATCCCATAAATTCTGGCAAAACAAGAATAATGTATAGCTTTTTTTTTCTGTAAAGGGAAGGGCTGTACTCTCCCCAGGTACACACAACAATGCATGCTACATGCCAGTGTCACTGTTATAACTATAGGTAAAGGTTTCCCTTGCTCAAAAGCTATTTGAATCTGACTCTAGGAAGTGGTGCTCATCTCCGTTTCTAAGCTGAAGAGCCAGTGCTGTCTGAAGATGTTTCCGTGGTTGTGTGGCCAGCATGACTAAACACTGAGGTGCACAGAATGCTGTTACCTTCCCACCAAAGTGGTATCTATGTATCTATTTGCAATGTCATGCTTTCAAACTGCTAGGTTGGCAGGAGCCAGGGGCAGAGATGGGAGCTCACTCCGTGGTGGTACACTAGGGTCTTAAACTGCTGAGCTACAGACCTTCTCGTCTGCAGCTTCATCGTCTTAACCTCTGAGCCACCACGGCCCCTCTTACAACTATAGCCAGTGCCTAAAATCTAACACTAGTCTGAATTATGCTTCCATACAAATTATGTATTTTATCATGTTATTCTCCTTAAACAAGTTATTGGATTTTAAACCAGCAATACTACTAAACAAATTGCCTTTTGAGTTGGACTTTAATCCACTGACCCGCAAGTTGATTTCCCCACAAGTTGATTTCCCCTATAAGCTTGTCTCTTTCATAATCAGAAGTGTTTTTTTTTTGCTGAGTAACTTTGTTGGTAGATTCCCCTACTGATATCCTTAATGGTGAAAAAGGATTATTAAATTTTGATTTGCTTCAGATTACTCTCATTTTATAATCCGCCAAATGACATTTCTCCTAATTGAGGATAAATGAGCTAGTTTAATATGTCCCAGAAACATGGAACGTATTAAGATCTTTGGCACAAGTCAGAAGAACACTAATTAGAATTCATTGTCTTCCAGAAAGCTGTTGGGAGCCCAAACTATAGGGCTGCTGATAAAAGCTGAAATGGCAGACTACACAATGTCATTATTGGGTGCTTTTTTTTCCTTAGCAAGTTATTAAATGGCAATGATATATGTAACTTTATTAACAAAATATTAATATAATGACTCTAGTTATTATTGTTCTTTTGGTGATGAATATGTTGAACTTTGCATTTACTCTCCAAAGTATTATCAAGATCTTATATTACTTAACACTTTTTTTCTTTAGGCATATTTTCAATGGACTTTGAAGGGAATGAACAAAACATAGACCATCACAGAGGAAATTTATGTGGAATAAAAAGGCCAAACTGTGGCTTAAGGACAGCACCATCCTCACAGCACGCTACTAGTTCCCCGTGTGCATCACTAACATTCTGTGCTTTTTTTCTTCCTGTTCCTAATGCTTTCTTTTCAAAGTGTGAGAACTGTTCAAAGTGAACAGAAATTTGCTCATAAGGCACATAACAAGCTGACTGTAAGATCTAATAATTTGCTTCAGGTATACCTAGGAGAGGGCTGAAGGGTTCTGATTCTTATGCAAGGCTGCTCTAGCAACATGTAATAAAATTTGCTCTGTGTGGGCTAAATGCGAAACAAGAGGCAGGCCTGGAACTGATGGATCTATTCCAGTAACAGTGGTTCTTTCCTCTTGCCAGACAACAGGCTCTTCCAGCAGTATAATAGCCTCTTGCCTTGGCAGAGGGCTCCTTGGGCCTAGTAAACTGCCACCACTATGGAACAGAAACCTCACAGTAGCATTTTCTGAAGTTTAGGGAGCCTCAGTGGGAAGACGGAGGGATGAAAGATCCATTCTGCCATTGGAAAAATTAGTCTAGATTCAACCTAACAAATACAAAGGAAAGGGATGCCAGTGAACAGCACACTTGCAACTGCTAATCCATGAGATCACAACTTGCTGGGACTTTCAGAAAAAAAACATAATACATTTTATTTTTGGAATGGGAAGACAAATATAGTCTTTACCATTAAAATGTGATATAAAAATTTATCAGGAAGATGGGTTCAAAAACAATTTTGAGGCCTGGATTTAGTGCAATATTGTGAGTTTGTAAATGAGTGGGACCGATTTCTCACCAGGCGCTACTTCGCCGTTGATCTTCCCTTTGCCCTGATTGCATGCTTCAATTTCTCACTATTTGCTGCGGGGCACATTTTGACCCACAGTTTTGCACGATTTTCCCCGCAGCTTCAGTGGTCCTGTTTTTTGAGGATCACTGAAGCCGCGGAGGAAATTGGAGGAAATTGGGTGAAGCCGTGGGTCAAAATGCGCCCCGCAGCAAATAGTGAGAAATTGAAGCACACAATCGGGGCAAAGGGAAGACCAATGGCAAAGCAGCACCTGGTGTGAAATCAGTCTGGGAGGGAGGGCAAGAGAAAATGAGATCTGGCATGCTTTCTATCTCTTGCGAAATTCTCTGCAAACACAGGACGCAGTTGTAATACTGAGAAAACTATTTTTCTACAGTCTAGATGTGCCTGACTGCTATCTTAAATGCCCTAAATTTTGTAGGCCCTAATATTGAAGAACTTATGCCTCAAGAAAATCTGTTAGCCTTTAAACAGCCACAGGACTCCCCCCCCCGCCCCCGAATAAATACCTTATACAGCTTTCTGTTCTCTGATTTCAAGTTAGAGCATATAATACCAGTGAAAAACACCCTCCCCCATATTTTATCCCAATTCGTATTCCCAGCTGAGATAAATAATTCATTTAACTAATTAAGAAAATGGTAACATGAAGCCATTACCTGCTTAAGTAGCAGGGTAGTGTATAAGTATTTATTAAGAAAAGTAAGCTGGAAGCATTACTTGACCAGTTAATCTTTGAAATATTCATTTTTTAAGCAAACAGATTTGGTTCATAATAGCAATTTGGCTGGAATGGAGTTCAATTATAATGTTGTTAGCAATTCAAATTAGATTCAAATTTGTGTAGTGTACAATTAATTTTAACCTCAGAAGATTGATGGGTGTGTTTGGAATATTAAACAACTATAGCAATACTTTTAAAAAACCCTTTAAAAATCTTTGATACTTAATGAATACTCTTATATGATTACTGGTCTAACAGCCCGCAGGTCTCTGGAAATAAACAGAGCAGACTTCAGGATCTAGAGACCCCTAGAGCAGGGTTACTGGAAGCCACTGCAGGCCCCTGTATAAAGTTTCCACCCACAATCCAGACGCCACCAAAATTTAAAAGCCCTGGGATGTGTGTAGATGAGGGGGCTCCAAGTCCTGAGCTCAGCTCTGACGGCCGCTGACCACAGCATGCAATGTCTGTAGATGGGGTGACTCCAAGCCCTCAGAAGGGTTGGCCATGCACAGCAATCATCTCCTCAGTGAGATGAGTGAGTGACTGCTTCTGGGGTTCCAAAGGAAACCTGTGGAAATTTCCACAAGGTGACAGGTAAATGGGGCCTCACAGCTGGAAGTTACAGCTGCTTTTACAGCCCTGAGTCTGCCTTAGACCCAAACCTGAGCCAGAGTGAAACAAAATATATGTAGTTGAGGTGGATCCAAGTCCTGAGACATATGTAGACATGGTGGATCCAAGCTCTGAGTCCACCCCTGACACCCAAACTCTCCCCATATGAGCCCTGGAGGACACTGAGGTCTGCAAATCAACATCTTCTAGCAGTCCCCAGCCACAGGGACATCCAACTAGCCTTGACCAGAGCCAGAGCTTTTTCGACCCTGACCTCCACCTGGTGGAATGAGCTCCCATATGAGATCAGGGCCCTGCAGGATTTACTACAGGGCCTGCAAGATGGAGCTCTTCCACCAGGCTTTTGGTTAATGGCTGTTTTAATGGTATTATATTAAGAATTGTTGTAGACTGCTCGGAGCCCGCTTGTGGGGAGGGCGGTATATAAATCAAATAAATAAATAAATGATGCATGAAGACATGGTGGCTCCAAGCCCTGAGAAAGAAATAGATGTGGTGGCTTAAAAGCCCTGAGAAGTAGTTAGACTTCTTAAAAGCGAAATACTGAAGGCACAATCACAAACAATTCCTATGAAAAGGAGAAATGGGAGGAGCCTAAAGAAGCCAAGGTGGCTCCATAAACAGCTTTCTAAAGAACAAGAAATAAAAAAGACTCATTTAGAAAGTGGAAGGAGGGCCTTATAACCAAGGATGAATACAAACAAATACCCAGTGCTTTTAGAGAGAGAGTTAGGAAAGCTAAAGCTCAGTATAAGCTTAGGCTAGCGAAAGATGCTAAAAACAAAAAAAGGGGTTCTTTTCTTATATTCAAAGTAAGAAAAAGAGCAAGGACACAGTAGGCCCATTGCTGGGAGAGGAAAGTGAAACTGTAACAGGTGATGAAGAGAGGGCAGAACTCCTCAAGTCCTAGTTTTCTCAGTCTTCTCTTGCAAGGGAAACAGTGCTCAACATGGCAAAAACAGAACACATGATGAGGGAAGGGAGTTGCAGCCTAGGATTGGCATAGGGGTAGTACATAAACACCTTGTTTGTGCTTGACATCTATACCTGGGAAAGTTTTAGAATAAATCATCAGACAGTCCTTGAGCATTTAGAAAGGACAGCTGCGATCACTAAGAGCCAGCATGGGTTTCTCAAGAACAAGTCATGTCAGACTAACCTTATCTCTTTTTTTTGAGAAAGTTACTACCTTGCTGGATCAGGGGAATGTTGTAGACATAGTTTATCTTGGTTTCAGTAAGGCTTTTGATAAGGTTCCATATAACATTATTGTTGACAAATTGGAAAAATGTTTTTTGGATCCTATGACTGTTAGGGGGATCTGTAACCGGGTGACAGATTGCACCCAAAGAGTTCTTGTGAATGATTCCTCATCCTCTTGGAGAAGAGTGACAAGTGGAGAGCTTCAAGGATCTGTCCTGGGACCTGTTTTGTGCAACATCTTTATCAATGATTTGGATGAAGGAATAGAGGGAATGCTTATTAAATCTGCAGATGATACTAAATTGGGAGGCGTAGCAAATACAGAAGACGACAGCATCAGTATACAGGATGATCTTGATAGGCTGGAAAACTAGGCTAAAACAAATAAAATGAATTTCAGTGGGGATAAATGTAAAGTTCTGCATTTAGGTAGGAAAAATCAAATGCATAATTATAGGATGGGGGAGACTTGTCTTGGCAGTAGTATGTGTGAAAAGGATCTAGGGGTCTTTGTAGACCATACAGTGAACATGAGTCAGCAGTGTGATGCAGTAGCTAAAAAGGCAAGTGCAATTTTGGGCTGTATTAACAGAAGTACAGTGTCCAGATCATGCAAAGTGATGGTATCACTTTACTCTGCTCTGGTTAGACCTCTGGTTCAGTTTTGGGCACCACAATTTAAGAAGGATATAGAGAAGCTGGAACAAGTCCAGAGGAGGGCAGCAAAGACAGTGAGGGGTCTGGAGACCAAGTCCTATGAGGAAAGGATTAGTTGCAGAGCTTTATGGATAACACTTCCATGCTGGACCCGTTCCAGTCCAGCTTCCGGCCAGGCCATGGGACGGAGACGGCACTGGTCGCCCTCACAGATGACCTCCGGAGACATCTGGACTAAGGCAGTATGGCAGCCCTGGTGTTATTGGACTTGTTGGCAGCGTTCGACATGGTCGATCACCAGTTGCTGATCCACAGCCTTGCCGACATGGGGATGCAGGGGCTTGCCCTACAGTGGCTTGTCTCCTTTCTCCAGGGTCAGGGGCAGAAGGTAGCGCTTGGGGAACAGACTTCCCAGAGGTACCCACTGATATGTGGGGTTCCTCAAGCGGCAGTGCTGTCCCTGATGTTGTTTAACATCTATGTGCACCCCCTTGCCTGATCGCCCAGAGGCATAAGCTTGGGTGCCATCAATATGCAGATGACACCCAGCTGTATCTGTTGCTGGACAGCCAGTCCAACTCTACCCCAGATGACCTAGAGCAGGCACTTCAGGACGTAGCAGGCTGGCTTAGACTGAGCCGATTGAAATTGAATCCAATGAAGACAGAGTTCCTGTGCTTGAGTTGGAACGGCCCGGGGGTAGGGATCCCACTACCAACCTTCAGTGGGGCACTATTGGTGCCAGCGCTGAGGGTCAGGAGTTTGGGAGTGCTCCTGGATGCCTCCTTAACAATGGAGGCCCAGGTAGCAGCCAGTGCCAAGTTGGCCTTTTATCATCTATGGATGATTAGGCAGTTGGTTCCCTTCCTCAAATGCAATGACTTAGCAAGAGTGATCCATGCAATGGTCACCTTGAGATTAGACTATTGCAACACTCTCTACATGGGGCTGCCCTTGTCACAGATCTGGAAGCTGCAGCTAGTGCAGAATGCTGCAGCCAGGCTGCTGATGGGTCCCTCTACACAGGGCCATATCCAGCCTGTGCTGAGAGTGCTGCACTGGCTGCCTATAGCATACCAGATCCAGTTCAAGGTGCTGGTTTTGACCTTTAAAGCCCTATATGGCCTGGGACCTGTCTACTTGAGGGACCGCCTGTCCCCATATGTTCATCAGAAGGCACTGAGGTCAAGGTCACAACATTGCTTGACTCTCCCTGGTCCGAAAGAAGCAAGGCTGGCCAGCACTAGAACCAGGGCTTTCTCAGTGGCGGCTCCATACTGATGGAATGAGTTCCTGGAGGACATCAGGGCCCCGCAGGACCTTTTACAGTTCCACAGGGCCTGTAAAATGGAGCTCTCCCACCAGGCTTTTGATCAGGAGCCACTACTGGGAACTGAGGACATCTATGCCCCTGAAACTTGGTGGCCGAGACCTGGCTTCATGCTGGTTGATTGGATGCTGCCTGCTCACTGCTGTGATTCTGAATGCCGCCATCGCTATCTGTTTATTTGTCTGCTTTTATTGTAAATTATTGTAAATAATCCCATGGCAGCAGGGAAGGTATAATGAATTTGGGTACTCAGCTGAGGAACCCACTAGCTCGGGTAGAAACAGACAGGCGCAGAGCACACCTGCTGCTGGGAGTGTATTATTCGACTCTGCACCTGGGTCCTGAGCATACCCATCCATCACAGTGCATACTTCAGTTCCACAGGGCCTGTAAAATGGAGGTGTTCCACCGGGCCTATGGTTGAGGCAATGGGTGTCTCATCTTTCTGGCCTCCCCTGACCCACCCCCTTAACTTAGCTTATTTAGTAACTGTGGGGGTTGTTCACCTACTGCCTTTTTAATCTTGGGCATTTTATTTTATTTTTTTACCTTTTATTTATTAAAAAATAAAAAACACTAAGAACCATATATTACCATAAGCAAAAAAATAAGGGCCATACATTACATAACCCCATTTCCAAAAGTTCAAAAAGAAAAGACAATAATATATCCAGAATTCACTATACAATCTTGGACATTTTATAGCCCTACAAGCCATCCTGCTATGTTAAAAATTTTAACTTATTGAACTGTATAATGTTTGTATTGTTCTATTTGTATTTTTAATATGTTGTGAGCTGACCTGAGCCCTGCCTCCAGGGAAGGACAGGATAAAAATCCAAACAATAAATAAAACAAGTAAATATTTCTATTGTGCAGAGAAATGGAAACATGTATGAAGCTGGCAGGGCCACCCTTCAAGTCTAAAAAAAAAAAGTTATGAGGGGCAGAAAGGCAGACTAGGCATCCCCTGAGTTTCAATGGGGGCGCCCCACAATTACCCCATGGGTAGAGTATAAGGGTATTCAGCTGAGGAACCCACTAGCTAGAGGGGAAACAGAGTGGTACAGAGCACACCCACTGATGCGGGTGTATTATTTGACTCTGCACCTGGATCTGAAGCCCACCCATCCACTCACAGCCCTCACACAGTTGAAACATGCAGCCAGTACCCAAAGAACCGATGGAAAGGTGGGAGTAGGCACAGTTGCTTTCTGTCATTGAGCTGGGAGGTGCCAGAGGGGGGTGTACTTGGGGCAGCAGGAGCAGGAGGGAGTTGGGACTTGGGAAGTGAAGATGCTTCCCCCTAGTCTCTGAACTGCTGCTATCAGAGGATTCCTCTCTAAGGAGCTCTAGCAGCTGCTGGTGTCTGGACATTGCTAATGCTTTTTTTCCTCTTGGGAAAAACCCAAGGACAGAGCAGAGGAAGAACGCTTTGAGATTCCTGGTGATGCCCTGCTGGTGCTAGATTCCACTGGGAGCTGGGTTTCATATGCACAGACAGGGGCATCTAGGTCTCTGTGGGGGAGGGATTCTTCCCCCCATTACAAGCATCCATCTGGTTCTCTGTGGGGAGCTTCTTCTCCCCCTGACAAGCACCCATTCCACCCACTTTCACCCACCCATTTTCATTCAGATCTGAGACCTCTTGGAAATCCCAATTTTTTCCCCCCAGGTCCAATAAACCCAAGAAGAAAAATACCAATTAAAATGAAGCCAACCTGATCCTGGGGCTGGCTTGGCTTCTTCTGCAGCCCAGCTTTTTTAAAATTATAATTTACAAAATATACAAAAAAAGCCCAGACATAAACATCAAACACAATTCGCACTGCAGGAGAAGCCAGCACAAAGCTGAGCCAGCTGGGAGGTATCCACTCTCCCCCCAGCACAATCGATCCTGTCTGGGCTGGCTTCTCCACTTACTAGGTAGAAAGCCAGCCCAGCCAGGATCAGCTGTGTCACAGGGAGAAGACTGCTCTCACCTCCCCACCGGCCAAGCTGATCTTGGACTGACTTCTCAGAGAGCCAGTTTGGTGTAGTGGTTAAGTGTGCGGACTCTAATCTGGGAGAACCGGGTTTGATTCCCCACTCCTCCACTTGCACCTGGCTGGATGACCTTGGGCAAGCCATAGCTCTGTAACAGCTGTTCCCTCAAGGACAGCTTGGGAAAGAGCTCTCTCAGCCCCACCTACCTCACAGGGTGTCTGTTGTGGGGAGGGGAAGGGAAAAGGAGTTTGTAAACCGCTTTAAGACTCCCTTGGGGAGTGGAGGGCGGGGTATAAATCCAATCTCTTCTTCTTCTTCTTCTTCTTCTCCTGAAGCCCATTTAAACCAGGCTCCACCAGTAGCCAGCCCCAAGCCGAGCAAGAAGGAACAGTCTGCTCCCCACCAACACAACTCATCCTTGGCTGGCTTCTGCAGTTCCTTTATACTTTAAAGGGACTGTAATAGAAACCTGACAAACAGCTGAGAAGCGGGAGCACATTGTTCCCACCTCTCTGCTGTTTTCGGCAGTGTTCCCTCTAAGCTGAATTAATGTGAGCTAGCTCACAGTTTTTTAGCCTCCAGCTCAGATATTTTTGTCTTAGTTCAGGAAGGATGGCTCCAGAGTAAACTAATTTATGCAGCAGCCAAATCACTCACTCACAACTTTAATGCCAGAAGCTCACAAAGTAGAATTTTTGCTCACAAGACTCCACAGCTTAGAGGGAGCATTGGTTTTCAGATTTATCTAGTAATTCTGGAATATATCCAGGATTTTATCAGGATCCCCCCCCTCCCCGAGAAAACCCAAATACATTTGGGATGCTGAAATATACCCGAAAAATATTAATAAGGTATTTTTCGGGTATATTTTTGACTTGTGTAGATCCAAATGCAACCCCCTACTTGAGATGCTCACTCTCCACAACAGCAGAAGAGTTGTCAGCACAGGAGTGGGACTGTTCTGGTAAGTCCCTGAGGGTCTCTTTCCAAAACTTCTGTCTCTGCCTCAGCTTCTCCAGGTCAGCAACCCTAGCCTCAAGGGAATGAACCTACTCTCAGAAAGCCACAAGCTCTATGCAGTGAGTACACACCCATGATTTCAACCCAGTGGGTAGATAATCATACATGTGGCAATCTCTGCAAAACACTGGATAACCCACACTTCCCAGCTGGCTTTCTATCTTCATAACTGGTTAGTGGTTTAAAGACATCTAGTGATACAGGGTCCTCAGGCCTGATCCCCAGGCTAAGAGACACAGTCCAAGAGCCCTTTGACACTCAGGCTTTGGCAAGTGCCAAAGGCTCATGCCTCTACCTATGAAGAGCCTTACCATTCAAAGGCCCACAGCCCCTGCCTCCCAGCAGTAACAGCAGAGGGTGGGGCCTGCAATCAGCTCCAGGCAAACAAATCTTGCTCAATGAGCAACAGACCAGACAAAAGATCAAAACAGATCCAGACAAAAACATCACTCTCCAGCAAGCTACAAGCACCCACTCACCCTCAAGCTGTGTCCTCTCACCAAAGAACCTCAGTTAATGCTCCCCAGCAGTTTGTTTAGGAAAGGGAAAGAATATTTACCTCCTTAGCAGCTCTCTCTCGGGTTCTTTCTCCCAGCCCAGCTGGCTCAGTTCTTCACGTGGCTATTTATTTATGTTATTTATAGTCCACCTTTCTCAATCCAGGTGAATGATATAGTGTAAATCAAATACAATCAGTGGCATGTGACATTCAATACAACAGTGCAAGTGCAATAGAATTTGGATTGCAGAAATCTGAAAATAAGTAGAAAACTGAAACAAAGCTGAAACATCCTATAACAAAGCATAAGCATTTAAACAATACACACTAAACAATTCAGAAATTTCATAATTTCATAATATACAGTGGCCCTGAACTTACCTGGGGACATGTTTGCAGCCACAGGTCCAGAACGAGGTAAGGGAAGACATTAGCTCCAAGCTAGCACTGAGGAGCCTGGTGGGTGAGCTCCTGCAGCAGCCTTGAGTCGGTCAATCAGCTCCTATGTTGTGTCGAAGACTAGAGAGAAATGTGGTTCTGCAAATAAGATGGACCAAGGCCATGAAGGGCTTTGTATGTGATAGTCAATACCTTGAACTGAGCCCATTAAGAATACAGTGTAGAGGTTCAGTAAGACATACTGCAGAATAAAGAAATGGTACTAAGTAATTTATATGTGACATATGGTTGAAAAATATCAAAGAATATGCAGCACATCTGATCATCAGTGCACTATATCTCATAAAATCCAATCAATATGAAAGCTTGAACCCCTTTCTTCCACTGTGTCATGCACATTGTTAAGAATCAGGCATCATGCACACAGGATTTGAGGGGAACGTATAGCTCATGTCTGGCGGTAAGACAGAGTGTAAAGCCTAGACACAACCTAAGTAGACCATAACATGTGAAACTAGTGGGCATTCCAGCTGTAGGACACCCAAAGACCCTGGCATTCCAAGCTGGCTATAGGCAAAGGAAGCCAGACCAGTTCAGCCTTGGTGTCCAACACCAAGCTTATTGAATTATCCATTACAGAAAACAAGGGCTATAATAGAATTAGAGACGTGCAATGAGGTCTTCTTCTGGTTCATAAGAAGCCTCAAAAACTTAATTTCAAAAGGCAGAGAACTTCAGAGCAAGTGACTTGCTCTGTCTGGTAGTTAGTTAAAATTCTACATGTTCCATTCTATATGTGAACTACAATTCTGCTTTGCCATGTGTATCTTTCTGTATCCCTGGAATGATTCACTGCACATTTCTGTGGAAATCGTTTGTGTGGATGCACATGTGCTGTCCATGTCAACAGTATTTTATATACTGTGTACATATTCAATACAAGTTGCAATCAGTACTTTCATAATGAGAGAGGGTGGGATCCAGTGCAGTTGTTTCTGTAGGTCCAAGGTCTTCCACCCCATATAGCATGTCTTTCATGGCATCTCCATTCCAAAGCAGCCTGAAATGCCCCTGAAATCCTGCCCCTGAAGGAGAGGAGACCCCTCTCCCACAAGGAATGGGATTTTAGGGGTATTTTGGACTGTGTTTTTTGGGCTGCAAAATGACAGTCCTTGGATGGAAGTGCTAGCATCCATGGAGACACTTTACTGGATCCAACCCATCATGCATCTAAATGCATGTCCTCTCACCTGTCAACAATTCAGGACACATCAATGGTGTCTGGTGGAGAGGAGACATGTACATTTTCTAATTTTCTGCTCTTTGACTATGAAGAAGGACATGTATAAAAAAACCAAAATTAATCCTATGTGAAACAAAGGAATTTTTTTGTAAAAATAAACAACATGAAAGCTGATATAAAACTTCTTAAGCATGAAGTCATGCTTAATAGCATCCATGACATTGACTGCCTTGCAAAGGAGGTTTATTACCACAGGCTCTGTCAGCTTGAATACCAGAAGCCAGCTGAAAAGCTTCAGCCCAAGTGCAGTCAAAGTCAAAAGCAGAAGACACTGTGGCAGGAGAGAAGAGAGATATATTCCTCAGCACTGGAGGGCATTTCTGCTCTTAGAGATGAGAAAATCCTTCAAGGAGAAGTAGTTTAACTTCGAAAGGACATCTGTACCCCATCGATGTCAGTAGTGAAAGAAACTAGAGGGCTGGAACACTTTGCAGGAACATATTGCAGGAACATTTGCTCCATAGCACCCAGAAGCTAAATTCTTTACACAATATGGAAGTGCTATGTAGAAAGGTGTGAAATTTCAACACCAAAATATAATCAAGAGATAAGGCCATGATAGAAAAGATGACTAGAAGGATGTGAATGTTGACATACGGGCTTTATTGTTTACTCTGCCCAAGGAGATTGTAAATGCTGACAGATGGCCTCTTTCAGACACTGCCTTTGAAGCATATTTTGAACAGAAAGGCTTTGGTTTTATTACTGAAGTCATTTTGGCACACCTTCTGGATGTTATGGCAGCATGAACAAAAGACGATCCCCTTTTCCCAGAGCTCCCCCCCCCATATTCTCAAAACGAAAACTCCTAATGCTGGACCCTCATAGAGCCAGTTTGGTGTAGTGGTTAAGTGCGCGGACTCTAATCTGGGAGAACCGGGTTTGATTCCCCATTCCTCCACTTGCACCTGCTGGATGACCTTGGGCAAGCCATAGCTCTGTACCAGCTGTTCTCTCAAGGACAGCTTGGGAAAGAGCTCTCTTAGCCCCACCTACCTCACAGGGTGTCTGTTGAGGGAAGGGGAAGGGAAAGGAGTTTGTAAGCCGCTCTGAGACTCCCTTGGGGAGTGGAGGGCGGGGTATAAATCCAATCTCCTCCTCCTCTTCTTCTTCTTCTTCTTCATAGAGGAAAGGCCAGGCATCTCAAGGAGCTGCAGTGGGGGGGCACCAGGTAAATGCGCTCCTTTTTCTTCTCCGTCAGTGGGAAACTGTCAGCAGCAGCAGCCTGGTTTTTTCTCCTCAGTGAAGCCCTTTTAATCTCATGGTTTTTGTCTATTACTGCATGTAAAAAAGATCATGGACACAATGATCTAGTCCATGTAGAATTTCAAACAATAACACCTGCAACAAACCTTTTTGGAACTAAAATATCCACCTGATGAAGAAACAGATTAACGAAGCAGAATGGTACTCAGAGAAAACCCAAAAGAGGCAATAACAGAACACCATTGGTGGTCACATACAACTCTCAACTCAAAAGAGTTCAACGCATCATCAGCAACTTACAACTTCTACTGGATAATGACAGCTCTCTTTCACAAGCCCTGAGGAGCAATCCTTTTCTTTTGCACAGTCAGCCCCTCAATCTTAAACAACTCCTCATCCACAATAATATATTTAATTTGAACGCGGATGCTGGTACCAAAGCTTGCAATAAACCCAAATGCCAATTTTGCTGCTGCATACACCCAGGCAACACAATCACTGGACCTAACAACAACAACTACACCATGTCAGGCACGTTCACTTGCTCATCTTCTAACACTGTATATACCATTAAATGCCAATAATGCCCTTCAGTTCTCTACATAAGGCAAATAGGTCAAACCCTATGCCAAAAGATAAATGGACACAAATCTGACATCAAGAATCACAAAACTGAGAAACCTGTAGGAGAATGTTTCAACCTCCCAGGACACTCAGTGAGGGACTTCAAAGTATCTGTTTTATTGCAAAGGTATTTCAGAAACAGACTGGAATGGGAGATTGCTGAATTACAAATTATTACAATACTCAGGACAATAGAACCTGCAGGGCTTAACAGAGATATCAGGTTCTTATCTCACTACACTAAGTCACTCCCTTCTTGCTTATACCCAGAATTAAACTTTGTTAGTCTTAAAGGTGCCACTGAAATCAAACTTAGTTCTCACATCTTTTTGTTAACTTTTATCATCTGTATGCTAATTTGCTTCTACTCACACATCTTACTAACTGCTTTAATCCAATTTTAGCTATAGTTATTTCTCAGTTACTTAGGCAGGCTTGACTCTAATTAGCCCTTCCTGGCAACTAACTCCTCTCCTCTCTCTACTTATATGTAATGGTTGAAGAACTCGTTTCAGTATACCTGAAGAAGTGTGCATGCACACAAAAGCTTATACCCAGAATTAAATTTGTTGGTCTTAGAGTTGCCTCTGGACTCGAACTTTAAACAACATAGTTGAAGGACCTGAGCCTGGACTGATATTACAAGCCAGTGTATTGTGGACAATTCTTGAAAGAATATGATTATCACCAGGGCTTTTTTTGTAGAAAAAGCCCAGCAGGAACTTATTAACATAATAGGCCACACCCAACAGCAGAAACTCATTAGCATATTAGGCTGCACCCCTGACAGCACAACTCCCTTCCAGGATCAGATTTCCCAGGTGCCCCGTGGCTTGTGGGGTGCATGGGGAACCTGAGAGAAGGAAGGCAGTTTCTGGTCTGGCTTCCCCAGGCGCCCCGCAGCTTATGAGGCACCTGGGGAACCTGAGGGGGGAGGCTGTAGGCATGGCCAACTCAGAAGCCAGCCGGAACTCCATTCCTGTGCATTCCTGCCCCAAAATAGCCCTTATCACACACTTACTACACGCACTTGTCTGGAACATTATCATTAATGTGTTGAAATAGTACTGTAAGTATTGCATACCACAGGACTACAATTGCTAAAGCAAATGGTAGAAATGACTCTCAAGCTGAGATGCTATAAAGCTCATATATCCTAGAGATGGAAATGAGTTTTGGTGGCTTGCAATGCTTATTCACCTTTGGTGTGAATGTGAGCGGTATAACCCTGCATATCCAAATCAGATAATAATTCCCTTTCCTCCCCTGCTTCTATGAACTGCTTTCTCCTGGCATCAGTTCATAAAGTTAACTTTTCCAGATGAAATCCAATAAAGCAAAATTTATTGCAGTGAGTTTAGCAAGCACTGAACATAATTTTCTGTTCAAACAAGTAAGAGCATGCAGATTTTCTGTTTCTGAGCATGAAATTTTACTGTTCAGCATGGAAGCTGACCTCTTTGGGCAATTCCACATCCATAGCAAATGAACTAATATGAAAGTCATTCTGTATATAAACTTTTATAGAAGATTATACAATGAAAAATAGCCTGTTTCACTTCGCTTTCATTCATGCAGCTTCAATAAAGAAAAAAGCCTAATGAATTATTTATATTGTGATGCCACTTGACTTGAATTAGGTGTTGAGTGTTTGAGATAATTGGATGCCATGAAAGTGAAGAAACCCCAAAATGTGATGCTGAAATCTGATGGTTTGTTTGTAATTGCTGGAGAAACTATTCTCTGACTACATTGCATTCCATAAACTGTAGTACACTGTATTTATGTTGATATACACATTTGGATATATATTTTAGTTGTGCTGCATACGCACTTGATACCCATTGCAATCTATACTGCCATAATACTTCAGTAATGATTTATTTATTTTAATTTTTTTTTTCACACATTTACCCCGCTCTCCCCCCATGCGGGCTCAGGGCAGCTTACAATGACGCACACACTGCCAAGTCAGAATAAAACATTTAAAAACATAATGATAATACCTATCTAGATATGTTATCTAGATATGTTATCAATGCAACAGGCATGGAGTTGGGCAAGCTCCGGGGGATGGCAGAGGACAGGAGGGCCTGGCATGATGTGGTCCATGGGGTCACAAAGAGTCGGACTTGGACCCAACTCTGTGCCTGAACGACAACAACAGATATGTATACCTTGACATGGATAGCCCAGGCTGGCCCGTTCTAGCCAGATCTCTGAAGCTAGGCAGAGTTGGCCTGGTTAGTATTTGGATTGGAGACCACCAAGTGCTACACAGAGGCAGGAAATGGCAAACCACCTCTGAATGCCTCTTACATTGAAAACATTACAGGGTTGCCATAAATCGGTGGTGATTTGACAGGTCACACTGATGGAGAATGGGTGTAAAGAATAGACGTGTAATTCCATTCTGCAACATGGACAATTAACATTGGAGACACATATTCCTGGGAGAATTCTTATTGAGATAGCATTTAGGCATATCCCTAAATAAATAGTATTGTGCTAGATGATTAGCAACCCCCCCCCCCCCCCCAAAAAAAACAGTGGGTCTAAAAATTATAGTTTTGACAGTTCAGAATTATTGATGACCATAATGAAATTTACTAGGCTATCAACAAATCTTCATTGTTGACCAGGAAGTTTCTGTTATTGGGAGACCCTGCCAGTGAGATTAATATATTCTCATATCATCTTCATCCTTTTTATTAACTGGATCGACAAAAGTGAAGCAATACATAAGTTCTTATAAACAGAGGTGTGGAACTCATTAGTAATGAGGGCCAGATCTGACATAAATGTTTCTTTGTCAGGCTGGACCTTGTGTGCCATAAAATATAATCCCAGGCACTGGAGCTAGAAACCTTATCAATGATACAGGCAAACCCTATTTTTTCCCCTCAAAATATCAACGAAAGCAATTGATTCCTGGGAGTGAAAGCGCTGGGGAATCCACAAAAGCCCAATTAATGCATATTTAATCATATGCAAGCCTAGGGTTTTTTCCCAAGGGATACCATAAAGGGAGGGGGTATCTTACATTTCCATACAAATTAGTTACGTTTTGTATTTATAGCACTTTTAGAAGATGAGTCATCTTCCTTGCAAGTAAATAAGGTAGTTTATCAGCAGCCCCACCCCATATGTCCAGCCTCAGCAGACAAACACAGCTATGATCCATCTCTCACTCTTTGTTTCTTGTCTTCCCCACCCTACCTCTGAAGATCTCAAGGAGGCATATTGGACTTCCCCCTCCCCCCTCTGTCCACAGCAACAAAACCCATGTAAAGTGGTTCAGGCTGAGTGACTGTCCCTGGGTTACCCAGACAGCAGGGTCCTGGCTCAGGAGAAGGAGGGTCTGAACCTGGCTCTCCCAACTCCCCCCAACTGCCAGTTCTCATTCCTCCTGCATTTCCCACATAAACTAAAGGGCTGAAGGGAAGGCCTGACAGAGACACTGTTTCCAAAACCTCCCAGGGTTGTTTTTTGTCCTCTTGTGACCCCTTTTCCTTAATGGGCTGAGAACAGGTGTGGAGGAAAAGGGAGGTTGCCATCCCCCCCTTCCCCGACATTCACTCTGCCTCCTGGCTCCATGGCTGTTTAGAAATGTGGCGGCAACAGCAGCACCCTTTCCCCCCTTTGCTCCTCCATTAAACAATTCCACTGAGACAGCCACATTCCAAACCTGTACATTCATTGCTGTAGGAATGAGCAGGAGAGATCTCTTTTACTTGTATAGTAAGAGACTGTTAGGTCCCAGTCACACAAGCGAGAAAATCTGGGGAGGGGGGGAAGTGAGGCTATTTGTTCCAGAATAATTTGACCTGCAGTTGTGTGATCACACAGTTCTGCGAAGCTGCAGGCACAGCCCATCACTGCATGATCAGACGTAATTGCGGGTGAGTCGGGGTTGGGGTTTTTTTGCCTTTTTCCCTGATGCGCTTAAACAGGGGATTGATGAATCACATCTCCGCTCTGAGGGCTTCCTATGGCAGTATGTGATGATGCACATACTGAGAAGGGGGAAAAAACAACACCATGGTGTTGGGATAGCCTGATCCGACTATCCCCAATGCCATGCGCGCACGCTGGAACAATCACACGGGGAAAGTCCGTCTTTGGCCCATAGCAAATCTATTTGATACTGGACTTTCCCTAGTACCTTTTAACTCTGCTTCTTCAGCAGAAAGAAACGGGTTGCTGACGGGTGTGGGATGCTTGCCAGATGTTCTGGTGTGATCGCACCCTTAAAATCCGCATGGCATTCGTGCCTATTGCACAGCTAATTCTGTGTGTGATCGGGGCCTTATTTTAGTTGTTTTGAGAAAATTCTTAACTAGTCCTAAGTCATCATTATTAACAATTTATTTTAAATGAAAGACACTGATGGGCTCATTTGGTGTTCTTATACCTGTCAGCTCCTCTATATTATGTAATATTAATTTTAAAAAATTCCATTTTACACAGTTAAAAAGTGAATAGAACACTCAGAGGATCTGCATAATTGCCACTGATTTAACCATTTGTTTTCAATAATATGGTGTTAATTACCACTGGTAACTTTTAAATAAATTCCTTCATTTCACGTGTGAGTTCTCTAAACATTTACTCCATTTCCACTTGCACACATCACCTGACATTGTAATTATCTCTTTTGTTCTGAAAAGAACTTCTATTCTAGTTCAGTTCTAGAAATAACTGCTTTTGTTTAACCAAATCACCTTTTGTAGCTTGAGATAGATAGATCGAGAAGGGTAGCCGCGTTAGTCTGTCTATAGCAGTAGAAAAGAGCAAGAGTCCAGTGGCACCTTAAAGACTAACAAAATATGTGGCAGGGTATGATCTTTCGTGACTCACTGCTCACTTCTTTAGGTATCTGAAGAAGTGAGCATTGACTCATAAAAGCTTCTACCCTGCCACATATTTTGTTAGTCTTTAAGGTGCTACTAGACTCATGCTGTTCCGTAGCCTGAAAAATTATTATTTTGGTCAGTACTGAACATAATTGTATGATTACCACTGAACATGTCATAAACCTGTTAGTAAGACCACTGGACCACATGCATATGAAGAGTCCATATTCCAGTGCAGCTCTAGAATACTCAAGAAAGAAAATCCACTTTATGATTCTGGATCAGCATAATCTGAAATATATTTCAGCAATGAAAATGAGAAGCAGAGCTAGAAATTATAGGCCATCTGCATAACACCATCATGACACAGGAACTTTTATCTGGGAAGTAAGCCAAGGTTGCTGGGAAGATCAGAAGGACAAAATAGGACTTGCAAGTCCAGTGACAATGGGAAACCAGGTCAAGTTGATAGGAAAGCAAACATGCAACATGGGTGGCAAAACTGGCATGGCTAGGAACAGGGTCTAGCAGGAAGGAAGCTCTGTAGGCTACATACTGAAAGTGATTTATTTAAAAGAAAAAGATTCTATGAGGAAAGAAGGGGAGGTGAAGAATCCTCCTGCAGACCACCCTATGAACCTCAGTATCCGGTGCAAGTCCATTCCTGAGGAGAATGGAGGTAGGTAATAAGTAGGACAGCACTGGTATCCTCTGGAGTGTAGTGGAGCCAAGCATCAGCTGTAGTGGTATTTTCACTGTTTGTGTCTCTGCAACGGACCCCACTATTTAAATGTAAAATCCTCCTATTGTTCTAGAATGTGCTGCTGAGGAAGTCTGAGCAAGAGTTGACCACAGACCTCTATATTTCTGATATCAAATTGGAACCCATGAGGCTTCCTTTCAGTCTGCTGCTTCTCACTTCAGAGGCACCATCTCATTCCTGACCAAAACCTATTAATGGAAATAACCCCCACTGATTTACGTCCTACCAGAGATGTGTGCCCAGAATCACAGTTGGGTAATAAACTAGGTACAGCCACATAAATAAAGGTCTGCTTTCTTTGAGGGGGAGGGAAGAACAGTGAATTTATTCATAACACAGAAAGCTCCATGTAGTCAATTTAAAATGGCACTTTTCTACAATTTTCACTCAAAAGTTTCCATCTGCATGTACACTTAAATATTTCACTGAAACAAAGCTTAAAAAACAGTTATACAGTGAAAAGGAATCTCTAAAATATTTTGCTTATGTCAAATGTTAATGAACACAGTTAATAACTGGATCCACGTGATAGTCCAGCTGCCCGAAGGCAGTGGTTTTCACCCTATAATGTCTACCAGCTAGCTGACCTGCCTCATCTGGAAGTAGACATAAACTAGATGTGAATTGCCAAAATGCCTTTGGGATAGAATAATTTCATTAATCAGATGGCTTTGCAATTGAAATTGAGTATTGTAGCACTATGTCACCTTCTTAAAATGGTAGACACTTATTTCAAACACATTGGCTATTTCATGGATGTTTGTATGTAAACTGCATTTGAAACACAAATGCAATTAGAAATGTGCATTTGGAAATTAATGAATCAAAACTTCAAATAAATATCTATTTATTCAATATGTTTAATGTGACTAATCTGAAAAAATACAATTGGTAATAGTACCAAAAGATTCTGGATGTATCATTCATTCTTGCATCTCACTGATTGCTTTTCTGTTATAGAAGAGAAGGGAAGGCAAGTGAGAAGGATGGGCCAAAGTAATTTAGGAGATGATATTCTGACAGGGATGTTTATGGATGGGCATGAACTGGCTCATGAATCTTTGTTCGTGATTAATTTTGTCTGGTTCATGGTTCGTGAACTGAAATTCACACACTGCAACCCACCCATAAACCTCCACAAACCTTTAAGGCACTTTGTGGAGGTTCATGGGGAGAAAAGCTGCCAAAACATCCCTGGGAAAGCTGCCAAAAGATCAGAAACAAACCAGGGTCCTGAGGCTCAGCTGTTTAAATGGGCTATCTTGGGCAGCCAGCCATAGCTGCCCAAAAAGTCCCCTTTAAACAGCTGAGCCATGGGTGTAGTTTGCCAGCTGACTGGGTTTGTGGAGTTTGTGGTTCAGTTTGTGGTTCACCCACATTTTTGTGGTTTGTGTCCATTCCAGCTAGTCCCTCTTCAAACAGCTGATCCTGTGCCTCAGCTATTTAAAGGGGTTTTTTTAGGCAGCCAGAACTAGCTGTCCAAGAAAACCCCTTTAAACAGCTGAAATTCAGGAGCAGTTTGCAAGCTGACTGGGTTTGTGGTTCAGTTCGTGGTTCACCCACAAAGCATGAACTGAACCATATGTTTGTAGTTTGAGCCCATCCCTAGTGATGTCTTCTAAGAGTTAGCGTGTTTCTACAGAAGAGTATTATCCCCATAGGCAATCCTCAGTATGGGAAAAGACATGTTCATGGTCTATTTTCAACAAGTGCACATACTAGGAATGCTAAACAAGGTACCCTCCAGTGCTCCCCATTCCAGAGTATTTTTCTTCCATCCTGGCTGACTCCTGGTGTTAAATCCTAGCTCAGAGACACCATCCCTCCCAGGAAAGACAACACAATTCGCCTAGCATTTCCCTGTACCTGCTATGCAAATAGGAATTTTAACAGGTTATAAAGTCTGCACAGAGTATCCCTTGCATTATACCAAAAAAGAGGTCTGAAAATATGCCAGTTGGTTAGATAGAAATATCGGCCAAAAAAAATTGTTTCTCCTTTAAACCAGTGGAAATGACTCTCCATACTAAAGAAAAACAATGCATTAATTAACCAACAGAACAATCCTCAGATAACCCAAATATACAGTTTCAGATTATGTCCTTCCTCTCTCCTGATTGGCTATTTGGACACTTCCTGTTCCAGCAGAGCCTTCCCTCTTCATTCCTGCCTCTCACAGCAGTTAGTCAGTTCGTTAAGCCTCTCTTCCTCTTCCCTGTTCTATCAGAGTTTATTTCTTCTTTAAACAGTTAGTACTCCATTCCTCTCCATTTTTAAACTACGCCAACGAAAATCAATTCAGAAACTTTTCATGGTAGTGTTCTCAAAGTGACATTTTTATTAAGAAACTTTTTGAGAGTTTTCCCCCGCTTTTTTGGTAAAGGATCCAGCTGGGGCTGGAAAGGGTGCTTACTTCTTTCTCCACATGCTGTTTTTTCTGGTCCAAATCTGCATCTTTTCCATTTCCTTTTAAAAATCTTTTTCATTTCCATGATTCTATACGCACATATATGTGAGTCAATACATCTCTGGATGACAATACAGAGAAAAGTGGGAGTGGATTAAGCCCAGAAAAGCACTTGTCTCTCCACTTCTCTTCATTTTATCCAGTGGAAAGTGTTCTGGGGACTGTAGCCTTTGTTAACAAAAATAATCAGTTGGGACATTAAATTGCTGCCTTGGTGGTATATGCACTAGCTGGGAAGGTAATGTTTCAGGTATTCAACTCTTCCCTGCCAGGACTCCAAACATATTTTCTGTCATCCTTTTTTGCTACATTATCCAAATGATAATCCCAGCGAGGGTATACAAAGGCTGGAAAGGAGATATAAGCAGATGCTGCTAGAAGGATTCCTTTCCATATCATATTCGTCCTGAAGTGCTTGGCATGAATTAATCCCATTTTGAATGCTAGCCAATATCCCCCTCCCCCCCATCTATGTCTTGTTGGTGTATTCTCAGGAACAGCAAATCTTCAGGAACATGCTAGAAGGGGGAGGTAAGTAATCTGTCCCACAATCAGCATATTTGTGCTAAATAGGCTTGTCAATCCCCAGTTTGGGGCAGGAGTTCCTCTGGTTTTGGGAGCTTCAGCACATTGCCGGCCAGTTGGCTGGCAAGGGAAACCCCACCGAACAGCCTCATTCCTGCATGACTTTACTGACATAATGATGTCACCTAGAAGTAATGGCATCATGCCAGGGGCATCGTGCAGGGATGCTCTGGTTTGAGGGCAAAACTCTGTGGTTTTACCATAGGGTAAAACTAGAGCATCTCTGGCATGATGATGTCACTTCCAGGTGATGTCATCACATCGGCGACATCCCAGAATGTCCTCCAAATCCCCCCACTGGGGTGACGAGGGGACCTGGCAACCCTACTGCTAAAGTACTTTTGCTAAAGAGCTTTGTGTGTGGAGTTCTTGGGATCACAGCCAGTATCTTTTACCCCTTAGATTCGTGATGAATTTCACAATATGACATCTAAAGCTGAACAAAGAAATATGGGTAGCCTGTTTAGAAATGACACATTCATAGCAGTTAGGCTGTGGATACATTTGCACATGATCATATTCAGACAGGTATTAATTGGTCGGCTGAAAGTAGTCAGCCAATGGGGGGCAGCACAAGCAAGGAAACACTTAAGAAAGCCGTGCTTCTTTTTTGGCCGGCTTTTCCCACTTCCTGCTGATCTGCCCACTCTCCCTGTAGATATTGCAGGACTAGCCATTCAGCATTTAGAGCCAAGCAGGAATTTTTTGAGGTTCCCCTGTTTGGCTTTGGGGGTACCTTTTTTCTCCTGGTTCAGGGGAGGAAGGGTCTTTGGATTAAAAATGTCTGGTCTTTGACTGATTAGGCCTTAACTAATTTGGCAGAGATAGGCAGATTGCTCATCATAGGTAGGGATGACTGGCAAGCACTCTGAGGCACTGAGCATGATGGAGAGTGTGTGCAGAACAGCCCATCACTGGCCTTGTGGTGGGATGGGATTGGGAAGGAGCACCCTTAAGTGTTTACCAATCCTGGTAGTAGCCTTGCATCATATTAGGGGAAGGGGCTTGGCACCCCTTGGCACATTATGTGCAGGTGAGGATAAACAAAGCTTGTGGAAGCTGCTGGCTGTGTTTGGAGCAAAGGCAGCCATTGGTAAGCTCCATTTAAATATTGAGCATAATTAAACATTATGTAGATTAGCTATTTTAAATAAACTAGTTAAACCCACACTGTTGTCTGTGTCTTTGTTTGGGGGTGTTGGGGCAAATGAATATCCCACTGGTATTTTATAATATAAAAAAGAAATTCTGTCTCACTCTGGCACCAGGCATCTCTTTTGATTTATTATAGTTTTCTCAAGGGATAAAGTAATGCCATAACAGAGGGCAAGGTTTCTCAGCTAGCTGAAACTCAGACTACTTATGGTCTTAGGTGTGCAAGCTAAAATAATCCATGGGAAAAAATAACCTATTCAAAAATATAATTAAATAAAAAAGAGCAGAGGACACTTTTAAAAATTACTCATTGATAGAATGATAGATAATAGATCATGGGACAGGAACAAAAGGAATAGTACATAATTTGAAATTCAGCTATACATAATTTCTGGCTACAACAACACTGAGGAATATGGTCACCGCACTTCCAAAAAGATATTATAGCATTGGGAAAAGTTCAGGAAAGGGCAACTAAAATGATTAAGGGGGTGGAACACTTTCCCTTTGAAGAAAGGTTAAAGAGGTTAGGGCTCTTTAGCTTGGAGAAACAATGACTGAGGGGTAACATGGCAGAGGTTTACAAAATTATGCATGGGCTAGAGAAGGTAGAGAAAGAAGTACTTGTCTCACTTTCTCACAATACAAGAACTCATGAGCAGTCAATGAAATTAATGAGCAGTAGGATTAGAACAGATAAAAGGAAGTCATTCTTCACCAAAAGAATATTTAACATGAGGAATTCACTGCCACAGGAAGTGGTGGTGGCTATAAGCATAGACAGCTTCAACAGGGGATTAGATAAGCATATGGGTATTAGCCATAAGGTATAGATAGAACACTATGTCTGTGGCAGTGATGCTCTGTATTCTTGGTTCTTGGGGGGGGGGGGCACAGTGGGAGGGTTTCTGGAGTTCTGGCCCTGCTGGTGGACCTCCTGATGGCACCTGGTTTTTGGCCACTGTGTAACACTGACATTCTGGATGGCCACTGGCCTGATCCAACATGGCTTCTCTTATGTTCTCAGATGTTCTTACAAAATGTTAATCAAACTGATGCAAATAACTGATCTGCCTGGTTCTTTCAATTCCATTATAACATAAGAAACAGAATCACTAATTATTTATAAAAGAAACATAAATAGCAGCAATTAATGAACTAACAAGTGTGCCTCATGTAAAACAACATAGCTTTTCAACCTGCTGTTACTGTTAAGGAACTCTGTCCTATAGTTTCAGAATCACAGATAATTGATTATTCATGTAGGTCTAATATAGGAAACAAGATTCACTTTTTCCTGTTATACTTAGGAATTGTATGTACACTGGTAAAACACCAGTCTGCACAACTGATGAACAAGAACCGTTACATGGACTGTCCATTCTACATAGAGTGAGTATGATAATGGGGAAAGGATACCTCTTTCTCCTTTTGACAGTTTCCATATTCTGAAACACCAAACTAGGAAGCTGTCTTCTGATACTACTACCTTAAAACAATCCAAAAGACTGGTGTTTCTTCTTGTCACCAAAAGGAGAACCATGTCAGGGTATACATGGTATTTATCCCCTCACAAGTCCCAGGAATTTGTTCCAGGAGGATACTTTGGTCCATGTATACCTGACACAGCAAGGCTTAATGTATACCTGACACAGCAAGGTTTAATGTACTTATAGAGAAGAAAGATGAGGGAGACAGTTGCTTGACCAGGTGGTAATTTTATTGTCCTAACAAAGAATACAAACCAGCAAAGAAGAGAAAAGGATGAGAAGAAAAAGAAGAGATTGGATTTATACCCTACCCTTCACTTGGATTCTCAGAGCCGCTTACAATCTCCTTCCCTTCCTCTCCCCACAACAGACACCCTGTGAGGTAGGTGGGGCTGAGAGGGCTCTGAGAGAACTGCGCTTGAGAGAACAGCTCTGAGAGGACTGTGACTCACCCAAGGTCACCCAGCAGCTGCATGTAGAGGAGTGGGGAAACGAACCTGGTTCTCCAGATTAGAGTCTACCGTTCTTAACCACTACACCAACTGGCTCTAACTGGGTAGATTTTACGTAGGTAGCTCTAACTGTGTAGCTTTTAAGTAGGTAGCTCAACTGGATAGCTTTTAAGTCAGGATCAGTTCTAAGCAATACCAAAGTTCCAGGCAGTAAAAATGCAAGTGGCAATTTTAAGTGGTTCAGTGATAAAATATGATAGCAATTTATTTATGGTAGTCAAAAACATCAAATAATAACATTCAGTTGCAAATCACTAGTGTGCAATTCAAGTTAATATTTATTCAAAATAAGTTCCTGCTGTGCAGCTACTCCAGTGAAAAACCACATGGAGATGGGAGAAGGGGTGTATATGACCCCAAATAGATGTGGAAGGTCAGAGGATATCTGGGAGAATAGCTGTGGGGAGAGAGGAAGGAGTCCCTATTGGGAGGAGGAGTATGGGAGCCAGAGGATGGTAGGGCCGGCCAGTCAAGAGTTAAAAAGGATGAAGCGAAGAAGTAGTGAGAGAAGGGAGGATGTAGAGGCAAGGGTTTCCCACAATGAAGGTACCTATTAGAGGTTCCCATTAGCAGTAATCCCCACTACAAAAAAGTCAGGATAATGTTTTTATGATGCAGATCAGTCATAAAGAAAACCTAGATGGGTACCTATGTTAGTCTGTCCATAGCAGTAGAAAAGTAAGAGTCCAGTAGCACCTTGAAGACTAACAAAATTTGTGGAAGGGTATAAGCTTTCATGGGTCACTGCTTACTTGTTGTTCTGAAGCAGTGAGCAGTGACTCATAAAAGCTCATAACCTACCACAAATTTTGTTAAACTTTAAGGTGCTACCAGACTCTTACTCTTCTCTACTGCTAAAGAAAACCTGGGCGGGGGTGTTGTGTTCTAATGGTGACCACCATGCGGTCTGGCCATGCGGTCCAGGACAAGCACACGGCCGGGCACATACAGAGCTTCGCTCCAGAACACAATAGACTGGCCGGATTGTGATTTAGACCTATTGGTCAGCCAGGATGCAAATAGGGACCAATGATCTAGGGAGACTTAATTGTAATCCTGTCACCTTGTTTGGGTGAGGCCGGGGGCACAGTTTAGATGCGCATATAAGTAGACCCCTGAGCCCAGCTCAGACATGTGTTCCTGACCCTTCAATAAACCATGAGCTGATTTCACTTGAATGCATCTCTGGACTGAGTACTTTATAGGGGGTATTTTGGTATCTCATGTCTTCATTTAGGGATGTGGGCATGATAATTCCTACTGCTCTTGGTCAAGTGAAATTAGTAGCATTAAGTTTCTGCCAATTGTTATTTGTTATCCAAGCGTAGATTCCTTTCAAAATTGTTGATTTTGAATCACTGAAGCTGATTAAAATATTATTTGTGTGAGGTTTTAGACTGGATTGTATTAATGGAACCATGCTGATCACACTTCATAATTAGACTTTTTTATTGCTTTGTACCATCTGCGATCTTGATTTTGTTAGATATTTTCTCTCTCTTTTAAGCTCACTGAGCATGGTTCATCTAATCACTTCTTTTAAGCATATGGTAGCGTTGACAGGAGCAGTATTTCAGGAGCTGATTTTGTTTTCATTTGTGAGCTCAGATGACTGCTACAACTAACAGTGTTTCTCCAGTCTTAGAGTTTGATTATAGGCACCATTTGCTTTAATATCTATATGTTACAGCTGACTACCACACTTCATCACTGTGTTTAGAACTACAATAGTATTGTTATGGAGGAGTTACAGAGTACTTCAGCTTGGCATACACATTACGGGTGTAGTGGACAGGCAGAACACATTAGCATATGTAATGAAACACTATTCATACAACACTGAAGATACCTGGGCTGGAACTATGTATTGCATTGCCAAGAGAACAGTCCTAAGCAAGTCAACACAGCAGTCCCATGTTATTCAATAGGTATTACTCCCAGGAAAATATTCTTAGGACTGCAGGCCAGGAGAGCAATCCTAAACATACCTATTTGTATTCAGTGGTACATACTCCCAGGAAAGTGTTCTTAGAATGGTACTGTCTGTCACTTCTCTCAAGTCCACTGCAGAAAACCAGTAGCTAAAGCAGAACCTGGCAGGAGAAATTTGGTGGAGAAAAGAGGCAGAAGTGGAGGGGTCCATAACCCATTTTCCATCCATCCCAGCCCTCCCGCCCCCACGCAAATCCCTACATGTAAGCCAGTTTCTTCCAGGGCTACAGATCAGTGTTTTCAACACAAACAGGCATCCAATACAATCCCATTTGTTGAAATAAGATCTTGATTATTTCAACTGGGCTTAGTTCTAAGTGTGCACAGGATTACAGACTTTATTGAATGAAATGTATTTTTAATGTTTTATTACTGGTCCACGATGCATATGTAGATCCTAAATGCATGCACTCAGAAGGATATCTCATTGATTTTCATGAGATATTAAAATTTACCAAGTATTCCTAATCCAATCCCAAAGGACAATGTCTCTAAAATCGTATTTTATGATTGCCTATATCAAAGGATATTGAAAGACCTAATATTTCCCGCAGGGATTGCTGGCCTTTGTGTTTTTCTGAACAGATTGATGATCTCTGCATTTAATTCCATTCTGTTGTATATCAGAGGCAAAATAAGACTTAGTGGTGAAAAGCAAGACACCATCTAATAATTCCTGAACCTATAACAGCCACAGACAGAGGGATGATTCAATGTATGGATGCTTTTAGAAGAAATCTATAAATAGCTGAAATGACTGCACAAAGTCATAAGGTTATTATTTGGCAGGCCGTACAACTGTGAGTGTGATGATAATAACCAATTTGGTATGAACAAACATGCCAAGTTTCATTGTGAAATCATAATTCTCAAGGGAAGGACAGCATTACATTCCCGTCCTGTCCCCCCAAACCCCTTAAAAACATATCAGCAGGGCCAAGATGGAGTTACAGTTTCAAACTGTGCCCTAACTATCCACAGCAATATTTTTTTAAAGAGAAAATTACATTACAATATTTTTTTTTTAAAAAAAATCCGCATTTGAAAATAGGTGGAAGAGTTGAGCAGGTTGAACTGGAAATGTAGAACTGCATCTTAAATGTGTGCTCCAATCATCATTCCGATCTGTTCAAAAGAGATATTGGCTGGGATCCACTGGAGCAATAATGTTGGGTCCAGTATAACCCTGAGGCTCTCAAGTGAGTCTGCAAGGATCAGCTAAACCCCACTGAAAGTGAGGAGCATAATATCCTTCAAGACAACTGCCTTTCCATCCAGCATTACTTCTGCCTTTCCAGGATTTAGTTTCAATTTGTTTGCTCGTAGCCATTTAGCCACAGCAGCCACAAAGCAATTTAGGATCTCCATTGCATAACCTGGAAATTTAGATAAAGATATATAGGATCAAGTCTCACAATGTAATTAGGTTTCTCCTTGCTGATAAGACACCAGAAGTGACTGTACAGATTACTGAATTTTTGTCTAAGATTTTGGTAGCAAGAAACTATTCTTAATATCGGTGTGCTCTAAGATCTATGGATGTAATTTTAGCTTGATGAAGTTTAATCTTACCAATTTTATATGCCAATAAAGGTTCTGTTCTGGTAAAAATATATATAGCTGGGTATCATCTGCAAATTGATGAGAACCAACCCCCAAACTCCAGATGATTTGTCCCTGTCAAAACCTTATTATATATCAGTTGCTAACTCAGGGCACCTTCCCTTGACCACTCAAAGAGGTGGTCATCCATCCTCTACTTAGGAAAACTTCCCTACAGAAAAATGTGAGCAATTATTGCCTAGTCTCTAACCCACTCTTTCTGGGCAAAGTGACTGAGGGAGCAGTAGATCCCCACTTTTGATGGAGTTCAGCTGACCCTTGCTAACTCAGTTAACTGCCTTGGGGTTATACCAAACCCAGCTAACGAGAGCCACTATTATTACTGGAGAAGCAAGTTAATGCAGATGCAGGAAAGGCTTTCTTCCAACTCAGTCTAACCCATAAAATGGCCCCAGGCCTTGGTATGGCTAATCTAGCCATCTGGATCCATGCCACAATGACAGCTAGAATAGACTGCTGTATGGCATTGTACATTTGGTCTTCCCTTAAAATGGCTGGACTATACAAGGCCTATAGTGCACCCACTTGAAAAAAATCAGAAGCACAGCCTATAGGGAACAGCTGAAGGGCTGCTAGTTAGCATGCTAGATTAGGGACTTCCAACAATTTCAAATTATGTCCTTTCTTTCTCCTGATTGGCTCTTTGGACACTTCCTGCTCCAGCTGAGCCTTCCCCCTTCATTCCTGTCTTTCACAGCAGTTAGTCAGTTAATTAAGCCTCTCTCCCTCTCCTCTGTTCTATCAGAGGCTGAGGACAGACTGGCAATCTGAAGCGGAGGCAAAGCGGAGGGAACTGGAGCGGGGGGAAAAACCCACGGAGCTGGCCGTTCACACTGGCCAGAGCAATGCGGATCAGCGGCGATACGGAGCGTTCAGACTGCCACGGAGCGTTCAGACTGCCGCATAGCCAGCGCGCGCGGCTTGCGCGCGCCGCTGCACTTTTTTTTTGTTCACACTGTTTGGAAGCGGGAGGCATGCGGAGGAAGGCCCCTGAACACCGGGAAAAACCGGTGTCCGGGTAAAGCGGAAGGAAAGCGACTGGGAGACGGGTAAGTACGCAACGGAGCCGACGGACAGATGCGCATGTCTGAACGTGCTCCTTTCCTCCGTTTGCGAAGCGTGCCTGCCCCGCTTTAGATTGCCAGTCTGTCCTCAGCCTGAGTTTATTTCTTCTTTAAATGGTTGGTGCTCCATTCCTCTGCATTTTTAAACTTGCCCAACAAAAATCAATTCAGAAACTTCAGTTGGTACAGAACAGTGTGGTTCAGCTATTATCAGGAGCTAGATGGAGCATGCACAGGGCTCTTTTGGGGCTGGAACAAACCGGAACGACATTCACTACTCTGAACCAAGTACTCTGTCAAGTCACACCTGAAAGTTTTATGCTGCTGTTGCAAAAGAAGCCCTGAAAATTGCCTCAAACCAGAACTTTAAGAATAAGGGAATGACAACAGCAAAAATACAGGAATGCAGCAATGGTTGGGAGGAATGTTGTCTGAATTCAGGAAAATGTGAGTAATGACTGAATGGTCTCAGTGCCAGTGAAAAATATTATTATGGAAGCATCCTAAGATTTCCTTTCCTTTCCTTTCCTTTCCTTTCCTTTCCTTTCCTTTCCTTTCCTTTCCTTTCCTTTCCTTTCTTCCTTCCTTCCTTCCTTGTTCCATTTTGTTCTTTGTGTTTTTGTAAAAAAAAAAAAGTTGGATAAGGGGAGGGATGTAAAAAAGCAGAGAGGCAAGGAAATGCTGGTTTTGACAATATCTTTAATTTTTGAGAATCTCTTTAGTTTTCTCATGGCATCTTCTGTTTAAGAAAAGTAAGTTTGAAGCCAGAGTGTTAACTAGTTCATTGTTGTGTCTTGTTGGGAATGGGTTGCAAATATATGTGTGTCTAAAGTCTGTATTAAAGTGGTTTGGTGCTAACTGCCATGCAAGAGAAAACATCTGAAAAAGCAGCTTCATTGTTTTGTGTGTTGGCACAACACTTGACTGTTGCATGGGGACTTTGGGGAACATCTGCAGAGAAACAGAGTTGTAACTAAAAATGAGCATAGTCAGCAGAACTCTGGAGATTGCCTGTTTTGTGAAATTTAAAAATTGTCCCTCTTCTCCTGCCACTGGGCTGACATCTGTCTTTAATAGGCCAGCAAAGTTGATGTTCTTAAACCTCCTAATAAGAGAGATTTCTGCTTCTGAGGAGCTGATGCCCAACGAATCTTGTGATCTTGGTATGGTAGTGATATTTTGATGTGGTAAAGCCCACCTTTTCACAGGATCATTTTACCTGTGGGACAGACTCTGCATGGTAACCACTCCACTGGTACATAATTGCTTGTAAAAATATTATAGTGTAATAATTCAGGTGGGTAGTTGTGCTGGTCTGAAGCAACAGAACAAAGTTGGAGTCCAAAGTTTCATCCAAGGTATAAGCTTTTGTCTGCATGCACACTTCTTCCATCTGAAGAAGTGTGGTTTCATCTGAAGAAGTGTGAATGGCACATGAAATCTTATACCTTGAATAAAATTTTGAACCTTGAATAAAATAGCCCACAAACTACTCCCATCCAGTGCATCCACAAACCTAGAAGAAGAGGAGATTGGATTTGTACCCCACCCTTCACTACCTAAGGGAGTCTCAGAGCGGTTTACAAACTCCTTTCCCTTCCCTTCCCCACAACAGACACACACCCAGTGCAGTAAGTGGGGCTGAGAGAGCTCTGAGACAACTGTCCTTGAGAGAACAGCTGGTACAGATCTATGGCTTGCCCAAGGCCATCCAGCAGGTGCAAGTGGAGGCGTGGGGAATCAAACCCGGTTCTCCCAGATTAGAGTCCACGCACTTAACCACTACACCAAACTGGCTCCTAGGGTTGTTCTGCCAGTGAATTAGGGTTGCCAACTCCAGGTTGAGGAAATCCCTGGAGATTTGGGAGTGGAGCCTGAGGAGGGTGTGGTTTGAGGGAAGGAGGGGCATAATGCCATGGACTCCACTTTCCAAAGCAACCATTGACCTGATCTCTGTAGTGTGGAGCTCAGTTGTAATTCCAGGAGATCTCCAGACCCCACCTGTAGGTTGGCAACCCTAAAAATTCATATTCAGTGTACTAGTTATGCAGGAAGGCAAGCTGATTTCCATGGGAACCTAACCTTTAGGAATTGATTCCAATCCAGTGTGGGAATAATTGTTGGACATAAGATATTGGTTCAGGCAAGATTTTGTATAGATGGGTCAGAAAATAAAGTTTTTATTGGTTTTGTCAAAACTGTTTTGGCAACAAACAAGGTAAACAGAATAAGAAGCAAAAGGTGGATGTGGCTGGATGACACCACTTCTGGTAACATCGGGTGTGGCCTAATATGTTAATGAGCTGTGATGTTGGGGGTGTGGCCTAATATGCTAATGAGTTCCTGCTGGGCTTTTTCTACAAAAAGAGCCCTAAGCATGCATATGAATCACTTTCACTTTCACTCAAAGTATTGACTAAAACATTAAAAAACCCCTTCATGGCCTTGGACCTTCATATTTGTAGGATCACCTCTCCCCCTGTGCATCGCCATGGCAGCTTTGCTCATCTGAGCAAGGTCTTCTGCAGGTGCCAACCTGCAAATAGGCAAAATCAAGAACTATGCATACATATGCCTGCTCCACTTTAGCTCCCACCTTATGGAATGGCCTGCCTAAGGAGGTTAGGAAAGCTCCCACTCTCCTGGCTTTCCACAAACTATTCAAAACTGAATTATTCAAGAGAGTTTTTTCTAAACAGGCAATAGAGTTGCACTGAACTAAATGATTCACAAAGGTATGTAGATAAGCTATTTGGAACTATGCCCTATGCTACTCTGTTTAGGTTAATGAAGCTAGGATTCTACTATGCAATTTTTGTACCATTTAATATGTCATGTTAAGATTTTTGCTTATGTTCTGCTTCAGTCCTGTTTTTAGAATTCTACAACCCTAATCCTATTGTACTGTTTGTTGAATCCTGTCAATTGTATTGACTCACTCTGTGTAATCTGCCTTGCATCCAAGTGAGAAAGGTAGACTATAAATGATGTAAATGCAAATAAATAAAGTAAATAAAGTACTGAACCTGCTTAGTTTTTGAGATCTGATGAGATCTGGCTATACCATGCTGCCTTCCATCCTACAGATAAAATACATAAAACCCAAAATTTAAAGTCACAGTTTGAACTGCTAGTAACTTAATCAAATGTGGTCCAAAATAAAACCATTTTCAACTGTCTCCTGAAGATGGAAAGCGAGGGGTCCAGGCGCATCTCCCTCTCAAAGTTGTTATATCATCTGGGGTAGTTTGATTGTAGTTGGCCAGTTTGGTGTAGTGCACAGACTCTAATCTGGGAGAACCAGGTTTGATTCCCCGCTTCTCCACTTCCAGCTGCTGGATGACCTTGGGCAAGCCATAGCTCTGTCAAAGCTGTTCTCTCAAGGACAGTTCTGGAAAGAGCTCTCTCAGCCCCACCTACCTCACAGTGTGTCAGTAGTAGGGAGGGGAGGGGAAGGGAAGGGAAGGGAAGGGAAGGGAAGGGAAGGGAAGGGAAAGGAGTTGTAAGCCACTTTGAGACTCTGAGTGAAGAGCGGGGTATAAATCCAATCCAATCTCTTCTCTTCTTCTTCATTATGCGGTTGTCACTGAAAAGGCCCTCTCTCATGCACCTATGAAACGAGTTTCTTTGACCAATGGGAAAGTCAGGAGAGCCTCTCCATGTGATCTTAATTCCTGGGCAGGAACATATCAGAGAAGACAGTCCTTCAGATACCTCAGTCCCAAGCCATGTAGAACTTGGGACCGGAGGCTACCTGATCTCCTGAATGCAAGAATAACGGGCCAAAATGGGGACTCTGTCCCTTTTAACAGTGTCATTTTTCAGAACCCGAGAGCTTTGATTAAATTTTAGTGACAAGGAATCAAAGAGACCCTAACAGAATACAAAGAAATCTTCCCTCATATGTATAGTAGAAATAATCAGTTTGATAATACAGTCCTCCACAAAGGTGTGACTGCCTTCTACTTTCTGTCCACTCTTTTTACTAAGTTTATTCTGTGTTTGCCAAGAGGGACTCTGATTTTTACTTCTGATGAACTAAAGAATATTAAGTTGACAGACTCTGCTACTAGACACCAATTACAGCTGAACTTGGTGGTTTGCAGAAATTAATTTATCTCAAGAGTGCATTTGCCAGTCAGTCAACAGTTTCTAATGCCAAGAAGATCTTTGGTTTAAGAATGAGAATTTAGGATGTTGTATGTCCTGCTGAAATAATATTGTGCTCCTGCCCTTTTTGTCAAATAAACATTTATGGGCAATTTCAGAATCCATTCCATTCTCTCCTGTTAGTCCCAGAAATGAAAAATAAAAATTGATTAAGCTTGGACTTTTCATCTGTGTCCTGCATCAAGATTGCAGTTTCTCAGTCTTGCATTAACATATCACACAGCAGCCTATCATACCATATTAGGCTTGGATAGCATGTATATGCTATTTTATTGGCACTGTCCCATGATGGCATTTAGGGGGAATGACATATAAGGAGGATGGACTCCGTTGCTAGTCGTGTAGGAGAAGAATTTCAATAACTGCAGCTTTTCACCCAGGGCAGAAAAAAAATCCTTACCTTTCTTAATGGTATATGGAGCTCATATTTATTTTGCTACTGTAATTGTTTTAGGCTATGTAATATTAAATGTTGTGCACTATATATAACATTCTACTGAGTTCCATGAATACAGAGAGTGTGTTCGTCACCACTGGGTGGCTTGCGCCAGTCATGAAAGCAGTGAAACCAGCCACACACAGACAAGAGAGGACTTTTAATCTGCTTGAAGGGACTCCTCAAATATGCTAAAAAATTGCATATTAACAAAAAAGTAAAAGAGTTCATCCCTCAAACCCAGCCTGCTGAGGCCTAAATATGCTCCAAGAGATGTGGAATATTGAGAGCAGTTGAGACTGAGTTAAAGGGGGAAAGGAGAACAGCTAGTATCCTGCTCAAACCCTTGAGAGTTTATAGAATCCTGGAAGAGGAGACAGAATGCTGAAATGGAGTTCAGAAAGAATAAGGAATGATACACTAAAAAGAGTACGGTGTTTCATCCGCCTGGTTTATTTTACCCATGACTTATATATGGTTTTCTCATGGTTGTCTTTTGCATTCATCCATATGAACATGATTAAGGTCAGATAAAAGCTTAATTTTATGGGTTTCAAAACTTTCTCTGTTCAATGAATAATTTTGAATGTCAAGGCTGTGAACTGTGTCAGGAGCAGAAACTAAATAGATTTATTGTACTTTCTTATAGAGAAATACATTATTATTTTCTAGCAGGTTTATTTTACATCTGCTGATGAAGAAAAGCAAGTAGAAAGTTGTGACTTTTGCCATCTTTGTCACTTCTATTAGATTCCAATAGAAAATAATCAACTCTGAAATATATAGTAAAATATATTTGGATTCTTTTTTAAAAAATTATTTGCTGCTATCATTGTGCTGATACTTTATTTCACTCTGAGTTTGGATAGCATCCTGTTTTGGATTTCTAATAACAAATACAAAGTCAATGATTTTCATATACTCCTACACGTACAGTGTATATAGTATTTTCTGCTTGTGTGGCCTCTTACACTGACTAACTATGTTGGCATGGAACATACCATCTTATTATTTATTAAAATATTTATATCTTGCTTTTTCAATAAGAAAAACTTCTCACAAATAATATCATAATTAAAAAACAATACAGTGTGATAAACTCAGAAATTACAACCAAAAGCTTAAAACAATATATAACTGAGGTGTTAGACAAAGCATTAAAAAAGCCACACAGAAAACTCTTGGTTCAGCAATATGAAGGCAAGGCTAACCTCTCCAGAGAAGGAGTTCCAAGTCTTCAGTGCCCTAGGTGAGAGATCATTACAGTCCAGCTTTTAGGAGGAAAGGAAATGTTACCAGCTTGGCTGGGAATGAACCCTTACTCAGGGCAGGCAGAAGACCAGAAAGGAGCCTAAAGAAAAAGGGAAACTGAGGAAGTGCCAAAGATAACAGGAAGCCTATAGAGACAATAAATCTGAAGAAAGGTGCAAAGTGGGGAATGGTCTAAGAAGGGGAACTTGGGGAAAAAAGAGTACAGACAGATTGCACAGAGAATTAAGGCAAGAACTCAGAAAAGTTCTTCAGTGCTGAAGGAGAGGCTTTATGGTATAAGGCAGAAAGAAAGGAATCACAGGAATGCTAGTGATTAGATATGGTGGCTAAAACAAATGACACAAAACAAGCAATAGCCTGAAAGGACTTGATATACAAAGAGAACAAGAGTAATATTGATTTAAAAAAAACTCCAATCATTTGAAGCATAAAAACTGCTAAAATTTGCAGCACATAGAATTTGGGAAAGATCATAATGGATATGAGCTGAAATTTTTTATACATGTAATATTTACTTCATTTATAACTCACGTTTTTCCCCAATGGAGACCCAAAGTGGCTTACATCATTCTCCTCTGCTGTTCTCACCTAACTCCATGAGAGTGGTCCGCAGGACACCCAGCAAGTTTCCACCACAAAGTGGGGATTTCAGCCCTGGACTCTGAGATCCTGTTCAACACTCTAACCACTTCATAAAACATTAAACATGCCCCCCATCACTTCCCTGAGTTTTCTGCAAAAGTGGAGAAGCTCAGGGAAGGAAGGGGGCATGTCTACATGCCTGCCCTTCCCTTCCCCAGCCAACCTGCTGCAGCGGGTTGCAAACATGCCTGGCTTCCCTCCCTGCACCTGAAGAAGATCAGGCAGGGAAACCCGGCATGTTATAAATCAGGGAGGGAAAGGAAGGCATTTAAACCCAACAGCTGACTGGTGGCTCAGCCTGTAAGGTTTAAATGAGAAGTTTTCAGTATAGCAAAATGAACCTGAAAAAAGCCAGATATACATTCCAATCTACCATTCTAAATTACATTACATTCTGCTATACATTATATTACATTACACTTACTATTCCAATCTACTATTTCAAATAAAATAAAATGAAAAGGATGTATAGCCCTTCTTGGTGAGAATGCAGATGTAAGGACTGAATGAGGTTAGCATATGTTAATTCCTGGGAATTCCATTGTTCTGAGTGTTGTAATGACTTGCAATTCAACAATTCCCCTTTCTAGTCTGCTCCTGAAGTTCCTTTGCAATAAAACAGCTACTTTGAGGTTGCCCATTGAACATCCTGGAAGGCTGAAGTGCTCTCACACAGGTTTCTCAGTCTTGTGATTCTTGATGTCATATTTGTGTCCATTTATTTGCCTTACGTAAAGAACTAAAGGACATTGTTGACATTAATGGCATATGCAGTGTTAGCAGATGAGCAAGTGAATGAGCCTGAGATAGTGTATTTGATGTTGTTAGGTCTATTGATCACATTGTCTGGGTGTGTGTGGCAGCAAAGATGACATCTGGGTTTATTGCAAGCTCTCACACCAGTGTCCATGTTCAAGTTAGATGTTGTATTATTGTGAGTGAGTTGTTTAAGATTGGGAGGCTGTCCATGTGGAAGAAAAGGTCTGCCCCCCAGTGCTTATGAAAGAGAACTGTTATTATTCAGTAAAGGTTGTAAATCACTGATGATGCATTGAATTGTTTTATGTTGAGAGCTGTACATGACCACTAGTGTTATTGTCTCTTCGGGGCCTGTCTTGTAACAGGCTTTCTCTAAGTATAATTCTGGCTTTCTTAATCTGTTTCTTGACTTCATCTGGTGGATATTTTAATGCTAAAAAGGTTTGTTGTAGATCTGTACATATAATGTTTGCTACTGAATTTTAAAAAATGTTCTAAGATAAAGCAAACTATAGAAGAAAAACTCAGTGAAAACAGCCTTAAACAAAATCTGAGCAAACCCTGAAAGTCCATAAAGAATGCAAAAGGGCACCCTTTCTACATGCTGAATGCTAAAGCATGTAGGGGGAGGAGATAATAAGGCATATTGAAAGGTCAGGAGGGATTTCATGTTCACAGAATAAGATGGCAAAGAGCAAACATATTATAATTAAGTAAATCAGTGCCATGATTAAAGAATTCTATGGGAAAGGTCATAAATGCTGTAATAGAAATGTTTGGTATTTCTTTCCCTCTTACTCCAATTGTTTTCTTTCTGAAGATGCAGAAGAAGGGCTGCTTCAAATGTGTCTCAGGTTCGGTTTTTATGCCAAATGCAGCCTAGGGAAAGAGGAGAAGTGTTCAATGAATTGCAGTCCCTGCCTGTGGGGGAAAAATCGATTCTAGTTTGAACATTTTTGGTATGTTACTCAGGATATCATTTCCCACACAGCACTAGATTTTCCACTTTCCACTTATGTTGCATGCCTTCTACCTGAAAATTCTTTCTAAGGCTGAAGTAAACTTTTGGAGTCTATATTTGCTTTCAAACAAATCCTGAGACTGGTCAACTTTTGCAATGGCAAAAAAAGACAGAGTGCTGTACAGACAAGTGAATATATGAAAAAAATGTATGAAGAGAAAAGGCACAATCTTATGGTCCAGCTGATGGCCAACGCTACACTGAAGCTTACCCTGAAGCTTTTTTGGGATTCAGCTTTCCCTCTGCAGCAGAATCAAAAGGGAAATGAGGGATTAAAGAAAAGCTAATGTAAAAACAAACAATTTCTCAAGAATTCCTGGAAACCATGTCATTATTAACTAACCACAATAGTGGTTATTGGCAAATGCTATCATATTAGCCGAATATGTAGGACACCCAGCAGCACTGACAGCAGAACTACTATGATGATGCCATGGAACCAGTCCTACCATCTTCATCATACTAAGTATAAACATACTGCTAGGAATTGCTCATGTGTTTGTGTGTGTTTTAAGTACTGCCAAGTCACTTCTGACCTATGGTGACCTTGGCCCTTTTCAGACAGCCTATCTAGAACTGGTTACTAACAGAATATTTCTGTCATTTCAGACAAATCTGTTTTAGTAACCGGCTGCTGATGGATTGTATTTACCTTTTCAGACAATCCTGCTTGTGTCCCATTCAGGAGGTATGCCTGAGGCATTCTAGTTGAAAAGTGCTTTCTTCAATTCTCAGTTCTGTCTTCTGCTTCTCAATTGCTATAGGGTGCTGTATGAATATCCCCCTAGAGCACTTTTTGTAATGCTGCTTCCCCGTCTCACCCTGCTCATGCACACAAACTTCTTCAGCTGTTGGGTTTTTTTAAGGCTGTAATGGGAGTGCAGAGATGCTAAAAAAAGAGAGCAATTCATTACCATAGCAACCCCTAAACAACCCTACAATTCCCCCTCCTTGAAACCCCCCCCCACTTTATCCAAAGGCCTGCCTGCCTGCCTCTCTCTTTCTCTCTCTCAATATCTTTTCCTTGGGATATTGGGATGTCTTGCTGACCAGACACTGTGTCCACCTCAAAAAGTGCTGTTAAGTGTTGTCCACGCCTGGGAGGAGAGAACAGAGATTCTCGGTTAGCTCCCCACAATTAGAAAAGGCACCTTTAGATATTTATCTGCTATTCTGACATGCTTATTGCTTTACAACTGTTGACCTTATAACTTTAGCTTGTTATTTAGCTCTAACTTTGTATATCTTAAACATCATCATGTTACATGTTAATTTGCTGTTAAGTCTCTGTCTATAATTTTGAATTTTACCTACCATTCCAATGTATTTGAAACAGGGCGCATTTCATAGCAGGAGCTCCTTTGCATACTAGGCCACACACCCCTGATGTAGCCAATCCTCCAAGAGCTTACAGTAGCCCCTGTAAGAAGAGCTCTGTAAGCTCTTAGAGGATTGGCTTCATCAGGGGTGTGTGGCCTAATATGCAAAGGAGCTCCTGCTATGAAATGAGCCCTGATTTGAAAAAGTGTGCCTTGCACACAAAAGCTCATACCTTGAATAAACCTTTGTTGTTCTTAATGGTGCCAGTGGACTCCAAATTTGTTCTACTGCTTCAGACCAACACAGCTGATTACCTGGATCTATCATCAGGGAGTACCACGGTATGAATTATCTCAATCTTGGCCACCAGCAACACATCCCTATACTAAGGATCTTTTCTCTTCAAGGCTGCCCTTCCCAGGCAGCTATCATATCACCTCTCAATCATCTCCTCTCCAGTCTCTGTCTCTGTGAGGGCAATTTTATTTAAATTAAATGAAAATATTTATTATATTATAGGATATATAATTTATACAATATTTATATGGTTGGCTTCAGAGGAAAAAGAAACAAGATGACAGTAAGGCATAATAGGAGCAGTGGCAACAGACAAAGGTAACTGTGATTTGGCCATGATTGTAAATTACTCCTAAATAGAGATTCACTTTTGGTGCTCTTTCATGTTGCATGCTTTGCTACTATTATATGCAGTGTCCTCTGATTTCACATCTTCATTATGGTTTTGCTCATCATGTATGGAGTTGTGCTTAGAAAAAAATGGATATGGATGAAGTGAAGGGGAAAATAGGTAAAGTGACTAAATGTAGAACAATGTTATAAGAAAACAGAAAGGTTTAAAGCTAGAACCAAACTAGTTAACCTAGTTTATGTTAGACATTTATTTAGAGTGAAAATTAAGTAGTGCTATTGCCACTATACTGACCTGTGTCTTGGAATGTATGCTGTTGTATTGTCGCAAGTTTGATGTTGTATATTATACTGTTGTTATTTTTCTTTTGTTCAATGTTATCTTGATATCTTGATTTCCTTTTAAAAATGTAATAAAATTTATTATTAAAATGTATGGCATTGTGCATTCAGTTGATTCTCTTTTCTTCTTTTTGATCAATGTCTAATTGATCCATTTGACTCAACCAGCCTAATCATTTCTGACCTTCAGTTTTCATTTTTCATTTTTTTCCCCTGACTTGCTCGTTGGCCTAAATTAGATCATGAGGCAAGGCCTGCCTTCGTACCTGTTTTGTCCAGCATGCAGCTTTTAAGGACAAATAATAAATAGTGTTACTATTGAACCGACCTTTAACTGTAAATTTACATTTCCACCAAAATGTGCAACTTTCAACATGTTTTCAGTTGGGATTAGCTAATAGCAGCACACAATGAATTTGTAAATCTGATTACAGCTGGTGATTGATAACAGGAACTATATTACCCAAGAGAGCACAGTCAAAAGCGGGAGAAAGAAATCAGCCAACAAAAACATCACTTCATCATGTAGATAATTCACATCCACTTTTTAAAAAAACTTTCCTAGTATTAAAGTGCTTTTAAAAAAAATAAAGTCCTTGAACAAGAACGTCACAAGGTTCTATTTAGCTGGAAATTATTCATGCCCAATAGAAATGACATTTTAGTCTCAGACTGCCAAAGTGAGCTTTATTAGTATGTCATTAATCATTGTCTTGGAGGTGACACCTGGGGAACATGATTTAGTAGAGATTAGAGCACTCAAATGTAACACTGAAAATATCACATTTATTTCCAGCATCAGGCAATGAAATACATTTTAGCCGATAATGACATTTATGAACATGTAAATCCATGGGCAACATCATGCCCAGCTTTCTTTTCTGAAATCTCTTGGCTGCCTTTATTCTGTTTACTGTTTATTAAGCAGCACTGTGACTAGTTTAGAAATTCTTTCAAGGAAAGTGGGTACAAAAATATGAAGCATTCATCTAATAGAGGTGCTCTGCATCTCTTTTTGCCAATCTTTTTAAAGATACTGATTCCAAAAAGACTGGTAGCTCAGCGTACATGTGGGCAAATGAGTTCTGTTTAAACAAATAATGCAATTAGTTATCACTTAGCAGAGTTGCTATCACAAATGTGGATTATGGGTATCTGTGATAAATGTGATTTGAAAAGGCTTTTAAAGAACCCCCAGACTAGTTCCTTCTGGCAAGCAGGAATCATGTCCAAGTGACCCAATGGGAAAGACACAAATTACTAACACACAAATATATGGTCACTACTCACTACAAATATTGTGGGCTAGTCATGGTTTTGAGTTTAGACAGTTACATTTGTTTGCATACCACTTTTACTAAGCTCAAATAGTAACAGCATAGTATTTCCAATGCACAAAATGTACACGTATTCATGAATTGGCTGTTTACTGGAAAAAATATGCCTGAGGTGGTATACAGTAAAAATCAAGAAACAAATGAGATGCAAACATTTCAGTTGCAATAACTGAATTTACAACTTATCATATGCATTTGATCTGTTCATATCTGTTCATCTGTTCATATGTTCTTAAGCTGTGTAATTTGATGTCAGGCTGTTCTGCCTAGGATGCCATGATCTTTGTTGTGCATGAGTTTGCTAGAAAAAAATTACCATATTTGAAGGCAGAGAAGAGATGACTTCATGGCTGCTATCACATGCACCATTTGGAGTGGAAGGGAAGGGCCTCTGTTTCCTCCAGAAGAATTTGACTCGCAGTTGTGAGATCACACATCCTTTTGCCCGGCAGGCTCAGCTGGGGGTTTTCTTCATATTCTGTAATTCTCTTATTGATTGATTTAAAAGTTTATCTTACTTGTAATCTGCCTTGAGTGTCAGTGAGAAAGAGCAGAATATAAATTAAAATCATCATTCAGGGCTCTTTTTCTAACAGGAACTCCGTTGCATGTTAGGCAACACACCCCTATTGTAGCCAATCCTCCAAGAGCTTACAGAGCTCTTCTTACAGGGGCTACTGTAAGCTCTTGGAGGATTGGCTATATTAGGGATGTGTCACCTAATATGCAAAGGAGTTCCTGCTAGAAAAAAAGCCCTCATCATCATCCTCACCATCATGATGAGAGAGGTATCACCTCAAGTGGCAGAGAAAGTTTACCCTGAATTTGATACCTCATTATTAGTAGAGATGGCAGTGATTAAGCAATGTTTAGTAACTAACTGAACTTTAATTCCATTGATTTGTATGAAATTAAATATAATTACATTATAATTAAAAACAATGGTGCATCATTTTTTCCATAACTGCCATTTTATACCACCACACTAGCTTTCATGGGATAGCTATGCTGATGAGATCCTTAGAATACGTACATTTTAGCTTAACAGAATTTCAAAACTTGGCTCCATGAAGCTAGGGAAAGCATGCCAGAGTGGAAAGTTTGAGTGACTATGACAATGGAAAGTCTAAAAATGCATTTTCAACACTAAAGGTGGACCACAACCTCAGCATTCTATGCTAATCTAAATTCCCTAGTGTCAGCAAAACCCAGCACACAAAAGAAGTCTTATAAATAGGGTAGGAAAATAACACTCCTGTTGATCCAAATTTCTCTTCATCACAATGTGCTGGTTGCCTCCCCCCATCTTTAGACTTTGTTGAGTATTAAAACTAAAAGTACATTCTATAGAGATTTTTTTCACTGGATCAGGGTACACTTATACCCCACATACACCCCCCACACACACTTTTTACAATACAATATCTACGCCAGAACATTAAACATCCTGTGTCAAGCCTCTGCAATAAATATGATCCACATCAACTAAGGACTCCTAAAGAACTGCTTTTTAACTGAGTCTATTTTGCTAGAGATAAAGGTCAGACATTCATTTACCATGCCAATAGCTTGAAAATGGGGAATCTTGCATGGGTGGGGGCTCAAATCTTAAATGGCTGCTACAGGTTGCCACAGCAACCTATAAAGGTTGCAAGCTAGTAATAAGTCAGGCCCAAATCAGTAGTACCAAAGAGCATGATAATTGTGGGGGTTTTTTTCAGATATTCATTATTCAGCAAATAAATACTTTTTCTTATAACTGTACACTATATTCATGTTTTTTAATCCTATTGTTCAACTGAACTGGATTAATAATTTTAGTAAATGATTTCATCATTTAAAAAAACCTGATGATTTCTATAAAAAACTAGTACCTATAAGTGAAAAATCCCTGTGGAGTGGCTGTGTCTGGTACAACAAAAGCAAAAGAAAATATGGTGGCAGCTTAAAGACTGACACATTTATGGTACAAATTTAAATTTGCACAGTTTTATTTATAAGAAAGCTTATGCCATAATAAATCTGTTAGTCTTTAAGGTTCCACAAGACTTTTTTATTTTTATAAAGTGAAAAATTGCTATGCATGGTCCACTGAAACAAAGTCAGCAAAAGCTCTAATTAACTGAAGCTATAATTAAAGTAAAAATTGTTCCCCATGTTATTTGCTTTCTCCCATAGCTTTGTCAGCAACATAGTTTCCAGTGAGAATTGCTTGAACAAAAGCATTGGGTAAACTAAATGTAGTCTTGATCCAAGAAAAGTAAGAAGGAAAATAATTTTGAATATACATTTATTTCAACCAATATTTATGTCTAGTTAAACCATTTATCCACCAACTCTAGTAGTATCTACTCTGACTGGCAGTGGCTTTCCAAAATCCCATGCAGAGAAAGGTCTTTCTGACCACTTGCTACCAGTAATCCCTTAACAGGAAATCAGGGATTTACCCTGAGACTTTATGCATGGCATCTTCCCATGAGCCATGCTTAAATAAATTATACAAGACAATGATTGTCTTTTCTCTACATATTATGTGATTTTTTCCCTCACAGTTCTGCAAATTCATTTATCCTATTCATCGCATGAGGGACTATGGCATTTAAAAGGGTCATTTCTCATTTTCACATCCACATAATCCACAAAGTATATACAAAGAGCAGCCTGTACCACTCCACAGTTTTCAGGCTTGTTACTCCAAGTGGGAAACAAATTAAGGGGCAGAACCCTTAAAGAAAAAGGACTTGTGAAATATGAAACAGTGGTGTAGTGGAACGGAAGTAGGCTATCAATGGAATCTATGTGGTAGCCTCTGGAAGTGGATGCTGCTGCTTATGGTCTTGTAATCCATCTGGGATAACAATGTGGGGACTAGGACAAATTTAGAGTCCAGTGGCATCTTTAAGACCAACAAAGGTTTCTTCAAGGTATGAGCTTTCATGTGAATTCACACTTTATCAACTACTTTGGAATGGAAGGTGGGATTCAAACTTATAGACAGGGATTTAACAGCAAATTAACATATAACATAATGAGGATGTTTTCAGATATGCAAAGACAAAACAAACTAAGATTATAAGGTCAAGGGGGAAAGGACAGCAAAACAATAAATATGTCAAAATAGGGGATAAATGTGTAAAGTCATCTTTTCTAATTGTGGGAAGTAAACTAAGACTAATTATATGAAATAATTATATTAGTGGGGACTAATTATATGAACTGTGATTCCCTGCAATACCTTCCAAGAGAAAATGGACACAACCACAAATGTTATGCCACAGTCACTCTAAACACTCTCAGCAATATATCTACGCCTACATAACTAGTACTTCCAAGCATTCTTGACCAGGTTGTGAGTCTGTTACAGTGCCACACATTCCAAGAACTTGTTACATTTAGGCAAGCTGTGAACTCATGATGGGCACAAACTGGCTGATGAAATAAAGTTCATCATGAATGTTGGGCAGTTTACCCCTGCTTTCTGCTCTTCACAAAAAACAGGTGTTAGGAAACCCCTGCTTTCTGTTCCCCGTAAAAAGCCACTGGGAGCAGAAAATAAGGGTTTAAACTTTAAATGGCTAATGAACCCATACAAACCAGGTCAGTTCACAAACCAGTCTTCTGGTTTGGTTCATATGGGTTTGTGATTCGGTTTGACATTCACCACAACCCAAGAACTGAACTGCAAAAATGTAGTTCATGCCCTTCCCTACTGAGAACTTCACAGAGATAATATCTGCCTTGCAAGCATACCTTGTTTGAATTTCCTCAATGAACCATGAAGTAAAACCTCTGACTGGGTCACCGGCCCTGCATACCAGCACCTAATCATTCAAACCCATCACCTATCATTCTGTTTAAACCTACCTAATACATTTTCATATTGCCCTTCCTCCAAGGTGATCCAAGAAATCTGTGAGGTAGGTTAGGCTGTATAATATACTGGTCGAGACATGTAGAAGTGAAATCAGCTCATAGTTTATTTCAAGCATGCAAACATGAACTGACTGGTAGGACCAGGGGTCTGCTTATATGCAGGTACAAACCCTACCCCTGGTCACACCCAATTTCCCTGATAGGATTATTTACAATGCAGCTATGCCCATAGGTCCCCTTAAGGATCCTGTGGAGCCGATTGGCCTGATTTACAATCCGCATGGGCTATTGTTTGCCCACACGAAGCTCTGGTTGTTTCCTTGACCATATATGTGATCTCCAACTGCATGCACAGTCACCCTTAGTACATCAGGCTGAAAGAAAGAGTAACTGGCTCACAGTTATCCAACACATTTCAAGGCAACATGGAGAGGGGTTTCCCAGATCCTAGTCAGACACTTTTAACCATGACACCACAAAAAGTCTAATCTCATCATTTTATTTTCTTAGTCATCAGCATCAGCCCTGTGGACTAACTTCTAGGACTTCATGTGGCTTTCTTGTGCTTGGAAATCATCCCCTGGGCCATGCATTTCTACATGAAGTCAACTTCTTTTATAGTTCTGTGTTCACTGCATTGGATAAGAAAATTTGAAGATCTCTGATGTCACAGAAGGCTTTGCTGCTGGTTCGTTGAGTGGTTTGAACTGGATAACGTTTAGCAGCAAAGATGGAACTTTTGGCTCTGGTCTTTGGCAACACTGGGCTAACTATAGAAGTGCTGTACTCACACCATAGGTTTTTGAATGACACCTTACAGGTTCAATTCAAATTAAGCCATCTCAAAGCACACTGCCACACAAAGATTGTCAAAACTTAAGATAAGAAGTCCCAGCTGAAAGGACTGAACTGCTATAACTGCTGGATTTAAAGAATTAGCCATTCTGTCCCATTTCCTTCATGTCATATATACAAATTTGATATGCTGACAAGAATTCCTTTCATCGGGCAGTTACACAGACATCTCTTTGAACTCACCTACCCTGGCAGAGGTAGGGAAGACAAAATTAACAATGCTCTTTTCAGTCACTTTTATACTGCCCACTTTCTCATCTCCCTTTAAACTGTTATCAGTGATCTTTTATGCTCTTTTGCAGTCATAAAAAGAGAGATCGAATCTTGTTTAATGATTTGCTTCATTGCTTTCTTTGTGAGATTCCAGGATGCAAAATGTGTGTTGAATTCTCCTTCTGACAGTGGCAAAGGGCATTCAGATTTCATTGGTTTCAGATGTTTCACTCCATTTTCTTAGAAATGTACTATTTTAAATACACATAATGAATTGTGAGCCTAATCATCACAAACAGCACTAGGAATGACCTGTGACAGATTTGCTTTGAAGCCAAACATTTCCCCACTCAGTATTGATTCCTATATGGGCTTTAATTACAGGTGCATGCTATTACTTTATAGAATACATGTTAAAGCTAATAAATGAATATTTGTATGTTGCATTATTATTCTGTTGATTGGAACCTTTATCTATCACATGTTTAACACATTCTGTTCAGTTACTGTTGCCTCTTTAAAACTGAAATTATGTTCAAAATATTTTTTTAAAATTTGTACCTTAGGACATTTGTACACAGTTTAGAATTTTATAGCTATCCCTAACAAACCAAGTCACAGTCCTTATAACATTACTTAGTCCTTTTTTTGCCATCAAGTCACAGCTGATTTATGGTGACCCCATGAGGTTTCCAAGGCAAGAGATGTTCAGAGGTGGTTTGCCATTGCCTGCCTCTGCATCACAACCCTTGTATTCTTTCGTGGTCTCCTTTCCAAATACTGACCAGGGATGACCCTGCTTAGCTTCTGAGATCTGACGAAATCAGGCTAACCTGGGCTATCCAGATCAGGTAGTCCCATTTAGCTCCCTTTAATGTAATTGGCAATTTTAAAAGTTTGTGAATTATTTTGTATCATATAAGGGCATTTGAGTCAATTATATTGAGTCAAGGGAAAGGACATGAATAGCCCTGCAACATGGCTACAAGGATCATAGGATTATGGAAACACCACCCAAACCCAGTGTTGTTCTTTAATGAGATAAAATCTTTTGAGGTGAAACACTTTCTGACAATAAGAGAAATGGGCAAAAGTGTGTGTTGACAACCAAGCCCTATTCCACAGATCTCAAGCAAACATACATGTAATTATTAATTTTTACCTCACAACAGGTCTGTTAAGCAGGTCAGACTATAAACCACTGACTTCCTCAAGGCTTTACTTCATGACTGTTAAGTCTCCTTGGTTTTTTGGCTGGTTTAACACACTTCCCGTCTCAGTGTTCAGACCTGGTACATTGCTAAGAAATGGATCTAGATCATGATTTTCACAAAAGCAGAGCTTTTGAAATTAGACCACTGGCTGTGTTTTAGTTTTTGTAATGTAGTATGCTCTGTGTAGCAACCAGCCTGCCATGTGCTCCCAGGTAATGGCACCCGCCGCATGTCCAGAGCACATGGTCAGGCAGAGAGGGGAGCTTGAATCTGGAGGAACAATAGACATCCAGATTGAAAGCCTCCACCAATGTGGGACCTAGGTTCTCCCTGAGGAGCCAATGCAATCAAAGGCTCCTCCAGGGGACCTATGACAAACATGTGCATATGTTAAGCCCCTATCAGGTCTTTGGGTGTGGCAGGAGGTGTGGAGCCTTGGAAGTATGCTTGTTCTAACCATCTACTGGGCATGCTGAATCACTCAATAAAGGCTTCATGATTTCATCGTTCCTGGTCTCCTGAGTCCAGTACTCTTCAGTTTTCATCATCAACTAACACAGGATAAACTGCACCATCGAGACTCCATGAGCACAGACTGATTGAGAGGGAATTCAGTTCACCTTCTGAGTAGATTGATGATAATGGAGACACAGGAAGAGCATGGAGATGAAGTGAAAGCAGGCTCTGCACTGTGAGGGTTAAATCAGGAATATCACCTCCCCATTTCTACTGGTACCAATGATCCAGATCTATGTGCTTGTATTTTAACGTTTCTAATTAGTAGTAGTATTATTGTAAGCCACTTCAAGTGGATAGAATTATTCTAAATACATTAGATTATCACATTTTTACCATACAACAAACCAGAACCAGTGAGAGGTAATGATTGGTGAAGAGCCTTTTTGTTCCACATCTGACACACTAAACACTAAGGATGGGCACAAACCAGCCGGTGAACTAAAATTCATCATAAATTTTGGCCAGCTCATGGTTCATGAAGTGATGTTTGCAAACTGAGGAACCACCACAAACTTCCACAAATTTTGGTGTACTTCAGGGAGCAGAAAGCAAAGTTTAAATGGCTCTGAGCCATTTAAACCAAACAGCTGAGCAGCAGTCTACACCACTCAGCTGTTTGGATACCCTTGCTTTCTGCTCCCCATGGCTTTTTGTATGGATTCATATGGGTTTAGTTCATGATTTGGTTTGTGGTCCTGCCACAAACCATGAACCAAACTGAACTGTAAAAATGTGGTTCATACCTATATCTACTAAACACTACAAAATACAGCATTATGGTAGAGCTAGTTGAAGAACTGGATTAAGGTATGACTGGAACACAAAACTCTGTGCCTTTGAATTCTTCACCTTGTAGCCTGTACATTTTGTACAGAGATGAGAACTTTAATCAGATGTAAAATGGGTTAAATGGAGGAAAGCTAGGAACAGTCTCACTTTGAAATGTTGGCATCCTCTGTACAACACAGAAGGCAAATAGAGTTTTGATAATGTTTTAATGACATGGCTAAATATTGAGAATTATTTTACTTTTCCAAACACATCTTTCTACCTTTCCACTACTACACAGCTTTAAATGGTTTTCAAAAGATCATTGTGCCTTGTATCATTTGAATCCAGATATACATAGCATGGAGGATTCATGGAAGCTGTTTTCCTAGCTACATTTTTTCCCTTTCATTGTGCTTTTCCCACTTCCACTAGCTTCAGGAAACTAGAACATTTTTCTTCAAGAGTATGCAAACTAAGAGGTTGTCGAGGGAGAGTACAAAGGAACACCTGTGCAGTAGAAAGATAACAGGAGAGAACCCAAATGAATATAGAAAAGAGACATCTTGTCTAACTAACCTCTATACCTTTTCAGAGGAAATAACAGAAAATAACAAGGTTAGCCTAAATGAAAGAATTTAGAAATCTTTTTAATAAATTAGAATAACTACTTCTTGGAGTGATAATAGAAAGGATCAGGCTGAATAATATAACAGAAAGGGTGTTATTGGTCACAAAAGGAAAGGATATACTGCTGAAGATCAATGAAAAGGCTGCCAAGGGAGGAGAAAGTAAGAGCTCAGAAGCATAAGTGAAGTGATTATCCCAAAGGACCCATTTAGTTCACAGACTGTGTAGTCCTTCCTTCCATGTTTCAGATGACATGTTATTATTCCATGAGAGCTTTTTCTCTAGCTAATAAATAGTTTTTTGGGAGTGGGTGGCAATTTAATCTTGAGCATATCTAGAAGCAGGCCTCTGAGCCTTGCTGTCAATTGTCTCGTAACCCTGACTCCTCTCTCAATGCTGCTCTAATATCATGGCTAGACTTATGCCATTTGCTTATGGATTCTATGTGTTAAAAAATAGCATCAAGAGACACCAGGTTGAGTTGTTCCACGACAAATATTGGTGGTAGTGTTGGAAAGTGCCATCAAGTCATAGCCAACTTATGTTGTCCTCACAGGGTTTTCAAAGCAAGAGACGAATAGAAGTGGTTTGCCTCTGTGTAATAACCCTGAACTTCCTTGGTGGTCTCCCATCCAAGTACTAACCAGGGCTGATCTTGCTTAATTTCTGAGATCTGATGAAATCACGCTAGCCGGGGCCATCCAGGTCAGGGCAATAAAAAATAAATAAAATTTTAAAATAGTAATGAGAGATACCAGGTTGTTCCATGACTAATATTGTTACATTAGATAAATAAACCTCTAATGCAGTCAGGATTGCAGGCTTTCCTACACAATAGCAGGCTTTTCTACACAACATCTTCCAGACCAATACCAAACTAGAAATTTAGAGACACTGACCAAAAAAAAATCAAGTGACCTAGCAAATGCCCATGAAACATGGATCATCTAGACAGCCTGTTCCATTCTTCCTTCTGGCTATTGTTCCTGCAACTAGTGTGCTACTCAGGGATATATACAATTTTTATAAGGGGAGATGAATTGTCTCATGACTGCATCAAGTCCTCCAGAAAAATCCTGTACAGACTTACTCTTGTCTTGATTGGTGTAATACTCCTTTCACAGACAAAAAAAACCATTCAGTAATTTGTGGAATGTTCTCTGTATTTGGATTAAAAAATTATTTAGGATGCTTACATTAAAAGAAATTCCACTCAATCCTGCACAGATGTATACTTCATAAAGGGCAGTTTCAGAGCTAGATAGTATCAAACAGATGGTTTTAAGGATACAGTAAGCATACACACACATATATATATAAAAGAATGGGAATAAACTCCTTGATATAAAGTATATTGCTTGCTAAGGTGGAAGTTGCAAAAGTCCACAATACAGAAGTATATCAGTAATACAGATCAGTCAAAAACTGCTGGGTATTATTTTCAGCCTTATCAGAAGTAGTTCAAATCAAAAGAACAAAACAAATCTTTAAACAATTCCAATTCTGATCAGTCTAGTCACTGTTGAAGGAAAGAAAATCATGCTAGGTTTCCAATACAAATTTACATATAAGCATACATATACTTTTTGAGGCTCATTATGTTGTTTGAAGGTCAGCAATAACGCCAAAAGGATTCTCATGCCTATGAGTACAGCTGGAGAGCCAATATATGTGGTTTTCTTGTTAAACAGTCTTTCTTTCACACATCACCAGGGCTGGACAGTTTGAATGTAACTATCTTTCCCCAAACAGAATTTGGGGCGTAGTTAATATCAGAATATTTATAAGGTCAATTACTCAGCAAGGTTCCTTCCAAGTATTGCAATGAAGCAATATGAAGAACAATCTGAGGCACAAATACAGGTCTTCCAACTGACTTATTTGCTTTCTTTATTTGTTCCATGTCGGAAAATAATTGATAAATTATTTATTTAGATTGCCATCAAGCTTCACTCTGGGGCCTGAAGAAGAACATATACTCTGTAGGTTGAAGTTCAAGTGAGATATTATGTATCTTCTGTTAAGACCCAAAAGAACCAAGCCAGCAAGTCATTATTTTAGAGAAGAAGAAATGTCATGTACAGAAGGCAGTGTCTGTACAGAATGTCATGTACAGAAGGCAGTGTCTAGTCATCTGAATTGCAGGAGCTGGTTCAATGGAAGTAATTTAGGTTTCATAATTAGCAATTCTGCAGGAAGAAGTTTTGTAAGATAATTGCAAATAAATGAATAATTAATAGTTTATAAACAACAATATTACTGTGAGTACATTGACCATTTATGCGATATTATCATCTGGCCTTTCATTTTCTCCCATGAATAAAATCAACAATTTACAACATGTTAAGTTTATGTTGGAATTTTTCATCATAAGGTTAAAATCTATTTATAGGTACCTGAAAGTTCCACCACTTATTGCTATTGAACACATGATGCTGCCTTATACGGAAAGACCATTGGTCTACCAAGGTCAGTTTTGTCTACTCTGACCAGCAATGGCTTTCCAGGGTCTCAGGCAGAGGTTTTTCTTATCACCTTCTAGCTGATTCCTTTTTTGCTAGAGATTGAATTTGTAACCTTCTACATGTAAAGGAGATGCTCTACCACTGAGCCATGGCCCTTTCCTGAACATTTAAATGTGTGAAGTACCATTTAAATCAATAAGTTCCCAAGGTCCAGTCCGCCAAGCCCTTTTATCTGCACACTTTTATTAATTCCATTGGGACACCCACTGAAATAGAACTGAGGTTGTGCAGTGGTTGCAGCATTTGCTGAACTGTATCCTTTATTAGGATTCATTCACAATCTGTTCCCCCTGCGTAATGTACCATATCAGCACCATAAGAAATACGGAACTTTTCCATTTAACATCTTAACCGTGTAATCAAATGGAATGTGAATATATTGCTCCTCTTTCTGTAAGGCTTTCCTCCAAAGAATGTTGAGATGACACATGATTATATTAATGCACTCATCCTGCGGTACATAATAAATGAAATCATCCCAGGATTGACATAATACCATGTGATAGATTTCTAGACTACACTGTTTGCATGTGTGTCTGATATCAAAGCAAGGAGAGAGTGAAAAAGCAAGGAAAAAATAGAAAGAGACAACTAAAAAGACTGCTCATTTTTCCTGTGGCAACAGCCCCTTTGTTAAGCTAACACCCTTCAGCTGGTAAGTAAATGAAGCAGGAGCTTCAAAAATTTTGAAGTGTAATCCCATACCACCATTGCAAAACAGATATGGATACAAACTCGCAGGGTATTCAAAAAGAAACTGGATTGCGACAATTTCAGTACAGCACAGTGGTTAGTAAATCAGACGGAGGTCGGAGAGTTTATTTCGGTATTTCTGTCCTGCTTTTATCCCCATGGGGGAAATCAAAGCAGTTTACAAAGAAACAGAAAAACATTATTTAGACAAAGAAGAAGAAAACGATATACAGCCAAATACTGAGCTGGTCCTGGATCCACTGTGCTCATTCAGGGCCACAGGGTATGAGCAATGGGCCAAGATTTTTTGTGCGCCGGTGCCAAGGGCTTGCATCTGCAGCCACACCCAACAGAAGCTCAGCCCAGATCCCATTTAGCTGGTACCCAGCCTTCCTATCCTGCTACATGCCACTCTGCATGCACTTAGAGTCTTGTTTAAAATGTACAGCAAAGATTAGACTGTATGCCCTTGAGGATATGGTGCTAGGCATACACAGCTGCTTTGCACAGGAAGCAACACAGGTCCATGAGCTAGAGTTGCTAACCTCCATGCTGAGTTTGGAGTCCTCCCAGAATTACACCTAATCACCAGACTACAGACATAAGTTCCCTGGAGAACATGGCAGCTTTGGAGAGTGGAATCTAGGGTATCACATCCCTACTGAGCTCCCTCCTCGCCAGTCCATCCTCCCCAGAATGCACCTCCAGATCTCCAGGAATTTCCCATCCTGAGCCTATGCATGAAGAAGGGGTTTTTTTGCTAGTCTTCTGCTTGTATCCCTAGACTGTCATGAAGCTTAGTGGGCAACTCTGGACCAGTGACTATTTCTCAGGTCTAATCTACCTCATCCCCGGGTCAATGGCGGGGTCGGGGTAGTGCATTGCTCAGCCAGAAGCCTGTACATTATGTTGTATCATCACAGTACTAGGAGCATACAGCTGCACGTGTATAGTCTCTTTGAATACAGCTGGGCCTTGTTCACAAGTTGTAGTAAAGGCACACAGAGACTATATTATTTATTTATTTAATTTATATGCTGCCCTATCCCATGAGTTGTAGTGAAGGCACACTATGGTTAATATGGTTAGTGAAGGTACACACTTGATTTTTCTTTATATGTGCATTGAATAATGTTATATTCCCAGGGTTGCCAGGTCTCCCACTATGGCAGGAGACCTGCCACTGGCAACCCCTTTCTTCCTGCCTCTGCTCATAGTGGTGGCAGGAGGAGGAAAAAACACCAAAAAAACCATCTGCCCAAAAGTGCCCCTCGTGTCCTTGCCCCCCAAGACTCCTGCCAGTCACCGTGCAGTGCCTGTGTTCACAGCTCAGTTTGGTATTGGAACACCATGTTTATCCAGGTACTGGCCCTCTGGTTTCAGTTGTAAAGTAAACATACATTGGCTCTTCCTTACAAACAGATGATAAGCACATACCAGCAGGATGTACATGCATTCACTGTAACATATGAATGGGGATTTAGTGGAAAGCATATAGCCAGACACATGTCTGCCAATATGACCCCTCACTTCCCAGCCTATTCATTCATCTACATCACAGGTCTTGTTATTGACCAGTAGTTTGGTTATTACAGGGGCTCCCAACCCTTTTGGTCCTGGAGATACCTATAGAAGTCTGGCAGGTGGGTACAACCACACAATGGCTGCCACAAGAGGTGGAGCCCACCACAAAATGTCAGGGAGTGAGATTATGCATAGCAACTCTTCAACATTCTAAGCAGAAGCTCTGCTTATCAGGATGCCTTTTGAAATGACCATATAGTGGAGATCCTTGTGCTATGGTGGCAGGCTGCAGCTGAAGCCATGTTTTATTTTGAATCTGCGCAACCAATTAGTATGATTCATTTAGTTTCCCTTTGGAATGGTAACACTGACTGCTACAACTTTGTAGATTTGTGTTTACCTCTCAACTTGCTACAAAGCAATACAAAAAGTGAAAGCCCTTGTTTTGCCCCCAGCTTTCCAACACTGGCAAACCATGCAGCCCCTTTGTTGCTAGCATTCAGAGCAGGGTTCCTGTTACTGCCAAGAGAATTTGTGGATCTCTGCTGGTAATAAGAAAGCCACATAAGGCTGTGGCTTGTGAATAACAGTTTTGACCAGTTTTAAAAACTACCAGCATGAAATCTTCCCAGAATGTCCCAAGAACAGCTGCACCAGACTTTGATGGAGTAAAATAAACACATACATTCAAATTAATGTATCCCTCTCAAAAATTACAAATTGTTTTTTGTAAACTCACACATTGATCCTGAGGGGTTATTCTACGGCTGAACTTGATGTCATTTGCCCCATCTGCCAGAACAGATGCTTTATTTCAGTGTGCATATTAAATCCATTCTGAAAGCAATTTCCATAATTGTAAGGAACAGTCATGAAATGAAAGGAAGATGATACACTTTGGGGGGCAGGGGATGATGAGGATGCATTTCATTGCGATTGAAGAAAACTAAAATACATTACAAGCAAGGACATCACAGAGATCAAGTCATTTCTAACAGCACAGTACAGATTAACTGGAGAGCATAGTCTTAAATGCTGATTCTTTCCAATGCAGCAATCTTCTATTTGCATCATTTATAGCTTTGAAGCAGAAAGCTGCATCTGGATATTCCACATTTGTATTTAACTTGGCAGTAGTGCTTTGTTGTTGCAAGCTACTCTTTCTGGAAGCTCCACTTCAGCATGACCCTTATGTTTCACACAGGCTAAATAATGCAGTTTCAGTCCACTTCAGTGATGGTTTGCAAGTGGATTTTGCCATTTCACACAGTAAAATCCAGCTGCAAAGTGCACTGAAAGTGGATAGAAAGTATGTTATTTAGTGTGTGTGAAAGTACCCACAGCAATGTCTTTAAACCAAGATCCAAACAGTCCCTTAAGAGTGACTATGAAACTTTTCAGACTTCCATTTCAGTAACTGGTTACTAATGGTTTTTTCCCTGTCATTTCAGACAGACCCATTTTAGTAACCAGCTGCTAGCAGAATTTATTTATCATTTCACACAATCCCGGTTGTCTTCCATTTGGAAAGAATGCCTGAGCCATTGTAGCTGCAAACTGCCTTTCTTCCATTTTCAATCCTTCCTTCTGCTTCTGAAGCACTGTGGGGTACTTTGTGAAATGCTCTGTAGCACTTACTGCTTTGCCGCTTGTTTTCCCACCCCCACCCCCTGTGCAATCTTTCTCAGAGAGCTTTTTTAAACATTCTATTGGGAGCACTATGGTGCTGAAACAGGACCACAAATCAGCACTATAGCAACCCCATTGAGATGCCTGGACTCCATTGAGGCATACTGAGATACATACAATCAGAACCAGTACTTCCTCTAAGCTGTGGAGTCTTGTGAGCAAAAATTCTACTTTATGAGCTACTGGCATTAAAGTTGTGAGCAAGTGATTAGGCTACTGCATAAATTAGTTTGCTCTGGAGCCATCTTCCTGAGCAAAGACAAAAATGTGTGAGCCAGAGGCTAAAAAACTGTGAGCTAGCTCACACTAACTCAGCTTAGAGGGAACACTGATCAGGACTCTTGTCACCTGGAAACAACTGTCACACCAATCACTGAAGCCCAAAGCTCCTGCTTAAACCTGCTGTCTAATGAGCTTCTTCTGTCCTCCTTGTTTCCAGGTGACAGTAGCTGCGATTGCATGTATCAGAGTCTATCTCAATGGAGTTGCTATTGTGCTGATTTGTGGTCCTATTGCAGCACCATAGTGCTCCCAATAGAATGTTTTAAAAAACACCTCCATGGAAGATCATGCACATGGTGAAAGGGGGCAGAGGAAAAGCAGCACAGTTTGAAATGGCCATAACACTTCAAGGACAGTGCATTAACAGGAAGAAAATTGCTGTGTGAAACCCCCATACCTGTATTGCTTTACAAGATGATTGGCCAACAATGAATGCCATCTGTTTTAGAAAGGTAATGTGAAATGCCTTTCTGGCTGTGGTCAGACAAAAGGCTTGGTGTGCTCTGACCACACCTCTAATTAATTAATTTATTATTTATTTATTTGTTTGTTTCATTTATATCCTGCCTTGCCAGTAATTCAACCGGCTCAAGGCGGCTAACAACAACATATAAAACATTTAATAAATTAACAATATAAGCATTTAAAACATTTAAAACATTTAAGAACAAGCTACATTAACTCCTCAAGATGGCAGCTTTCTAGCGCTCCGGTGGGTAAAGGCAGCAGGGAGCGATCAACAGGGCCAGGTATAATCAGCCTTCTCCCCGGTGGCGGCTCCTATTTGAAAGCCTGGCGGAAGAGCTCCGTCTTACAGGCCCTGCGGAACTGCAACAAATCCCGCAGGGCCCTGATGTTATCCGGGAGCTCATTCCACCAGTAAGGAGCCGCCACCGAGAAAGCCCTGGCCCTGGTACAAGATAGCCGGGCCTCTTTTGGACCGGGGCAAGTCAGGCGGTTCTGGGTGCCAGACCTCAGTAGCCTCTGGGGCCTATATGGGGAAAGGCGGTCCCTCAAGTAGGCGGGCCCCTGACCATAAAGGGCTTTAAAGGTTAACACCAGCACCTTGAACCTGATCCGGTACGCTATAGGCAGCCAGTGCAGCCGCTGCAGTACAGGCCGGACGTGGTCCCGCAGAGAGAGACCCATCAGCAGCCTGGCCGCAGCGTTCTGCACCAGCTGCAGCCTCCAGATCAGGGACAAGGGCAGCCCCAAGTAGAGAGCATTACAGTGGTCAAGACGTGAGGTGACCATAGCATGGATCACTGTAGCTAGGTCTTCTCGTTCGAGGAAGGGGGCCAACTGCCTAGTCAGCCGTAGGTGGAAGAAGGCTGCTTTGGCAGTGGCTGCTACCTGGGCCTCCATCGTCAAGGAGGAGTCCAGGAGCACACCCAAACTCCTGACCCTCAGAGCTGGCACCAATGGCGCCCCACCGAAGGATGGAAGTGGGTGCCCCAACCCCGTCCCGGTCCGACTCAAGCACAGGACCTCCGTCTTCAGTGGATTCAGTTTCAGTCGACTCAGTCTAAGCCAGCCCGCAACCTCCTGCAGCGCCCGTTCCAGGTCATCTGGGGTGGATCCGGACTGGCCGCCCAACAACAGATAGAGCTGGGTGTCATCAGCATATTGATGACATCCCAGCCCATGCCTCTGGACAATCTGGGCAAGGGAGCGCATATAGATGTTAAATAACATCGGGGACAGGACCGCCCCTTGAGGAACACCACACACCAGTGGGTGCCTCTGGGAGGCCTGATCCCCGAGCGCAACCCTCTGTCCCCGATCTTGAAGAAAGGAGGCAAGCCATTGTAAAGCGAGCCCCCGTATCCCAGCATCGGCGAGGCGGTGGATCAGCAACTGGTGGTCGACGACATCAAATGCCGCCGACAGATCTAACAACACCAGAGCTGCCGTACCGCCTCGATCCAGATGTCTTCGGAGGTCATCCGTGAGGGCGACCAGAACCGACTCCGTCCCATGACCCGGTCGGAAGCCGGACTGAAACGGGTCCAGCATGGAGGTGTCATCCATGAAGCTCTGTAACTGAATCACCACCGCCCTCTCCAGTACCTTACCCAAATAGGGTAGGTTGGACACCGGCCGATAGTTGGCCAAAACAGCCGGGTCCAGAGATGGTTTTTTAAGGAGGGGACGGACCATCGCAACCTTGAGTGCCTCCGGGAACAGTCCTTCTGAAAAGGACTTGTTGATAATCTCCCGGAGCGAATCATGCAACCCCTCATGGCAAGCTTTTATAAGCCACGAGGGGCACAGATCAAGGCTGCACGAGGTTGGACGTACAGTCAAGAGCAGCCTGTCAACCTCCTCAAGACTGAGAGGACTGAAATGATCCAAGAATATACCTGAAGACGTGCATGGAGCCTCAAGTTCACACACTGTCTCAACTGTGGCCGGGAGTTCATGGCGGAGTAGCAAGATTTTATCTAAAAAATAGCTCGCAAATGCCTCACAGCCAATTTCCAATTCTCTATCATTTAAGGTGCTCTGTGGCACTTCAGTTAATGACCTAATAGTTCTAAATAATTGGGCCAGGCGAGAGCTAGCAGATGCAACCTCAGCTGCATAGAATTGTTTCTTAGCAGCCTTGATTGCCATCTCATAGGATCTCATAAACGTCCTATAGGATGTTCTTGATGCTTCGTCGCGAAAACGCCGCCACCGTCTCTCTAGCCGTCTGAGACCCTGTTTCATCAGCCTCAGCTCCCCCGTGAACCAGGGAGCCAGCTTCGAGTGAGGGCGCAGAGGGCGTCGGGGAGCAATCTCGTCGATGGCCGCCAAGAGCCGGCCATGCCAGTCCTCGACCAGACCATCTAATGAGTCGCTGGGAGGCATGGGATCCCGCAGAGCCGTCAGAAACCGCTGAGGGTCCATCAGGCTCCGTGGGCGAGCTAAAATCCGCTCGCTGCCCAAACGGAGTTGGGGCGACACCATCAGACGAGCCTTCAGGGCATAGTGGTCAGACCATGGCACTGCCGTGGCAGTCAACTGGCCCACCGTCACCCCCGCCGCGAAAATCAGGTCGAGCGTATGTCCGGCCTGGTGCGTGGGAACCGTCACAAATTGAGAGAGCCCTAGTGTCGCCATGGAAGACACCAGGTCCCTCGCCGGAGCAGAGGCCGCATCGTCGGCATGGACATTGAAGTCACCCAAGACTATCAGCCTTGGGTGCTCCAAGGCCCAGCCCGACACCGCCTCCACCAGCGAGGACAGGCAGTCGGCTGGTGCGTTGGGCGACCGGTACACCAGCCAGACAGCCAACCTCTCCCCGGCTTTCCACACCAGGCCCGAACATTCTATGCCCGCCAGTTTCAACGGCGGGAGTGCCCTGTAGGAGTAAGCCTCCCGAATGAACAGTGCCACTCCTCCTCCCCGGCCATCAGTCCGTGATTGGTGGAGGACCGAGAACCCGGGTGGAGCCAGCTGGGAGAGAGCCACTGTCTCCCCCTCTCGCACCCAGGTCTCGGTCACGCACGCCAGGTCAGCACCTTGTTCCAACAGGAATTCCTGCAAGGTAGCAGTCTTGTTATTAATAGACCTGGCGTTACACAACATCAATGACGGAGGATGGTCCCTCCCAGCCTCCTTGCCCGTCACTCTCGGGATGGGCCGCAGGCTGGAAGGAGGCCGAGCTTCTCTATTTCTCTGCCTCCTTCCCTTCACAACCTGCCTGCTCCCACCGCTATATTTCCCCTGCCCCAGAAGCACTGGAATCCCCAGTCCGGAAATCATTGGCGCCGATGGCCTTCACACAGCACTGCTGGTCACAGGCCAAATCGGCGCCGTCAGCTGCCCGGCTAAGGTCCCACCCCAATGCTGCCCACTCCAACCCAAGCCACTTCCTCCTAAAAAAAAAAATATGTAAACCCCAATTCCAGCAGGTTAATATTGTATAGATTAACACTACCTAATTCACGAATTATTACCCACCCTGACCTCCCTTCATTACTGCCCCAATAATTTATGGGCAGCAAGATTAAAATTACTCTCCTAGCTATAAGCTAAATTAAATATAGAGTAGGCCTAACACTAACTCAATCACCCCATCTATACCTAGCCTAAAAACTTCCAAATAACACTGCTGGATAAAACAACCAGCCCTTCCCCCGCGGGGATCCTAAAACCATTGATGTTAAAAGTCTCCGTCGCTAAACTCCCGGAGTGGCCGTCCCAGACTATCCTTGGCCCCGGCATTATCAGTGCCAGACCCGGACCGTCCCGGGGCGTCCCCGAACTAGATGTTGCGCTTGCCCACAGGGCCCGGGGCGCCTCCTGCCACCAGGCACCCCTAGACCTGGGTTTCTCCTTCCTTCACTCGGTACCCTGGAGCCGGCCTCAGCACGCCTCCTGCCACCAGTCGCCCCGAGGCCCACTCCCCATGCCTGGCCCCGACTTCGGGCCCAACGTCTCAGGACCGAAATGAGAGTCCCCGCGGTCTGTTCAGGAACCCCAAGCGCCCCCACGGCTTCTAACTCACTCCCAGGCCCTCCGAGCTGCTCCAAGTCCTTCCAGGCCGTCCGGTTCTTTCCAAGGCCTACCGCGCCGCTCTAAGTCCTTCCAAGCTGTCCAGTTCTTCTCAAGCTCTAACTCCTGGTCCCGCGTCTCTCAGTTCCACAGCCTAGCACCCGCCCCTGGCCTGCTGGTTTCTCCAGGGGCTCCCCCAGGCCCGCATCTCCGAGCGTCTCCGCTGCTGGCTCCTCCGGGGGTCCCCCTCCGCTTCTCCAGGCGTCTCCGCTGCATCACCGGGCCAACGGGCTCCTCCTCGTCCCCGGACGTCACCAGGCGTCCCCGGACGGCTCCGCCACACCCCCGAGTCACCCCACACACTTCGGAGCTTCTCTGGACGTCTCCGCAGCGTCACCGGCCCAACGGGCTCCTCCTTGTCCCCGGACGTCTCCAGGCGACCCCGGGCGGCCCCGCTCCGCCACACTCCAAGCGCCTATCACAGAATTAATCCAACAACTCTGAAGCAGAAACAAGACCAAGGGGTTGGGAGGGGCATTGCCACTCAAAACCAACTTCACCGTGGGCTCCCGATCCAGAATTACTGTTGTGAGAATGGTGGACTGTTGATGTGTGCGTGAGCTGTGCTAAACAGCACTGTAGCAGAGGTTGAAGACTCCAAAAATATGAGACAAAGCTATGTACAGTTTATGTACATTTATTTACAAATATTGCGCTGAGGATCAAAGTGCTTCACCAGCCACCAATACAGAAGAGAAGAGAGGAACTATACAACATATATCATATATATACATTTCACTGTACTCAGTGGCCAATCAGGTCCATGCTGAGTCATTCCCCAAGTCATACCTCTATACAAGACTGCACCTGCCTTGTCCAGTTCTGACCAGAATAGTCATATGACTTGGTACCAACATGTCTGCAGTGATCTCACTGACAGCTCCTTGACAGTTCACTGTTTATGTGTCTCTAATACTGACACTCCTCCTAGACACATTAAACAGTTAGACCCAACATGTCTTTACACTTCTGAAACTTTTCAATAGTTAAACACTTGGTAAAAATATCTGCAACATTTTTCTCAGAACTGCAGTGTTGTATTTTCACTAACTTTCTGTCCACTGCTTCTCTGACATTCTGATATCGAATCAGGATGTGCTTGCTTCTAATTTTTACCATTTGATCACTGACTAATATCTGTGCAGCTGAGTTGTCACAATGTAGTGTGATAGGTAGCGTACAAGATAACCTTAAATCTTGAACCAATTGATGTATCCATTCAAGCTGTGACACACATTCACTCAGTGCAGAAAATTCTGCTTCACACGCACTGGTAGCCACCAGTTGTTGTTTGACTGATTTCCACATTATCAAACCTCCGTGTAGATAAATACTGAGACCTGTGGTAGACTTTCCATCCTCTCTGTCTCCCCAGCTAGCATCCCCATAGGCTTCTAACTGAGTGTTGCTTTGCTTTCCCAACACTAATTTCTGTGATGCTGTAGCTTTTAAAAATCTTAACACCCTTTTTGCTGCTACCCAATCCTTCTCTGTTGGATTAGCACACTTTTGGCTTAATACATGTACAGCATAGCATATCTCAGGTCTGGACCAGCAAGATAAATATAATAGTGATCCTACCAAGGACTGGTACCTGGTCTTTTGCATAAATGCTTTCTCATCAGGGTCTTTTACATAACTCACTGTTATTGGTGTCTCCACACCATGGGCCTCTGTCATTCCAAAACTTTCCAACAGCATTTGTATTTTGTTGTGCTGACATAGCTCATAGAAACCTTCTTCATTTTGAGTTATGTCTACTCCCAGATAATGACTGATTTGACCCAAATGTTTTATCCTGAACTTCCCTTGCATTTCCTTTACAAACCAATTCAGCTGAGTTTCTTCATGAAACATAACACAAAGATCATCCACAAACACAAATATATAAAATTCCTGTCCATTTATGTTTGCACTGAAAAAACATGGATCAGCAATACCTTGCTTGAATCCTAGACCCATCAAAAACTTCACCAAACACTGGTTCCAATTCTTGGCACTTTGCTTTAAACCATAAAGCGACTTGTTTAACTTTAATGCCAGCTTTGTGTTTGGAACCTGGAACCCTGGAATTTGTTCCATGTACAAGTCTTCCTCAATATCAGCATGCAAGTAAGCGGTTACAAAGTCAAAATGATGAATTTTCATTTTTGCAACCCCTGCCTTTGTCAACGCTGCTCTCACGGTCTCGGCTCTAACTGTGGGGGCGAACACTTGATCATAATCCTCCCCCCAAATCTGTGAGTATCCTTTTGCCACTAACCTGGCCTTATACTGCACACTACCATCTGTTAGAGTCTTATGTTTATACAACCAACGGCAACCAATTGTATTTTTGTTACTAGGTAACTCAGCCAAGGTAAAAACCTTATTCTCAGTCAGAGAATTGCACTCTTGCTGCATGGCTTCCAGCCAATGCTTTTGTTCACCCTTCTCCAGTTTCAACACATCATTATAACATGTTGGCACTTTTACAAATACATGGTTTACATCAGTTTGTTCAAAACCATAACGCACGGGTGGCACCCCCTTTGTGGATCTGTCAGACCTCCTAGGTCCCTCTTGCCCACTGTGCTCACTTTGTGCAAAACTCTGTGAACTGCCTGCGGTTGCCTCCTCCTGTTTTGGCACAACTTCAGGAGCTTGAGAAATTGGTAACTCGGCTTCAGATAAATTTGCCCCTTGTATTTCATTCCAGTTTGCATCCTCATTAAAACTTGCCGACCTGCTGAAACTTACAGCCAAATTTTTATCTGCAAACCTAGAAGCCTTCATGTTTGGTTGATAACCCAAAAACAACAATTTCCGTGATTTATCACCTCCCTTCCTCTGTTGCCTGAGAGGGATGTTAACCCATGCCTGGGAACCAAAAATGCGTAAAAAACTTAGACTGGGATTCCTATCATAAATCCGTCTATAAGGAATGTCCTCTACTGCTTTCGTCCACACTCTGTTCAGAACATAGCACGCCGTAGAAATAGCCTCATCCCAATATGTGATAGGAAGCTTAGCATCTGCTAACATAGCATGCATAACATTTTGTATCATTCCAGCATGTCTTTCTGCCACCCCATTTTCTTGAGGAGTAGCCACATTTGCAATTCTATGAACAATTCCCTGGGACTGCAACCAGTTTTCAAACTCTTGAGAAATAAACTCTCTGCCCATGTCGGTCTGCAGTGCACACACTTCTAAGCCTAATTGCTTTTGCACTCTCTGCAGCCAAAACTTAAATGTCTGAAATACCTGGGACTTGTATCTGAGAGTATATGCCCACAAAAATCTCGAGTGGTCATCCACTATCAACAAACAAAAACGGTTCTTTGAATGACTCTTTGGATATGGCCCAATTACATCTGCATGCACCAGTGCTAGCGGCCTGTCTGACACCCGGTCACTTTTCCTAGCCACTGGATAAGCATGAGATTTCATCTGTTTGCAAACCTGGCAGTCTAAATATTCACGGCAGTCTTTTACAGCTTCTTTACCAAGTATTGCCAAAGTTTTATTGATGGCATTAAAACCTATATGTCCTAATCTGCGATGTAATCTGTGGACACAGGATTCATGTGGCATTTTATTCAAAACTGATCTTGCCTCACCTGCACCATTGCCCAAAACATAGACATTATTTACCAACTCACCCTTTGTGAGAACTCTACCATTCTTGGCAATTTCACAACCACTATCCGCAAACATTACAGAAAAACCAGCTTTAGCCAATGCTGAAACACTTAATAAATTGTTCTCCAGAGATGGTACACACAAGACGTCCTCAAAAGAATGTTGCAAAGCAGGAAACGTGACAGTTCCTTCACAAATCACCGGAGACACACTCCCATCTGCTAAAGTGACTTGCTTCTGGCTAGATGAATGTTGGTTACACAACAGCTCTCTGTCCCGACAAAAATTCTGTGACACTCCAGAATCTAAAATCCACACATCAGCTTGGGGACCAGATGCAGCAATCACCAACTTTGCGTTCTGACTGAACGACGGCCTCGGGAACTGGGCAGCTGTACTTTTCTTCCTCTGCGGACACAAAGAACATAGGTGCTCTGTTGATTTACAGATGAAACACTTTTTCCTTCTTTGCACCTCCAAGGCTAACGACCTCTGCTCTCCTTTCTGCTGGCAGTCTGCCCGTGCCTCCCTGAAGCTGGCCTCTCCGCACCGTCTCTCCCTGGAATGCGACCAAGACAGTGAAGAAGTGTCCTTGAGCGTCAGAAACTTCTGTTCCTCTTCAATAAGACGGCCCATAATGTAAGTTAAGGACAGCTTATCAGAGTCCATGGATTCCAACGTAGTTACCAAAACACTAAAACGCTCGTCAAGGGAACTTAGAAGAATATAAACATGGTCCTCCTCTGGAACAGTTTTTCCTCTCTGTTCAAGTTGCTGACAGCATTCATTAAGTATATTCAAATGCCTTTGAACAGAGTCTCCAGGTTTCATTACAGTCCTGTACAGTTTCCGAGTGAGGGCAATCAATGAGCCTGCAGTTTGCCGTACATAGACAGACCTTAAACTGTCCCACGCAAGCTTCGCGCTGGCCTGTCCAGAGACATGAACTAATTGATCATCTGCCACACTCAGCACGATAGCTGCCAAGGCCTTTTGATCATTTACAATGTCCTGGGCTGTCAAGGGATCAGGAGGAGCATTAACAAACAGCCATAAACCTTCCCTCTTCAAGTAATGCTCCATCCGCAGAGCCCACACACTGTAATTAGAGGTGTTGAGCTTTTCCACCAACAGTGACATATTCATTGTGCCTCCCTGTGCCATGTTGCCACCAATATCAGCTACCTGAAGGTCTGAAGCCACGCTCTCGTCCTCGGACTCACTCTCAGAGCTGCTTCCCGAAACCAAACTCAGTGCAGCCTCGGTCTCTTCAGCACCTGCAACAGGGGACACCTCCTTCTCTTCGTCTGAGCCACTGTCAGGAACTCCTCATGGCGAAGCCATGATTCCAGCAGCCTTCCCAGCTCACCTCCTCTGTCCAGAAGAGTCATCTCTAGTAGAGCCTCCACAGCACAGCACAGCAAGCTGGGCCCATAACCCTGTTGGTGTGTGCGTGAGCTATGCTAAACAGCACTGTAGCAGAGGTTGAAGACTCCAAAAATATGAGACAAAGCTATGTACAGTTTATGTACATTTATTTACAAATATTGCGCTGAGGATCAAAGTGCTTTGCCAGCCACCAATACAGAAGAGAAGAGAGGAACTATACAACATATATCATATATATACATTTCACTGTACTCAGTGGCCAATCAGGTCCATGCTGAGTCATTCCCCAAGTCATACCTCTATACAAGACTGCACCTGCCTTGTCCAGTTCTGACCAGAATAGTCATATGACTTGGTACCAACATGTCTGCAGTGATCTCACTGACAGCTCCTTGACAGTTCACTGTTTATGTGTCTCTAATACTGACATGGACATGTGTCAATATGTGTCCCCCACTATACCTCAGTTCTCTGTCTCAGTAATGGCCCCTTACCAAAGGCTGTGGAAAGTACATATGAAATAGGAAAGTTGGGGCCCCACCTGAGCTACGGCACCCAAGACACAAACATTCAGTCTCTATTCAGAAAGAAAACTTACTTTATTCAAGAGACTAGTAGAAGGTTAAATGCAACACTTATCTATGCAGGGGCAGCTTCCACCAGGCACTGGAAGCTGCTGGCCCTTATTTACAACACCTAAAAGAGTATAACACAGTTTAATTCAAGCATACCACAGATAACGTACACAAAAAAAAACGAACAGAACAAGACAAACGGACAGACAACGGACAACAGAGGCCTCTGGGCTATTCTGGAAACAGTAAGACTAAGAGGGTCTTGCCATGTCTCAAAGAATGAGCCCCGATTAGTTGTCCTGCTCCTTGTCTTATACCCTAATATCAAAAGAAACACTAAAGATTGACACCTCTAACAAATGGCATCACTATGACTTCAATCCTGAGTTTGATGTGCATGGATGTTCTCTTTGATATGAGCATGAGGTGAAGCAACATTGTAAAGGCTGTGGTCACACCGGCTTTTAAATCCAGAAGGGCTCCCGGATTTAAAGGGACTGGATTTTTTTATTTCGGGTTGGGATGATTACACATCCCAACCCCAGCCGGCGAAGGCGGCAGTGGAGAAGGAGGAGGCGAGCGGCAGAGGAGGAGGAGGCTTGCGATGGCGGAGGAAAAGGCTTGCGGTGGAGGCAGCAGAGGAGGAGAAGGCTTGCGGTGGCAGCAGTGGGATGATTACACATCCCAACCCCAGCCGGCGAAGGTGGCAGCGGAGAAGGAGGAGGCTTGCAGCAGTGGTGGAGGAGGCTTGCGGTGGCAGAGGAGGAGGCTTGCAGAGGTGGCAGAGGAGGTGAGCGGAGGCGAGCAGAGGCGGCGGCCGGGGGCACCCTTTCCGAGCCCCACTGACTGCCTGGTAAGTTTTTTCCCCCTTTTTCCACTCGGGCACTTGAGTGCCCAAGCGCCCAAGTGCAAAAAGGGGGGGAACCAGAGGGCTGTCCAGATCAGCTCAATTCCTCGCACGACCACCAGGAAAATGCTTGATTTTCCCGGGGTCAGAAAATGCAGGAGGAACCCGCGATTGAGCCCGCTTCAGCGTGGGAGTTGTCCCAGCCGTTGTGAACAGTCCCTTTAAATGCGGGAGGAAACAGCAGTTCTTCCTGCTTTAAAGGGCCATGTGACCACGGCCTTACAGAACACTGGCAGTTAACAATTATTCTTAGGTCAACGTGATGCCCTGGAGATGGTTCCCAGTGTCCTTTCTGTGAGAGAAAACACAGACCTCGAGGCGCTTGCATTTTAGTGCCTGCGAAGTGTGAAAGAGCAAGCCCTTTTCCTTGCTCTGCATGACTAATTGAGGGGTCCTGGTTCCTGGGATCCTTCCTGGCAGATGTTAAAGTTGTCCCCTAAATCTGCATTCCTATTAAACCTTTCAACTACAAAGGCTGTGTGTTGTGTGGGAAACAGTCATATCTTTCAAACTTTCCCAGGCTTACAGAGAGATAGTTTGGTTCATACAATGATTTCTGGGAACACCAGAACACTCTAGTTAGGTCCATCTGAGTCCAGAGGTTTGATTTAGTTGAGGGGAAACCTATATAAAATATTCTTTCCACAATGACTACTTGGCCGCTTGGACATACAAGTGATGATAGACAATGCCAGAGGCAATTATGTGCTCATGAGCATATATCTACCTGATTGGGGGGGGGGGGGGGCAGAAATGGACGGGAAGGTTCACACTTCCCAACTGGCTTGAGTTCGCAACAGGGGAGTTCAGACTTCCAGAGATGCAGGATGGAAGTGCTGACATCTGTAAAGACCAGAGTTTCCTTGGTGCCTAATAACTCCAATTCAAAGGCGGGTCAAAACAGGATGACAGCGACTGGGGAACAGGAGCAGCTGTCACTGTCTGATCGTGCACTTTAAATCTGGAAGAGAACAGCAATGACATTGGATCAAATTGCTTGTCTGACAGCCTTTTGTTGTAGTAGTTGTAGTTGTAGTTGTTGTTGTTGTTCAGTCACACAGTCAAGTCCAACTCTTCATGACCCCATGGACCACATCATGCCAGGTCTTCTTATTCTCCACCGCCCTCCGGAGCCCACTTAACCCCATGTTCACTGTGTCAATAACACTGTCTAACCATCTCATCTTTTGCTGTTCCCTTCTTCTTTTACCTTCAATCCTTCCCAGCATCAGGGTCTTCTCCACTAAGTGATCCCTTCTCATTTGGTGGCCAAAGTATTTGAGTTTCAGCTTCAGTATCTGGCATTCCAGGGAACAGTCAGGTTTGATTTCTTTTAGGATTGAATGATTTGATCTCCTTGCAGTCCAAGGGACTCTCAAGGGTCTTCTCCAGCACCATAATTCGAATGCATCTATTGTTTGGCTCTAAGCCTTCCTTATGGTCCAGCTCTCGCAGCCATACATTACTACTAGGAATACCATCACTTTGTACATACAACTTTTGTTGGTAGGGTGGTGTCTCTACTTTTATTATGCTGTCTAGGTTTGCCATACCTTTCCTCTCAAGGAGCAGGCGTCTTTTAATTTCATGGCTGCAGTCACCATCTGGATCCCAGGAACATGAATTCTGTCACTGCTTCCATGATTTCCCCTTCTATTTGCCGAGGAGTGATGGGGCCGGATGCCATGATCTTAGTTTTTTTGATGTTGAGTTTCAAGCCAACTTTTGCACCCTCCTCTTTCATCCTTAGCAAGAGGGTCTTTAGGTCCTCTTCACTTTCTGTCATTAGAGTGGTATCGTTGGCATATCTGAGGTTGTTGATGTTTTTCCTGGCAATCTTAAGTCCGGTTTGTGATTCATCCAGGCTGGCATTTTGCATGATGTACTCTGCATATAAGTTAAATAAGGAGGGTGACAATATACATCCTTGTCGTACTCCTTTTCCTATGCTAAACCAATCAGTTGATCCATATCCAGTTCTAACTGTCACTTCTTGACCCTTATACAGGTTTCTCAAGAGACATGAGAGGTGGTATGGTACTTCCATCTCTTTAAGGACTTGCCACAGTTTGTTATGATCCACACAGTCAAAGGCTTTAGCGTAGTCAATGAAGCAGAAGTAGATGCTTTCTGGTACTCCCTTGCTTTCTCCATAATCCAGCGAATGTTGGCAATTTGATCTGTAGTTCCTCTACCTCTTCAAAACCGAGCTTGTACTTCTGGCAGTTCTCCATCCACGTACTGCTGAAGTCTAGCTTGTAGGATCTTGAACATGACCTTGCTAGTGTGCAAAATGAGTGCAATTGTGCAATAGCTTGAACATTCCTTGGCATTGCCTTTCTTTGGGATTGAAATGTAAACTGACCTTTTCCAATCCTGTGGCCACTGTTGTGTTTTCCAAATTTGCTGGCATATTGAATGCAGCAGTTCAACAGAATCATCATTTAAGACTTTGAATAGCTCTGCTGGGATACCATCATCTCCGCTAGCTTTGTTGTTAGCAATGCTTTCTAAGGCCTATGTTATACTAAGTCTTTCCTGTCTTCTTCTACCCTCCTGTCTTCTTCCACCCCCAGTATAGCTTATCATGGAGAAGAAAGGCAGGATATCACTGTTGTAAATAAATAATATAAAAATTATATTCCTTCAAATTTCTCAAACAGCTTGCTTAGCAATGTGGGGCTCTCGGAACAGAAGTCAGCTGAATGTACGGACTATCCCACATGACAGTTTGGATCTAGATCTCACTGTGCCATTTGTCCTATTGAAAAGTAACAGTTCCATGTGTTTCAACACATGTATCAGGATAGGTGACTTGGGTGTATAGTTGTTCCATTCCCAATCCAATCCATCATGGCCTGAAGCTTACCAAATGTTACAGGGGGTCACATGGCTGCCACTAAATTCTATGGTCCTGTAGTGTTGTTGACAATGCTGTCCCTTTAATCTGGTGTTTTAGACTGCCCCACTCCAGGACTTAGTGCAGGCAGGAACAGGGAGAAAGGATATTGTTGCCCCTGTACTTGGAGAAAGAACCTGAGTCACTAAACTGTGCTTCTTTTTGGAACTATGCTGCCTTCTTGTCTTGACACCTCGCATTAGGGACACAAGAAGTCCCACAAAGGGTCAGTTCTCTACATGCCCATAAGGGGCAGCCTAACAAATGGGATGTCTGCCTCACTGCTGCTGCCTTTTCTTCCCTACCCATCAAACTGCTGGCCTATCCAGCTTTGGCAGATGGTGCTAGGATTTCTCTCCAGCTGTCAGAGAAAACCAGTCCTCCAAATGTCCTGATTTTAAAGCAACAGTCATCCCCTCCCTTTTTTCTTTTTGCAGAATATAGGTATTAATGATAACTGAAGATGAAACCCAGGTAAGCCTAATAAAAAAAGAACTATCTTCTCTAAGTGGGATGTATGTGTGCATAAACCCATCAAATCTGAAGCTAGACAGTTTATGCTGACACAACACACACCATCATAGTTGATCAAATAATTTATAGGAATTACTGAGGCTGGCAAAGTAACCAGCATAAAATACATTATTTTAAATGAAATTGCTGACTTTTTCCCTGCTGAGCTTCCCTCCCAGAAGCTTCAGTGTTAAATGAAAATAAGATGTTTCTTCTCTTTCAAGCTGACTCAGAGTGAAGAAGCCAGCCAGGGTTTGTAATGGAAGCTTTCAGGGATAGGGAATGCAGGAGAGGAGAAGTATGGAAAGGGCTTTTTTCAAACTTCTATACACAGTTTAACTGATTGACAGAAGTATCAAAATCAATGTTTTAAAAATGAGGTTGGCTACCTCCATTGTTCTGGTAAATTAAAATGTAATTTGGTTTGGGAGGCTGGAAATTGGCAAAATGGAGGTGGGTGTGAGAAAATCTGGAGTAGAATATCCCCCACCCCATGGGAAAGGAGCAGTCAGATCAATGGGGCAGAAATTTAGTAAATAAATAAAAAACCCACAAACACTCCCCTATTTCTGGTCATAAAAACAGATAGCTGGAGAGGCAGCTAACAAATACACCAATTAAAATTAAAAATGATATTTCCCCTAGTGAAATGCTTTTCCTTTGTAGAATGGGCATTTAGCAAAACCTGGTAGTCCTCAGTGTGATCCTTTGAAATGTCACCTCTATGACTACTGTGAGGGGGTGTGATGATCTTCAATGGATTTTTGTAATGGACTGTCCTTGGGCAAGTCTTGTGGCCTCCTTCTGAACTCTAACAGAATCAGTATATTTCTCTTCCAAGCCAGTACACATGACTAGGCTCAATATTGCACAGTAACTTTGTAAAATAACAGAATACTGCTATCTTAAATCAGAGGCTGACTTTCTGGACTTTTTTCTTTGTCATGCATTTGTCCGCCATTCCATACAGACAGCACACCAAAAATTGCTTTATCCTCACATACACTCCATCAGGAGCTGACTTCCAGGTTTCTTTATGGTGTGTGTGTATGATTCTACGTGTGAGAGGCTGAGAACCATGATGAGTCTGTGCAGCAGAAGTCCAGGGTGGCAAAGTACCGAGGAGAGAGGGAGAGGAGCCTACAAAGCAGTTGCAGGGGTATCCAGGCAGTGAAAGAACTTGACACACAATTTGCCAGACTGGACTGGTCCTTATTGGGACGAAGATCACACAGCTGGACGTGGACCCCTCTATCCCAGGATTGGGATTGGTCCAAGAAACAAAGTTTGAATATGAAAGGGTAGTTTGAAGATAACTGCTGCCCTGATCTGGAGGGGAAATTAGGAGGGGAAATCTGGCATCCCTAGGGGGCATGATTAGCAAGAACTGGGTGTGAAATGATGGTAACACTGTCCTCTTGATGGATCATCCTGAGTGGATCAGATGTTAGGCTGCTTTGATCAATGACTGGATCAGAGATGACACATAAGGGTGATATGAAATGATTCATGTTGCTTTGATGGAACACTCCTTGCATTACGCATTTTTCGGAGCTGGGGGGAGGAGATACTGACACCCTGCCTCCATGATAGAATGTGCCTTGGTTGTGGCAGACAAAGGTGTGCATTCTGAGAATCAACCTAGGGGTCCCCACCTCACTTAGGCTTTTAAGGAGCTGCTTTTTAAAACAACTAAGAGCAGATTGGGGGGATCAAATTGAGGGGTTTCATCAGGAGGGGAGGGCAGGGGTCTCAAACTAAATACCTAGAACAAGTGGAGGACCCGCAAGGACATGTGGAAGGCATCTCATTTTCCCATTCGTCACTATTTCCTCTTTCCCTTCTCTAAAAGCCCCCAAACCTCTCACCTTTTTGCTTCCTCCTTCTCACTCACCAGCCAACCAACTTTTATCTGCCCCTCCCATCTTCACCTTTCCCTCCCTTTCTCCCCTCTGGCAACCTCTACCCAGGAAAACTATGCCCCGATTATGGGGAATGGGAGGAAAACAGACATATGTCTCTTATTGCTTTTCAAAGGATTTTCATATTTTTTTCTGGAAACCTTGAAAATGTATTGTAGAGTAAAAAGTAGGGGGGGGGAGTGCAGTTTTATTGGAAATTGCCTTGAATCAGCTCAATACCAAGATGGCATTTTTCTACTATTTTTTGTGCTTTTGCAACAGTGGAAGGTACTTGCTTCAGATTTATAATACCAGGGTAGCCAGTTAATTTTTTAAAGGAGGCTCCCTGCCTACTGAACCATAAAGTAATACATATAGCTTTTCCCTGTACAAAGTTGTACCTGTTGAACATCTGTCCGTCTCTTAAAATCATAGAAATAGGCAGCAACCCAGCCTCCAGTCCAACAATTCTATGATACTCTAAAACCTCTTTTCAATTTGTTAAGCCTTGTAGATCCTGCCTGCCCACAGGAATTTCAGAATGGTGTCTCTTTACTGGCAAGGCCCCTTCTTTTACATAAATTAAAAATTACATTTAGAACAAGATTAAAACCCTAAAATATAAAATGATGGCTTCTCTCCATTCCTTCATGGAAAAGGGTTGTCTGTTAAATGATATCCAGAAGATCTAAGTGTCCTTATTTCTATTAACCTATTTACAGGTCTTCTGCCAATACCCTTGCTCTGACAACAACTGCAATTTCTTAAGCAGATCAGATAACTGAAACACTGGGAAAAGATAGCCAATATATAAACTCTATCTGTTACCTTTAATTGCTTCATGACATCCCAATTTACAGATACTATGTGCATTTTCTATCTAAATAGCATAGTGTTTAACTTACCAGAGCTAAATGTATAAGAAAATGAACTTGTGCTACTTACACAGAAAAGAAGACATTATCTGTAATGGGAGCACATCGTTTGTGTTCATTTTAATAATGGCAGCAACAGAACCAACAGGCTTGAGTTCCCCACAAATCTGGTGGAATACGACTATAAAAGGAGAATTAAGTTTACAGCTCCTTATATCACCTAAAGAATCTCACAGTCAATTGGTTCTCTTAAGTAAAGCCTATTTAAAGGAACCGTATTCTACAAAGGAGATGAATGTATCTGATGAAATCTTAAAACATATATTCTAAATGCTAATATGTTTAGAGTCCAGCTCAAGTGAGGAGTTGTGTTTAGTATAGATGGGCACGAACTGGTTCAGGAGCCAAAATTCAGTATGAACTTGGCCGGGATCGGAGCCCTTGAACCAATGTTTGGGGGATGTGCCTTCCTGGAACATTTACTGGACTTTTGTCTGCTTCGTTTTGGCTGTTCAGGCCATTTAAACTTAACAGCTGAGCAGCTTGGGTCTGCAGCTGACCTGTTATGTTTAAATATATATCCGCTGCTAGGTGGCCGGTCCGGGGCTACCCCAGATGACCTGGAGTGGGTGCTTCAAGACATGGTGGGCTGGCTCAGGCTGAGCCGACTAAAATTGAATCCGATGAAGATGGAGGTCCTGTGCCTGAGTCGGAGGGGACCGGGGTAGGGATCCCATTGCTGGTGTTCGGGGGGGGTGCCATTGGTGCCAGTGCCAAGGGTCCAGAGTTTGGGAGTGCTCCTGGATGTAGGGCTGCCAGGTTGTACTCACGCACTGGCAGGGGGGAGTCCTGAGCCGCCTGGGAGCTGCCTGGGAGCCTCCCTGTTGCGCGCGCTTCGCGCACGCGCCTGGTGATGTCATCCGGAAGTGACGTCACCATGTTGGGGGCGTTGCCAGAGCATCGCCCTGGCCACGTCTCCAACATGGTGACGTCACTTCCGGGTGATGTCACTACGCTGGGGAAGTTGTCCAGGCTGGACGACTTCGGGGGTGGGGTTCCCCCGCCGGCCGAATGCCGGCCGGTGGATCAGGAACCCCTATAGCGGGGGATCCCCCGCCCCCCGGGCTGACTTGGCAGCCCTACCTGGATGCCTCCTAAACCATGGAGGCCCAGGTAGCAGCCACTGCCAAAGCAGCCTTTTACCATCTGCGGCTGATTAGGCAGTTGGTTCCCTTCCTTGAACGCAATGACCTGGCAACAGTGATCCATGCTATGGTCACCTCGAGGCTGGACTACTGTGCTGTCTACATGGGGCTGCCCTTGTCTAAGCTCCGGAGGCTGCAGCTAGTGCAGAATCCCGCAGCCAGGCTGCTGATGGGTCTCTCGGTGCAAGACCACATCCAGCCTGTGCTGAGGACACTGCACTGGCTGCCTATAGCATACTGGATCCAGTTCAAGGTGCTGGTTTTAACCTTTAAAGCCCTGTATGGTCAGGGGCCTTCCTACCTAAGGGACCACCTTTCCCCATATATACCCCAAAGAGCACTGCTATCAGGCACCCAACATCGCCTGGCCCTCCCCGGCCCAAGAGAGGCCAGGTTGACAACCACCAGGGCCTTCTCAGTGGTGGCTCCTTACTGGTGGAATGAGTTCCTGGATGACATCAGGGCCCTGTGGGACTTTTTGCAGTTCCAAAGGGCCTGCAAAGCGGAGCTCTTCCACCAGGCTTTCAATTAGGAGCCGCCACTGGGGGTAGGGGGCCTCTGGAAAGTGCCAAGATAAATCAACTGGTGCAAGCTCCTGGCTGGGGGCTTGGAAATTGCTGTACTCTGCCCTGGAAGTAATGTTGGCCACCAAATCCTGTGAAATGTGTGAAATCTGGTGATCCTTCATTGTTTGTGTGTATTTTAAGCTATTATTTTATGATAAATTATATTGTTTTGTTTAACTTTTGTGAGCTGCCTTGAGGCGGCTAATGCTGGCTAGGCGGGATATAAATCCCAATAATAAATAATAAATGGCTGTGAGCCATTTCACTGATTGGTTTTCCTTCTGGTTGAAAACTGGTTGAAAACAAAATGGATTACTGAAATGGCTCTCAGCCACTTCAGCCTAACAGTGGATGAGCACACCCACCCTGCTGTTAGACTGAAATGACTGCAAGCCATTTCACTGGTGGGTTTCACTTCCCCTGCTTGGAAGCAAGGGGAAGTAAAATGGACTGCTGAAATGGCTACCACTGCACTAGCTCTGCTGTTAGGCTGAAATGGCTGCAAGCCATTTCACCAGTCATTTTCACTTTCCCCTGCTTCCAAGTAAGGGGAAGCAAAACTGACCAGTGCAATGGCTGCCAGCTATTTAAACCTATCAGAAGGGCTTGCTGTGGTCGCGAGAAAGGGAAACCCAAACTAGATGGTTTGGGGCATTTTTTACTTGGTTTGGTTTGGGGTTTGGTTTGGGAACTGCCTCGAACCCCAACCTGGAAGTTTTAGGTTCATGCCCATCCCCAGTGTTTAGAAATCCTGAGAGGTCAGGAAAACTACATTCTTTCAAAATTTTGCTTAAGTAGAAAAGCAATTTTGTTTTCATGTTGCCTTCATTTTTCATTCTAAACCTGGAGGCAAGTAAAAGCGGTGGATAGACCAACAACCAGCAGCTGTGAAGTGTTCTCTTTCGTCTTCACACTAGGAGCTACTCAAGTACAATACTTGTATTGGCATAGTAAATGTAACATGACATTTAGGACCAATATATAGAATTAAAATCCATACATAAGTTAAAACATAGATACATAAGATTATATAAGAATCAATTTATAATAGCATTAGATTTGGCTTTAAGAATTTCTTCCAGAAATTTTGCAACCGCTTTAGTAATTTCTGCTACCAAGTAATTCAATAAGAACCAACTATTGATCACAACATTCTTAAGATCAATTACCTGGGATAAATTTCCAAAACATTCCCAATGTAAATTGTCATTCAGCTGACACTCAAGCATTATATGCTGGATTGATTTTGGAAGATTCACACCACAAGGGTAAAGTCTCTCATAAAAAGGAGTTTGAGGAGTTACTCATGTCTGCTGGATTAGAGTGGGTGTCCTTTTCCCACTCATGCTGTTGTGAAGAGAAAGTTATTTGTTCAAAATATTTGTAATCCACACTCCCAGTTCTGCTGCTTATGAAACAGCCTTGAATGCAATCAAAAGCATACAACAACAATATTAAAATAAGAGACTAGTAGTAACACCAAGAGACTTTGCGTGACATAACAGTTAAAATCCACATGTCTCTTTCAATGTCCTTTCTGCCTTTACTTTCATTTAAAGAAGACTGCATAAACAATATTCTGTTGGCTGAGAGTAAATGGAATTTCAAATATTCTTAAACTTAAATTAACCAAATAAAAAAACACAAATATTTTTGTACCCATTGTTTATACTACAGTGTGATGTAGAACTGAGAATTTTTCTGAGCTTTTCTGAGCTTAATGCTTCTGAGATAGACTAGTTTTTACCAGTTATTCATGTTAATGATTTTTAATTTATATGATATTATTTCATTTTATTTGGTGAGCTGCTTGAACAGGTGTCTGAAGGGTTGCTATATAAATATCTTAAATAAAATAATGTAAATAAATAATAAAATTAACATGTCAGAGTAGGACCTAGTTGACATGAGTTCAGATCCCCAAAGGGTGGCCAGCTACCTGAAAGTTCAGTGAGATGTTATTTGCTTCCATGCCAAGAAAAGTTCAAGTTGCCCATTTCCACACATTATGCCTCTAGGGCATTTTTATCCACTTTAGCATGAATTTCAATGGCAGACTTTGGTTCAGTCCCCTTTCAGCCCAACTCACCTCTCTTGTGAGGAGGGTTGCTAACCTCCAGGTGGGGCCTGGAAATCTATCAGAATTACAACTGCTCTCCTGTCTACAGAGATCAGTTCCCCTGAAGAAAGTGGCTGCTTTGGAGGTAGACTTATATATCCCACCCTCCCCAGGCTCCACCTCCAAATTGCTATTTATTTCCCAGTCCAGAGTAGGCAACCCTGCTTGTAAGAATAAACGGAATGTGGGAGAACCATATTGTAGCACTTCACTTCTTGGAAGAAAGGCTGAATTAAGATGTGATCAAGAGAGCATGCCTCCTTATAGAAATTCTGCATCATAGAAAGGAAAGTTTAAGTAACTAAGGGTCTTATGTAGTCTGCTCCGGCTTCATACCTTCAAAGGAAGAGTTTGGGGAAATACAGTGGCTCCAATAGTAATGGTTATGCAGATTGGATTCTCTGGACCTACATGCTCTTCAAACAAATATAATAAATCTGCAGATTATATGTATGGTGTCAAAGAACAATGTGACAAATGCATTTCCTTCTGTTGTTTTTCTTCTGTGAGTGTAGGAAGGAAACTGCATGAGCCTAATGCATTAATTGATTTTGATTATTCTGAGGATGGAGGAAACAGTAGCTACCAGCAGAAATAAGAATCAATTAGGGATGTAGTTTATCAAGGCTATCTATCTTAAAGTTTGTGAGCTGAAAGACATTTCATTCACTTGGGGGAGGGGGGATTTCTGCAAACTTCCCACTTGAGATGAAATCATCTGTGCTGCAGACTACATCGGCCTAGCAACTTGCAGAACAAACTTTGGGGTCAGAAGAAGGCAGGAAATATGCCCTCTGTGAGGAACTGCATTAATTCTCATGAGCATACATGTTAGACTTTGAGCCAAAATACTATTTGAAAGTAGCCCCCTAAAAGTGTGTTCAGAGCCAGGCTAAGAAGAAAGTACCTCTGAGAATATAAAGAAACAAGAAGTAGGGACCCACGATACTCATGGGGGGGAATGATTCCTAAAGGCTCCAGCCCCAGGTAAGTCCTCTCCCCCCTGGCGATCCCCCCCCCGTTCCAAGGCCCAAGCGGCTGTCCAATTCTTCCTCCAGAGAACAGGTCTACCAGCCCCAGTCAACTGTATTGGTAGACCTGGCCTCTGGAGAACAGGTCTACCCAGCCCTTGCCACTATATTGGTAGACCTGTTCTCTGGAGGCCAGGTCTACCAGTATAGTGGACTGGGGTGGGTAGACCTGTTCTCTGGAGGCCAGATCTACCAGTATAGTGGCAAGGGCTGGGTAGACCTGTTCTCCAGAGGCCAAGTCTACCCAGCCCTTGTCACTATATTGGTAGACCTCACCAGGACCCCCAAGTACCTCCCCGCATGGATTTAGATATTCGCACGAGGGTGGCCACTTGGGAATTAAATATACAAATTTTACTCCCAATTAACCATAGTTCACTACACATCTAAAATTGGGGTAAAAGACATCTCAACGTACAAATTTATGGCTTCTTGTTTTGTAAATGCTGTGTCATTTAAGTGAAAAACTTAGTAGCTGAACATGCCATAATACCTTCCACTGATACCTTACTAACGAAAGTGTTTGGGTGCAATACATGCAGAGGAAACATCTTCCAGGGGCAGTAAGGTATTTTTTATTTACCACCTCTCTACATCCCTGACTGAGTCACCTCATCATAGAATACATAACACAATACAGAGCAACAACTAAAACCCCAAATCAGTTCTAAGGTCAATTTTACAAATGAAGCCAACAAACCGAACAACAAATCATGAATGCTGAAGAACAAACAACCACAAATGGGAGTCCCCCTTGCCCTTAGTTAAAAGTTTGCTGAAATAAAAGAAGTCAAAACATGGTCAGTCATAGCACCAGGGGGGAAAAGGAGGGGGAAGAGTGTTCCATCGCCATGGCCTACCACTGAAAAGGTCCAGGACTTCACCTTATGTAAGAAGTTGGGCTAACGTGAAATAGGGTCTATGAAGATTCATGTGCTTTTACAATAACCCAACTGTAGTTGGATGTACATATTCTTTAACTTTGTTGATGTGTATACTAGTTGGACCTCCTTTTGCTCTGATGGTGTAAATCAGACCCGAATTTATTTGGCAATACAAATATTTCCCCAATCTGAATACTTTATCGGTATTGGACTGGGGAAATTCAGCATATACCAATATTTTTGGGGTCTGATTTACCCAAAGCCAAAAAATACTGGCATTTTTTTTTGCACACCCCTACAAGGGAACTGACTTCGCTTCTTTACTGTGGTTAATAGGAGGTGAGCAATCATTTTGGAAGATGGGGGTGATGGAAGCCCCTCTAGTGTATAGTCTAGTCATGACTTTATTTTATTTACTTCAGTTATACTGCACTTTTTTCTCCAATGGAGCCCTGAAGTAGCTGACATCATTCTCCTCCATCTTAGCCTCACAACAGCCCTGTGAGGTAGGTTCGTCTAAGAGCTTATAACTGGCTGAAGGTCACCCAGCAAGCTTCCATGACAGACTAGGAATTTGAGCCTGGGACTCCTGGATCCCATTTGCTTCAGAGTCTTAAAATGGTCCTGCCCATAACTCACATAACAGTTATATATAACAAAGCAGCTGCTAGAAGATATTCACCTCTGTTAGCCTGGTGAGGAAATTACAGCTGTAAAGGTGGAGTGAACAAGATGAGAGTATGGCTGTGCTTTGGCAAGAATGATCTTTGCATGCATCTGCAATGTGTACCCTTTAATTAAGCCTATCCACAATACTTTAGCGTTTTAGTAGAAAAGCTCACACCAAATAGGCATGCTGTGTTCTTTGTTGATAACTCATGCGTTCTTTAAACTGACAATATAAATGGATCAGAGTGTTGAGACCCCCAAATTGTTTTCAGTCATGATCATAAACTATAAGGCTTTGTCTCACCCCATATTATACCAGCATTTAGGCATATAAAACAGCAAAGCAATTTGCTCTTCACTATTCCCACGCAAAGGCTGGTTTTGACAAGTGGGGCGGTAATTACGATTCTTAGTACTTATATTAATTGTACTGAAAGTTTGATTCTATGCCTTTAAAATAATTAGATTGCTAATTATATGGGTAAGAGCCTCAGGATTTTTGTCTAATTAATGCTTGTCTAGATAATCGTATAGTTCCATTTTAAAATATTTTCTACGCTTGTAGGAAAGTATCTTGCAAGAGTAATCGAGGATAATAGAACACAGCCTCTTCAATTTCTTGTTAAGAAAAGATCTAATTCTGTGCTGTCTACTACAAAAGGTCTATACAGTTTGAAGTACAACCCTAATGCTGCAATTTCACACAGTTTGAAATGTGCAGTGAACATTGCAGGAAAGGATTAGGTCACCAAGCATGGTTCCTTTATTATCACTGTTCATTGGAATTAGATTGCTTGGAGTTTCCATGCAAACTCTATCAGATTGAATGGAACCTGAGCACCAACAACGGATCCAGGAGGGCTGCAGTCTGTTGAGGTGGGAAGGATGGCATTTTTCACAACACAGCATGAGAGAGGCATATGGGTTTCATCAACAAGAGTTGAGGGCCACCACCATAAACCGACTCTCCTCCTTATACTCTATAAGCCTTTTTTGGAATTTTAAAAATAGATAGTGGCCACCACCACAAAATTGCTGTCATTTTGGGCCAAAAACAAACCATTAGGGGGGTTACAAGCTGAGAAGTCTAGGATGGAAGCAGCAGCTTTCATATGGATGTCCCTGCAGAAAATAGTAATATGTTCTGGGTTCTTCTAAAGCACCTCTTGCTCCAGTGAGGGAAAGAAACCAGAACAGGCTCTTTGGTTTGGGAGAGATACACTTTGGGGAAGACTCAACTGGACACTAGGAAACACATTAGCAGGAACCATGTTGGAGATCATGGGCTGATACCAGTGGTTCAATATAGCACACAGTGTTAAAGCATAATGGTTTGAAGCCTAAAATACCCCTGTGGAAGGGGTGTGTGCATCCACATTATATTTTATACTATAATAGTTCAACTAGCTGATTGATAAGTATTGGAGTCGGGAGTCCATGGAATAGTGAAACAGCTAGATCTTTATTGCTGGTCCGGATGCAGCATACAACCCAGGGCTCCAAGCCCTCCTTTTATGCTGGTCAGGGACAATCCCCTGACCTCACCCAACTGGCCTGATAGGCTATTAGAAGTCTATTTACATTTCATAGATTCCCTGGGAGAAACCTAGGTACAGGATTGGTGGCCGGTTTGAATCCACCTGGCCTTTGTTCTACCTGGCTGAAGCTCAGGTAGTTTCTTGGCCATGTGCTCTGGCCATGCTCTGGCCATGTGCTCTGGCCATGCGGTCGCAATTAAGAGAGCACATGGCGACCGCATGGTCAATACATAACACTGATAAATATTAAAACCTAAACAGCATTTCATGTATAACAGAACCACTATTAAACTTGATACCCAAACAAGGAAACTGGAATCCCATCTGCCTAACAAGCAAATAAAATCCCCATTCACAGAGAGAACAGAGATTGACCTTTGGTGGCCATCAGCAGGCACTTTGTAAGAGGGAAGGCATTTATTCCCCACCATTTTCTGTTAAAGGATCTCAAATGCAAGGTGTCAGAAAAGGCCTTTCTTGCCTTTGACTCTGGAGACCAACTATTGGAGAGTTTCATACATACAAAGGTACTGGCAGCATTATAAAGTGGACACAGGGAAGTATTTGGCACCCTAATATAGATAGGCAGAGCTATTTAGAAAGGGAAGAAGGCAGTTATCATGGCAAAGCCATAACCCCTGGGTGGGGGGTGCAGTGTAGTGAGTGATATCCAGACAGGCAGACAAACTATTAAGCTGTGTGCACCCTATTAAGCTGTGTGCACCCTATATGAATAAGACACAAGAATAATCAGAAGTAAACACATAAGCCAGTAACAGACTGCTAGCAATGAATAGATAACAGATAGATTTGAACTGATAATAGTAAAGGGAAAAGAGTAAAAACCTTGCATTAGCTAAGTAGCATACATAGTAGCAGCAATACAACCCAATCACACTCTCTCACGAACAGATTAATCATACAAAAGCCATGCAATTTGCAAAGCCCAAGAACTATAAACTATAAAGACAGTCTCTATGGGAACAGTACTATGCAAAGTAACTGGAATAGCTGTTGCTCAAAGAAAACCAAGAAAGCTCTCCCAAGGCCTGTAGAGACTGGTGGAAATGCTGTGGAAACAAAGACTTTAAAAAAACAACAAACCACACATACTTTGGTTGAAGGTTTTTTTTAACTGTGCTGATTGGAAAGGATTTCTGTCAATTTCTGTCTCTCCTGTTTTTCTCCCCTCCATCTGACTTTCAGCTCAGCTTGAAATCTCTAAAGTATGGATGCCTGTGAATGTTACAGTCCCATTGTTTTGGCTCAGAAATTCTCATTCTGTTATGTCTTCTTTGAATTGAAGCTTTGCCTGCTTCCATGTGGATATTTTTGTCCACCTTGGCTTCCAAACTAGAGCATTAGGGGGAAAAAACCCTTCCATACAACATTGTCCTGTTTCCTGGTTTATTTTTCCTCAAAGCACTCTTTACAAAACCTAGTTTACTGTAATTTTTTGGTTTTGAAAAAATGCAGTTGAAGCATGTTAGAATCCCCTCTGGAAAAGATGGTATGCATTTTCTTGTACTACAATGGTTCCAGCCACATTGGTGATATTTTCCCATGGTCAGCCCTCCTTTTTTTTTGGCCATCAAATCACAGCTGATTTATGGTGAGCAATGGGCATAAGGTAAGCGATGGGGAAGGTAAGGGGAAAAGAGATTTCTCCTCCACATGAGTTCTAACATCCCTTGTACATCCCCAGACAGATGCCACAAAAATATATATCATATATATAATATATTAAATTTAAGTTGGTTCTCGCAAATTCTGAGTATGTGTATTCATAGAGAATCTAATGTAATTTCATACTTGTCCTTCTGTGATGAATGTAGACCAAGCATTCTTTTTTAGTATTTGTGTTCTAATTTGTATTAATTTGGTCTATGGCAGATAACAGATAGTTAGTCTTAATTACAGAAAACTGATAATCTAATTCAAGTGAAAAAGCTGCAGAATGGTTTTAAAATAATCTTTTCCCATCATCCACAGATGCTCTTCTGCCACAAGGTTACCATGAAAAACTGATGAAAAACACTAATTCTTCAGCAGCCAGGGCCTGAATGGAATTCACCACTTTCTGGCTGCCTGTGAATTAGGCCTGCTTTCAGGCAGATTGCTTTTCAAAAAGATGGAAAACCAAACTCATCTCCAGAATTTTACACAAGCCATCTGCTTTTGTTTTTATGTCCAGTTGCTCAAACTCTCAGCTGAAAGGATTCACATTTTGCTATGAACCACCCTTTGGTTAATTTTATTATATGAGCCTTTGTGAAAGTCCCAATTAATTAGAAAAACAATCAATTTGGGGCAATGCTATTTAAAATCCGTTGTTGTACTGGTTATTAAATTTACAGTGCTGTACAGAAAGCCCCCCCTTTTCACACTGCTTTAATGTGCTACATTTTTAGTTCACAAAACTGTAATTGAAAACAGGTTTCTATCACTTTAAATTAACAGAAGTTGGAAGAACAAAGCTTCCAGCCCTGAAATTTTATCCTGTTGAGATATTATAATGAATCTTTAACCTAAGTGGAAATGGCATCCAGCTTTGGCTGTACTTTGCATTCTTTTAGCATTTTGGAATCGCTTTATATTATAATCTGAGTCTACCGAAGGTTCTGATTAAGACTGATCTACCCTGGATTTTTAATGAAATATTCTTGGAATTGCTTTTTTCCCTACCTATCTAGGGGCCCAGTAAGCCAAATATCATTAATATGTTTTTTTTAAGGGGGAAAACCTTAGTTCTGTTAAATCAGTTATGGCTCTCCAGGTAGTGGGTGCAAGGCCATTATAGGGAGAAATGATGTGTAAACATTCAGGTATCAACTTTTGTGAAAGAAAATCAGGGATAGAACAAAATATTGTTCTAAACTATTTCTGTAGACTTGAGCAAGCTTCAGATATTTGCAGACCCACATCAGGGCAAATTCCTTAAGCTGAAAATCTGTTTACACCAAGGTCCTATTACACCAAGGGCCTTTGTAATCCATTTTAGTAGCCGGTTGCTAATGGTTTCTGTGTGTGTCATTTCAGATACAGCAGTTGTAGCAACTGGCTGCTAACGGATTTTATTTAACTTTTCATACAAAGCTGCTTGCATATGGTTAGCAAAGTGTGGATGAACTGTTCTAGAGGTAAACTGCTTTCTTCCACTTTAACATCTTCTTTGTGCTTCTGAATCACCAGAGTGTGCTGTTTAAAATGTCTGCAGAGCTTCCAAGAGCACCATGATTTTTTTCTGCCCATTTTTCACTGTGTGATCTTCTCTGAACTTTTTTTTAATGTTCTAAGTTTAGTACTAGATCACTGGACCAATATAGCACTTCAGTGCTACAGCAACACCACTGAGATGCCTTGGCACTGCTATATTGGTCTAGCAATATAGCACTCAAGTTAGAATGGTTTTTAAAAGGTTCAAGGAAGATCGCACTGTTAAAAAAAGGCACAGGGGGAAGTGTGGTGCTGTTTGAAATGTCCAGATCACTTCAGAGACTGCTCATTAATGGAATGAAATTCACTGTATGAAACCTCTGTCCCTGTATTGCTTTACTTGGAACTGGGCCAACAGCTGATAACATCTGGTTTAGAACTGTACTGTCAAAGGGGCCCAACTGATTTCAGTCAAGGAACTTAGGCTACTGTACTATAATGTCTACTGGACTAGCAGTGCAATCCTAAACAGAGTTAAACCCATCCAATCCCATTTGATTCAGTAGGCTTAGAAAAGTATAACTGTGTTTAATATTGGCTTGTAAGAACCACCGAAGATAATGAGGTATTTCTGAATATTGAAGACTTCATGCTGTATAGCCTTCAAAAGTTCTGGAATGGATCATGCTAGCTTTTCCATTAAAGTGATAAGGAAGAATGAGCTATGACTTCACCCCATTCCCCAGGTTGCTCATAGTCCATATTTGGCAAACAGGGCTCTTTAGTCAATTGTGCACTGTAGATAAAGCATACAGGGAATGACATATTCATTAGCGATGCCAATTCTCACTCGTGGCCAATGAACAGGATATAAATTGTGAGAATGATTTAATTGCCATGCAGAAATTATTGATAGCCTACACAAAGGATGATCGATCACTCACTAGTTTGACTCATTTCCTGAGAGAGCAGATTTGAATGGCCTGTGCATCTGTTCATTGACACATTCGTGGCTGTTCAACATGGACATCCTTATAGAGCCCAATGGAGTTCTACTTTACCTGTCCTCACTGCACCACTGCGCAGCTCAACAGGCAATTGTTTAAAGAGTTGAGTCAATCATAAATACATAAAATGTATTTTTTTTAAAATCCTACTATGGGGTATTTGCCTAAATAGTTTTTAGCAGCATCAACTTGCAAAGTTTTTTGAGGGGAAAAAAATCTTGTTTGACAGGCATTCAAGTTATTCAGAGTCATACTGAATAGACTCAGTGATCACCTCCTGGGTGATCATCACAGTCAAGCATAGTAAGTTAAACTTTTGAACATGCTCAGTGCAAAACTCATAGCATCCCTAGACTTCACCACCAAGTGGCGGGGTGCCTTGATGACCTGAACTTATTTGTATCAGAGTTGCGAATGTTATTGTGTATCAAGTAACTGGACAACATACTGAAATAAATTAATATGACTAACCATAACCTTTGTAAAAAAATAATTATATAATCATAGCTGAAATACATTCTATGATGCAATATAAAGGAAAAAAACTTAAGCTCTGATTATGCAACCATCTTCTTAGCAATGCTAATAGCCATGAACAACAGAATCAGGTTCTTTACAGACATTCATTCATTCTAATCTTTGAAATTAGAATAAATGTGGATTTAGTTATCAGTTTAACACTGTAGATACTAGGACAAAACTCACATCAGTGCTGGTAGCGAGAAACAACAGGAGAACAGGAGGTTTCACATGTTAGGTTCAAAGGCAGTTGGGCAGTGGAGAAACTGCCTGCAGATACCTCATAATCAAAAGAAGTTTTAATGAAAAACTGGGTAAATAAGCCATTATGGATACTTTAGATCTGGAAAATCCCTGGGGGATTGATTTAATGGCTACAGTACTATTCCCTACTCTGTATATCTAAGATTCTGTGTTCTCATAAGCAAACCTGGATCGACATGTTTACTGACTGGAAAAGGATGGTTAGAATCCACCCAATGCCATAGCCATAGAACTGCCATGAAGCTCTGTGGGGCTTCAGTGGGACTCCCACATATTCCAGTTGAAATTATCTATTTAAATGTGCAACAGCTATGGTTGAAGGATAGCTCACAGTGGCTCAAATTCAACATGTAGGTGGGAAAACCCATTATACATTCTTTAAATTAATCATATAATTGTGTAAGTAGACTTAGGCCACGGTCAGACGTTTCTTTAAATCCGACTCAGCTGCGAATGCCTGATGGATCTAAAGGACATGATCAGACAGCAACATCTGGGAAACGTTCCACAGCTGTCAGCACCCTGTGCTGCCCCGCCATGGAAGAGGAGTTACAAGACACCGGGGAAGATCCAGTCCTAATGCTTGCTGATGGGCTACAGATGGACTTTCCCCTGTCTGATTGCTCAAGCATGCTCTCATGCCATCGGGATGGTCTGCTCATTTCATCCTGACTTGGTGCCAGTTTTTCCCCTCTCTTAGCAGTACGCACATAACCACATTCTCCATGGGAAACCCTCAGTGTGGAGGTGCGACTCCTCATTTATGTGCATGGGAAACAAAAGGCAAAAAAATCCACTCACCCACACATGCCGTCTGATCAGGCAGTGACGGGCTGAACTTGCAGCTACAAAGGATATGTGATCACACAATGCCATGTCAATTTCCACCTGGGAAAATAGGCTCACTTTCCCTCCATACTTAATGGCCACAGCCTCTCACACCCTTCTAAATGTTGGAGAAGCGACAGCCTGCTAAGAGTCTAGTCACTGTAAATACTGCTGAAAGAGTAGTTTAATCCACTTGTACCCTAGGGGATGCTTTAGAGCATTCTGTAGTGTTTAGGGTTTATTTAATGTTTTCTCTTGCAGTTCAACCTACCTTCTGCTTTTTCTCTTTTCTGCTGTATATATGTCTTAGTGATTGTGCTCTAAAGGCCTCTCTGTTGTATTGATGGCCTACAGTCAATTATTGTCTTTTTGCAAAATCCTGTTTCAGTAAATTCATTGAAAGCAAATTCCAAAGCATGGATTGGATTATTTCCTGAATTCTGCCAACACTAAATCCATTGACGTCAATGACTATGAATGTTGCATGTGTACTGGATAGTCTCAGCTGCAGAATGTGCTTCCTCTTCCACTAAAAATTATGTTTGCACAAGGGCCCACTGATCTTGTGCAAATGGAAGTTTTAGCCAGAGGAAGATGCTTCATGGTAGAGATTATCTAGCATGCATGGAACCAGGGGCATCAAGTTTCAAAATCAGGGGGGGAGGCGAAGCTCTTCCGTGTGCACACGTGCTTCATGCACATGCACGCATGCCGGTATCATGTATTCATGATACCCCCGCCGCCTCCCGCCCCCGCCTGACCTCTCCTGCTTCTGTTCCTCCCTCCATCTGTCCAGGGGCCAGCTGGGCATTTGCTTAGCTGGCCCCTGGATGGACGGAGGGAGGGACAGAGTGGCCAGGCCGGGGAGGGAGAGAGAGACGATGGCAGCCCTAGAAAGAGCCTGGGAGGCACGGTGGAGGGCGCACTGTTTCCCCGGGGGGGCTCAGTCCCCCCCCCAGGAAATTTTGGGGGTGGCTCAAGCCCTCGAGCCCTCCCGTAGTTGACGCCTATGCATGGAACTCATTCATAGGATCCAAGCCAATGGATTTAGAGCGGTATAACTACTTAAGATAGTTTTGTTGGTATACTAACAGTTGGAACAGGAGAAGTATTAAAACAAAATTGATTGAGACTTAACAGATGAAGCTAAAATCTTCTATGTTGAGTAAGCTTATATAGGAGTGGCTCTAGATCTCTTAACATTGCTTTTCATTTGAAAAACTGTATATCGTTTAGCATATGAACGACATACTTTTCTTATTAAGAGGCACAAATATATGATATTTTTCATGGTCTCCAGAAACTCATCATCTGTTGGATTTTGTTGGGCACTTCTGAAGACTGATTTGAGAGTTCTTTTGTACTTTGGGAAGATCACCCTAACTGTTTGCATGGCTAGAGGTAAAGCAGAAGATACTTTATGTGACATATTGCAAAAGCAGTCACTCAAATCACATTAACTTGGAGCAGCTCTCTTGGTTTATATTCCTCATAGGAATTTCAGGGGCTGAGTCTTCTCTACCTTTAACAGTGAATCTAAACTGATGAACTGACTACAGAGCTTGAAGCCATCTGCTTTAAATAAAATTTGACATCCTTTATTCCTCAAAAGTTGCAGTGGTTAGTTTTTTTAAAAAGAGGAATGTACAGGGAACAACATATAGTTAATCATATGTACAAATGAGACATTCTCCTCTGGACCTTAATCCAAAGAACTCTGTACTTAGGGGAGTTTCAAATGCAGCATGAGGTTAATCTGTTCAAATAAAACAAGTCCTTAAAAATCCACTGGCAGCGTGCAGGCCGTTGGTCATGCCTTTGAAAATTACAGAATAACATCAGGAATGAACTTCTGAGTGTGTTTAAAGTTATCTTTATGGATTCAGAGGGTGCTGATGAAAAACTGGGACAGCAGAATTGTAGCAGGTGTTTTATATTGTGGCATAGCAGATGGTCAAAGAAGAGACAACCTAAACATTAGCATAAGCCTAACTACAAAATGAGTGTGACATTTCTATACAGAGGAGGAGGAGGAGTTGGATTTATACCCCAACCTTCATTCGAAGTCTCAGAGTGGCTTACAATCTCCTTCCCTTCCTCTCCCCACAACAGACACCTTGTGAGGTAGGTGGGGCTGAGAGAGCTCTGAGAGAACAACTCTGAGAGAATTGTGACTGACCCAAGGTCACCCAAGTGGCTGCATGTGGAAGAGCAGGGAATCAAACCTGGTTCTCCATATTAGAGTTCACCACTCTTAAGCATTACACCAAACTGGATGGACAGGAAGCTAAAGTTGTTGTTGTTGTTGTTAATTAGACTTATTAATCAGCCTATCCTGACTTGCATCGGACTCTGGGTGATGTATAGCATGGCATAAGACTAAGAACAACATACAAACTTTAAATATAATAACATTAATAACATTAAATCAATTTAAAACAGATTCAAGATGGCATCACTAACAATTCCACAATTGAAAATCTGGAATTCTGGACCATTTGGTCACTTCCTAAGTTTTTTGGAGGGAGGTGCCAGCCATGTTGGAAAACCACCACTGTCCCTAACCAAAAGCCTGGCAGAACATCTCTGCCTTATAGGCCCTGAGGAATTGCATAAGGTCCCACAGAGCTCTGACAACATTAGGCAGAGAGTTCTGCAAGGTCGGAGCCAGGACTGAATGACAGCTTACTTGACTCACACAGGGTGTCACTTGATTTGCTTACTTTGGTCCTATGAAATTGTCAGACATTTTTAGTAGAGGTACATTTGAGCTGTATTAATGGTACACCCATTTCTAGGTTCTGTAGGCTGATAAGTGGATGGCATGTAGATGATCCTGCTGCGACAGAGGAAATGGCTCAAGGCTAAATGACATTGTGTTCCTTCCAGTTATAAGAGTCTATGAGCTGGTTTGCTCAGGTGCATTCATTAAGTGAGGACAGTAACAAGCAATGACTTATGTGCATGAATGCACCATCACAGATCTAATATCACATAAATAGCTTAAGTATTATGGAATTTTGCAGAAGTTTATATCTGCTAGTCATTAAATGGTGCACATGTATATGCATGGATCACCCTTGATCTATGTAAACATTAATCAAATATTTGGTCTGTAATGCACAATTTTACTGTAACACTAATTTTTATTACAAGTTGAGCATTCATACTGTAAAGATCCCACTCCATAATCAACACACAGAGATATTTTGAACCAATGGGGCACTTTCACAACTTTATGGTCAGCCTTCATCAAACATGGAAACCTGTGGCAATAAGCAAGGTTGCCAAATAATCAGAACTTTATTACTGTAATATTTTAGTCTCAATGAGACATGTCCTTTCCTGACACCCGTGATTGACTTGGTTATCTATTTAAGATGTGTATATTATGCACCCTCAAGCAACTTCCAACATATAGTGACCAAATGAATTAATGACTTCCAAAATGTCCTATCATTAACATAGGGTTGCCAGCTCTGAGTTGGAAAATACCTGGAGACTTTGGGGGTGGATCTGGAAGAGGACAGGGTTTGGGGAGAGCTCAGCATGGTACAATGCCATAGAGTCCACCCTTCAAAGCAGCCATTTTCTGCAGGGGAGCTGATCTCTGTCATCTGGAGATTAGTCGTAAAAGCAGGAGATCTCCAGGCCCCACCTGGAGACTGGCAACCCTACATTAATACCTTGTTCAGGTCTTGCAAACTGAAGGCAGTGGCTTCCCTCATTGAGGCAATCGAACTCTTGTTGAGGGTTCCTGTTTTCCTACTGCCTCCAACTTTTCCAACATTATTGTCTTTTTCAGTAAGTCTTGTCCACCTGGCTCTATCTTGCTTTCTCAGATAGCTTCAGTTTGGTCATTTTAGCTTCTAGGGAAAATTCAGACATGATTTGATCTACAACCCACTTATTTTGTCTTTTTGGCATTCCACAGTATCCATAAAACTCTCTTCCAACACCACATTTCAAACAAATTGGTTTCCTTCCTTTCAGCTTTCTTCATTGTCAACCTTTCACATCAGTACATGGAAAGGGGGGAATACAAAGATACCCTTTATTTATTTATTTATTTTGCATTTCTATCCTGCCCTCCCCACAGGTGGGCTCAGGGCAGCTCACAGCAATATGGCAACTTATGCCTAAGTCAAATAAAACTGTTTAAAACACAGTAAAACACTTTAAAAACTCTCTTCCATTTAGAGAACCATTTGTGCTTATAAAGCCTGTAAGACATAACCCTTGTCTCTGAGAGTATGGCACTGTGGATATTGTTAGATTAGGGGTCTGTGTCATTCTGGCTGGGGTATGGAAATTGGCAGTTTACAGAAACTGGGCAATAAGCCATGAAAGGAACTGCAGCCAAGAACATAACAGGAAATCCTGGAGGCAATGCTATATCAAATGTAATTTAACTTCATCATTGTTCAGAAAAAAACATTGCCTTCTATGTGGCTATAAGTATGCCAAGTTAAAATGGCCACAGATTCTCCATCTGCTTTCCTGGAGATCTTGGATAGTTTTAAACATATTTAAATCTTATCTGGCTATGCATTGAGGATCCTGGTCAGCAACTGGATTAGCCAGCTAGCTAATCTAATTCCCAGTACCAGGTAAAGTGTCCTAATTTGCAGAACCGTTTTAGAGGAACCTAATCAAATAAAGCCTGTAGTTCCAGTAGCTTCAGCTTGTTGTTTCAATTGCCTGAGAAACATCAATTTATGGTAATGTTTCCATATTGGAAAAAAGTAAGAGTTTGTTCTGAATTTCTTTAATGAATTAACTGTTAGGATAACAGTCAATGATTGTTTTGTCCGGGGGAGGGTGTGTGCTAACTTTGGATACTTTCATACCTGTACATGAGGTAAAACATCAAAACGGCATCTTCCTGTTCAGAATAGGAGCTTTTTAAAAAATATATAGAAAGAGCAAGACTGAAGCCAAGAAAATACCTCCCTTCTGGAATTTGCTGTTTGAAGCCTTTGAATTTATTTTAGAGAAGTGTGGCCTTCAGAAAAGCCTCTTTCCATATCTTTGGATCATTTCAGACACTTTTTAATATAACAATATGAAAATCTATTCAGAATTTTTTTCCTGAACTGAATTAATTATTTCATCATCATCAACTATTGTTCATAAATTGTTGAAAGCAGCAGGGAGACACTGAAGCAGAAGCTATCATTACCATCCAAAATTGCCTTCTGAAATTACTCAGTTCAGTAGTCATTACCACATAAGGTCACTTAGTGATGAGGTGGAGAGAAGAGTGGACTGGAAAATATAGCCTGGAGAACATGCCATGATTGATCCTGAAATGTGCTGAGCACCAATTGAGAGATACTCTATGCCTTCTCTTCCCATTTAAATTTGTGTAAGGTCTGGGCACTCAGAGCCTCTGTTAAATACCACAGCATCTTGATGGACCAGGCTCTCTGAAGAAACAGTCCAGATTTAATTTCTTCCATTTCATACAAGCCAGAAAATGACTACATTATTTGTTATTCCAATTTGCAACTTTTGAAAATGGTTGAAAGATAATCTAATTCTGTTAATGAAATGTGTTTTATTTCAAAGGAAATGGTTCACTGCTCCAAAGAACCTTTCAGAAAATGAGGGAAAGGGATAGAATTAGTGAGAATCTCTGGCATCCATTCCAACCCAATCTCATCCACTTTTCATGAGTTGCTGTTGATAGGCACATTCTGTTGGGGGAGAACAATGTGGTAGATTGTGTTTTAAAGTAGAATGTGAAGAGGAGGGCGACTAAAATGATTAAGGTGCCTTCTTTATTCAAGAAGCTCACTAAAACATTACACCAGTGTGTGGTGGCACTAGAAAAACTAGGAAAGGAATTGAAACTTTTACAAAGACTAAGGCTGAGGACAGACTGGCAAAATGAAGCACAAGGGAAGCGGGGCAAAAGACCCACGCTGAGTTGTCATGGGGCTTTCCATTTGCACTGCGTAGACTGATGTGGGACCATACTGGGGAGGAGGTGGAATGGAGTGTTCACGCTGTGGGGCAGCCCCTGCCAGTGGTGGCGCGGTGGCATGCAGCTTTGGTCCATTTTGCCAATCTGTGCATAGGCGCATAGGCACATGAGCACAGCAGCTGGATCAGTGGATTCACATTACCGGCGCAGCTTGATGTGCGGCTTATTTGTGTCCACACTACCAGGAAGCAGGATGAATGCACACCCAGACAGCTTGACACCAGTTCCACCAGGTACCTTTTTAATGCGGTATGAAAGCACTTCAGGATGAGTGTGGCACGGCAACGCCAGACAGCTTCTTGCAAAGTGGGCCTATATCAGGCCAAACCGCAAGTCTGAACTCGGCCTAAATTCAAACATCAGCTACCATTAGGCCTGAAGTAGAACAAAATCCATTTTGTTTCTATGCATCATTTCTGTGCCCTCTTTCCTCTGAGCCTGAAGCAGAGAAGGACACTGGCAACCACACCAGACCCAGGCGTGGTGGTGGCTGTCACCAGCCACTGCAAGCCAGCCACAAAGGAGAAGAAGAAGAGATTGGATTTATACCCCACCCTTCACTCACTTGGGAGTCTCAGAGCGGCTTACAAACTCCTTCCCCTTCCCCTCCCCACAACAGACACCCTGTGAGGTGGGTGGGGCTGAGACAGCTCTGAGACAACTGTCCTTGAGAGAACAGCTGGTACAGAGCTATGGCTTGCCCAAGGTCATCCAGCAGGTGCAAGTGGAGGAGTGGGGAATCAAACCCGGTTCTCCCAGATTAGAGTCCACACACTTAATCACTACACCAAACTGGCTCTCCGAAGAGGGCACCAAACTGGCTCCAAAGAAGAGGGCACCGACTGCTGCTGTGGGCCCGGGAGCAGTGGTGCTGGATGCTGGCAGCTTCTGTGTGCTCACTGGTAGGTGGTGGGGCCTGGAGCCTATCCAGGCTCAGCGATGGAGGAGATATGGGATTCCCCCCACAAATCTCGCAGGCCTACCACTTGCATATTTATATGTCACAACTACCTAATGTTAATTTTAAGTGAAGGTTCCATTATCATGTTTGGCATTCGAAGGAACAGGGGAGAAAAATAGAGCTAGAAGAACATATAAGCCTGACACCAATGTGAATTCATGTCTGCTTGATGTAAATCTGAATGCAATCTCTACATAAATGTATGATGCTGACTTATTTGCAATAATGTGAATACTACATATTATTGTTTGTTTCTTGAATTTGTGAAACTGTTTGAATGGTCTTGTCCCTAGAAAAACTTCATACAATATAGATAGTAATGTAATAATTTCACAACGAAATGATGAGAGACTGTACATGATTTTTTATTATTATCAAAATATATAAAAATTGTATTTTTGTATCAACACTTATGGATTGTAACTTTGCACATTTTATTAAGCTTGTCAGATGGCCCTTTTCTGATGAAGATTCTCTGAAACAGAAACATTATCAGATGTTCGTCAATTGATAATATTGGACCCATATATTTGTATATTTGTTTATCTATCTTCATATTAAATTTAGCAATGTTATATTATAACTTTGTTTAGTGCTCTGTAGCTATTTGCTTGTTCTTACCACATACAATGGGCAGTGCAATAAACTGGATCACACAAATTAAAGAATAATGAAAAAGAAACCCCATACTATGCTGCATAAACTGGTCTTCACAATTAGAGAACACTAAAGTACACCTCTGAACATCTCTTGCCTTGAAAATCCTATGGGGTTACCATAAGTTGGCTATGATTTGATGGCAAAAAAAAAAGACAGGCAGTATAATACATACAATAAATAACCCTATATTGGGAAAAGAGCAAAGAGGAGAATTTCACTTAATCTCAAGTTAAAAAAAAAACACTGGCTGGATCCAACCCATCACTAGTCCTTAGAATTAATGTGGATGTGACCTTTTAGAACATTAGCACCTATCTCACTATTTTGAGACACCGTGTCCTTTTTTTCCAGTGTAAAAGGATATAAGTGATATCCAAGTTCATCTGCTTCTAGTCTGACCCTTTCCATTAAAACACTATATACTCTTATTAATAAATCAAGGAACTTCTGAAGTAAAATGAAATAAAGTTTTAATAGTTTAACAGATAGGTGATGAGTTTGATATAAATGTCAAATGACCAGAGGCAACTTTTCTCTGTGATTTCCAGTATCACATGATGATAATTTTTTCTGACATTTTGGGTTATGCTTTTTCATAATGGGATAAAAATCATATATTTCTTTCAGTTCTTGCAGGCAAAGGTCTTCAAAAAGTATTAGTGAACATCTAGTAGTAACTGTCCAAATGATGGCAGCGACTTCAGCAGAGATTTTATTTGTGTACCAACTGTGATGAATGCAAACCTAGTGAGTAATGAGAAAAATATTTTATTAGTTTATTATTAAAAGAGGACCCAATTTTATTACACAAATCTCTTGACTACCATGAAATTCATTTCCATTAAAAATGTTTTGCAGACAATGATGCTGAGGATGAAAGAGCTGGTAAAATATTACTTATGGTGAAGTACTACCTGGAAAAAGTATGTAAGCTTTATTGTGCTTGAACTAGAAATGAAAATCTTTGATGACAACATGGTTGTCAGCCAAAATTACCTTGACTGGACTTCTCACTTACACAAGAGTCAAACCACCTTGCTGGAGCAGCTTATCATTGCTGTTTGATGTTCAACTTGAACAGCCTGTCAAAGGGCTTTGCAGTTTCACAGTAGCCACTTGAACGCATGAATACATGAAACTGCCTTATACTGAATCAGACTCTTGGTCCATTAAAATCAGTATTGTCTACTCAGACTAGCAGTGGCTCTCCAAGGTCTTTCACATCATCTTCTGCCAGTTCTTTTAAATGGAGATACCAGGGGCTGAACCTAGGACCTCCTGAATGCCAATCAGATGTTCTACCACTGAGTCACAGCCCCTCCACTTGTACTACAGAATCATGGTTTCTTCATACCTTGTTATATATATTTCATTTATTCTGTGTTGCAATTTGGATCAGATCAGTTCTCTGTCTACTCCAGTATCCTATACCATACGGTGCCTAGCCTGTTGCCCTAGAGGGCTAACAAACAGGCCATGGAGGCTAAGGCCTCTCCATGAAATCTTTCCTGTGAGGAAGCACCACTGAATAAAGTGAGATGTCTGATGAAACAGTCACACAAGTACACTGTTAATTTGTTACAAACTAGGTTGGAAAAGAGCTGACTGTTTAGGGATATTTGCTCTGGTCCACTCACAACACTTGGCAGAAGTAGTCTGGGGTGGTACAATGGGCTGTATCACTTCAGGCTGCAAATGATTGTTTCGTATTTTGATTCCCACTGCTCATGCAAAAACTCACTGAAAATAAGATTTTAGCATCCAGGAAAACATTCTAAGTTTAGTCTTTCCAATGCTGTACTAGTTTGCCATAAGATGAGAACTGTAGTGCCTCACCTATCCATTCTACTACCACAGCACTGCCACCTCATTCTGCTTTGTATCTAGATCAGGACTTAGTCCTTAGCTCTGTGGCAACAGGACCAGTGGGCTAAAATGACATACAGTGTGTTGCTAAAAGGCACACCTTTACGTTGATATAGAGGAGAGAGCAATTGGGGAAGAAGCCCATAGGCACGAGAAAACCCTTGGACATCATGGTACTTTGGGGCACCATATTGGAGAATCACTTTAAATTCTAAGAGTGAGTCCTGCCTTTCCTGCACTTTACTGGAATAAGAGATAATTCAGAAGACCTAAGAAAGCAGGACCTTTGGGCCTGCAAGAAGCACCCATTCTGAAATAGCTCCTCCCATCCGAGAAAAATGCTTGGCTTAGAATATTCCAACATTTTGTAATATTGCCCCCCATGTGATTATTCTGCCTTCCTAGTACCCAATGTTGTGGCTGTACCCAATACTCTTTCTCAAAACCCTGAAAGTACCACAGGTTCAACAAGTTTGAGGACTTCTGGCCTAGATTCTATTCACTGCTACAATGACTAAACAATTTGTGGCATAACTAACGTTTACAAGGCATAAAGTATTCAGGGCAAGAAAAAGAAACTGATTCTGTCACCTTGAATACATAGAAGGAAAGTTATATGCTGTAGGCAAGAACAGCACTGAAGACTATTATGGCATTCTGAGACAGGAAAACAACAATGGTTTTGTTCTCAGGGAAACCCATCAGACCCTTTTGTACTTATGCTTCATAAATTGCTTCATAAAGACCACCTTCTGCCATACGAACCTACCTGCTCATTCTGGTCATCCTTGAAAGCCCTGGTTCTGTTGCCCCCATGATCTGAGGCTAGATGGGTGGCAAACCAAAAAAGGGCTTTCTCCATCATGGCATTAAAACCTTGGAACTCCCTCCGCAGGGAGATTCATCTGTCTCCCTCTATCGATTCAGTGTCTTTCTCTAGCAGGTGAAGCCTTTTTTGTCTGGCATACTGCCAATAATGGTGTGGGACCCTCTTTCTAGTGTTGTTTATTTATGTGTTTCTAACTGAATTTTATATTATTTACTGTTTTTTATGTTCGCTGCCTTGTGTACCCTGATTGGGTGGAAAGGAGGCCTGTTAGGAAGGCAGTCAGGAAGGAAGGAAGGACGTTTAGGGAGTAAAATTATATTTTCAAAATACATCTTTTTTGAAGATCCAGAAAGGAGGAAGATTCCTTACCCTTCTCAGGTAGAACCTAGGGCCATCAGTGTTAAAGGTCCTGCTGCTTTTTGGTGTCATCCTAAATGGATGCAGAGATGAAACAGTAACTCTGCTGACCCAACAGAATTGCTGCATGGGGAGATGTGTCGTTCAAATAAGGTCCCAACTCCTGCTTAGTGTTTTTAAGGTAGTCAGTAAGGTTTTATCTGCCTGCCCAGCCCTTCTAAGACATACAACAGTTGAAGTTTCAAAGTAATCTTCAAGGGGTGCCCCACTCAGGTTACAATAGTCAAGCCTAAAATGTGGAGAATGTATGAATCATACCTCTCCAAATATTGTGTAAAATTTTAAAATATATTAAATTATTCTAATAACTTATAAAATCTTAATGCAAAATATTTAAAAACACATATCCCATCATGGCCCAAGACAGGTGTCAGAAACCTGCTGATACCACCATGTCTTCATTTGCTATCCCTGGGCAGGGTGCTGGTGTAACCACCAAAGAAGTCCTGTCCTTGGATTTTAGTCCTGGAAGGATGCCATTTGAATCATAGTCTTCCACCCTGACCTCAGCTAATGGGGAGTCATCTGTCAACTGTAGAAGAATGTGTTTGGTCACCTGAGCTTGTTATAGCTACAAGCAAAAGGTGCATGGAAATGGTACATGGATGCATTCCTTTCAAAAAATCAGATGCTATGACATGGTGCTTTTGGGGGCCGACTGAAATAAGGTATTTTGAAATGCAGAATGGAGATGAGATCAAATGGAGATGTGATCAAATCATATGTCTTACAAGAGGTTATTAAATAGCAATTCAGGCTTGTGTTTTATTTTATAAATCCATTACTTTCAATACTGATCTCCCCCACCCTTTCATTGCAATACTGTATTCTCTGGTCTTAGATTGTTCCCCAGTTAGAAGCAGCAAGTAAAAACATGTTCTCTCCCCACTTCTTTCAGCAAAACATCAGGTCTTGAAATCAAAGAATCATCTCCTTATGGTATAAACAACAAACAAACATTTGTTTCTTTTGTCTTTGGACAAGCAATTAACATGCAACCAGGAAAAGAAAATCTCAGAGGAAGAATGAAGAAGAATCTTGCATTAAAATGAGATTTGCATTACAAGTCTGGCAATGTGAAAGCTTCTAGTGTTAAGTGTATGTATCTGTGTGTGTGTATCAGGAGACACCTTGGTTTCAGAGGAAATTCTCACTTTCTCTAAGCAATGCTTAGTTTTACTACATTCAAAATAATACAGTATTATAATACAATACATACAAATACTTAAATCAATTGATGCATAACTGAAGTTCAAAAACATAACACAAAAATTAACAAAAATGTGCATATCTTTCAGTAATCTATCTTAGCACACAAAAATTAATACTGAAATTCAAGGCTACTTTCTAAATGTGTAGTATTAAAATGAAATGGTGTCCATGTTGGTTGTACCAAATCTGCAGTCTGAATTTCACCAAATTCAAGTCCAGGATGAGCATTCTAACTTCTCAGCACTATGACAAAAAAGCATTCTATATTTTAATTGTTTCACACCCAACTATCTATTAAATTCCTATTAAAATTGTGAATGTTTATTGCCTGAATCATCTGATCAATTTTTCATACAACTTTAATTCTACAGCTGTAAAATTCTGCAGAACCTTGAAGGCGATTCAGATGTCTGGGAGACACAGATGTCTGAGACAAAGGTATATATAAAGTTTAAAACTATGAAAACCATGGCTGCGGTCACACTGGCAGCTTGGTGTGAGATGGCAGTGCTTCAAATTGCACTGGCTTAAAGTGTAGTGGAGCATTGAATCCAGACTGCACACCCTGTGGCAGGTTACCTGTATGGCTGTCTGGTGAGGGAGCACCCACATTAGTGTTATGCTTCAACCACAGAATGAGCTGTAAGGTTAGGTTTTATTTAAATGCAGGCAGATGGATGCACATATACACTCATGAGCATATAGGCAGCAACTAAAAAAAAGTGGCAGAAATGGATCTGCAAATTCAGACATCCCTTCTGAGTTCCTTGCACTGCAGGAGAGTTCAGATGTTGGGGAAAAAACCAAGTGGAAACACTCCCACCTTTTACTACTGGACTTTCCTCAGTGCCTGATTACTCTGGTTCTAAAGTGGAGCAGGACAGGCTGCCCATGACTGGCCCACAGAAGGCAGATGTCATCATCTGATCGAGCCCTTTAAATCTGCACAGGTAACACTGGAATGTCACAACAAACTGTCCATGTGACCACAGCCCATAATACATTGCAATTAGGAGCAAAGCACATTGCAAAAGCATTGGAGGGTGTCAGCTAATGCTGCCATCTCCTGCCCAGGAGGTGGCATGCATCGCCCTGTGACGCTGGGTGTATGGAATGTTATGTTATGCTTCTCATGGCTTGCTTATCGCTCCCTGCTCCGCTCTGACCTTGGGAGACTGTTAATGTCTGGCTATGTATCTTCCTGCTTTTTCCATGAGAAAAAGTCATCCAGGATGTGGGTGCCTTCCGCTTGATTTATATGATTGGTTACATTCCTTTGCAAGACCTTTTTGAATTCTGTATAATTGCCCTGCCTGGGGATTGTTCTAACCATTACTGACACAGAACGTGTAGATGACCACAACAGACCTTTCTCAATAAAGACTACGTTTCTCTAAAGACGCTTGTTGGTGACTGACTCTGTAGGACTCTCACAGAGGGAGGTGAAAAAAATAACAAAGAATGGATGTTTACATACAAGCACTTACATTTGATTTGCACAATGTGTTCTCTGCAGAAATACAGTCTTGAGGTCCAGGAAACAAAATGAAATTACTCATCAGATTTTACATATCCTTGTTCATGACTTCCATCAGTTTGAATAGTTGTGTTCATATGTAAATCATTATTCATATTTCCTGTGTAATACCTAAACAGTCATAAGTATGTGATTTATTATATATGTCAACTTGAAAGGAATTGCAAATAGAATTCCACTGTAAGCAAGGTCCAGTGAATAGGAACCACCCATTTTCTTTGTTCCGCATTCCTTATAGAACACCCTGTTAGCCGAATTGCTTTAATTTACGTTTAGCAATCAGCAAAATACACGAGTTCTTGCCAACTATACCAGGGTCCCACCCCTCCCGGGAGTTCTCAAGGAAAGAGGCACGTGAGGCAGATATCCAGTTAAATGTAGTTTACTGGACAATGTTGTTCAAGCATACCAAAAACGTAATCACACACACAATCACACAGGCCTAATGAAATAAAGGGAGAAAATAGCACATTCGCATGAGCAGGTTATCGTTGGTGGGGAAAAGCACAGTACCTTAGATGCGTTGTCCGATGTCAGGAAGAATTGGATGGGGAGAAAAATATAAAGGCTATGGGGACACGAGGCTTGAACCTGCAAGACCACGTGGCTCTCCTGGATCGCAAGCTCCAGAGAGAGAGGATTAAAGATGGAGGCAAGGGTTGGGTACAGAAAGCTGGACTGAAGGGGTAGTAAAGCTGATAGAGGGTGACGGCTCAAGAGGCCGAGTGTCTCCGGGTTTGGACTTTTATTGGGGGTCTTGGGGCGGGCTTTGCAGACCACATCCCACTAACACGCCTACTAGGCGGTCCATCCCTCTTGGACCTTTCCATAAATTAAAGGTGAACAAAGGGAGGAGGTCCAGGGGTTGGGCAGTGTTGCAAGAGTATGATCTCATCAGGAAGCGGACACTGAGTCTGGGGTCCGATGACTCACCAGGCCAAGTCCATTGTTAATCAATGACTTTGGCCTGTTGCTTAATGTCTGGCACATTAGTTGCTAGGCAACTTAGTTAGCATAACTATCCAGATGTGTAGGAGAGGGGGCAGGGGTTTGACCAGCGTTTGCTGAAACAGAAAGAAACCTCATGGCGAGAGGAGTCCTTTGTCTCTGGTGAACTATCTAGGGTGTCAGCCTCCTGACATGGGCTGGAGCTGGCTCCTATTATGAAGAAAGCACATGGCTCTTCCATTTAAGGCAGCCCAAAGTTCAGGTTTATGAATATCACAATTCATAAGAGCACTCAAAGTGCCTTGCTGGCCAACAACCCCACTTATTCAGAGTGGCTCTGCAAACACAGTACCACTGTTCCTGGTATATGTTTGCATGCCCATTCACATTTCTGGATTTAAAGCTCAGAAAGAAGAGAGGTGTCCCCTCTGTGTTTTCCAACTGTATTTATCATTATTTTTCTGTACTTTATATTGTTGAGAGAGTCATGATAAAAGGAAATACATAGGCATGCATGTGATGACAATGCATGAAGGCAGGACTTTCTTTTATGTTTTTTGCCACAGCAGATCTCCCAGATGAAGAAAGATGTTGGTTTCTAGAGCTAAAAATTAACTTGCCTCTTTGGCAATGTCAGCAGGTGGCTTGTATGTGCACGTATCTCTTGTTTGTGACACTTATGTGTGTATCTCTTCTTTGTATTTGGCTTATTTGGTTTTCCTAGATTTACCTCTTGTAAAATTCATAGTAGTAAGTCTGACTTTCAGGAAACAACTAGAACTGTATATGACACAGCTTACTAAAGCCAAGTGAAGCCAATGGAATTAATCCAATTGACTTCAATAAACTGCATATCAGGCCAAGAAAAAATAGTACCATGTAATTAAATCTTTTAAAACAATGTTTAAAGAAAAACACAAAGGGAAATGCTGCAAGGGTGAGAGGAATGGCAGAAAAAGAGATTTACTCTCTTAAAGGAAGTTGAAAGAATTTTGGCAAATTCTATCCTTGTGTGTGAGAGAGCGTGTGTATGAAATTTGCAGATTGCCTGGTTATTTGTCTATGTGGCCTTTTGTATGTGGGCAAAACCACTTAGGCCCTTGAAACAGATGACAGAACACTTTCCAAAATTAAGTATATAATCATAAATACAATCATAACGAATAAGGACATTAACATAATATTTTTTATTTGTCAGAAGCAATCTCAATCCAAAGCATTGAAACCAACTGGTTACTAGTTCTTAGCATCTGTCCTATATCACAGGCATAAAACCATATAACACGTTTTCTGGTGGTCTCTTTCACCCAGGTGCCTAATAATATAATTTCATGAGATGATGCTAGGGTTTGGGGGGGGGGGGGGGAACTGACCAAGCAATTACATGTTAAAATGGCTAGTAGCTCTTTTTCTCTGCAGACATAATAAACCTCCTGGTATCCTGAAACTATAGCTGTAAGAAAATGGAGAACTGACATTTTGGAAAACTGTGCTTTTCTGGTAATGAAAAATGGATCTATGGGATCAAGGTTGCAACTGAATTTCCAAAGCTATTGGCTCCCAAAGGAGGGGCTGTAGCTCAGTGGTAGAGGGTTGGCTTTGCTTTGAGAAATTCACAGTTTTAATCCCTGGCATCTCAAATTTTAATCAAGCAATAGATAATAGGAAAAATCTTTACCAGAGACCTTGGAGAGCTGCTGCCAAGCAGAGGAGACAGTTCTAAGCTTGACAAGCCAATGGGTAGACTCAGTATACAGAACCTTAGTAATTTTAGGGAAGGGCTACAGCTCAGTGTCTTGACCTGGATGGCCCAGGCTAACCTAATCTTGTCAGATCTTGGAAGCTAAGGAGCATCAGCCCTGATTATTACTTGGATGGAAGACCACCAAGGAAGTCTAGTGTTGCCATGCAGAGGCAGGCAGTGACAAACCCCCTCGTACACCTCTGCCTTGAAAACTCATAAATCAGTCCAACTTGACAGCACTTTAAACACACACTTGTTGTTCAGTGATAGAACACTTTTATGCAGGAGGTCCAAGGTTCAGTCTCTGACATCCTAAGCTAAAAGGATCACGTAGAAAACGATGAGAAAGGCCTGTACCTGAGACCCTGGAGAGCTGCTGTCAGTCAGGGTAGAATACTGACATTAATAGATTGAGGTTCCGGTTCAATATAAGGCAGTTTCGTGTGTTCAATTTAACTCAAATGCCCCTGTTTTGATTGGGGGGGGGGGGGTTTCATCCATTGCAACAAACAGCACTGTGATGCTTTATTTTCACACCAGTTTCTCTTTGTTCAGCCTGAAGTTTTGCTATTACAGTTAACACGTTTCAACACAAATTTTGCATTAACTTTATATAAATGGCATAAAACAATTAATAAATGGAATAAAAGAATTACCAAAAAGAAAGCAATGAAAATGAGGCGAATTGAAACCACTTACAGCGACAGTACACGAAATCAACAAGAGGAAAAGGAACACACACACAAACAAAAAAGGCAGTTTCAGCCCAGGTCCATAGCTACAGTGGGGCATTTCAGGGCCCAGCCCCCCTTCCTGCCAAGGCCTCCCAACTTCTATCTATCCCAGGCCCGCCACTGCCACTGCTGCCCCTTCCCCAAGCACGGCTTGCTCCCCCCCGCTGCCTTTTTATTTCTGTGATGTCAGTGCCCCCCAACTTATTTAAAGGCCCCCTGAACTAAGAAGTCCTGGCTACGGGCCTGTTTCAGCCATCTCTACACACAACTTGGTTGTTTCTACCTTTTCATGCAAATAGGACAGATCCTTCCTCAGAATGACTTGGCCATTGGAGAGAATAATGTGAACTTTCAGGTGAGCCATTGTGAGTTTTTCACTGGATGAAGGGTTGGACTTAGATATGAGGGACCTGGCTACAAGCAAAGAATATCATGTGCTGTTTGTGTAGCCCTAGGCAAGATGCTGGGGGGGGGGGGTGCTTGAACAAGAGCAGCCAAGTAGTTCTCAATCATCAGTAAAAGTTGCTTAAGTGTACCATTTATTCCATCACTAAATGGATTCAGCAAGCAGTGCTTAGACCTCTTTGTTTTTCTCATGTGTCTAAAAATGTAAAATGTGATTTTTTTTTAAAGAACAGGCATTTGATAACAGCCTTGCATATAATCAAAAAGCAGAAGGTCAGTTTCTTTCTAATTCACTCACCAGGGATCTTCCACTTCTGCCCCTTACAAAATGCAGAGAATTGCCACAGTTTTTACACACGTACACTTCATTTTGAGGAGCACTATTTCGCTAAATGCCAGATACTGGAATGGGGAGTAGGAAATAGGATTTCAGCGTTAGTGGAACTATTGAGCTAATCCAATAGGGTTCCTCTTCTATTCCATTGTTCTTATGTATCATGTGCTGCCCTCCCCCACTCTTCCAGGGAATTAATAGGAATAGCCATGAAGGGCAGCTCCCAGCTAGGAAGACAAAAAACTCAAGAGACTGAGTGTGGGCTTGCAGTCTATCTGCCTCCCTCACAGCTAAAGACAGAGGTCTGAGGGAGGAACAAAATGAAGCATTCAAAGAGGGGAAGGTCTGGGTTCCCCCCCATTTTTCTAAGACCTAAAATACAAAAGTTAAAAAAGCACCTGAAATAAAATGATGAGTGCATGTTAAACAAATGATATTGTTACAGTCATTTTATGCTGCTGCGGTTTTCTTAAATCCAATATTCAAACAAGATGATTAAGGGTTTGGAGCACCTTTCCTATGATACCAGGCTGAAGAGTCTGGGACTTTTCAGTCTAGAAGAAAGATGTCTAAGGGGGAAGAAGAAGAAGAAGAAGAAGAAGAAGAAGAAGAGATTGGATTTATACCCTGCCCTTCACTACCCAGAGGAGTCTCATAGCAGCTTACAAACTCCTGTCCCTTCCCCACCCCACAACAGACACCCTGTGAGGTAGGTGGGGCTGAGAGAGCTCTAACAGAAATGGCTGTTTTTCAAGAACAGCTCTGACAGAACTATGGCTTGTCCAAGGTCATCCAGCAGCTGCAAGTGGAGGAGGGGGGAATCAAACCCGGTTCTTCCAGATTACAGTCCACACACTTAACCACTATACCATGCTGAGTACACAATAGAGGTTTCTGAAATAATGCATAGAGTGGAGAAAGTAGCTAGAGAGAGCTTTTTGTCAGTTGTGATTCTATGATCTGTTATTTTATGTTGTTTTAATCTGTTATTAAACAATTGTTTATGATATTGATGTAAATCGCCCTGAGCCCATTTGCAGGGAGGGTGGTATATAAATCAAATAAATAAATATAAAACTCAGGGGTATCCAATGAAGCTGATGATCAACAGACTTAGGACAGACAACAGAAAAATACCTCTTTACTCCAGAAGTAATTAAATTGTGGAATTCACTGCTAATGGATGTAATGATGATGGCCTTGAATGTAGATGCCTCTTAAAGGGGGGTTGAAAGAAGTCCTGTGCAGACAGCCCATCCACACAATTACATGGCTTGCAGGAAAGAAAAGTGGTCATTAGCACACAGGACCTGCTCCCAATCCGTGCATGACAGCCAAATTATCCACAGAGTGTGAATATGCAAAGGAAGTGCCTGCAGGTACACCCCCTCCCATGATCAGAAACGTTTGGAAAGTATCATCATGGGGAGGAGGGCATACACCTGGGCACTTCCTTTGCCCGTTGGCACCATGCAGATGACTCACAAACATGCAGGCGTGGAGCCAACATGCTCATACCCATTCTCCCTCATCAAACAGGTCCAAAATAGACATTACAGCATCCACAGTCTGACCCTCGGATGCCAGTGCCATTTTAGAGCTGAACTTGGCCATTTAAAAATGCTGTGATGGTCCAATCCTATTTGATCCTGAAGCATGGTGTGATCAGGCAATCTTGTTTCCCCTCCTGTACCTTTTCAAGTGCCAAAAGATCTGTAGGGGGCACTTTCATTACTTGAAAAAGCATCGGGGGAACAAGATCACCTGGTCTCCCCATGCTTGCGGGAAGGGGACATTTGTGGCATTTTAAAATGGCTGAGTTCAGCTCTAAAATGGCATTGGCATCCACAGGTTAATCCACAATGAGTCAGTGTGTGTAAATGTCTGTACAGGGGAGAACCTCCATCTACAGAGACAGCAAACTTCTGAATATTTGTTCTGAGAAACAACAAAAGGGAAGACGTTACATTGGTTGTCCTAGGCAACTTGTTGGCAATTTTGTGAAACAGGATGCTGGACTAGATGAACCATTGGTCTGATCCAGTTGAGATCTTCTTTTGTTCTTTCCTCAATGTTCATGATGATAACCCTGTTAATACATTTTACTGGTTTCTCAAACAAGCAACACACTTAAAACTTAAAGTAAAAAAAGTTGAATGTTGCTTTTCATTTACCTTCCTCCATCTACTAGACCACATGAAAGAAACTGAAACAAAGTAACATCTGGAAGAGCCGAGAAGCGTCTTTCAGTTCTGACAAACCTTTGATTTTTCTGAAGCCAATAGAAGTTCTTTGTACACTGTGTACTGTGTGAAGATGGTTTGGCTTAATGGCTTCCCCATGGTTCATGGATTATGAACCATGGCTAATCAAACACACCTGCTTAGATTATGCCATCTTTCATTGGTTTGATTGGTTTACCTTTAAAGTCAGATAATGAGCAGATTGTTTGCTTTTGTTGTTCTCTGTATTTTTTCACAAACCACAATTTTCTCATCATTTACCTAGACACTAAAAAAAAAAAATCAGGAATGAAACATGAGCATAATTTTGCTCTAAATCTTTAAATTACTCATGCATCTGCCTGACCCCTATCATCTTACTTGAAGCTGGAATAATGATGGCTATTTATGATAGGTGAGCCTGGAAGTGAGAATTTGAGAAATTGTATAAAGGGGAAAGTAATGGCATATGTGAATGTCTACAGTCTGCCTTCCACACTTCAGCTTCAGTGTCACTATGAAAACCGTAGGTCCACTCTTAGCTGACATTTGGATGAAATGTGACTTTTTTCCGCTTCAGTAATGAAGAAAGCTGGGAGGGCAAATTCATTGTTTTCGGTCTTTATCTAAGAAGCCCTGCAGCGTTCTAATGGGATATAGCAAGTATGAGAACAGTGATCCTGCTACTGATTCCTCTGAAACCAGTGAAAGTTCTGCTACTGATTACAATAGCCACAGGGTGACATTACAGTTATATATTAAGATTTTCATGTGAACCCTTCCCAGTTTGATTTTATTGTGTATATAAAATCTGACAAGGCTCAGCTAAGAGATCTGTTGGCTTACTCTCAGCAAGAATAAAGCTTGTTCGTTTTCATGTCTGCGTTATGCATGCCTTATTTCTAATGTAATAGTGCTTGGAGATCTCATTCTGTATACTAATATTATTGGAGACACAAAAGGCATTACTGACATGTACTGTGACATAAAACCCTGCTATAAACAAGGGCCATTGAAACACAGAATAGTTTTGAATAGCAAACTCATAAATGGACTGATTTCTATGGATGTGCAGAACACCAGCATGACATCAGCTACCCTGCTACATCATTTCTGGGGTAAACCCAGAAGTGATGTATAGTCACTCTAAGAACTGCCAGAAATTCTGTGGTAAAACTTGCAAGCAACGAGGGATGCTGGCAAGAGGGTACCCTCCACAGTAGGAGGTCTGGCAGTCCTGGGCGGGCCTTTAACACTTCAGAAGGCAGGAGCCACCTTGTTAAATCATTCACCTTACAAAACGCTCTGCTCATAAAAAACTACTATGTTAGAGGAAATCCTAAGCAAGACTACTGCTTATCAGCTATTGTTAGAGTTGCCAGTCCCCATTCCAGGCAGAGGTTTCCCCGGTTTTGGGGGCTTCTGCCCACTACCGCCCAGCTGGTCGGTGGGGGATACCCCACCTGCACAACAGCAATGTCACTGCATGATGTTCCCAACACAATCACATCACCCAGAAGTGGTATCATCACACCAGGGGATGTCATGTGGTGACGCTCTGGTTTGATGGCACAACTCTATGGCTTGAAGTCAATTTTACCATAGAGTTTTGCCCAAAAACCAGAGCATTGCTCCCAATGTCACCAATGTGATGACATCACTTTAGTGCGCCGCACAATGTCCTGGAACTCCCCCCAAATCCCTCACCAGTATGGCGAGGGGACCTGGCAACCCTAGCTATTGTTTTCTACATATGCTGGATTTTTTTGTTATATAGTGCAGCATTTAATCATGTGAACTCTCAGCTGGTAGACTTGTAGTGCCTTCCTATGCAGAGTTCCACTCTCTGACTCTGTTGAAGTAAATGAGCTTGGAAGGGCATCACCCTGATTAGGGTGGCACTGCTGGTAGAGCCCATAAACAGACTTTCTGTTTCATTTGCTGTTTGTGATCCCTAAATCCATGTTGATAGTGACTTATCCTGTTGGAGCCAATATTTCATTTCACATGGTAAAGTTGAGTACCAGATAAGGTAGCCAACTCTGGCCTGGGAAATTCCTGGGCACTGGGGTCCCTGCTTGTGGAGGAAGGGATTTGGGAAGGGATATCACCTAGAAGCTGCATTTTCTCCGGGGCAACTGATTTCTGTAGTCTGGAGATCACTAGAAATCATTAAACTGTAGGATTGCCACCTCCAGCTTAGGAAATTCCTGGAGATTTCGGTGTGTTGCTGGCTGAGGGCACAGTTTGGGAAGGGAAGGGAGCTCAGCAGGGATGTGATGTGTTCAAGTCCATCCTCAGGTGCTGCTATTTCCTCCAGGTCAACTGATCTCTGTAGACTGGAATCAATTGTAATTCTGGGAGAAATCCAGGCCCCACCTGGAGGTTGGTAATCCTAAGTGTAATATTTGTGGGTTTTGTTTCTGTAGTGCCAAGATCTTAAGGAAGCAGCTTCTGCTTAAGCAACTACTAACTGGAGTCTGCTGAGCTAAAAAAATAAGAGAAGTATCAGGTATCGAGCAGAAAAAATAAGAGAAATAACTTTTTGCTAATGCTCCAGGCCTTCAGGCTTCCCCTGTAACTACTGGCAAATATAGTTCAGGGCCACTGGAATACTAGAGGTATCAGACAGGTATCAGACAGGCAGACAGAGAAGCTAGCATGAGAGAAGCAACTAATGGAACTGTTTGACTGGCTATTCGGCTGTTTGCAACCTGTTCATGTCTAATAACAGGAATTGACTACTTGGAGTCATCAAAAGTCAAGATCCCAGCTGATGAGTCAACTATGAGTCAGCTTCTGATACATTGTTGCAGAAATTTTGAACTATACTCAGCAATGTTTTTTTGGGGGGGGGGATCGGGAGCTGACTCCCAGTTGATCAGCTGGAAGTCCAGTTTCTTCTTGCAGATTTTAAAAGCATTACTTCTATCTCAGCCCAGCTCAGGGTGGAGGGAGAAAAACAAGCTTCTTATCCCCTCCCTTTTGCAATGCAGAGTTCAAAAGCATTGCTTCTGTCCCTGGAAGGGTGGAGACAGCTGATTTTTGAAAATATACTGTCAAGCTATTTTGCTGAGGGGCAGGGGCGTCGACTTTCTAAATCCCCAGGGGGGGGCAGGGGCTCTCTCGTGCGCGCACACAAAGCGTGTGTGCGCGCACGGGACCATGTCTCTGCCGCTCCCCCCCTGGCCCAGGGAGGGAGACCCACGGCGGCGGCGGCGGCCAGCTGGCCGGGACTGCCGCCCGCACGACTATGTCCCCGCCGCTCCCCCCCCCCGCCCAGGGAGATAGACCCGCGGCGGCAGCCAGCTGGCCGGGACTGCCGCCCACGTGACTATGTCCCCGCCACTCCCCCCTGCCCAGGGAGACAGACCTGCAGCGGCGGCAGCAGCCAGCTGGCCGGGACTGCCGCCCACGCGACTATGTCCCCACCGCTCCGTCCCCCCCCAGCCCAGGGAGGCAGACCCGCGGCAGCGGCAGCAACCAGCTGGCCGGGACTGCCGCCCGCGCGAAGCGCGTGAGCGACTATGTCCCCGCTGCCTCTCTCCCCCTCCCGCCTCAGGGAGGCGGGGCAGGCCGGGGGTGAAGGAGAGGCGGTGACGGCCGGCTGGGCGAGCATTTTGCCGGGGGTGGCTGAGCCCCCCCCGGGAAATTTCGGGGGAGGCTCGAGCCCCCCTGTAGTTGACGCCCATGCTGAGGGGGCAAGGTGGATAAGGATTCTATTCCCAGCTGACTAATGACTGGGTCAGTCAGCTTCTGTCTAGCAGCCAGCTGAAAAAGTAGAGAGCCAGTTTGTTGTAGTGGTTAAGAGCCGCAGGACTCTAATCTGGAGAACTGGGTTTGATTCCCCACTCCACAGTTGGGTGACCTTGGGTCAGTCACAGCTCTCTCAGAGCTCTTTCAGCCCCACCTGCCTCACAGGGTGTCTGTTGTGGGGAGAGGAAGGAAAAGGTTGTAAGCCGCTCTGAGACTCCTGCAGGTAGTGAAGGGCAGGGCATAAAACCAACTTCTCCTCCTCTTCTTCTTTTTCATCATCATCATCATCATCATCATCTTGGGCAGCTGTCAGAGCAGCTTGATGCAATCCGAATATATATCCCTGGTTGGCTCACAGTCTGATAGTGAGTGTTGAGCAAGATACGTTTGTCTGCTGAACAGGCAGATATTTGTGGACACCCTACTTTGTAGCCATTGCGCAAGGCATTCTTCCAAATAAAGTTTTACAATATTTGTTGCACAAGTTTTAGAGGGAAAAAATTCCTGATTAATGGGCAAATTCCAGTTTTGCACTGTTTGACTCAAGCTGTTCTTAGATATTTGTTTTCATGAGTGCAAAAATACTTAATAAAAGAGATAAAATAATGAAATAGTAATCTACCTTTACAAATATATGCTGATCCGTCCCATCATTCTGCAGCTTTAGACCACCAGTTCATACGTCATAAATACAGTATTCATGAGAAGAACAGAGCTATTAAGGAGCAAATCATCCAGATTCTGAAATATTATAAATTATCATCTGAGACAGATGTGTTTGAGTATCTCATTTCAACTTGTTTAAACTGCACTGCCAGTAAATGAATGATTAGATCCATGAGCAAATAAAATAATGAGTGAATTTCCCCCAATAAGATGAAAATCAGTAAGTATGAAATGAAGAATATTGTTTAATTTAATAGAAAACTTGAAGCCTGGTTGTATTTTTATATAAAATTTCAATTATAACCAAAAATATAAAATGCTAATATATTGCTGCAGATGTTCAGGATCTGTACAAAATTAGATCACAAAGAGCCATGAAAGTTATACTTTTATTCTTGCATGAAGACCTTCTCCAAGGCAAAATAATGAGAAAGAATTTGGTGTTTGCCCCTTAATACAAGTGTGACACTCTGTCAGATATTTCAAAAGTTTGGTTCCATTTGATATGACAACAAGCAGCTCCTTGGAAGTCTGCCAATCTCAAATTGATTATAATTGGTATAATTGGGTATCTCAGACTCCAGGAAGTGAGGTCTCGCTTGGGTTTTTGTTTGTGTGACAGAATAAAAGTAGGAGCCAATTTTTTCATCTATGCCAAGAGGGCTTTTTTTTTTTTAAAGCAAACCAATATTTGATAGCGCTTGTCTTTCGCCAACAGTTGTTTCTATTTGCATAAATTAGTGTGGTGCCATGGAATAAAGTTTGAAATCCCTTTTTTAAACAAACGTACGTAACTTATCAGAAACTCAAAAGTTACAGCGCCTTTGCAATAGATGAAGATATGAAAGTAATCACTGCTGGGGCAGCTGAAGGACTCCTGATGATGGCAACAGCAGTATTAATTTGTACATTTTTAATTGCCTTTTTTCTGATCATTCAAAATGACTTACAAATTTGCAGAATAAAGTGCAAAAAAACCCCACGTTCACACCTTTCTGGCAAGTCTGGATTCCTTGCAGCTGGGCAGGCTGGAAAAGGTGTGACAGAACAAACCTGTTCTTGATCTGCCATTAGGACTGCAAACCTCCAGCTGGACCACAGCATTCTCCCAGAATTACAACTGATCTCCAGACTACAGAGGAAATGGCTGGTTTGGAGGGAAGACTCTATGGCAACACATCCTCACTGAGCTCCCTCCCCTCCTTAAACTCTCTGCTCCCCAAGCGCCACCTTCAAATTTCGAGCAAGTTCCTGAACTAGAGTGGAAAACTGTACCTCCCAAGAAGGGAGGAATAAGGGTCAGAATGAGAAGTGCAAGCATCATTCAAATTAAATAATGTACAAAAGCATCGTAAGCAGAGTTACCCACTTGTAAGACCATTGAAGTAAATAACTCTGCTTAGGATTGTACTGGAACACCTAAATATTTAACTGTAGATTTAAAGATGCTCAGCTTCCTGAATAAACTGTGGGGCGAAAGTCTCAGATCGATTTCCCACAAGTGCTGCCCCGGCATTGTTCCTCCGTTTGCCCCGATTGCCTGCTTGAATTTCCCACTATTTGCCATGGGGCGCATTGTGACCTGAGGCTTCGCGTGATTTCCCCCGCGGCTTCAGTGATTCTGTTTTTTGAGGATCACTGAAGCTGCAGAGGAAATTGAAGGAAATCACCATTTTGGTTAATTTTGACAGTTTAGTTATTTTCTGTAATTTGTATGTCCAGGTTTTAAGATTTAAATTTTTTATATCCTTCCAGTTTTGCACTATCATAAATTTTGCTGCTGTAACTAGGGGTAATATCATACTACTATGCTTTGTTGGAACACCCTATGGTAATAAACCTAACAGACAAATTTGGTCCTCTGGGGGATCATATATACCAACATCCAATGAATTTCATGCAGAATCAATGACCAGAATCTTTTAATCAGTGAACATGACCACTTCATATTGTTTATATTCTGGGTCATTTTTGAAGCCACATTGGTTTTGTTGTGCTGTCATAATTTATTTAAATTTAAATTTATATTTAAAGTTGCATATTGATGAAAAAGAAAAAAAATTTCAAGGAAGAACAAAACGAAAGGGTCATTGATGAGTATGAAAACTCAAGTGAAGCTGAATACCAACAAAAAATATACCCAACACACACACACACACACACACACACACACAGTTTGGCATTTCCTGAAATATATAATACTGGATTATTCCTTTTTAACTAAAAAAAATCTATATAGATTTATAATTTGATGTGGTGAACAAAAGCAAACATTCAACAGCACAACCTGTAGAAAGTGGCTAAGAACAGCAAATAAGCAACAGCAACATGTTCTCGGATCTATGAGGCTACAGAAAAAGCGCATCATTTTTGACCTCTGTGGGCAGTGCTGAATAAGTGTCATGCAGGCACTCTCAACAAAAATGTGTTAAAGTTTTTAAAACTGCTTGCCTACATGGAGTTTTACAGTGACAAACTCTGGTTTATTTACAGACCCCCCTTTTTGCAGCCAAATTTACTATCAATCGAGAATTCAAAGTCAAAGTTATCCTTACAACTTCAAAGTCTCTGACTGAAGCTAAAAGATACAGTTAAGTTGTTTGTATACAAATACGAAGCAATTAAAAAGAAATAAAATTGTTTGCAACCTCTTCGGTTGCTATGGCAACTTGCCTCTGCTCTACTTCACTTGTATAAATAAATCCAGAAGCTAATAAGAATAAGCTTTTAACAGTTTTGCACCCAGCAGAATGTTTAGAACATTATGTGCTTACTGAAATTAGTATTATATAAATGAAAGAATTAATACTGTGTTATTTTGTCATTAAAAGAAAGTTGTGCACTGAGCTCAAATTTTCATTTTTAATATTAAGTTTGTTGAGCAAAATCCAGAGAACTGTGCAATTAGTTCTGTATGTCCAACAGTGGAGTCTTGAGCAGAGGTATTCTCTTCTAAATCCATTGAAGTCAATGAGCTTAGAAGGGTATAGCTATGCTTGGGATAGCTGTTAAGTCTTGTGTTTCTCAGGTAGTCACTGTTTATATCCTGCAACTAAGAGGAATTTCACACAGCCAATATGTTCCGTTTCAGGAACTCTTCACTTACGGTTTCTGTTAGGCATTTCACACAGAACCGTATTAGTACCAGTTCCCTAACGGAACATATTGGCCCTTTCACACAGAAATGTGCCTCTCCTGTTGAGGAAGTTTTCCTGAGCCAGTTTACCTTGAAACTTCCTCCCAAGCATTCTTCAGTTCTTGTACTGGTCCTGAATAACTACGGGGTGCTGTGTGAAATGCCCCCAAAACGCTTCCTCCTCTGACAAGTGTTTTCGCACCTCTTTTCATTCGCACAGGCGATCTCCATGAATTTTTTTTTAAGAGCCAATCCAGGCTGTGTCTTAAAATGTGGGGGGGGGGGGAGAGAGAGAGATCTTGGCTGAGTCTTTAAAAGCCGTGTGTGTGTGAGAGAGAGAGAGAGAGAGAGAGATTTCCAGGCTGAGTGAGTTGAAGTTTTTTTTTTCCCCTTTTACACTTGGGTGCATGAGTGGCCATGCGCCCAAGTGTAAAGGGGGGGGGGGGAAATGGCCGGCGGGGCTATCTGGACAGCCCTGCTCTCGCAATGGTTGCGAGAGAGGGCTGTCCAGATACCTCCAATGCGGGTTCCTCCCGCAACACCCGGGAAAGTACTTGATTTTCCCGGGGTCGGAAAATGCGGGAGGAACCCGCATTGGAGCCCGCTTCGGCACGGGACTTGGGGCGGGCTGTCTGGTTGGCCCCTTTAAATGCGGGAGGAAATAGCCCTTCCTCCCGCATTTAAGGCCCGTGTGGCCGCAGCCCCAGATTAGAGTCCGCACTCCTAACCACTACACCAAACTGGCTCTCATAACACCACTGGACATTTTGCTGTGTGCTGCAACTATTCCTATAAATGATGATTATTTCTATTTTCTGGTACCTGTCCCTGGTAAAGGCAGGCTTATACAAAGTTTGAATAAATAAATACACTTCTCTTCATCCCAAATAAGAGCCATTTTTCTTTTTAGGTTGACAAGAGGACTAAAGTAGAACACATGAATGCAGTATACAGCAAGTGGAGTAGAGTCTTCAAAAACGTCTAATGGAGAATAGAACCTGTCCCTCCCTGTGCATGAGAGATTTTGGGTGGTAGGGGCATTCAAATGTGTGGTGCTTGGACACATGAATTTACTTCCGTCAAATACATTAAATGGCTCCACAACATCAGGGTCAAACCATAGAGTTTCAGGAGAATCCTAGAGCATTACAATGATATTACTTCCAGCTTGACACCAGAAGTGCTGTCATGTGTCGAATCAGCACATATTCCCTTTTTTCCTCTGCTATCCTACCAAGTGGCAGCATGGGACTGGGGTTGCCAGTGGGAGGCGTCCCACTGAAAAAACAGACCTGGCAGCCTTCACTTGAGGTACCATTAGATCATGTACCAAGGAGTCTCCTGCTGCTTCCAGGGATAGCAGATGTCTAGAACGCTATATCCCTACTGGAATGATTTGAAGTTTCATATGATATTTTGGAGATTTGCATTTCACTGAACACCTGTTTTGAATCTTTGTCTGCTGTAAAGTCATGTTCTCCCTAGAGATAGCATAAGAAAAGCATTTTGTATGACTTGATTAAAGATCAGGAGAAGAGCAATTCTTGAAAAAGAATTTTTGAAGCAGATAGACAACCAACTATCCATAGAGTCATGAGTAGGAGTTCCAGTTACAGATTACCGGGGGGGGGGGGACCCTTGCAATTAGATTTATCTGGTTTAAAGTCTAGTCATAATACTTGGGAATTAATTCATGTATTTACATTTTGCATGGTGGAGAAATACTGGTGCTGCAGTCACACGTGCCAGTTGAAGCAGAAGGGAAACGAGGCTATTCCCTCTGGAGAAATTAGACGTATGGTTGTGAGATCACACAGCCCTTTGTTGCTGCGGGCCCAGCCCATCACTATGTGCTCAGATGCAACTGTGGTTGAGTCTTTTTTTACCATTTCCCCCATTCACATAAATGAGGAATTACACCTCCACACCAAGGGTCTCCTATAGGTATGCAATGATGCGCATACTGCAAGAGGGGGGGGGGGAACAGACCATCCCAATGGTTCCGGAGTGTGCTTGCACGATCAGACAGGGGAAAGTCAGTCCATGGCCCATTGCAACCCATTTACTACCAGATTTTCCCTGGTGTGTTTTAACTCTGCATCTGCAGCCAAGCAGTGCAGGTTGCCGATGGCTGCAGGATGTTTCCCAGATGTTGCTGTCTGACTGTGCCCTTTTGATCAGTCAGGCATTTGCACCTATGTCGGATCTTCTGGCGCGTGTGATCACAGCCTGAAGGTCCTTAACAAGTTGTGTATGTATATGTAATCATTGTATTGAGGATTTTGTAAGTTACTAGTTTTGCACATTATTGATTTTCTAAAATATTTTTCTACAATATATGTAGCCAGTTTTTACATGGTGTGATTTTGTTATTGTTTGAACTTACCATCATGTTCCCTGTATATATTAGCTTCCAGGGAAGGGACTGTTTCCTCCCAAGACTGATGAAGATCAGCTGCTCAGCCTTCCCTTTTAAATTTAAAATACATAAAATAAGCCATGTACACCATTTTAGGATCCTTTGAGGAAGGACAGGATTAAAGAGTTTTAGATAATAGTGAATAGGGTGGTGCTTGTGAAGTTGTCACAGTCTAGGTGCAAGCCAAGTCAGAATCCAAAGTCAGAGTCAAGATTCAGTCCAGAATGTCAGTTACCAGAGGCCAGAAAGAAAGTTCTAGCAGTCCAAGGTCATATACAGGAGTAAGCAGGTCCAACATCCAAGTCCAAAGCCGGTCTGAAGGTCACTGGAGTGGAGCTGGAGCTGTGGTCACAGAGTCCACCAGATAGTTCTTGTTTCCACACCAAGCAGTTTTTTATAGGTATCTGTTGCAAGGTCTGACTTGCAGCCAACAGCTTGGGAGTTACCCTACAGCTACTCATCATTGTTAAGCAGCTGGCATCAGGCCAGAAAATCTCTCCTGGAGCTCCATTCTAAGTCTAAGTCTGACGCTCAGGGCTGGTTGTTCCATTAGGAAGGGTTAGGCAGCAGCCTAAGGGCGCGGTGTGAGAAGAATGCCCCCGCTGGCTTGCTGGCCTGCCCCTGCTACGGAGCCCCTCCCTCACCAAAAGCCCTTCCCCTTGAAGCTGCTGCTGGGAAGAGTCATCACCCCTCTGCTGTGCCTGGGCAGGTCGAGTGAGTGAGCAAGGGGGGGTGCTGAAGAGCTCCGTTTCTGCAGGGGAGCCAGGGGGAGAAGAGGAGGGGGCCAGGGGTGCCTTGCCAGCAGAAGTCCTCTGTGCGTTGTCTGGCCCTTTGTTCTTCCTCCTCGATTGCAGCTCTCGGTTAATGGCGACTCGGTGGTTTAAATACCGGAGGAGGAAGAAACCTGGAGGACCAGGGAGGCAGCGCGTGGGCTCAGACACCCAGCCAGGCAGACGGGGCCGCCACCCTCTCCTCTCCTTGAGAGCCAGTTTGGTGTAGTGGTTAAGTGCACGGACTCTAATCTGGGAGAATCGGGTTTGATTCCCCACTCCTCCACTTGCACCTGGCTGGATGACCTTGGGCAAGCCATAGCTCTGTACCAGCTGTTCCCTCAAGGACAGCTTGGAAAAGAGTTCTCTCAGCCCCACCTACCTCACAGGGTGTCTGTTGTGGGGAGGGGAAGGGAAAGGAGTTTGTAAGCCGCTCTGAGACTCTTAAGTGAGTGAAGGGTGGGATATAAATCCAATCTCTTCTTCTTCTTCTTCTCTAGCCTGGCCAGCCTGCCACCCCTCTTTCTCTCACCTTGCGCCCCACTTGGCTCTTGCCCTGGCTGTGTTCCTTCTCAGCTTGGTGGGAGGGCGCCGCGCTGGCTGGCCTGCCGCCCCTTCCCTCCCCTTGACAAAAGCCCTGTTCAGTTGCTGTTCTACTCACCCTGGCTGTGCGCTCCTCCTTGCCTAGGTTGGAGGGCACTGTGCTGGCCCACCTACCACCCCTCCCCTTCCTCACCTTGCGCCAAAAGCCCTGTTCGGCTGCTGCTCTGCTTGCCCTGTGTGTGGCTGAAATGGCTGTGGGCCGGGCAGAACAAGTAAACATGTGCAGGAGACCTGATTCCATTCTGTACCTTCATGGAGCTCCTCGTAAGTGCCCTTCCAAGGGGCAAAGAGCATCTGCTTGGGGAAACCACATGTGTTGTGGGGGTGCATTTGGCGGGAGTGGGCAGAGCCTTCAGTGCCTTCTCTCGGCCTGTGCTGATCCTTATTCTTACTGGGCACCTCTCAGGACCACATTCACCACAATGGGGCATCCGGGACCGAGTCCACCCACAACTTCACGCCCATCCAGCCAGGTCCTTTCATTCTGTTTTTCCTGTGCAGCCATCGCCCTGCCCTGGCTGCTAACAGTGCACCTCTGGCCAGGTGAGCTTCACTATCTGGTGACTAACTGCTGGATTCCACCATGGTCTGATGCAGCAGAACAGAAAAGTTTGTGCAAGGCCCCATTCCTTCCTTCCCCATTCCTTCCCCATTCCTTCCTTCTACGCTCACAGGTGCATTGCTTTCAGGCCTTTCCTCGGTGCCCCACAAGGTAGCTGTAGAGAAAGGGAAACCACTTCTACAATTGCTTTGGGTATTGTATTATCCCCCCCCACCGCCGCCTTTCTCCTTGTTAATTGCCTCTCTCAGGCCAAGGCCCGTCACTAAGCAGGGCCTTTTCTGTCCTGTGTCCCCCCCCCCCGGACTTCTGGGCTCACTTCTTCTTGGGCAGGTGCAGGAGCTGGTCCCAAAGGCCTTGGTCAGGGAAAGAACAACAGTGCCACCCCCTTCCTGCCCCCTCTTGTCCCTCCCCAGACTCAAAAGAGAGGGGCTAAAACTGGGGGAACCTGTGCAGTGGACATTCTAGGCATGCCTCTGGCTCCCCGCAACCCCCCCCCCCCCCCCGGCAACCAAGAGCCCCAGGATGGCAGGATGGGAGACAGACACTTCAGAGGGTCCAGCAGCACCTTCGAGACCAACCAGGTCTCCTGGGGCAGAAGCTCTGGGCCCGGGGAGTCCTCCCAGCTCCCTTTGGTTGGATACACCCCCCACACACACACACACCCGTCTTCTTGAGCTGCAAAGTGTTGCAGGACTTGAGCTGAGCTTTTCTTCAGGAGACCAACCCAGGGACTCTCTGATCCCAAAGAAACAAGCCCCCTCTGCCCTGGGGGGCTATTGCAGATTCCAGGGAGGTTTTTATTTTGGTTTTATTTGGTTTTATTTATATTGGTTTTATTTTAATTTAATTAAATAACTTGTATTATAAGAAAATTATTATAACCAACAATTATTCTTCGTCAACATTTGTGAATTGTCAAACTATACATAGTTGAATTTTTAAAAATATATTCCTTAAAAATTATATATGTAGGAGAACTAGTAAGTAACAAGCAGCAATAATTATCAACAGATTTAAGGGGTGTGGGGAGCTCCCCCCCAACTTATTTAAATGCCCCCCAAATCAAAAATCCTGCCTACGGCCCTGGGCCCCTACTCCTGACAATTCACTTTGTAAAAAAGGAGATGGACCCTATTTGGCCCTCCTGCATAGGGCTGGTGCCAGGTTTTTCTGCACACTAGGCGAGACTACCTTCTGGTGCCCCCCCCCCCCCGCCCACCATTTTAGGAAGAACAAAACCCACAAAATTTGAAATTGCTAATTTCCTTATTTTTAAATTGTGAGAACAAGTAATACAATCTTTGACTTTCCTCTCTCAAACAGAAAAAGACAAATCACAAAGGATTTTGAAAAATCCTGTTAATTGTGATGTTGAAATTTAAGTCTCTTTAATGTTTCCATTTCGGGCACATCAGAATCTCATTTTGCATGCCTTTTCTTTGGCACATTTTGTCACCAGTTACTTCAGGTCAATGCTTCAGCATGTTCAGTTGAAATAGCTGCCAAACCAAGTAGTCTCTTTTGCAACATTGTTGAGCGTATGTGTGTTTTTATAAGTTTGAGTTTTGAGAAGCTGCGTTAACCACTTGCCACTGACACTGGAAGTGTGAGAAGGATCCTTAGAGCAACAGAAACATTAGGCACACTATCCTGGAGTTTTTGTTGAAGTATGAAGAGAAGTACTCTTTCTGGTGGCATAGACTTTGGAAGTCTTCGAGCTACTGCTTGCAGTTCACAACACAGATCTTCAACATCAATATTTTTGTTTCCATCATGCATCAATGCTTGTTCCAAATTCTTGCAGGCCTTACATACATCTTCAGTGCTTTTTTTGTTAATACTGTATATATCATACAGGAAGCCAAAGAGGGAATTATAGTGTTGTAGTTGTTGGAATCTCTCTTCAACTGATTGTAAGGATTAGCTGTTGGTAACGCTAGATCTTACAGCTCTTATTAACTGGGTGGAGGGAAGCCCAGAATGGGGCCAGAGAGCAAGGCTGGGGGAGAGGGGTGGCAGAGGGCAGGTGCTGGGTTCCCCCCCTCTGCATGCCATTCGCCAGCCAGGTCTTTGGTTCTCCTTCCCATGAAGGTGCAATGGACAGATGGATGGATGGACCTCTTGAATTGGGGAGCCTTTGGGATGGAGGCGGAGAGCACCAAGCAGCCACTGAAGGGCCCCGAGACAATCAAGGGAGGCCCCACCCACACCCAGACCAAGAGGAAACTTTCTTTGCCCCTTCAAAACAAGAAAGAGATCCGGAGACCTCAACAGATCAGACTAGCCTAGATGCTTGATTTGACCCAAACAGTCTGGGTTTCTTTTGAGGGGGGACCCCACTACAGGAGCGGCCTGCTGAGGAGAAAGGAGGGGGACAGGAGGGGGGAAGAGAGTGCTTCAGCTGACTCCCCCCCCAGCATGCGTGCATATTCACACATCCCAGGGTGATCAGATGTCCCCCACTTTTTGGAGGACATGTCCTCTCTTTTTAGTGTCCCTTGTCTTTTGGGCTCTTTAAAAAAAACCTGATGAAAATATCATTTTGGGCGCACCTGGAAGGTCAGGTATGTTCCTAGTTAGCAGCAATTATTACTGCTTAAAGAGGAGTGGTGAGCTTTGTCCACAGTGGTACTTGTCTGAAGTAGTCAGTCATGAAAGATGTCCTCTTTGTTGCTTCTAAAGATATGGTAACCCTCAAGGATCCACTTCTCTCTCCGGCCTTCCTTGACTGCTGTCAGTAAAAAGTGGGACTGGTTGCTGATGCTTCTGCCCAGAGACTGATGACACTGCCTCAGAGGGAATTCTCATTGGTGCTTCTCTGTGCCTGGGCCCCGCCCACTCCCTAGGACTTAAGGGGCAAAAAGCTCTCCTGTGCCTCCCCTGCAGTGAACAAAGTTTTCCCCAAAAGCTATAAGTGGGGGTTTCCGTGGGGCAGCCATGGGGTACGGCCTGATCCTTCTGGAGGTGCTGTTGGTGCTGCTGAGGCCATCCCTGGTACCTGGAATAGAGAGGAGACTCAGGGCTCCTCCTAGTAAGCAGAGGCACTTTTTGGGGGGAGGGAGGAATGTGTGAGGCTTCAGAAGACTGTTCGTTCTGATGGGGCCATCCCAGGTCCATGGAATGGGAGGAAAGAACAAGCCCCCCTGTAAGTGGAAGGGGTGGGAGGGGGGCTTGGAGAGATGGGCAGATTCCCCTTGCAGTGGGAGGGAGGACACTTTTTCTGACCCCGGGGGGGATTTCAGATTCCTCCCTCTTGCCCTGCACGGTACTTTATTTACTCTGTTTATATCCCCCTCCTCCCTAGTGGGGACCCAACTTGACTTTGCATGGCTCTCCTCCATGTTCTCCTCACATTGAAACAGACCAGTCAAAGGTAGTTTCATCTTCTCAAACTGGCAGAGGCTCTCCATCACCTCCCACCTAATCTTTTGAGCTGGAGATGCCAGGGATGGAATCCGGAATGTTATGCATGCCAAGTAGACGATGATGAAGAAGAGTAGATTTTTATGTCTTGCTTTTCTCTATCTTGAGGAGTCTCAAAGCAGCTTACAATCACCTTCCCTTCCTCTCCCCACAACAGTTACCTTCTGAGGAAGGAAGGGCTGAGAAGTTTCAGAGAGATCTGGGACTGGCCCAAGGTCAACTAGCTGGCTTCAGCTGGAGAAGAAGGGAAAATCTGCTGCTTTTCACCATGACACCATACTGGCTCTCTGCCACTGGCCATGACCCTCCCCCTGGAACTCCCTGCCACTGGAGCCCAGAAGCCACCAGCTCTGCCCTGGCCCCAGGCAAAAGAAGGCTGAGGGGAGACAGCGAAGGATATCTGGATCCTGGCAGCCTCCTCTGCCTTGCCTGCCCCTCCCAGGCTGGGGCTGTACCCCTTCATGGGTCCTGAACAGCCCCTGGTGCTCTCTGGGTAGCCAAGCCAGGGCTGAGCAGGAGAATGTTATGGAACACCCCCCCCCCCATTACTACATTCTAGAGGGAGCCAGGTTTAAATCCCCTCTCTGCCCTGGAGGCTCTCTATAGGTAATCTTGGACAAGTCACTCTCTCTCAAGGCCTGATCTACCTCTCAGGACTGTTGCCAGGAGAACACAGAAGAAGGAAGAGGATGAAAGCCACTTCGGGTCATCACTAGGGAGAAAACTGGGGTATAGGGTGTTGTGCAAAAAAACCTGGCCCTGGCCCTGGAGAATGCACCCCCTGGTTGGTAACTAGGGCTTCCCATAGGAAGTGAAGGGGTCTTCCATTGGTAACTATTTCAATTGAACATGCTGAAGTATCAGCGCTTGACCTGAGGGAACTGGTGACAAAATGTGCTAAAGAAAAGGCACACAAAATGAGATTCTGATGTGCCTGAAATGGAAACATTAAAGAGATTTAAATTTCAACATCACAATTAACAAGATTTTTCAAAATGCTTTGTGATTTGTGTTTTTTTTTGAGAGAGAAAATCAGAAATTGTATTGTTCTCACAATTAAAAAAAAGAAATTAGCATTTTCAAAATTTGTGGTTTTTGTTCTTTTTAAAATGCATTTATGTTTGAAAATTGGTGGGTGTCAGGGGGGGCAGAAGGTAGCCTCGCCTAGTGTGCTGAAAAACCTGGCACTGGCCCTGCTGGCGCTCAAAGAGTGTGGGTAAAACTGAATGTGCTGGTGGCTCTGCATCAGCTGTTGGCTGTGAACTCTGACAAGCCTGCAGTTCATCTTCTTGTTTGCTGGCTTCTGCTGCTTCAGAGCTGGCTACACAAGACTCCTCTCCTCCTGGGGAGTCCATCTCTCCTGACTGACCCATGGCAGAAGTGATCTTGGGATAAGGATAGGGGAGGGGGGGTCTTGGGCTCATTTCTGACAGCTGAAGAAGATCTGGGCTGGGGTTTGGTTTTTCTACCTTGGCTCTTGGCTTATAACCCATGATTCACAGCCTCTGGTCCTGGGAGAGCCAGCCCAAGGGATCCTGAGCAAGCCCAGGAATTGGAATTGTATTGTCTAAAGTTATTGTTCTTGGGTTTTGTTTGCTTGCTTGTTTTTGTCTAAAATCTAAATTATATTTTTTTGTGTGTCTTTGCAAGCTGCTTTGAGTTTCCAGTGGGAAGAAAAGCAAGGTATTTATTTATTTATTTGTTTGTTTGTTTGTTTGTTTGGATTTATATCCCGCCCTCCCCGCGAACGGGTAGGAACATTTAAATAAACTAGCCTGTGAAGATATGCCTTTGTGGTGGATGAAGTTGGTCTTTGGATTCCAACTACAATTTTTGAATGTAGCCTGTTGTTATTTAATTGATTTGAGATTTGTATAGATAGAATTCCTGTCTGTTCAAACAGGATATGATGAGCTTTTCGGGGAATGTTCTAGATTTATGTCAGATTCAAACAAGTAGCCCAGGAATCCTGCCCAAATCCAAGGATACAGATTCACTGCAGCAGGCCCAATATTTATTGGATTCAGCAGCTTCATTTGCCCTATAGGCTTTAATCAAGATACGAATATATAAATGTCATCGCCTGCAAATTATTCGTGCATCCTGTTTCATTTTGCAAAGCCTGTGCATTGTAGAATGTAGTGGTCACAATTAAATTAATGGCCAGGGTATGTTGTTAGCAGGGGTATTGAGTATTTATAAATACATTCATTTATCATTCCTTCATTACATAATGAAGAATCACTAGCTAGTGCATGCAGCACATCCCCAAACTATAGTTGGTCAATTTTTATTATAAAAGGGTGAACAGCAGATTATGTACCCTCAGTGTGGTTTCAAATGCCAAACGTCTGGCCTTGTTGCAATGCAGACTTGGTTTTAATTATCTTGAATGCAGGCACACAACAATCTGTCTTTGTCTAAAGCAGAAACAACTGTTCTTCGTGCATCAAATGCAAATGTACAAATACACTCTGATGACAAGATAACTTAATAGGAATTGCACTAGGTTATCAGCAGCTAATTGAGTCTCCTAAATAGAAAATCGCAGCCACCATGGCATAGAAAAGTGTGTACAACTGTTGTACAAGGAAGAGGGTCTCAAAAAAGGTAAATTCAAAGTCTGACACTTCTATGCCAGACCCCATGGTTTGGTATCCATTTGCATCCTGTATTGATCCTCAACCAAATTTATAGCACTTTTGAAATAAGACATGGTACGAGAACAGCAGCTACCTTCCTGAGCAAGAAAAAAAGGGAACTGGAGGAAGGAAAACATTCTCTCTTCTACTGTCCAGGAACACAGAAACCTGAAGTTCATGAGAGTTTGAGAGATACATATATGGATTGTTTCAAAAATTGTGATAACGGCTAGGGTTCCAAGAGGGCAACAGTGGGAATAGAGGCAGATTGGCCATTATGTGTACCAGGACTTTTCTCAGTGGGCCAGTGGCTTCTCCTCAACTTTGGCTGGGCCAGCCCAGTGGCAGAACAGCCTTGCATAGTGTGGGCAAGGCAGCCACCACTTGGCCCTGACTCAGGGAAGGTCTGCCTGCCCTTCAAACAGCAGTTGCACTGCAAGAGGGAGGTGAGTGCCTGCCCAGCCTTCATGCAGCTCTTGCGCAGCCCTCACACAGCAAGGAGGAAGCCGTGCTAAACTAACCCTTGTGTGGATCATTCAGCCCTTGCAGGGTGAAAGGCAGACACTTCTTTTCGGTTTGTCAAAGTCCCATTTGACTGTCAGTTGCTTTGGGGCAGCCTTTTCCCAATTCAGAGTCCTCTGCAGAACTACTTGTTGAACTCTCAGAACTTTCCAAATCATGTATGATGCCTTCTTCTTCCTCCTCCTCTGCTGTCTTCTTTTCTTCTGTTAGTCTTTGTTGCAGTTCCAGAAAAGTTTTTGCACTTTTAGGAGAGGTAATATTTTCTTTTTTCTCTTTGTAGTTGAATATCAGCCCTTCAGGAAAAATCCATCTATAAGGGGTAGAGTTTTTCTGTAGAAAATTTATCAAGCTTTTGAATTGCTTCCTTCTTTTCCTTATTTCGAATGGAATATCTTTTAAGACTCTGATTTCCACTTCTTTTATTTTTAAGATTGTCACATTTGTGGCCTTGAGCATCATGTCCCTTGTAGTTCTCTTAGAGAATCTCACCACAATCTCTCCTGGCAGGTTTTCTCCCCTTCTTCACAAAATCAGGATATGTCCTATAGGTCATATCCATCTCACTTTGTAGAAAATCCACTTGTAAACCTGTTATTGGAGCTAATGCTTCACTTAAGATTTCTGCTTTAGTATTGGATTCTTTAATCTGATTCTGAAGTGCATCAAAGCTCTGATTCAAGCCAGTCATCTGGTCCAGCAGATGGCTCAGTGCAGTAGATAACATGTTAGCAAAGTCTATGGTAGCTTCCAGTCTGGGAACCAGAAATGTTGAAGATGTAGCTTTTGGAGAGGGTTTCCCTCTGGTTGCCATTTTCTCCCCTCTGCCAGTCATTGTTTACTTTTCTGGAAAGTTTAAAAAGTCAACAAAAGTTTGTTTAAAGGAGCCATTTTAAAAGGGCTTTACTTGATTCTCCTTTGCAGGACCAGCAAACTGAGTCCCCCGATTTAACTCAGTCTTTTTCAAAATGAAGGGGGGGGCAAAACTTTCCCTCCCCCCTCACCACTTTTATTTGGGACCTCAGAAATGCTTGATCGCTTGTCCAAATGAGTGGACTATTTGACTTACACTTCACTGGAAGATGCACTGCTGGTAAGGGCTGCTTTATTTATTCGCTTAGTTCTTTGCTCGCCAGTCCAGTGCGCGCCTCTTGGTGCCATGGTGGCACTGTGGTGACCAGACCTTATGGGGCAAATAGGAGCCTCAATCCCTTGGGCGTTACCGTGGGAGAGGCACCTCTCATGCCCCAGGCTAGAAGCCCCCTTCAAGGGCTCTGGGCCCCCCGAAATCATCTGGCACCCCTCCTGTTCACCAGGCTATGGGCCACCCCAATCGAAGCTCCAATGGAGCATGCCCACCATTTGAGTCACCAAAGCCCGAAATCCCAACGTTATTTAATTCAGAAAAAACATATTTAGCATCACAGTTTTGCCATGAAATGTACTTTATTTTTCTTTCTGAAATCTCTTTACATCTTTATTAAATTTGCCCACCCAGAAATATACTTTGCTCCTTCTGTGCCTCCCCAGATTTTTTTTTCTGAAGGAGAAGATAATATCTTGATATTTTCACTTGCTCTCATCCTTACTTCAAGTATTTTCTTAGCCCACCAGTAATGGTAAAAAAAATTAAAACCCAGAATCAGTATTAATTTCAGACATCATTCAAAAGTCATAAGGCTCTAAATAATTAGGAACAGGGCTATTTTGGGGCAGGAACGCACAGGAACGGAGTTCCAGCTGGCTTCTGAGTTGGCCACGCCTACAGCCTCCTCCACCCCGGGTTCCCCAGGTCTGTTGGATGCCTGGGGAAGCCAAGCCAGTCCAGGGAGGGAAGTCAGTTTACACTGCCTCCCCTCCTTGGGTTCCTCAGGCACCCTGCAAGCCACGGGGCACCTGGGGAAGCAGATCCTGGGAGGGAGTTGTGCTGTCAGGGGTGTGGCCTAACATGCTAATGTGTTTCTGCTGTTAGGTGTGGCCTATTATGCTAATGAGTTCCTGCTGGGCTTTTTCTACCCCCAAAAAAGCCCTGATTAGGAATATCATTTCCCGTGCGTTTAATGCAGCATATTTGAATTTGGTGCATTCTTTCTTTAGCTTGAATACCCCTGACATTAGTACTTCTCCCTTATCTACTTGTGGGCAGGTGCTTCTTGAATCTTATACCACTTTCACAGTATAACAGGAAAAATGTTAGCAATATGAACTGGCTAGTTCAAATCTTACCTTGACAAGAAACTTACTGAATAGCTTTTAATAAGTCTATGTTCTCTGAACATTAGCCTCTCATACATAATGTTGGGATATCACTAGGTTTTTTATTCAGCTCATTTTCTTCATTTTTTTCAGATTCTTCAGTATTATTATGGTGCTTAAATTCTGTTCAGAATCATTGCATTTGGATGATGATCCCCATTGGTCATCATCATCCCAATGAAGGTCATGAGTAGTGCATGATCCTGGTTGGATATCCCCAAACGTTATATCTGAAAAGGTCCATTGCCTTCTGACTGGGAAAAGAGAAATGCCAGAGGGAAAGGGAAGTTAAAGGTGCTCAAGGAAATGAAAACTGAGAGCAGAATGCCATCACTGACATGACAAGTCTACAGCACCAGAAGGTTTTATTCACGGTCTATGACCAGAACATAAATCACAGACAATAAAATGCCTCATTGGGGCAATACAACAATAATAAAATCATTCATAATACAATTGAGCAAGGACTCATGATAAAATCATTCAAAATACAGTAGAATACTACAACTACTACTAAAAAGTTTGAAATCTCAGCAATCCACTATATGAGCTATTACAGTTTTCCTATGCCTTGCAGCAAGCCAGCCAAATCTAGCCATCTGGTAAGTAAAGGTTATGGTGCCTATCTGAAAGAAAACTCCTCAGAAGGCACGATCTCTGTCTGCTGTTGAAAGGTAATGACATAGGCAGAGGAAGGGACTCACAGATTTTGTTATACACCTTATAGTCGAACAGGACATGGTCTAGTGATTCTATGCCTTCATTACAGCAGGAGCAAATCCTTTCATCATAGGGTATCTTTTTATACTTTCCTTGTAGGAGAGCTGAGGGAAGTGAGTCACAGCACATTAGCATGAACATGACAAGTCTACAAAACAACAGCAACAATAACAATAACAATAACAATAAAACCCTGTGTTTGTCTGTGGCCTTTTCAGTTCCTCACTGAATGCTAGGGATAATTTCATTCTATAATCAGAATTTAGGAAGATTCTCCAGGTTTCTCAAAGAACTGATCACAGCCACTTGTGATGGAACTCCATCTGAACAGCAACAGCGCACTTTCTTCTTCCCAGACACCACTAGGAAGCAGATGACCTCTTAGCCAAACAGTTACTCTTTCTTAACTGTATCATCCTTTGTAACTCTTTACCACAAATATGTTCCAAGGGCATTTGGACTAGTTATGTTCCAAATGCCCATGGCTAGATAACATAATGACCCATCTGCAAGGGTTATTGAGATGATGATGTGTGTTCCAAACCCATAAAGTACTCAATGTTGCTGTTGGATGACATGGGAGGATTGTGTGGGAAGTCCTTGTGCCTGTGATTCAGGCTTGATTATGCTGTCTCTGGTCAGGTACCTCTGCAGGCTTTTTGCTGCAGTAACTGGAGCTGCTATAATTAGTTTTAACGGTATGTTATGGTATTCCATTATTTTCAATTACAGGATGAAAAAGCAGCCATTTCAACTGTGCAGCACATTAGTGTTTTATTCATGGACTATGTCGCTGAAAAGCCCTGATGACAGATAAAAACTCAAGGTTTTATTTCTTTTATTAAGTTAAAAGGTACTAGATCTGCAATGAGAAACAGTACAGTGCCAGATTACTAATTGCTACTCAAGTAGGTAAAATTGCTAATTTATCATTCTCTAATCAGAGATCCGTTCAAGATATTTGCAACATTTGTACCATGCCAGAAAAAAAGCATATTTGTCCGCTCCAGAGGATAAACAGACTGAATCTGTTTCATCTATTGGAGCAATTTTGTGACCGGAATAGACAGAAAATGATCTCAATTCTCTAATGTACTGGGGAAGATCAATAGCTATAACACCAAATCTCCAAGAAGTAAATAGGCATAAATCAGATCCTGCCTTCCACAGAGCAAAGTTCATTTAAATATGCACCCAATAATCTGGATCAAAGCACCATCTTATAGATATTTTTGTAATCTTTGAAACACTCATAAAATGAATTGTAGACATTTTCTTTTAAAAAGATTGCATGGTTTTGGTTCCTGCACTCTTTTTTTTTTTTACTGAGCAATGGTCCTTCGAATAAATTGTTGTTGTGCATGAAGAATGCAGGACACAGCAAGGAACTGCAGAGACCAGAAAGATTTCAATGTCCCACTGAAATTAACAGAATCTGTTGAAGGGCATATCAAGGTCATTAGGCTTGTTCCTGTGTATTCATAAGTGAAGGCTCATGCAAGGCCCTACTGGTAGGGATGCCAGCCTCCAGGTGGGATCTGAGGATGTCCTAGAATTACAGCTCATCTCCAGACCAGTTCTCCCTCTAAGCTGTGGAGTCTAGTGAGCAAAAATTCTACTTTGTGAGCTACTGGCATTAATGTTGTGAGCAAGCAATTTGGCTACTGCATGTTTGTTCTGGAGCCATCCTTCCTGAGCTAAGAAAAAAATGTGTGAGTTGGAGGCTAAAAAACTGTGAGCTAGATCACACTAACTCAGCATAGAGGGAACACTGCTCCAGACAACAGAGATCATAATTAAGGAGGCTAAAGAGGAAAGAAGAGGTCATGAACTCCCCTCCCCCTCACATACATTCTTCTGATGCTGAGCTATCACAAGAACAACAGGGGCAAATTTGTTCAGTCCTCCCTCCTCACTGTTTCTCTTCATTCATCTCTCACCTTTTACTAGAGGAGCAATGAATACTTACACATTTCTTGGAACATTATCTTGTTTGTACTCTATAAAGTTCCATACACATTGATTGCTCCAGGGCTTTTTTTTGTAGAAAAAGCCCAGCAGGAACTCATTAGCATAATAGGCCACATCCAACAGCAGAAACTCATTAGCATATTACATCACACCCCTGACAGTGCATCTCCCTCCCAGGATCGGCTTCCCTCCCAGGATCGGCTTCCCTCCCTGGATTGGATTGGCTTCCCCAGGCACCCCACAGCTTGCGAGGCACCTGGGGAACCCGAGGGGGGGAAGGCTGTAGACATGGCCAACTCAGAAGCCAGCCGAAACTCCATTCCTGTGCATTCCTGCCCCAAAATAGCCCTGGATTGCTCTGTGTAAACAATAACTAAAAATGTCCATGGGATCAGGTTGAATAATATTAGTGTGTTTCTATGTGTTCTTTGAAAAAACATGGAGTGGGGGGAACCATAGCACAACAGAATATTTTGTATGAACAAAATAACTGAGTGAGCAAATCTATGTAGGTCTACTCAGAACCCTACTCAAATTTACTCAGTGGGGCTTAGTCCTAGGACAGTGTTCTTAGGATGGCACTGTCTACATTATTGGCCAAGTGTGAGATCGCAATGTAATAAGCACACAATGTGAGGTGAGAGGAAGGGACCCGAACAAACCTCTGGTTTCTCTGAAGCTACCTTTGCAGCTGCTCTCACTGTTTAATGAGGTAGTTCTCATATTAAGCTTAAAGCACCCTTCCTCTTTATCACTATCAGTGCCTTGGTTCAGAAGTTCAAAGAAAATTAAGAACATAAAGAACAGAGAGAACTGCTCTGCTAAATTGGACCAAAGCATTTTGTTTCCAACAGTAGCCACTGTGCACATACATAGTTTTTTGAATTTGTATTCTTTAAGAAGAGAAATCATTTAAACAGGCTGTCTCACAATGTTAAAATGTTCATTTACTAGTAACCACAAACACTGCTATTTCATAGCAACAGAAAAATGATGATAGACTTGCCTGAATTATTCTTCAGTCTGTAATTAGTTTTATGTTTACCATTCCCTTATTCACCCATAGTAACTCATCTAATAGCAATAATAAACACTATTCATTCTTTAAAGCCAGCAGAACACTTCCTTCCCACAACAGAACACATCCTTTTCTTAATATACTAAGTCAGTGTAAGAGGTTTTCTTGGGGGGAGGTTATTTGGATGATCTGCTTTATAGTAAAATGCTTGCCCTGATCCAGAGGTCTGGTGCTTCATCTGAATTCTTAGAGGACAGGTGCGACTGTAGTACATACCTTTGTCATATAACCACCGAGATCAGAGGGAAAGGAAGTGTTCTGCTCATCCCATGATTCAAATTGTGCTGAACTCTTTTGCAAAGCCCAGACTCATGTATGACACCAGGAAAAGTAAGAGCAACAAACTGTCATTCCAGCTAGGAATGCTCAACCACCACCCAGTTTGGTTCATGTTCTGCTTGCCAGTGATAAACAGGGAGCAATTTTTCATCAGTCAGTTCAGTCCTGTCGGGCAGGTGATTTTCACATTTTCAAACCATACAGCAGAGCACAACACAACTGGCAGTATTTTATGAAAGCACTGTTCACACACAGCCTGATAGGAATCCTAGTTTTCCTCCTCCCCCACAGACATATCACTGCTTTTTGATGCTTAAATCAAACTGTACTTTAAGGAAAGTCCCACTGTTTTGAAGTTATAGAAGCTCATGTTAGTGTTGAAGTTATTTTGCTCATGCTCATTTTAACAGACATGTACATCCCATATCAACTACCTCCCATTTCATTTCATTATTCATGACCCTCAGAGATAATTTGTTCTACCTCTCAGACAGATGCAAAAAAATGGTTTTGCAAGGCAGAAAGGAATGATCCAAACCACCACACCTGTTGTCCAGAGCTGAAGCTGTTCAGCTGCCATTTGAGGCTGATCACAGTGGATTGACCAGATGGTAGGATAGGGCCGTGAGTGATCATCACAGCCTTCGATCACAGTAGGTCTATTTTCCCAACCTGATGGCCGATCAGCACTCTGAAAGTTGATTTAGAACTTTCACACTGTGTTAGCTGTGTGTATGTGTCAATATAGCATTCTTCTTGTGAAAATGGCTGCAGGAAGACTATACTCCTTCTGAAACTGGATTTTGTGCACCTGATAAGCCTGGTTTACACTATTAATTAAAGAATCTGTTCCCTGCTGTGGACCAAGGGATGCACCTGTCAAGTGTACTGTGTTCATGGATGAACAGATGGCATGCAATGGTATTCTGAAGCTGTAATAAACAGTCCTCTGCCACCAAACGATGATGATGATGATGATGATGATGATTACTACTACTACTACTACTACTACTACTATTAATTTCTCTTTGAATATTCAGCTCATATCCAAAGTACTCTGTGAAAGTACTTGTCAGTTCATCCCACCTCACCTCCTGCTTCAGAATCAATTTACGTGTGGTAAATAAGATCAAAATGAGGGTTGATTCCTTTGGGAGCTTATCAGAAGATCTCCCCACCAATTAACATGAAGCTGTTGGCAACTACTGATGTCTATTGAAGGTCTAACCTTTCAGCTGCAGAACCCTGTTAAATCTTTTCCATGCAACGCTTTTTTATCCAAATGTCACACAAGAGGTTGTGCACATGGACATGGAATCATGAGATCCACACAAGTTGTTGGGTGAATAAAGGGTCACACCTTTAGGCATATGCAACAAACAGATTATACTATGTGACATCTCCACCGTAACTAGACTTTAGGAATGAAGTGGAAACAAACCTCCTCCCCTCCTGAAGGATAGTACCTACCACGAGGCATACCAGAGTAGGCAAAAAAAAAGCCCAACTGGTTTTCTTCACCAAAGCAGCTGAGCAGAAAAAGCCCCCCCCCCCCGGTATGATCTGCTGAGGAGGTGGGTGCTGCCTCCTGATGAGGAAGGCCAAGCAGGCTCTCTTGCTAGCCATGTAGCAAAAGGAATTTTGCCTCTAACAACTCTGCACATGTTCCTTTGACTCCAGGGGCTCTAGGAAATACATCCTGCCCTTTAAAAAAGGAAGAAATAAACTTGGAGAATGACACATCCAAATGCCTTTGGATCGCATTTTTTCCATCATTGTATTAAAAATTCATTATCCCCACCTAGCAGTGAATCTGTTTCTGAGCTAGGATTCCCCTTAGGTCAAGTATAGGTATTTTTTTAAAGGGGGAAAAATCCATTCTGAGTTTTTCTGTTATTTTAAGAGTGCTTTATAGTTTCTTTTTTTTTTTTTTTACTGGATTAACTAGATCTACCTATCTATTGCTTTCCAAGGCTGCAGTCCACCAGCTCAAATGTTGCACTATTCAAGTCAGATAAATGAATCCAGATTGGACAGCAGTCTTAAATTGTTCATAACTTTGGTAACATAGCCTACTGTGAAATATTGTTTTCGGTAAATGGATCAAAAACAGACAACTCACTATGTAAAGAATGCATTAGCTATTGCATTGCAGTGTACCATCAGAAAGTTCAAGAGCTTCTAGTTGGGACAATTGCTTCACCACTCTGCTTAGCTATATTTTGAATTTTTTCCAGTATGACTGCCCGCTTTTGTTTACAGCTCATTTATACAATTTGGATTTGGAAATTGAATTTCAAACAGCATCTTGATAATGAAGGCTGAAAGTGGCACTAGAAAGCAACTGTTCTATTAATGTTGTTATAATTTTAGTAAGCTATAATGATAGAACTCATGCGGTCCAAGTAGCTTGATATCAGTATCTCATAATGTGAAGATCTCCAAGTGAGCAAACAAAATACAGTATCCAACATGTCCTTTTTACAGTAATAGTTTTGAAATTTTCAGATTTTTTCAGTTATATAAAAAAAGGATATCATTAGAAAGGTGTAATGGTTAATTTGTAATCTACTGAGAGATACGAGCCACAGTTAACAGAAAATCTTCAGAGGTGATAGATTATAGTTGAATGATGTCCATATGAAGCCTCAGCTGTGTTCATAGTAATATAACTACTTTTCAAGAAAGACCATTTAATTGGATATTAATAATTTTTGGTGCGAAAATGTAACTAATTCACAAATACCCATTTAGAATATCATGTAAACTGTAACGTTGTTCATTCCTTAAGTGTGTTCCTATATGGAAATATGTGGGCATTCTCCTCTTCTCCATGCTGCTTTGCATCATCTATAAAGCTCATGAGAAACCCCACATTTTATAGGTCAAATCAAGTGTTTCTCCTCTGCAACGTTTTATTAGACAGCAGAATCCATAAGTTCCAATCCATCAGAATTTAGTAGTCAACTGCAGATAACAGAATGGCTTCCACAAATCACTCCAGGCACACACAAAGAGGCCTCTGAGATGTCCTGAATGAATTGTGGAAGCCCATTTGCTCATTCACCATTTAGAATGTATGCATTTCATATGACCTAAGATCACAGCACACTGGAAGGAGAAAACACCATCTTCTCACTACACTGGATATGTGATGTGATTACCAAGCCTCTGATGCAGCAAGCAGGCACTGAAAACACCACTTACTAGCTGCACTGTGTACAACTGGAGCATATAGAGGGGTTCTGAAGGACATTCTAGCCTTCGATCTTCCAATTATCTCAGGCAGTGCTTTCACTATCTTCTCAGGATGCTAGAGTCAGCCTCCTACAAACCCCTGGACATGTCTCAGAACACTCAGGATTCAACTATATATGCCAGAAATGCCGAATATTTTCAGGGGGCAGAATCCACCTCTCTAAAGTGGGAGACTAATACAAAAATAACAGGAGAACTTTATTACAAGCATCATCTGGTAATAATATATTATAACTGTGTGCACAATTGATGGCATCATTTCTTATGCTCTGGTGTGGAACCTAAACAAAATAGCAAACAAAGCAGTGTTACAAAAGATGCTACACATAACAATATAATAATTATGTAATAAACATTAAGCAAATGTGGAATCAAGTACAATCAGCAAAGTTCATACAAATACTTGGTAAAGTTCATAAAAATACTTGGTGAGAACCAGAAGAGTTCAGGTTCACAGAGAAGTCTTCAAGTTACAAGTAAATAAGTCATGGCGTATGAAGAATCCAGATATTATAAACTTCGTTTTCATAGAACTTCCTCAGTAATGACTTTTGTAAATGCATCCTGGTGTGGAACATAGCAACACAAGACTCACTTTTCCCCCCTCAGGTAGGGGTGACTTCATTCTTTGCCTTGTGTTTCCCTCAAAACCATATTGTCCTTCTCCAGCAGATACTGTCCTTTCCATAAATGTTTTTTTTTCTTCTTTGTCTAGATTGAGCACCTACCTCCACCTCCTCCTATGACCATACATCTTCTGGGATCCTTAGGTGTACAATCACTTCTACATTGATCTGAAATGCTGCTTCTTATATCAGCATGATTCTTTTTCATTTCACTATCCACGTCCATCATTTATATTTTTTTCAACCTACATTAGAGAACTGCGAGGAGGGGAGTGCATGAGAATCTATGCATTCGTTTAACATAAGAACATAAGAGAAGCCAATGGCCCATCCAGTCCAATACTCTGTCACACAGTGGCCAAAAATATCAGGCGCCACCAGGAGGTCCATCAGTGGGATTATATTTCTTACTTCTGAAGTTATTGAATTCAACAGTAATAATCCAGTTTCTGTTGTTTTACCTGTACGGTGAATACATTCAACAGGCATGATTCTGTTGCTTATCTTAGAAGATCCCACTGGAACCACGCAATTTAAGTCAAGCCTGCAAACATACAAATGTCTTCTTGAGTGGTAGGAGCTATATATGGTAAGGAGCTATATATGGTAGGAGATATATATATATAGCTTCTCTTCAAATGTGAAAGATAAGAAATTAGATTATAGAGTCTTCTTTGCCAAAGTACATAAAAGTTTTAAGGGCCACATTTCTTAAGAAAATTTGAAACAACTGAAAAATGGTAACTTCAATGTACTGCAAAATCTACTTGACTTAATGACTTGATCATATCCATTTGCTAATGTCAGCTTGCTTATTTCCATTGGTTTAAAAGGAAAGAAGAGAAAAGTATAGCTCATGTTCCGTCAGTATATAATGAGATAAGTTTTATCAATAGTTAATATGATTCTTATATTTGTTAAAAAAAATCAGGCACAACTAATCAGGTAGTATGACATTAGAATTAAATTGTTCAGGTCTATTTATTATGGCAATGTTCTCTTCTTAAAATAGAAGGATCAGTGTAATGTCATTCACAGACAACAAACAAAATTGCAGAGGAGAAAGGATTGGCAGTTGTACTAGTAATTGCACTGCAGAAATAGTAAATGAATAAGAACTAGAGTTCCCAAGTATTTACGCAACTCATCAATTATATGAAAAGTGTCCTGTGCCATCGAAGTAGTGTATCTTATCTCGTACCATCTTGATTGTACTTGGGATTTAAGTAGGAAAGTTGCTTGTAAGACTACCGAGCATTGCCGTAAAGAAAGAGGGTTTGCCACCACAGCCGGAATAACGAGACAGATAACAGTTTGGAATTAAACAAGGGCCGCTTTATAAACTATTTAACAGAACATTGCAGCAATGGGCAAAACTAAGCAAGCACAGGAACAGGCAAGGCAGGCGTCACTCCCTGACACAACCTCGTTGCCCTTGATATGGGCGGGACACCTGGCTCCGGTCTTGAGCCAGCCAAATTCTGGCTCGTAACCGGCAGCCCAGCATACTGGTAGCCAGGGGTCCGTTGGAGTGGGAGCGCACAGGAGCACAGCTCCGGGAGTGAGGAGCCCAGGGGGCAGGCACATGACCAAGCCCCACCCCCTCCTCGGCTTCCCCAAGCAGTGCAGAGGCGCAGCGCCCCAGGGAAAGCCCTGCTAGGGTCTTTATTGTTTTTAATGTTTTGTTTTAATATTGATAATTTTATCATTGTTCCTTTTATGACTGTATGCTGCTTTTCCACAGACTTGCTCAAGGTGGCATAAAAATTTTCTAAGTATACCATTTTTTATCTGGGCACATGGCACATAAGTACTGGAGAAATTTCACCAACCCTTCAGCAGCTTCCACCTTATCAGTTTGGTGTAGTGGTCAGGAGTTGGACTCTAATCTGGGAGAACCGGGTTTGATTCCCCACTCCTCCACATGCAGCTGCTGGTGTGACCTTGGGCCAGTCACAAGTTCTCTCAGAGCTGTTCTCTCATGAGCAGTTCTCAAAAGACCTCTCACAGCCCCACCTACCTCACAGGGTGTCTTGTTGTGGGGAGGGGAAGGGGAAGGGATGGGTGGTGCACATGTCCTGGGTATCTCAAGTCTACTTGAAACCTGGTGGTTTCAAGGGAGCAGGAAGAGAATGATGGTGTGTTCTTTACACTTATTTTTATTGCACAAAGTATTGGATGGGGAGGAAGAGCAGGTCAGTTTCATTCACCTGTGGAGTGGAGCCTGAGGGGTGGGTGTTGCCTTCTGACACACTTCCAGTATGTTAGGGGGTGTGGCATATGCAAATGAGTTATGCTAATGAGCTCCTGCACCTCTTTTTCTATGAAATGACCCCTGCTGGTAGCCCCCCAGGAGCGCCTACCCCTGAGACTGCACAGACCTTCAGGGAGGAGCCTAGCCTGAGAGGTTCCCAGAGGCAATCACCATTCACCACCTTGGACCGCACATTCCTGATGACCTCCTGTTCCCAAACGGGATATGCCGCAAGGCGCTCACCAGTTCCATTTTCTTGCTTGCACAAACCTGCCAAGTGAGCGATCTATTTAACACTCATCCACCACCTATGCCCTTATCCCACTGCCCAGTGTAAGGTAGGCAAAAACGCCCCCACCAAAGTAGCCAATCCTGGTAAAGGCGAAAAATTCCTACCTGGCCCCAATGGCGACCAGCAAGAGTCTACACTGAGAACAGTGCGGGTGGGCGAGCACTTGGAGCAACTGCAAGGAGTGGGGCGGGGCGCAGCCTCAAAAGGCAGCTAGCCCCGCCCCCAGCAGCTCCGTGCCATGCCAGGGCGCAGCTGTTGCTGCCCCGCATCCTGGCGCGGCAGCAAAGTGGCCCCCAGGTGCCATCGGCATTGCCGGGCACCAGGGAGCCCTGGTCTCAATACTGCATGTCAAAACTGAGTCATTAATAAGTACAGACTTTTCCCCTCCAAGATATTGTTAGGCTTGAGGAATTTCATATTTTGGGTTCACGCAGTATAGAAGCTTAAAAGAGCTTTAAAAACCTCATGTTCTCATTTATCTATAGAAGCTGAAAAAACTGGCTTTTGTTTCTTCAAGACATTCACATTAGGGGCAGTAGAGAAGAAGAGAACTGCCAGTGGTGCCAGAACAGTGTTCCCTCTAAGGCAGGGGTGTCAAACATGCGGCCCGAGGCCCGGATCAGGCCCCCAGAGGGCTTCAATCAAACACGCAAGGGACTGGCTGTCTCCTGCTTCTTCCTCCAGTTCTGCTGCTGCTGTTGTGTCATAGCTTGCTTTACTAGACTCTCTCAATTGCTCAGGAGAGATAGATAGGCAAGCTTTTGCTCCCTACACTGGGCTGAGTCTCCTCCCCCTCCCAGATTGCTACAGCACAGACATTTTGATGCAATAATTCAGAGCAAGAAGTGTCAGTTATCAGAGACTATTTTAAATAAACAAAATATTGCAAGAAGGCTAATGTTTCAGGCATGTTTTTATTTTAAGTTAAAAAAAACTTTGTGTTTTTGTCCTTGATAAAGTTTATATCTCCACTACCTAACATTACATTTTATGACACACATGGCCTGGCCCGACAAAGTTCAATTTATGTCAAATCTGGCTCTCCATAACAAATGAGTTCGACACCCCTGCTCAAGGTGTGCAGTTCTGTGAACAAAAATTATACCCTATTAGCCAAAAATGGTACTAAGTTTAAAATTGTACGTGGGCTAAAAAAAATTACAAAAACTATTCAAATATAATTTATTTTCCTTTAATTACCAGAAAGAGAGAAAGACAAAGACAGACAGACAGACACAGAGAAAGAGAAGAAAAGACAAAGAGAGAAAAGAGAAAGAAAGAGAAACAAAAAGATAGAGAGAGAAAGGCAAAAAGACAGAAAGACAGAATGACAGAGAGAGAAAGAAAGAAAGCAAATAGATGGGGAGGGGGAGGGGGGAGGTAAGGAAGGAAGGAAGGAAAGAATGTTGCCAGCCCCCAGGTCCCAGCAGCGGTTCCCTCACTTTGGGGGCCTTTGGTCTGCCACCAGCCAGCTGATTGGCAGGGGAAACCCCACCCTCAAACTGGGATGTCATCAGTTTAAACTAGACTGCAGGAGAAAGCAAGCCCAGGAACTTCTCTGCCACCAGAGCAACATGCTCTGCGCAGCACAGGAGCTCCTGGGGCTCACTTTCTCCTGCAGCCCAGTTTAAACTGGACTGCAGGAGAAAGCAAGCCACTAGCTGACAGCACTGGCAGAAGGAAGCCACAGAAGAGTACCAAGCCATTTTGCTGGCCCAAGACTCCCCTCCCCCTGACCTCCTTCACCTCCATTCTCGCCCAGCTCCCTTCCCTGACCTTCATCCTCTCCACTAACTTGTGGCCAGGCACACTTCAAGCCCAGCTCTGCTACCTCACCTGCCCAGACCTGCAGGATGGCTGGCACAGCAGCAGCAGCAGGAAGGTGGCTCAGGCCTCAGCAGCAGCAATTCCCAAGCCACTCCACTATGTTCTATAGTTAGTGCAGGTGGGGCTAAGTGGGAGGGCAGGGCCTCCCACTACCCCTACATTGAGAGGAAAATAGTTACACTGGGGGCCAGAAATTGGTAAGCCTAGTGCACGTAGCTCAGCTGAGAGGGAACACTGGCTCCTCTGCCTGGACCTGCAGAATGGCTGGCCACAGCAGTATCAGTGAGAAGGCGGCTCAGGTTTTGATGGCAGCAGCTCCCAGGTTGTTCCACTCTGCTTGAAGGAGTACAGTTAGTGCAGGCCAGGGGCTAAGCAGGAGGGCGGGTCCACCCACTACCCATGCCCTGAAATGAAAATCTGTGCACTAGGGGACGAAAATTGGTGCATCCAGCACACATAGCTCAGCTTAGAGGGAACACTAGGCCAGAGCATGAAGCTGCAGCAAACAGTAAAAAGACAGCAAGTTCCTAGCATAGAGCTAGGTCCCAGGTAGTTCCTGGTTCCATTGTGCACCCAAAAGTCTGCTTCATACAGCTGTAACATTTGACTCTGCCCCAAGGACATAGATGAGGCAACTTTGGGAAATGCCAGCACTTTGGGAAATGTAGCTCCTATAAGGAAGATCATCAGTAGGAACTATGGAAGGGTTCTAAGAAAAAGTAAGACAAACCCACATGGAAGTAAATGGTGGTGATAGCAGTTGACCCCAGCCCTTGGGCCCTGGAAACTGTTCCAGCTGCTTGCTGTCAGCCCTGATCTTATGTGTGTTTTCCTTCTAAGTTGAAGCAGCCAACAGACTACGGAGAAGTGAATGGGGAGAGAAGTCTTCAATGCAGCAAATCTGGAGAGATGAGAACCCCAATTTTCTATCTACAGGTTTGAGGTGTGGATAACACTTTCTAAAAATAAACCGTTCGAAATTATACACCTTGAGTTTCAGTGTTGGATGCTCTCTTCCACCCATCAACATTTCAAGAATGTTTAAGCATGGCATATTTTTACAAGCTTTTATCCTAATGGGAATTCTACAAGACAATTATTTTCCAAAGTTGATAATTATATTATCCATTGATTATGATAATAAGTAGACTGTTTTCTTGATGCTAGGCCTCATCTATTTTTATTTTTATTTTTTGCATTCACAAGTAAAGAGATCCTGTAAGGTTTGTTTTAGAGAAAAGGAACATGTATGACCTTCAGAAATTTAATGCAATCTAAATACAAAATAAATGGTTCAGGAGAATACATTAGGACATATTATGCTGGCAATGCCCAAAGTATTTATTCAAGATGGAGAATTTAATATGCTCAACTTTAATTCTTGCTTTATGCACTGATTTTCTGATCCACATTTTATTTTCCCTTGAAAAACCCCTTGAAATATTTTCCCCCATTCTATGCATGGCAATACTTCTAGGTCTACATTTAAGAAAAAAATTAAAATAGCTTTGTGATGATAACAGTGTTTTAAAGGATCTAAGGATCTTTTCAAAGGTAGAAGCCAAATTAAAAATGTGAAGAATGCAGCACAAATCTTTAAAAAACTGCAAATAGCGGAACATCGTCAGAAGAAAATAATGTTATATTTAAAGCTTAGGAACATGTTAGAATGAGCTTGGAAAACTGTTCCTGCCCCACATTAATTTTGGTGATCTAATAGATTAATGTAATACCTTCAAGCATTTTATTCAGTATATATGGCCCATTTAAAGTGCACTGTCTTTCCCTTACAGTGATTAATAGCAGCGCATAAAAATGGGTTAAACATTATTCTTGGCCTTTTCTTTCATCTTTATTCATTAAAATAGTACTCCTTTGCACTAAGATTTACACATCCTGTCAGCATTTATAATCATAAATCTTCAAGAAAGGGGAGTAATTCTTGTATAAGTTTAAATTAAAAAAGGAAATAATTATATTGAAAGTAAATCTGAATACCCAAGTCACCTGTCTCTGAAACATGCCAGAGAATGTTTCTCTTTTTGTTTAAAGTAAGTGCAACCATCAGATTTTATGGATAAATTGAGTATAGCAGATGATCCCAAAATATATTTATATGCTTAATGCTCTTTGTATTGCTGTTTTCATGGTACTGCATTTGGTATTAGGATTGTTACACTGAAAATATTTGAAAAAGTATAAATGGAACTGTAGGAAAGAGTTTCTTTTGTGTCTCAGTTCCATCTGCTTCACATTTACCCAAACTGGACCCAGAGAAGGGGAAATTAGCTTTAAAAAGGGAATAACACAGGACTTTTGATCTATGTATACCTGGGTGGATCTCTGTGAGGATACCCCAAAATAAAATTATAAAGAAAGAAAGTGATTTAAAGCAAACAATTGTATTGTATACAGAATAAAACTAAAGAAATAAAAATGTAAAGAACCTACATTGGGCACCTGAGACCTAATTCCCTAAGTAATCACACACCTCAACAAGAGGACACACTTATAAAAGGTAGGATGGAAGAAATTGGGAAGTTTTAGGGAAGGGGCATATGACCTGAAATCTGGGGCTTGAAGTCTGGAGAGGTCCAGGGGCAAGTGCAGCTAAGGTCCAAAAAGCAGAGTGAGGAAGAAAAAAAAGGAGCCTGCAATGCTGTTGCAGGGATGTTCAGGTAATGGGAGAACCTGGCACACTTTTCACTGACCTGGGATGGTCTTGACTTTTATGGGGAAGAATCCCATAGCTGAACATGGGAACCCACTTTCCCAGGAACATTTTTGGTCCAAGATAATGTAAGAAACACAAATTGGTGTTAGTATGAAATATGTTGTGGGGGGTGGAATGTACATTTGGGGGGGGGGGACACTGACGTTATGAAGAAGTTCTTTCAAAAGTGATGGTATAATGCATTTAACATACTGAATCCAATCACCATGCAGTGCTTGTTAGTTCTGAATATTTGAGTTTTCAAATTCTATTCAAAATTTGAATCATTAGAGTCTTTTCACACATGTGACATGACTGTATAAAAAGATGTAGTACTACAGCCTTCCGCCCCCACACACACACACATGATTTGTCAGTAATGCATTATGTACAACATACAATTTCTATTTTAAATACTTTGGAAGTTTATCAGAATAACAAGGACCTGCAGAGGGGAACTAATTTTCTTCTCCCCTACTATTTCCTCTTTCTCTTCCCGGAAAGCCCTTATTGTCCTGTTCTCTGCAGTCAGGTTGCATTTGCTTTACTGGACCCTTGGTCCTGGGGCTGACTGAAGTTCCCATTACAAGCCAATTTACCTTTATATGCCTCTCTGTCTTCATCTTTGCCTCCTTCCCTACCCAGGAGAACTAGGGCCCAATTGTGGGGTGAAGAACCCACTATAAGGGGGGCACCTCATTTTCCCCTTACATCCCCTTACACAATTTCCTTCCCCCCCTTCTCCTGGCAACCCCCATATTCTCATCCTCCCTTGATTCCTTCTCTCCCACCTATTGATCAGCCAACATACCTTTTATCTGCCCTCCATCTTCAGCTATATTAATTATTTATTTATTTTATTTCTACTCCACCATGTGGACCCAAAGCAGGTTACATCATTTTTTTGTTCTTCATTCTTCATCCTCACAACAGCCCTGTGACATAAGTTAGGCTGAGAATATTTATCTGGATCTGGGAGCTTCCAAAGCAGAGTGCAGATTTGAACCTCAGTCTCCCAGATCCTAGTCTGAAAATCTAACCAGTATACCACGCTGACTTTTTGGGGGAGCTTACTGCTGAACAGTCCTGGATGAATCGTGCAAGTCATTTGGTATCAAGTTGCCCAGTGGTTACTAATGGACCTGGACCCAATGCATCTTCCCTCGATGGCCAAAACATACCTGGAAAGAACCCTGCCCATCCCCCTGTCTTTTACTGACAGAACCAAGGCTTCAACCAACAATAATGTTGTGGTTGCCTAGCAATAGGTATTTGTTTCTTAAAGTTACAGGAACTGCTTCTACCATTTTGGAGGGCTTTTACACCACAGCATTTTATTTATATTTTTAGATTTCAAATTTTTCTGCAAACCTGGGGCTTCTCAGGTTTGCAGAAAGTATCCACAGATTTGGCCATTTTAGGAATGAGAGATATTGATGATATTGGCATTAATGATTATACAGTTGTATTAAAACACACAGTTTATATTAATATATCAATGTTTTGATATATTTGAACAGAGTCAGTGACCTAAATCTTTAAACACAGAGGAAGAAAATAGTTCTAAACTGGCAAGAATATAAAATGTAGATAAACACAAGAGTTAATTTTTGCACTGCCTGGTACAGATGTTATACCTGGCAGGTCCACAGTAATTTATCTGGTTACACACAGCTTTTATTTTCAAGCTATTTTGAAGGTTTCCAGGATTGGAAAATAGAGCACATGGCTGGTAGACATCATACCTAAGTTATTCCAAAAACAAGGAGGAAAAGCAGGAAGCTTGCTCAGGAAAACCAGTTGCAGCTGGGCCAGCCTCTCTTGAAATGTCCAGTTCCTTAACCTTAATAGTTTGATGAAGAGAAGATAAAGAATATTACATTGCTGAGTTGAAACTGACTTATGGTAACCCCATCCACAGGACATTCCAGGCAAGAGATGAGCAGAGATGGTTTGCCTTTGCCTTTCTCCACGTAGCAACCCCAGAGCCAGTTTGGGGTAATGGTTAAGAGAATGGACTCTTATCTGGGAAAACTGGATTTAATTTCCCACACCTCCCCATACAGCTGCTGGTGTGACCTTGGGTCAGTCATATGTTCTTTCAGAGCTGATCTCTGAACTTCTCTTGAGAGAGATCTCTCAGCTCCACCTACCTCACAGGGTGTCTTTTGTGTGGAGGGAAAGGGATTGTAAGCCACTCTGAGAGTCCAGGTAGTGAAGGGCGTGGTATAAATCCAATCTCTTTTTCTTCTCTTCTTCCTCCTTCAGGGTCTCCCTTCCAAGGACTAACCATGACCTGCTTAGCTTCCAAGTGCTGACAACCACAGGCTAAGCTGGGCTATTCATGCTGCTTTGATAAAGAGAAGAGGTTCCGGTTTTGGTGCTCACTGGGTGAGTATACTTTCATAAGAGCTCCGATGATAGCAGCCCTTGCCCAAGGCAGCTGGGAGGGGTACCAGCTGGACCCAGTCCCCCCTTGAGCCGTTGTAGGGGGCTCTCAGCCTGGGGTGAGAGAGGTACCTCTCCCAAGGCGAATGCCAAGGGATTGAGGCTACTCTTTGCCCTGATAGGTCCCACCGCTGCATGACCAGAAGTGGCGACAGAGACGCACACCGGGATGAGTGAGCACACAGTCAAAAGCTTTTCTCTTACCTGGTGGAAGACATTTGATGAAGCGTGAGTCTTCCGTATGTTAATCCAGAGGGCCAGATAAGTGTTTAAGCCCCTGATCCTCAACTTTAAAGTGGCGGGGGGGGGGGGTTAACTCCACCCCACAAAGATGAGAACTCTTTAAAATTCATCAGAGAGGAGGAGGGGCGCAACCAAAGCATTCTTGGCTGAAATAGGAGCCAGATAAGCCTAAAGCTCCAGAGACTTTGCCACACCAGCATGAATAACGAGACAGACAACAGTTTGGAATCAAACAAGGGCCACTTTATTAACTATTTAACAGAACATGCAGCAACGGGCAAACTAAGCAAGCACTGGAACAGGCAAGGCAGGCGTCATTCCCAGACACAGCCTCCTATGCCCTTGAAATGGGCGCGTAACCTAGCCCCAGGGAGAAGCAGCAGAACTCTGGCCACCAGGGCCCCAAGGCCACGTTGATCCATGCCTACCCAATGCCATCTCCTTACCTCCTGAAACTTGGGAAGGTGAATAAAGAGCCACCTGCTGCTCCCCAGCACATGGACCCTGCTGGCCAGAAACTGCTCCTACCAGGCCTGAAGCTGCAGCCTCCTGCCTGTCCTCCAGAAAGGCCAACCGTGCCAGCACCTGTGCTTGAAAAGACACATTGGCATGTTTGTCAGCTGGTAAACCACCCACAGGCATACCCCGCTCCTTCTCAAGCGCCTCCAGCCGCTGCAGAATAGCCATGTTTACAACATCCTCTTCTTCCTCATCATCCGAGGGAACTACAGGAGCAGGCTGTGCCAGAGGTCTCTTCGGCACCGGGTGCTTGCCCTTGCCTTTGCCCTTTCCTTTTCCAGGCGCCATGACTATGAACTTCTAACAAATAAAAACAAAATTGAATTGTCAGTGAAGTAATATAATCAGGATGCCTATAATGGAAAACAGCAGTCCAAGGAGAATAATCCCAACACGGGTGCAGCCGAATCAATCACAGTGCAAAGAGTCCACAACCTAATGGAGACCTATTATAATAAGCCACCCAAGATGGCCGCCACAGTCTTTACTCAAAATGGCCCCCGACCATGAGGCTTGAAGACCTCACCAAAATGGTCGCCTATCACCCAAAGGGAAGCAACCAAAGAAGGCCAAGCCAACCTTCTCAAAATGGCCGTCCTATAGGCCCCACAGCCTTAGCCTGAGGAACTGCCCGCCACCCGCGCAGGGAACAAAACTGCAGTCCCGTGACCCTAACCGATCACCAAACAGGGGGGGTGGACAAACCACAACCTCAGTGACAGGCAAATGCCAGGGAGGGCCCGAGGCATCGAAAGGCGCCCAAAGTAACCAGAAAAGGCAAGGAGGGGAAGCACCGTTAACCAGGCACTGAAATTCTGCACTCCGCCGCCGTCCAGGCCGCCCACCGCCCCTTATATGTAGGGGCCACCGCCCGAATAGAGCCACAGGGCCTTAAAGCCTGCTGCCACAACCGTCAGCGGTGTGGGGGGGGTGAAACGGTCACCGCTGCCGCAACCATCAGGCCAAACATAAGGGGAAAGAGGCCCCACAGAGCCACCAGCAAAAGCCGCCTCAAGATCCCACCGGGCGTCGAAACGCAAAACGCGCTGCAGCGAAAGGAAAAGGGGTGGGGGGGTAGTCCCAACCCGAGCCGCCAGCCCCGAACGCCCTCACTGCCCCGAACCAAGCCACTATACTCCCGAAGGGCAGTCAGCCCAAAGCAGAGTCAGACCAGCATGCTCCCCCGCCACAAAATCCCAGAGCTCGGACGGCGCTGCTGCAGCCGTCGCCTCGCCACACCACCAAGGCCCAAGTGGAGCTCCAAGCTGCGTGCTCCCAACCGAGCGAAGGAGCCGACGCCTCAGGAACCTCCCGACTCGTCCCAACGACATCCGTCCTCAACTGGGCCGCAAAAGAAGGGAGCGGGGGGGGCCTCGGAAGCGAGCCACCGACGCCACCAAACTAAGAGCTCACTCCCACCGCTGCTGAGCCGCGCAAAACTGCCGCTGCCACTGCAAAAAGCTCCTTCCGACTGAGGCTGCAGCTTCCCAGACGGGAGCTCCAAACCGCGTGCTCAGTCGATGCGAGCACATGAACGAATTGCGCTGGCAGGAGCGGGGCAATGTCTCTACTCGAGCAAGCCCCGCCCAGCACAATGAGCGCCGACGTGCTCTGTTGCTGCCTCGCATCATGCGAGGCTGCAAACTGGCTCCCCCACGCCACAGCGATGCCGGGCGATAGGGAGCCCATTTTAAGAACTTTCCCTAAACATAAACAACCCGTCTCTGACTATGAAAATCATGGCACCTAAAGTCAGACCTTCTCCAGGAACTGTGAGCTCAAATACGTTGTCATCTAAAGTGGAAGCAACCATAGAGTTTCCATATATGTTAAATGCTGCAGATGACAACTCTTAACACAGAATTTGATACTCTTCAAAAATGGCTTGAAGAAACCAATCTGAGATCAGAGGAAACTGCCAAATCAGAAAAAAAAGTGGATGCCATGACCAAAAAACTTAAGCAGTGACTGGAGGCAGTGGGAAAAAAGAGAACCTTGGATGAACATCAATTGCTACAACTGCCAATTCGCCGACAAGGTGGGATAAAAATGAAATAAATAAATAAATAAATAAATAAATAAATAAATGGAAAGATCAGTTTATGTACTGAAATTCCAGGAAGTCCCAGAATGCAATGGAGAAGATCTGAAGAAGCTTTTAAGTGATGCCTTGGCACCGGTTGCAGATACTACAGCGGAACTTTTACAATCAGATATGGATATGGTTTATCGGACCTATCCAGATTACATCAAGAAAAATAATCTGCCTGGAGAAGTTTTTGTGAGATTCTTCAAAAGATCAAGCAGAGATCAAGTACTTAAAGTGACTAATGGGACTACCCTAAAAATCGAAGGTACAGACGTAAAAGTCTTAAAAGACATTCCATTTGAAATCAGGAAAAAGAGGAAACAATATAAAAATCTGAAAACCTTCTTACAGAAAAATTCCATGTCCTACAAATGGCTCTTTCCTGAAGGGCTCACTTTTAAATTTAAGGACAAAAAAAGAAAGAGTGGACTCTGTTACAAAGCCATAGGCTTCTTGGAGCAGTGTCAAACAACAGACAAACCGAAAGGAACAGCACAGGATGACAAGACATCAGATCACAGTGACTATGATTTGGGAAGACATGGAGACACATCGAGCAGCTCCTCTGAGGAGGACTCTGAATCTGAGTTAGGCGCTGCTGCCCCTAAATTACTTAAAGTCAGATGAGACTTTGATAAAAAATAAGCCTATGGGGAAGAAACTGAAAAAATAAGAAACATGAATCCAGTTATATGTTTGGAACCATGAATTGCCTGACATACCTATTTCAGCCTTTAAAAAATCCTTCTTACTAAATAGTATATAAACTTAACTCTTATGCTTCATCTTACTAAAATGTATTGTAAGTGAAATCTCAACCAAGCTATGTAACATTGAAAACGACTCCTGCCACTTGGGCTTTTAGTGGCCTTCTTTTCTTTCTCCCGTAGTCTGTAGTTCCCTCTTCCTATTTTCTGTTGTAGTTTTAGGGAAAAGCAATAAAAAATATTTAAAAAAGACAAAGAGAAGGGAAGGCCAAATTGCTTTTTGTAGTTTGGGAAAAGGTAGTCTTTGTAACAGTCAGCCAGAGAAACCAACATCACTGTGTGGTATCTGCTGTTAATGTAACAGATATCATGTTGGTGAGTGCCTTGAGATAATCTGGTAGCTTCTGTGTAACACGATAGCTTTTTTTGCTATAGAATCTTATGGGATATTTTATTCTGTAGTCTGTGTTGATTGTTCATCTATGAAGAAGCCTTGGTGAAACGGTGGTATTTAGGCTAGCAAATCCCATTGATGGACTATTGCTTTCTATTCTTTGAAAATATTTTGATACAATAGGTGAAGGTGACTACTTGAAAGCAAGAAGCATAAAACAATCTCTTATCTACAGAAACACTTTAAAGCTTGAATGGGCTTGCCTGGGGAAGGAGCGGGAGGGCGCTCGAAGTGTCCTCGAGCCACCCACCGCAGCCACTCCAAGTCAACAGGAAACTTTCCCCATCAGTTTGGAGTGGCGATGGCGGGTGGCTGGAGGACACTTCTGGGGGGGCTTGCCTGGAGAAGGGGTGGGAGGGTGCTCGGAGCATTCTCGAGCCACCCACTGCAGCCACTCCAAGCCTGCAAGCAGGTTTGAAGTGGTGGTGGCGAGTGGCTGGAGGATGCTCTGGGGGGGGCTTGCCTGGGGAAGGGGTGGGAAGGCACTCGGAGCATTCTCGAGCCACCTGCTGCCACCCAGCCCCGGCGCTGAGAGGGGGAGTGTGCAGCGAGGCGTGCCACCCAGCCAAGATGAGGATGATGACATGGGACTCACTTGCGCGTGGGACTCCTTTTATCCATTGGGAATTTGATAAAGGAAGTTTATCAGTTGGTTTCTTTGGACTGAAAAGCAGACTTGACTTCAAACATCTTTCTATCCCTGGAGAAAAAGTTGTAAGGATGCTCCTTTAGATTAAGTTGCTACCCTTTCTAATGTACTCAGAGGCCAGTCAGTTCAATGTCCTTTCCGAGTTTTCATCCACTGCTGCCTTTCCCAGCCCTTGCAGCTCATTTCCCGTCTCACACCCTTGTCTCTTGCACCATCATCATCTTCTTCATGATCTTGGTGCCTCTTCCCTACTTGCATCTTCATCTTACTTTTATAGTGTTGCTTATCCAGGCATTTTTACATAGTAAAACCTCAAAAGCTCGTCTGCCATTTTAAATCCATCAGTTTTCAGTTGGGTGGGGGAGCCGATCACTTACCCTGGAAAGGGGAGGGAAAGGAGATTGTAAGCCGCTCTGAGACTCCTTCAGGTAGTGAAGGAGTATAAATCCAATCTCTTCTCTCTCTCCTTCTAGTTATCCCACTGAAAATTAAAAACTATTTGTTAGAATATGTGTTTTATGCAGGTGGCCTTGTGTATGGGAACAATGTCCATTGGTCAATGTTAATGTATGAGTTGTTTTTTCTAAACTAAAACCTCAGTATTCAGGTTAAATTGCCGTGTTGACACTTTGCGATAAATAAGTGGGTTTTGGGTTGCAGTTTCAGCACTTGGTCTCTAAAAGGTTCACCATCACTGCTCTAGGTTCTTAGGGCCAAAATACACATGACAATGTAATTTAATTGAAAGAGCAGCAGAGGTTGAAGCTAATCTGGACTGGATCTGTGGTTTTGGAAACAGGGTTAACTTGCCTCTCTCCAGTGCCACAATTGGCTTGTGATGCTATGATCCTCTAGTATGGAAAAAAAAATAGATGCCCATATTGTCTCTGTCTTTTCCCCTTAGTGGGGGTAAATCTGGCTTGGAAAGGGCTTTTCCAGTTGCCATGGAGGCAGAGCTTTGTTGTTGTTGTTTTTTAAAAAAACTTTCCCCAGAAGCAAGGTTCCAATCCATATCAGGGTCTGTGACGATACCTCTCTCTTATTTTGTGTGGTTAGATGTGACGTAGTTTTAAATTTCCTGTTGTTTCTTTCTCTCACTCAAAGTATCTATCGCTGCCACCAGGAATTTAATTCCAGTCTTTAATTAACCTTTCCCGCAGAATTGTGCCCAAGCTCTAAGGCTCCTTCATTGGACTATGTGGTTCTGAGGATAAGACTCTGAGTTAACAATAAACAAGATAAAACTTTATTGGTATAAGATGCGTACTGGTTACAAGATGTTTCATTAAGTTGCTCAGTAAAAATCTTTCCTTTCACATTCAGGTCTCTGTCAGCTTTTCCCCTCACACTCTTATAATACTCTGACAATATTAGATTTTGCCTAAACTGCCCCCTTAAGTATATTTTCTTCCTCCTTTAGAATCTTAATGCCTTTCACAGCATTTCTATATGATTCTAGTTAGAAGACTACTTCTCAGACTTTGGCCCAATTTACACTTCCCCTCTGAAGTAGTTTGACTGCTGTCTTTTCCCAAGCTCATTTCATGCTGGTTTCAAATTTCATTCCAGGAGGTCTGAAGAATACTAAGGTCAAATTTACATCTGACTTTCCCACTAAAATCATTCTAGTTTAAAAAAAAACTGTCTATACCTGTTTCTAGTTTCAAACTATACTAGTTCTAGTTTATAAATTATTCTTAATTGCCCTCCTGTGGTCAAGCTAGCATTATACTGCTTTAAACAAATGCTGTTGCTTATTACTCTTCAGACCCCCTGGAGTGAAATTTGAAACCAGCGTGAAATGAGCTTGGGAAAAGACAGCAGTCAAACTACTTCAGAGGGGAGTTGTAAATTGGGCCTTAGCAACAGCATTTGTTTAAAGCAGTATAATGCTAGCTTGACCACAGGAGGGCAATTAACGAATGTAAACATTAATTTATAAACTAGAACAAGTATTGTTTGAAACTAGAAACAGGTATAGACAGGTTTTTTTGAAACTAGAATGATTCTAGCAGGAAAGTCAGATGTAAATTTGACCAGAGTCTGTGTAGAGTGACCACAACTGACAGCTGCTGACTGCTGACTTCTGACTTCAAACTTCAGACTGAATACTCTGCCTTCTCTCTCCACACCCACACACACCTACCTCCTAGCTCCGCTTACACACTCTCAGTCTCCAACCAATCACCTCACTCACTCATCTCCCTCTTTCACCCCCTTGTTCTTCTGACACTTACCAACCATTTTAATGAAACACACACATATAACTTGAAATCATTACAGGTCCTTTCAGCCATAGGTTCCCAGCATGTGGTCTGGCTTTCAGCCACTAACTCCCCATTGCAGAACTAGTGCCATGTGTCTTCTATGCAGAATGAATGTGTTAAATCTCCTCCTTTCCTGCCTGTGTACAACTTCTTCTTGCTTGCAATTTCCAGCTGTGCTACAGTGAAATGCTTTTGGACCTGCTTACCAGAAATACAACAACAGTTGCTTTTATTGTGAAGGATTAGTCCAATTACCTTTCTTCATAGAATTCACACAATGGAAAGCTGTTGCAAATAAATATATTCAGGATCATCAGAATTTACTCTGAGTTCTAAATTAATTACATGGATGCCCAAAGGGAGTATCAGTGCAGCAATAATAATAGAGGGTTTCAGTGATGCCATGAACCAGATCTTTTGGCTTTAAGACCTCTAAAACCTTAATCCAAACTGAACTTTGAGCCCTTTTTAATGTTTCTGCTCACTGGATACATTCATGAATGCTGAGCAGCAATTACTGAAGAATGCATTCTGTACAGTATTTTATATTTTGCCCTACTGGTATCACGACTATCTTTTCAAAAAGAATTCAGTTATGATAAATTGCCTCACCTGGGATTCTATATGCAAGACCAAAGAGACCCTATACATATCTGAGGGGAGGGGCAGAAATATCTGGGGAAGAATTTCAGAGTTAAAGTATTTGATACAAGTTGGGTTAAAAAATCCTTCGTATGAACTCACATCTGCTGATGTCCATGAAGCAAACATGGAAGCTGATAGGTTCCAGTCAGTGTTCCCAAGCTACCCCAGAACTAATTGTCCACATATCTTGACTCACCAGCCCCCCCCCCCATCAATTTCCTAAATTCAGAGGTCCCATGAATTCCTCTTGGTTTCCTCCCAGATCTCCCATCATGATGAGCCAAACTGCAATTCCACAATGCTTGAATCTTTGACTGCCTAGATATTGCTATGCCAGATGATTTCCCTAATAACAACAACAACAACAATACAATCTTACTGCTCCCTTTCCCCAGCTCTGTTCCTTCAGTTACATGTTGCATAAGGGTTGTGGGCACAGGAATATCTTGTACTACCACTGGGCTTTCTGTTGTTTGGTGCTGTGTGTGTGTGTGTGTGTGTGTGTGTGTGTTTCACATCATTCCAGAAAGGGATCAAACTAGAAAAAGCATATGACTTATCCTTTGTATATGCAAAGCTTGCACTTATGTATCTTCAGATCCCCATGTGCCATGAAAGCTTGCTGGGTGACCTTAGGACAGTCACACTCTCTCAGCCTAACCTACTTCACAGGATAGTTGTGAGGATAAAACGGAGGAGAGGAGAATGATATAAGTTGCTTTGGGTCCCGACTGGGGAGAAAGGTGGGGGATAATTAATTATTAAAATAAATCACTGTCCCATAATGGTTCTCAAAATTTCAGCTCAAAAATAATGCTAGCACCTGAAGCTGTAAGAGAAAAATGTACTCACAGTCATTAATTTATGTCTTGGTTTATTATTTCAGCAACAGTTCTTATATGTAAAAGCCTGCACTTCTATTCCACTAGCCCAGTTCATAATATCATAATAAAATGTAACACTGAATTATCTTAATTCATTAGTCACTTTTTTTTCTTTTGTGGATAACATTGGCTAGATGAGGGTCAAAGGAATTATAGATAATCCTCTTGTCCCTAGGCACTAGACAGAGGCTGATTCCAATTGTAAATTTGAAGTGTTCATATGCGACAACTTTATTTCCATGATCCTAAACCGAGCCTACGGCTCTTCAGCCTGAACGTGTAAAATAATTGAACAGCAAGGTACTAACAAGACTAACACCTTAAAACGTTGTAAGTTTCCCATTTCCTTTGACTACATTTGTTACATTTGAGTGATAATGAAGCTGGTAATTATAACAAGCTTCTTTACATTAACACTCAGCCAGATTGCCTTGGCTGTTGAGGAAGTCATTTCATAAGAACATAAGAGCCCTGCTGGATAAGACCAATAGTCTATCTAGTCCAGCATCCTGTCTCACACAGTGGCCAATCAGTTCCTCTGGACAGCCAACAAAAGGGCATAAAGGTTGAGGCCTTCCCCTGGTGTTGCCTCCTAGTCCTGGGATTCAGAGGATTAGTGCCTCTTAATGAGGAGGTTCCCCTAAGTCACCATGGCTAGTGGCCGCTGATGTTTTCATTTTAAAGGTGGGAGTTTGCAAGGAATTTAAAAGGATGTTGCATCAAACTCTGTATTTCCAAAGCAAATTTATTCTTCCCAGGACAATCTTTAGACTTGGGGGGGGGGGTATTTTTTATTATTTTTTTTGTTTGTGTGTGTGCATGTATGTGGGTGCCTGTGTGCCTGTGCCTGGAAGTCATGACAACCTCTGGCAACTCCTAGTGGGGCATGGAGGACATTCAGAGAAGTGGCTTGATAGCATGCCTCTGCCTCCCAGCCCTGGTTTTCTTTGGAGGTCTCCCATCCAAGTACTTGCCAGAATCAGCCTTGCTTAGCTTCCAAGATCTGACGAGATCAGGCTTGACTGGGCTACCCAGGTCAGGGCAACATCTTTCACATCCTGAACAAGGCAATTTATAATTAAGACATTTCAGTGAGGGAATGTTCTCCTTATGCACATAATGTGGCTTCCTTGCCTTTTGAATTTGTTGGTCTTTGGGGCAGGGGAGAGTTTAACACCTTTTCAACTGGCTAGTTCACTGGGAATTGGCATCCACAGGTAGAATAGCCTCAGCTATCTCCTGAGGGCTGTATCCCAGGATTACAAGGCCAGTTGTAGGGTTGGCTGAGGAGATATGTAAATCATTCATTATTGTGGCTGCTCTTTGTTTGTACATTCTCCAGAATCATTATATATATTCCAGAGGATAAAATGAAGACGCGTATGTTTTTGTTGCAGCACCTGGCTTAAGCACTGCAGGCTGTGGCTGTAAATGCTGACTGGCCAGAATGAAGCAACCACTTCATCCTCCTTCCACATCTTGAGCTATTAACATTCTCATAGCATTTAACAAAATGACATTCTTATGGGCTTGGCCTTTGATCACTGTGGATCAGTCTATCATACATAACAAACAGAATCATAATCCTTTTGACTGTGGAAATTCCCCTAGTGGGCCTTAAGTGTCAGGAGATAGCTTTGTTCAAACACCCATCAGAACTTGGGAAAGGTGAAAGAGAAAGTGTAGTTTTACATGCCAGTGGAGTCAGAGACAGCAGCAGACAGACTGCTGTGAGTTGGCCTCAGGAATCAAACATGGAGTTATAGATCTGCTGCCCTGAGCTTGTACATTTGTAAATAAAGCAAATACTAAAAAAAAAAAAACCCTAACCCCATAAAACTCCAATGATGTCTCTGCCAGAATGAACCAACCTGGATAAACAAAAAACCCTAAAACTTCTCACTGCTTTGTGAAGTGGAGTGTGTGTAACTATATGATGTAATTTGAATGGGGCTGTGCCTCAGTGGTAGAGCTTCTACTTTACATGCAGAAAGTCCCAGATGCAGTCCACAGCATCTCCAGTTAAAATGATATATGAAAGACTTATATGAGACTCTGAAGACCTACTACCAGCCGAAGGAAACAATACTGGCTTTGATAAAGCAAAGGTCTGATTCAATATAAGGCAGCTTCATGTGTATGTTTTAGTTTAATATCGGTCCTTCCTTCAAGATGCTTTAAATCACCCCCTCCATAAAAATGCCCCTGTAACCTTTTGGATTTTTTTTGTTCAATTTTTCAGATATTAAGTTCTCAAAATAAAACCTCCTCTCTCTTGTCATTGTCCCTGTCCCACACACACACATTCAATGGGATTCCCAGTATCACAGGCATCCGTGTCATGTAGCATCAAGGGAAAGGTGAACAGACATGCATCTCTACAATACTGCTTAATATTTTAAATAGCAGCCTGGAAAAAAAATGATGTATTGGGGCTGATTGATGAGTAAGTTCCCCCTCAAGTCCTCAGTGAGGAAGAAACCATCAAAGGCATTCTTGTTCTCAAATGGCAGATATTTGAAAACACTGGCAAATAAATATTAATGGCTCTTTCTTGTTCTAAGAGTTGTTTGTTTCATCTTATTAGCATAATGGAGAGAAAGAAGGTGCAAGTGCTTTTATTTTGCATTTAATATAGGCACAAATGCTTACATTGGGAAGCAGAGTACCTGAAAGATAGATGTAAAAGGGTAGGCAACCAGAAAGGCAGAGGCAGTGGCTGAAATATTTGTTGGTGAACAGGGAAGGGATTGTTTTGATCAGAACCCCCAATATGGTGCTCGTGGGCGCCATGGTGCCCACCAAAACTTTTCCTAGTGCCCTCCAAGTATTTTTTTATAAAGCATGTGGGCCGAATGGGGCTTTTGCCCAGCAGGGTTTCTGACTGGCCGTTAGAGATCTGATTGGGTCTGCAGATTTTTTTTTTTAAACATGGCTTTGACTACAGCACAAGGACCATCACTGTGTGACTGAAGGTAAGCTGTGTGTATGCAAGAAAATATTTTTAAACAATATGTTCATTTTAAAAGGCATCCTGTTAAACAGAGCTCCTGCCTGAAATGGTGAAGAGTTACTATGCAAGATATTAGAGTTACACATCATCTTCACTCCCTGCCATTTTGTGGTTGGCTCTGCCTCCTGCAGCAGCCATTTTGGACTGCACTCATCACCTTATGTAAGAATTCTAAAGGCGCCCATAGGCTTGAAAAGGTTGGTGTTTAGATAAATGGTTTAGAGAACGTGGTTGCATGGGGACTAACAAATAAGATTACGGATACCCACTACTTCTGTAACTTCTGACCATGCTACCAACCTGTGATGATAAATGCCACCAAATGTGTCAATCTAAAAGCAGCAATGAAACTTAAAATACAGCTCACTTTACACTGCAAATGTATCATCAGTGGAAGAGTATGATGGGTGAAATCAAGTAGGGGGGAAAATGTGCGTTGAAAGCTGGGTAAACCTGACTTTGGAGCACATTGCCTCCAGGGATAGTAGTGTAGGCATTTTGGGCCAGGCACTAGACTTTTCCAGGCAGAACTTTTCAGGGATTGTGGGTCAGATAATCAAAAGCATTCACATCATTTTTTGAGGACAGGCATGTAGGCAGTTTCTGTACACAGCTTAGAATTTTGAAGAAATAAGACAAGATGTTCTGTAGCCAACATGTAGGGATTTAACATTTTTTATATTTCCTTATTTTTCCTCCAATATCCCTTGGTTCCAGGTACCCATGCACAATCTTTGTTACTTTCCTTTTGGTCTCTTGTAGCAAACTGGTCAGAAAAGGGAGGTGTGAACATTCATTAGTTAGCAGAGTTACCAGTTATTATCACTAGTCCACTTACTTTACATTACATAGAACATTTAAAAAAAATTAAAATGATAGAGACAAGAACCATAGAACTATAGAATGTCCTTTTTACCCACATGGTCACAGAGGTGAAGGGGGGAAATGAATTTGTGTACCAAACCTGGCAGCATAAACAAATATAAACAATCACTTCTAGAAACACTTTGTCTTTCTGATAATTTCAGAAGTGTTTCTTTATCAATTATATATTATTAGATCTGTGTGCTATTTCATGCTCTGAAAGCCTTTGACAGATCTTGCAGCTGCAATAAATAACAATCAGAACATGCAGCTAAATATATCCACCTTCAATTCACACTGTTTAGATAAGAGCATGTTCTTTGCATACTAATACTGCATTATTAGAGGGTGAATGTAACAAACCTCAACTTCTCCCTTTATTGTCAGCTTTCAGAAATAAATATGGATGACCATTTCATCTTTAAAAGACATTGAGTGATCTGTCACTTTTCCAGCCGATATCTGACATAATTGAGTATGTAACAGCATTTTCATTGGTATACAAGGGCTATGTTCAGATTTGTTATTTATTCTTTGAATTGACCCTCAGTATTGAACAGTTGGTGCGTTTTTGTTTATTTTTAATATACCACTCAATGGGAACACAATAGAGTACTTCCTATTGATAAAATGAGATTTTCTTTTTTGTTCATTTTTTGTCTCATTAAGAGTGTTTGAGCGCTGTTTATGACTCTGGTTAAGAGTGCTGTTTATGACTCTGGTTGCAAAAATAGTAAAGACAATAATAATAAAATAATACTTGATGATAATGATGATGTACATTATGACATCAAGCACTTGTGTTTTACACAGTACAAGCAATGCCTCAATCAATGCCATCCATGCTCACAGTTTATGTTAATATCTGTCTTTCTAATGAATTCCAGAGGAGTAATTGTGTTAATTTATTGTACGAAAGCCAATAATGAGTCCTGTTTCTCCTTTAGATTAACACAGATATCATGGCATAATTTATTGTGGACTCTACATGAGTTCTTTTAAGTTAGTCTCACCATTTGGTATCACAGTGCTTTTTCAGGTGGGTAGCTATGCTGCTCATCAGTAGATTTGAGTTCAGTAGCACTTTAAAGACCAAAAAGATTTTCAGGTTATAAGTTTCTGAGAGTCAAAGCTGCCTTTGTCAGAGCTTTGACTGGAAACCTTGTCAGTGTCAGTGCTTTTTCAGGGTTTAATGGGCTTTACAATCCTTATCTTATTCATGCTGACAAGTCCTTGAGGAAGGTTAAATGGGATAAGATCATGGATCTCAAACTATGGGTTGGGGCCCAAAAGTGGGTTGCAACTCCACTGCAGGTCAGTCACACAGCCAGGTGGGTGAAAAAGGAATAGAGTGAGCTGGGAGAGGCAGTGTTGGGACCTTTGCTACCAAATTTGAGTTTGCCTCTGCATGAGGTATGCAAAGGTGAAACACAGTTAGTTGCTCATAATGGTATACATTTATAAATTTAAACATGAAAAATAGAATATGAACTGGTTCACTGACTGATGAGATGTTGGAGAAGTAGCATGCAGTTACTTTCCAAGTGTACCCTAAAAGATAGAAGCCAGATAGACAGACAGACATTTATTACAGTCAAAGACCATCAAAACAGACATATGTTAACATATTAATTTCAAGAAGAAATATATAAAAGGTACAGTAAAAATATTTAGAAAGTATTTGCAATAAAACTCACTATGTCAAAACTGTGGCCTGGTTGGCTCTGGCAGCAGAACAGATTCTTGCAACTGTATCTGAAATTCCAGTCTCAAGGTCTGCTAGCAGAAAGGAGGTATACCACTCTTCTGATCTTCCTGGAATCCTTTGAAGGATAGGATGGATAAATATGCACTTGAGGTCATCATACAGGCAATACCTGACCAACCATTTCAGTTTCTTCAGTGGCACAAGGACATAGACTCTTATGGAGTGATACACCATGGTATCTCCCATCTAGTAATGCAGATAACAAAACTTTAAAACAAGCCAAAGTGAAAGCTATCCTATGCTTGGGAATCAGTAAACTTGTTAAGAAATTTGAAACACCAGTTTCTTGTGCCTAAGATGATGGTATTTTACAGCAGAACATAGGCTGAAGACAGACTAGTTGTCTGCTGCGCCTCCGCAGACTGGGGCGGGGGGAATTCCCCCCGTGGCGCAGCGTTCGCATGCCGCCAGAAGGAAACCGCCCGCAGCATTCAGACTGCGGGAGGCTTCCTGAAGCGGCGGGTGGACGCCGCGCGGCTGCCCCTGCCCGCGCGCGTTCACAACCACTCCAGCGGGTGGAACGCGCGTGCGGGGCGCGCCGCAGCAGCCGAGCACCACTTTGAAGTGGTGCTCGGCTGGTGTGGGAGGAGCGCAGCATCAGACGCGATGCATCCGGGCCGCCTCCTCCGGGCAGATGTGGCCATCTGAACGGCCGCTCTGCCTCCGCTTCTGAAGCGGAGGCAGAGCAGCCGAGACGGCCAATCTGTCCTCGGCCATAGATAGTGAGTGTTGAAGTTTGATGTCCCAGCTTAATTACTGATTTGGCTTTTAAATAACCTAAGATTATTAAACTGCTAGGAGAGTAGCCAATGAATTGTAATTTCTCTAAAAGGAACCTTTTCCATTTTGATTGGAAGGTGTCTGTTAGTGTTAAAGGTGCAAGACCCACATAGGGAAAATAAGCTTCATCCAGTAATTAATCCTGTGTAGCCATGCCCGGACTTCCAGAGAAAGTAAGGTAACTTCTAAATGCAAAACTGAATTGGGAACACAGCAGAATTGCAAGTATGGCTCTCAGAAATTTAGTGTGCAAGATTTCAAGAGACCTATATGTGCATATCTGAGAGCTAGCAACTGTGTGGTAACCTTGGCCACAAAAACACACAAGGCTGAAAGCCCTATACATACATAGTGAATGCACATAAATCTTGCATGTATATCTGTTAGTGAAAAACAGTCTTCAAACATTCAATTTTTTAAAAATTCCAGGACTTTGGGAGCCATATTTCTTCTACACCATAGAGCTCATGATGCAGAGCATCTGTCTTCTGTACCTGTCTAGTAACACTATTGCTGGCTAGGGATGGGCACGAATCACCTGACAAACTAAAGTTCATCAGGAATTTGGGCTGGTTTGTGGTTTGTGAAGCGATGTTTGTGAACTGAACTGCCATGAACTTCCATGAATTTTGATGCAGTTTATGGTGGTTCATGAAGAGCAGATTCTCCAAGAATAATCTTTCAAAGAAGAACCATATTAACATGAGCAAAACAGTTTGTTTTCTTTTTAAACAAATGCAATGTATTCAACTGTCTGTGTCTGTTAAGGAAACCTGTTAAAATTCAATAGACTTTGGGAGTGCACTAGTTTTTGACAGATTGTATTCATGAAATTTTTAAAAAATGTGTATATTAATTCTGGCAATATAGAATTATATTATTTGCAATCTCTGGGTTGTAATTTGCTTCCACTAATTTCTTATGTAGTACATAAGGTAGAAAAACCCAGAAAATAAAGAAATGGATTCATAAAGGGAAGGAGTTTTGGCTATGTGGTGAGCATTTGCTTTGCATTCAGAAGGTCTCAGGTTTAATCCCTATCAAGTCCAGTTAAAAGTACTAGTAGTGGGTGATGAGAAAGACCTCTGCCAGAGACTCTAGAGAGCTCCTGGCAGGAGCTCTCTAAGGGGCTCTGGCAGAGATATGGATGGATCATTGGTCTGATTCAGTATAAGGCAAGTTCATACATTCAAAAGTTGTTTATGTGAGTGGAGGGGACTTCTGATCACCCATGATTTCCACTAATTTTACCCCCCATTTGGAATCTCCCATTTCCAACAATGCTACAAACCTCAGAAGTGGCTTTGGGGGAACACAGGTGACTGCAGCTGGAAGGGGTATGCAGGTGAGTCCCATTTCATAAACTATATTCCACTTGGGGTTCTGATGATTTAGCCTACAGATACAATTCCCTTTACTTAGGTGTTATGAGTTAGTTAACCCCAACTATCTATTGCATGAATAGTAATGACATGTAATAGGCTGCTGAAAAGACTTTTTTCTTTGTCTTTATTTCCAGTACAATGAAGTAGTGCTGAAAGTGTATTTTCCTGCTTATAGTCCCCTCAGGGATGCTTTATAAAACACAATTTATGTAATACATGGGTTGAAAATCAAAATGTTATTACATGACTATGTTGTAACGTGGGATACAACAAGGCAATTATCTTTCACATCGTAAAAGGAAAAAAAAACATAGCTATGAAAATATTATTGTCAAATAATCTTGTAGGTATGCACCTTTTTATGTTCTTTCTTTAAGAGTTACTCTAGCACCTCTACTATATTTGACAGAGAGAACCAGGGAGTGCTCAGCATCTGAATAATATTGTATTATTTTACCAATTCTTTTATAGTTTTCATCTACTCCAACCAGAGGTTGCAAAGAATCTCTAAAATCTAATTAATAGCTATTTTCTGCAGTCCAAATATCATAGCAGTATGATATTTGGGGAAGTATTGTATTAAGTCTAACCATTTTGGCAGTGTTCCCAAAGCACAGCCAAGATTCAAAGATCACTTTCCATTTCTGGTCGCTGTACACAGCGCATGGGAGATTGGTTTTTCTCCTCATGCATTATCATCACACCATTTGCTGTGCTCTACATAACCTACTATATATCCCAGGGAGGGGTAAGGGATGAAAACTACTTGAATCGTGGGGATTCCATAGTGAGGATCTTCCTGAGCCAAGTTGCCTGTCATCTACATAAAATAAATACGATAGAATGTGGCCTTTCACATGCCAGGACAAATTACTTCACAGTAAATTTGCCAGATTTCCCAAAGGAGAGTGAGGAACTAATAGTCATTTACGCAGGAATAAACAGTGACAGTGAAGGATGAGATGAGATGTGCTGGACTCTGGGGTTATTGCAACAACACAAGATGAAAATATGAATGAATCTGGTGTAATCCTAAGAATCTTCAGAACCATTAACAATGAAAACAAATTAATTGTACTTAACAGCAATATTTATACCTTGCTCAATATACAATATTTCAGAATTTTGGAACATGAAAATAAATTTGGGCAACTTGCAACAGTGGTCCCTAAACCAAGTAGGTAAAGGAGCACTGAATGGATGTATATATCAAATAGTACTGCTTTAGAGGGGAGGGCTGTATGGGAGCTAATGGATACAGCTACTTTGGCTATTTGTTTTATATTGCTGCTTTGATTTTCTCAGATCATCATAGTGTAGTTTCACTATATTGTTGGGAACCAATGAGGCCTATACTAGGGGAGCAAATGGGGAACTAAAGTGGCTTACATTGTTCTCCTCTCCTCCATTTTATCCTCATGACAGCCCTCGGGATAGGTTAGGCTGACAGTGAGCTTCCATAACAAAGTGGGGATTCTAGCCTGGTATTCTTGAAAGTCCCATATTATTCAGTGGGACAGTACCCAGAAAAGTGATCTTAGGAGAACAGACTTTATTTTTAAAAAAAATACTGAGAGCACAATAGAGGAAAGATAGATAGATAGATAGATAGATAGATAGATAGATAGATAGATAGATAGATAGATAGATAGACAGACAGACAGACACAGACAGACAGACAGACAGACAGACAGACAGAGATTGATTTTATTTATTTATGAAATTTCTACCCTGCCCTTCCCATCATAGCAGGCTTAGGGTGGCTTACACAACACTACACAGCTAAAACAAAACTAAGTAAAATCATGAAAATATAAGTGCTAGTGCTAAAACAATGCATATACAGCGGCAGGCATGAACAGAATCCAGCAAATAGGCAGTCAGTTCCCATCATGGTCTGGGTTATATTGGCTGTTGATGTTGATATAGATGTTAATATCGTTAATATTGGGGCCAGGGCCTCGGTTGTATGATGCCGCCCTGAGCCTGCTTGTGGGGAGGGTGGGGTATAAATAAACTAAATAAATAAAGCAGCTCCCTAGTGATTGATAGATAGACAGACAGACAGATAGATAGACAGACAGACAAGACAGACAGACAGATGATGGACGGATGGCACATATATATTATGGCCTGCATTTTGCCTCTGCTCATGATCAAAAATATGTGGTCATACAGCAGGGAGATTCTTTTCCTTAACTAACCATCCAGCAGAAATTCAGGCCTGTTATCCTTGATGAGAGAACAGGAAGCCTAATTTCAGGCTTTTCAACTCCATCCCCAAAAGAGGACTGTAAATTTATAGTCCAGTTCTGAACAGCCATTTGACTTCAATTGACTTGCTTCAATTGACTTATAAGAGTGTCACTCTTTCTAGTTATGCAATGTTAATCTCTGGCCACCAGTTCTAAAATGGTAATTGTGACAGAAGCTTCAGAGCCATGGCCTCAGACCAGGATTCCTGCTACAACAGCAGGACCACCTACCCAGGTTCCTCTTTGGCCACTCTATTACATGTATAACGTTTTGTTATGCCCCCCCTTCACCTTGCCTTTACAGCAAGCCTACAAAATATATTCTGCTGCTCCATCCCACACCCCCACATTTCATCCATTTGTCTCCCCACTTTCTCATCCATCCACCCCTTTAACCTGTAGGTCCCTAAACAGTCTGGGGCCAATGTACTGATGGGACCACCTCTCCTGGTGGTCCCATCAATGTACTGATGGGACCACCTCTCTTCCCTCTCAAGAGGGAAATGAAGTTTTCAATCTGTATACTGAAAACTCATGAACTTTTAAACATTTTAAAAAGAATTTTGTAAAAGAGGTTTCATAACTCCATTCTGGCACATTCCCCGAGAAAGAAAGCCCTAGGATTAAGGGTATAAATTGGTATCCAATGCCACCTGAATTAGTTGTGATCCTTATCATATTGTTTTTACTGCTTTACTGTTTAATTGTTTTAAACTGAATTTAACTACTATTGATTGATCAATATATGTGTTTATTGAATGATGAGCACCACCCTAAGCCCTTCGAGGGAGGGCAGTTTTTAAATACCAGGGCCAGGGCTTTCTCAGTGGAGGCTCCATACTGGTAGAATAAGCTCCCGGAAGAGATCAGGGGCCTGCAGGATCTTTTACAGTTTCGCAGGGCCTGCAAGACAGAGCTCTTCCACCAGGCTTTCAAGTAAGGAGCTACCCTTACTACTACCACCAACAAGCCCAGTCCGCAGTTTTAACATCTGGTCTCTACTACTGTATGACTCAGGAAGACCATTGAGCGTAAACTGCTGCAAGAATTTTCAGCTCGTCATCTTAAGCAACTAATGTATTTTTACTAGCACTTTATGATGTATGATTTATTGTACCTGAACTGTTTTAAATTATTTTAATGGTCATTTATGTACCAATTATGTAAGCCGCCCTGAGCCTGCTTGCGGGGAGGGCGGGGTGTAAATTAAATTAATAAAATAAAATCAATCAATCATCATCATCATCCTTTCTTGTCTTCCCCTCAGCCAGTTTCCCTTTACATGCCAGTCCTTTCTTTTCAGTCCCCTCACTCCTTGCTTCATCTGTCTGCTAGCCTCTCCCCTGCATCCTTAGGCAGCTCCGAAGCATCCTGCTGGGCCTCTTCCTGACACCTCTGGTGAGGTCCATAGCTGCACACTCTGCACTACTCCAACTCACTGCTACTTCTGCAGGCTCTTCAGCTACATCTCCTTTTGCGACTCCAGCAGCCTCCCCTCTGCTTCCCTCAATAGCCAGCCTTTAAACTTTCCAGCTGGCTTCTGCATTCCCAACAGCAGCAGCCCATCACTTCCGACCCAGTCATCCTCCTTCCAAATCATGCTGTATGCTACCTCTGGCTGCTGCCCTGACTTCACAGGGCCTACTTGTGTGTCACAGTACTTAATTTTGTCAAAGCAAATGAGTATATGCAGTGTGCCCATAAGAATATCGCATGGGTTTTTTTTAACATATTGCATTTACTCTTTATTATAATTATTTTAATATGTTTCTATTCTTATGTGTTTCATTTGGTTTTAATAGAAAGAGATATCCAAGGCATTCAAGTCTGGGAGCTGTTTGCCCCAGCCCTTTCTCTTCAAATAAGTCACAAGATGTGATAGGACAGGCTGAAAGGAGCCAGCCAATAGGAGGGTGCAGCCAACAGCTGTACAGGCTCACTGCACCCCTTTTCAGCCAGACTTTTGCTGCCATCCTCTAACCCACTGAATCATCTGGATCCCTGAATATCACAAGATGGTCTGATCAACGATTGGGGCTAAGCAGGAATTTTGTTGGGTTTCCCTGATTGACTATGGAGGAGCCTTTTTTCACCTGCTTCATGATGTCAGAGTGGTGAGGGGTGTGATAGATTAAATAGGCCTGGTCTTCCGACTGTTTAGGCGGTTCCCCCCCCATATATGCCTATAATATATGTGTAATGTATATTGCTGATCTATTGCTCCACAAAAACTGGGGGGAAATGTAATTTTTCCAGGAAAATTTGAGTGCAAGGAAGATACAAGAACATGGAACAAAGCATCATAGGTTCAGTGTGTATGAGGGAAAACAGAAATAGGGGGTAGGGGGTCTGCAAATGTCCAATAATCTCTAATATAGATGTGGAGAACACTCTCCCTGGACTGATATTCTCTCAAGGCAACTTCTATAATAAGCATAAAATAAGTATGTTTTTCTCTTTTACTGAATTTAGATTTGCTGCCCTATACTGGTTTCTTCTTATTTTCCTCGTACTCTAAAGGAAATAAAATAACTAAACCAAGTATACTAATTTTGTTATGTAAGGATCTTGGTGTCAAAAATAAGCAAATAAAATTATATTAGCAGTTTAAATAGGATTATGACTAAAATAGCTATCTGGGTTTCTGCTAAATTCCAGAGATTGGAAGTAGACTACATGCCTTTCAACAGGGAAATTAAACTATCGCTTTCAGGTATGAAAGTGCTACCAACAGCTAGGTATTAAAAGCAATAATGAATTATGGATTTAAAAATAACCTTGCTCAGTGGATGGTGTATCAAGAATTCTAAGGATGCATGGACTACTGAAGCAATTGTTTATAAAACAGGAGCATAGAAACATAGATACCATGTAGAACAGAAATTATGAACATTAGTTCCTGCTACATTACCGGGAAAAAAAGATAAGATGACAATATTTTATCTTGTACTATAATATTGTAATTTCTACCTCCACCTGCCATGGATCGCTTGTCATAATGGCTCATATTTACACTTGTCACTTTGACTGCCAAATAAAACATCACATGCATTAAGTAAAGAGGAAACTGACTTGTCTCAATGGCAAAATAGGTGACATCAAGGGACTTCTGAACATGGAGCTAAATTATCAAGAAAACAATAATATTGCTTCAAAAATATTGTGATTCCTTAATAAACTATTCAGTCCATCTGCATAAATCAAACTACTGTGAGCCACAAGCTCAGAGTGGGAGGAACCATGATTTGTATGTAATGTCTAAAGCAAGAATTAAGGTTAATAAAGTTAACTCAGCAAGAAAATAAGAAATGTGATAGACATCCAAGATAGTTTTGTTACTCAACCTGACCTAAAGAATTTTCTTCTGAGCCCTAATACATTGACATGGTACTGAAACAATGCCAAGATCATATTTGCAGTTTTCCAAAATTACTTAATATTGTATCACGGTAACTTAATACACAGTTCATTCTGATGAAAAAACAGATTGTAAAATTCACAGTCTTTCTAAGATAAAAGCTAGGTTATGGACTTGGGGGGGGGGGGGTTGTTGCTGTTGTTGCTATTATTGTTACAGCCTGTAGACACTGTAAATTATACTGATAACATTTATCTTCTTCAGTACAATAAAGCCACCAAAGGCTATGTAGAAAGTATTGCTACAGGACTACAAGGTTAAGATCTATGAATGATAGGTCAGCAAATGCTGGAATTTCTGTATAAGGACAGCTGTTGAAGCTGCCACTTGTGTTATCTCGCTGGAAGGTGTTGTAAATAGTGTGTGTAACTATAAAGCAGATGATTGGCATGAATGGCTTAAACCAAGGTCCTCCAGCATGTCAAAACAGACACAGCAGGTAAGGAATGAAATTGTCATTTCTAATATGACAATGTTTTATCATTCTGAGTCTCAAGGTGGTTTACAACTGAAGCACAGTAATTTAACCATACAGTCTATCAAGCATAGCTAACACTTGGGAACAATAAGGAAACTGATCCATGAGCGTGATTGGGGAGGGGGGGGTTGGGGGGGGAAGTATCTCTGCACAGGAATGTTTATAAAGCGGTCAAAGGAAAATTTATCCCTTGAAATATATCTTAGGCTGGATTGCCTGATTAATATTTTTTCATCCATTTCTCATGGGAACTATATTACTTATAAGTGTCATCAAATTGAAGGAATTCAAAGATGGAAGAATGATTTTGGTAAACTGTCATTTAAGTTGCTGCAATGCTAAGATGAACCAAGGTTGCCTCAATGTTTAAAATCTTTCTTTTCTCCATTAACGATACCTAGCTATTTTTAAGAAGGTCTGGTTCATCAGGTTAACTAGGATTCTTTTTCTTTCTTGATGCTTTATCTAATCTACTGCTTTAAGAATACCATGTCCTGCTTGTTTCAAGATATTGTGAAATAAAATATGTGTTTTATATTGCTTACAGTTGCATTGAAGTTAATGGTTTGTAGAGTTGGGGGGGGGGGGAGTCTTAAAAGGAATAGTTTTGTTTTTTTAAGTAGCTTGTCAAAGGGGACAGATGGCATTTTACCATGTCCAAGAACCAATTAAGATTCCAGGTAAATGCCAGGTGTCACCACAAGGGCTGCATTAAATGACAGTGTTAAATCAAGTTGTAATCAATTTACCATGCTGAAAGAGAATGCAGGAATTGGGCCTTTTCCTATAAGGTCACTTCACACATGCACTGATTTCTTGTCACTTCATTACTTAAACCTTTTTATGCAGCTGAACATGGAAAGTGAGACTCCTGAAAAGCTATGGTTAGGATCCAAAGAACCATGCAAGCCTACAGGGTCTCTAGGCTTCTGTTTCTCAAACAACAGATTGCCATGCCACATTTTAAAAATCAAAATGTTTACATCCTGCTTTTTTCCTGATCAATGGAACCCAGAGTGGCTTACACCACTAAAACCAAATAAAATTCTCATTCCACGAAAATGCAATATAAATAACGAGAGAGGGAAAAAAGCAAGCACATTATAGGCCTGCCAGGCTACTGGCCGGAAGTCTGTGGGCAGGTATAGGAGGGCGCACAATGCCAACTGCAGCATCATATCACTTTGAGCAACAAAATGAAATTGACACAGGTAACTCTAGGAGTTGCTGGAGACCCTATGGTAAAAACCATGTTGCTTCAGTTTTTTAGGCAGCAGTAAGCATGAAATCCTCTGCCCCCACCAGGGGAATGGGACACATACCACATCATAATAACCAAATGCTATTCACAAGCCACCAAAACACAGTGGAAACAGAGCCTTCAAAATCTGCAAGCTTAAGGGTTGCCTCCTGCCATCCGGAAGCCCATACCATGAAAGAGGAGCAGCTGCCAAGAAAGTCTGTGCAGAAACAGTACTTACTGACCTGAGTGGATGAAGTGTCATTGATTCCTGATCCGATGATTGGGGCTGCCTCAGGGGCAGATATTGTTGGAGGTGATCCTGTAGATGCAGTATCAGGCTGTGAAGGGTTTTAAAGTATAACAGCAGCATCTTGAATTGAACACAGAAGTGCAAACCCCAGCTATTAAGGTTACATGAAAGTTGGGCATCAGATTTCAGTTCTGGAGTAGCCCCCTCAAATGTGCAAGCCGCCATTTGGTGTGGCCTACAGAACTAGTTTCCTTGGATCCCAGCCAATGTGTGCTGCAGTTTCCATGCTGTGCCTAAACTGTTATTTAATTTGCTAGGAGTGGATGATTATAGTATTTTAATCTATATTGTAAACATGAAATCAACACATCTGGTGTGGTTTACAGCTTCATTGCGCCAGTCTGCTTAAGCACAAATTATGTTTCATCTAGACTACTTCAAAAAAGTAAAAATCACTTCGATTGCAAAGATCCAGTGGGTATTGTAATATAAAGCACTGTTTTTCTATAGAAATATAAATCAAGATGGCTTTTGTCATTAGCATCATTATAATCCAAGAGCCCTATTCTAAAGGCAGGCTACCTGATAAGTATTGGAGTCGGGAGCCCATGGAATAGTGAAACAGCTAGATCTTTATTGCTGGTCTGGATGAAGCATACAACCCAGGGCTCGAAGCCCTCCTTTTATGCTGGTCAGGGATAATCCCCTGACCTCACCCAACTGGCCTGATAGGCTATTAGAAGTCTATTTACATCTCATAGGTTCCTGGGAAGAAACCTAGGTACATGATTGGTGGCCGGTTTGAATCCACCTGGCCTTTGTTCTACCTGGCTGAAGCTCAGGTAGTTTCTTGGCCATGTGCTCTGGCCACATGGCGGTCGCCATTACTGGAGCACATGGCGACCACATGGTCAATACATAACACTACCAGTCTAAAATTTACAACAATTGTTTATGCAGAATTAGAATTCTGGACCCCCAGTCCAACGTTCTGTTTTAGTAATCAAAACTGGTATTTCAGAAGGGGGTATCAAAAATACTAAAGAGTCAAAAACTTGTAGCCCACCTCCTGCCCAAGTCTACGGACACTCTACAAAAGGTTGGATGATCCCCCATTCTCTGGCTGCATTCAGACTGGCAGTTTGGTCCGATATAGGCACCTTTCACAAACGGATTAAATGGGCCCATTCACACAGCAACATCTGTCAGGCATTCCCCGGGCATACTCACCCCGTCAGAGGACGACTTAGAGCTGGGTTAAAAAGCCACCGCCTCCAAAGGGGAGTTTTTGTTTCCTCGCACATTCATCACACATGGCGGCTGTTTGAACATGGGGGAGCACGTGCAGAATGGATTTGGCAATCTGAACCTGCACGAGCATGACTTTTGGGCATTTTTGCAGTGCACCCCATTGCTGATGCGCTACAATAATGTGGATGCTTTCCCATGGGATGTCTCTGTGGGTAAGCCACAGTAGAGTGTGCTGTGTGGCTGATATGTCCTGCAACATTTTAAACTGAGTCAATTAGAGGCGGCACTATATCGCAGCAAGCTGCCAGTCTGTCCTCAGCCTCTGAGTCACCTTGCTGTGACTTCATCTTAGTGAGAGGCTCTATACATACTGAATCATTCTCATTTTCCCTCTTCGCCTAGCCTTGCCAACCTCCAGGTGGGCCCTGGAGATCTTTCAGAATTACAAGTGAACTGCAGACAGAGTTCAGTTCCCATAGAGAAAATGGCTTCTTTGCAGGGTGGACTCTGTGGCATTATATCCCACTGAACTCCCCTCTGCAAACTCTGCACTCTCAAGGTGGGCAGCAGATATAAGAAAGCTGAAGAGAGACAGGAAACTTTCCTTGGTTTTATGAGCTTTTCTGTTGCCGTGACATGCATGTCTGCATTTTTCAATCTTTTTTTTTTTTTAGCAATGTTCTACAAAACAAAGAAATCGTACAGTAATTGAAAGCGAAGGACATCTTTCAGAACAAAAACAATTCTGCTCTTGGTGAAAGGAATGAATTGTTTTGTCTGCACATGTGTTCCTATGGAAAAGAAAGAGCCTGCAATCACCCGACTGCTGGGCACCCAGAACTAGTACGAGGATAAGATTAGAGTAACCTCAGAGTGCTTGTACAAGGCAACATAAAGTGCACTTGAAAGAATTATACAGCTAGGCAGTATTCTTGTTTGAAGTGCTTTTGGTCCCAGAGAATGCGGAGATAAAAGTAGTAAAAGGGGTTGACACTTTTATTGGTTCAATATTTGTTGCCAATACCATTTGCTGCATGAAGAATGTCAATGTAATAACTGAAATTTTGCACATTGTGCCAACAGAAATTGTACAAATAAGAGTATCATTTTATATATTTGTTCTACCAAGCTTGCCCAGTCTTAGGAGCATTCTTTTTACTCATTGATCTACACAAGCACAGCTCTTTGTAACTGCATTTCTCTCATCTCCAAATCACAGGCTATCTAGATGAGGTCTAGGTTTGGTTTAAAATTAATCTGTTTTGAAAGTGGTCACTAGGCCATGGTGGAAAAGTAACTCACTTGCATTGTTCCCAGATGCTTGACATGTGTAGCCTTCACACTGAGAACAGTGGTACAATCCCTCCTCATGCGTTTCTGCTAATACAGGTGGGGAGGAACAAGAAGGAAAGCCCCAGTCCTTTATACTGTGAAGACCACACTATCTTCTCAACCAAGTCCTGGTACACAATGTTAGACCTTTTCTGCATACTCAAGTTACTCCTGTTTTTCTTGGGAGTCAATCAACCAACACTGGAATCAGTTTAGACATGGTTGTTCTGCACATCTGCCCTCCCTGTGCATTTTCACAGCTGTGGAGTCAGTTTATTTTCTTCCATGTGTGCCTGAAGTAATGAGGATTTTCAAGGGAGAGTGCTGTCATCATCACTGGTGTCATTGGTAGCATCACAGCAACCTTCTTATTTTTTTTAAAAAAAGCAGCCATAAAATATCAATATATTGATGTAATGTTACAGTGATAATTAAGCAAGATGGGTAGTGGTAGAAAATTGCTCTTTTCTACTTTTCTACTTTTCCTCTTTTCTACTGATAATTAAGCAGTTTCTCTGAATTCCCAGCTTTCATTTTTTTTAAGTCTCTAGTTTCATCCCTTGCAGAGGAATGCATTTTCCTTTATAGCTCCATGAGAGAAAAGGATAGAGATTTACATTTTGACTAAAATAAAAGCTAGGAATTCAAAGAACATGCTTAAATTATCATTACAATACTTCATCAATATATCAACATTTTTATTTATGCACAAGGAAAAAGCCAGCTCACAACTGGCTTCCAGAAAAAGATTGGGGTAAGAGTGGTTTCAAAAGAACCAAGAAAAAAAAGGGAATAACACCTAAAAAGTGAAAACTAAAGGAACAAAATATATGCAGAAATAGGGGGACAAACTGAAGCAATGTGGGGCCAGAACTGATGGAAAAAACCATGAGGAGGAGCCCTTAGTATTGTCACCCCAGGCCAAAGCCAATGGGCACAATCCAAATAATATTTTTCCTGCAGATCTGCAGCCAGATCTAGATTATTTACAGATTAATATGTTGAGGATCTACCTTTGGCTCCTTTGCATTTGTTCACATTTTATTTCAGTTTGGCTATTAATAGGCCATCTTCCCAATGCAAAAAAAGAAGAAAGGGAGAGATTACCTGCTCAAGACAGCATACAGTTCATATAAAACAACTATAATTATGAAATTTCATTATGAAATGAAATTACAAAAAAGTCAGAAAGTTCAAATACAATTCACAGTCATCAGGACCACAAGCCAGAGCAGGATTTTCTCTTTGAAGGCTTTCTGAAAATGTTTTAAACTAGGGGTTTAGATTGTCCAACTAGGATCTATGTTACCCAGCAGGGGTCATTTCGAGCAGGAGCTCGGGGGAGCTCAGCTCCGGGAGTTGGTGCCAGCCCCCCCCCCCCCCGGTGGGGGAATGCTTGTGTCATGGTTGCAGCAAAATGACCCCATCCCCTGGAAAGGTCCTTGTTCCTCTGACCAGCCTTCTGAAGGCTTCAGCCACCACTGAAGCTATCCTCTCAGAATAGTGGTATTTCTGAGGCTTGGATTAGTAACTATCCCCTATCTGCCAGCTCTTTCTTTCTTTCTTTCTTTCTTTCTTTCTTTCTTTCTTTCTTTCTTTCTTTCTTTCTTTCTTTCCTTCCTTCCTTCCTTCCTTCCTTCCTTTCTTTTCTTTCTTTCTTTCTTTCTCTTTCTTTCTCTCTCTCTCTCTCTCTCTTTCTTGCCTTCTGACATACTTCCTGTGATGTCAGATGGTTTAGCATATGCAAATAACTTAGGCTAATGAATTATGCTAATGAGCTCCTGCACCTCTTGTTCTATGAAATAACTCCTGAGACGCAGGTTCGAATCCCAACTCTGCCATGAAAGCTTGCCAGGCCAATAAAAAAGAGAGGAGGAACCTTTTGGGGTCTCTACTGGGAAGAAAGGAAGAGAGTAAATGTATAAAATAAATAAACCCTTTAATGAGAGCTGCATCTAATTAAAAATTTCCCAGGCTAGTCTATCTCCCATTTTGCTCCATCCTACAAAGAGAACATGGACTAGAAAGAGCACCAGAAATGGAGCTGTCAGCTAAGCAGCACAGAGGAAAATCCTATGAAATAAAAGCTTTAAAAAAATAAAAAAATAAAGCCTAGAGCAGTATTTTGATGACAGCTCAGATTAATACGTTACAGTACTACTAAGAGAATGGAAAAAGTAAATACCACATAGGGAAACTACTGGCTTTAAGGGAATAACTCCGCAGCCTCTAACCTGCCCCCCTGTGCTGCAGGTCGCTGGCATTTCCCCCTCTCCTGGATTTTGAATCTTCAAGCAATGGAGCCCCTCATTCCAACAGGATATGGTTGAGCTCCTTCCTGATACCCACTTGAGGAAACATTTCCCATTCCCATTTTCTTTCACTCTCACTTTGGCCACTGTCAGCTCAGAAAATGGGAAGTGCTAATAGCAGAACTGGTTCCAATTTCCTTCACACGGACAGACACATCAGGTCCATTACTGAGACTTGGATTTTTCTGTCAGCACTCTGTCTTGTGATCCTTTCCAAGGTCTCCTAGAGTCTACTACTGGTACCTCGTGATGTACCTACTGGAGACCACTAGTGACTAAGTTCATTGCCACCTCAGTCGGAATAAAGAGATGGACACCAAGTTGGGTTATAACAAGGGCCATTTTATTAACTATTTAATCAAACCATTGGCAAGGGGTGCTAACTATATCAAGGAACATGACAGGTACCAACTCCTGACCACCTTCATTTCCTTTCGGGCGATGCACCTGCCCTGGTTTCGAGCCTTCCGACATAGCTCTTGACCAGCAGCTTGGCAATTAATAGAACTCCTGGCCCACTACCCAGAAACTGCAAAGCCTGCTAAGGTAGACCAGGCCAGATTGTTCCACTGAAGATCCCCCTTTCCTGGCCTTGAGCCACAAAGGCCCAAAAGCCATTCTAAAAGGACCTTTATTTCTTATAACAATGCCCAGGTGCTCACCATTTTAAACTTACTGATCGCACTACCCCGCCTAACAAAAGTGACCAATCTATTTAATAAGTATCAGCCCACCAGCCAAAGTCAACACCACCATCATAAGTGCAAGGTAGGCAAAAACACCCCCCTTTTGGAGGCCAGATCAAGAAGGGGCAAAAAATTCCTAGCTGGCCCCTTCAAAAGTCGACTGGCTAAACCTGCCCTAAAATAGGGCGGGAGGGTGAGCTGAGCATGCCAAGGACTGATGTTGGCAGAGGATAGGAGCCAAGCCTAAATAGGCTGGCTCTGCCCCCTGCCTGGCGCTGCTCCAAGTGCAGCGCCAGTGCCATCCCTTACTTCCTCTCGAGGAGGCAAATCTGCCCCCTCTCGCCAGTGCAGGCTCGGCGAGAGTTGGGGCTTGTAAGCCTGCTGTACACCGATAAACCTGGAGGATATAGCCAATCTAACTTCAGCCAGGTCTTGGTAATGCACGTTAGGTCATTTTAACTTATCCTCCTTAAACAGCCTGAAAAGTACACAGCTGAGAGAAAGAAGAAAAGACTGAAAAAGATGAGTAGCCTTTATACATAAAAGATTGGCTTCATTGTTTCCAAATCTAAATTCAATGGGTAACATTCATTTAGTTGTCTGAGATATGTAATCTGTTGGGGGGGGGGGGGGTTAGACCCTACCAGCAGCACAGAGTCTTGCCATTATCTGGGGGGAAGGTGTGTTAGGATTACTGATTACAGCTTTAGGACATGCTATACAATTCTCTTTAACCACAAAATCTGCTCCATTGAGCATGAGCCAAAAATGAGATTTTGCACAGTTTTCGTTGCTGGCATGCTTTCTGGGTGGGATTTCTTTCTTTCTTTCTTTCTTTCTTTCTTTCTTTCTTTCTTTCTTTCTTTCTTTCTTTCTTTCGTTTGTCTGTCTGTCTGTCTGTCTGTCTGTCTGTCTGTCTGTCTGTCTTCACTATGATACCCAGTGTTCAAAGCAAAAGAAAAACACTTAGGGATTTTTTTTTTAATACTCCAAAGACTTGGGTTTTTTTTATACTACTTCAAACAAGAATACCAATATTCTGTCTAGTCCAGCATCTTGTTTCACATGGCAGCCAAACAGATATTCTGAGAAGGCCTACAAAGAGTTCCCCAAAGCCAAAGCCTCTTCATTCATAGGATTCCTGCTTTTGAACATGGACATCCCATTTATTTATTTATTTATTGCATTTACATCCTGCCCATCCTGTAAATGGTCTCAGGGCAGGTTACATTTAGTGAACGTGGCCAACAGCTATTAATAGTGCTATCCTCCATTATTTTTTATTAGCTTAAGAATCACATTTATTTGGCATTTCTTTTAGTGCTACCTTTTGGTCTCTAGTCCATTGATTCTCATGTTCAGCAGTGGACATGCAGCTCTCAGGCGCTGCCAAGCAGATGACCAGTGTTGTGACCTCCCATGTTGCTGACAGGTATTGCAGGAACTGGGAGGGGATGCTTGGGTGCTCTGCAGACCCACATGAGCCAGACAATCAGGATCTGAACAGGCCACCCACAAGCTCCTGAACTTCGTCCTGCTGCCGTCTTATACCTGCAGCAACACCTCCATTTAGTCCTCACAACTCAAGATCTTTTTCAAATGACTAACACAAAATGAATTTTATGGCAAGTGGAACTGCAAGCACTGGAACCAGTTTGGGCATGTTTCTTTCTACTTTCCTTACAAGGCAGCAGTGGTAGTTTCCCAGCCAGCCACCATGGACCTTGGGTACCTCAGTCCTTTGTACATTTATAAAGTATGCTGGAAACATATCTGAGGGCTTCTTGAAGCTTCCCAGTTACAAGGACATTTGGTTACCTGGAAAATTGGCATACCATACTGAGGATCCAGACACTCTCAAAAATGAATTATTTTCCATACAACGTATGTATTTCTTGTCACTTGGGCATCAACATGCAATCTATGTTGTAATTATAAATGGTGGTTTGGATCCAGACTAAGTTCTTCAACGGTAGAATGGAATTTTCATGCCACTGCAACCATCTGATCTATACAAAATGCTGCCCCTGATGGACAGGTGTAGAAATGACAGGTAGGGGAATTGCACCAGGAAGGGGAAATCAGTGGGGAATGCCAATTAAATCTGGATGTTACCCAGTGTACATTGTATATGAATACCATAAACTGAACTTTAAAATATGCATGTACAATATAACCATGCATATACAATATAACCAATCTACACAACCAGCAGCAAAAAAAGTAAAGAATTAAAATAGCCAGGGGGGGAAATATGATTGTATATAAAAAGAAACAAAATAGGGAACTCTGTTTCATCACTAGTAGTGATTGCTAACAGCATCTGTAAAGCAAAGCAGGATCTTGCCTTCCCTCAAGGGTTAATGTGTTTAATAATGGGGCTGGTCTTCCGTGCAGGTGTTACTCATTAATGGGTCTCAGGCTGCCTGATACCTTATCATCTTCAAAGTTAGAATAGAAGTGGACAGTTAGCTTCCCATGAGAGCATGTCTTTAGTGAGGGGAGGGGAGAGACCAAGACCAACTATGTAATTTTCCAGAGCTTTCTACTGTAGTTGTATTGTGATTGGATGCCATTTGCACCTGACTTGGAGGGACAAAAACTGTAATTGCTATATCATTTATTTATTTATTTATTTAGATTTATATCCCACCTAGCCAGCATATCATTCTAGAGACTAGCTTGCCAAGATGTTTATGGCCTGCAGGCCTATTTCTATGCTTCACAATTGCTGGGATCATAGACTATGCTTATCAGAGGCCTTCATTTGGATGTAAGTTTATGCAGTCTAACATAGCTCCTGAACAGTGTTAGATAGATAAAGCTACCTTTTTTGTTTTTGCTTGCTGTTTGATCTATGGTAATCTGTTGGCTATATTTTCACTAAATTGTCTGTCTTCACAATAAGTTATATATATATATATATATATATATATATATATATATATATATATATATTTTAAAAAAATAACAGCAGTCTGGTTATTTGCCTGCAACTGCCCTGGGAACCCACCAGGTCAGCCCACTGACTCCTTGACAGCATCCTTTCTCTGATTAGTTATCTGTTGTGTCCACAATATGCATAATTGCCATGGCATCATTCAGGTTCCTAATATCTAGAGTTCCCAGTCCATACCAACTCTATGACAATTGAAAAAAGGCCAATATTGGCATGTATAGCACCAATGGATGGCACAGACCGTGTTCTCGTCCTCACTACTTTCAATGGGGCTGAATGGACTTAAAATCCAAATTATTCATTTGCAGTGCCATCACTAGCAGAATAACACTCTTCTGTGCCCATTCAAATCAATGGACTTGGAAGAGTGCATCCTTGCTTAGGATGGCATTGCTAGCATAGCGTGCCAATGAGTGCATTGGTTAGAATGTCGGACTATTGACTATAGAGTCACAAGTTCAAATCCCTACTGGCCATGAAGCTCACCTGTTGACCTTATGTTAGTCACTTGAGTAAGGTCTTGAGTGGTGAGGCCTAAATGAAAGAGGGGAAGTTTTTCAAAAACACATGTAAAATACAAATTACAGACAATAAACCAAAACAACTAAAAATACAGCATAAATCCATAAGAACAGTCTAATAACAGAGAGGGAGGGATTAGCTATAAAGTTAAAGTACCCATCAGATCCCAAGCCCAGAAACATCATAATAAGTTTGAGAACATAACGGGATCATAATATTGTGAGGAAGCTATAGAAAGCTTCTGTAGGAAGCTATTGAAAGGTATCAGATTCTGGATCTTTGTTGTTTGATACAAAGTCTAAAACAGGCAGTTACGTTTTCAAAAATGAAGACTGAAATAAAGAGTTCTCAAAACTCAGTGATTGGTCTGATATTTTTTCCAAAACAAAGAAATCCCATGGTTTTCTATACCATTGATGGACTGAAGGAAGATCCTTATGTTTACATTTAGTAGCTATTAAAGACTTTGCTGCTGCTAAGAAAGTAAAAAAATCAGGTCCTTCCTTCTGTTTGGAACTTTTTTTTGGTCATATTAGAGATTTAACAGAATGACTTCGGGGCCATAGGGCCCTATACAGAATTGAATGTCTTGGGTGGAATAAAACTGCAGTAAAGATATCTAGCTGTAGTAATGCACAGATTGCACTCAAAAGCCTTCTGACCCATACCATTCCAGGCCTTACAACTTGAGTGATAGGACCTCCTGTTTGAGGGAGATATTAAAGTCTACCTTCTCCAACCCTACACTTTTGACTGCACTGGCTTTATTGTTATAAAGAGAGAGAAAATAAGATTTATCTCCCCAGTAAAACAAAATTGCCAAAACCAAATTCAAACCTTGCTGATACTATATTTATTAAGAAAATAAATGCACAGCCAGTGGATTAAGTAAGAGTGTGCAGTCCTAGTGGAAATAAGTATTTTCTCTATTTAGAAAAAGGATTTTCTGGGGAACTTTAAGAGGCTTTTATCGTTATTTTTTCCTCCTGCCCGCATTTCCAGCCATAATGCTGTGTTTTATTCTTCAGAGTAGCTGCAGAAAGAAGGAATTTTAATATTCCCACATCCCTGCTACTCAGATTGGCTACTGCAGAGTTTCATTTACAAAAAGCATAAAAATAACAGCCTAGTCGGAAACACCATTTGCGATCAACTCATAAATGGTTGCACTGCAGGAATAATATTAAGCAATGCACCTCTTTCCTTCACCTCCCCCCCCCCCAAAGATTTTGAAAAGACATTCAAGTGAATAGAATTCACAGCAATGGCTGGATCAGGAGCACCTAGTGGGGAGGTCAGAACACCCCATACATCTACAGAGTGATCCAGACAAAGGAATGTTCCCTAACTCATTTCTTCCACCAAAGAAGACTCTGAAGAGGAAGGCAGTGGCAAGTCATCTCTGCTTCTCATTTGCCTGGAAAGCCTCTTGCTGGGGTCACCATTAAGTCAGCTGCAACTTGATGGCACTTTACACATACACATAAATCTGGGAGGGGGAGCACTAAGTGTTGTACAAGATCACGTGCAAGCAAAATTGCACTGATTCCATTTATCCTTCCAATTGCACGTTGCTGGACCCAAGTCTTGGATATAATGGCTGAGGACAGACTGGCAATATGAAGCGGAGGCAAAGCGGAGAGAACTGGAGCGAGGGAAAAAACCAACGGAGCTGGCCGTTCACACTGGCCAGAGCAATGCGGATCAGCGGCGATACGGAGCATTCAGACTGCCACGGAGAGTTCAGACTGCCGCATAGCCAGCGCGCGCGGCTCGCGCGTGCCGCTGCACTTTTTTTTGTTTTCCTTTGATGTTTTTCGCATATGCGCACATGCGTATATGCGCATATGCGCAAAACTTTTTGCCGGTGCGTTCACACTTCCTCCGGATGCCTCCCGCTTCTTCCAGTTCACACTGTTTGGAAGCGGGAGGCATGCGGAGGAAGGCCCCTGAACACCGGGAAAAACCGGTGTCCAGGTAAAGCGGAAGGAAAGCGACTGGGAGACGGGTAAGTACGCAACGGAGCCGACGGACAGATGCGCATGTCTGAACATGCTCCTTTCCTCCGTTTGCGAAGCGTGCCTGCCCCGCTTTAGATTGCCAGTCTGTCCTCAGCCAATGTCAGTTTACTGATGCACAAGACAGTTAAAATATGTGCATTTAATGAGGAAATGTGGCACAAACAGAAAATAGTGCAAAGGAAACCATAGATCTGATTTCTGTAACAGAGAAGCAAAATCAAAATGGGAGTTGTGAGGCTGGAACTGTAGGAATCAGCCTTCCTGAGCCTGCTTCGATGGTGTAGGGTGGGATATAAGCTGATTCAAGTAAACTAAACTAATATGAAATTCAAAATTTTCCACAAAATTATCCAGGGATCACAGGTTCTCTTTTTGCCATTTTATGCAGAAAGGGAATGAATGGTTCAGGGTCACCCAGCAAGATTCATAGTAGCTTGAGTATTTTAATTTGTGTCTCACAGATCCTGGTCTGACCAATCTGTGCCACAAGGGCTCTAACCACTTGTTTCAAAAGAAATTTCAGCTGAGGACTATTTAGCATGAGGTAATCTGTCAGAGACCCTGACCTGAGTAGCCTAGGCTAACTCAGTCTTGTCAGATCTTGAAAGCTAAGCAGGATTAGCCTGGGTTAGAACTGCCAGGTCCCCCCCCCCCCCCCCGTCACCAGCAGGGGATCATGGTAGGATTGCCAGATCCAGGTGGGGAAGATTTTGGAAATTTGGGGGTGGAGCCTGGGGAAGACAGGGACCTCAGTAGGACACAATGCCATAGAGTCCACCCTCCAAAGCATCCATTTTCTCCAGGGGAACTGATCTCTGTAGTCTGCAGATGAGGTGTAATTCCAGAGGATCCCCAGGTCCCACACAAGGTAGCAACCCTAGGGAGACTACCAAGAAAGGCCAGGGTTGCTATGCAGAGGCAGACAATGGCAAACCACCTCTGTTTGTCTCACAACTTGAAAACCCTATGGGGTTGCCATAAGTCAGTTGTGATTTGACTGTACTTTGCACCACCAATCCACCAGAGGGTGCTCGTAACCATTTGTAAAAAAAATTTGTATGACAGGGAAATTACAAATACTCATGATTCTCCATTTCTGCAATGAAAATAATATATGTATGCAGATGATATGTCTATTCTTTTATAGGAAAACCAGAATGCAATAAAGGATTCCTACAATGCAGCACTGCAATAATTCATCTAACTAACAAGAGATCTTTCACACCAAATGTTTCCCTTTCTTCTTAAAAATTACTATTAAACACCATGCTGCATTTTAAATATGTATTTCCAAGCCTTTTTAATGCCATACATAGTAACTATAATGTCACTTGAATTACTGTCTTCTTAAAGTATGATAATCAATTTGCATTTTCCTACCATATTTAATTTTAATTCTGACATTTTCTTTTCCAAAGTGCTCTCTTAATCCCCCCAGCTGGGCTCCATTTCTTGCTAAGTTTATTGGACAGCTATAAAGAAGTTTGACATACCAGTCCTAGATCTACTGCCATTTCAAAATGGGGTATAACACTATTCCTTGCAAGGATGGCAGAAAAACACCCACTGATTGTGAGGAAAGAGAACTGAATATATGAAGTTGCCTTATTCCAGGTCAGACCATCAGTCTTTCTGGGTCAGTAGGGTCTTCTTTGACTGGAAGTGGCTTGCCAGGGTCTCAGGTCTTCTTCAATACATGCCATCAGCTGTGGTACTTTAATTGATGGTGGAACTTCCCATATGCAAAGCTTGTGCTTCACTATTGAACCAAGAGCCCTCTCTGCTTCCATTCATGCTCCCTGCTTCACTCCCCATGCATAGGAAATAAACGAGGCCTAGGTTGGAAGGGGGTGCATCAGAGCAAACTGGTGGATTAGGACAGCAATATTATGTGAAGCTGTGCTGTATAGCTTTCATTCTATGTGGCAAATGGGTTAGAGGATGACTTCTAGCAATAAACTTCTTTTCAACGATATTCACTGTATTGCGTGGTGGGGGTCAGGCCAGAAACATTTTTTTATAATGATCACATAGAGACTATTGGCTACAATGACTACATGGCCATTCATCTCTCCATTGTGGCTATACTTTGCACTGTCAGCCATCACATAATTCCAGATCCTGGCAAGGAAAGGTTACATGCAATTATTAGTGCTGCTGATGTAGCATGACTTTCTCCCCTGCAACCCCAAGAATCCCCTTCCCCAATGCTGTTTGTTGAGGTCCCCTGTTCTCCAGGAGCATTTCGCTTCATAGTGGGTTGGGGGAGATAAGATAGTTTTCCTTTGTGGGTAGAAACCCTTTTGTCAGGGGATAAGCTCTAGTTTTCAGGTTGGTTTTCAGACTAAAACAACAGCGATGACAACACCTGCCAGCTTAGCTTACTTAGTGTTTGCCAATAACAAACAGAAGTGATTTTTCATCAGTCACCCAGCAGTTCATCAGCAGTTCAAGGCTGGTTGTCTGTTTGTTTTTTGTGTGTTTGAACAGCACAGTACAGTACAATGCAATCAACAGTATTTCACACATGCATGTCCTCATAAAGCCCAATGAGAATTCTAGTTTTCCCCCTCCCCATAGACTTCTTTCAGGGCATGCTGCTCAGCAGCCAATTGTATAAATCAATTGGTCAGCTAGTGATTATAAATAGTGGGTTTTTAAAGTATTATTGTTTTGCATTTGTTTCAGTGTGTGCTGTTGAGGTTATTTCATGTATATGCGTTTTTGCACAACTTTAGGGGAGGTGCAGTTTTCCTTCCGCTTCATCTAATGACCTGACCTGCCCGTCCATGACCCTGGGTAAAAATAAGTTTCATCTCCTTCACAGAGGCAAAAGCTCCTGTAAGGCAAGGAAAAGATATGCCACCTGCATAGCTTTGGTGCAGCCACAAAGCTGTCAGCCATTTAACTAGGACATCAGCAAAAGAGATCCAATGACTGGCCCACAAGTAGTTGTGACTCTTGAAAATGGCATGTCCATGGCCAAGTCTGTGGGATCCTTAGTAAGAAATTCAAAATCTAGGATTAGATTAGCTGCACAGATAGATCTGCCAAGAGGGTTCTAGTCCACAAAAGTTTATGGTAAGAATGCAAATCTGTAAGAGGCCACAGGACTCCTGTTTGTTTTTGCATGAATGGAGCCCACAAACAACTACCTCCATGGGTATTTGAAAGCATTATGAGGTGGGATTAGTGACTCCCTCCAGTGATACATGTTCACGAGGCTATAAATTATATTACTGCAAAGATATCTCCAGCTACTAAACACGAAGTATTGAAATAAGATTACTGTAGTTTGACAGTATGCACATGAGATACAGCCTAAAATGAGTATCCATAGTTGGTAATGAATCCTTGGAAAATAAGAGGCAAACTAGAGGGATGCATGCGAGCACAAATTTCAAGAAAGAACAAGAAGCTCATCTTCTGTTGATTTCTGATGTCAGTTCCTTAGAAGAGTTCCTTGTTCTCCCTTCAGTGCCAAGAGATTAAAGGAGCCTTCATTAGATGCTGGATTTCGTCTCCTGAAGGTAAGGAAGGTGTCATCAGTTCAGCTGCGGTTCTGCTGACTCATCCCAAAACACAGAACTAAAAGCATTAATTTCCTTTTTTAAATGTACTTGAAAGCAATGCTGTTTCAGGCAGGGGTGCCAAGTCAGCTGAAAAACAGCAGCCAGACTCTGTTTCTAAGGAAATAAGAAATCAATTTCTTGTAAATTGTTGTCATTTGTAGTCATTTAAAGGCTTTATGCTACAGTCCTCCTGCCATTTTCTTTCGAGAGTTAATGGGCAGCCTAATCCCCATGCCAGTGAGACTGCCAGATTAGGATTTACAGAGCAATCCTATGCAGAGTTAATTTAGGTCTAAACCCACTGATTTCTGTTAGGTTAGGCCAGAGCAACTTTTCATAGGATTGCTCTGTTAGTATCTCCTGAGGCAATGGACCGGAATCGACCAAAACCCAAAGGCTTGGGCTTAAATAGGCTGTGGGCTGGGTTGTTATTGTATCTCTCTGATCCCTTAGCACATTTCGTATGGAAATACTGGGCAGCCAACCCTGACTTTTCTATTGCAGCCCTTCAGATTTCATCCCTTGTCTCTGGATGATTGACTGATGCAGTACACAGTTTCTTCTTGAAGCTGGGCTGCAAAAGCTAAGAAAGGGGAAATGAATGGTAATTGCGCTAAAAGCATTTATTGGTAACCCCCCTTTCCTTGACAGCCCTGTATGGCCAATTCTTTGACTGGTAGGCTTTTAAAAACCAAAGCAAACATTTTATGTTAAACAATCTACTTTGGAAGCCATGAAGTTAAAACATTTTCCTTAGCACTTAGAACAGTGAAGGTGCAAAGCAAATCTTGCATGAATAGGGCTTTTCCCTTGCTAACACTGTGAAGATCACAGTGTGTGTGTTTTTAACTTAACGACTATTAATAATTTAAGCATGAACTCCAAAAAGTTGTATTTGGGAATATTAAAAAATGCAAGCCCCCGCATTTTCTTCCTTCATGTGAGGAGAAGCACATTGGCTTCACCACCCATGATTGCTGGCTCATTAGCACAGAGTCTACATGAATGCAAATCACCTCCATCCTTGTAACTGGAAAAGCTAGTTTTTTGAATATTCCCAGTCACAGGGATGGTGTCTATGCATGTACAACTCCTATGCATGTGGACTCAGAGCTTGCGAGTTATTGAGGCAGGAGTGGGCAGGGCTAGCATGCTCATGTCCACTCCAGGTCAACATACTATCATAACCCTTCCAACTAGCTCAGTGAATCCTACTCAGAGTCCTCAGAAGAAGACAGGGTTGCTAACATCCAGGTAGTGGCTGAAGATCTCCTGCTTGATCTCCAGGTGAAAGGGATCAGTTCACCTGGAGAAAATGGGCACTTTTTAAGGTGGTCTCTATGCGATTATATCCCAGTGAAGTCCCTTCTCTCTTCAAGCCCCACCTTCCTCAGGTTTCACTTCCAAAATTTCTCGGTATTTCCCAACCCTGAGCTGGCAATCCTAAAGGAAGAGCCTGAGCAGCCAAGGTTGGTCACTGAGGAGGACCAGAGAAGGACCACCATGACAAAGGTGCCTGCCAGGAAGCAGGTCTGCCAGGCAGGCCTCAAAACTGGCCCAGTAGCCCCTCAAGGTCTTCTTCCACACCTCAGGAATGGCAGTGGAGAAAGGCCCAGGCTGAAGTGGCACAAAAGAGAAGTGTACAACTGGCTGCACATAACCTCCTTGTAGATCTAGAGCAGAGTGCTGAGGATAGTACTTGCTCACAGGATCCTGGCCAAAGCACAGAACAGCTGCAGGAGCGCAGCACCAGCCAGCAGGATAGCTGAGCCTGATTACTTGCCAATCTATTTAAGTCAATCTGTCCACTAACTACAAGCCTGTGTTCCAGCATCATCTTCCAGTTTCTGCTCCTGACCAGCTCCTGTCAATGCCCTACAAGTCTTGCCATCTAAGCCTGAGGGCATTACTCTGGAAGAGACCTCAGCTGGCCTGCAGAGTGCAAGACAGATACACTGATTTTAGCACTCACAATGCTGTGCATACAGGTGAGTATCTCATCGAGTTGCACTTCTATTGAAACACGTCTAAGAAGAATTCCAAATCTAATCACACTCATCGGGACTTTTCCATTTACTACATATCATTTTCTCATACCCCTAAATCCAGTATAGCTGCCTGTTGACAACTATATTGCTGGACATTTGTTAGACCTAAAATGTTATGAAATTGCATCAAAACTACTTCAGATATCTATTTTTTATCACATTTTGGCACTCAATGGGTGTGTTTGAGAGAGAGAGAGAGAGAGAGAGAGAGAACCACAGGGTTTTCAAAGTAAGAAATGTATTGACCTTGGTCTTCCTCGGTGGTCTCCTCTCCATGTATAAATCAGGCTGACCTTGCTTAGCTTCCAAGAACTGATGCGATCGGGCTAGCCTGGGGCAACCGGATCAGGGCATAGTGTGTGTGTGTATAATCTAAAAGGAAATGACTAAAAGATAAACCCATCTATCCAGTTTTTTACCAACATTTGTATGGGCAAAATCATTGTCCACTCAGTCCTCTTCCCATTATACATAATACATTTCTCAACACCTGTGTTGACTTACCTGTACAAAACTGAAATTTGGAGATGAGCCCAGAATCTATGTCAAGGAACAGGCAGCACTTTGCACTTGATAATCTCCTTTCACACAGAACCCAACGCAGAGAGGCAATGACCTTCTAGTCAGTGAAGATACACAAAACATTGTGAATGCTGTGTTCTCAAAAAGGAATCAGAACACTGGCTAACGTTGTTTAGTCGAACCATGTTTCGACAACTATAGGTCACCTAACACAGGCGACCTAAGATAACAACAAGTATTGTAGTGCATTGAAGAAAACATTTGCTCATGAAAAGTGTTAACCAACTGGCACGTTGTTTGCACTTATGAAATATCAGTTGGGACATTAAGTAAACAATTTTTTTTTAAATGCCTGCTAGAAAATTTATGGTTTAAATTTTGGACAGAAAGGATAGAATAATCCTGTACAATGGAAGCTACAAAAGTGTAGCAAAAGAAAACAAGAAGGAAAGAAGCTTCTGGGGTGCAACCACCTTTTTATCACCGGGTTCTTTAAGGTGGCATAACCTGCTGACTTACTTGAGCTCTTGGTGCTTCCTCAAGTACCTAGCCTATTTAAATAGGTGCTGGGGCATGAGCTGAAGGGTTCTTGTGCTGTAGTTTATAGCTTGTGCACTGGATGAGTATGAAATACTGATTGTGATGAGCTGCAGTGGACTGGAGAGCTCTGGCCCCTGCATGTGGAGAGAAGCTGTGAGCCTGGGCCTCCATTTTATACAGAAGGGGAGGTGAGGGTCTGTCTTTTTGTGGTCTGTCTTTCACCAGGTGAGAGCAGGTTGTGTCTGTTTATGTTCTGTCCAAATCCAGGTGAGAGCTGGTATCTGGGCTGCTGCCTTTAAGTTGGTTGCCTGTTTTTCTCACCTGCTAGCTGGGAGTGTGTCTAGAGGAGTGGAATCGGGAGGGAGATGGTAGAGATTTAAGGGAAAGGATATACCTCTGCAAGGGAATGGGCTGGGGACTTTTTAAAGTGGCAGCTGCAAAATCAGTGAACCTGCAGAACCCACTATTAGAATTATTTCTCCGTATAAGGTTTGCATTGTTTTTCAAAAACTGAAAACAACACCACCGGTCTTTAGGGGAGGGTTTGATAATGATGACAATCCAACCATTGAAAAATGGTCTGGAGGTGGGTGGGGATAGGCACAACTAAGAAAACTGACAGAAGCATTATGCACAATGAAAAGAGACAACTCAAAATTGGTTTCCAGAAAAAGATCAGGGTAAAAGATTAGTGGTTTCAAAGAACCAGGGGGGAAAGGGGGGGGGGGGACAAAACCTAAGTGAAAACTAAAGGCCCAAAAATACAGGCATAGATCAGAGGATGAAAAAGCAGCATGGGGGCAGAACCCACAAAAGGGGGGGGGGATGTGGGAAAGCCTTTAGATAGAAGAAAAACTACAAGCAGAAAAGAACTCAAAGCACTATGTTATAACTGATTTCTTTCACAGCAGACCATGGTTCTTCTCTTTACCATTGTGTTAAAGGCAATTAAGTTCAGTATTACTATACTGTTCAAAATAATAGCTGTGTTAATTGCCCTTCACCTTGACTTACCAATAGCATCGGATAAATATATTTTATTTCTCCCCACTTTCTGTATCCTGTAAGCGTGATGCATATTGTCCATGCTGTAGAAGTAATTAATAAAACAGATTTATTTCTTAGACTAGGAATAAGGCCTGTTGTGGAAATAAATACAATGGGCTCTCGAAAGAGGCTCTGGGAGAGTGCCCCGGCCTTGAGCAGTCAGCATCAATTTGCTGTGGCGACCTCAGCAGGGTATAATGACACAGAGTCCACCATTTTCTCCAGGGGAAGATCTCTGCCATCTGAAGAGCAGTTGTAATTTAGCATGATCTCCATCCTTCCCCTGGAGATTGGCAACAATGGGTCTAGCAGATCCTGCTTACCAGCTTGTAATAAACTGGTACAGTGACAGCTGTTTCAGACAGCCCTTCCCCTACCATTTTGGAGCCGTCTTCGGAGCGGTTTGCCATTTCAGACTGCCCTTTTTTTTTAAGCCTCTTCACCACACACCCACACACAAACACACACACTCACACAGAGATAGACACACAGAGAGAGACACACACACACAGACACACACAAACACACAAAACACACACACATAAACACACACACAAACTCAACCGCCAAGGGTAGCCAACCTCCAGGTGGAGCCTGAAGATCACCAGGTATCACAATTGAATTCCAGACAACAGATCCTCCCCCCTCCCTTGGAGAAAATGACTGCTGTGGAAGGTGGCCTCTATGGCATTCTGTTCAGCTGGCCCCAATGAGTTTTCTCCCAAAGGCCAACATAGGTGTGGATAGCGGCTTTCAGAGAAGCAAGCTTGGTTGCTTAGCAATGGCACTGAGGGGATAGTTGCCGGCTCTGATGATGGAATAGGGTTCCCAACCTCCAGGTGGGGCCTGGGGATCTCCTGCTTTTACAATTGATCTCCAGCTGACAGAGATCAGCTCCTCTGGAAAATATGGCTGCTTTGGAGGGTGGACTCTATGGCATTGTACCATGCTGAGGCCCCTCCCCTCCCCGAACCCCACCCTCTCCTGGATCCACCCCCAAAGTATCCAGGGATTTTCCAACCTAGACCTGGCAACCCTATGATGGAAATACCTGAATATTTGGGGGGTGGATCCTTTGGTGGGCAGCATTCGGGGGGGGGGGAATGGAAGGACTCAGCAAGCTATAATGCCATAAGGTCTACCCTCCAAAACAGCCGTTTTCTCCAGGGGAACTGATCTCTGTCATCTGGAGATCAATTGTAACAGTAGGAGATCTCCAGGTCCCACCTGGAGATTGGCAACCCTAGGGGGGAAGACAGCCGCATTGCAGGGGGTTGAAGGGAATGGTTTGATGGTTGCTGTCCCACCTAATTAGCCAGCCAGCCATGGTGGAGCTAAGCAGGAGAAAGAGCCTGAGGAATTTCACACAGCCAATATGTTCCATTTCAGGAACTCTTCAATAACGGTTTCTGTCAGGCATTGTACACTGAACCATATTAGTACCAGTTTCCTAATGGAGCATAGTGGCCCTTTCACACAGAAACGTGCCTCTCCCGTTGGGGAAGCGTTCCTGAGCCGGTTTACCTTGAAACCTCCTCCCATGCGTTCTTCAGTTCTTTGTACCGGTCCTGAAGCACTACGGGGTGCTGTGTGAAATGCCCCCTGTTTCTGACAGTTTATTCTGACAGTTTATTCTGGGCACGCTGGCAGTGTGCATTGGAGGGGGTTATGCTGATAGTCCATTGTCACTGACAGAAGCAGGCCACTGAGGGGATAGTTAGACCCACCTGGCAGTGGGCAGAGGAGAAGAGTGGACCCAGCACCCAGTCAGTCCTTCCCCTTCACTGGCTCCCTCCAGACTGAGGTCAGGACACTGGCCTGTGGCTCTGTGGGCGGGACTGAGGCAAATCAGGGAGAGAATGCAGCCAATGGCCAGGGCCCCCCTTTTGAGTAGCAGTCCATCCAGCCTATTGATTTTGGCGCCCCATGGAATCTTGCCACTTGAAAACAGCTTTATATAATAGGAAAGATTTCAATCTATTCAATATGTTCAAGAAGACAAACTTTTTAAACAAAAGAGTGGCAAACACTCAGCTTGTTGCTATGAAGATCATTGACCTTTCCCTCTCCCTAATTTAGATCTTTTCACTGGCCTACCTCTACCACTTATATGGATGCCAGAAGGTACAGTTTTACAGTACAAATGATGGAAACTAGCTAAGAGGCAGCATAAGAGACCTACCTTGATCTCACCATAGCTCACTATATAAACAAAAGCCTCTGACCCACCCTGGCAGAGGACTCTCCTGTAATTAATCAAGGTGCTTTTACCATAAAAAGCATGAAGAACTCCAGTCATGCATTAGTTTTTTCAGCTCCCCCCCCCCCCCACTTTCATGTAACTTTGGATATTAGAACTAGGCAGGGAGACAAATGCATTAAACAATGCAATGCAAGAAGGTCCTGTGGGGGGAGGTTCCATTATTTGTTTCTACACACCTCTACACCTCATTTTCAGTTTAAAAACAAAGAGTACTGCCATTTTATATGGGAAACGGAGACTCTGTGTATACAATTACATGTACACATTTGGCTCAACAAATTCCAGGATTTCTGGTGAATTCAGAAAGAGACCAGGAAATGTAGTACTGAAGCAGAAATTCTGAAGAAAAGAAAGCTGCTGCGCCGCCCCCCCCCCCCAAAGCTGGTGTTAAAATTATTGAAATGCCTGGAGTGCTCACCCAGAGTGACATCTAAAGCACCAGTTAATTGCTAACCTCTAGTTCCCAAGGCTCCAGAGAGGCTGCGAGATTGAGTCTGGAAGCTCTTCTGCCTTTGGAGCAAGGGTCATGAAACCACGTTATCTGATATTGGGTAAGGTTATTTGCTATTTCCTTCTTGATCACTTGAACACAGGTAGCATTAAACGAATGCTGTTTTGACAGCTAAACAGAAACAATCATGACCAAATACATAAATGTGAATTTAGCTGTTTGGGAACCAACAGTCTCAACAACCACCTGGATGTTAGTACCACACAAGGAAAAAACAAATATGTGGTTAGCTAGAATGTCATCTCTACAAATCGATATCTACAAACCACTAGCATGCTACTTCTAAAGCCACATCTGAATTTACCAGCAATAACAGGTACAGAATACCTGGAAACTTAAACTTTCTGCAGAATGTAAGCGGATCTGCAGTTCAGCTAAAGTATTATGTATTCATACCAAAATAAAATCCCATTAAAATCACTCCACAGGGAATCTCATAATCCGATATGAGTTTTCAGTCAAATAAAATTGTGACACACATACACACCTTTTCTAGCATCACAAAACCTCTTTACATTAACTATAGTGAACACATATACATTTTGCATGTACATGTGTTTGTCAAGCCCAGTTCAGACATTTGATTTTGGTGCTCCAACCACATAAAATGAGAATGTGCAGTATCTGTGATCCTCAAACAATGTGTGGTCATAATATTGTGTGAACTGGGACAATGTGTTATTTTCTATGCATGTACAACCTTGGTGCATGTAAATAAAACACCCAGGGTTTTTTTTATTTAGCATTTTATAAACAATACATATATACTACTAATTCAAAATAGTTCTATTTACAAATTACACTCCATTTTTGAAGTTAAACATTCACATGTACCAAAGCTGTTTATATATGAAAAACAGCATGGTGCTCCTTTTATTACAACATGACAACTGCATGTATTAAGGGAAATATAATTTAGCATTATTCATTGATGGAATGCTAAACTGAATGTCTGAGAATTGTTTAGAAAGAGCAACATGTATTCTTAAAAAAGGGACCAGTGGTGTACAAAAGAATTAAATCCATCGGAGGCAGCCTTTTTTTCTGTACCCATTAAGAACTGTATGAGGACTTTATCTTCAAATAGAATCCAATTACAGTAGTGTGAAGATTAATTCCCAAGTTATAAGGGGGGCCTCTTATATCTTCATGAGCAAGGTCAGGGCCAATTCACCACCCAGTGAATTGGGGTCCCAAGTGGGAAGCAATGTGGGAGGGAGAATGCAATGTATGTGATTTGTACCTGTAGTTATTTCCTGGGACCAAGTGGCATAGCAGAGGCCACCATGGACTTGACTGGATAACAAAGGAGGAGGCAAATGCCTTCCATACACACAAATGCTGCTGCTTTCCAGGTCCAAGGTAAGCTGCAGAAGAGTTGCCTCATAAGCCATGTTTAAACCTAATTGGTGGCACAAGATAAAGCCTCTCGGAGTACCTACTTCTGCTGCCAGTACTTGAAATAAGGACACCATAGCAACATACTCATTTCTGAAAGTTTTACTGACACAAAAAGCAGTAATAGACAACACTGATAAACCACCACTGATTCCTGCACAATACCTTTGGAGTTCCTCAGTGTCTGTCTAGAATAGCTCTGAGAGCTGAAGCTGGGGCGATGTCCTTTGAAGCAAAGGCCTGGAGAAGAACATTTAATCTGAAATTTAAGTTATTAAAATCAAATCTAGAATGAAGCTTCCTTGGACTAGTTAAGCTGGACTACCACATAAGCAACTGTGATAGACTACTAAATCATAAATTGACATGCCTGTGTATTACCCAGGATGCGATGGAATCAGTAGTCAAGAATTGACCCAGCTCACCAGAAAACATCTTGGGGACTTTGAATATGAGGGCACACTGATCAGACCCCACAAAGTGTGTTCGTCCTTCTCACTTGGCATTCTCCCTCCCAACAAAAATGCCAAATTAGCTGTCTGATTTAACTATTCCAAAACATAGAAGAGCTTTTATGCTAGTACATCTGAATGCCCTACCTTCAGCAGTGACGCTAGGAAGATTTAGTGGAATTCCATATTCAGATAGATGCTGCAATTGTGGCAGCAACAAAACTGATTATGTAGACTACATCTTTGATTGTCCTAAATTCTCAAAACTAAGAGCTGAATCAATCTCCCCGTTATTTAATCAGAACTCTCTTTCTCCAGAAGCAAAATCATCCTGACTACTCAGTGACAAAGATAAGCTACTCTGTGTGAGGTGAAATTTTTGGCAGCTGTTGTTAAGTCGCATGATAACTAACTTTTAGGTTCTCCTCCCATGGGATGAGGGTTTGCTGTTTATGACCTAGGTTGTAAAAACAGTAAGTAAAGAAGGTTCCACCAAAAAAAAAAAAGCACAAGACACAAAACAGTCCATGGACAGGAGCCATCAAAGTAAATTGGTCAGCAGATGATTCAAGTAGCCGCATCAATTCAGTGAAAGCAGGTGAAAAACAGATTTAATATTGCTCTGCAACTGTCCAACAATTCTACTAATACATTTGAACCAAAGCTCAGCTAATCTGACTGCGATAATCAAACATGAGCTGGTGTCCAGAAAACTCTGGTTTGGCACAAAACAAAATGAATGTTGGTGGAACAGGTTTGCATCAGGTTTTTTCTGCCCTGAAAAACTGTGCATATACAAAAATTCTGCCCATCCAAAGAGATAAACAACCATTAACGCCACTGAGAACTACCTAAAAGAACAAACTATATGATTTTTTTAAAGCATTGATTTATGACTTATTTATATGCAGGGGTCCTTTCATAGAAAAAGAGGTGCAGGAGCTCATTAGCATAACTCATTAGCATATGCCACGTCCCCTGACATCACCAGAAGTGTGTCAGAAAGAGAATGTCAGTTTCAGCCCAATTATACCCTATGGGCCATTGAAATCAATGGCAAAAACTCATAGGGTATATGAGGGGCTGGAGGAAAGGGGGTTTGAGGGAGAGGCTCCAAACTTGCAGGGTAGCTGCTGGGGCCTCTCTTCGAAATACCCACAAAGTTTCAAGAAGATTGGACCAGGGCATCCAATTCTATGGGCCCCCAAACAGGTTGTCCCATCCCCTCCATTGTTCTCTATGGTGGGAAAAAATGTTAACTTTTTTCCTACCATAGAGAACAATGGAGGGAATGGGGGCAACCTGTTTGGGGGCCTGTAGAATTGGACCCCCTGGTTCAATCTTCTTGAAACTTGGTGGGTATTTCGAGGAGAGGCCCCAGCAACTACCCTGCAAGTTTGGAGCCTCTCCCTCAAACCCCCTCCCCTCCAGTGGCTTTTAAAGTTGCTGCCGAATTTCGGTGGCAATTCGGCGGCGGGCTGAATCAGATTAGAGAATCTGATTCGGCCCGTGGCTGCCCTAGTGGCCACTCCTGAGCTTGCGGAGCTTTGCTCCGCCTCGCTCCGGCCCCAATGGACCCCTGTTTATATGATGTGACTGATTCAGTTCATATAAACAACTGCCTACCAATTGGAGCAGCAAAGCAGTGAGGATAGGGGAATAGAACTCAAACAGGTTGTATCTGACAAGGGGAACTTTGTCTTTCAGAAGCTTATACCTAAAAAAAATGTGTTGGTCTCTAAGGTGCTACTGGGCTTGAATCTAGCTGTTCTACTGCAGACCAATACTGCAGTCCTCCAAATCAATTGAGTTGTGTGAGAGACCGCACATCTACAAAGAGCCAATTGCATTGTTCGGCTCTGTTAGGGTAAAGCAACCTACCAAATAGGGTAAAGCAACCTACCAAAAAGTTATGAACAAGTCAACAAACAAATGAACAGGATATCAGTTGTTTAAATATCCTAATTCCTCTTTGCATAACATCAAGATATTTTAAAAGAATTGTTGCTCTGCAGACCTGGACTAAATAATGACCTCCATATAAACAGTGATGGGAGATACCCAGTTGGGCCAGTGAAGACACACTTTGGGTTACTGTATATGATACCAATTTTCTAATGTTACTTTTATTATTATCCACTTGTTCAAGTTAGAGATGCTATTGGATTTCTAATGCAGTCAGTTCAGCTTGAATGACCTTGTTCAAGTTCAGTTTGAATAGTTGTTTGAATAGTTCAGTTTGAATAACCTTGTTTTAGTTTTGCCTGCCTGTTGTACAATTGAAACTCATGAGTCTTTCATGTGCACAATTTTCTATTCTTTTGTGCTATTTTTCTGTGAAGCAAACACATTTTCAACATTATTGTGCATCAGCAAATTAGTATGATATATTCTATGAATCCTCAGTGCTGGAATAAAAACAGGTGAACTGCAACCATTCACAATGGCAACTTATGGAAACAAAAAATGTGTCCATATTTGTCCATTCCCAGTTCAGATTCCTTAATTCCTAATGAAAAGATAGCCATGCATTCATCTTTAAAATTGTTTTCAAGAGTTGCTGATGACAAATGAATAATAAATATCAGATTTTCTCACTTTATTCCTATGGGCATGCCATCTGGATGTCTCTTATTTCCTGGGTGAAATTCATCTTGAGCAAATTATACCAAGTAGCATTGCACAGTTATGCTACAGGGCTAGGCCAACACAGTCTGCAGCTTCTTTTGCCCAATCTAAACTGGGGAAAGTTATCTCTAGAAAAGTGCACTCAAGTATTCACTAAGTTTCTCTAATGAACATTAAGCAATTCTTGATTGCTATGTATGCTAATATCATGTAAGAGGGTCAAACTATCAAAGGTTTGTTAACAAAATGTAAAACTTGAGAGTTTTCCCCCACAAAAAAACCAAAACCTAAACTCCTAAACTCAAACTGAGTCCATAACATTATTTTTAGTTTTCTCCCATTGTTTCCAATATATATAATTTCTTTTATTGTTTTTCTTTTATCTTCACTTCTGGTGGGCCAGTAGATTGTAAACACCAGCCATACACATTTGAGAATGGCAAAACACAAATGCAATTCTAGGGATACTATAATTAACTTGCTCTTAATGTATTTGTTTTAACTGATACTTTTTTCAGAAGTATAACTTCTGCATTACTAGGAATACAGATTAAAATGGAGTTCCATAATGAAACACCACTTTGATACAGCGTTCTGAATTCATTTAATTTTCTATTAAAAGAAGCGGCCTTATGAATGCAGAGAGGTTCCAAATTTTCTTTTTTGTACTTTCAGCAACTATTGTTCTAATGTTCAAAACAAGTAATGCAAGTTCTGCTCTGTACAGAGCCTTAATGAATGTTGAATAGAGGAGCTGGAGTCCTCAGAAGTTCTCATAGGGACAATATTGTAAGATCTAACATTTCCCTTACAAGAAGTTTTCACAGTATCCTAGAAACAAACCTTGGGGGTCATTTCTGACTTACCAACCTTTAAGACAACTAATACAAAGCCAAACATTTTTTTCCCTGAAAGATACCATCATATATTCTAAGACTCATCTGTGGCTATCTATACGCACTGAATGAACCCATATGGGGAGAAGAGAGATTTTTCTCCAGCTTGGAGGACTTCCCCCAAGTTTGCAGGAAAATCTTAACCCTCTGCTAAAAAGGTGCAGCAGGAAGGGGTTAAAAACACCAAAATGCAACACTGCTGCAGTGGGGGAGGGAAAGAGGGTGGGGGGAAAGCAGCGCCAGGGATGTACCTACCAGAGAGGAATCCTTCCCCCCAGACCCACTGCAGGGTCCATTTTGAATCTGCTATTTTCTCCAGGACTCTGGATCTGGACTGGAGGTCAGTTGTAATTTCAGGAGGATTCTGGGCCACACCTGGAAGTTGGCAGCCATACTGAGAAGGGGTGACAGAGGGAGTGAGATTCTCTGATGGGGAAAGAAAGGGTGGGTGAGAGATGATTGCCAGATTAGGGGTGGTAGGAAAGGGAGTGGGAAGACTAACATAGAAGGGGTAAGTGTAGAAGGGGGTTGAGGGAAGAAGGGGTAGGGGGAGAAAGAGAGAGGAGGAACAGTGAGAAGTGAGGAGAGGGAAGGATGCTAAGGTAAGGGAGATGCTGCTGCCTCCGGGCAAGTTTCTTGCAGGCCCCTGCTTGTATTAATCTACATGCCAAGTCAATCTAGGCTTAAGTAAAAAGACAAATTCTGATCTATCAAGAAAATTACTTAGGATTCCATGAGCACAATCCCTGTACTCAGCACTTCATGGATATGGTACTTCTAAACCATACATCCACAGCCAAACAGTGGGCTAGCTATCACTGTCAGCTCTAGTAGTCAAAAGAGGTCACAACAAAGGAACACAGAGTGCGAGGCAAAATCCCAGTCTCTCTGGTCATCACGGATTGTCTGTTTATATATTTAAGGAATATCTATTCCTGCCAAAGCCCCCAGTGTGGCTCACAATCATGTTTAAAAATAAGTCATCCAATACTTTAAAACCAGCATTAAGAACATATATTTGAGAAGCAGTTGTCCCTGTATGTCATGAAATACTCAGGTAAGCAGGATGAACTTCACCTGTGTTGCTTCCACAACCAAGGTGGGATATTTTTGTCATTGTCATTATTGCAATGGTGGGCAAAAGCACCCTTGAAATGGAGATTCTAGAGGGCAGAGGGTAAACCTTTTTCTCTCCATTGTTAGCTGTGGTTTCCCTTTCATACCCAATGTACGTTGAATCATCCATCCAGCTGAGCACTCACACGACCCTCAAGATTCTGTGCCCTTCCTGCTTTAATCTTTGGGTGTGTGTTTTTTCTTCATTTTTTAGGAGTGATCCCCTCCTTCCTGTCCAAAACGGGCTGAGGATGTGACAGATTCTTTTCTTTAAAAACCAAACCTCCAAATGCATGCCTAATGCTGCATAGGAATAATACCTTTAAAAACTTTTTTTTAAGTCCATGTATTTACAGAGGCATCTCCAGGCAGATGATTCTATTCCATTATGCTGCTTGCTACAAGTAGGGTTGCCAAGTCCGGGTTGGAAAATACCTGGGGACTTTGGGGGTGGAGCCAGGAGAAGGTGGGGTTTGGGGAGGGGAGGGGCCTCAGCATGGTACAATGCCATAGAACCCACCCTCCAAAGCAGCCATTTTCTCCAGGGGAGCTGATCTCTGTCAGCTGGGGATCAGTTGTAAAAGCAGGAGATCCCCAGGCCCCACCTGGAGGCTGGCAACCCTAGCAAGGGACTGGATCAGACCCTAAAAGTCATCAAAGAGTAATTGACTAGCTCTTCTCCAAAGTCCTGCAATTCCACTTCCCCTTCAGAACAAGAAACCACTTGTGCTGACAGCATCCTGTCCAGGAAAATCCTTTCATCATTGCAGGTTTAAAATACAGCAGAAGGAAGCAGCTGTTAATGGGTCTGTGGACTAATAGAGGACATCATGTGGATACATTGGGTGGAAAGCACTGGTTGAAAAGAGGGAAATCCTTGGTGTGAAAGCATCCCTTGTGTCAGAGGACGTTGGGTAGGATCCAGCAATATGTGGATACAAAGATCTATGTTGGAGGAGACCATAGGGAGGGGGGAATATAGAAAGAACCATGATGATCTGCACCTTCCATTGACAGATTGTTGTATCCTACCTGTTAACATTATTGACAGGTAAATCTGCAAACAAAAGTTCCATAACAGGAACATTTGCACAGAAAGGTGCTCTCTCCATTAGCCACCCACTTAATTTTAGAAGAGAAGAAGAAGAGATTGGATTTATATCCCGCCCTTCACTCACTTGGAGTCTCAGAGCAGCCTACAAACTCCTTTCCCTTCCCCTCCCCACAACAGACACCCTGTGAGGTAGGTGGGGCTGAGAGAGCTCTTTCCCAAGCTGTCCTTGAGAGAACAGCTGGTACAGAGCTATGGCTTGCACAAGGTCTTCCAGCCAGGTGCAAGTGGGGGAGTGGGGAATCAAACCCGGTTCTCCCAGATTAGCGTCTGCGCACTTAACCACTACACCAAACTGGCTCTCTTAATTTTAAAAGGTGTTAACATTCAGAGACGTGCCTTATTTATTTATTTTTATTTATTTATTTATTTATACCTCGCCCTCCCCGCGAACGGGCCTTTGATCTTAATTGGTGAACAGATCCTCAAGTTACTCTTTTGTACTTCTTGTAAGAGAGAATGCAGCCACTCATGACTACACAAACTGCTGAAGTGAGTGTCAGTGTTGAATAAAATCTTTCTTACCTACCAGATCACAATCCCCATTAATAGCTGCGTTTGAAGGAGAAAAAGTTCTCTTAATAAGCTGCCTATGAAATTTGTGCCTAGGGTTTCTTCCCCTAGAAGACGTTTTTGAAAGATCAAGTCACTGCAGGAGGGACAGTGAGATGAATCACAGTTGTTTATTCACTTCTATTAGCCTGTGAAAATTGCTTAAAAATAAGATAAGGATGCTATTGACAAATTTGTCAAGTCTGAGGCCTTACACATTCTCTGGAAATAGATCGTCTCCTGCAGTGTTGCACCAATTATCTGTCTCCAGCCATTCTGTTATTTCTTCATTAAACCTAGAAATTTTCAATCTCAGCAAATAATTATTAATTTTTGTAGGTCACAGAATTCATTAGCCTGATAAAAACTGATATACTGAAATGTACTCTTTTTTTTCTTATTTGCGGACCTCATACTGTATCTTATGGAAGTTACATTGCGATTCTACTTCTAACCAATTGCCGGCATTGATTTCCCAGGCCAATATGAGAATATTTCCAATTGCTATTTCTTTCGATCATTACTTCCTCTTCAGCTGTTCTTTCATTTTTATGTTCTTGTCTTTTCTTCCATTTTTTTCTCCTTCGGACTTCATTGAAATGCTTTCATCTAGTGTTGGGCGCAGAGCAGATAAATTAAAGCATGTTTATCAGTGCAATCCTATGAATGCATTCCTGGAAGAAATCCACATACAATGGGGTTTACTTCTGAGTCAACCTGCTTAGGGTCGCTCCTGAAACCCAGTTTGTAAAACATCTTGTGCTAGTGCTGACTATCTAAAAAGGTTCTGTGCACAGAGGCCCAGCAGCAGAGATGAGAATACTGCTCACAGGCTCCTTTGCACTCCTGGTTCCTCAATAGGTTAGCCAGACCATAGGCATCAACTATGGGGGGGGCTCGAGGGCTTGAGCCACCAACAAAATTTCCCGGGGGGGCTGAGCCCCCACGGCAAAATGGAGCACCTGCCGCCGTGCCTCCCTGCTGCCGTGCCTTCCTGGGCCCTTCCTAGGCCCGCCGGCCCACCGCCGCCTCTCTCCCCCCCCGCCGGGCCACTCCTGCCTCCTTCCCTCTTCCTCCCTCCATCCCTCCCTCCTTCCATCTGGGGGCCAGCTGGGCAAATGCCTAGTGTGATGGCATCACCCGGAAGTGACGCTATCATGCTGGGCACGTTGCTGGGGTGACGCTCTAGCAATCGCCCCAAAACTCTATGGCACCACAGAGTTTCAGGGCGATTGCCAGAGTGTCATCCTGACAACATGCCCAGCATGATGGCGTCACTTCGTGGGGGCTGGCCCCCAGACGGAGGGAGGCAGGAGTGGCCAGGCGGGGGGGGGGCGGCGGTGGTGGAGACATAGTTCCAGCATGCATGCGCGCTTTGTGCGCACGCACGCAAGAGCCCCCCCCGGATTTTAAAACTCAACACCCCTGAGCCAGACCCCTGGTCCAGGCGGGGGTTACCCCAATCTTTCAGGCTTCTGCCTGCCACCCGCCAGCTGGCCAGCAGGGGAAGCTCCGCCTTCAAACAGGGACATCATGTGGTGACCTCCCCGACATGATGATGTCACACATAAGTTTAGGCAAAATTCTATGGTTTTAGGCCAAAATGCTGAGCGTTGCTGTGTGCCATCCCCAACATGATGACGTCACTTCTGCATGACATTATTGCACTGGGGATGTCGTGCGATGTCCCCACTCACCCCCAAAACACCCCCAAAACTCCCCCAAATCCCCCTGCCGGCAAGCCGAGGGGACCTGACAACCCTATTCCTCAACAAATTAGGGATATGAACTTTGAAATCTACTTTTCTGGGCAACTGCTGGAACTGATAATTAGTGCTAAATTGTACACTTACAGCACCAGTTTACTCAGAAGTAAGTCCCACTATATTCATTCTTACTTCCAGGTAGGTATCATAGAACTGGAATGCTGCAGTTGCAGTCATAAATGTCTCCCCACCCCTGATCTTTTTTTGTCTGAGACATCCCTATCATAATATCTTTCCAGAATTTATTTCTGAGTTAATTTCCCTAGAGCTGGAGCTCTATTTATTTCAGTAGGTAGGAAGAATGGCCAGCCAAAACAGAGAAGCTTTGCTCCTAGGCAGCTGGATCATACCTTACAAACAGACAGAGGCTGACTTCATCTATATCCCACATCTTTGCCAGTCCCCTTTCTTCTCATTCCCCTTCCCAATATATCAAATCCTTTCCCTTTAGATACACCAAGGCTTTCCCTCTCCCTCCCTCTGTATTCAGTTAAACAGCTCCCTTTTCTCCTCTTTGATTTTGTATTATTAAACACAAACGTATCCAGATTATTTTGTTGCTAGGGGGGAAAATTCTTTTGCATCCTTAAAGTGAATTATTGGTCCCAATTGGCAATGTGTCTATTTTGCTTTGATGCAATAACCAACTTGAACACTCTCTCTGGAGAGAATTTTAGTTCTGCATGGGACATCCAACTTAGCAAAAGATTAATTGAACTTAGGTAAGTATACAACTATTACCATTCCTTTTTATCAACAGTAATGCAGGTGATAAAGTAAGATATTACTATGGATTGTCCAGCAAATCTATATAGCTGTGCCAGGATCCAAAAGACTTAATCACTGGCCTGACTGTTCACTGAGAACTTTCACTTCTCAATTTTAATTAAGCATTCATTTAGGGACCTAAAGGGGGGGGGGGGGGTGAAGTGCCATCAAGTTGCAGTGGACTTATGTGACCCCCACATGGTTTTCCAAGGCAAGCATTAAGCAGAGGTGGTTTGCCATCGCCTTCCTCTGGAAAGTCTTTCCATCCAAGTACCAACCCTGCTCAGCTTCTGAGATCTGATGAGATTGGGCGATACTATACCATTCCTCATTCCAAAGGTACAAATAGTGCTTTGAATGGTATCTTAAAACAGATGAGCAGCCAGTGCATATCTTTCAGCATTTGGGTGATATGACCCCTAGACAGTAGCGTGACCATTTATTCTTGACCATTTATGTATTTATTTGTTTGCTTGTATACTTCATTTATACCCCACTGTTCTCCACAGTTGGGACCCAAAGCACCTTGCAACATTCTCCTCCCTTCTATTTTATCCTCACAACAGCCCAGTGTGGTAGATTAGACTGAGAGAGTGTGATTGGCCCAAAGTCACCCAACAAACTTCCATGGCAAAGTGAGAATTTGAACCTGAGTCTCCCATATCCTAGTCTAACATTCTAACCACTACACCATGTAGGGATGCGGTGCTCCTCTCCATTTCCAAGCCGAAGAGCCAGCGCTGTCCAAAGACTTTTCCGTGGTCATGTGGCTGGCATGACTAGATGCCAAGGTGCATGGAACGCTGTTACCTTCCCACCAAAGTGGTATTTATTTATCTACTTGCAATCTCTTGCTTTCAAACTGCGGGGTTGGCAGGGGCTGGGACCAGAGACGGGAGTTCACTCTGTCTTGCAGCACTTGAATCTCAAACTGCTGAACTACCGACCTTTTGGTCTGCAGTTCAGCATCTTAACCACTTGAGCCACTGTAAAGTGCACATCAGTAACCTGTATGTGATCAAAGCATATAGCACTGTGGCCAGATGGCAGTGTACTATAAATCTCTTTGCATTCGTAGCTGCTCACATGGGGTTGCCCTGACACAGAGGTGCTTTGATTCAATCCATTTCCATTCCTTGTAGAGATGCATGTCTCATCCTTGCTGTTTCTAACCCAAAATTCCCATTGTAATTCTGTATTTTTTGCTTCTGCATACCAAATTGACCCCATAAAACGCATGCATTTTCAACATCATTTGTGAGCCAATACATCAGGACGATACACTATATGAGTTTTGTTCATATCCATGTAGATATTAATAGTGTGTACAAACTGTACAATATGAATAAATGATGCAAATGAATCTACAAAATCAATAGGGGAAAGGGGAGAACTGAAACCATTGGGGAAAATATAGATATCAATGTAAAAAGAAGCTCACTAGGAAACATTAATTCATTCTTATTCCTTAACAGAGCATTAGATGGGGCAGCAACAATTCCGGGGGGGGGGGGGGAGAATAGCAGTTCATGCACTTGTCTCTCCAAGTTATTATACAAGCTAAGATCTTAGCCCAAAGGCGTACAGTATTAAACAGCAGCTTTTCGAGGTTTGGATATTTTCCTTCAGGTAAGACTGATGGAAAGCTTCATTGAAGAGATTGATGAGCTTAAACAACTCTGCCATGCTTGAGTCACTTTGTCTCACGTCAGTCATTTATTTAGTCTATAACAAGAAAAACTAAAATATTAATGGAAGGGATTATAGATAATTGATCAGTGGTCAACCAGCAAGAGATGACAAATTGTATCTCAAGAGCAGGCAAAGAGAAGTGATTTTCTATAATGAAACCTCCTCCCCAAGTCATCATTTATACCTGGGGGGAAATTCCAGAATAACAAGATCTTTCCCCCCCCCCCCCCCACAATCCAGCTGTACAGAAACACAAACTGTATACACAAGGCTAAGTGTCCAAGCCTCAAAACATTCTCAGTGACTGGAGAAACGATACAGCGTCTGATTAGTCATTTATTTAAAGCTCTAAGTTCTAAAGTTATTGGACCTAGTTTAAACACAAGGCAATTTGAGTTAATTAAAAGGAGATGATATAAACTATCAGCCAGCTGGCAAACATCCTCATTATCTTCTTACATCCATAAAATATCTGTCCCTTGGGACTGCATGGTTCTGAGCACCTCTAATGGAAAAATAAAACTTTTGGTTCCTAGATCTTGGGTTCAGCCTAACCCAGATCTTCGATTATTTCTTCACTGGCCAATATTCAGCTGATTCAAACTGGAAGACTAAAAGCTAGAACAGGCAAATCTAGTGCTGTGGCAAATATGCGAAGGCCTGGTTTTGATGCACAACTAGCCATTTCATATTCAGAGATTCCGTATGCCTCTTTCCAGTATTTCATTCATAGCTCCCTCTTCCCCCTCACACACACACAGGTCCATATCTTCATTGTGTATGAGTAGTATCACCATAATTTTTCCTGAGCTTTTTGTTTTGTTATGTTTAACTATCACCCCTCAAACCTTTTCCTAACTGAAAAAAACAGCTCCACTGAGCTGCTAGGTAAAATGTACCTTTAAGCCTTCCCCATTACAGATAACAGCAGCTTGGTATGGTAGGGATGGTTTTGGTAGGCAAAAAGTTATGGGAGGGAGTATTAAATCACCTTCTGCTCCTGTGGCAGTTGTCCCCTTTAAATTGTAGCCTCTGAGGTGGAAATTGGGGGGGGGGGGGAATGGGGGAAATCATCAAAGAATGCCTTGTTATGTGTAGTTCCACCTTAAGTTTCTCCTATGGGTGGAAGTTATGACACTGTATTATCCCTGACAAATAATGTTTATGTTTGTGAAAACGTCTTCCATTAGAAAGAGCTATCAAACTGCAAATGGACCTTACACCTGCGATATAATTGGGATTTAATTCTCTCCTTCTCTCTCAGACATAAACCCTCTTGCTGTTTAGTTGCTTGTTTAATGATAGTTTTATGTGTCACTTAAGCTACAAGTACGTTGCTAAAGTTAATTATCTTCATTAAAGTAAATTAAAAAGGGGGATCACTTTGAACATCAGCAAGACAAATGAGTTCATTACTATCCTTTTAATTCTGAGATTGGTTTACTTTCATACGGCAGCATGTCCTCTTTAATTCAGCTTATTCCTATTAGATGTCCACACACACACATACATATGTGTGTGTGTCATTGTGTGTGCACATGTTCGAGTTCCCAACAGGCTTAGAGAAATATTTCTACTCCCTTTAGTAGAGGCACAATGGTCAGCTGAGTCTTTGGGGTGCATAGAGGTAAGTAATTACTACTAAATGTTTAGTGCATGGCAGTGTTCCCTCTAAGCTGAGTTAGTGTGAGCTCACAGTTTTTTAGTCTCCGGCTCACACATTTTTGTCTTAACTCAGGAAGGATGGCTCCAGAGCAAACTGATTTATGCAGTAGCCAAATTGCTCACTCACAACTTTCATCCCAGTAGCTCCCAAAGTAGAATTTTTGCTCACAAGACTCCACAGCTTAGAGGGAGCATTGGTGCATGGGTGTCAAACCTATGACCTATGGGCTGAAACTGGCCCACCCAGGCCTTTAATCTGGCTGGGAGTGGGGTTCTCTTCTCTCCCCCCCTCCCCTGTCTATCCTCACTGTTCTCAGCTTGAGCTACCTTGGAGTATAGAGAGCAGAGACCAGACACCACTGCCAGTCTCTGTAGTCCTCCTCACAGGTAAGAGCGGGGGGGGGGGGGGGGGTAATTCTGCTGTGATGCTTCATTTTATTTTAAAACTTCCTTTGCAAAATCCCACTATTCCGCCACCTTTTCACTTTAGGCAAGCACATTTTAAGGGTATGGGCAGGGGAAAGTTTGGGACCAGCCAGGGTTAAAATATAGAGTTCTGGAAACTCAAGGGATTCCAGTTTTGCAGAGAAATATTAGTTTTAACACATACACATCCTCCTAATGTGGAACTCCAATGGAATAATAGCAGAACAAGTGCTGAAGAGGACACCCTAAATTATTACCTTAAACCATGCTGAAAAATACCCTGAGAACCTGGAGAGCCACTGCCATTCTGAGTAGACCGGGGGGGGGGGACAGGGGGGAGAGAAGCTTGCAGTGCTCAACCATTTCAGGTTCTTCCCCTGGGTCCTAGGCTCAGACCATTTATATTTGTAGTTTAATTTTTTGGGGGGGTGGGACTAACCACAGTTAAAATATAGAGTTCAACACACTTAAGGAACTTCATTTTTACAGAGAAATCTTAGTTTTAACACCCACAACCTCCCAATGAGGGGCTCCAATGGAATAGCTGCTATAATATCTTTAATTGTGTTTGTCTGTGTCCTTTATAAAGTTTACAAGCAGGAGGACCCACGATACGCGGGGGGGGGGAGAGAGAAGGAGCTCCACATCGAGGAGGAAGCACCTGCAGCTGAGCCTCTCTCCCCTCTTCCCCCCTCCCCTCCCCAACAGCAGTGGCGGCAAGGCCCACCGCCCGCCAAGCCCCCCCAACGGCCAAGGCATTCTCTGCATGTACGCAGGGAACGCTTTTACTTTGGGGGGAATTTAAATATCCCCTTAAAAGTTTTCTAACTTTTAGGATTTTTCTGCACATGAGGGGAGTCCCCCAAGTGTGCAGAACAATCTCCCTGCCCCCCAAGTGCCCCCCGCAGATTTAGATATCTGCACGCAGGGGACGCCTTGGCTATTAGATATATAGATATCTCTGCAACCTGGCATTACATTTTATGAGACACATGGCCTGGCCCAACAAAGTCCAATTTATATTATATCTGGCCCTCATAACAAATGAGTTCGACACCCCTGATCTAGTGTTATTAAGATAAATTATCTGAAATCCTTTTTCTCAAACTCTCCAAGAAATCCAGAAAATCTGTTTCCTTTTCTCTTTTTGGGAATTTGGAGTCAGTTTCTAATTAATTCCATTTTGCTCAAAGAGAAATGCAAAGAGAAGAGACAGAGGAAGAGGAGAGGCAGGCAATATCTTCACAAACCTTCTTGTCCTCCTGCTACAGCACCACCCTGTGGCATGTGACATAAAACAACTGCAAGGATGGAAAGCAAAGAGAAATGGGGAAGAAATCCCTCTTTTAAAAGAAAAAAAGAGAATAGAAGAAACCAATAACTATATCGAAAAAAGTGGATTTTTTCCTCTCCCCATCACAACAATATCCATTGATAGAAGATTGGATGGATAATGGATGGATAATCATTAAGCCTCTATAAAAAGGAGATGATGTGTTCTTTTCTCTGGGCAATTTTTTCCTCTGGGACCCTAGTATATATACATGTACTTCCTTTATATACACGATACATTTTCTTCCTTAAGCCAATACTAAGATTGCATACGTCTCTGGGGTCTAGTGACTCATTCTCAATACATGACACTAACATTGTTGTTGTTGATGATGATGATCCCAGTACTTTAGAGAGTACAAGAAGACAGGGTTCTGCTCCAAGGAGCTTACCATTAAGATTCTGAGACAAAGGAAGTAGAAAAAGAGAAGTGAATAGGAGGAAATGGAAAAAGAGGGGAAGAATATTTCCTTATACCCTTCCTTTCTTCCCAATGAGAACTAAAGCAGGCTGAGAGCAAGTGTGGTGTAGTAGTTAAGAGTGGTCAACTCTAATCTGGAGAACTGGGTTTGATTTCCCACTCCTCCACAGGAAGGGTGACCTTGGGTCAGTAACAGTTCTCTCAGAACTCTCTCTCTCAGCCCCACCAACCTCACAGGGTGTCTGTTGTGCTGAGAGGAAGGGAAGGCAATTGTAAGCCACTCCAGGACTCCTTCGGGTAGTGAAGAGCAGGATATAAAACCAGCTCTTCCTTTTTCTTACAACATTCTCTTTTTCTCTATTTTTTCTTCACAACAACCCTGTAAGGTAGGTTAGGCTGAGAATGTGTGACTAGCCCAAGGTCAGCCAGCAAATATGTTGCAGTGTGTGGAGCCAGTTTGATGTAGTGGTTAAGTGCACGGACTCTAATCTGGGAGAACCAAGTTTGATTCCCCACACTTTCACATGCAGCTGCTGGATGACCTTGGGCAAGCCATAGCTCTGTCAGAGCTGTTCTCGAAAGAGCAGTTCTCAGCCCCACCTACCTCACAATGTGTCTGTTGTGAGGAGGGGAAAGGAAAGGAGTTTGTAAGCTGCTCTGAGACTCCAAGTGAAGGGCAGGGTATAAATCCATTCTCCTCCTCCTCCTCCTCCTCCTTCTTCTGGATTGTAACTTGGGTGTCCTATATTCTAGTCTGACACTCTAACCAGTACATCACACTTTTTTAAAATTCTGTGTATTCCAGTGTTTATGCCTCATTCCACAACTTGTGTTTCTCAGTTGTGGATAATTGCAACCTCTAGGAGTTCAAGAAATCCACTTCAGCAAAAAGGGACAGTAGCTAGAATCTATGAAGAAATGTTATCACTCTGTCTCTATTTATTTATTTAAAATATTTATTTGCTGCCTTTGCACCTCAATGGGGTACCCAAGGTGGCAAACATTAATATATTAAAACATCCAATACATTAAATCAGCATTTAAAATACATTACAAGGGACCTATAGAAAATACTTACTTGGAACAGAGAAACGTGTAAGAAAATATGATAAAGGTACATAGCGTTGGAATCCCCCCAAAATTATACTTCAACAGCAGTAGTCTTGTGACTGATTCAAAGAGACACTAGTAGGGATGTGCACCTGAAAAAAAGTTGGTGTTTTTTAATTTGGATTTGGGGGAAGGCAAAATTATCAGGATCCAGAGTTTTTCTGGTTCCAAATATTGGTTTGGTATTCAGGTTTATCCAAAGTTATCCAGGTTCATTGTTCCCTATGGAGAATATTTCCATGGTGCTGGAGTGGCTGTTTTTATTTTATTTTTTTTCTGATCAAGTGACATCAGAATTGCAGCTACCTGTCCACCAAGTTTCAAGTAAATTGGACCAAGGGTCCACATCTGTAGGCCCCAAACAAAGTGTCCCAACCATCCTCCATTGTTTCCTTTGGGGGCGGGGAGGAATCCCAGGCTTTCTCCAGGACAAAGAATAGTCAAACACATAAAAGTAAGCAGTCACTGCCCAAAAGTTTCCCAATGCAAACACAACCTTCATCAAACCAGAGAATCCTACCAGAACTACAGGCCAATGGATATGTGGGTCAATGGCAAGCCCAACATATCCAGTCACAAACCAGAGAATCTAAGCCCAGTCAATTGAAGCAAAGGAAGGAACACCATATTTAGCCCAACAAACCACAGAAGCCAAGTAGAACCCAGTGCCAATGTGGCAGCACAAGCCCAACAGAACTAATGTCAAACCAGAAAATCCCAGCAGAACCAATCTAGCAAGCTCCCCCTAACAAATGATCCCATTTGCCTGTGAAAACTGCCTCCCCCCCTCTTCTTCCTGTTGACCAGGAAACCTGAAAGAAGCAAAAAATACCACAGGTTTGGAGCTTTAAAGCACTGGTCCTATATATTCCCAATATTTACTGGAAAATTCAGGACTGGGATACAAGCAGGACTATTTTTGGGCAGGAATGCACAGGAACGGAGTTTCGGCTGGCTTCCAAGTTGGCCATGCCTACAGTCCCCCCCCCCCCAGGTTCCCCAGGCACCTCACAAGCCATGGGGCATTTGGGGAAGCCAAGCCGATCCAGGGAGGGAAGGCAGTTTAAATTGCCTCCCCTCCTTGGGTTCCCCAGCCAATCCAGCAACTGCCTTCCTTCCCTCAGGTTTCCCATGCAAGCCACAGGGCACCTGGGGAAGCCGATCCTGGGAGGGAGCTGCGCTGTCGGGGGTGTGGCCTAATATGCTAATGACTTTCTGATGTTGGCACCTGGGGAAGCCAATCCTGGGAGGGAGCTGCGCTGTCGGGGGTGTGGCCTAATATGCTAATGAGTTTCTGCTGTTGGGTGTGGCCTATAATGCTAATGAGTTCCTGCTGGGCTTCTTCTACAAAAATAGCCCTGGATACAAGTATTGCTAAAATTCCTGACTATGATTCTGGATCCAAAATATATTTTTTAAATGCCAGTAAGGTATTTTGGGGCACACATTCAGACTGGATGTACCTAAGCACACATCCCTAGACACCAGCAAAATTTTGGTCTCTTTTCTATAGTTTTGACCTACCTCTTCCAGACAACAGAACTCAGCTGGTCACTCGTTTTTCTTTATAATGTCATTTTCCTAAGAATCATTACCAGAGTACACTTGCTGTTTTCTACTACTACAGACAGACTAACACAGCTACCCATCTTGATCTGTCCCAGAGAACAGTTTGCTGCCTGGGTGAATAAGGAAAATATATCGTGTCACACTTAGCAGGTTCTTTAAATTTTTGAAAAGAGGGCTTATATTATGGGAAAGGAGTAGGGATCTATATGAAAAATAATTTATATTTGAGTGGATTTCCAGCACATCACCAAGCAAAGAGTTGTAGGATTACTTTGGCACAATGTAAGCAAAGATATTTTGTTTCTTTTTTATATTTGTTTATATTTTGTCAGACTTCTCAGTTCGATGCTTATTTTGATTGATTTTGTAGATTTGTTTGTAGCATGCACACATGTTGCAAGTTATATATGATAAGTATGATGCTGATTTATTGGTACACAAGTAGTGTTGAAAATGGATATATTTGGGGGGGATAATTTCTGTGGAAAGACAAAGCGCATGACACAGAAATAATGAATCACAGGTTCAATTTACAAATGTAAAAAATGAATGGAAAATGGAGATTTTCAGATTGAAATTGCAAGAATGGGAAATTAAAAACCATCCCTGTTTAGCACACATAAGAAACTGGTGAAAAAATGTTTCCATAGGTATTAACCGTACAATCCTAAACAGAGTTATACCCTTCTAATCCCATTGACTTTAATGCTCTCAGAAGGGTGTAACTCCACTTAGCATACTGTAAATCAGTAAATGTATAGAGTATTAGGAAACCCACAATTGTTTTTCATTGAAGCTCAACACTTTGTAGTTGTTGTTCAGTTGCACAGTCAAGTCTGACTCTTCACAACCCCACAGACCACATCACGCCAGGCCCTCCTGTCTTCTGCTGTCCTCCAGAGCTCAACACACTTCCTACTAAAAGAAATTCCAATCAAATGACAATTATAAATTATTAAACAGAATTCTAAAGCCTATGGAAATGTTTTAGATTAACCCTTCTCTGCTTCAGCATATTTATTTTGAATTATCTGATGGAATGCTTTGAGAAAATGAATGAAAGTGGCTCAGATCAGATAAAAGTTGGCTTCATATGTTATTTCAGATACTAGTTATCTCTGATAGATGACTGTCACAACTGTCTGTCCAATAGGTTTCCTGAGGATATGGAACTGTTAGATCAGGCTCAGCATTAGGCTGGACAGAAGACACCACCATAAATGCCACCCTTCCACAAGTTGTCCTACTCCTTCCTTTAGCTAGGAAGGCTTAACATGACATAGAACAGGGGTGGCCAACCTGTGGCTCGGGAGCCACATGCGGCTCTTTCACACATATTGTGCGGCTCCTGGCAGGGCGGCTGGGGAAGCAAAGGGGAGGCATGCTTTCTCTCTCTCCCTTCCTTCCTTCCTTCCTTCCTTCCTTCCTTCCTTCCTTCCCTCCTCCCTCCCATCTATTTGCTTTCCTAGTTTCTCTCTCTCTCTTTCTTTCCACTTCTTTAATTCTTTCTTTCCATCTCTCTCTTTTTCTCTCTCTCTCTCAATATCATTAGCAAACAAGTAATATTATCAATAACCGGTTTTCCTCATTTGTTTTTATTTTTGGCAGTCCCATTTAACGTTAATAAAAAGCAAATTTGCATATTTTAAAAAATAAAAACGTGTGTGTGATATTTGTTCCTGTCTTGCGGCTCTCAGACATCTCTATGTGGCTCTTACGTTTATTCTATGTGGCTCTTACGTTAAGCAAGGTTGGCCACCCCTGACATAGAATCACTACATTCAAGGTTTTCCAGTGCCTGTTCTGTTTTGTTGACAGTTGCAAACCACGGTTGCGTAATTTGCACACTGCTGATGTTGGATCACATAAGCACTTCTAGATATTACTGCAGGGAGGAATAGGACACAAACACAGATACATGAAACTGCCTTGTACTGAATCACATATTTGGTATATCAAGGCTGCCTGATTGGCAGCAGCTCCCCAGGATCTCTGGCAAACTTCTTTCACATTGTCTGCTCCCTTATCCTTCTAACTGGAGCTGCTGAGGTCTCAGTCTGGAACCTTCTGTTTGTCAATAAGGTCCTCTACCACCAAGCCACTGGCCCCTTTTCCACTGCATGTTGTGTCTCCAGAGCCTTTCTCTCCACCCCTCAATAAGTCTGGGGAAAGGGGCCAATGTGGGTGTGATGGACAGGTTAGATTCTGCCTCTCCCTAAGAGTGACCAGTAGGACCTGATGGAATGTTGGGGAGAGGGAGTTGGAAAAGAGCAATTGAGAGTTGGCACTGGAAGGCAGCTTGGGAGTTAGGGAAAAAAGAATGTCTGGCTGAGTGAAACTGTGGAGAAGAGCTGCTTAGAGCTAGCTGAAAAGAGTTAATTTGTAACAAAAGATCCCAATTCTGGGAATAGGGAAACAATTCAAAAGTTCAGTTGGAAATGAAATGTTGTAACATCTACCTTACTTTCTTCAGGGTATGTTCAAACCATAAATAAACGTTAATTTCTTGTTTTGTTTAAACCTATTGGCATGTGTCTCAGGGCAATAAACATACATAAACCGGTGAATATTTTACTCTAGATATGAATAGATTATAAATACATAGTGGCAGCATGTAAATGGAGCAGTGTATGAGCTTCAATCCCTCTAATACAGTGAAGTGTTTGACCGCCTGTTATTGAAGGGGGCTGGGCTACCCTGTCTGTGGGTGTCCCTATGAGTGTGAGAGAGGGCCTGGTATGAAATGGTCATGGCTCTCTAGAGATTTTAAAAGAGATGGGTAGCAACATATGATGTCCTGACCCACTTGTAACCCAGAACCTGAGACTGTAGAGGATGTTAGGCATTCTGTTTAAGTGGAGAACGGATATCACAGTGGGCCTGTAGAAATGGCTAAAATAGCTGGAAAAGACCAGTTTTGGACTGGATTGGACTCCAGTACAGATCTGACTCTAATCTAAAATGAATCCAGAGAGGGAAGCCCATGAGATCCAGTGTTTCAAGTGCCTCACTGGAGGGATTCTGCTCCATCTCCATTAACTTTGCAATCAGAGTTCAATGGAAGTGAATATATTTAGGTTCACTTAAATATGTGGAGGACTTTGTGTAGCCACAGCATTTTTCACCTTAAATGTTTAAATACTCCAGTTCAATGCTCCCTAAGCTGTGGAGTCTTGTGAGCAAAAAATTCTACTTTCTGAGCTACTGGCATTAAGGTGGTGAGCAATCCTCCCTCTAAGCTGTGGGGTCTTGTAAGCAAAAATTCTACTTTGTGAGCTAGTGGCTTTAAAGTTGTGAGTGGGGGATTTGGCTGCTGCATAAATTAGTTTGCTCTGGAGCCATCCTACCTGAGCTAAGAGAAAAAGGTGTGAGCCAGAGGCTAAAAAACTGAGCTAGCTCACACTAACTCAGCTTAGAGGGAACACTGGTTGTGAGCATGCGATTTGGCTCCTGCATAAATTAATTTGCTCTGGAGCCATCCTTCTGAGCTAAAACAAAAATATGTGAGCTGGTGGCTAAAAAACTGTGAGCTAGCTCATAATAACTAGGCTTAGAGGGGACACTGCTCCAGTTCCCATAGAATGTGCCAAAAAGTGTCCCTGTTCCTTGGAGGAATATGATCACTTGTATCTATCCTGGAAGAACAGATATTAGCATCTGCCTCTCATATCTATGTGGGTTCAAGAATTTGTGTATATATAATCATTGTCACATAATCATTGTCAGAATACCTGGTTTTGTATATTTGAAGCAGTAATGCATGTTGTTTTATTTCGTCATTCATTTCACAAGGAGATCACATCTTCCATTAGTTTAGCTCCTCATCATTTTTTTGTTATGCGTCCTATTTTGCATGTAATTCATCTTACTGCAACTCCATCAGTGATCTATGAGCCAAATGACTCTGCCTGTCAGTTTGCAGGGTTACAGACCCACTAAAAATGAACTCATCCAAAGCGAGCTCAAACAGCATTCGCACCTGATTGGTTCATTTTATGCACCACACTGCTTCTTTATTCTTATGGTATGTAATTTCATCATGTGGCCCAATAAAACACAATGCCAAGTTGAAGTTTGCTGTTACTGTGTGTTATGTAGAGCTGCAAATAAGTAGCATAAAAGCCAAAATCTCTTGCACATATTTGATCTTTGCAGCCATGGTGTTGAGCTATACAGAGCTGCAGAGTAAAAGCTGGGATTTATTCATAACAGAGCAATCAGTGTTTAGTTAGTGTGTGTGCGCAGGTGGAAAGGATAGACCCAGAGGTTCCTTGGATCCAAAGTGCCTTCGCATCCTCATGCAACTAAGACCTGAATCTGATGTCATCATCTAGTTATCAAGAAAGGATAAAACCAAGTTCGAGGCTGGATGCAGAGGGAACGTTAAGCCTCTCACATTCAAAGATCAAACATGCATAAGTCACAATCCTGCAAATCAATCTCAAAATTCAAGACAACTTCAGAAGATGTTATAGTTAAATGATGTTAAGCATAAAAATAAACAGAGGTCTTGTTGCAATGTAAAGACTGACTACATTTTGTTTCAGTGCAAGCTTTTGTGAATCAGACCTTACTTCATGAGATGCATGGAGTGTTTCATCATTTTGCTTGTACCTTTATAACCAATACTACAAAAAGGGCAGAGGGTAGGGCAGAGCAGAAGTGCTAGCAGAGAGAACTGTTGTAGACTATTGAGCTGTGAGTCTTTGTCCAAGGGACTAGAACAGATGTGCGCACAGTGGATGAGGAGAGGGGTTAGAGCTAGGGATGGGCACAAATTGGGAAAATGTGGTTCGGCTTGTGGCATGCCCAGTTCGTGAACCATGAACCATCACAAACTTTTAGGAGCCAAATTAAGTGGTTCAGTTTGTAAGGGTTATGACCCAGTAGAATAGCCTTCCAGTGTGCTACAGACACCAAACTCAAAGGGGATCTCCTGTGACTCTCCTCTACCTGTCCTCCAAATCTGGTGAGGATTGGATTCACTGGGTCCCAGTTACAGCCCCACAAAGAAGGTGCCCCCAGGAAAGTGCTTTCTGAGGAAATAGATGCCTCTCATTTCCCCAGAGAGCACTTTTCTGGGGGCACCTTCTTTGGGGGGGAGTGTAACTCAGACTCCGTAAAGCCAATCCTCACCAGATTTGGATTGGAGAGTCAGCCAGAGATCCCCTGTGAGTCTGGTGTCTCTAGCTTGCACAGTAACTGTCCTATACACTCTTAACCTCCTGAACCTACTGCCTGTCATTGACGGGTGGTCATTTTGGCAGGTAGAGGTTCAGGATCCTGTGCAATCTAGAGACAAAAAAGTTGCAGGGGGCCTCCCCTGGATGCTCCTCTACAAGCCCTCCAAGTTTCGTCCCCCTGAGCTTTGATTGAGGAGAGACAGTCTGTGAGGAAACGTATCCATTCATGAACAGGCACAAACATCACCAAACAGCTTGAAAGCTCATGGAAAGTTTGTGCCAGTTGACCTGCCATAAACTTCACTAACCACAAACTGGTCAAAATTAATCATGAACTTTTGTTTATGAGACAGTTCATGCCCATCTCTAGTTAGACAGCTGTTCATAGGGTACAAGATCAATTTAAAAAGTGATAAATCTGTTCAGAATGCATGAAGATGAACTGACTAAATAAGTCAAATATACACTTAAGAACTTAAGAATATAAAAGATGGTGGATCAAGCCAATGGTTCATCCAGTCCAACACTCTGTATCACACAGTAGCCAAAACCCAGGTATCTTCAGGAGATCCACCAGTGGGGCCAGAACTCTAGACACCCTCCCACTGTTGCCCCCAAGCACCAAGAATACAGAGCATTGCTCCCCCAGACATAGTGTTCCATCTATACTTTGTGGCTAATAGCCACTGATGGACCACATCAGGCAAGCCATTTCACAAGCTGGAGGCCACAACAGAGAATGAATGTGTATGTACAGTTGTTGATCTTGCCGATTTGCAATGTGCCACCTGCAGAAGGCCCTGCTCAAATGAGTGAAACTATCATGGCAAAACAGAAGGGGAGAGGTGGACCTGCAGATATGAAGGTCCATGGCCATGCTTTGAGTTCAGAAGTAAACCTGGAAGCCAGTGTAGCCAATATGCACATATCTTCCTACACATCTAATAATGGCAGTGTGGTCTGGTTATACCTTCTGTAGAGTCTTCATGGATAACTCCAGATAATACATTATAATGTTCTTTATTACAATAAACTCCAGTGAAGTGTCAGAAAAAGTTTTCAGATGACAGAAGAACAAGCAGAGAGATATTTTCACTCACCCCATCAATGGGCTGGACTGACTTGACCTGGCAGAAAACAAGGGCAACTCCTAGTTTGAACAGAAGGTGGAAGTAGAAAAGGAATACATGTCAGTTACTTCCACTCCCTGTGAAATTAACTAGACAACTAGTCTCTAGAATAACAAAGAGATATAAATATTAACTAATTGTAATGAATGTTGTTGATTTTAAATTATTTTGGTATAAATATGGCTTTTTTACATCCTTTTTTATTAGTTTTATTCAGATGCAAATACCTTCTTCTGGGAAGATCCGATAATAAATTGTCCAGAGTTAGACCAACTTTTATGTAGTGCAGAGGCGTATACTACCTAAACACATAACTTTCATATATCAATTTGTCAGACAAACAGCTGTAAGAATATGCAGCCCTGAACACAGAGCTGTAACCAGAATCCTTGGTTCATAATCCTCAAGGGACCCATAGCCTAATTGTATATTGTTTATTTTCAGGAAAATATTTTACAGTGAGGCATTGTTGGAAATTACTTTTCCAATCATGCAATAACAGCCAAACTAGTTTATTCAGCTAGAAAATAAACACAACAAGAAAGTTTAATATATTATAGTGCCACATCAGCTAAATGTCAGCATAAATTTATATGTGGCGGTATTCTACAATTTCTTTAGATGAAAAATATTGGCATTTTGGAAGATCTCGGGGGGAAAGTTGGAATTATGAAGCTACATAATATTACTCATGAGTTCTGCTTACCCTTTTTGTAAGCACAAGAAGGGATTAAAACAATCTCTAATCTGTAACAAAACTTCTGTACACCAAATAGGCAATACCAAAATAGTCATTCAACATTCTATAAGGTAGCTGAGTCAGAAATGGGTCCAGTTGTATCAGCTCCTAATATAAACTATTTTGCTTATCTAGTCCTGAATGATAAAGCCTTGAAAGTTATGACTAGGCAGTGAAAATATACACCTTCTAGTAACTTTTATAAAGTGAATAATGTGTTGATGATGCATTGAGAAATGGTGATACATGTTTAACATTAGAAACCAGTTTCATATCATTGAAATAGACATTAGAATATGACTAGTTTTTTATCCATGAAGAACCTACATTGTTTTTATCATTACTGCACGATCCTTAAATCAGAGAAAAGAGTTATGATTGAGTGTATGGTTATGTTTAGGGGACTCCATTATTTGGTTGGTTGGTTGGAAAATTTATTTGCCATCTCTCTGACAAAATGCTTGAGGTGGCTTTCAAAAAATAGAAAATGATAACAATTAAATTTAAATGAAAACAATTAAATTTAAAACAAAAAAATCAAGCTAAAAGGACAACAGTGAAGAAAGCCAGCAGCCAAAAAAAGCAATCACATCCAAGGTCTGAAACAACATTAAATAAAAACATGTAAATGTCTAAAGATCACCTTAAAACAAACCAGAAAATAGTACACAAAAAGTATTAGAATAGCCAAGAATGTCTTGATCTGACACCTGAATGTCAACAGCTCAGGCACCAGGTGAACCTCTAGGCAGAGGGCATGTTGAAGTGGTACCACCACCAAGAAAGCACTACCTCCAGTTGTCACCCTTCACATTTCTGTGGGAAGAGGCACAAAGAGCAGGGCTGGAGATGAAAAATCTTAACTAACAAGCCAGTACGGGAAGAGGCAGTCTTCAGCTACTACTTAGGGTTTGAAAGTTAAGCAGCATTATCATTCATGAAATACCTATTTTTTCTTATAAAATAACTTGTATTGCCTGTAGTTTGTATATCAGCACTTTTAGAAATGTTTCTTAAAGCTGTAGGCAAGCAAGCAAACTTCTTGGCTTGCTTACAGTTTTGAGAAAGTGGCATTCATGGCATTAGCAGCTGTGGATATGCTTGCCCAGGCCCCTTTTGCTAAATGAGGCACAGGGCAGCAAGGGTCAGGGCTGGAAATGTTCCAGTCAAGAGGGAGAGCAGGCACAGTAGTTCCTTAGAGTAGCTATGGCCCTCCCAGGCAGGCATTTGCTGTGTACTGCTGACCCACTCACCCACCCTTGGGAAATCATGGTATTAGTCGGTAGCTAATAGCTTAATAGCTATAATCTTATTAAGTTTAGCATTTATGTAAATAGGGACTTGCCCCCCAAAGACCAACACAACCACATTTAACTTTAGAAGGGGTAATTTCTCTCAAATGAGGGGGCTTGTGAAGAAGAAACTGAAAGGAAAGGTCAGGAGGATCAAATCCCATCAGAAAGCTATTGAAAACTACAATACTGGAAGCGTAGATACAATGTATACCACAGGTTAGGAATGGTATGAATCGGTATTTTTAAAAGCTTTAATGGTCAACTAACCAAAGTAATGGAAACAGCAAAAGGTAAGAAGGATTGCTTTAAGTGATGGAAGGCTAGTCTGAATGAGGTAAACAAAAGAGAGCACAGGTTTTGGCAAATAAAATGCAAGTCAGAGATCAGACAGGCAAAAAGGAACTATGAGGAACATATTGCAAAAAACATAAACAATAAAAAAAATTTCAAATGCATTAGAAGCAGGGGGGTGGAGCATTGCTAATTAACGGCGGATGAGTTTTAGACGAGCTCCTACTACTCTCTCCTCAAAATCAACGGAACATCACTTTACCGACTCACAACTTGACTTTGAAAGATGGGCAGAAACTCCAAAATAAAGGAGTCATTGAAAAAACCTGAAAACAGCACAGTTCAATAATTCTTTTCTCCAAACAAAGGCTCGGGAAAAAAAGGCCTAGATGATTTACCGAGACCTAAAATGGCGGCAAGCGCGGCACCGGCGATCCCGATAACTTTGGATCCTACAGAAGACCAAGATGCACCCTTAACAAAATGGGACTTAAAAGACCTTCGAGAATGGCTACATCAATCTGTGACAACGGCGGTTGCAGAGCTAATCCAACCTGTCCACGCCAAACTCAACGACATTGCAAAAGAATTAAAAGAAACCTCCAAACTTGCAGGGACAACCTCAGAGCTCACACAATCGCTACAGAAAGAGGTAAAGCAACTTCATTCCACTGATGAACAATTAACAGATAGAGTTTTATTCTTAGAAAATCGCTGGAGGCAACATAGTTTAAAATTTCGAGGTCTGGAGGAGGGGGCAAAAAAAATACAGACTTAGCCTAATTTATTTCAACATGGTTGGCGCAGTTCCTAGAGCTAGAAGAAGGCATAGCTCCCCACCATTATATGAGCCTATAGACTCGGTCCTCTGGCAAGAACCAGTAAAGAACGAACCAGGGATGTCCTAGCTCACTTTCTTTACCCCAGGTGTCGAGATAAAATCCTTCTGGAAACACATTTAAAGACTCCCTTTCTTACAATGGACGAAAAGTAATCTTATTGTTGGTTTTATCAACTGAAGCACTCAAAAAGAGAAAAGCTTTAAAATCCATTGCCACTCAACTGTACAACGCTAAAGTTAAATTTCGCTGGAGTCCAACATCAGATATTTTAGTCTTTAAAAACAGTACTCAGCATCATGTTAGAGACTCATCATCGGGAAAAGCACTCCTACAGCTTTTAGGCATACCGCTGGCTAATGATGACAGAAGATTTTATATCCAGAAATTGTGCTAAAAATAGCAATTTGGGACATTACTATCAGAAGAACATATAGCTCTGTTGGAACAACCAATTACTTTTAAAGAGCTTCAAGATATACTGAACAAAGCAAAAAATAACAAAGCAGTAGGTACAGATGGTATTCCTAGTGAATTTTATCAAAAATTTAAAGATATTACCATCACAAGTAGATACATGTAATAATGTAATGATGACTAGTAAGCTCCCTAAAACTTGGTTAGAAGCTAGGATAATAGTTCTTCACAAACCCAGCAAAGACAAACTTAACCCAGCCTCATATAGGCCGATTTCATTACTAAATCATGACTCAAAATTATTTTCGTCATTATTGGCCTCACGCTTAAATTCAATCATAGCCAATTATATTAATTCAGATCAATCAGGCTTTATACCCAACAGGTCTCTTACCAATAATATAAGGACATTGAATATGGTAGAACCAACAAGATTAGCTCCCTGATTTTAGATCTCGACACAGAAAAAGCTTTTGATAGGGTGGAAATTCCTTATCTCAGGGCAGTATTACAAAAAATGGAATTTGGAATGAAATTTTTAAATTCCTTTAATGCCATATATAGCAAACCTATAGCTCAAATAATTACCAACAATTATAGATCGGACTTTATAAACCCATCAAGGGTATCCCCTTTCCCCTACTCTTTTTGTGATTTTTCTTGAACCTTTGGCCCATGCTATTAGAACTAATGAGTCAATTACTGGATTTTATATAGGCAATTCTTTACACAAAGTGAGTTTATTTGCTGATTTTATTTATTTATTTATTTATTTATCTTTATTTTTATACCCCACCCTCCCCGCAAGCGGGCTCAGGGCAGCTTACAAGGGCACTATGCCAGATAAAACTTCATAAAACAAATTTAAAATCAACAATAACAATAAAAACTCCAAATTTCAAGTATATGTCACAGCAGATCTCCAATAAAGTGCATACTAGTTTCCAATAAAGTGCTTCCATGCTTACAATCAGATGGCTACCTATCAGGTTAGGAGCCCACCAATCACAATCAGGTCTGGACTGCATTCAGGGCCGGCTCACACTGTAGATGTTACTGCAGTGGGTGTCACTGCTGTTATTATTGGCGCACTTTATTATTGCTGCACTTTATTTAACACATCCAGAGCAAGCTCTGCCCCAAGTAATGTCCCACATTGCTATTTTTAGCACTATTTCTGGATATAAAATATATTATTTTATGCTCAACTGATTTGTCAAAAAATGGCTTTTAATAGAACAAACTTATTTGAAAACAGGACTTTTAAATGAGTGTATTTGGAACCAACCAAAATGAGAACCCTTAACAACCAGAGACAAAACCCATTTTTATTACTTACTTTGGAAATTTGGGATAAATATTGTTCACTTTTGGCTCCATCAGTCTCCCTTGTGACGGTCTTCTTAGGCCAACCCTGGTTCCCACCTGGCAGGGATACGTATGTATTCGCAAATTGGAAAAAAACAAAGCCTCATTCACTTAGGCGATTTGTGCAGCTGGCAAAAAATGTTGACTAAACAGCAATTGGAAACAAAATACCATATTGTTATTTTATGGTTACAATATACTCAACTACGCCACTTGCTATATAACCCTAACATAATTTCTTCTTTGGACAGACCATTAACCAAATATATTAAAACTGACCACTCTGCCAAAGGTCTAATATCTTCAATTTATCAGATGTTAAATCAAAGTATATGGAACCAAATCTCCACAATCCAAACCTCATGGCATAAGGACTGTGGTTTTACATTTGACGAATGAACAACGGCAGAAAATATGGTCCAATAGACTTTATACGACTGCCTCACTGAATATTAAACTTCAAAACTTCAAACTCTGTGCCAGATGGTACTTAACGCCTCAAAGGATTGCACATTTGACTTCTGTACCAACAATTAACTGTTGGAAAGCATGTGGGTACCAAGGCACCTTTTTGCATTGTTGGTGGTCTTGTCCTCTTTTAGTATCTTTTTGGTCAAAAATTTTAAAGTGGATAGATAAAATCTTGAATGTTTCTATTCCATTTATACCAGAGTCTATTCTTTTGAATTATTGGCCAAATACTGCAATGTCTAAATACTGTACTGAATTAGTATCTTTATTTTTGCTAGCAGCCAAAACACTTATTGCACAACAATGGAAAACCAAACTTATTCCAACAATAGGCCAATGGTTTGCAGAACTTTGGGTCTTGGCTGCAGTGGACAAACTGGCATTACAAATTTCAACAATAGAATCACCCAAGATACAAAATAACTTTTTAGAAAAATGGTTTCCATTTTTTAAATATGTTAACAAAGAACAACCAAAGCAGGGTAAACTTCCTAAGAAATATATAAATTTTGTATTTTATTAAAATTAGTTATTGTTTATTTTGTAATGTTATATATATTGATATTAACTCAACTGTTCTTTGCTAGCCGATTTTGATGTTGATTGTTGATTGTTGATTGTTTGATGTTGAATATATATCATTCTGAATCAGATGTTTATTGAAAATAAAAATTTAAGTTATTTAAAAAAATGCATTCGAAGCAGAAACCCATCCAGGGAGGCAGTGGGGCCTTTGGATGGTAACCAAGTGATAACGGATTACTAACGAAAAAGAAGAAGAAGAGATTGGATTTATATCCTGCCCTTCACTCACTTGGAGTCTCAGAGCGGCTTACAAACTCCTTTCCCTTCCCCTCCCCACAACAGACACCCTGTGAGGTAGGTGGGGCTGAGACAGCTCTGAGGCAACTGTCTTTGAGAGAACAGCTGGTACAGAGCTATGGCTTGCCCAAGGTCATCCAGCAGGTGCAAGTGGAGGAGTGGGGAATCAAACCTGGTTCTCCCAGATTAGAGTCTGCAAACTTAACCACTACACCAAACTGGCAAATGGCAAAGAAGCTGAATGTATTTTTTTTGCCTCTGTTTTCATTATGGAAGGTGGGAGATGCCTGCTCACTCCAGAACTGCTAATTTCAGGAGGGATGTCAAAAGACCTGAATGAGATTGAGGTGATGAGAGAAGAGGTCCTACAACTGATAGACAAATTAAAAGCTAACAAATCACCAGGACCAGATGGCATACACTAACAGTTTTGAAAGAACTCAAATGTGAACTTGTGGATCTCCTAACAAAAATATGCAATTTATCACTGAAATCTGCCTCAGTTCCCAAGGACTGGAAGGTAGCTAATGTAACCCCCATCTTTAAAAAGGTTCCATGAATTGGTGAAATCCGTTATTAAGTATAGGATTAGTAGGCACATTGATGAACAAAAGCTATTGAGGAAGAATCAGCATGGATTCTGTAAGGGAAGATCTTGCCTCTCTAACCTTTTAGAGTTCTTTGAGGGGTGAACAAACAAAACAAAAGGGTGACCCAGTAGATGTTGTTTACCTAGACTAGATAAAGTTTACCTAGACTAGATAAAGTTCCTCATCAAAGGTTCCTAAGTAAACTCAGCAGCCATAGGATAAGAGGACAAATCCTCTTGTGTTAAAAAAACTGGATAATTAATAGGAAATAGGAAGTGAGTATAAATGGGCAGTTTTCACAGTGGAAGGTGATAAGCAGTGAGGTACTGCAGGGCTTGGTACTAGGTCTGGTGCTTTTTAATTTGTTCATTAATGATTTGGAGTTGGGAGTAAGCAGTGCAGTGGCTAAATCTGAGGATGATACTTAAGTTGTTCGGGGCAGTGTGAACCAGGGAGGACTGTGAGGTGCTCCAGAAGGATCTGTCGAGGCTGGGCAAGTGGGAATCAACATGGCAAAGGAGGTTCGGCATTGGCAAGTGCAAAGTAATGCACACTGAAGCAAAAAAATCCTAACTATTAATATACATTGATGGGGTCCAAACTAGCAATAACTGACCAGGAGAGAGAACTTGGGGTCATGGTAGATAACTCACTGAAGATGTCAAGTCAGTGTGCGACTGCAATAAAACAGGCAAATGCTACACTGAGGATTATTAGAAAGGGGACTGAAAAGAAATCAGCCAGTATCATAATGCTTCTGTTATCAATCTATGTTGCTGCTTCATTTGGAATACTGTGTACCAATGCTCCCTCTAAGCTGTGGTGTCTTGTGAGCAAAAATTCTACTTTGTGAGCTAGTGGCATTAAAGTTGTGAGCAAGCGATTTGGCTACTGCATAGATTAGTTTGCTCTGGAGCCATCCTTCCTGAGCTAAATGTGAGCTAGAGGCTGAAAAACTGTGAGCTAGCTCACACTAACTCAGCTTAGAGGAGACACTGCTGTGAACAGTTCTAGTCGCTGCACTTCAAAAAAGATATAGCATTTGAAAAGGTGCAGAATACAGCAACTAAAATGATTAAGGGGATGGGACACCTTCCATATGAAGAAAGGTTGAAGAGGTTAGGGATCTTTAGCTTGGAGAAATGATGACTGAGGGCTGACATGATAGAGGTTTACAAAATTATGCGGGGGAACTCATGGGCACTCAATGAAATAATTGAGCAGTAGGCTTAGAACAGATAAAAGGAAGTACTTCTTCACCCAAAGAGTAATTCACTGCCGTAGAAAGTGGTGGCAGCTACAAGCATAAACAGTTTCAAGGGAGGATTGAATAAACATATGGAGCAGAGGTCCATCAGTGGCTATTAGCTGCAAGGTACAGATGGAACAATATGTCTGGGGCAGTGATGCTTGGTGCTTCAGGGGGGGCAACAGTGGGAGGACTTCAAGAGTTCTGGCCCCTCTGGCAAACCTCCTGATGGCACCTGGGTTTGGGCCACTGTATGACATAGAATTACCCCACGGATCCCCATGTTGGTGAGGCAGTGCATCAAGAGATCATAATCGACCATGTTGAATGCTGCCATAAGGTCAACTAACAACAGCAGTGCTGACCCGCTTCGATCCACCTGCCTACGGAGATCTTGGGGATCAAACCGGGAGTCCTGACCATGCTATCTCAGTGCCCTTCCACTGAGCCAAGCCTGTCTGTACAATAGTCTTTGCCGAGCCCACATGGCTGGTGATATCAGTGCTGTGGTGGAGTGCCCTAATGCATGATAGAATGCCTCTATTTGTATCCACCCTCTTGGCCCAGGATGCTGGTCTTGCTAAAGTGCACACATTTTGATAACTATAAATATGGAAAGCTGAACTGATTGGGAACTTGTTCTTAGAAGGGATTCCTTGTTTGTGACCTGCTTATCCTTGGCTAAGATTTTTTTTCAAAGATTTTATTAATATTTTGTGTATTTTACAAGTTTTACAACACAACTGTGAAACTTATCCAGACTTTGAACATTAACATCGAAGTTTGATAATATAATAAAGACAGGCGATGCAATAAACAATATAATCATGTGGCTATAAGGTAACACAGTATGATTTATGGATGTTGACTGAGAGAGCCTATGTACTTTCAGTGATCCGGCCCCACACCATCATGTGTGGAAGTGTTTAAGTCTATCTTGGTGCTGGGAGAATAATTAAAGAGGAAGCTTAGAGAGAGAGATTAAAGAGAAAACAGGTTCTGATATGCTGGATCGAGAGGTTGATTGTTATGGTTAGAGGGGTATTCAAGAAATGGGAAACATTTTTCTACAAAGCAAGTTTTCCTGGGATAGATTTCTGATTGGAGTAGATGGACTGTGATCTTTTCCATGATCAACTGCTCCCATACTTTTGGGCCACAGGGGTCTTGTAGATACCAAGTGAGATTTCCCTTCAGTGCAGTCTACAGCTTCACTGCTGCAAGCAGAATGTTAATTAGTTCACACCTGATTTTAGGTTTTGTTGTGTCATGCCAGTAAATCCCAACTGTTTCTGTCTAGTGAGGTTGTTGGGTATACTTCTATTTATGTATTTGCCTCAAGCTCCCATTCAGAGAAGACATGAGACAACAGCTTGGGTCTAACTAGTTTACTTATTTAATTAAACTGATCTGTGTCATATTTACATATGCTAACATATTTCAAAGTGCAGCTGTGCTAAGGCAGGCTGCTCATGGCTGCCTTTCTGGCAGAGCCACCATTGATTCTAAACATAGCCAGCATCTTCTGCTGGTTTTATTTATTATTACCTGCACACAATATGCTGAGAGCTGCCCATCCCCTTCACCTGAGGCACCACGCAGCCATGACCATGCCAGAACAATGTTGCTCAGCACCAGCCCCATAGCTAGCAACTCTTTTCTCGGGGGGGGGGGCAATGTTTTTCTCTGGGGGGCCTGCTTCTGGCATGATCCCTGGGGGGTTGGGAGGACTGGGGAAGGGGAGGGAGGGGGCGGACCTCTCTGAACAGTGGCTGCAGGAGGGAGCGAGTGAAGGGCCACAGAGGGGCTGGCTGAGCTGCTCACGAACCCGCAGCCTCCCATCCCCACAGCTGTGTGGGCTGGATTCCTTCCCGGGTACCACACTGGCTTTCTCAGTGTCCCATATTTTATCAGAACCTGGTCACAAGCCCAAGCCTTTAAAGGGCTGGTTCCTGGCAAAGAAAGGAGCTTGTGCAGCCCTCTCTCCTTGAATCCAAAGAACCCTTTTTTTAAAAAAAATGGTGATTCAGTTTAGATCTCGATTGCTCCCCTGTGGGTGTTTGCGAAGGACACCCTGCCTGGGCTGTCTGCACTCTGAGCTGGCACCATTTACTTGGAAGTCAGTCGATCTTCTGCAGAGTTCTATTAGGCCAGCTCCCCAGGAAGCCACCCACAGTCTGACAAATGCAAACCCAAAGGTGCTAGAATCAAATCCACTTTGACATGGTCCAAATGTCCCAGGCCTGATGGATACCAAACAAGCTGCTGGGGTCTTTCGGGTGCTCCCTGCGAAGTAAAGGTGTTCTGGAGGACCTCAGAATCCAAACAGTTTGGCATGGCCAAAGACACCAAGTCACCAAAACAGGCAGGGATGACTATTCCCAAAGTCTCCCTTCCTACTTGCTCCAACTCAGGGGACCTACCCTAAGCACGGGGTGGCCCAGGTGAAGCCCCACTGGTTTTGCAAGGAGAGAGTCTGTCAGTGCCTAGTCGTCCTCTGCTCCTCTCCTGACTGTGCGATGCCACAATCGATCGGAGGTGAGTGGGCCAGGGGAAGGAAGGGAGAGCTGAGAATCAGGAGAGGGGCCCATAAAAAACACAGGAGGGGGGAGGCCTCATGGGCCCCATGTAGTTACTGGCCTGCTCAGCACCAAGGGTCACTCCTTGCCAGCTGCACCTCGCTGCACAGCCACCCACACACCCTCCAACACTTCAGATTTCTCTGGGTGCTTATCAATCATCCCTACCTATTGTGATCAGCCCACCCAATCCCTGCCAAAACTAGTTATGGCCCACACAGTCAATGACCAGGCCTATGTAACCAACCCTCATCGCAAAGCAGGTGGAAAAGGTACCCCCAACGCTAATTAGGGGGAACCCCAAAAAAATCCTGCTTGGACCCACCAGTGACTGGCTAATCCCTTGATGATCATAGGGTAGGTGAGTGGGCAGCAGCCAGCAGCAAAAGCCTGCTCTGAGGAGGCGTGGCCAAAAAGTAAGCTGAAGAGTCACACCTCCTTATTGGCTGCCAATCCTTTTGGTGCTCAGTGAGGCTTTGTGCCTCCTTTGAGTTCCACTGGGCTGGGCCAAATCACTCCCTGGCATTGTCGGGAATTACCTACTTAGTTTTTTGTCCTACTGTCTCCAAAGAAGTCAAAGTGGTACGCAAGTCCTCTATTGTGTCTTCCCAACAACTTTGTACCTTAGCTGAGGTTGACAGAGAATGTCCAGTTCAACATCACCAAGTGAGTTTTCCTTATGAGCAGGGATTTGAACAGAGACCTTCCCAACATGAACATATAACCTGACTGCCAGGTCCATTCCATCCAGAATGGACAGATGTATATATTAATGACACGTACTGATATAAATATGTATTATTGATGCACATACTAAACCTGCGTATTTACATATAGTATTTTTCTATAGTAATTCTTTTAAAAACACTGCAAAGAGAGACAGTATCAAAATTTTCAGATCGCAGACATGGAGGGCAGGGAAGGCTAAGAGACAGTAGCTTGCCTAAGAACATTCAGGGAGTTCATGTTTCAACTGGGGACTTCCATTTCTGTTCACTGGTATCATCTCACAGGTACAAATGGATGCAGTTTAATATGGGTAGTTCTATTTAATTAAGATAACACTTGATAAGCTGCTGCCAGAAGGCTGTACCTGGAAACATTTTAATAGCTTTTAAATGCTTTTTGAATTAACAAAGGATGAGTAGGGGGGAGAAATATTCCCCTTTCAAATGAAAATGAATATTTTGGAAACTAAATATCCTGGTTCCTCACAAGGTAGAGCTGTAGTATCTTAACTTAAACAACAAATACATTAAAATATTTAACTGTCTGTCTTTCAGTGAAATGGATTGCTTAGTCACAAATGCATACATATGGGCTTTGCTAATTTTCAGAAAAACTAATTTTATTAGGCACTTAAAAAGAATGGTAGTGTGAGCCAGTAGCTCACAAGTCATAATGCAATTTGAAGAGACATTCATTAAATGTTGCATTTCAATTAAATTCATTAAAGTGACAGGACCCTGGCATGAATATCTTGGTTGCAAATGTATTGCTATTCTAGAAGACTCACAAGGCAGATAGAGATGACAGTAAAACTACGTGTACACAGACACAGACACACACACACACAAGAACATAAGAGGTGCTGTCCTGGATCAGACTAGTAGTCATCTAGACCACCATTCTATTTCACACAATGAACAACCAGTTGCCGGGACATAAAAACCAAGAACTTCACCTGATGTTGCCTACTAGCACTCAATTTTACTAATTTATTGTGGATGTAGAAGTTCCCTTTAGTCATTGTGGCTAGTAACCACTGATGGACCTATCCTCCATGAAGCTGTCCCTTTTAAATCCATCTCTCCTCATGGGCATTATTATATCTACTGGTAAAAATCCTAGAATTTACCCATAGACTGAAGAAGTATTTTTGTCCTATGCTGAATTTATTGCCTATCAACTTCCTTGGATGCCCCTGGGTTCCAGTACTATGGGAGATGAAGGTGGGGAAAATCTCTCTATCCATTTTCCCACCCAGTGCATCATTTTATGTACCTCTGTCATGTGCCTCCATCGTCTTATTTTCTCTACACTGAAAATTCCAAGTCTCTATAGTGTTTCCTCACAGAATGCTCCAACACTTTAATCAACTTGGTTACTCTCTTCTGCGCTCTGCCTCCCCAGCTTCACAATATCTTTTTTTGTGTGTGGTTTCTAGAACTGTATGCAATATTCCAAATATGGTGCCAGTCTAGACAAACCAGACTGGATACCTTAAGACCAGTGTTCCCTCTAAGCTGAGTTAGTGTGAGCTAGCTCACAGTTTTTTAGCCTCTGGCTCACATATTTTTGTCTTAGCACAGGAAGGATGGCTCCAGTGCAAACTAATTCATGTGGTAGCCAAATCACCTGCTCACAACTTGAATGCCAGTAGCTCGCAAAGTAGAATTTTTGCTCACAAGACTCCACAGCTTAGGGGGGGGGGCAGAAGTGTCAGTAGATGGTACAGAAATGGGCAGAAGTGTCAGTAGATGGTACAGAAATGGGGATGGACCAATAGCACAGGGTGACTACAGTAAGACAGAGAAGGGATAAGAGTAGTGGTAGGAATGAGAATAATGGGTCAGGAAACAGCTAAAACACTATCTTCCAAATAGTCTTGTTTCTAACATTTCATAACTAATATTCCTGTTATATATAAAATACAATGCACATTACATGGAATTTCTCAGAATTGAATATTTCATGTTTGTTTTTAGCCACCCTGCACATTACAGTTTATTACTTAACCTATTTGAATCAAACATGTGAATCAAATATTTTGTTTCCTATCACTGGAATAATATTTTTTTCCTATTAATATTTTGTTGTACTTGAAGAAGAGATGAAGAGGTAAAGCTCTGAGTTGGTAGTCAAAAATGCTTCAGCTACTGTCTTAGGAAATCCCATGATGAGAATGGATTATAGATTCCAAGTAATATTTCTTGCAACTATCATAGTCATGCATACTGGGAATAAAAACATTGCTTTGGATTGCCCTAATGAAATGATAATTAGCTAGCTGGATACGATAAAATATTTATGCATACTCCACACACATCCATACAAATGGACCATTGGAGAAGTGCTGAAAGTGCTTTAATTTTGCTTTAAAAAACAACACTAGCACCAGAAAGCCTCTGAATAATCCTGCATTGTGTGCCTTGACTTTAAGATCAGTGTTTCAGAAAATACCTGTCACATCTTCCCAAGCTTAGTTATGTATAAAATGTATTTTTGATTACTTTGGGCAGATGAAACTGATTTATTTAAGCATCTGGCTGGAATGTCTAATGAATTTTTCCTTAGCTTTCCCTAGTGCCTAAAGCTGTGTTTTACTTGAAGAATTCAACTGTCACAGATCCCTAGCCACAGCAACTTACATGCAGGTTAAAAAAATTCTATCCAGCACCTCAGTACACATGCCTTTGTCTACATTGTCAACTACTGAACGCCTCTAACCATTGTGAAAGATAACTTTACAGTGCTATCATAAATAAGAGTTATATCCTATAAGCTCATTGACTTCACTCTGCTTTCAATAGCACTGCTGAGTTCCATTCCATAGGACTGAATCCTACTTATTTTTATTTTTATTTTTCAAATTTTGCTCTTTTCAGTAGGCCCATAGGTAAGGACTGGTGAAGTATGAGCACACAGGCTTCCTGTATCTGGGGATACTAACATTTTGAGAGATGTTAATAAAGTTCTATTTACATTACCTGAAATTATCCATTGTGAAATTTGCCATGGTCATTTCCATGTTTTACAGCCAACCAGTGATCTACCAACCAGCAGATCACCACATTTTATATCTATTGATAAGTTATTTTTGCTCTTTTATGTATCATATCGTATCTAGTTGGGATTCGGTTTTAGCAGTTTTTTTTCTAAGAAGAAAGGCAGGATACAAATATGTCAAAAAAATCAATTTAAAAAGTCATATTTTAATTTATAGAATGCACTGGACACATGCTGGGCTAGCCTGGAATGTCTCTGAGCCATGAGAGATTTACTGGAATCTTATTTGTCAGTTCTTGAAAATAGATGTGCTCTACATTAATGTAACCAATTTTATGCATACACACAGAAACTTTAATCCTAATTTTTCCATCATAGTTGACTAATCAATACTATCAATACTGAACTATTAGTAGAAAGGGTAGGACAGAACTGTTTTTCCTCTGTAAAAACATTTCTGACCAGTTTCTGCTTTCCTTGCCATTCTGCCTTGCTCCAGGACTGTAGTTTAGATATGAGTAGGGTGAAATCAGTTATACAGATAGACTCTTAAAGGTTTCAGGCTTTCAATCATTTCAACAGCTCACACAACAATGCAATCTTCAAAGCTGGGATTTTCATAAATATCTTCAATTTTGACATACACATAGCAAGCAGTGTCTAGGTGTGAAAACAAATTGTGAAGGCTCAGGAAAGCAGGCAGAGCTAAAGGGCAAATTGCCATTCCCTATGCAGCTCAAAAATGGTGTAAAGATAGGTAAGTCAAAGCACATAAAAAGAAGACTATAAGAAATGGCTTTTCAGAGCACCAGAAAAGATTACTGACTCCTGGGCAGATATATCCCAATATGCACACACCAGAAAACCTCCATTATTACAGAGCGATTTCCCATTGAAAATAATCAAATGCTTTTCCTATACTCGAGTAATCATCAAGAAAATGAATGTTACCTATTTCAATCCCCACTGGAAAATGTGTGAGCAAGTAGGTCAACAGAAATACTGTTTCCCCCCCAGTTGCTGAGAGTCCTTTGTTTTGGTCACACAAGCATAAAAGTTTATAGAAAGTGAGATAAAATCTTGACTATTGCCTTCTGAGAATGTTAGGTATTTTCTATCAAAGAGAAAATAAAATACCCTCAAAGAAGGAGCAGTGTTTGCAACAATGACCGTATGGCACAGATAAGGAACAGCTTTCACTGAAATATCATAGGTGGTAGCATTGCATTCACTGGTGTGGGCATGCCTTTGTCAACCAAACAGTAGATCAGGTTGGCAGTTGTACCAGAACATTTTTTTCATCACTGAACATCTTACTCCATGGCTGTAATGTGTTAACAATCATCTGATTTACAGAAACATAACCATTTGTCTGAAATTAATCATGAACAATTTCCCATGTCTGTCTTTTGCCTCTCCAACCATTCTCTGTATTTAATAAAATCTTCTTGCATTTTCCATAGAAAATTATAATTCTAACCAGTTCAGGAGCAGAGAAGATTTACAGAGCAATGCTGTCTATTTCAACAAAGACTTGTGAATGTTCAAATATAAATTTTGTCGAATTGTCTTCATAGGATGTAGAGCACAAATGCTGTTTCAGAGATTTCAGCAGATTATAATGACTGAGATGCTTCCAAAAAGATTCTGGTGAGCCACACAATGATTTTATTGCCATATTCAGATTAGCTGTTACTTAATAAGTGACATCTGTCTCAAAAACATTTCAATTTTGTATACATTGGTTATAGCTCACCCTTAAACCCGTTCTTGTTGATTTCAATAGTGTTTTTAAAAATGCATTTTCTTATAAACATAACAAGTTCTTTCATAACAGTGTTCTAAATTAGCTTGCTTAGAGTTTCTACCTTACCAAGACAGGATTCCTAGGACTGTCTGAATATTTTAAGAAAGGAAATATCAGTTAGTCACAATACTGAAAAAGACTGATGCCAGCCCAGACCTCTATAGTGGAAGATTCCTTCTCCACAAATGTTGTTGAATAACTCATGAAAACTTGATGTTCCTCTCACTTTTTTCTTAATTTTTTTAACAGTCTCACTCAATCCAACACCCAGAGGTGGTGGTAATGGTGTTAGAAACATAATCACAGTTATTTAATATAAAAATCTCCTTTCTCGTTTCTTATTTAATTAAAATAAGCCTTTAGTCAAACTTTGAAAGCGGATTTATGAACCTGAGCAGCAAGCACAGGAACTGGCTTCAACCAAAATGTTTCAAGAAGTATGTGAGTATATTAGTATTTCACCAATTTTTATGCACTCATCTAAGCATTTATTTCAGGGGTGGCCAACCTTGCTTAACGTAAGAGCCACATAGAATAAACGTAAGAGCCACATAGAGATGTCTGAGAGCCGCAAGACAGGAACAAATATCACACACAAGTTTTTATTTTTAAAAATATGCAAATTTGCTTTTTATTAACGTTAAATGGGACTGCCAAAAATAAAAACAAACGAGGAAAACCAGTTATAAGAAAAAAAGAGAGAGAAACTAGGAAAGCAAATAGATGGGAGGGAGGAGGGAAGGAAGGAAGGAAGGAAGGAAGGAAGGAAGGAAGGAAGGAAGGAAGGAAGGAAGGAAGGAAGGAAGGAAGGAAGGAAGGAAGGAAGGAAGGAAAAGCATGCCTCCCCTTTGCTTCCCCAGCCGCCCTGCCAGGAGCTGCACAATATATGTGAAAGAGCCGCATGTGGCTCCCGAGCCACAGGTTGGCCACCCCTGATGTAAGAGCCACATAGAATAAACGTAAGAGCCACATAGAGATGTCTGAGAGCCGCAAGACAGGAACAAATATCACACACACGTTTTTATTTTTTAAAATATGCAAATTTGCTTTTTATTAACGTTAAATGGGACTGCCAAAAATAAAAACAAACGAGGAAAACCAGTTATAAGAAAAAAAGAGAGAGAAACTAGGAAAGCAAATAGATGGGAGGGAGGAGGGAAGGAAGGAAGGAAGGAAGGAAGGAAGGAAGGAAGGAAGGAAGGAAGGAAGGAAGGAAGGAAGGAAGGAAGGAAGGAAGAGAGAAAAAGCATGCCTCCCCTTTGCTTCCCCAGCCGCCCTGCCAGGAGCCGCACAATATATGTGAAAGAGCCGCATGTGGCTCCCGAGCCACAGGTTGGCCACCCCTGATTTATTTGATGCTTGTTTAGGATGTGTCATTGGTGTAAAGATGATTAAAGTATGCATGTCTTATCTAATTTTGGTGTAATGGTTAGGAGCGTGGACTCTAATCTGGGAGAGCTGGGTTTGATTCCCCACTCCTCCACATGCAGCTGCTGGTGTAGCCTTGGGTCAGTCACAAGTTCTCTCAGAGCTGTTCTCTCAGGACCCATTCTTGAAAGAGCTCTCTCAGCCCCACCTACCTCCCAGGGTATCTGTTGTGGTGAGGGGAAGGGAAAGGGATTGTAAGCTGCTTTGAGCCTCTTTTGGTTAATGAAAGGCAGGGTATAAATCCAATCTCCTCCTCCTCCTTCAATGCTTCCCTCCCATTATGGGGCATTCATAGTATATTAGATTATCTATACAATGTGTTGTTCTGAATGATTCTGGTCAGGGCTGTTTCAGATACCAACATTCATTTAAGAAACTCTAGGCTTCTAAGCTTTCCTGTATCAGATCATTTAATTCCTGATGTATCATGTGAGACATACTATTATAAAATCTTTGGTTCCATTCTATCCTTTTATTATAAAATAACAACTCTCCTGCTGCAAGAGATGCTCCATATACACACATTTGTACAAGTTTCAGAATTGTTTTCTGATGTAAGGACAATATTTGGGGAAGAAAATGTAAATCTTCCTGGGCACATATGGACCTTACTTTATGATGTTCTGGCCAGAACCATTGACCTTTAATGAGACTAAAAGGTATGCTCAAGCTTATGTAAACATAAGGGATCTTTTTCCAATTTTTGACAATGCATCCTTGCTTTTCCTAGTTTTTCAAATAAACAAAATTGAAAACTGTGGAGACTGAAGGACAGCTTCTTAGTTCAGCAGGAAGAGGGAGAACAGAACTCTAAAAACAGAATGGACTGAATGGGAGACCAAATTCAAATTCCCACTCAGGTAAATTAGGAGAGTCTCACAGTGTCTCCATCCAGATTATTGTGAAAATAAAATGAACTCCTTGGATGAAGAGTGGGATTAAAGATGCCATAATATAAGAGGTTGGCCCCCCAAAATCTGGAACATTTGTTAGAAACTCAGTGTGATCCTATCTGGTAGAAGAAAGTAGGATATGCCACTTAAATCTGAATACATACAGGTGAAACATTGTGGAGAATACTCATTTCAAAACCTTAAGAGATTATTTTTGGTGACCAGATGCATCATGACCAGATGCATCCAAACACCCAAGGGAAATAAAGGAATAAGATAAACTAACAATATATGAGTAGAAGTGGGAACTGTAATCATGGATTTGCCTTTCCAATGACCAGGTGCCTTAAGACCCCTCTGGAATTGCCTACACGCAGATAACTGAACTCCTAGCATGAGTTTCACTAAACATTATTCACTAAACTTTCACTAAACATTATTCACTAAACTTTCTGTGTCCCGCTTAATAGTTTTTCATCAATTGCTAATGCAACTCATTTTTGAAATGGTAGGATCTCCTTCTCAAATTATAATTGAAAAAATCCTTGAAAGTTCTAGAGGGGAGAATATTTAAAGAATCTTTCACTGGTGGGCTAAGTTAAAGAAGGAATATATTGATTTGTCTGAGGATCCGAGTCTGGCATTGAAATCTCCTGCGACCACAACAGATGCATTTAGAAAGGACGTAAGCAGCGAGTCTAACTACAGTTCAAACTTGGTCCATATTTTGTGTGCCCATTGTCTGATGACATTGGAGGGGAGGTAAAACTTTATAATCAGGAGGGTTTGCTTCCTGTATTGGAGTGTGCAGGCCTGAGCCCAATGTTCACAAGATGTCTGCGGGTAACTGTCACATGCAATCTTGTGGCTATAAGAAGAGCCAGGCTTCCTTTGGCCCTTCCTTTCCTTTCCCCTGCTGTGGCTAGAAGGTGGTTCATTGTAAATCCATCTACAGACAGTGGGTCTTTGGACCAAGTTCAGTTTGGTGTAGTGGTTAAGTGCACAGCCTCTAATCTGGGAGAACCAGGTTTGATTCCCCAATCCTCCACTTGCAGCTGCTGGATGACCTTGGGCAAGTCATAGTTCTATCAGAGTTGTTCTTGAGACAGCAATTCTCCCAGAGCTCTCTCAACCTCACCTACCTCACAGGGTGTCTATTGTGTGGAGGGGAAGGGAAAGAAGTTTGTAAGCCGCTCTGAGTGAAGGGTGGGGTATAAATCCAATATCTTCTTGTTGTTGTTTCTTGGAGGCAAATGATGTCATGTTGGGCCAAAAAGGATTTAAAAGAGGAAGATCTGAACAAAGAAAATCTGAACCAGGAAGATCTGAACAACTTTACATCTCCCTCCTTCTTGCAGATTCTTCCCAGGAAATAACAAATAAAGTAGCTAAATTTTGCAGGTGTGTGGGATATGCAAGTGGCTGACCGAGTCTTAATAATAACCTGGAGGAAGGCGCCATCTCTCCGTCCACCTCACAATCAGTGCTCATTGTCGCACTGTCCCTTATTTTATATTTTATCCTTTATTTTTTATCCTATTTTTATCCTTTTTTATCCTTATTATTACTGACTTGTATTGAAATAAACTTTGAACTGAACTGATTGAGAAATGACATTATTTGTATGCTGTTTAAATTTATGGGTATAATCATATTAAACCTAAAAATCTAAAAACTGGCTGGCCTTTGTAAAATAAACCAGAGGGTTACACTGACACAACAAGTGCATTTTCTGAGGCCGTTTAAAGGTGTTTATTCCAGGAGGAACTGAATTGGCATAAGGACAAGAATCTTGTTATTTTTCACCTGCCAACAGTGGCCAGCATGAGCTGCTTGAAAAGACTAGAAGTGTCCCACAGGAAACAGCCATCTGAACTTCTTTAGCAGAAACCCTCTTCATCGGGGAAAATCAATTTACACTACACTTAAACACAAAAAGTTTTCTATTATTTCCCTCAGACCATTTAGATGACATTTATGGTGCTGAAAATGTTATCTTCCAGACTACTTTGTGTAGTTATGCCGGTAAGTGCCCCTGGGAGAAATATTTTGTTATAAATTGCATTTCTATTTAGGAAATTAACATGCATACAATATGATACCAATTGAGTTATGAGACATAAATGACCTACATTTTGAAGGGGTAGGTTATTGGTTAGCTGAGACATCTAACACGGTAAAAATTGGTGTTATTTAACTGTCTGTCAGCCTAGCAATTCTTTTCATAATGATCAAATGTGATGAGAAGGAAAAGCCAGCTTATGTGAAGCCTTCAGTTTTTACAAGAACACTTGAATTCAGACTCCCAAGGTGTCGGGTGACTGCATTTTAAGAAAAGATGGGAAATAACACATAATGAGAAAGGGTCCAATGTCCCTGTTAATATTGTTTTGTCTACCTTTTTAGTACTTCAGTGATTCCCCCCCCCCCCCCCGCCAAGAGTCTAGGCAAGAACATAGATATACAACTAGTAGTGGGAGTCATTAAGATAGAAGAACTGTTTGCAAAGCACTAGGATGTTTCCACTGTTCTCCTGTTTTGATTTTGGGGTCAAAAACAGAACTTTGTGGGAAGGGTTATAAGATTTCCACCACAAAACTTTCATAGCGCCATCCAAAGCAAAGTTACACCCATCTAAGACTGCTTTCTTCAACGGATTTAGAAGAGTGTAGTTCTGATTGGGATGGCACTGTTAATCACCACCCACCATGACCCCGTTTCATTCCTGCCCACTGCCATTGTTTCCCTTACCTGTTGCTGCTTCAGTTCCATTGTTTTCCCTTCTAGTTACTACTTCTTTCTTCTCTCTGGGTCAGACATATGGGCAGTCCCAGCCAATCTACAATCATGCAATAAAATTGGATTAAGTCACTGCGTAGCAAATCAAGTTTCACTACATAAGAACAGGTGAAGGGCAAAAGAAGTTAACCGAGTGTGTTAAATGAGCTCATATGTAGTTCTTCCTCACCTTCCCAAATATATTCAACAGTATATTCATGTTGAACTTATTACTTATTCATAAACACCTTTCCCAAATAGTATTGGCAATTTGTTTTCCTCCAGCAGAAGTCCTGGGCCTTTAATGGCTACTGGTAAGCAGTAATTTATCCCTGCTACAGGTGGGTGGGAACAAAGGGAGATGGAGACAGAAAGAGATGTATCAATTGCCAAAAGAACCAGAGAAGCATGCCTGTTGCCATTCTTAGTAAGATTCTTCATTGCTGAATGAGATGCACACTCCCTCACATAAGAAGTTTTCAAGGAACAATGTGTTATTACAGAATATTTTAAAAGAGAATAGAGATCTGACTTTGGAGCTAACACCCAGTACATTGTTCTGTACACATACTGGGGTGGGGGCAGGCTACATATGTTCACCCACAATGCAAAGTGGTGAATACATTTGTATACAAACACACCACTATCGGGTCTATGTGTCTAAAAAAAAATCACCTGAAAGGACAGAGTTCCTTCCTCCTCCTCCTCCTCCTCCTCCCCCCCATCCCCTCCCTTGTACTAGTCTTCCTCTGCAACCACAGCCCCAGCCCCTCTACAAACAAAGTCAGGTAAAAGAACACATATTGTTTTTCTCTTAAGTGATATTGATTTTGATGGCACAAATGCATTTAACAGGGTATTTGATTACAACTGGAGTCTAGACACAGCCATTCAAACCGAACAGAATCTTGTGGTCTTGGGAATTTTGATGTACACAGAAGCCTACTACCCACAAACAATGCCTCCAATCACTTCAGTGAAGGGGGAATCTTCTTGTACCTCTTGAAGTGAATGGAGAAACCTGCTCACCTCTCACAGGAGCTCTGAGCAAATCAGAACAAAATAAAACGGAAGTTCAGTGCACCTTAAAGACTAACAAAATTTATTTCAACATGACTTCATGAGTCACGGGCAACTTTGTCAGCTAGATATGTGAAGAAAAATCCTACTGAGAAATCTTATGGGAAAGAGGAAGGGAATAAAGGCATGGTATGAATTACACATCTTTCAAGTGTGAATCTCAATGTAAGGAGGAGAGGGAGAAGCTGATGTAGAAAGGCTTAGGTAAAAATTCTCATCATAAATCAACAGAATAAGCTTTTATACAGACTGGATGGTGCAGACATCAGGGGTTAAAAAAGATAAGCAGAATGCTGAAGTAAAAGTTAGTTGATACTGATACAAGGTTATAGTCTGATAAAACATGTTGAGAACAGCCAATTAAAATTTCTAAAAAGTTAAGTCTTGTAGAGCTTTTAGAGACTGTAATCACTTGGAAAGCCTAAGGCTGTGGTCACACGGCCCCTTTAAATCCGGGAGGGCTCCCGGATTTAAAGGGGCCACATTTTTCTACCGCGGGTTGGGATGTCTACACATCCCAACCCCTGCGGCAGCAGAAGTGGCGGCGGGCTTCCCCCTCCCTCTGCCACAGACCTCCCAGCCGTGCAGAGCCCCATTGGAAGCCCCTCTTCTCCTCGCTCCTTCTACATTGCCCTCGCAGCCGGAGCGGCCCGCATCTCCTCCCTTGGAGCTGGCTCTTCACCTCATCCCGCGAGCCCCGAGCCCCAAGAAGTGCCTGCTACGTCGCCCTCACCGGTGCTGCCATCCCCTCTCTCTCAGAGAGTTTTCCCCCAGCTCAACTCCGCTCCTTCCACAAGCTGCTGAAGAGGCGGCGGCGGTGGAAGTGGCGGCGGCCACGGCGGCGCCCACTGAAGAGGTGGGAACAGCGGCGGCCGCTGAAGAGGCAGCCACTAAAGAGGCTGCCGCAGCAGCAGCGGGTACAGCAGAGGCAGAAGAGGCGGCCGTGGCGGAAGAGGTGGCCGCGGCGGCGGCAGAAGCGGCGGTGGCGGCCAAGGACCCGCCAGCTGCCTGGTGAGTTTGGGGTGTTTTTTTTCCCCCCTTTTACACTTGGGCGCTTGAGTGGCCAAGCGCCCAAGTGTAAAAGCGGGGGGGGGGGGAATGGCCAGCGGGACTATCTGGACAGCCCTGCTCTCGCAATGATTGCGAGAGAGGGCTGTCCAGATACCTCAAATGCGGGTTCCTCCCACAACACCCGGGAAAATTGTTGATTTTCCCGGGGTCGGAAAATGTGGGAGGAACCCGCATTTGAGCCCGCTTCAGCGCGGGACTTGGGGCGGGCCGTGTGGTCGGCCCCTTTAAATGCGGGAGGAAATAGCCCTTCCTCCCACATTTAAGGGCCGTGTGACCGCAGCCTAAGTCTCTATTTAAGCCAGGTTGACACGTAGTTTTTTTATTGTTCATTGTGTGCAGTCTTCATACATCTTGGCAATTATAGAAAAATAAGATCTTGGTATAAAAACATTGCTTAACTAAAAACAGGCTTGAAGCCCAGTTTCTCAGGAGGTGACCAACTTGTAACTATAGCACTAGCAGTCTGATACAGTAGCTCTTCTGAGTCCAAAACAGCTAAGTAACTTTGATTTACTTATTTTCTATCTGCTTTTCTCCCCAGTAGAGACCCAAACCAGTGTATCATATCAGTGTTCTGACCTCCATCTGATCCTCACAATGACAACTATGTGAGGTAGGTTAGGCTGGGAAGATGTGACAGGTCCATGATGACCTGGTGAGCTTCCATGGCAAAATGGGTGTTTGAACCCAGTTCTCCCAGATCCCAGCCCCAATACTCTAGCCCAAGGTCTACAACATGATGCCCATGAGTGCCAAGAAGCCTGCTGACACCATTTCTGGCACCCACCAAGTGTTTTTAGAAAGTAGGCAGGGCCAAATGTGTGTTTTTTCCCCACTAAGACTTCTGATTGGCTTTACAATTGTTTTTAAATGTTGCCTTGGCATCAGCTACCAACATAGCATAAGGATTTTCACTGTGTGACTGAAGATAAGCTGCAGCAAACATTTTGTGGCTGCACTGTATCAGAATTCCAAGGTGTCCACAGACTCAAAAAGTTGGGAGACTCCTTCTCTAGCCATGTGCTACAAATCCAGGTGGCCCATTTGAAAGGAGTGTGCACCTGTTTGGTAGAAAAGGGGAAATAGGAGAGACTAAATCCTTGCCCTCTCCCCTTCTTGAACAGCTGGTTGGTAGAATCACAGCATTTTGGGAGGGGCTGCAAATTGCATAGGGCCAGCTGTGGGCAAAGAGAGATGACCCATGTTTACAGACCCAGGAAGTATGGCTGAGAATGGGTCTTGCAGGTTCCTGCCACCTGCTAGATCAGGATGATGGTGTTCAGGGGAAAACCATTTCTTTCTACCCTCTCTCTCCAAGACTATAAAAAATCCCTCAGATACTTCATTATTGTACTCTTAACCAGAGCTGCATGGTTAGCAACATATGGAACCTGCATGCTTTCAGTACAAAGTTAACATTTTGTTAGTCTTAGTAAATTCTACATTTTCCAAAACAGAAAATTTGTATTCCACAGTTGTATCCTAGCCAGAAGTGTTTTATTAATTTTGCTGCAGACTGAAATTCCTTTTTTATAAATAGACACATCAGCTTGTATAGCTTATAAATAATGATATGAATTGTTTGCTCAAAAAGCAGCATCTTTCTGCTAGTGTTTCATCACTTCACCTGGAAGGAAATTGCACACAGCTAACATACGGATGATTTGGACTAAAATGAAAACAAAATATAAACTCCCAGCAATGTTTTTTTCCCCTCTTTCTAATATTATTCTGTCGGTTCAGACATGGTTAATGCTTCACACATAATGGCAGTTTTCTTTTAATAACTTTAATACAGTGCTGAGTTTTCAGAGTTGTATAGGAACTTAATATTGCTGTTGCTATTATTATTGGGCAGAAAACTGCCCACAGAATTGTGCTTGCAAAATAGAGATTTCTTCCTCAGCACTTTAGCCCCCACCATTCAAACACCAAAGTCACTCCAGATGGTCAGGAGACCCTCAGAAATAGTGTGGGATGTGGTACCGGGTGTGTGTGTGTAGCTGAAGTGAGAAATGTGTGCAGGAAGAAGTTGGAACCAGCACATCATCATTGTTATGTGTTACTGCTACTATTACTCTTTGTAGTGGCAGTGGTGGTACAATGTAGCTGTTTCAGGGTATTTGAGCCAACTCCTTGTGTTTGTCTTTTTTTCATAAGTTTTTATGTTTGCTTTTTTAAATCACAGTTTCTCAACACATTGATGATATAGACTTTTTAAAACTGAGATTATTTTACAGAAACATCAAGAAACAACATTGCATTGCAGAGGACCAAAACAGTAATATCCACTATATTTTACCCAAACTTCAGAGTAAAGTTCAAGACATTCTCTCTCCCAGTGTGATTTGTGTCAGCTGATCTGCATTGTTTCAGATGATTGAAAGAAATTAGGCCTGACTTTATAAAGAACTCGACCATGCTGTTCATAACTCATTTACCAGCACACCTTGTTAGCAACATTTTATGACCTATTAACATCTCATTATTTTCCTCTGCACTTTAATGCAACTTGACCCCATTGCTAGCAGGTTAAAGATAACTGTTAGTCCTATTCAAGATATTATAGGAGGACAAGAAAATCACAGTCCCAGAGACTACTCTTGTAAAACAGCGTGATATTCACAATGTTCTACGCATTTATTTACTTTGGAACAGAGCTAAAATTAAGCAGTATTGTTATTTTCAAGATTTGGTGCTCACTGATAGTCCTCAATTACTGCATTACTGGGAATCATGATGGATTCTAAAAGTGGTAGACAAAGATTATTTGCCTTTCTTCTGCTGTAGGCTGCATATCATCAGTCTTGGTAGGGATGAATACATGACATTAAAGTTGATCTCTGTATCTTGCCATCTCACAGTCAAACCAAGTGAAAGTTCAGATAATATAATGAATTGTGAACAAGGGTTAATAGGCAGTAAAATGTGTTGTGAACAGCAACAACCAAGAGATGAGAAGAACATGGTCCTAAGATACTGCCAGTCTCCATTAGCTTGAGGAATTCTCAAAAGATACTTAGCAAAGCATGCATGAGAGATTAGGATTGCTAGGCTCCATATTTATATTCTGCAAGGTGCTATGCACTGTTGGGGGAGTGAGCCAATCAAAGTCCAGCAACACGAAGTACCACTGACTTCAGTGGAATTGATTACGCCAATTACGACTATTGAAATCAATGGGACTAGAAAGTGCTTCCTTTTGACTGGATCGTGTCCTTTGTAAATATCACTAGAAGCAGCATAGTTGAAGTTCAATGTTGGGAATGAGCCAGTCCTATTTATGCAAGTAATAGACTGCTTGTAAAAATGCCAACAATGTATTCAAGTTAAAAAGAAAAAGAAAACATTAAAAATGCATTTCATGATTAAAAAAAAAGATTAGTAGGTACAGCTGTAAAAGACAAGCTGCAATCCTCAGAAACTCAAGTTGAAGAGCACTGTCACTAATTCATTGGGAAGGCTTAGTGGAAGGTGTTTACCAATACCCTCAAACCCATCAGAGATTAAGGTACAGCTCCTTAATCAAATGAGTTCATAATTGTGGTATCATAGAATCACAGAGTTGGAAGGGGCCATACAGGCCAACTAGTCCAAAAAAGTTTTTCCTAATATCCAGCTGGTACCTTTCCACCCTTAATTTAAACCCATTATTGTAAGTCATCCTCTGCTGCCAACAGTCTCTGCCCTCCCAGCCCTTCAAATGTTTAGTCTGGGAATGTTTAGTCTGGAGAAGTTGAGGGGGGACATGATTGCTCTCTTTAAGTATTTATTTATTTATTTGCTTCCATTTGTATCCCGCCCTCCCCGCCAAGGCAGGCTAAGGGTGGCTCACATAAAAAATTAAAAGATATTAAACCAATATAAAAACACAGTACAATGTCATAAAATGTCATAAAACACCACAATACAGATGCAGTGCTGGTAAAGTGCTGGCGATGGTAACAATAGCATCCCAGTAGGCCATAATGAGATGATGTAAAATATGGCCACAGTCCAATGTATCAGAAGCTGTTAAACGGCCTTAGTTTTTGTTGGCAGCGGCTCCTAATTGAAGGTCTGGTGGAAGAGTTCGGTTTTGCAAGCCCTGAGGAACTTTAAAAAGTCCCGCAGGGCCCTGATGTCTTCCAGGAGCTCATTCCACCAGTGTGGAGCCTCTACTGAAAAGGCCCTGGCCCTGGTAGAGGCCAATCTGGGGTCTTTCAGTCCAGGGAGGGCCAGATGATTTTGTGACCCCAACCTCAGTGCTCTCTGGGGAACATGTGGGGGGAAAGAAAAAGAAAAGAAAAAGTATGTGAAGGGCTGAGGGCAGGCAGCTGTTCCTGTTGGCAGCAGAGGATAGGACTCACAATAATGGGTTTAAATTAAGGGCAGGAAGGTACCGGCTGAATATTAGGAAAAAACTTTTTTACAGTAAGAGATGTTCAACAGGGAGCTACCTAGGGAGGTGGTGAGCTCCCCCTCACTAGCAATCTTTAAGCAGTGGCTGGACAAACACTTGTCAAGGATGCTCTAAGCTGATCCTGCATTGAGCAGGGGTTTGGAATAGATGGCCTGTATGGCCCTTTCCAACTCTGTGATTCTATAATTCTAAATACTTAAAGAGAGCAATCATGTCCCCCCTCAACCTCCTCTTCTCCAGACTAAACATTTCTGTGTCCCTCAGCCTTTCTTCATAGAGTTTGGTCTCCAGGCCCCTCATCATCCTCGTCACTCTCCTCTGCACCCGCTCCATCTTGTCCACATCCTTTTTGAAATGAGGCCCTCCAGAACAATACTCCAGGTGCAGCCTGACCAATGCAGTGTACAATGGGACTATGACATCTTGCAATTGGGATGTTATTCATCTGTTGATACACCCCAAGATCACATTAGCCTTTTTTGTCACTCCATCACACTGGCTGCTCATATTTAACTTTTGGTCCACCCGTACCCCAAGATCTTGTTCACACACACTGCTACTCAGACGTGTATATGTGTGTTTCACATTTTTGTTACTGAGATGTAGAACTCAGCACTTATCCTAGTTAAATTGTATCTTGTTCACATCCACCCACTTTTGCAGGTGTGTTCAGGTCTTGTCCTTGACAACCATGCTGGTGTGATCGCTGACCTTGAGCCAGACATCCTTGAATGCGAAGTCAAATGGGCCCTAGAAAGCATTACTAACAGCAGTTTAACATGGATGGAGAACTGCAAAGACTGGCAAGGATGAGTGGGCAGATCAGGGAAGATTCCCATTTCGGCTAGAAAGGGGATATATCTTCTAGTGAGAGAAGAGATTCCCTACCTAGTTAAAAAGGTAGATAGCCTTAAGGTTCCTGGTCTGGTGTGTTTAGAAACTGCCTGATGAAACCTGAAGAGTAATTTAAACTCAAGAAAGTATACTGGAGTGTTTAGGAAACACTGAAACAAAAGCCTCTTATATTAGAGATTCTAAGACTGTGAAAAGCTTAAGAAACTCTCAATTGCTTGAAACATATGAACTGTATACTGATTTACCTCAGCGTTCATTATTGATTTACCTCAGACATTTTACTCCTGATTTCATCTGACCTTTTCCTCTCTATGCTGAATAAAATATTTTGTTATTTTTGAACTTTAAAAAGTCTCTCACGTGTCATTTCAGAAGTCTAAGTTAGAGGGTCCCTTCCGTCAAGTTCCTGGGCTGAGCCAGCAGCAAAACATCATACTGTGACAGAGTGGGACAGTCATACATTTTCAGAAAAGAATAAAATAGATAGAAGGGCTGTTCAGTCAGAAAGGGAAGGAAAAATGGAGGGGAAAACTTGCTTCTGAGGGAGGGAAGTGGGTGAGGTCATCATATCCTGCCATTTAATCCCCTACTTTCTGCTCCCTGCCACTTTTTGCAGGGAACAGAAAGCAGGAGTTTCCCCATGAAAAGCCATGGGGAGCAGTAAACGGGTTTAAATGGCTCAGAGCCATTTAACCCTTTGCTTTCTGCTCCCCACTGCTTTTCACAGAGAGTTGAAAGCAGAGGTTTCCCCATAAAAAGCAGAAAGCAGGGGTTTAAATGGGAAAAAAGTAGAAAAAACAGTCCTCATAGCTGCCTAAATCAGATTGTAGTATAAGGATCTCCATGTTTAAGGTATGCAGTTCTTCCTTGGTTCCCCTGTGGTTCAACACGGTACCTTTTCTCCTTCACAGCAAGGAATTTTCAGTTAACTGAGGATAAAGCACTATTCATGACAGTATAATAAGAACAGGCATCCTACTAGTAGTGCTATCCCTTCCTTGTTTTCCCATAACAGCTCATAAATAGTAGGTCCACTGTAACAAATCGCAGCTATTGCTACATTTTCAGTTGGCAGGGATCTTTAATAGGTGTAATTGCATTTGGATTTCAGTTTCAATTGAATATTTAGCACCGTGATGAAACTTAGCCATGCCCAGCAAAGCCTTTTACTAGTTGATCATGCCAAAAGAACATAAATATAACAACATGACAAATTAAAATAGGCTTTACATTTGACTGAGTGATAAGGTTACTGGCAGGCACCCAGCATCATTACTTTACTTGAGAGTCCTCAGCTAGACATGGCATAAATCATTGGGCTGGGAGTATTGTATGATGCTGGTGATCCATACAATGAGATCATAGTAGCTTTTGTGGGATTGCCCCATTTCATCCTCAAAACAACCTGTTTGGTCAGACTGTGAATAACAGTGTCTTCAATGGACTTAGAAAGAACAGTTTTGCTTAGGACTGCACGGCATTGAGCTTCATGACTGAGCAGAGATTCAAATCCAGGTATTGCTGATCCATTTCAAATATTTTTCGCTCAATAGTCTCACATTCTGACATTCTCTCCGTTGTCTTCTGACATATTTGACCAAACCCAACATCTCTCACACAGTTTAAATCTCCCTAGGGTTCCAATTACAGCTGAATCTTAAGAGGGAAAAGGTGCATTGCTGCGTGCTAATGCACATAAATGCCATGGGGGTTTTCTTTCTTTAAAAGATCTTTAAATCTTTCCCATGAATAAGTTCATGCCTGTCAAATGCTCCTTCAAAAAAATTGTCAAAATGGGAGCGTTTTGCCTCCTGAAAGAGATGCATAAATGTTTTTGTGAAGTCCCCACTGCACCAGTTTAGTTCACTACCTGTAAGTGCTTTTACCCTCTTTCTAGTATCTAGGGCAGAAAACAAGAGCAGATCCATACCAATTAGTTAAAAACAAATCCTGGCTCTCTCTTTCCTCAGCTAGGCTAAGTCTTGAAGAAAGGATTAACAAGATAGAACCCACAGTCATGCCAAAGGCAAATGTTAAAACCTGCATTCCATTTGTCCTGGGTTTTACAAAATCTTGGCAACATAATAATGTAGTATATACAAAAAGGTCTACCAGACTTTCACAGACCGAAGTATACAAGATAATGACCCCTACTCCTATATGAACCTACCTGACCACTGAGGTAATCTTCCAAAGCCCTGCTTCAAATGCCCCCCTGCCTTTTAAGGTGGGTGACAGCCTGAGAAAGGGCTTTCTCAGCTGTGGTATCAAAACTGTGAAACTGCCTCCCCAGAGATATTTGTCTATCTCCTTCTTTCATTATTTTCCCTGCCTGTCACTGCCCCCAGCTAAAGGCTTTTTTGTTTCATCTGCCACTCCTTCAATGATCCTTCCTTCCTATACTATGTTTTTTTTTTAAATTGCTGTGTTACCCAGGCCTTGAGCAGTCTGGGACCAATGGATCTGTGGGACCATCTCCTCTGTTATGTCCCCAGGAGAGCCTTACGCTCTGCAGATAACAACTTACTGGTGATCCCTGGCCCTAAAGAAATTCGGCTGTCTCTGACCAGGGCCAGGGCCTTTTTGGTCCTGGCTCCGACCTGGTAGAACTCTCTCCCTAATCCTGTCAGAGCCCTGCAGGACTTTATGCAGTTCCACAGGGCCTGCAAGGCAGAGATGTTCCACCAGGCTTTTGGTTAGGGACAGCGATGACATTCCAACGTGGCTGGCACTCACCCCATCCCCTCCCCTCCAAAAACCTAGGATGTGATCAAACAGTCCAGAATTCCAGATTTTCAACTGCGTAACTGTTAATGATGCCATCTTGAATCTATTTTAAATTGGTTTTAATATTATTAATTTTGCTATATTTAAAGTTTATATACTGTTCCTAAGGCTTATGCCATACTGTACATCGCCCAGAGCCTGGTACAAGTTGGGATATAGTGATCAATAAGTCCAATAAATAAACAACAACAACAACAATAATAATAGCTTTTAATATGTATTTTAGTGTTGTTTTTAATTGTTTTCATGATTTGTTTTATCAAGTTCTCTTTTAACTGTTAAGTGGCTTAGAGGCCTGACTGGACACAAAAAGCAGCATACAAATTTTGTAAATAAAAATAAATTTAAGATAAAAGGACTCAACAAGATTGCAGTATTTTCAAGTTGCTGTACCATCCACTATAAGCCACATAGTTGCCAAGGTACACCATCTGTCTCCTTACTTGCATTATGACATAACATCATCAGACCTTATAATCTGTGCATTTGGGGGGGGAGTATGGTAGTTAAGTTCACCTTGAACAGTATATCTTTGGAAAGTAGATAAGGGAACACATTTTGAATGGACATTGTGTCAACAAGTCCCTCCTCCTGGAAAACTAGCATGCCAGGCAAGAAGGCTAGGCTAGAATGTTTTGTATCCAAATTTTCAATGGCAGGGAGGTATTGACATGAGCAGGGCTTTTTTTGTAGAAAAAGCCCAGCAGGAACTCATAAGCATAATAGGCCACACCCAACAGCAGAAACTCATTAGCATATTAGGCCACACCCCTGACAGCACAGCTCCCTCCCAGGATCACTTCCCCAGGCTTGTGGGGTGCATGGGGAACCCAAGGGAAGGAAGGCAGTTTCTGGATCGGCTTCCCCAGGTGCCCCGCAGCTGCGGGGTGCCTGGGGAACCCGAGGAGGGTGGCAGTTTAAACTGCCTTCCCTCCCTGGATCGGCTTGGCTTTCCCAGGTGCCCTGTGGCTTGCAAGGCGCCTGGGGAACCTGGGGGGGGGGGGCTGTGGGCATGGCCAACTCAGAAGCCAGCTGGAACTCCGTTCCTGTGCGTTCCTGCCCAAAAATAGCCCTGGACATGAGAGAGAATTCAAATATTTGATTTAGCAATTACACAGACCATAATAATTATAAATATGTAGTTCTCCTCTATGTTCTTTCCTTCCACACAGAGACAAATGCATTGTAACAGTACCAAGTTCAGAATCGAACTCTTGTTTTCAAGTTCAAGCAAGTACAGAATTCTTGCAACACATATACAATTACCTAAACCGTGAAATAAAATGAAATATAGCAACCTCTACATCTTTTACCCACCCCCAATCCTACCAAATATTGAAAAGTAAGTTTAGCCTTCCATTTTAGTAGATACTGTGATTGATGATCACCACTTCCCTTATTAAAAGCCGTCTTCTTTCACATTGTCAGTTGAATTACTAGACAGCTGCAGCTCAACAATTTTGTTTCTGATGTCAGAAATCCATCTTTTAAATGGATTTGTGTCATAATGCTGCCAAATTTTTTAGCAAAAGAGATTTTCAGAAGTCATCTCTTGGGAACTTCTTTCTAAATTTGCAAAGTCAACTGAAATAGAAATAGCATAGAATAGCATAGAAAATGTGAGTATTGGGTTACAATGGAGATAGGAAGAGTTGGGTTCCAGTGTTCAGCTTGATTATGAATAAGGATGCTGTTGAATCCCATTTACAAAACCCATTCAGTAGAGCCACCTACTTTTTCCAGACTACCATTCAGGCAATTTAGGAGGAGTAATATTCTTCAATATGATACATTTCTGAATGCAGATGGTTGTCTCAGTCTAACAGCTGCCGGGGGGGGGGGGGTGCGTGTGTGTGTGTGTGTGCATGTACACAGAATTTCTCATGCGCAAAGAGAATGTTGTACATTCAAGGCATTCAACTGAGCATCAGGGAATGCTCTTGATGTGCAGTGGCTGTATGGGACATTCCCCTGACATGCATAGGAAAGGGAGAGATTTGGGTGTATATCAGATGCCTACAAAGTTTGGGGTCATATCCATTACCTAGAAAACTGGGAAGGAGAGTAAAGGAAAATAGTTTATTTCAGAACAGTTTACTACCCCTCAGATGGCTTTCAGAAAACCACCTACATGTGAAAAGGTTTCCCATGTAGCTGGCTCAAAGACAAATCCCTGGATTAGATTTATCTAAGAATGTATCATACAAAACAAAAACACACTTCGAAACAGTCTTCAACATACTCAGATAAAACATTTCCACATCTGTGAGATTCACTCTAAAAGCCATCCTGTAAAGATACAGTGCCTATCCTGACTCTAACAGATACTGAGGGAATGTCAAAGAGAGGAAGAAATGTAATAATGGCAATGGGACTCAGATAAGACACCATAGCATGCCCTTATACAGGTATTATTTCCTCAAAGGTGTAGGTTCTGCATTCATCCTCACAATAGAACATTCCTAGAGTTGCAGCAAAAACTAGTGCTTCTAGACATTGATATATTTCAGACACTCCCTTATTGTTTTGTTGTGTGTGTTTGTTTATGTCATATTGAACTGTTTATTTTATATTTGCTTAATTTTAAATGCTGTTTTAATGTTGAAATCTTTCTGTGTTTTGATGTTTACAGTCTTGGGGACACTGATTTGGGTGGAAAGGCAACACAGAAGATTTTTTAAAATAAATATGAAATGGAGGCATTAAAGTCACATCCTGGCAACTTTTAGCATATCAAAAATGCATGTGAATATCAGGCATCAAGCTGTGTCAAGAAATAATATTTGTTTTAGGGTAGAGGTAGACTTGGATCCTACCTAGAATTTGTGCAGATGCAAAGGGGGGCTTTTTTCCCAATTCCCCTTTTGTCACAGCCCAAACTGCCTCCTCAAATGATGCTCCTGGGGGCCAGGGAACCTCCAAGAACTGCTTAGGGAGACTAGAGGTTTCCCACTGGAAGTGGAATTTTTTTAAAAAAAGCCCTTCTTGTATTTGCAGATATTCTAGATGGGATCCAAATTCTAGTCAATAAAGTATGGTATCCTTATTTGGAGAGTTGTTTTATCCAGAGACCAAACATCTTTGTTTTGTGACACTCTACACATATTATTTTTAATTCAGTCATCTGATAACTACAGATTTCTGGAGGAAATTGAATTTTTCAGCTTCTGAGTGGAATTTTCACTAGGAAAAAACATTATTACAAAAAAATATTACTTGCATATTCAGTCTGGAGCTTCTCAACTTTAGAGAACTTTTCTGTTTGCATCTCAGCTATTTTTTTAAACACCTACTGGAAGCCCTCGATAAAAAAGCACCTATTTCAACAGAAACTATAAAACATTTATTGACAGTAATGACAGCTAGATTGTGCAGCAATGTAAATAAGGCTTAGTTTTCAGAAACAGCAAATGAAGAAGTAAAGAAGCATCAAGACTCTCACTCCAGATGCAGATGAAGGATCCTATCGTAGAGCATTCCATCATGAAGAAATACCCTGTACAAAGAAAACTAGTATGTACAGGAGAATGTTAAGCTAGTATTCTTCTCTCTTGATATTTCCATGGGCAAGGACTTTTTTTGCATGGGGCATCAGTAGACAATATGAGCACCCCACCAGCTTTGTGAAGTGATACTAGAAACTTGGCATCTAAAAGCATCAAGCAATTGTTGATAAAACCTCCAGCGGAAACCCTGTGGAACTGTGGGGCAAATAGTTCAGTGTAAGAAATAAAAATGAGACTTGCCTACATCCTGTGGTTAGGTAGTGGAAGTGCTAATAGCAACAAGTTCTTCTGGTAGCTAAGGGACATTGATTAGTCACTGGGTCTTTGACAGAGGGTCTGAATTGCAAACTCTGGGACTTTCCTGGTGACTTCCTAGTTAGGTGGAGTTCTGCTTCCTCTGCTGGCTGAGATGGCCAGAGACTTGGTTACTATGCTTTGCATAGAGGAAAGCTGGTTGCTGCACCAAGATAGGGATGAACATGGGATGGGATGGAGGAGGTAGCCTCACAACAGCACAGCCTTCTTCCCACTCACAGTCTTTGATATAGCTACCATTTTCTTCTCTTCATTTGTGTTAATGTCTCTGTCAACCTCAACTTCCCTTGCTCATTCCAATTTTTTTTCAAGAAACACAACAGACAGAAAAGAGAGGATTTTGCATCTTGTACATTTCTTTGTTCAGCGATTTGGGTTAGGCCAAGAAGTCACTTTTGCCCAGTAGAAAACTGATTAACCATTCAGTCCCAGGAACACTGAGTTACTCCAGCCTAAACCCGCTGAAATCAGTTGTCTTAATCTGGAGTAACTCTGCCCTGATCTGGATGGCCCAGGCTAGCCAGATCTCATCAAATCTCAGAAGCTAAGCAGGGCCAACCCTGGCTAGTAGTTGGATACCAGGAAGGAAGTCCAGGGTCACTACTTAGAGGTAGGCAGTGGCAAACCACCTCTGAATGTCTCTTGCCTTGAAAATCCTATGGAGTCACCATAAATCAGCTGCAACCTGATGGCACTTTCCACCAACAACTCTGAATAGGTTTGAACTGTAATTTTCTAGTGAGCAGACGTGTGCTGCTTTACATAGTAACATTTTGATTTTCCCCGTTCACTGAAATAGTTCAGCACGCTAGCCCATCACAACTTGATGAATTCTTACAGCATATTTAACGAAGGACTTACGATCCCCAGGAAGATAAGCCATTTCATTACCATCAATTGATCCTTCTAGTTGGTGATTTGTTCTTCAGTGTGAATTTCACAAGACACAGGATATAATGCCAGCAGGTTTTTTTTTCTCACTTTGCTTTATTAAATGGAGTATTGATTGTATCTTTCTTATATCTCTCTTTCTTATTCGGTAAATCTTTCAGTGTTGAATTTCAAAGAGAGTTACACTAGAACAATTTGTACAAAGCTTCCTGGGGCTATTTGGAACTTTGTGATTTCAGAGGATTTCAGAGCTGTTTTTCTTTCACTTTCATCAAGTTTTATTCCTTTGTTAATCATGAGAAATTGTTACTTCTTTGCAAGCTGGTTAAGACCAGGGTAGCCTCAAAGCAACTCAGCTTCCCATCTGCTCACACTGTTTGAAATGACTAACAACTGCTCTTCTCTTGTGTCCATATTTTCTTTATTTATACAAGCTATAGATTTCCAGAGTTCCTGACCCAGTGGCTCTTCACATGAACATAACCTACGCTGGGCATCAAGAGCTCCATGTATACCTTTATCCCATCTGTACCGGAGATAATTCCATGCAAATGTTCCCGTTTGACAAGATCTGACACTAAAGTGACCGGGAATCTTCTGTTTGTACCACTGTACATGGGTAATTCTTTCTTGTAAGTGACTACTGATGAAAAGTTCTACCACAATAAAAATGAAAATATTGATATGAATTTTTAAAAAAGATTTGCTTAAGCTCTGCTAATTTATGTTGATATTGACCCCATGCCATCAAATCTCTTTGAAATGCCAAGGTTTCCAGGGGCTGTTGGGTAACTGTGCAGAGTTTTTCACACTGCTTATTTGTGCCTTTCCTGTATCAGTACCCGACTGATTAATATTTATTTGAAATTTATGCCTAACATATGTATGTACAAACGTCATGCTCTTAGGATCTGTATGCTAAAAATAGGTCCTCTGGTTATATGCACAGACCTTACATATATTGCAATTGAGTAATCAAAGGCTTTTTCAGCACTTAAGCTGAATGCATGGACAAAATGCATGCAAGGACAGTACTACTCTCCCTTTTGCAAGTGTGGTCAACAAGGAAAGTAAAATGTATGCATCTTATTTTATTGTGAGTCATTGTGTGAATATTTTCTAACAAAAACCAGGATTAAATAGAACACACACACGCACACAAACATACACACACACTTCTTGCTGCTAACATTTAAAGACAGCAGAAACAGATATTTGTTTGTTTGTTTACATTATTTATAGTCTGCCTTTCTCACGGGGACTCAAGGTAGATTACACAAGTGAGTCAGAATAATCAACAAAATGGGACATTCACTAACCAATGCATTAGGATATCAGAAGTATGGAACTATAAGGAAGAACTGAAGTATAGCATAAGTATTCACATGATACATGAAGCTGTACAAAAATTACATACATAGGATCCTACTTACAGTAAGCTAACCACAGCACTGTAGAGCACAGTCTGTAATCAATTATCCAAGGAAGTTTGTAAAACCATTTTGTGCATTGCATCCCTGTTTCCTGCTCAGTTTTGCATAGTTCATGGAAAGCCAGGAGAATGGGAGCTTTCTTGACCTCCTTGGGCAAACAGATATGGATTATTCTGCAGGTACATTAATATGTGGTGTGGTTGAGGCTACAGAAAATGTATGAAAGATCTTTCTTTATGGATAAGACCTTCAGATCCCTCCACCACCTTAAATGCAAATTGGTAACACAAAATTATAGTTCCTGTCCTTTCATTCTTGGTCATCTCTTCCATCCATACCCACTGGTGGTTACTGTTGCTTTTTTGTCCTTCAGTTCATTGGAAAAGATTCTGATCTAGAACTGGACCAGCAGATGAATACTTTCTGTGACACTGTGAGTATAGATTCCTTCCTTGATGAAGTGAAGAAGGCTTCCAACTTTCTAAACAAGCCAAAGGAGAGCTGTGGGAAGAGCCATACATTTAGAGACACCATTCGTTCTGAACTGCCACATTTAGAATCTCTCCAGCCGCTCTGCTGGTTTTAGATAACAAAATGCAATTGACATGCAAAATCCAGCAAGATGTTTTTCATGATTGGAGCTTGAAAAATGTGGAATGACAGCAAAATGGATGGAAGATTCTACTGGGATTTTCAAAGGATGAGCTCTGGGTGGCTGTTCAGTATTTTCTTCAGTGCCATGCAAAATGGCTGGTTATGGAGTAAACATCCCTCTATTCCAATTACAGTTTGATCACAAACTGAAAGCAACATGAGGGGAAAAAAGTGTTCTTTTGTAATACTCAAACCTTTTGTAATACTCAAAATATATTCCAAATGTTTTGTCCATCTGCTTATACTGCTTTCCTACAGTTATCCCTGACTCCTCTCCCCTATCTGCTATCCACCCCATCCACCCAATGGGGAAAAAATATTAATTTACAAAATTACAAGTGGTTTTCAGTGGTTGTCTCAGGTCTATTAGTGGTTTTTTTTTTGGGGGGGGGGAGAAACTGCATGGCTTCTTTCTCTCTAGTACTACAGCTTGCCAAGTTTGCCTTCCAAGTTTCCAGACTCAGGTGTATTAATCCGGTCTTCTACAGTGGACCAAAATGCTCTGCACATTCTTGCATTGTCATTTAGGAGCATGAGCCAGTGCAGAGCATGTGCCAGTGTGATAAATGCCTCCAGCTGATGAACTCTCTGGCTATGCATTATGAGCAAGGTGTGTTTGATTTTTCAAACATTTGTTTGTTTACAGGAATAATTTCACTTACTGAGATCAACTGAAGGACTGAGCCAAACACTGTATAAAATTTAACTGAAGCATATATAAAATATAACCATGTTTGAAGTAAAAATCAAAAATATAAAAAGGAAGATGGGCAGCCAATCAGTAGCATTGTAACTACCATGGTATATGGACTGTAGGGGGGGTGTGATGAGTAGAATGTGAAGCATATGATGCTGTGGCACAAAAGGCCATTCGACTCATAACACAAACAAGAATCACGACCATTATGGCAAACTGTGGCACTACTATGCTCAGCATTGTTACAGCATTATTTAGTGTTCTTTTTGTGCACCAGATTTGAAGAGGAATCATGAAATACTTCAAGCCAGGTCAGAAACCTTACATTTTGCTGCTGAGTTTGGACAGGAAATAGGGCATCTTCATTCAGGTGAGGCAAAATGTTTACTTTTCTACAGTCTCCATACTGATAGCTTCATATTGTCAACCATGCTGTGGCATTACATACCTTTCAGCCACTCCAGCATACATGGTAATTTCAAGACCAAACCAAATTAAAAGGACACGTATCTTAACAACCACTGATGGTTCCTTTTTCTAAGCAAAAACAAACATAGGTGGTGGTTATTTACAGTAAAAGGGGGGGAGTGACTATGTAAATTTTCTCCTCTGTTGCTTTTCTACTCTAAGCTCCTCTCCCTCTCTTTTGAATTTCAGATATATGCTTTGTAAATTTGGTGGAATATAGGCAGCGAGTCTAATCTTACTCTGCAGAGCCCTACTTTCCTGTGCATTACGTTCTCATGGCTTATGGCTGGGGAAGAGGTGAAGCTTATGGCCAGTTTCAACCTTCTCAGATTAAAATTTCAGGGCTATAACTGTATTTGTAGACTAGGATCTTCTCTAAACTCTTAATTGACCCATAAGGGAAACCTGTAATCTATTTACTGAGGCATGCATTAACTGTGAACATTTTTAATAAAGTGATCACAGGTGTGAATTAAATTCTCCAGACTTTCCTGAGCTTTACCATCACAAGACTTTTCTTTTCAGTTTGGATGTCTGTCATGGATATTCTTGGTCTTGGGAAAGTCACTCCAGGCCCCTTTAAACTTTCTAGTCCCACTGGAAGAGTTACTCTCAAGCCCATCAATGGAGTTCATGGATGTGCTCAACTTCAGCTGGATTGTGGCCTCAGCCTCTTTGATACTTGCTCATAATAACCAGCTAGGATTTCTATCTGACCGTGTTCATGTGAGTTAATTAGTTAAATGTTTGTACAGACTTTGAAAATGTGAAGGTCTAGATTAGTGCCAAGTTTTATTGCTATGAAACCCATTAAAACACAACGCATTGATCAATTAGCTTCAAATCAAAGAACATGTAGCTGAAAGGATCTAATTAAAATTTGAAAAATAGAATTATTGAAAGCTACAGAAATTCTGTACCACCTCTCACTTCAAATTAGCAGAGACCTATTACTCACTGCCTTGCCCTATATTTCTCATGTCACGGGCCAAGCAGCTAGAGGTTTGCAGAAAGCCAATATTTTCCTTTATTTGTTTAAGAGCTCATTAAACTGACTGAAAGGCCCTGTTCTGCAAAATCAAATGGCTTTTATATAAAGTGCCGTGAGATTGCAGCCCAACATAAAATGGATGAGTGGGCATAATATACTTTTGCCATTCATTATCAAAGGACGTAATTGATATTTTAACTCACCAGAAGGCTACATTGTTTCTGTTTTATGCTAAAAAAAGGACAAGGAAGTGGTGCACTGGCAGAGGACTATGCTGCTCAAGTACACAAGAACACAATAAGATCTGAACTTTGGGAAAGTTGTGTATTTTGTACAGTTCCGCAGGGCCTGCAAGACGGAGCTCTTCCGCCAGGCTTTCGAATAGGAGCCACCACCAAGGATTCCATCCATCAGGGATACCATCAATGATGTATCGGCCCTAACAATCCTGGCTGGTGCGGGCGGGATCTAGAGACCTAACACTGGGTCGCCATTCATAATAATGTTATAGGAAGCTATTGGCAATGTATTAGTCATAGGAATTCATTTTAACTGTTTTAATCATTTTAATGTATTATTCCTGGCCTTTGTGCCCATGTAAGCCGCCCTGAGCCCGTTTGCAGGGAGGGCGGGGTATAAACTGAAAGAATAAATAAATAAATAAATAAATAAATATTTTGAAAAATCTTTTTACAAAGTAAAGTAAGTATATTTCATAGCCCTTTTCCATAGAGTCTACTTCCATGTGAGTGTATTCAGAACTGCCTGTAAGGCAGCACTCCAGGAGCAGTAAGTTGTCAGTTCTGGGTTGGGATATTCCTGGATAGCTGGGGATGGAGCCCAGAGAAGGCAGAGTCTGGGGAAGTGAGAGAGATCAGAATAGATGTGATACCATAGAGTGTTCAGCCTCCAAAGCAGACATTTTCTCCAGGGAAGCTGATATGTGTAATCCGGAGATCAGTTGTTGTTCTGAGAGAACTTTAGCTCCCTCTTGGAGCTTGGCAGTCCTAATGGGTAAAGACATGTAAGTCACCTTGAGTTCCATGAGATTTTGGCATGCATAAATGTGGACAATCCATACCTGTACTGAGTTACTTGGATAAAACTCCAGTCATCATGAAGCAGTGTAATATGATCCATTTCAGGATGAAGCTTAAGTGGAGGAACCAAGTATAACAAACTGGAGGTGCTTTCAGACGCTAGAGATAATTTCATATTATTTATGTTTATGTGTCAGACTTGGATTTGGGAGATCTAGGTTCAAAATCCCACTCAGGCATGCAAGGTTGGGACAGTGACACACTCTCAGCCTAACCTACCTCGCAGGTTTGTTGAGAGGATAAAATGAGGAATGGAGAACAAAAAGTAAGTAAGCTATTTGGGGTCCCCCTTGAGGAGAAAAGTGGGGGATAAATGAAGTAAATAAATCAATTCACACATAAGGTGTTCTGGCATATGTAGATTTTATGGGGGGAGTAAGAATATGTCCTTTTGTTTCCTTTGCTTTTCGTATACTGATATTGTTAGTCTCTTCACCATGCCAATTTTCATGGCTGGTGTTACCAATTTGTTAGTCTCTTTCATGGTATTTTTATACCATTTTTACAGTGAATTGGATCTCAGTTTCTATGAATAGATGGGACTCCACGGAGCATGCCTTTCACCTCCTACTGCAGCCCAAAATGTTCACCATACATTTTCTAGGAGCACCAGAGGGGGAACGGAGGACTGCAGCAGGAAGGGGAACTGGCAAAAATTGAGTGAAAATCTTCCATGGGATTCAAACCATTATTTCTACACCATTAACATTACATACCATTTATATGCAATTGATGTGAACACAGTGTTAAAATTTGACCAAGTAAACAGAACATGGTATAATCCTGGTAACAGAAATGCTGTATATGCTGTAAATGATTGTTAGAGAGCCAGAGTGGTGCAGTGGTTAAGAGTAGCAGATTCTAATCTGAAGGCCCTCCTCCACATGAAGCCTGCTGGGTGACCTTGGCCCAGTCACAGTTCTCTCAGAACTCTCTTCGCCCCACCTACCTCACAAGCTGCCAGTTGTGAGGAGGAGAAGGGAAGGTGATTGTAAGCTTCTTTGAGACTCCTTAGGGTAGAAAAAAGTGGGTTATAAAAACCAACTCTTCTTCTTCTTCAGGAAGCTCTCAGCCAAGCTTTACAGACTGTAGACTTTACACAACAGAAATTTTGGTGTTACAGGACTATATCCTGCTTCATATTTTTATGTATATAAATAAATACCATTTATAATGCGTCTGCAACTGTGTCTCATTTCTTTTGATATAAGTCTCAGAGAGTCCCCTTCAGAGTATATATATTACTGCAGTTAAAATTGCACAAAATAAAGATTTGCAGGTTCAATTTGCCAAAAATAAAATTGATTTTGAGCTTGAATCCACCAGTGCCAACAATCTCTTTCACAGCAGATTGTTGAGAGATCCCTACTGTCACATGGATACAGCCTGCTGCTGTGTGCAAAGGGTTGTGGACAGATGATTACACATTCAGTACTGGGATGGAACACACATCAGGAATGGAGCACACATCAGGAACTATCATTAGGGCAAAGCAGCAGCTCTTCCTGACCTTCTTTCTTCCCTATTGAACTCTATCTGAAGCTATTGTACACCAAGCCATTTCTGTTCTGACTGGCAGCACCTCTCCAGTGTCTGAGCAAGAAAAATGTGTTTTAGCACCAGCTATCTGAGATTCTTTAACTAGAGATATCAGTGACTTCTTCATTCAAGATAGATCCAGTTGATCAGCCATGTTGGTCTGAAGCAGTACAACAAATTTAGAGTCCAGTGGCACCTTTAAGACCAACAAAGGTTTATTCAAGGTATGAGCTTTTGTGTGCATGCACCCTTAATGAAATATTTAGAACAGTAAAAAAGTTCAAACTTAATAGCCAGCAAATTAACATGCAACATGATGATGATCAAGATATGCAAAGTGACACTAAATAACAAGTTAAGGTTATAAGGTCGACCTTATAAGGTCACTTTGCATATCTTGATCATCATCATGTTGCATGCTAATTTTCTATTCATTCTCTGGCTATAAGTTTGAAGCTTTTTTGGTGTAGGGGTTAAGTGCGCGGACTCTAATCTGGGAGAACCGGGTTGGAGTGCCCACTCCTCCACTTGCACTTGCTGGATGACCTTGGGCAAGCCATAGCTCTGTATCCACTGTTCTCTTAAGGACAGTTGTCTCAAACCTCTCTCAGCCCCACCTACCTCACAGGGTGTCTGTTGTGGGGAGGGAAAGGGAAAGGAGTTTGTAAGCCACTCTGAGACTCCAAGGGAGTGAAGGGTGGGATATAAATCCAATCTCTTCTTCTTCTTCTTCTTTTTATGCTATTCTATGTATTTGATAAAGTGTGTGTGCACACGAAAGCTCATACCTTGAATAAACCTTTGTAGGTCTTAAAGGTGCCCTTGGACTATAAATTTGTTCTTCATATAATGCAGTGCTCTAGTGCTGAACCATTTGGGAGTTCAACTCTGCCACAGGTATGATTTATCCATACATATCTGTGTACAATGTTCTGCTGCTCAAAATCCTATCTTCCCAGGAAATCCACATCACCAGGTATGTTGTACCTCCCAAAGATGCTTGCTACACAATTTGAGAACTACTTGTTACAAACTCTACTGAAGGAAGAGCTACTGTCAAGGTCTCATACTTGCATTGGCTGAGGACATACTGGCAATATGGGCCGCTATGCCTCCGCTTTAAAAGCGGAGGCAGAGAGGCCGTCCACATAGCCGCAGCTGTCCCCCATGGACCGCATGTACTCACTGGTCCCTGAGGTGCCATCCTTCCGCTTCAGCTGGAGACCCCTTGAAACTGGTCTCCAGGTGTCTGGCCGTGCATCCCTGCCGCTTCCTGCCGGTGTGGACGCATCTATAGCACACAGGAAGCGGCGTGGGAAATGTGAACGGGCTGTTCCAGCTGCTGCGGCTATGCGAACAGCCGCACTTCACTGGAACAGCCACAAGCTGCACACCGTGGCAGTGGAGGCACCAGGAGCCGCTGCAGAGTGTGGACACCATGGTCCACCTCCTCCCAGGTACTCTCCTGCACCGCTGCAGCCAGTGCGAACAGGGAGCCCCCGGACGAGTTGTCCCCCCACTCTCACTGCACTTTTTTCCTTTTTTCCCACCATAGAGAACAATGGAGGGGATGGGTCAACCTGTTTGAGGCCCTGTAAAATTGGACGCCATGGTCCAATCTTTTTGAAACTTTGTGAGTATTTCGGGGAGAGGTCCCAAAAGGTACCCTGCAAGTTTGGAGCCTCTCCCTAAAACCCCGTCTCATCCAGCCCCTCATATACCCTATGAGTTTTTGCCATTGACTTCAATGGCCCATAGGGTATAATAGGGCTGAAACTGACATTCAGCCAGTTATGCTAACTAGATGCTAATAGGCATGCTAATGAGCTCCTGCACCTCTTTTTCTATGAAATGACCTCTGGCCAGAGCTATGGCTTGCCCAAGGTCATCCAGCAGGTGCAAGTAGAGAAGTGGGGAATCAAACCCAGTTCTCCCAGATTAGAGTCTGCACTCTTAACTACTACACCAAACTGGCTTTCTAGGAAAGCATATTGTATATCTCCCCTTGAAATCAACTCAGAGACTCCTGTTGGTCGAGGATACTACAGCTCTGTTACTATTGGGAATTATGCATAGCATGCATATTTCCCCCATTCTGCAGTCACTCCATTGGGTGCCCATCAGCTACTGAGCTCAGTTCAAGGTATTAGGTATCACATGGCCTTCATGGCCTTGGATTCTCATGTCTGCAAGACTGTCTTTCCATGTATGTCCCACTACAACAACTTCACTCATCTGAGCAAGTCCTTGTGCAAGTGCTGCCCAACAAATGGGAAAAACCAATTGCCTGCACATGTGCCTTCTCTTAAGGAGTCTCAAAGCAGCTTACAATCACCTTCCCTTTCCTCTCCCTACAACAGGAATCTTGTGAGGTAGGTGGGGCTGAAAGAGTTTTGAGAGACATTCATGTGGAGGAGGGGGAATCAAACCTGGTCTCCATTTAGTGTCTGTTGTTCATACCCACTACACCACACTGGCTCTCCTAGTCCTATTACATTACTTACTAGATGTATAATCCTATTGATTGCACTGATTTAAAAATGTGTAATCCTCCTTGAGAATCCGTTTTAAAAAGCAGATTATAAATGATGTGAATAAGTAGAAAGGTTCTATTTCTATTTAAGGCTGTTGCGTTGGCATACGTTACAAGCTCACTAGATCTTTATCAGTTTAACTGTCATGATGAGCTCAAAGGAAAAACACAGTTTTGTGTGAGTAAGAATTCTGTGTAGCTATCCAGGGACCCTTACAATTTGTTGAACTTCCTATGGGGAATAACACTATTAAAACAGTTTATGCTGTAGTGAAGAGATGCTCTTAAATGACTTTGAGCTTTTTTCCCCCTTTTGCACTCTCTGCTTTTTTGCAGAAGCTTACAACTTTGAACAATGGTATTGATTTGCCTTCTGAAACCTTTTAACCTTTATAAACTATTCTGAGCTGTAGTATGAGTCGCTATCATTGGTCGTTCTTCTCTCAAGTCTATTCATTAAACAATGACTTTTGAGAGAACTGAGGATTTGATATGAAGTTGGTAGCACTGGTAAAACTAAAGTACTATTCTTATGTATTTGTGCCTGAGTTGTATTTTATATAGTATTAGACCTGAGTTACAACCAATATGATAATAGATTGTCCTTTGATTTATCCTGTATTTCTTCTCCAATAAAAGCACGTTTCCTTTGGTAAGATTGCATAGTAGATAGAAAGCATTATACATTTTTAGTAATAAGTCCCAAATCCCTTTTCTACTAAACATCCTGAAGCCTTTTCTATTTAAGAGACTTTTGCCATTTTGTGTTCAGTCTAAGATGTGCAATGGTACTTATATCTTATTTATGTAACATTTATCATTCGTTTCCCATGGCATGTAAGATACTGAAAGGTACGGTGTACATTTGCTTCTATTCATATGTAGAGAAAGCTAAAGTCTTTGTTCTTCTTTCCAACCAAAAATGAATAGAGCATGTTTGTTCTCTTTGTCATTATAACTTTATCACCATTTGCATTCTTTTCTGCATTTAATATTTGTAAGTCTAATGCTCCTGAAGCACTGGAGTTTTAACAATTCAAACAGCATTCCTCCTCTATGTATGCAAACATACTATCATACATTTTTCTTAGCTTCTTTTTCTCCTATCTCCCCCTGCTACTGCCTATTTAGTATTGGTCTCCTTGATCCAGAGACTCTAACATCCACATTCTCTCTAGTAAAAATGCTCCCAAACTTCTCATCCACATTTTCACCTAGAGATGCAAATTAGCTGATCTTACTACAGTTCCAGTGTATTAGGAATTTCATTGTCTGTTAAAATATCGGTATGAAAAATAATTTTTAAAAAGGAATTTCATTGTTTCATTACTGTATTATCAAATGTTCTGCAGTAATATTCATGTGTAGTTTGCCTGAGCTTCCTGCTCACCAGTTTAATCATGTATTTCTTCTCTTTCTCAAGAACAATATGAGCATTAATAAAACATTGGGGCCCTCCAAAAAAAGCAAACTTGGTCATCCAGGTGACTTCTTCAGAATTTGTTTGGTGCAATTATTTACACAAATCCACTTGTGTGCATTGATTTTAAAATAAATTTGCAACAATATGGTAGAGTGTCAGCCTATAGCACCTGGTCCCACTTTGCTTCCTTGCTGGGTGGCCATGGGCCATGGGCCAGTCGCTCACAGGGTTAGACCACGGGCTGGTCACTCATAAGGATGTTTGGGAGGCACAATGAGAGGGAGGAGAACTATTTGCATCATCCAGAATTCCTTAGACGAGGGGTGGAATAAAACAGCAATAGGAAATGTGATACCAAAAAAAGAAGAAATCTTGACATGTTATCTACAGTTATATTAAGATTGTTTGCACTTCAGTAATATACTGCAGTGGCTCAAGTGGTTAAGATGCTGAACTGGAGACCGGAAGGTTGGTAGTTCAGCAGTTCAAGTTCCAAGTGCTGCTTGACAGAGTGAGCTCCTGTCTCTGGTCCCAGCTCCTGCCAGCCTAGTAGTTCAAAAGCAAGAAATTGCAAGTAGATAAATAGGTACCACTTCAGTGGGACGGTAACAACATTCTGTGCGCCTCGTCACCTGGTCATGCTGGCCACATGACTACGGAAATGTCTTTGGACAGTACTGGCTCTTCGGCTTGGAAACGGAGATGAGCACCGCATCCCTAGAGTCATATTTGACTGGCTTCCGAGCAAGGGAAACCTTTACCTTTACCTTTAATATGCTGTGTGCTCTAACCTGGATGGCCCAGGCTAGCCTGATCTCATAAGATCTTGGAATCTAAGCACGATTGGCCCTGGTTTGTACTTGGAAGGGAGGCCAGCAAGAAATTCCAGGGTTGCTATACAGATGCAGACAATGGCAAACCACCTCCGTTCACCTCTTATCTTGACTTAATATACATTTCCACCTCCAATATACTGCATAAAAAGAATCTTGACATAATCCATACTTAACGATCACAGTTAAAATGTTACTGTTTGATCAATACTCATGGGAGCATCAGTAATCTAAGCTTTCTTCAAATGACATATCCCTAGTGGAAACAATATGTGTAGAGGCAGAGTGGGAATGAGCAGGCCATAGCTCAGTGCATATGCTTTGCATGCACAAGGTCCCTGGTTCAGTCCCTGGCATCTCCAGTAGTAGTGATGTGAAACACCTGTACCTGAGACCGTGAAGAGTGTCTACCAGTCAGAGCAGACAATACTGACCTTGATAGACCAATGGTCTGACTCAGTATAACCAAGTTTCATGTGTTCATGTGGCCTTCTCTTTTTATGGCCTCAGATTTTGTGCATTCTAGCATACTGCCCCCCCCAACCTATGTGCAAGCACCAGTTCTACTCAGGGCTTTTTTTGTAGGAAAAGCCCAGCAGGAACTCATTAGCATAATAGCCCACACCTAGCAGCAGAAACTTATAGGATATCAGGCCACACCATTGACAGCACAGCTTATTAGCATACTAGGCCACACCCCCATGTTACCAGAAGAGGGGTCATCCAGCCACACCCACCTTTTGCTTCTTAGTATGTTTACCTTGTTTGTTGTCAAAACCCAGGGGTTTTTTTGTAGCAGGAATTAATTTGCACGTTAGTCCACATACCTCTAATATAGCCAATCCTAATGAGTTTCTGCTGTTGGGTGTGGCCTATTATACTAATGAGTTCCTCTTGGGTGTGGCCAACTCAGGAGCCAGCCGGAACTCTGTTCCTGTGTGTTCCTACCCCAAAATAGCCCTGGTTCTACTGTTTGTCACACAAAGGTGGGAGATGGCTAGCATGCTCATTCCCACGCCCACTCTATGAGTTGTTTCTACCTGGTTTATGTTATCTGAAGAGGTTTGTTGATGGAAAATATACACATGAGCTGAAAGCTGGAACAGATGACACATGCTTCAGTTTCAGAACCCCCCCCCCACACACACACACACACAAATCTCCTTATTAAAATGGAATTTAGGTGGAGCAGACCACTGACAAAATGAACAGAAAACTAAATGAACAGTCTGTGAAAAATTCACTCATAGTAGTCTCAGCCCATATCATGTCAAAGTATCTGTATGCAACTGACACAGAAACAATATTGAAAAAATGCATTGACTCTAACAGTAACAAGTTCAGCCCAAGGGAAGAGAAACTGGGCAAAAATAGCCAAAAGTACATTTCTCACACCAGTAAAATAAGTTTATTCAGATATACCAGCCAACTTTTGAAATTCAGCATACCAGTCATGGAAGGGTGCTGGACAGACAAATATGCAGGCATCAACATATTTATCAGCTCTCATGCAAGCACTATCCCTGTGGAGGGTAATAACATTTTCAAGAGCACTTGGGATGTGGCATTCATGCCCTTGGAAGCACAATCATTGCCACGAGATTCAGAATAAAGGAGAAGTCCATGTGCACAGTAGTCAGCTAGATTAGAGCAGTGGGGAAATGTTTGGGGGCAGAAAATTAGCATCTTTTATGGGATAAGAATTCTATGTCCCTATTCAGTCCTGGAGATCCATTGTTCTGAACCTGTGAATGAATTCATGTTCCGCAATCTAATATCTCCTTTAAGTTTCTCTGTTGGAGGACTGCCACTCTTAGGTCAGCAATGGAATGACCTGGAAGAATAAAATGTTCTCCCACTGGTTTTTTAGTGTTGTGGTTTTTAATGTTGGATTATGTCTGTTTATTCTTTTGCGAAGGGATGGATCTGTTTGTCTGATGTAGAGAATGAAAGGCATTGCTGACACTTGATGGCATATATAACTCTGGATGATGCACACGTGAATAAACCTGAGATGATATGGCTAGTGTTGTTAGGTCTGGTGATCGTTTTGTCAGAGTAAATATGGGGACAGAGTTGGCATCTTTATCTGTTGTAGGCCCTCAACCCACAGTCTGTCCTTGTTAGGAAGGGCTTTGTTGTAAGTGAGAAGTTGGTTAAGGTTAGAAGGGTATCTGTGGATGAGAAAAGGTTTGGCTTCCAGTGCCTGTGAGAGAGGAATATCATTGTCCAACATAGGTTGCAGGCTGATGCATTGAGCTGAGAGTGGTATGTGACCACCACTGGTGTTCGGTAGTAGTTTAGTTTGTACCTATTGTGTAATAGATTATCCCTTGGTATCATTCTGGCTTTGTTTATTTGTTTCCTCACTACATCAGATGACTATTGTAATTCCAAAAATGTCTGTTGTAGATCCCGCAAGTGAGAATCTATGTCTGATAATGGTTTATTCAGTGTATTTAGAATGATGGCCGGAGGTGTGTGGGTATGTTTGGCAACCAGTAGTTTTTCAGTATAAGGGATGTTTATGCTATCATTATGCATTTGTAAATAATGTCTTAAAAATGCACTTCATTTGTGGATTGGTTCATGGTCAGGTTGATGGTGGGGTGGAAGTTGCTAAAGGCTTGGTGAAACTTCTCCGTGGTGAAACTTGGTGAAAGTTTCTCCATGGAAACTTTTTTCCATGGGTCCAAATGATTAAACTGTCATCAATAAATCTCGGGTTCAAGAGGGTGTTAAAGGATAGGAGCTGAGGAAGCACTGCTCCAGGTCAGCCATGAAAATGTTGGCATATTGTGGTGCCTTGTGAGTGCCCACAGCTGTGCCATTGAGCTGGAGGAATAAATTATTAACAAATCTGAAGTAGCTGCAGGTGAGGACAAACTGGCAGAGGCTGGTAGTGAGGTCAGCCATGGTGGTATCAGAGATAGTGCTTTTAATAGTTTGTAGTCCATCTTTGTGGGGGATGTTGGTGTGTAGAGAGTCAACATCCATGGTGGCCAAAGTAGTATTTCCTAGAAGATTGTTAACAGATTGTATTTTTCACAAGAAGTCTGTGGTGTTTCACACATAACTGAGGGCACTGATGGCATAGCGTCTGGAATTAGAGGGCATATATCCAGACACCCCTGCAGTGATGGTGCCTATGCTTGAGACAACAGGACGTCCTGGATTTGCCAGTCTTGTGTGTTTTAGGCAGAAGACAGAAAATGTCTAACTGAGGTTCTTGCGATGTGTCTGTAACGATCTATTCCTGTATAGGTAAGAAATATCTGAAATCTGATGATTTCTGGACTCTGTCGCTGCAGACAGACTACTATAGGCTGTAGAATGTATTTTGGAGTCAGAAAAGGTCTACAAAGCTCTAATTATTTTGAGACTGGTGCTGGGATTGTTCTCCCATCCCTACTTTTTAACACTAATGGAAAATCAACAGCAAGGCAAAAGGTTGCTTTAGCACAATAGGAGAAGCCGTCCATCCATCCATTTCAACCTCAATAATCCAATCATTGGGTACCTTATCTTACCCATATAAGCTTCCCGTATTTAATGGGAACATATATCAATGTGGCAATTCCTTATGCAAAGAAGATATCATGCCAAAGATCTGTAAAGAGTGAAAGGATGGGTTTTTTTAAGATAAGATAATACAATTATCAATGTTTCCTGTCAAGGACGAAGAAAATAACAGTTTTGTTTTTACTTTGTACTTGTTAAAAATGTCATCCTCCATAAACAAAAAAGCCCCCATAGTGTACTGTAAAATAGACGAGTATTTTTTTAAAAAAATAGTTTCATTGCCAGAACCTTATGATTGCAAATTACATATTGATTTCCCTAGGACTTTGCTAGACAAGTGTTGCATTATAAGATCTTGGGCTTAGCTAAATGACAAGCAGCATAACTGTTCACAGCTGCACTATTTCACAATACAGTACAACATATTAAGAAGCATTTGATTCATAAAAGTGAGAATTCCATTAGCAAGCGAGGCTAGTCCTCCACTAACACAAGGAATAACAACTGATAGCATTTACAAGAAGAAATGCTATTTGTCTTTTGGGTTAATTTTTAAAAAATCTTGCAAGTAAACAGTTTCCTAGATCATTGTCTAATCTGGCTAAAATGAACAATGTGGCAGTAGTTTCAGGAGGGTGGCCATGTTGGTCTGCATAGAAAAACTAGGTTTGAGTCCAATAGCACTTTAAAGACCAAATGGATATCCAGGATATAAGTTTTTGTGAATCAAAGCTCCCTTCGTCAGATATGTGGCACTACTTTCAGTGAAATATTACCCAGTGGAAACTGCAGCTGGATATTATACACAAAACACATAATACTTAATGAAATCAGCCATGTCTGACTGTATTTGGATATTCTGATAAAAGCTCCAGACTGGTTTCTGAACATCCTGAGACTTGATAAATCCATGTATTTCCCTAATGTCCCCAAAATATATTAAAACTTTTTGAACCTTGCATGCATTTTTATTTCAACAGATTTATTTCCATTCCTAAATTCCCACAGACTCACACTTTGATATGTAAGATCTAGTGCTTTTCTCTGGGTCTTGTTGTTGGATATGATGGAAAGAAATTTATAAACAGGAGCCCTTTGGTATCTTCTTTAAGAAGCCCATAAAACAAAAGGCAATAAAATCAACTTGCCTTGTTACTATTGATTGCATCAGTTTACATACTGTAATCTGCCTTGAGTCTCAGTGAGAAAGGTGGACTATAAATACAGTAAATAAATAAATCAGTTTCACTGATAGTACTATATTCTGCAATACATTTTTCCATAATCAAATCAAGACAATGTATAGGTCCAAAAAGAGACACCTGCCCAGAAATCATCTGAGAGTTCACTCTGCAAACTAAGTTTATAGCTCTTGCTTATAGTTTTTGTCTTGAACTATAAGCTCACTAAATATAAACTAACATATGTAGACATACTTGGAAGCAAGTTCAGTTGAACTTGAGCTGGAGTTGGTGTGATATAGTGGCTACATGCCACAATCTGGAAGATTGCTGGTTCAGCTCTTAGCCATAAACCCCCACCCAATCATGTAAGACATTAATAGCTTACAAAGGCTGTGGCCTAATTTATAAGGTCTATTTACCATGAATCGATATATGTGGAACACTTTGAACTCTGGAAGTGCTATAGACGTAAGAAGAATGATTACTTAGGAAAGTATAGAATTTGCTCGAGAAATGTTGATAGTTTTACAGAACAACATTTGCTCCCAAGGAAATTTCTTTGATGTTTTGGTCTGAGCAGAGACATCCAATTTTTTCTCCAAACTTTGCTTTGTTAAATGCAAATCTCATTGAGTTAGCCAGAATAGGACTCTAAGTAGACCTGTTTAGGACAGAGAGTAGAAACAGGGGTTTTGTTCCTGTGGATCCACACCATTGTTTGGCAATACATATGAATTTTAGCCATGTACACATTACAGAAAGCACCAGTACATACTGCATACATGTGTGTACCTCTCTGTGTAATCCATGTTCACTGGAACCATTACCTGGAGAAATATGGGATTTAAATCATGCATTCAGCACAGATGCATTGAGTGTAATGTAAGAATTACCTGATATGCATAAAAAGAAGAGTCATGTGTACCCTGTATATGGATTTTATGAATATTCACTTTAACATGTACATAGGGAATATGTCTCCAAAGTATATCTTAAATAATAAACTGTGCTTGCATTTTAAAATTAGGAGGGAAATGAAACAATACTGCAATGTTCTGAGCATGTGTTCACCTCTATAAATATTTGTTAACAGTATATGTTGTTAACATTTTGACCTACATTAGAGGTAAATTACCTCTTAAATTTGATCTCAGCCCTGAATATTAATAATGTAGTTTATAGAGCATTTTATTAAAGATATTAAAATCTGCATCAGCAAAATGTGCAGATGTGTTTACAAATCAGGCACAATGCTATTACGAATCAGATACAATTACAGTATCAAGTTCTCTGCAGCAAATCCATTGATAGGAGAGGGAATTAGATACTTACTTAGATATTTACACAAATCAATCACATTTTTTTCTCGTTAGATTCGAAAGTTATAATGATAAACCTCTTTAGTGGGTGGCAAGTCCCACTAAACAACAGTACAGACTGAAACAGAGTTGCACCCTTCTAAGTCCATTGAAGTCAAAGGGTTTGCCAGGGTTTAACTCAGCTTAAGATGGCACTGCAAGTCAGTAAAAGCATGGGATTGGGCTACATGCTTTGTATGTGGTGCTCATAAAAATCAGGGGGGAATTTTCTTTCAGTCTGCATGCTTGTCAGTCAAATAATATTAATTTCATGATTTAATTTGCAAATCCATTTACAAGTTCCTATCCATGCACAGCTAAATTCACATACTTTGCTCAGGAAATAGAATTGTTGGAGTTTACGGCCTTGTTCACTGAGCCTGCCATATGGCGGGGAGGGTGGGATAGAAATTTAATAAATAAATAAATAAATAATATTGTGCCTGAAAATTGTTTTTTGTTAGTACATAATACCAGTTCGAAAGCAAGAAATTGCAAGTAGATAAATAGGTACCACTTCGGTGGGAAGGTAACATCATTCTGTGCACCTCACCGTCTAGTCATGCTGGACACATGACCACGGAAATGTCTTTGTACAGCGCTGGCTCTTCAGCTTGGAAATGGAGATGAGCACCGCATCCCTAGAGTCATATTTGACTGGCTTTTGAGCATGGGAAACCTTTACCTTTAATAGCAGTTTATGAATACACTTTTTAAAAAAGCCCTTGAGTGTGAGGAAAGAAATGATAGCTGCAAAGGACTACAACACAGTAAATTCAGAGGGACCCATCACATGAAAGGCCAGTTGCTGCTATGCTGAATTGGCCATTACATCAGCAATAGAGAAACCTCATGAAATCATTTTCGTATGAAAAATCCCTGCATCACAATTGTCTGGACCTCATACATAAATACTCTCTAAAACAATGTAAATGTCACTTGAGCTCAGTATTTGATTTACAGTCCTATGTGACCACAAACAAACATTTTAAAGGAAAATATAAACACACAAGTGGAGACCCGCAAGAAACTTGCGGGATGGTTATCCCATTCCTCACACCTTTGCTTCCTCCCTTCTCCCCCTACCTCTCTCACACTCTTTCTCCCTTCTGCCCCCCTTTCTTACTCTCTCTCTCCTTCATGTATGTTACTTCCTCTCTTTCTGATCCGTCATCATTCTCTTTGTTTTTCTGCCTCCCCCCCATCACTCTTTCTCTCTCTTTCTGCCTCCCACCTCAAATCCCACCCTCCCCAGGCTCCACCTCTGAAATGTCCAGGAATTTCCCAACCTGGAGTTGGCAACTCTATTTCCTTCCCACCCAACAGCCAACCTACCTTTATCCGTCTTCAGCTTTCCATCTCCACCCCTCCCCCGCAGCCTCTATCTAGGAAAATTACAGTATTTCTCCACAGTGGGGACTAAATCAGCTTACATTATTATTTCCTCCCTGCTGTCTGCACAGCAGCCCTGTGAGGTTGGTTAGGCTGAAAGTATGTGACTGGTCCAAAATCTCCCAGTCAGTTTCCACTGCAAGATGGGGATCTGAACCTGGATCTCGCAGATCCCAGTCTGAAGCTCTAACTGTTACATCACAATGGAATTCATAGGATGGCTGCTGATGAACAGTAGCAAAGCAGCTGGGCCTAATTAAGTCATGCAAATCAGGTGGTATCAAGTCACACAGAGGGTGCTGCCTAGGGATGCCAGCCTCCAAGTGGGACCTGGGGATCGGACCAGTGGATACTCACCGTGAGGGGTCCTTCTCCTCTGAGATAAGGAGGACATCTTGATGGGTGTTTCCCACCTTATCTGTAGGGAGGCAGGAACTAATTCTTCACTTCCTGTCCTCTGGTGGGATACGCCCCTTCAAGTCAGTTTGGGGACTCCCAGAAGCAGTAGTCAGTTGTAAACCAAAGGCTAACCATAACTAGAAAAATATGAACATAATATGAACAGTAAACAGATAATGTGGCTTGAACAAGACAGGAAGGAAGATAAACTCAGAATATAGAAAAGGAAGACGATGAATCTTGGGAGGGCGAAGATGTCCTCCTTATCTCAGAGGAGAAGGACCCCTCACGGTGAGTATCCACTGGTCCGTTCTCCCTCTGAGAGGAGGACATCTTGATGGGACCTCCCATAGCAGTGTCCCTTTAACTGGGTGGGACATCGTCTTCAGATATGAGAGCTTGCTGCAGGACCTTCCGGCCAAAGGCTGCATTGGTCGAGTTGTAGAAGTCGGTCTTATAATGCCTGACAAAGGTAGAAATGGAAGACATGTGGCTGTCCAACAGGTTACTTCCACCGAGGCTCGGAGGTGCAGAAGTCGCTGCACTTCTGATGGAGTGGGCCGTGATACCCGGAGGAGGGGTATCTTGAGGGCCCTATAGGCTTCTGCTATACATCTTTTGAGAGTGGCACTGATGGATGCTGTGGACATTTTGTTGCCCTTGTTGGGGGGTGAGACTGAGATGAATAATGATTCCGTCTTCCAGAAGGAGCTGGTGCGATGTAGAAGGCTTTAAGTGAACGTCTGACGTCCAGACAGTGGCACAACTTTTCCTTTGGGTGGGTAGGGTTCGGGAAGAAGGACGGTAGGCAGATCTCCTGTGAGCGGTGAAATCTTGAGTTGACCTTCGGGCAGAAGGAAGGGCCGACAGTGAGGACTACTCTGTCCTTATGGAAGGTGCAAAGAGTCGGTTTGGCGGAGAGGGCCCCAAGCTCGGAGACTCTTCTGGTGGAGGTGACAGCTACCAGGAACAGGGTTTTCATTCGCAGCCACATCAGAGGAATCTCTTGGACTGGCTCGAGGGCTGGTTTGGCTACTGCAGAGAGAACCAGGTTAAGTTTCCATGTGGGGAACCTGTGGGTCCTTAAGTGATGCACCCTTCAGAAAAACGGTGGATGTGAGGGTGTCTGGACAGGGTCCAGCCTTCTACTCTGGGAACTATGGTTACCAAGACAGCTACCTGACAGCAGAGAGTGGACGCCTTCAGACCCGAGTCGTGACTGCCCTGAAGGAAGGACAGAACACTGGACAAGTGTGGGTGTAACGGGTTGACCTTCTTTCTCCTGGACCAGCGAATGAAGGCCTGCCAGGTGGCATTGTAGATCCTCTTGGTAGAAGGGTGCCGAGAGGCTAGCATGGTGTCTGTTACTGGTCTGGAGTAGCCTAAGCTGAGCAAGTTTTGCCGTTCAACTTCCAGGCGATCAAACGGAGCCATGCAGGATCTGGGTGCCAGATGGGGCCCTGTGTCAGCATGTCTGGGGATACTGGGAGTGTAACGGGGCAGTTGCCATGCTCTGGAGTTCCAAAAACCAAGGTCTTCTTGGCCAATACGGGGCTACCACTATGATCTCCATTTGTTGTTCTCTGATTTTTCTGAGGAGCTTTGGTAAAACCGGAGTCAGAGGGTAAGCGTGCATGAGACCCTTGGGCCATTGGGAGACCAGGGCGTCCGTCTCTTCTGCTGCTTGATGGTAGTATCAAGAATCTGGCAACCCTGTGGTTGAGTGGAGATGTGAATAGGTCCACCATCGGACGTCTGAAGTGAGATGTTATGAGGTTGAATAGGTCCTCTTTGAGGGACTATTCCCCTTCCTGTAGTGTCTGACAGCTGAGCCAGTCTGCTCTGGTATTCAGCGGGCCCTTGATGTGTTCCGCTCTGATAGATAGTATGTTGCATTCTGCCTAGGACAGGAACTTCAGAGCTTCTCAATGGAGTTCTGAGGATCTGGATCCTCCTTGGGTATTGATGTATGCCTTCGCCACTATGTTGTCTGTCCTGATGAGGACGTGATGACCGGCGATTTGTTCCCTGGAGTGGAGGAGGGCTAGGCGGATGGCCCGAAGCTCTAACAGGATGATGGGCAGAAGTTATTCTTCCTTGGACCATAATCCCTGTGCAGGGAGGTGGAGGAAGACTGCGCCCCATCCCAGGAGACTGGCATCCTTGACAATCTGCTTCCAGTCTTGACATAGAAGCTGTTCCTCTGGGATAGATATAAGTTGGTTTTATTCTAGAGGGCAGGCATGAGAGGAAGCTGGCCACAGGCCTGTGGAACTCAATGCTAAGAACGCCTGAGCTCAAGTTTTTAGCCTGTCATGCAGCACTCAGGTCTCGAACTGCTGAGCTACCAACCTTCTGGTCTGCAATTCAGCGTCTTAACCACTTGAGCCACTGCAGCCCCTCTTTCATGGCGTGATCCACCAGGATAGGCTGGCCTTGACTAGGTGAGGGACTGACACAGGGAGGTCCTGTTTTTTGCATTATCCTGGATTGGAAGGGCCATATGAGTTATTGTAGTGGTCTGGCATGGAGGCGCGCCCAGGGCACGGAGTCCATGCAGGAGATGAAGAGGCCCAATAGTTTAGCCAGGGACATCAGGGTGGATTGTCTGTCCATGATGATTTGTCGTGTGAAGAAGCGGATCTTGTCTGCCTGTGTTGAGGTAGGAACATGCGGTTCCGAACCATGTCTAAGATGACCCTGAGGTGCTCTAGGGACTGCGAGGGGTTCAGGGAGCTCTTCTGGAGGTTTACAAGGAAGCCATGTGCTTTCAGGCAGCAGATGGTTTCCTGAGTGTCTTTGTGCGCTTTGTTTCTAGAGCTGGAGCGAATCAGCAGGTTGTCTAGATAGGATAGACATCATGCTCCCTCTAAGCTGTGGAGTCTTGTGAGCAAAAATTCTACTTGAGAGCTACTGGCATTAAAGTTGTGAGCTAGTGATTGGGCTATTGTATAAATTAGTGTGCTCTGGAGCCACCCCTCCTGAGCCAAGACAAAAATGTGCGAGCTAGAGGCCAAAAAACTGTGAGCTAGCTCACACCAACTCAGCTTAGAGGGAACACTGGACATGGGTGCCTTGTTCCCCATGGAGGGCAATGGGATGGATGAGGATCTTGGAAAAGACTCTTGAAGCAGTGGAGAGTCTGAATGGGAGCGCCCTGAACTGCCAATGTTGGCCTAGGATGAAGAATCGGAGGAACCTCTTGTGACCCGGGAACATGGGGACGTGCAGATGCGCCTCTAGGAGATCGATGGAGGAAGGAACTCTCCCGGTTGTATTGCCCCTGAGATGGATTGCAGGGTCTCCATTCGGAAGCGTCTTAGTTTTACAAATCTGTTGACGTATCTTAAGTCCAGTATCGCTCTACAGCTGCCGTTCCTTTTGGGAAAAGTAAGGAAAATGGAACAAATTCCCTGTCCCCATTCCTGGATAGGGACAGGTTCTATGGCTGAGATGGTATACAGGTGTTGGACAGCTTCTATCGTTTTTTGTAGCTTGGAGGCGTCTTTGATCAGGGGAGAGGGAACAAAGCGGTCTAATGGTGTCGTCTGGGAACTAAAAGGGTAATTTCCGAATCCCCTCCTATCAGGCCTGCCCAGGGTATGTGGCATCACCTTTTCTTGTCCCTAGTTTCTATTAGGATTTTGTCTAGGGAATCTCCGAATAGGCAATCTCCTTGGAATGGGTAAGAAGTGATGGTAGATTTGCTGCGCAGGTCCGCTGGCCAGGCCCTGAGCCAGAGGGTACGCCTGGCAGCCACAACTGAAGCCAGAGCCCTGGAAGGAAAAATCATGGCATCGAGCGTAGCATCAGTGGAGAAGGAGGAGGCCTTGAGAGGGTGGTTAGCTCCTTCAGTGAGACACTTACTAGACAGTGGGATAAGCTGTATTAGTTTCCTGGACCAGGTAATGGCTGTGTGGCCCACGACTGTGGCTGTAGCGGATGCTTTGATGGCCATAACAGAGGCTTCATGCACTTACCTGAGTGCAAACTTGGCCGTGCGGTCTAGACTGTCTCTGACCAGGCCATCGCCATCCTCGGAAGAAGACCTGAAGTCTGGAGCACAATAACAGGAGCATCCACTAGAGGGACCTGTACAAGCTTATTAATAAATTATGGTGAGGTAAAGAGCTTTCTCACATTAGGTGGGCAGCGTTTGTTTGCCATGGGTTTGGACCATTCCTTGACTAGCTGATTATCTAGAAATTCTGGGAAGGGGAAGACCTTTTCTGCCCCTGGGGTCCTGGGGAAGTAGTCTTAGCTCCTTCTGGGTCTGGAGCTATCTGCTTTTGAGGATCCGGCTGGGTCCTCTCCCTGCAGCTTTGGTTGTAACTCTAATGCTGACAGGGATTTGGAGAGGAGGTAAGGATATTCTTCAGGTTTAAAGAAGCACATGGAGGGTTCTGGAACCTCCAAGTCCTCTTCCTCCTCATCATCAGAGAGGAATTCAGCCTCTTCTCTTTCCCCGGTATCCCCAGTATCACTGTCCTCATAATTAGGTGGGATCCAGTGATGAGGGACCCAGCCGGGGTAGGAAAGTTCCTTCCTAGCTGCTTTAGTGGGCCAGCGAGGTCTGTCTTCCTCCTCGCCCTCTTGGTAGTGCCTGTCTGGCACATCTCTATGGGGTTGGTCCTGGTGACAAGGGGCCCCCAATGAGTGGATGATCAATACCTCCTCCCTGCTTGTTTAAGGGCCAGGAGTAGGGCAGGGGAAATAGTCTGTTCTCCGTCTCCGGAGTTACTCACGAGTAGACCTTCGGTTGGTGTGTCTCCCAAATGGGGCTGGTGTGCGACCTGGGCATTGGGAAGCTCCTGCCCATCATCGATAGGCATGTCTGGGCTTATGGATGCGGCGACAGCCGATCCGCAGCCTTGGGTCGCCATTTTCTGTGGTCTCCCGGGATCGGGGCAATTCAGAATGGCGCCTGCGCAATCATCCATGTCTTTCTGGGGCTGTTTTTTGGCGCGCTTTTCCTTCTCGTCACTAGTCATGTCTGGGCTTATGGATGCAGCGACAGCCGCTCCGCAGCCTCGGGCCGCCATTTTCTGTGGTCTCCTGGGATCGGGGCAATTCAGAATGGCGCCTGCGCAATCATCCACGTCCGTTTTTTGAAAAAACATTTAAGAAAAAAGGTTTGAAAAAAGTTTGAAAAGGTATGAAGAAGAATGGAAAGTGAAAGTACAAAAAAGGCACAAGTGGCCACTAAGTGCTGCTCTCCCTACTGAGGCAGGAACAGAACTGACTTGAAGGGGCGTATCCCACCAGAGGACAGGAAGTGAAGAATTAGTTCCTGCCTCCCTACAGATAGGGTGGGAAACACCCGTCAAGATGTCCTCCTCTCAGAGGGAGAACCCCTGGAGTTACTGCTCATCTCCAGACTACAGAGATAACTTTCCATGGAGAAAATGGATGCTCTGGAGGGTGGAGTTTATGGCATTGTACCTCACTGAGGTCCCTGTCCTCCCCAGGTTCCACCCCCAAATCTCCAGGAGTTTCCCAGCCTAGATCTGGATCTGCTGGTGGTGGCCGGGGTGGGTACTTGGCAACCCTAGACTGCTGCCAGTAAAAACCCTGCTTTTTACTGACAGAAACAGTTAGAACCTCCCCCCCTCTGCTGAACATTCTAATCTGCTCACAGCTGATGCCTGGAGCTGATGCCATTTCAAAAGGTATTGGGGGGAATTCAACGGTCCCTGAAGTTTTTTTTTTTTTAACTTTTCGGATTTTTCTGCAGACCGAGAAAGGGGCCTGACTATGTAGGAAAAGCTGTTGGGGGAGAGTGAGCTCTCTTTTGGCAGATATAAGCATCCACACAGAAAAAAAAACCTCTTGGAATTAAAATATAGATGGGTTGTGGCAGTTTTTGTAAAAAGAAAAGAAAATACCTTTGGTAAATCACTCTTTTAAAAATTACATTCTTATTCAAGCTTTTAAAACAATATTTTTTTCAGAAATATGGTTATGGACTTAATTGTGTCATTGAGTCAAGGAATTTTGTTTCAGTTACAGATTTTGCCTTGGCTTTACAAACCCAAGGCAAAATCTAGCTGTCATGGCACTTTGACCGTCTGTACAGTTATGGGGCCCATACTGTCTAGATTCAAACATGTGACAAGCTAAAAATAGGAACTACAATTGAATATAAGTAGATGGCTCCAGGTGCCAAGAGACAGGGGGGACAAGTTAAATACATACATAATACATTAATTTATGCACTAATACCCATTGGTCCCATTCTACAGCTCAGAAACAGCAATGCAGTTGAGTGGCTAACCCAACATCTATGGCCCAGACTTCTCAACGTGATTGTTACTTCAGCTTAAGAAAAATAAAGTGTCTCTGAGAATATACAGAATGCTTTCACCTCACCATTGAACTGATGCTTAACAAAATAAAAAAGTTAAGAAGGGCATGTAGTGATGGAATATTGCCCGCAAAGATTAAAGCATAGGGGTATGCACACAGTATCCTCTCATGCCTGCGATTTCCCCACTCAGCCCCACTGTCAGACTGTTTTCTGTCTACTGTGTTCTTTTTTAAAAAGTTATATCATGATAGCATTAAGATATTGTAGAAATATATCCACTACTGATTTTTTTTCTAAATCATATGGAACTGCAAAACACAGCCTTTCCAACTAATAATTTTTCTCCCCCTGTTTATTTTTCCAATTGTGATGGTCCCCATGTCTTGTTTCCAAAGTCTATCTTTGAGCTCAGGATTTTGAATTTCAGTCTATCTGCTGAATATTTCAATTTGCAAGTTCTAAATGATTTGCAGTGCAATCCTAAGAATGTATTTCTGGGAGTATAAACCTCACTCAGTAGAATTTAGTAGGATTCTGATACAGGGAATCCTCAGCAGATTTATACCCTTCTAAATCCATTGAAGTCAATGAGGTGTAACTCTGTTTGGCAGTGCACAGCAAATTAGTGGACTGAATAACCAAACCTTTAATTGATTATTCAGTGCAGCAAATAAGGCACATGTTGTCTCTTCAGTCCATCTAAGATAAAAGGTGGGTTTTCCTTCTAGCTATATAATTTATAATTTAATATGCAAAAGCTATTTTTGTGTATTTATCTTTTAAGTATTGAGCAGGAGGCGATGAATTCAAACAAACAGGCTTTTTTCAGTGACATTGTTCAGCTCAAAAGACAGCTCTATGAGAGCAGCACTTTTATTTATACTGTTCCAACACATAACTTTCAACAATGTAACTATATACAAGCAATACTATTGGACCCAAGCAGGGCTCAGTGATTGGGTATCTAGATTGGCTTCAGGACCAATGGAAGACTTTATTAATCAGCCAATAGGAATTGGAGCTTTAGGATACCAGAGCCCTTTTCAAGCTATTACTGCTTCATATTCTAAACAAACACAACACTCCTTCTCCCTAAGTTCAAACAACAAAGTCCCTTAGGTGCGGGGGCGGTCGCCTGGTCCGTCAGGACCGGCACAGCAAGGGTGAACCCGATGGAGAACGTTCTCTTAAATCTGGGGACTCCATACGGGCTGGCATGAGCTGTGGCGGCGGACTCAAGGGGGAGCAGTCCGTAAAGTCTGGGAGCTCCGAGAGTTCCGGGGCATGACCCAGCTCCAGCAGGGGGCCTACCTTGTTCCGAGCTGGCAGTGGCTCGGCAGACTGTTCCCTTGGGATGTCCCGGGCTGGAGTTGGTGGAGGGCTGCCCTCTGTCAGGTGACTCCCTCGGGCGCCAGCATCTTGCTGTGCCAGAAGATCTCCCAGGCCGGCCTCAGGAACCAGGGTGCATTGCAAATGTTGTCCCAACGCAGGAACTGGGGAGCGTGGCAACCGATCCTCTGGCGCTGGCCACTGGTGTCTCAGCTGGGCCAGATGTCTGTGACGTACCTGCCCTGTGTCATCCCTCACCTCATACGATATAGGGCCTGTTGAGCGCACAGTAACTGCTGGAATCCAGTGCGGACCTGCCCCATAGTTCCGGGTGTACACTGTGTCTCCTGGCGCAAAGGACTGAGTGGACCCTATGGCGATAGGGTCACAGTGGATGTCCAGCGCCAGGTCTGGGTGAAGGCGGCTCAGGCGGGTGGACAGCCGGTGGCCCATAAGCAGCTCCGCCGGTGACTTCCCGGTGGCAGCGTGTGGTGAGAAGTGCTGCTGCAACAAGAACCCGGCGAGCTTGGCTGGGAAATTCCCGTCACCCATCCTGCGGAATGAGTCCTTGACTGTTTGCACCATTCACTCAGCCTGACCATTCGTCTCGTGGTGGAAAGGAGCTGCGGTGATGTGCCGGATACCCTGCTCGTCCAGGAAGGTCTGGAACTCTGCAGAGGTGAATTGAGTTCCATTGTCAGACACGAGGAGGTCCAGCAGGCCGAAGGTGGCGAAGAGACAGTCTAGGCAGCAGGCAACGATGACCAATGTCATGGAGGTGACAGGGATGACCCCCAACCACTTGGAATACGCATCCACAATAATCAAGAGTGTCCGGCCCTGGAAGGGCCCAGCAAAGTCCACGTGAATGCGGGACTACAGGCCCCTCAGCTTCTCCCATGGGTGAACAGGAACCTCTGGAGCTGCTGGCCTCGACTCCTGGCATAGCTGACACGTCCAGACCCACTGCTCAACCTGCTGATCCATGCTGGGCCACCAAACATAGCTCCTAGCGATGGCATTCACCTTAACAGTGCCCGGGTGCCCTTCATGCAAGGTGTCCAGCACCCATTGGTGAAGTGGGGGAGGGGCGACAACTCTGTTTCCCCACAACAGGCATCCCTTGTTTACCGACAGCTCAGACGATCTTGACAGGAATGGCTGGAATTTGGCATCGAGTGTCCCCAACGGCCATTCCCTCCACACATGATTGTAGACTCGGCTGAGCGTTCAATCCTGGCCAGTCTGGAACGCTACGTTGGCAACAGAGAGTGGAGGCTGCGGCAGCTCCTCGATCAGCAAAACTTCCTGAAGTGGGGCCTTGGGCGGTCCTAAAGATGGAAGCGGCAGACGGCTAAGGGCATTTCTCCTTCTTCTTCAGCCGAAGGGTAGCCGACGAAGGACGTCATGCACCCAAGTAGCCAGTTCAAGATCAGAGGCCCTGGCAATTAAGACGTCATCGAAATAGGGTACGATGCCAGGCAGACCCTGAAGAAGGCGCTCCATAAGTTCTTGAAAAATGCCGGGGGCGACGCTTACCCCAAACTGCAGCCGGTTTACTTTAAAAGCACCTTGGTGCGTCATGATAGTCTGTGCCTTGGCTGTGGCTTCATCTACCGGCAACTGCTGATATGCCTGGGCGAGGGCAATCTTGGTGAACACCCGCCCCCCAGAAACCAAGGCTAGAAGGTGGCTCACCACAGGAACCGAGTATGAGTGTGGCTGTAGAGCCCGGTTGATGTTGCACTTATAGTCAGTGCACAAATGGACGGAGCCATCAGGCTTGAGGGAAGTGACAATAGGTGTCTCCCACTTGGCATTGGGAACTGGCTCGAGGATCCCTTGGGCCAACAGCTTATCAATCTGCTCGTCAGTCTTGGGCTTGAAAGCGATGGGGCAGCGTCTGGGCTTGAGGCGGATTGGTGGTACAGCAGGATCCAGGTTAAACGACCCAGGTGGATCCTTGTAGCAGCCTAGCTCTGTCTTGAAAACCTCCGGAAACTCTGTCTCAAGGTCCATAAAAGGTTGCAGCTCGACTTGGTTCACACCAACAACGTCTATGCCCAAGGCGGTGAACCAGTCCAGCCCTATCAGGCTTGTGTGGTGACCCTCTACCACGAGCAGGTTCAGACAGCCAGAGAATTTCTTATTTTTTGACCAGGACTGTGGCGATGCCGATGACTGGAACTCGGTTCCTCTGGAAGTCGAACAGCTGTAGGGTGCATCTCTGAAGGTGGTGAGCAGTGAATCGCAGGCAGACTTGTTGGAACATGCTCCAAGGGATGATGGACAATGCTGACCCAGAGTCTACCTCCATCTGGCACGCTCGACTTTTGATGAAGATGGTGACTTTGATTTTCGGACACGGGTGTAGCCCCTGGTGTATATATAGGTGGTTGGTGTAGTCCTCAGACACGCTTGCTTCATTGCTGTACCTTTGTCTTTGCCCGGACGGCCAAGATGACTTGGAACGATACAATCAGCTGGGGGCATTCACAGACCCTCAGGTACGCTGGAACTCATCTGGAGCATCACGACCCTGAGACGAGCGAAATACTTTGCGAGGTGGCCCGCTTTCCCACACACATGACAGATGGCATCGCGGAACTGACAGTCTCTACGCGCATGTGCACCTCTGCAACTGGCACAGCCGTTTTTTCGCGGGCTTTTTTGAGAGCAGCACCAGCTTTTGCGACGGCGCTGCAGCTTCTGGTTGGCCCTCGCGTTGAAAACTCCATCATTGGACACATCAGATTGGTCATCCCGGGTGTCATCGGACTCAGTGGTACTACCCTGATGTACAGCGTCAGAGCGGCCTGGCGTGTGGCTTTGGGAACTCAATCGCAGTTCACGGAGGGATAGGTTGGCGGCCTCTACTCTCAGGGCCTCTTCGAGGGCCGATTCATATGTGAGAGTCTTTAGTAAGAGTAGGGCTCGCCTGATGCTCTCGTCTCTGAGGCCACAGAGCAGTCAATCTATGAGAACGGACTTCAAATCGGTGAAGTGACAGTCTCGAGCAGCCCACCTCAGTGCAGTGAGGTACTCCATGACAGACTCGCTCTCCTGGTTCTGCTGATGGAACGCGCATCGGTGTGCAGCAGCTGATGCCTTTGGGGTGAAGTACTCGGTCAGCCGGGCCTTGATGATGCCGAGAGGGGTCTCGAGTAACTTAGAGGGGGCAACTAAATCTCAAGCAATGTTGAATACAGCCTGGTCGCAGGTACTCAGAAAAGTGGCACGGCAGACATCATCTCCGTCAATACGATTTGCTACGAGGTAGCATTCAAACCGATCGAGGTATGAATCCCAGTTCCCAACCTTTGGGTCGAACGGTTCGATATGGCCTTTGGATGCCATGCCCGTAGTGATTTAGCTCTGGGCGCCTTAGTGATTTCAGCTGGGCAGGCAGAGTGATTTCAGCCATTCAGTTAGGACTAAGATCCCATCCTCATCACCAGTTTTAAGTATTGAAAAGGAGGCAATGAATTCAAACAAACAGGCTTTTATACAGTGACATTGTTCAGCTCAAAAGACAGCTCTATGAGAGCAGCACTTTCATTTATACTGTTCCAACACATAACATTCAACGATGTAACTATATACAAGCAATACTATTGGACCCGAGCAGGGCTCAGTGACTGGGTATCTAGATTGGCTTCAGGACCAATGGGAGTCTTTATTAATCAGCCAATAGGAATTGGAGCTTTAGGATACCAGAGCCTGTTTCAAGTTATTACTGCTTCATATTCTAAACAAACACAACATTATCAATTTTTTGTTCTTTCTAACCACCAAGGAGATCCAGGCAGTTCTCCCAGACTCCCCTTTATCCTCATGTTAACTCGATGTAGTAGAGTCAGCTGAGAGAGAACATCTGGACTATGGATAACCAAAAAGCTTTTGGTTTTGAATCTAGTTCAGCATGCTTACACCTACACCACACTACGCTAGTGTGCCAATAACTTCAACCCGAAAAGAAATTGCATTTATTTTAATATTAATTAAATATTAATTATATTTTTAATCTCTCAAAAAAGTGACATACTCCAATTCTGGCAATATGCATGTTTATTGAAACTTTTAGTCAATCAATACATTAATTGGTTGCAAGGCAGATGATTAAGTAGCCATGATATCTTTGTTACATTTGTGAAGCTCCCTCAGGACAATAGTTATCAATAACTCCATTCCTGCATATTTATTTGCTAGCACTGCAGCTCTCAGAGACTGGTTGTTAGTCTTCCTCTTGTTCTAAGATATTAATAAAGACACATTAAATTATAGCTAGATGTAAGCATGGATGATAAAATGGCAGAAGCCCCAATTTAGATGCACATTTAATTATGCATAAATATAACGTTACCGCAGGTTTAATAGTCTGTAAAAATTCATCAGGCTACAGTTTACAACCTTTGCCTAGCAATTTTCTTCCTGTTTTGAAACCTGTCTTCTTTGTTATCCCTTCATTGGCCATGCAGTAACTTTTCCTAAATCTGTTAGGAAAGGTAAATACTGCATCATCCAGACAGCAATCCGCATGATTATACTTAGTGAAGCAGTGCAATGTCTGGAGGATAATTAAGCTATAAACATGTCTAAATTATTTTAGTCACTACAGTTGTAGGATGAATGGTTGATTTCCTGATGAGCAAAGAAAATGCTGCTCAGAGGCCCAAGGGCCATCAGGTTTTTACGGGAAACTATCTTATTATTTAGGATATTTGTTTGGTTTTAAAAAAATCGACAGCACCTTATGAAAAAAAGATCGTTTTGATATACAGTTATATCATTGCCATTATTAATCAGCAGTTACCCTTGCCAGTGACTTCTTTTACTGAAAATTCACTTTGAGAAGGGGATGGAACATAGTAAGACAATGATTGCCCAACATGGTACTTGTGGGTGTCATGGTACTTGCAAGTGGGCTTTCTTGTACTCACTTCTCCTGCAAATATCTCTTCCTCCAAGCAAACAGTCAGTCCTGGCTATCCTCCATCACATTGTAGCTGAGAGTTCTTCAGAAGATGTCTTGAGTCATCACCTCTGGGTCCGCAGGAAGCCATTCAAAAGTAGCTGCCCACAGGATGGATGCTTGCCTTGGAATCTACTAATGTTTTGTAATGGCAGCCACTTTGTGGTTGGTTCCACTTCCCATGGCAGTCATATTATGATAGCTTCCGTTACCCTTTTACAAAATTGCCCACAGGGTCAACAAGGCTGAGCAGCCCTGTAGGAGAACAAGGCTCTATTATCCAGAGTAAGATGCTGACAAGTTCTATGTCCACGGCCTCCATTTGCTCATTGCTGTTTCTCCGATTTAATAATTTAATGAAAAGAAGCTATTTCTCAGTGACCAGATTTGGCCTCAAAGATCAGATCAATTACAGATTGTCATTGATGGCTACCTTTTGCCAGGAAATGCCAGGTATTCTGCCAAGTAACCAAGAAATAGAAAAGTCAGCAATGGACAATATCAACCAGACTAGCCAATGTAAAAGGCAAAGGAGGTCAAATCCAGTATTAAGGGTGCTTTTGTTCAAAGTATGTTTGCAAAGAGTTAAAGAGATGGATTCTGTTTGAGCTGCTGATGTTAAGTAGCAATTCATTATCCTGTTTATATACTAGATTTTTATCCCACCCTTCCTTCGAGGAATTCTGGAAAGCATGTACATCTCCCCCCATTTGCTCCTTGCAATCACTCTTAAAAGTAGGCAACACTGATTTGCCAATTAATTAAATGGGAGGTGGGTACCAGGGGAGGTCTTATCCAATGGCCAACAGTGGCAGCTGTCCCAGGTTTTGATCTGGGGTGCCCCAACCACCTATGACTCTGCTCCCCCATAGATGTCAAAAAAGAAGGAAAAGAACAGGCTTCTACCATTGCTACTTGCACCTGTCCAATTAGGGTGCAGGCCACCTACTCACGGTGACAGCCACTTTCACATGCCCCATACAGGGCTCAAGTAGCCAGCTTGGTAGTGGCTGCTTATGAGGCTTCAGCAGCTAGCTTCCAGTGATGGCTCTCACCCTCTTCATACACAACAACCCTTGCTTTGTCCTGCAGGGGAGTCCTGGTGGGGATGGCTGTAATTCTGGGGCCCCATACTGGATATTTGCCAGAGGACCCAGAATCACTCAGACCACCCTAGTCCTAGCCTAACCCTGGAACTACTGCATCACACTTGCTATTTCTTCATTTTTAAAAATAGTTAGCTTAGTTATATACTTATTTTATGTACTGTAACCCATCTCAGTCCATAATAGTAGAAAGGCAGTGTGACAGGCAGGCTGGACAAGCCTGGATGGGGTGGGGGTCACAGGGCCACTGGACAGAGTGACCAGACTTCAGCTCAGAAAAGGGCCTGAGCTATGGGATGCTGGATTATAGCTTCTTACTTTATTTTCTTACAGAAAGGCATGCTGGATTATAGCTTCTTACTTTATTTATTTATTTCATGAGACTTATATCCCACCCTCCCCGCCAACAGCTTCTGCTGCCCTTGGTGGGGAGGGAGTATCATTAGGCATGCCTGGGCCAGAATGGGCTGGGGGAAGAATGGGAATGAGGTCCCAGGGGAGAGGCCAGTTATTGGGCAGGGCATTAAAGGCAGTGATTCAACATTCCTGGGGGTGGCCAATAGAGGAGGTCCTTGATACAGATGTCAACACAGTGGCAGGAGAAGAGGGACAATCATCTTCTTCAGAAATTCTGCCCACTTTTTAAATTTCACAAAACAGGCAATCTCCAAAGTGCTGCTGGCCATGCTCATTTTTAGTTACAACTCTGCAGTTTCTCTGCAGAGGTCCCCCAAAGTCCCCCATGCAACAGTCAAGTGTTCTGCCAATACACACAACAATGAAGCTACTTTTCAGATGTTTTCTCTTGCATGGCAGTTAGCACCAAATGACTTTAATACAGACTTTTGACACACATATATTTGCAAGCCATTCCCAACAAGACACAACAATGAACTAGTTACACTCAGGCTTCAGACTTACTTTTCTTAAACAGAAGATGCCATGAGAAAACTAAAGAGATCCTCAAAAATTAAAGATATCCAAACCAGCATTTCCTGGGCTCTCTGCTTTTTTACATCCCTCCCCTTTCCAATAATTTTTTTTTACAAAAACACAAAGAACAAAATGAAACAAGAAAGAAAGAAAGAAAGAAAGAAAGAAAGAAAGAAAGAAAGAAAGAAAGAAAGAAAGAAAGAAAGAAAGAAAGAAAGGGGGGAGGGAGGGAGGGAGGGAAAGTGAGGAAGGAAGGAAGGAAGGAAGGAAGGAAGGAAGGAAGGAAGGAAGGAAGGAAGGAAGGAAGAGATGGAGGGAGGAACTTACCGGGAGCAGGGAAAGTGTAGGCGAGGCAACAAGCCCGGTGGAGAGAGCTGCGACAGCCGGGGCCCCTTCCCCCCAGCTCTTTGCTTGTGCTCGATCTCCATGCAGAGATCCAGAGTGCAGGGCCCCTTCCTCCCAGCTGTTTGCTCTTAAAGGGAAAGCTCCCTTTGAGTGCAGAGAGCCGGGAGCCCAGGCCTCACACTCAATCTCCAAGCAGAGATCTGGAGCGCGGGGCCCTTTCCCACTGGTGGGGAGGGGCACAGTGGGCTCAGATGCCAGCCGGAACGCCGTTCCAGTACGTTCCAGCCCAAAAAGAGTCCTGGATAAATACATTAACCAAGTGTCATTGTGCCAGTTTAAAACAGAATATGCAAAACACTGAACCCGCACCTTTATCTCATGTAAGGAGCATTTCATAAACTTTATTGTAACTTAATTGTCTTCTAAAAATTGTTTGATTTCTCAGATTTTGTACATTAAATGGCAGTCCACTGAGAAGTCCATCTCCAGAGTTAGGAACCTGAAACAAAGATTGTGTGTGAATTTTTAAGAACATGATGCCTGTATTTTTGTGGGAATATCAGGATGTCTTTGCCACTCCCCACCTCGAGATTTACTCTGTCCCAATTATTGTAGAAAGAAGAAGGTGGCAGGTGAATGTAAAGATTAATCCATTAGGGTGAATATGCTTCCATTTCAAAGTTTGTTAATTTTCTTTCTACTTTGTCAGTTCTAATTTATCACTCCAAACTGAAATGCAATAATTGTGCTAGTGCTTAAGTTCTATAATGTAGCCAAGGTTATATTAGAGTTATGAAACTGCTTATGGATTCTAGTGACATTAGTTAATATATTACAAGGTAACACATGTTGAGATCAGGCTCCCGACATGTCAAATTAAATCAAAAGAAAAATTAGTGAAGACACAGCTCAGTTGATGTTCAGCAATTATGTTGCAAATGGAATACAGAATTTCAAAGGGATTTTTTTTAATGGAAACCATTTTCATTAGAAAAATAAAACGATTCTTTTTTAAAAAATCCCTCTAAAACTAGAACAATCTTTCAATCATGTATTTTTTTCCCTGAAATGTTGCACTGAATTTGTCTGTCATTAATATTCTTTGTTATATTAAAACAATCCAAGTCATTCAGAGAAAGAAACCTGTCCTGGTAATTTGCTCATCACAGAAGAAATGTAGGAAAAGACTTCACAATCTTACAGCCATTTAAACATCAGAATATTGAAATAAACATTGATATTCTTTGGAGAGAGAAATGGACTCTAGCTTAACTCTCTTCCCAGGGAGATTTGTCTGTCCCCTTGTTGCCATTTTCCACCAGCGAGTGAAGACTTTGTTTGGCATCCTCTCAAGGATCCCTCCGTCCTAACCAATAGTTTTATATATTGCATGTGGTTTAACTCTGTTTTGTATGATTTTAATTCTGTTTTCAATTGATATGTGTTTAAGAGGGGGTTAGTTTTAAGGGTTCTAAAATGTAATTTTATAATGTCTGCTTTAAATAGTTAGCCACCTGTGTAGCTCTTGTTAAGAGAGGAAAGGTGGGTACAGATTTTGTAAATATATATTCTCCTCCCCCATTCCCTCTAACCTCTGTGAACTCTGAACCCCAAAACCAGGTGCCACAAGAACCAAGAGTTCTAAATACTAGGAGATATTGATGTTATAATTACATTAAACTGTATGTTGCTTAGTTATTCAATTAGTTATCTGCAGGTACATTCCTACCAACCGCTACCAGGCACTCTAGCTGTTACTACTGTGCTAGAGGTTTTTTAAATAGCGAAGAGATGCTACAGTGAGTGCCTTGGCCAGATATCAAATTCATCCCTTTATGAATAGCCAGAGACCTCTTGAGGTTTATTATAGCTGCAAGCCATGCTAATTCTTTTTAACCAGTCCACTGCTTATGAAGAGATGCTTATGATTGAGAGGGCAGTAGCTCCAACCTGTTGGAGAGCAGAGACATTGACTGTTCCAGTAGTGCCAGAGATATCCATGGACTTTGTTATGTTCTGTGATTAAATCTGTGATTAACCAATTACCTTGAACCTTATTCAATTACCTTGAAACTTATTCAATTACCTTGAGACTTATCCGCCCCTGGGATTATCCAATTATTATCCTGGGATTACCTTGAAATTTATTCAATTACCTTGGAATTTATTCAATTACCTTATCCAACTGCCTTGTTGGGCGATGTCAGGGGTGCGGCTTACCTGTGTATATAAGCAGGCCCCCTGAGCTCCATTTTCTTATGCTTCATCTGGACCTGAAATAAACTCACTATGCTGAAATCACTACCACCGGCCTCCCAACTTCAGTACTTTTCAGACTTGGATGTCCATATTGCCTACCAGCCCCATTGGTTAATATAAAAATGTTCATTTGTGTTCTTTATAAGGTTCTTTTTTTCAGGGGGTTTTTTTTTTTGCACTCTCATGTCATTTATTAAGATGTGTTGAATGGTGGTATGAGTCTAATTTAGGCACCCTTACTCAATTACTGGTTACAACATTTTAAATGATCCAGGAATTTCATCCCAATTTGCATTTGGGGTATTACTGGGCATGTCAAAGGTGCTTGCTCATTACAAAGATTTCTTTTGATCTTCAGCTATGGATCAGAGGCTGTGAAAGAGTGGAAATTCATCCTGCAGTGAACATATTTTAAAAATTTTCTCCCATGTTAGCAGCTCACAGGAATTAATTTTCAGGAGCACTTCATTCTTGTAGGGTCTTTCTATACTGGAGAAATGTTTTAAAGCATGACATACTGTTAATAGCTTAGTAAATTACAAAGGAGACAGCCCGCCTCTGAACAGTTTCTGAACAAATATTCCCTCTTTGTAAGAGTTTCCAAAAAGGGGGGGGGAGATTTTGCCCACTTCTGACTGTAGCTAAAATCCAAAGAACTAATTTAGGTGTGTCCAGGCGGTTCTACACACTTAAGGGCATTATTTTATTTGAACATTTTATTGCTTGCATTATGTTGAAAGTTGCTGCTGATAGATGCCTAAGATTCAACAGAAGTTTGCTACATAAAATAGGGGGCTGCTGTTTTTGATAAAATAAATTAGAACATCAGATTAAAACTGAGGAGAGGTGGATTCAAAGTGATTTTAGGGCAATCACTTCAAATTAATACATCCTACACAAGATTCTTGTAAGGATACAAAGTAGTAAAGGTAGAACCACATATACTGTCTGGAGTTCCTTGGAGACAAGGTGTGATAAAATTGTCCTGGAAATCTCCACTGGGATGCATGCCATTATATTTATTTGAATAAAACATATTAACCAGTTTCCCATTTAAAATGCCTAAGTCCATATACAAAAAAAGTCATATATATTTTAAAATTCAGCCTTAAAACTGATCGATACAGCAAACACCCAAAACATTGTTTTTAAAAATCTTTGGAGAACAGAAATGGCTTCCCCTTAAAAAAAATGGCTCCCCCTATTGCCAAAAAATAATAAATTGAGGGAGCCTTTCTTGATCTGCATTTCTTTAGATCCTGCTGGGCACTTTCATACACGCCATTTGTAAAAGTACTGGGTGAGCCAAAGTCATACTGAAGTGACTGAGCTGCCCAACTGAAAGCATGGGGAATGAGCCTGGAAACTCAAGGGCCTTCTAGTCTGGGATGTTCGTCTTCATATTACTGGACATATTCATAGAGATTACTGGAAATATTCATACAGATTGATAGCCTTTGATATTTCTGAACCTCGTCCCTACTAAATTTGTCCCTACTGGTCATGTGGGCATGCTTTGGAACCAAGACAATATGAAGCTTTGGATTTTATGGATTGTGGAATCCATGGTTGCAGATCATCCCTGAAGTAGATGCAATATGGAATTGAGAGTCTGAGCCACTAGCTATTAAGCCTGAGTTATAGCCAATCACTACTTATCTAGATACATAGCTTCCTTTATCTAGATGAATTATTAAAAAGGACTGTAATTCACCCTGCAGTCCTATGCAGAGTTGAACCCAATGGAGTTAGGTGTCATGTTTAGGATGGCAATGTCAATTACATAGAGCCAGTGAAAATGTAGTCTCTGATATTTTAAAATTAAGTGCATCACTTTAATTAATACTTTTTATTGTGCCTCTCAAGCATTGCTCTATGAGGCTTGTAGGGCCACTAACTAGATCTCCCCCCCCCCCATTAAATAAATGAAAACAATATAAAACCATGTCCCATTTAAATCATATAAATGTGGACAACAGAGTAAAACAGGGGCAGGACAGGTACAAATGAAGAAGATCTTGCTGGCCTGTCAATAGCAAACCAGTGGCAGCTAAGTTTCAGCTGGCCTAAACTTGCCTTCCTCTTCCTGCAAGTCCTATAAAGCTTGGGCATAACCAGAAGCATGAGCTGAAGGACCCTTGTCCCATGGTTCTCAGGCAATACCTGTGGATGAATCAGCAGCTGATTCCCAACTCAGTGAAGTGATGTTGTTGGTTTTGCTTGATGCTTTGGTTTATCTGTATTGCACTACTTGTTGTAAGCTGCTTTAGATTCCCTCTGTGAGAGAAACAGGGTATAAATAAATTAAACAGAAAAATTGTCTGGCAGGTTACCTGGAACCAGCAAGAATAATCTTGAAACAACACAGTAATGCCTGTAGACGGCAGGAGCAAGAGATTACCTCTGCCCTTTGAAGGTAAAAACCCAGTCACTTCGGAGGACCTTTATTACCAATATTAGACCCTGTGCCAGACCCTGTCACATACAGATTGCCCTACATGTGAAGAACTAGAATACAAGTTCCAGGGCCTCATGACTCTTTGATGAGGGGAGAGATATAAGGGAGACAAGAACTTAACCAGAAACCAGAAACTGTTGCCCTATTCAAGATATAAAATAGAAAGCAAGGAATCAAGACAACAGCACAAGATAGCAAGACTCAGTTCTTCAGTTGCAATAGTATCACAGCAATTTACATATGGCAATTCAATGGAACCATTAATGTTTCCACAACCTTAATGTGTAGTTGGCAGGTGACATGTTATAGCCCAGTCTTGTCAGATTTCAGAAGTTAAGTAGAGTTGGTACTTGGATCAAAGACCACCAAGGGAGGCTGCAGATGAAGCCAATGGCAAACCACCTTTGCTTCTTTCTTGCCCTTGAAGGGTCCCTTGACTCACTTAAGTACATAATCTGTGATTACATTACTTCTAGCCAAAACCCCAATTATTCCTAATTATGTTCCACCCACTTGGCTAAACCAGAGCAAACCAACCCAGAGAGAAAAGACATGCACATTTTCCCTGTAGGGGCCAAAAGGTGCTTTGGGATCAATAAGGAGGAGATGTGGAGTAGGAAGAAAGAATTCCTTGATAATATCAGTGCCTGGAGAAGGGATCATAGTGAAGAAGACATTCTTGAACATAAAGTGAACCAAGATTAAATATTAAAACTTGGAATTGTGCTTAGAAAAAAAATTGGTGTCAATGCAAATTTTAACTTCTTTCTTACACATAGAATACTCATTTGGGGGGGGGGGGTATGGTTGGAACATGTAGAACTTACCCTGACCACTGAAAGATTATATATCATAAGGATTAGGTTTATTTTTCCTGAAATAAAAGTTTTACATGTGGTGGACAATTCTGATATTGGGTGCTATTAAATAAGCAATCTCTCACCTGCATTCTGTGGTGGTACAATATGTTGAAAGCAATCTGCCATATGCACTGCTACCAATTTGAACCCACTCCTGGTCAGTAGTTTACAGTCAGACACTTCAAGTCAAAGGGGGGGTATAACTGTGGCTCACTGGGAGAACATGCACTTTGTACACAGAAGGTCCTTGTTTCAGTTCCCAGGGTCTCCAGTTTAAAATATCAGGTAGTGGAATATGTGAAAGACTATGGAGAGCTGCTGCCAGTCAGATTAGACAAGAGTGATCTTGATGGACCAGTGATCTGACCCAGAATATGGTAGATTCATGGGTTGGATCCAGACTAAATTTCCTGTTAGTAGAAGGGGAGGGACAATTTCTGCTGACTCCCCCTTTCCATTGGACAGGACCCTACCATGATGCAGTAACATAACTAAGCTGTACTTGAGTTTGGTCTCAGAAACTCCCCAAATAAAGCATACCATTTAGCAAAATAAAGCTTTATTGAAGAAATTTAAGAAAAAAGGTTTGAAAGGAAGGCATATAGTTCTGTGGTAGTAAAATGCACAAGAAAACTAACTAGCTACCTCTCACTGGAGTCCTAGCACAACACAGTTGGTTCTGGAAGCAAAGAGTCCTTGAGCATAATACAGATGAGATGTCTTCTTGGCAGCATGGAGACACAGAGAGGAAAGAGTAAAGCCTAAGGATAAAACCTCTTCTCACTGACTACTTTTATTAAAAAAAACTGGAAGCCACAGCCTCCTGACCTTCTCAACCAATCACTGGACAGTGTCTATGGAATCTTTCCATAACAGATCCACAGCTGAAATAAGAGGCATTTCACATTACCTTTCTAAAATGGATAGGACTCATTATTGGCCCATCATCTTGAAAAGCGATACAGGGACAGGGATTTCATACAGCATTTTTATTCCTTTTAATGAGCCATCCCTGAAACATTATGGCCATTTCAAAATGTGCTGCTTTCCCCCTACTCTTTCCCACAACACATGGAATCTTCTTCAGAGGTTTTTTTAAAATGGTCTATTGGGAGTGCTATGGTGCTGAAACAGGACCAGAAATCAGTGCAATAGCAACCCCACTGAGATGACTGGACTCCACTGAGATAGACTGTGATATATGTGACCACGACTGCTGTCACCTGAAAACAAGGAAGACAGAAGTAGCGCATTGGACAGCAGGTTTAAGCAGGAGCTTTGGGCTTCAGTGATTGCTGTGACAGATGTTTCCAGGTAACACTCCCTGGCGCACTCAAGGAAACAATGGTCTGCTCACTCTTGAAAAAACCATCTTTAGATCCGGCCGAATTGGCCAACTATCGGCTGGTCTCTAGTTTGCCCTGTTTGGGCAAATTGATAGAGAGGGCGGTGGCGATACAGTTGCAGGGCTTCCTGGATGATGCTTCCATATTAGATCCCTTCCAGTCAGGCTTTCACCCGGGGTACGAAACGGAGACCGCTCTGGTTGCCCTTACTGATGACCTCCAGAGACACCTGGATCGGGGTGGTGTGGCAGTGTTGCTGTTGTTAGACCTGTCGGCTGCGATGATGGTCAGTCATCAGCTGCTGACCTGCTACCTCACCGACGTGGGGTTACAGTGGCTTGCCTTGCAGTGGCTTGCTTCCTTTCTCCAAGGTCGGGGACAAAGGGTGGTGCTAGGGGAGCAGCAGTCCCGGAGGCACCCACTTGAATGCGGAGTGCCCCAGGGGGCTGTTTTATCCTTGATGCTTTTTAACATCTTTATGTGCCCCCTTGCCCAGATTGTCCAGAGGCCTGGGCTGGGATGTCACCAGTACGCTGATGACACCCAGCTCTATTTGATGTTGGTCGGCCAGTTGGATGCCAGACTGGACAATTTGGACCAGGCATTGCACGCTGTGGCTGGATGGCTCAGGATGAGTAGGCTGAAGCTGAACCCAGTGAAAATGGAGGTCCTGTGCCTGGGAAGGGGTGGCCCGGGGTTGGGGCTCTCACTTCTGACCTTCGATAAGGCATCGTTGGTGCCTGTGCCGGTGGTTTGGAGTTTGGGAGTGCTCCTGGATCCCTCTTTGTCAATGGAGGCCCAGGTAGCAGCCACTGCCAAGTCAGCCTTTTACCATCTACAGCTGGCGTGGCAATTGGTCCCCTTTCTGTTCTGCACTGACCTGGCCACAGTGATCCATTCGACAGTCACCTTGAGTCTAGACTATTGTAATGCTCTCTATATGGGGCTGCCCTTGTTGCTAATCGGAGGCTACAGCTGGTGCAGAACACCGCAGCGAGGCTACAGATGTGTCTCCCTAGACGGGAGCACATCAGGCCAGTGCTAGAGGCACTGCACTGACTAACTATGGCGTACCGGATTCGCTTCAGGGTGCTGGTACTTACCTTTAAAGCCCTAAATGGCCTGGGTCCGACCTACCTGAGGAACCGCCTTTCCCCGTGTGTACCCCAGAGAGCACTACAGTCTGGGGCCCAACATCGGTTGGTTACACCAGGCCCCAGGGAAGCCAGGCTAACTGCCACTAGGGGAAGGGCCTTTTCGGTGGCAGCCCCTTACTGGTGGAATGAGCTCCCAAAGGAGATCAGGGCCCTGTGGGACCTTGTGTAGTTCCGCAGGGCCTGCAAGACGGAGCTCTTCCGCCAGGCTTACAAATAGGGGCCGCCTCCTCTTTTGCCTTCCCCTTTACCCCTGTTTGACCATCATGATCCCAGCCTAGGACCTGGACGATTGCGAGTACCATCAGCACTTGTAAGCAAAGAATAATGGGTATTATACTATGCCATCTTTTTGAGCACTTTAACTTTTGTAACTGTGAATTCTATGTTGGATTTTATCTGTTTTAAATGTTTTAATGTATTTATATGTGATCCGCTCTGAGCCCGCTTGGCAGGGAGAGCGGCATATAAGCCTAATAAATAAATAAATAATAAACAACAGTCACAATCACATGTATCTCAGTGTGTCTCAAAGGAGTCCAGGTGGCACTGATTCGTTGTCCTGTTTCAGCACCATAGTGCTCCCATTAGAAAATTATGAGTGGGGCAAAAATGGGTGAGAAAACAGGCAGCAAAGCAGGAAGCACTACAGGGCATTTCACAAAGCATCCCAGAGTGCTTCAGAAGTGGAAGGAAGGGTTGAAAATGGAAAAAAGGCAGTTTGCAGCTACAACAGCTCAGGCATGCTTCCCGAACGGGAGACAACCGAGATTGTGTGAAAAGGTAAATAAATTCCACTAGCAGCTGGTTACTAAAATGGGTTTGTCTGAAATGACAGGGGGAAAAAAATTAGTAACCAGTTACTGAAATGGAATACATAGGCAGTCTGAAAAGTCTCTAAGTGAGTTCAATCATCAGGCCTAATATTTGCCAGTGTGGGAGTTACCTGGCACCTGCAGTAAATCAGGGAACTATGTAGAATAGTGAAGTAGCTCGAAGAACAGTGTAGCTTCAGCTGGAACAGACTAGGAAATTCTCTATCTTGATGCAGACCCCTTCCTTCCTCAGGATCCCAGAAATAACTTTTTGTGGAGATCCATGAGCCACAGTGGGAGAAGGGAGGCAAGTAAGTTCCAACGATGGGATTGAAATTCAGGCTGGATCCAATCCTGGCTGTTCGAAGTCCATGGTAATAATACTTCAGCATTCTTCACCTCAGAAAACTAGTAATCTGTCTGGGAGTTTGCTTTTAAAATTTACAGGATATCCAGAGGCTACAATAAGACTTTCTTGTGTGGGGGTGTATGTGTGAAAAATATGGTTACTTCCCAATGTATATCATTGCTTTAGAAAGAATTAAATGTATTTTTGTGAGCCTTTAAATGCCCATGAACTGGAATTGACCAGGCTGAAATACATTCAGAGCATTCTGAGTAGTGAAGACTTCCCCTCTGTGGATTAATTTCTCAGTTAAGAATAAAATGTCCTGGAAGCCCTTGATATTAGACTATCTAGCATTGTAGTGCAGCCTGCCGCTTTGCTCCCCTGGGTCAGCATATCAGGCTTTTTTGGTTTAGAATCTGTGGTAAGCACTGCATTTATTATCACAAGCACAAGCAGCTTTTCTTACATATTCATTTTGCTGCTGTCAGGAAAGAAAGTATTCACAGCTTATGAAAGGCAACCTCATGTTATCTACGTTAAACATTTCTCAAGACTCAGTGCAAACAGTTTTCTGCATTTCTGTGCTGTCACCCACTGGAGCTATCTTCAGCTATCAGATTATCTTGAAAATAAACTATTCTCAACAAAACAGATTTCCGTAGGCATAAGATTAATTTATGCATATCTAGCATCAGTGCATCTGTGCCTTTTTTGTACTTCTATTAAAAATATAGCCCTGCTAAAAGTATAGCCCTGCTAACTGTATTACAGTCCAAGCCGGCTATGTCCAATCTCAATAGGAGACGTAAGCAATCACTTCAATCTCCCCCTCTGAAATCAGTGTAATCTAAAAGTGCTTCACTTTTGCTAGATTGTGCCCATAGGATAGGGAACAGTTTTGTTCTACTGAATTCTCTCACCTTTACCAAGAGCTAGTATTAGCTTTGAAAATCCCAGGTCTAGTATTTCCTAGGATCTCTGCACAAATGTTACTCAGCTTTCTGTTTAGTGCAGATGCTACGTTCTCTTTAATTTCATCCTCTGTTTCAATGTCTCAGAGCTACCAGCCACTTAATCAGTCACTGAATTTTCCACCTTCTAAAGGATTCCAACCCAATGTATAGACTGTATGGGATAAGGAAGATACATACCACTAATGTGTTGCATGGTAAAAGTATCAGCACCACGAAAATAGTTCTCACAGTTAGGGGGAAGTCCAGTGCAAACCCGTCTTCAATGGTAGCAAAGATATTCTGGTAAAGGCTAGTGTCTACTAGTACAGTGCCACATTGTTAAACTAAAAAATAAACCCAGAGGGTTTTTTTCTAAATGTGCCTTTAATGAAATCATTCATAGCCATTCAACACATTTTATTAATGAAACATAATTTTACAGGGAAATATGATCCCTTCTCTTTTCCCTACATTATCCCTGGAATTTATTGAGCAATTGATGTTTTATTTAAGTATTTTATAGTATTGTTGGTCTAATTTCTTTTTTTTTTCTGGGGTGAAGAGCTAAACTTGTATATTTTGAGGACAAGGCTATAAATGAAGTTAAACCCAACAACTTAAGAGCCTGTCAGTTCATCTAGTTAAGAATGTATAGATGTTAATGAAAAGTGAACGTATACATTTAAGTACAGTGCTGGAGGCAGCAACAAAGGAGAACTTTGTCCTCCATGCCCTGCTTGCATGCTTTTCCGGGGCTGTCTGGGCCACTCTATGAAACGGAATGCTGGATTAGATAGATCTTCAGTCTGATCCAACATGGATGCTCTTATGTTTCAGATTTATGTTATACCATAAATCCAAATTACTTATTCTTGCTGCTCCAGGCTGAGGATTCTGAAATGCTAAGAAGCAAGAATGCCTTGAGAAACAGTGACCTGCTGTTAATTATTACTGGGCCATCTTTTGTCTAAAAAAAAATGAAAATAACAGATCAGAGCCAAGCAATCAGCACCTCTAGCTTTAACATATAATAAGTGCTTTCTGATGTTGCAAAACTGACCTACAGCACCTTTGTTGCTGCCTTAAAAGTGTTGTATGATAGGAAAAATTTCTTAAAGACTTTCTATTAACAGATAATAATACAACCTTAAGCAGAATTAAACCCTTCTGCATCCATCGAAGTCAATGGATGTAGAAGGGGGTAACTCTGCTTAGAAATGCCGTCTAGATAGATTTAGCATGCAGACATGAATAACTGACTTTGCACAAAATCTGAAAACATGACTGATGTATTCATAAGCTTCCTTATCCAGGGTTCTCCCTATATAGAGGGATACTTTGTATGTGTGCACAGCTGTTCAAGATGTACAAACACATACTGGACCCTTATGCATGGGGGGGAGGGGACATCCAGCCTGACACCATGGGAATGGGATGGCAATGAATGCTGCTACACATGGAGGGGAAAAACAAGCTTCATGGATGGGAAGGAAGATGGCATTCCTTACGGTATGTTCATCCTAGGCTGTACAGGGCTTTAAAGGTCAATACCTTTATCAGAAGTTTACAAAAGGTATTTCTGGTGCAAAAACTCCATATATTAATAAAACAACCAGATTTCACATTTAAACAGGAGCCATAAATGAAGAGTGCTCTGTTCTGATCAATCTGTTCTGCATTATATAACACTAATCTTGACTATCGTAGACCAGAGAATGGATTGTAAAGGATTGTAAACTATGTACAAATTAAGGCAATGTTCAGGCACTCAGTAACTGGACAAAGGAAATGTGTGGGAAGTTTGGTGTTCCAGAAAGCTATGACTGCACTGATTGATTTGAAGAACCCTCACTGATTCAAAGCATGCCACTTGGTACAAGCAATCTTGGACTAATTTTTGATTACTCTTCTGTACTGGCTCTTTCTAGCTTAGCTGGCAACACTGCTGATGAAAAGCCATTTGTTCAAATTACATCAGAGTATCAGTCCCCATAGCTGTTGTGTTTATTTTCAGAGAAGGAAATTACTGAAAAGCATAATGCAAACTCCCTTTTTATAGATTTATGTTGCACAGGGCCAGCTGCAGGGGGGGTTTTCTTGGTACAGGGTGTCTGTAAGCCCCTCTATCACCTTTGCTGTCCATAATCATAGCCACATCTCCATTCTCCCCATCAGAGATGGCCGTGTTCTCAACCAGGATCTCTGCTTTCCTCTCTGATCACAGCTATACTAGAAGGAGCAGATCGGTTCTTGTAGGTCTAAAAGAAGAAACAGGGGTTCCCTGCAGTGTTGATGGGGTCTCTAGGCCAGCCGTGCCTGGAGGAGGCAGCAGAGCATGGTTCTCCTGCATTCTGCTGTCTCCAAGCACTTCATGGGACATCATCCCAGGGTGCCTAGTTAGAGACTAGTCCTCTGTGGACCTTAACTGCTGTCCAGCCACACTGACTCCTGATGACATTCCTTATATCATATGTACATATCTATGCACCATCAAGTTGCAACCAACTTATGGTGACCCTAGAAAGGGATTTTCAAGGCAACTGAAAAGTAGAGGTGGTTTGCCACTGTCTTCCTTGGTGGTCCCTCATCCAAGTACCAACCCTGCTTAGCTTCTGAGATCTGAAGAGAATGGGCTATACCACACCATGCCACATACTGTCCTAATACCATGCATAATGATTATTAATTGAAATGAATAAATGGCCTACTTTTTCCTACATTTTTGCATACTATTATATTTGGGCTACAGTTCTATTCATACTATATTAAAGTAAACCCTACTGAATTAATCTTGTTTCCAAGTAGAGATGCATAGGGATTGTACTGTTGAATGGACTAATAATGTTACAAGACCCAGATATCTGCTATAAATCTGTCAAGAATATTTTATTGTACTATATAAGAACAATATTGTTCTAGACTACTACATTCTAGACTACTACAGCTGTGATAATTATATAATGGCAAAAGTATAAAATAAATTACGTTATTACATATCACCCATGTCAAAGAGTGCAGCAAAACATATTGCTGTTGTAAATTCTTGCAGCTGTCAAGACCAAATAATCTCTCTTTTAAAAACAATAAAGTAGACTTTGATTTATGAAGAGCTCATCTTTTCCACAATGTTGCATATCACAGTATAAAGGCTTAGTGGGGTGTTTGCTTGGTAGGCACATGTTAAACTGTGTTTTGCATTAAGGGTGACTGCCAATGAAATGCAAAAATCTCCTTATATTTATGCACAGTTAAGCAAAGTATTTGCTTTTGAATCAATCAAACAAGACATTAACCAGGCTCTACATGGATAGTTTGTTGTGTCAAGGCTGCTTTGCTCCCTTCTGGTGTTCTGTGTTTACAATGCCAAAACAAGAGATTATACTCGGTGCAATCAGCCACAGTTTTCATGCTTCTATAAAGCCAAGCCATCCTGACATAAGGGCTTTCATTCTTTTTTTTTTCCCATGCAGGTATTTTCAAAAAGCAGCTTTCAAGCCTGATTTGTATGATCTCTTTCTCTCACTGTGCAACAATTTTTATAATGGTCCAGTGATCTGTTCCATATGGATACTGGTCTTGTGAATGAACCTGTGGTGCATGCAGCTGCCTGCCCTAGTATGCAAACAAGTAAATGTGTGGGAAGGTGGTTTGAGGATTCATCGAGTTAGTGCTCACTTGGCTCTCAAGACAGCATCATCCAAAATTTTGTATTGTGCTGTCATCAGATTCTGAAATTGCAAAAGCAGAAAAACAAGGCTTGGAAGACAAGAAAGGTACAGATATAGGTACAAGGTATAGATAGGAACTCTCGGTCTGGCGCAAGTGATGGGCTGTATTCTTGGTGCTTGGGGGGGCAACAGGAGGGCTTCTAGTGTCCTGGCCCCACTGCTGGACCTCCTGATGGCACCCGGTATTTTTTTACCACTGTATGACAGAGTGTTGGACTGGATAGGCCACTGGCCTGATCCAACATTGGCTTCTCTTATGTTCTTAAAGCAGGGTATTTTCAAAAATATTACAAGGTTCTTTTTTTAAAAAAATATAGTTTTAAAAAAATGCAGCCCAGAGCCCTGAGGTGGTAATATTCTAAACAGAGATTCAACTAGTCTGCAGGGTTTTTGTTTTTTCAAAATAAGGTTATTATTTACCATGGAATCAAGGTGGCCTTTAAACATTGCTAGAACCCTGACAATTTGGCTTCTTTTTTTTTTAAAGGAAAGGGTGCAGGTCTCCATTATTTTCCCATCCCTGACAAACCAGTGGAGTCTCTTCTGTGTTCAAAGAACTATAAATTTGCAAAGGCCAGCTGCTCTGTTGGATCAAAGATTTTGGGGGGGGGGGGGGAGGAAACAAAACAAAACAGTAATCTCCAGAGTGTGTTATGCTCTATCCATGGTACTGAAAGCTTTACACACAACCCACAGCCTCTGGCTCTTCCCTTATTCTTTTCAAATCTGCTCTGCCTCTTTCTGATGAAAACCAGAAGGGAGTTGTTATTTTAAATGAAATCCTCACATTCGTGTTTACTGTATTTCATGTCTCCTCCCCCCCCCTTGTTTCCTATTCACTAAATACAGCCTAGACTGTTTCATAGCGCAGAAACATTTCTAAAATTTTTACTTTGCAAAGCCACACTGAAACAGCACATTGGCATTAAGGGGGAAAGTTCACAAAAGCTTCTACAGGGGCACTGAAGCAGGGATATGTTTACCTAACAGGAACAGTGAGTGACTCTCATGCCAACTTTCTTCAGCTGAAGAAGTCAAAAGATTACACACAGCCCTGGCTCACCAGTTACATCCCTTTGGCTATCAGTAGTCTCCTTCTTTCACTGTTCCTGCTTTTGTGAGACCAGCAGCCAGAAAGAAATTTCCTGCCAGATAGCGTTCGGCTTGAGTTTCACATCAATAGAGAAGTTTTCACAGTTATTCACAGGTGGAAATCAAATAATACTACTTCTGCCCTTTATTAAATTTCAATAGCCAAAAGCTTGCAGGTGAGAAAATGAAAGGAACATTCATAGTCACAGGAGGAACACCGAGTTGCAAGACCTTTTTTCTACAGATAGATCATTCTTGGGAGAACAGGAGGAGAAAACTTTTTCACACCTCTCTCTGTGTTATATATGGATAGTAACACTAAAGCTGAACTCACATTGGTGTTTTTCAAGGTGAAAATAAGTCCTTGTCAAACATATGTAGGAGATGAAGGAGAGATGAGAAAAGATGATTAATAGCCCAGGTAAAAGTTCAAATGGCCTTGATGCCAACACAATAGAGAATAATGCCTTTGAACTCTGCACCGGTAAAGCAAACTTCTATATAATAATAATATGCAACTGCCTTTGACTGCTTTATCTCATGAATTTTTTTAGATTGTCCTCTTTCCCCTACTGAATGTCCTTCAGAACTTCATAAAGCTATTTGTGCTTTATTTTTGGACAGGTTTGTACATATTTATAAAGATGCTGTTAAATATTTAAGGAGTCTGGAGGAAAAATACAACAAGAATTCCCTGCAGTTCATTACCTTGCCAAGTATATGTGGTTCCAGAACTCCAATAAGGTCATATACAATGATTTTGCAAGAAAGCAGTTTATTCAGCACAGAGGTCATGCTGCCACTGAAGCCTCATCAAAAGACCAGAAATTGTTAAAGCATTGGGAGTATCCTGAGAGATAGAAAAGCAGATTGCAAGCAGAGACTAGTGAGACTCACAGAGGGGGAATCCCATCTCCCCATTGCCTGCTGGGCCAGACACTTCCTAATCTGTTCACTGGCAGTCCTGCTGCTGTCTCTCACCCCCCATCTTCTCCCACCTTGGCCAGTAGCTGGCCAGCTACTCATCAGTCAGGCAGTTCACATGGAAAGCACCACCACTGCTTGCTTGGCTCAATGGCTCCTCCTCCCCTGCCTGTCTCAAGTGATTGGGGATAGTGGTGGCTCCTCTTCCACCCACCCAGAGTACACATGGAGGGTAGCAGTTCCCCTTTTCACCTGATCTAGATCACATATTGAGGGGGCAGAGCCAGTTAGGTGCAGTGGTTAAGTGCATGGACTCTAATCTGGGAGAGCCAGGTTTGATTCCCCACTCTGCCACTTGTACCTGCTGGATGACCTTGGGCAAGCCATAGTTCTTTCAGAGCTGTTCTTGAAAAAGCAGTTCTCAAAAGACTTCTCTCAGCACCACCTACCTGCCTGTTGTGGGGAGGGGAAAGGAAAAAAGTTTGTAAGCCGCTCTGAAACTCCAAGTGAAGAGTGGGGTATAAATCCAGTCTCTCCTCTTCTTCTCTTTCCACCCCATCCAGGCCTCTCCACCCTCCCAACCACCTGCTAGCCCCCAGTCCAGTTGCTCTGCCCACCACTTTCCCTCTCACCTCTCACACAAGGCAGTAGAAGGATGGAGGTGCATTCACTGTGCATGCACAGACAGCATTTTTCTTTTAGGGGGGATTTCACCATCCTGCATCCATTTTCTCCTGGGTTTCACATTTTTCTTCAAACCTAGCTGAGGCTCTCCAAGTTTGCAGGAAAATATTCCTACTTTGTACTTAGCCCCAATCCATGGATCTGCACTCTCATAGGACGAAAGAGTCTGTACAGTGTTTCAGCCCAAAATGTTTCAACTGAGGGAGTAAAATGGACTTAGAGTTTAATTCAGAACCAGACTGAATTGGTCGATATCCTCGGAAAACATTTAAAGAACCTGTAGTCTATCTGTTCATTTAGACTGATAATTAGAGGTCTTACTTGCAACAAACTCTGTGCCCCATTTGGCACTGCCACTAAGGTAGAGACATGGGGCAGAGAAAAAGGGAAATAAATTTATTTGTTTATTAAAACATTTATTTCCCACCTTTCCTTATGGCTCAAGGTAGTTTACAATAATGACACTACAATGAAACAGGGATTGGCTACACCAACTGTGCATTGTGTATCAAAAGGTCATTTACTGGGTGGGGTAATGTCATGTGCTCATTCAGCCATCACTGTGCATGTACTGGTGCCTTCCTTCAAAGGCTAGTGTGAGGGTATCATTGCTAAGTGAACTGATAATTGGTTAGTGGGGTTACAAGGGACACTCTTTGGCTGCGATCTCACACACTAAATAATCCACTTTCAAAGAACTTTCCAATTGGATTTTGTCAGTTCGCACAGTAAAATCCAATTGGAAAGGTCATTGAAAGTGGATTATTTAGAGTGTGTGATCACAGCCCTTGTGTGACCTGGTTACTCTTGTTTCTATAGCTACTGTTATGGAGTTGCCTCTGCTGCTTGAGCACAGAATCCTGTCTATGCTGTGGCAGCATTAACTCTGGTATAGCAACCATTGATACAATTATTCTGTATCTCCGTGTTCCATTCATATAGAATTCTGTCTTTAAAAAAAAAAAAAAAAAAGTGCTTCTGTTAGGCAATAGAACACCAGCATATGCAGCTAATGGATTTCTCAGGAAAACTGTCTTCTTCCTGCAGAGCTAATCTCCTGTTTTAAATTCAGAATGAAATCTACTTGATTTATTATTTGTGTTTTTCACATCAGTTTTGTGATTGGAAATAAAACTAATCCTTTTATGACAGCATGCTTTAATTTCAGTTGTGCTTTCAGGAGTCCCTTTCTGAATTATCTCACACAGCAGTCTATTTTAATTTAGGATAGAATGTGGCAAGTCAGGGCCCATCTAATGAGGACCAAGTGATTCTCAAATGTGATAACATTTCTAGCTTGGTTGACTCTCTCTCTCTCACACACACATACACCCACTTGTTACAAACCTGTTCAGTTGGCTGAATTCATATTACACAGTGCTGAAGATATTAAGATGATTCTGTGAATTCAATAAAAGTTTAGAATACTTCAGGGGTAGCCATGATTAAATTCAGCTCATTATTAATGGGAGAGAAAAAACACATACCATCTGTACAGAGGCTGCCTTCAGAATCCAAAACATATCCTATATGTTCATATGTTTATAAACTAGGATGTCAGCTATGACTGTCCTTGAAAAGTGAGTTCTGCCCATAGTGTCATATGCTCTCATTACATTCAGGTTAGATTACTGAAATGTGTTCTACATGAGGCTACCTTTGAAAATGGTTCAGAAACTTCAGTTGGTCCAAAATGTGGCAGCAAGGCTATTGCAGTTGGTTACAGAGATCATTTCACCCCTGTGCTGAGAGATCTGCACTGGTTACCCACCTGTGTCCAGGCACAACTCAGAGTGCTGGCTCTTACCTTAAAGGCCCTAAATGGCTTAGGGCTAGGGTACATGAAGGACTGTCTGCTCCCATACTATCCAGTCCTCCTGTATCCAGTCCTAGAAGCAAAGTATTCTCTGTGGTGACACCTCACCTCTGAAATGCTTTCTCCTTGAAGCTCACCTGGCATCTACTTTACTTTATTTTAGGCACCAGGCCACAATATATCTTTTTACCCAGGCTTTTAATTAGGAAATTTATCGTACCAGCCTTTTAATGGTCTGCTTCTATTTGCTGGACACTTTTTCTGCTGTTTATGTCTGGTGGCTTGTTTTTCATGGCTTGATTTTGTTTTAATTGTAAGCCACCTCAAGCAGGACTCTGAAGAGGCAGCACAGATATATCATAAACAAATAAATAATCACCATAAAATAGATAATCCAATGAAGTCCATAGGCAGTAGATGCAGAACTGACGAAAAGAAATGCTTCTTTACTCAACGAGCAATTAACTTGAAATTTACTGCCAGAAGATGTAGTGACGGCTAGAGGTGTAGACGGTTTTAAAAGGGAATAGCTAGATTCATAGAGAATAGCTCTATTGGTGGTTACTAGCCATGGTGACTAAAGGGAAACTCCACATTCAGAGGCAGTAAACCTTTAAACACCAGAGTCAGGAGGTAATATTAGGAGAAATCCCCAGCCTCCATGCCATGTTGTTGGCCCTCCAAAATAACTGATTGGCCACTGTTTGAGAGAGAATGCTGGACTAGATGCACAACTGATCTATCAAGCAGGACTCTTTTTATGTCCTCCATATTTTGAAGTATGTTTTGCAGAGCATGTGAGAAGTTTCACTGTTTCCATTTTATATAACCTGCCAGGATGAAGAAGCATCTGGGAATAGCTATCTGATTCTAAAAGGCAAAATGGAGTACTGAAGACATGAACCTCAGAGTCATAGGAAGTAGTGTTAAGAGGTCTAACAGCAGACATAAATACATGCTCAAAGGAATAAAAGGTGTTCCAGAGGACCAACTTGATATTTACTGCAAGAGACAATGCCATTTTAGAACTCAGCATCATTAGTAGTGGCTTTGTGCCAGGTGGTATGGAAGAGAAATTAATTTCACTGTAAAGCTGTAAAAAGACTGACATGTCTGCAAATGAAGAAGAGGAAGAGCAGCAGCAGAGTATCAAGTATATCATGCATATTGCTATATTACTTCTGGAATACATTTATGGTCTGCTGTTACAGTTGGGGTTATGTCAACATTCATAAACTTTCTCAGCTACAAATGGAAGTAGACAATACTATCTCAAAGATGTCTTCGTTTTTGACAGTGCCGCCCCCTAGAGAAATTATTGCTGCAGGATGCACACAGATTCCACCCCTTTTCAGAAAGAAGGCTGTGGCAGAATTTTCCTCAAGCATCTGCAGTAACTGGCAAGCAGGAAATACAAGAAATAGGCACTCTGAACCATGGGTCTAGTCTCCCAGTCTGTGGATTCAAGGATTGGGGGATCTTTCCCTTGTTGCCCTTTCCCTACCAGGAGAGTTAAGTAATTCAGTTTATTTCCTGTTCCCAAGTAATGGTGTATTTATTCCTTAGCTTCTTAATACAGTTGTTTAAGCATCATTTGGTATAAATTCCTCTCTCTTGCTCTCTTTCTCACTCACTCACTCACTCACACATACACAAAATTTAAAGAAACACCAATCACCAAAGAGTCAGAGCTTCTGCCATGCTGTGCACTGTACACTGATTCTTTGTTTTGTTTTGTGGCTGCAGAGTAAACATTGTGTCTCTATGGTCCAATCTGCATTGGTATTTCCCACTGTTGTGCTAATGATCTCACATCATCTCACAAATTTCTGTCTGCATTTCATGCCGCACCCACTTTCTTATTGTTTCATCTCAGCATCGGCTGTCTGCATCATTTTATTGCCATTTAGTGGTGACTCCGAGGTCACTATGGTGTCTCATCGCCTTATCTGGAGCTGAGAGAGCTCTTTCAAGAGCTGCTGTTTCAAGAACAGCTCTGACAGAACTATGGCTTGCCCTAGGTCATCCAGCAGCTTTAAGTGGAGGAGTGGGGAATCAAACCCGATTCTTTCATATTAGAGTCCATGCACTTAACCACTACACCAAACTGGCTCTCAGTCTGCGATAGGTTATGTCATTGAAGCAGTTTTAAAAAATTATTTGGCCAAGAATTATACACTTTCACCCCTCTCTGCCAGCCCTTTTAAGATTCTTAGAGGTTTACTACCAAACAGACGTCTAAAGCCCTTTCAGTGACACAATGGAGAGCCACAGTGCACAGCTTATACATACACTGGTTCTGGGACTAGGAACGATTTTGTCTTGAGCCCAAATAAATGGTGAAGTCTTAAATCAGCCACCCTGTCTCAGAGCCATCCTTGAGTTTGTTCCCTCCATGCTGCACTCACTGCCGTGTGTATTAGGCCACAAAAGCAATATTACTAAAGGACATGTTCACACATTACCTTTTAAAATGTTTTGTTTGTTCAAATGTTTAAAATGCATCATTTACATTCCTCCAGGGTACTTAGGTCAGCACATAGGGCTTTGTCTTTCCCCTGTCCTCACAACAACCCTGTGAAGTAGGTTAGGCTCAGAGACAGAGACTTGCCCAGGGTCACCCAGTGAGCTTTGTGACTTAGCTGGTAGCCTAAAGCTATAGCTGCATCAGTCGAATGGTTGTCTTGTTGATATCTTAGTTTCATTCAACTATTTTTGTTTGTTTGTTTCTCCAAAGGAGCATATGGGATTTAATATTATCATACTTAATTAAACCTAATGGACACATTGCATGAGAATCTGATTAATCCTAATTTATGTTACCAGATTTTCATGATCCTTGTTGGAATGAAAAGTTGAGATAGGACAGGCAGCTTGGGCTCACAGCCTCTCCCTTTTGATCTGTTACACCTTCAGAAGCATAGGGGGAGCCAGCTTGGTGTAGTGGTTAAGTGCATGGACTCTAATTTGGGAGAACCAGGTTTGATTCCCCACTCCTCCACTTGCAACTGCTGGATGACCTTGGGCAAGCCATAGTCAATGTCCCATTCATAAGGTTGGAGCCTACTTAACCCTTCACTAGCTATGTTTTCCTTCCAGAATCTGTGCAATAGACATAATTGTTAACTGACACATCAACTGAATCGGTCTCCCACCCCACTCGGTTCTCCAACCTATGCTTCATATTGTTGCCAAGACTACTCTGTTGCAGCAGAGACTGTGAAACACCCTTGTAAACAGAGAGATCATTTCTAAATTAAATTGCTATGGTGGGATTGCTGTAGTGGTGTAATTAATTTGTATTTTAATTACTGTGCAACAGGAATATAAGTGATTTTTTAAAAAAAACTTGCAATATGATAACTCCTCGGGGTGTTAAATACAGACTGGAATGTTCCCATATTTGTACCTTAAAATAGTATGGCTCTTTGATTATTTGCTGCAGAGTAGTGTGGCGGGGAAGAATGAATGGCAGAAAGAGTAATAAGAATGTGAAGTTGCACAATTTGTTGAATGTGTTTTCATTCTAATAATATGAAGGTAATGAGCACCCTCCAAAATTGCTAAATTCTCCCCAGAGTAGTATGGAAAGCCGACATTAAACCCAATTCAGCAGCCATTGCTGTTGGCAGTCGTGCATAAACAATGTAGTTACACAAGGGTATCTACAAACAACTTCTGCAGAGAGGATATTATATCTCAGTAAATATTGTCCAAGTAACAAACATTGCTGACTGGTGAATTAAACTATTTATTTATTTATTTGGTTTGATTTGCATCCCACTCTCCCCGCAAGCGGGTTCCATCATAAAATTCACAATATAACTATGCAACAAATCAACAATTAAAATCTAACTAAAAATCTATCTAAAAACAACATCAGTATAAAAACCCAGTGCCTCAACAGATCTTAGCAAGAAGCAATTGGTTCCCAGATGGCCATTCTGATCTGAGGTCACTGGAAGGGAGGCCAATCAGCATGTGGGCACCTGCTGCCCCAACTAAAAAGCCTTGCAGAAGAGCTCCATCTTGCAGGCTTTGTGGAACTGTAATAGGTCTCACAGGGCCATGATTTCTAATGGGAGCTCATTCTACTGGTTAAGGGCCAGGGCCAAAAAAGCCCTGGCCCTTGTTAAGGCATGTTGGATGTTCACAATACATTATAGGGCCCACCAACTCATGATTATATCAATTTAAATAAAATGGCTTGATGTAAGTTTATCCCAGAAGAGTCCTGGAAACAAGTTAAATAAATCTGTTAATAAATGAATAGTTCCTTCCAGCAGATCTAGGAGTCATCATTCTCCAGCAAAAGAATGTCAAAAGGGAGCCAACAGCGCAAAACTGCTGAGACATTCAGGTGGGTAGCTGTGTTGGTCTGAAGCAAAAGAACAAAGTTTGAAACCAGTGGCACCTTTAAGATCAACAAAGTTTAATCCTGGATATAAGCTTTTGTGTGCATCATGTCAGTCTAGAAATGGCCAGAAACTCTATGGTAAAACCGTCATAGTGGGAGACCCGGCAACCCTGCCTCTAAAGTAGCCTCTGAATGTAGAACTACTCATCGCATATAGGTGTGCTTTAACAAAATTTTGACAGCTGCTCGTGTTAGCCCAATTGCCTTAATTAGTTATTAATATTGAGGAATTATGAACTGGCAATAGGCAAAAACAGATCATCACCTGTGTATACAGAGGCTGCGCTCTTTCCAGACAAACCAAAGAGTAGACACAGAGACTGAATTAAATGATAAAACAGTGTTTCTTTACTAAGAAATTATATCTCATTCAAACAATACAGAATCACACACACACACATACAGAGTCTAGGAAATTAGAGAGATTGAGAGACATTCGCATGAGCAGGAGATTGTTGGTTTCCTGTAGAAGGCAATATTTACCTCTCCAGTAGCTGGTGTGATCCTTCTGGGAAAATAAATGATAGTCTGGGAGAAAGATGGGGGGAGCACATGTGCTGAACCACCAGCAGCACGTGTAGGCCCTTGGCTGCGCAGACCAAGAGTCTTGAAGGTAAGGGAGGGCAGGAGATCATCAAAGCAAGAGAGAGAGCCGGCTTCTGGGAGCTTTCTTTTATTGGGTGGTGGTCTCTGGGGGCAGGCTTGGCCAGATGCCTGTCCTGAGATCACTCCTTGCTGGTCCACCCACTAGCTCTTGTCCAGTAGGAGATGGGGGGTTGGGCAATGTTAGATTCTACCTAGCATGGTCAGAGGAATACCTGGGGCTGGAAGCTGACATCATCGGATAGGAGCATTGTCTTGTAGATGGGATTAACCTTTCTGGGCAGCCAAACCGGTTTTTAGCTGGTCAAGTCCATTGTTTCACTGGTTAAGGAATGTTGGGGGGGGGGGGTTGCAGCCTGGGATGTGTAGAGAACATGTAAGGTAATGGAGTCTGCAAGCACATGGCTTTAGCCAAAATGACAAGATGGCCATTTCCTGTGTAAGTGTCTTTGTGTGTTAAGAGAAGCCTCCTGGAGTTGGCAACCTCAGGAACCGCTGTTTCAAGCATTTGCTGGAGTCATTTGTAGCTGGTTTTTCTCCTTGGTTATTCCACCTAGTTCCTCTCACACAACTAGCAACACAGTTTATTTATCACTTATGAATTACTCATTCATAAGAGTGCGAAAGCACCTTGCAGGGCTTACACTTGTATGGGAAAGCAGACTCTAAAGTAAAGTGGATAAATGATGTATCACAGATATACACCAATCCATCAGCCTTTGACTGTACCTTTTGGCTCTGATTGTTTTTGCATTGTGAAGAACAAAGTGGCTTTTGAGTGATTTTATTTTCCTTTCTAGATTACACCAGGAGTCCCTGCTTCCCCCCCGCCCCCCCTTTCTCTTTTTTTGACTATGAATTCTTTAACGAAAGCCAAGGCTAGAAGTGTCTGGCTATTAGAGAATGAAAACATTGAGATAAGCGTCTTAAGTGAAATATATATATGATGTTTTAGTCTGAGAGATAAAGCATGGAATATTAGAAAGAAAGCATGGACCAAAGAGTGGACTTTGGCAACTTTGCCTTTATGCTACACATTCCTATAAATAGTCAGGTTTAACCAGGAAAGGTCAACATAATGGGGCCTTCTTTGTTAAAGAGCACTCTTACATCAGTTCACTGAACTTCTCTCTAAGGGCTATATGTGAAATGCAATGGGAATGGGTGCAAACCCATTAATTTTTAAAAAATAAATTTTATTAATTTTCCCAAATACAACATCAATAAAGAACTAACAGCTCTACTGTACTTAAAAGGACATGCATCTCTGCTACTTTTTCACTGAAAAGCTCTCTTTGGAATTCCAGACATGCACTTGCAAAGCTAAGTGTATGCTTGGAATCTACTGGAGGAAATTTTCAGTAGAAAAATATCTGATATCCAGCATCTCAGCCTTTCTCCTTTGCTATTTCGCCGCTTACTCTGTCCCAAAACTGTCCTTCCCTACAACAAACACGCAATGTTGAAATCCTCTTTGAATTTTCTCAGTTAAGGAGGCCTTTTTTCAGATGGAGATGCTGGCCTATACCTGATTTTGGAAGGCACGGAAAGAAGACAGGGCTGGTGTCTTGTTTTTTAAAACCAGGACTGAATACAAAGAGAAGATGAACAGAAGCCAGACTGCAGGTATTGGGGGGGGGGGGGGTGTGATACCTCCTTGCTTCACTTAGGAAGCCGGCTTGCTGGCTAGGCGGGATATAAGTCGAAACAAACAAACAAATAAATAAATAAATAGGAGTTGCCACTGGGAATAAATTGAACTGATGGGTTGCAAAATGGGGGATCAGGATGAATCTCACCCCACTCCTCAAAATCTCCTAAAGCTGTTAGGGTGAAGAGGATGATTTCTTCTCTCCCTTTGTCCTTTAACTGACACTCAAATGATCTCACTATGCTATTCCTTCTAGAGCACATTTAGTCCTTCTCAGACCATTTTTTACATTTTCATCTCAATTGATTTATGACTTTTTTCCTGCATACTTGTGTAGTTCTTGAGCTTCCTTGTCGGTGGCTGGTTTGTTTCACTGCTTTTGACATCCACATGTGGGCCACCCGCTTTACTATCAGACACAGTGATGTGTGACTGGTAGAGAGTGATGGCTAGGATTTATTCTGCAGGCACGAGATGTCAGGCACATGATGAAGACCCAGGAGACAGAATTAAGCTTAACTGAAGGAGAGAAAATGGTGGGAGACAGATGGTCTTTTTCATCCTTTTTTTTTTGGAAAAAAAGTCATATTGTAATAATAAACACCATGCAGCATAATTCCTGGCAGTTTTAGCAGAATTAGACATAGCCGTTGGAAGACACTAGGCTGTGGGCCAAGAAAACCTAACCACCCAGGAAGTGAAATAATCACTGTAAAATATATGACTTGAAAGGTTTTCTTTCACAGTATATTACAGAGAACGTACATGAAAAGCAGGGTACATATGGGCTTTGCAGGCATAAGACCAGTTACTTTCCTGCTGGCAATCTTGAGGAATTTAGAACGAAAAATTAAAATCTTTCATTCTGGATGTAGAATATTATGCTGCCAAAGTTTCACTAGAATCCAAACTCTGTACTAAATCTCACCAACAATAGAATAGGAGTGACAGGAGTAGGTAGCCAGCCTTACCATTGTAGGTAGCCAGCCATGTTGCTCAATTGGGGAGGGGGGGAACGTTATGTTGAGTTGAACATCTCAAAGCTTTCAATTTCACCAGGACTTTCCCTGTTAAGCAAGAACATAAGGACTTCAATGGACTTGGAAGGGTACCCAGATGTTTTGAAGGTGCGCCGTCTCCTGAACGACCTGTCACCCGAATTAACTGAAAAGGTTGCTCTATTTCTAAGTTTGGTAATTAAGGATCATTTGCACAACGCATAGCTACATATGATTAATTTATTTTTCCTTGTTACCTCTCTTTCCGTTTATGTCTCTTTCTGTAACCTGATTTATGCCAATAAAGGTATATGTATGTTTGTATGACTTGGAAGGGTGTTAACTCTGCTTAGGATTACATTGTAAGGGTCTTCGGATGGAAGTGAAGAAACTACTCCAAGGTGCTCCCATCAACTTCTTTCTCTGTATGGCATTCTCTAAGAACGTTCACATGGTACTAATTTAGTGAGCCTTGGCTTTTATCCTGCAGTGCGGATGGCAAATGCACATTTACTTTATTTATATCACTTATAGTCCACCTTTCTCACTAGGACTCAAGGTGGACTCAAGGACTTACCAACACACATGCTGTTAGCATATCTTCACTAAAAACTTGAATCTATATAAAACATATATAAATGTATACTGGATTTCCCCCAAAGAACCTTGGGTCTTGTAGACTGCTCAGGGCACTAATGCTCTCTGCTGCCTATTCAATTTTTATCCCACCTTTCCTCTAAGAAACGCAGTGTGATGTGTGTTGCCTTCCCTGTCCCCATATTTATCCTTGTAACAAATCTGTGTGGGGATTTAAGGCTAAGAGACTCTGGGTAGCCCTTATTCCCCAGTGGAGTATATGGCTGAATGGGGGTTTGAATTCCAGTCTCCTAGCTGAACACGCTAATCACTGCACTACACATCATCTCTGTTAGAGATTCTCCCTCACCCTGCGGAACTAGGCTTGATATGAACATGATGCCAGTGAGGCAAAAGCACTCCACACACTTTGTGCTCATAGAGCATCTTCTTTAAACAGGGCTGCTGCTGCTACCCAAGCAAAGAAGGTACCCGCCATGCAGAGCTGATTTGTATGAGTAGCAGCTCAACTTAAACAAGACAGTGTATGAGTTCAAAGACACCACAGATGAGTACTATCACCGTACCGACATATTTTTAAATCAGGCCATATGTATAGTTCTTGAGCAAACACAGACAGTGAACACTTCTAAACAAATTTAAATCTCTGAAGATGTGCATGGAGAAAAAAGGCTGCAGATGCACAATCAGCCCCTACTCCCCTCATTGTGCCCCCCCTCTATATATGAGGAGAATAACTACCTTTGCCCACTGAGACTGTAATATAAGAAGCTGAGAAATTAGCTCACAGTAAAAACCAGGCTGCCTGAAAAGTGGTGATATACTGAAAAGAACAAAGTAGTAGGCTGATGTGTTTTTATGGTGATCACTTCTGTGATTTTTGTGTTATAGTATGAGAAGCAGCTGCTGATATCCTCATTGCTGAATGCTTTGTTAATTACCCAAACTCTTTGATCTCTTAAAAAAATAAAGAGATATTTTTGTGTAATAGGGATAAAAGAAACGGTCTGAGCTTCTTTTCTGTCTGCAGCTGTAAAAAGCATCAGGTATAACCTGAAAATACTGATACAGCCCCCAGCCAGCAGTGCAAACCAAAGGTTAGATTGATGAGCATTACAACCCTTTGATCTTCTCGTCCCCCTTCCAGCTGTTGGTGAGATTCATTGTCTCTTCGGGGATAATGAACTCCTTGTCTACTGGAAGCTTTTGTGACAGTTGCTTCTTGGTGGCCAAAAGACATCTTCGTTTCTCTGTTCAGTGGCTTGTGGGGAGGAAGGCAGAGAACTGTTACAGTTTCTACGCGAATAAAAAGATGTATTTAAAGGGGAGGTAGGTTTGAAACAATATTAGCAGCAAATACTCCACATGCAGTTCCCTGCTATGTGAATTAAAACACTGTTTAGTAGCAAAAGCACATGCAATATGCTATTTCCAAAAGCAATATTCAGTTTAGCTTCTTGTTAATAATATTTAAAGATATTTGTTTATAAACTGCCTTTTCTCCCATCATAGAAATCAAGGCAGCATAGCAGTAGTTCAAGACTTTCAAACTGAATACCATAGGTATCAGGGGATAGCTCTGAACAGCAATTGCTAGTGGCCAATCAACAAGAATGGTGCTTGCTTTCATGCCCTGCTGGCTATTGGCTGGCCATAAGATGTTGACATAAATCGGTATTTGATGAGATCCAGGCTCTTCTTAAGATTAATACAGATTATTATTCAACAAGATTTGTAGCAGCAGGCAAACTTCCCTGGAAGATGGCTTATACAACATTAACTGATCACTTCCTAAAATGTACAGCCACAGGGGAATATCAGGTGTAATCTTTGGCAGTCTCTCAGGTTAGGTGAGGCTCAGTGCACCTAGAAAGCATTCTGCATGAACAATCCACTCCTGCAGCTGAACCCTGAATGCCTACATCTGCCACAATTATCTATTAATAAGGTTTAACTCCATGACATGAAAAGTTTCACATCCCAGCCCTCCCCCTGAACCCGTCCTGTGGATGTGGGGACCTCCAGAACAGCATGAGATGAAGTATTGGGAGCTACCATGAGAACAGAGAACTGGCAGATGTTGCCCCCTTTTTCTTATTCAAAGAAATGTAGAGGGAGGCAGAATTCTACCCAATTTCCCTTTCTTAGTGCTGATCTGACACCACATCCCATCCTGTTCCCCTGGCACTTGGGAGCAGCTGGGGGAGCATAGGGGGCTGCACTGGGAAAGAGTCAAAGATCCTTTCTGTGAGCTTTTTTTGTTTGTACAAAAACTGGTCTAACTCAAAGACTTTTCAAAATTAAGTACTACTTGAATTAACTTTTTATTGTTGTTGTTCAGTCGCACAGTCAAGTCTGACTCTTTGCAACCCCAATGGACCACATCATGCCAGGCCCTCCTGTCTTCCACTGTCCTCTGGAGTTTGTTCAATTTCATGTTCATTGAATCGATTACACTGTCCAATCATCTCATCCTTTGCCATCCCCTTCTTTTGCCTTCAATCTTTCCCAGCATCGGGGTCTTCTCCAGTGAGTACTCCCTTCTCGTTTGGTGGCCTTATTAACTTAACTTAGTTTAACTTAATGTCTGCCTTAATATTAATTTGTCATGTGCTGGTTTAAGAGAGCCTATTCAAAAAAATCACTTGGTTAATTTTCTATTCAGTATAGCATGCAAAAAAATTTCATGGATATGGATAATAGGAGAGCTCCACCATGCGCCTGGGGTAGTGTTGGTATGACAGGACCTTGCATGCCATAGCAGGTCAATTTCATCACTGACCTACTTTCCTGTACCAGGTTTGTCATTATTGTCCCTATTCTCTTCCCCCAGGAGTGAAAAGCCAGGGCCTTGGCCTGGTAAATCATGTCAAATCTCTGTTACTGAAAAAGGAACAGAGCATGTGAGGGTTTCAAACTCTGAGACCTGGCTGAACAATTTGCTTCCATCTTGTAATTCAATACTGAGAATCAGGACAACCAAGAAGAGACCGTGAAAGTAAACAGAATGTTAGGGATTCTTTGTAAAGTGAAACAAGATGGGGAAAAAGATAGAAGCTCCTGAACCACAGAATTATTTGTTTGTCTTTCCTTTGCTCGAGAGCTGTCTTCCAACTAACTTACTTAATTTAAATTAAACTAGGCTGGAGGATCAACATGACCGCACTCAGGGCAGTGTCCAGTTATGTTGATTTTCTTCTTCTCCTTGACCCTCATGTATCATAAATTCTAAGAAGAAGCAGCTTTGGTGGTTTACTTCTCTCTCATAGGCCAGTAGAAAGGGAAGTTAACCACATGGCAAGTAGAGAATAAGCTGAGCTTTCAGAAATTTAGGTTCAAGTTCCACCAGACATAGAAAATAAAAAAGGTGGGGAGTATTAATCATAGCTCCATGTCTGCTTCAACCCTCTAGTTCAGAAATAATTAAGTAAAGTAACAATGCCATCCTGAGCTGAGTTACACTCTTGACATCCATAGAAGTCATAGAAGGGTATAGCTCTGCTTGGGGCTGTACAGTCAATGATCCATTGCTTTAACATTTCATAGATAACCATAAAATTCCTTTTTCCCCTGGTGACATTGTTGTGACTGTTAGATATGTTTATTGTTCAGACATACTGGAGAAGGGGAAAGAGGGACAGAAAATAATTAGCTGGAAGACAGTCTAATTAGAATATTTGCAGTTCAAGGTCACTACATCAATCAATATAAATGCCTTTATTAAATCTTGCTGGTTAACCTACGTGCTGTTAAAGTGAATGCACTACTGGAATTTGAAAAGACAAGTGGTGTTTCAGCACAATGGACATCAGACTCACTGGAAGCCTGCAGACTTCTGCAGTGGAGGAAGCATTATTGGGAAGGCTCTACTTCCCAAAAAACAGTGCAATGAACATGCTAAATCCAACTGATCAGTTGTGGTAGGAAGAACCTAGGACAGTTTAGTTTGCAAGCCTAAATGTAAGAAGTGTATTCAGATGACTTATTATCAGATGTAGCACGATCAGAGCTGGCTAGACAACTATGTGCCAGGCAAAAAAATTGCTGTCAGATTCGTATGGAAGCCACAAGACAAATGAATGTAACTTAGGTTGCCAATCTCCAGGTGGTAGCTGGAGATCCCCCAGAATTACAACTGATCTCCAGACAACAGAGATCAGTCCCCCTAGAGAAAATGGCTGCTTTGGAAGATGAACTCTATGGCATTATACTCTGCTGAGGTCCTTCCCCCAAAACCCTGCCCTCCACAGGCTCCAGCAATTCCCCAAACCAGAACTGGCAACACTAGTAAAACTAACTTTGTTTCATTGTAATGCTCATGGTACACACAATGATTATTTGATGGCATCACATGGGAACAGGATAAATTTGAATAAGTTGTGTTTACCACCCATTCCGAATATAAAGATGCTACACAAGATACATGGGTTCAATGGAGATTTGATTCATTAACAGCTGACCTGACCACTCTCAGTATGGGCTGCCAGAGGCATATCAGTGTTAAGGGCAGTCCAACCCTGCCTTAGGATTGCATGAAGTCACTTCCAGCTTGAAAACAGAAGAGTTGTCATCATGTCAGAGCAATGCTCTAGGATTCACCCAAAACTCTATGGTTTGACAAGTATTGTACTCAAAATGGTATTGCACTTATGTATAAAGCCAAATCCCCCCCTTCGCTGAGCAGTGGCAGGGAATGGGGATCCAGGCTGGGTGGTCTAAACCCACCCTCAATTTATCCTAGCCTGAATACAACAAAAACTGAAGGAAGCATTAACTCCAGCAGTCTCTCCCTCATGCTGGCAAACACGCCCTGAGGTGAAGCCCTCCTTTCCAACCCCCTGACTGTTAAGCTTTGAGAGGCCAGTTTGGGAAACCTCCCCCAATTAGGAAATGCACCAAAACATTCCTAACTTAAACAAAAGCCCACACTGTTCCAGCCAACACTGGTCAGGGCCTAACCAGGCTAAGACTAAGCCTAATTAAAAACAAACAATACTGACCTGAAAAGTGGCAAAGTAAAGCAGGCCAAAAGGGTCCTTGCCCTGCCAATCTGAAACAGCCCCTCAAACTGTTGCTTGGCTACACAGGAACCAGCTAATCCCACCTTGCCAGGTACTGGGAGAGGTGGCTGTGCAGCTCTGAATGGCAAGTGCTTCACAGCCTGCACTCTCCTCTACCCTGGTTGACCCAGGAGCCCAGTCTCCCAGCATGCCCATAAAACCCTTGGTGTCTTCCTTTTTAGGAAGAGAAGGGTGGGCAAATGCTGCTCCTGAGCGAGCTACAAGGGGTGCAGGCTCAACTTTCTTTCTTTTCATTTCCTTCATCTTTTTTTCTCCCTAGAAATTTTCTCACCTATAGGATCCTCTTTAATAAAAGGAAGCTATTTCTCTACTTCAGGCTTCTTAGATTTGTGTTCCATTGTACTTCTGCTGCATTCCAGCTGGAACATGTCAGTCATTATGAACCGCCTGCTAAATCTCTTTGCCTAAAGCAACTTTTAGCCATCATTTCTGAATCAAACAAAGGAGACTCCCATATCTCTGCTCTCCATCAAGGATTTGGCTACAGAAATGAGAGAATGTGATGTATAAAGACTCTTCTGGTCTGAAAGCTCAGTTGTTATCAGTGGCAGGGTTTGTGAAATATTTAAGGGGGGTAGTGAACTGAAATACAGTAAATGCTTTGTTATCCAGCAGTCATGGGGGAAACGGGGATTGCTGGTTAATCAAATGTGCTGTAAATTCAAGTTTATTGGTCTGCTCTGCCCCGTCACCCAGTGAAAACAGTAGCAAACAAATCCCAACTTCCTGGGAACAGCCCTCACACCTGGCCAACCTTTTCCCTACCACCAGCACTTCCCCCACCCCAAGCCAAAGAAACATCTTATTTAGATATATGAGCAGGCCAGTTGCCTAGGAACCCCCCAACACAGCTGGTTCCTGACAACTCAAGGAAGTCTGAGGGGGAAGGTGACACCCAAGGAAGACATGGGTTGAAAGTACCAGCTGTCAGAAGCCTAGCTATGGCTAGAGGCATTAAGCTGGCCACTAGAGAAACAGTGACAGAGTAAACATGGACCCAACAACATGGGGGTGTAGTGGAGGGAGGGAGGAGGTTGCCCTCAAAGTTAACAAAGTGCTCCAGCTATCTAAGCGCCTGATAACAAAATATTTACTGTTCCCACAGTGTGTCTGGCATGTGGGTAGTTAATAGCTCATCATAATGAAAAATACTAACTGATCCCCAAATACAATAGGTACATGCTTGCAGCACTGAATATCAACATTCAAATTCTAACGTCTGATTAAAATCCACAAACTTGTCACCCAGTTCATATTTTGATAATTTTGTGAAATTCTTCAGGTGCAGTTGGTCAAAATAATACTATAATGTACGGAACGATACTATCCTCCTGTACATATCAGAATGTGCAACTGTGGGACATCTACACTACACTTGATCTTAGCCAAAAGGCCAAGAAGTGAGACATCTCTTCCAGCACTTTTAGCTGTCATATGCACAGAAGCATCTTTTTGACTGGGGCTGATTTTTAATTAGTTAAAATGGCTGAATTCTATTCTAGCACCTCATAACTGAGATCCTGTAACTGAATCCCAGTTATTAGGATTTTTTCCCCACACTTCTTCCAAGGAGCTCAGAGAAGTATATGCAGTTCTTCCATTCTCCATTATACACCAGGATAGAGCCTGGGACTTTCTGTATGCAAAATATATTATCTACCACTGAACTGTGGGTTGCACAAACTAGCTAGACAATGTTCTGAAGGATTTTGGCAGCAATTTAATGGTACTTTGAAAACCATTTGATAGTACTTTGATAACCATTTTCAAAACTGAATTTAATACATTCTCAGCCTAAATGGCTGGGGCACTGCTTTGTGCCACTCCCAATTTTAAATAAGGCACAAGAGACCGACTGGCTCATGGTGAGCTGTTTGCTGCTTTGTGCACAGCAGCCAATCAGAAGGGCCATGGAGAAGTTATTGTGCTCTGCCCTGCTCCCTGCAGCAGGCTTTTGTCAGATGCTCGTCCACCCACTGTCTCTGTGGATAAGGGGGGATTAGCTGTTCACCTTTTCAGAGGCTTGGCAGGAATTTTTTTGAGCATCCTTCAAATTGAAAGACGGGGGGCTTTTTCACCTGCTCTGCAGTATCCAGAGAAGGGAAAATAGTCTCTAATTAGGACTGGTATCTTATGATTGGTTAGGCCATAATTAGTCTTGGCTGGAATAGTGAAAGCAGCTACAGAACAGGTATGGCTATCTGGAAGTACCCTGAGCTACCTAAGGATGGGGAGTGTTCCCAAGCTAGCCCACCATTGTCTCAAGCAACTTGGTGGGGCTAAGGAGAGGATGTTCTTGGCGGTTAGCAGCAGCATCCGAGTCCTTAGTTGCTGGAGCAGCACATGGAGAGATGAGGCTTAACTCTGCCCAGCACTGTTTAACATGCAGATGAGGCTAATGAAGCCACTGCTCACTAAGTTTGGAGCCTAGGTGGGTTTGCCCATACCACTGATAGCCATGGTAGGCTGCTTGTTAAGCAGCAATTTGCACTAATTCAGGGCTGTTTAATAGATGTAGATCAGCCATTACTATTTAATGGATGTCTGGTGTCCTTACCTGGATGCCCTGGTACAATCTGATCAACTCTCCATAGGGTTGCCAGCTCCAGGTTGGGAAATACCTGGAGATTTTAGGGGCAAAGCCTGAGGAGGGTGGGGAGGGGACAGATTTAACTGGGGTATAATGTCAGAGTCCACCAACCAAAGTGGCCATTTTCTCCAGGTGAACTGCTCTCTGTCACCTGGAGATCACTTGGAATACTAGATCTCCAGTTACCACCTGGAGGCTGGCAGCCCTCTCCAACAGTCTGTACAGTGTCTAATTATTTCCAGGGCAGATCTGAAGCAGATAAGTTTATATAAAAAGCATGACTTTTTCTGCTTCTCTGCATGCAACATAACCCTGGGAATGAGGTAGGACTGCATGCATGAAAAAAGCTTCAGTATGCAAAGGAACAGACTTTAGGGACATCATGCTACGATGCATCTACTGTTGCAGCTTTCAGCTGTATTTCAGAGTTGCTGGGGCTTGAATCGGATGGTCTGAAGCTTGGATCTTGTGTAGACAGCTACCTGGGATTCAGTGTGTTTAATCCTTGAAGCTCCCTGGTGAGCAATACTGTGGTTGGCAATACAGCTGAGCATGTGCATAGTTGCAACCTCACGTTTACATATTCTGACTATATTGTGCTCCTACAGTACATGGAGAGGGGCAAGGAAAGTAAAACAAAGTACATCATACCTCCACATTAAATTGTTGGCACTAAAACATTGTGCTACTTAACTTGTGAAATAACTTCATTTATTTCCTGAGAGCATAAAATAAATATATCAAACTGCTGTTAGACAGAGGTAAATTATAGGTGCTCTGTAGCCTTGTGCTTTCCATTAAGTAATATATCTTTAGTCATCAGCTCAATACCATTATGGCATCCTAAACTGGGGCTTTTTGCAAATAACTCCTGTGTCATAGAAACAATTCATTAATTGATTTAGGAAAATATCTTATATTTTACATGCACAATAAATGAAGGAAGAGAAACAAAAGCCCCCTAATGCGAGGCTATTACAATTAGCCTCAAGTAATTTGCTATGTAAAATGTAGTCCTTTACAGGATTACACTTACAAGATAAAAATTACATTATCAAGGATTTTAATGCATACAGAAATTGTGTCAGGATGCAGTTTATTAGGAAGAGAACATTGTTATTAACTCATTATTTTGTCTAAAAGGATTATGATTCTATATAACGAACCAAGCCTATTAAAAAGTAATCACAAAAGCAGAACAAAAAGGTTAATGTTTCAGTAAAACTGAAGCCTAATTTATTTTAACTTTACCATTTTAATTTATTTTAACTTTACCATTTTAATATTTAGTCTTTCATTTTTATCCTAATTTATAGAAGTCCTGTACTTTGCTCCAGAATTGCAATGTTATCAAGAAACACTTGCTATGATTTCAGCTGAAAGAGCATAAAACCAACACAATGGCCATGATTTGTTTTTATTCCCAAGTGTTCAAAATGCCAAATAATGGGTGCAATCCAACAGGCACTGCTGGCAGGCAATGGAGGTACTATTCATTTTCTCAATTAAGTTTCAGAAATCCTGCCTTTACTGTCAGAAATGCTGGCTTGGATCATGCCTAGCATTTTCACAGGCTCAAAGAGGAGGACAATTTCCACTGATTCCCCCTCTGATACCTCTGACTCTCCCCCCCAAATCCACCAGGAGCAGCAGTTCAGGAGACGTTTGAGATAGCCACCAGAAAGGGGAATCAGTAAAAAACTCCTCCACCCTTGACCCTATGGAAACTATAGGTATAATCTACACATTATGTATTGCTACAAGGGAAAAGACCCTCTTGGTAGAAGTAACCATACTCTGGATTGACCTCCCAGGGGAAGTTTATCTGGCCTCATTCCTCTTAGTTTTTTGCCAATAGGTTAAAGACATAAAGACACAAAAAGATTTGTAAGTGCTGCACATGCTGCTGGATGATTGTGTTCCTATTGGTGTTTCACTCGTTAAACCTTTTTAGGCTTTTAGCTGGTTTTTAGATGCATAATTGGTTGTCATTTTTGCACATTAATTGTTATTTTTCTATTGTATCCTGTTTTGCTTTAAATTGTGGTGGCACATCTTGGAGATCAGTGTTAGGATGGAATTATGAGATTGAATTAGACAGACACACACACAAATATATATACACACACAAGTGGGGGCCCGTGAGAATCACGAGGGGTAGAATTTCATCTCACACACATACACCCACTCTCTCACAAAGCCCAGCATGGAGCCCTGGGATGCCCAGCAGCTTTCTGCAGCTCGCCCAAGCAGCTCCAGGAGAGCCAGCAGAGACTCCCCCCCCCCCCCCCCGCTCTCTGTGGCTTGGCTGCAGCAGCTCTGGGTGAGTCAGCACAGTGTCCCCCTCAAAGCTGGGCAGTGGGGGGCGAGGAAGGAGTCTCTGCTGGTTCACCTAGAAGTGCTCAAAGTGGGCCAGCAAAAACTTCCTCCCAGATGCTTTTGTGCTAAGCCCAGGGCAACCCTGCTGGGCTACCCAGTGCAGCTACCAGGCTGCACTGCTTCCACTTGCCCCAGCATGGCTCTCCGTCACAGCTACTGCTGCCAATGGGCCCAGCATAGCTCCCAGGCTCCAAAGACAACCTACAGGAGGTGGTGGCAGCGACAAGCATGGATGGTTTCAAGAGGGAATTAAATAAACATATGGAGCAGAAGTCCATCAGTGGCTATTAGCCACAAAGTATAGATAGGAACTCTCAGTCTGGGGCAAGTGATGCTCTGTGTTCTTGGTGCTTGACGGGGGGGCAACAGTGGGAGGGCTTCTAGTGTCCTGACCCCACTGCTGGACCTTCTGAGGGCACCTGGTGTTTTTGGCCACTGTGTGACAGAGTGTTGGAGTGGATGGGCCATTGGCCTAATCCAACATTGGCTTCTCTTATGTTCTTATGTTCTTATTAAGTATTGAGTCAGGAGGTGATGAATCCAATGCAGGCTTTTATTCTTAACATCATTCAGCTCAAAAGACAGCTCTGGTAGAGCAGCACTCTAACTTATATGGTTCCAAACAGATAACTATAAACATTGTAACTATTTACAAGCAATATCATTGGACCTAAGCAGGGCTCTGTGATTGGTTCCCTAGATTGGCTTCAGGACCAATGGGAGTCTTTGGCCGAGGACAGACTGGCAATCTAAAGCGGGGCAGGCATGCTTCGCAAACGGAAGAAAGGAGCACGTTCAGACATGCGCATCTGTCCGTCGGCTCCGTTTCGTACTTACCCGTCTCCCAGTCGCTTTCCTTCCGCTTTAACAGGACACCGGTTTTTCCCGGTGTTCAGGGGCCTTCCTCCGCATGCCTCCCACTTCCAAACAGTGTGAACTGGAAGCGGGAGGCACATGCGAAACACATCAAAGGAAAACAAAAAAAAGCGCAGCGACACGCGCAAGCCGCGCGCGCTGGCTACGCGGCAGTCTGAACGCTCCGTGGCAGTCTGAACGCTCCGTATTGCCGCTGATCCGCATTGCTCTGGCCAGTGTGAACGGCCAGCTCCGTGGGGTTTTTCCCCCGCTCCAGTTCCCTCCGCTTTGCCTCCGCTTTAGATTGCCAGTCTGTCCTCAGCCTTTATTAGGCAGCCAATCGGAATGAGGGAGTTAGGATACCAGAGCCCTAATGATGCAATGTAAAACAACATAAGAGAACATAACACAACCACAATGTTATTTTTCGGGGCGGGGGGGGTTAACCCCCCCATGAATTTTTTAATTAAAAAATAATTTTCAGATTTTTCTGCAAACTTGGGGACCATGGGTGGCTATTAGAATATAAAATATATATCTATATATAGATATAGACATATACATACATACACATAAACATGGATGGATGGATGGATGAATGAGAGATAGATATCATGGCTACAGGGGGAAAATGGTGATTACACACAGCACAGATTTTAATTTTGTTGTTTACATACTACCTGGCTGTCTACATAGGATGGAGTCACAATGGAAGAGCCTGAAGTTCTGGTGTTTGGCAATCCACTGATGAACACAGCAACTCATGTATGTGTAACTCTGCTGGTTAGAAGTCCCTGTCAGTTATAGGAGACAGGTTAATGAAATAATAAAATTATTGCGAAGCAGAATTCCCCAAGCGTGGGATTGTTCACCCACTAATTTTGATCCTTTGATGTCAGCTCTGCCATGTCAGTTGTATACCTGCTCAGTTAACTACCACCACTACCCTGCCTCTGAAACTAAGCAAGGCAGCACCAGTATATTTTTACTTAATTTAACTTCTTTTATATCCCATCTTTCACCTCAGTGGAGACACAATGTGGGTTACATCATTCTGCTCTCCTCCATTTTATCCTCAAATGAAGATTTTTTGAATGATACAGAATTCATTTTTAAAATTTCATATTAGGTATCACAAATTTCAGATTAGATTGCATTTTAGATTAGCTATAACAAAGAGGGTTTTTTGTTTATGCTTTAATTAATATCTGCATGCACAATCCTAGCAGCTGCTCTTATTAAAATCTTTCTTTAGTTTAGGATGCATTTATTCAAAATAGCATTAAGCCACTCAGTACCGGCATAACGTTTGTGTGGATGTTTTGTGTAATATGTTTCATAATCTAATATTGTATTTAATATATCCTGAATACAAGATATAGGATAGAATTCCAGGTGATTATCTGTATCACGTATATTGTTAATGACTCCATGTTGAAATAAGTGAACTAGCATTTTTTATTTTTAATGTTTTATATTTTGCAGGTCTGTTCTGTTAATGGTGCCATTTCCCACTGGCACAAAGCCTTTCCCTGAAGCTGGAGTAGAGCTTGTGTCAGCAGAGGACTCCTTATACCAAAGTGCCACTATTAGCAGAATGGATACCCAGGATGTAACCCGCTTAGGCTGCAGACAGATTGGCAGTCTGTTGCGCCTCCGCAGCGTGGCAGACTGGGGCGGGGGGGATTTCCCCCATGGCGCGGCGTTCGCACGCCGCCGGAAGGAAGCTGCCCGCAGCATTCAGACTGCGGGCAGCTTCCTGGAGCGGCGGGCGGACGCCGTGCGGCTGCCCCTGCCTGCGCATGTTCACACCCACTCTGGCGGGTGGAACGTGCGTGCAGGGTGCGCCGCAGCAGCCGAGCACCACTTTGAAGTGGTGCTCGGCTGGTGCGGAAGGAGCGCAGCGCCGGACGCAATGCGTCCGGGCCGCCTCCTGGGGGCAGATGCGGCCATCTGAACGGCCGCTCTGCCTCCGCTTCTGAAGCGGAGGCGGAGTGGCCGAGACGGCCAATCTGTCCTCAGCCTTAGTAAAAACAATACATTTTATAGGAATGAACAGCTTTAAGGCAAATGTGTATATCAAAAGTGTAATGGACATGAAAACATACACATCTGCCCCTCACACAGTTTCATGTAACATCTAAAAAGGGCTTATAAGCCTGCATGTGTCTACAAGATATATGGATCTCAACACACACTAGTTATGAGGAATAAGGATTGTTCATTATATGTAGAAGAAAATAAAAATATGGCAAAAGAAGGATGCAGTGGGAGCAGATGGTACACAATACTACAGTTCCACTATGGTCAGTACACATTTTTTTCTGAAAGAGTTTGTGTTTTTATATGTAGTTTTCTATAGCAAATGTGTAATTTGACAATTATGGACTTTATCTACTGTTTCCTTTAAATTCAGGTATAGTAATGTTCCATCGATTTCACAAGAATTTCTTTCCAGCAATGGGTTTTTCAAATAACAGTCTTATCTCCAGATCTGAAGCACACGCTATGAAAATCAGTGGGATCTAATTCCAAGCAATTATGTTTACTATCAGGCTGCTCTTAAACATGCTGGAACAGACCGTATCCTTTTCTTTCAACAGAATAGTAATTTACCTTTTTAAAAAATAAAGCATGACCATTTTGTGCTGTTTTCATTAACTTTTTCCATGGCAAGGAGGATGGAATAGAGAAGGATGCAGCAAAGTGCAGGGCTACCCAAAGGTTTAATTAACATGCTTCAAAAAGAGAAAAGGAAATAAATATTTAATCATTCTCACGGCAGTAAAAAAAAGTTGGCACGATGAAAAGCTGTAATGGAATGATGCTACCCATTTCCCCCCAGGCCTCAAACCTACCTTTTATCTTCCAGTCTAAAGCTTTACTGCACCCAATAGATGGCTGTTCAGTTCAAAAGATGAATTTAGACAGCAACTGGAATCCATTGGTGTTGCGGTAATTACAGTACCTCTTATGTGTCTGCCTTTCATACTAAAATGTCAAAATCCTGATTGGAAAATTATTGAATTGTGCTTTGTTCGTTAAACCAGAGTTTCTGACAGTCAGATGAAAGCCTCCTAAAGTCATTCTGAAATTGATTTTTCTAGTAGTTAAAATATTTCCAGATAGGTAATAGTATAAAAAAAGAAAACCTACTTTTAGGTGTGTGCATACTAATGTTGCCCTGACCTTGATAGGCCAAGCGAGGCCAATCTTGTCAGATCTTGGAAGTTAAGCAGGGTCACCCCTGGTTAGTAGTTGGATGGGAGACCATCAAGGAATACCAGGGTTGCTATGCAGAGGCAGGCAGTAGCAAACCACCTCTGAACCTTTCTTGCTTTGAAAACCCTACAGGGTCACCATGAATCAGTATTTCAGATTTCCTTGGAATGGTAAGAGCTGCAAGAAGGGTACATCAGCCTCACAAGAGACATGCTTTTGAAACAGTAGACCTGACAGTCTATTAATATCTTAAAAACCACATTCAAAAGTGTGACAGAAATGAAAAACATATCTTATAAGTAGAGTGATGAGGAAGAAAGAGGCACTGAAATTACACCACAATTTTTATAAGGTAGACATATGGGCTGTGGTCACACACTCTAAATAATCCACTTTCAATCCACTTTCAGTGCACGTTCCAACTGGACTTTACAGTATGTGGGACTGCAGCCATTGAGAAATGAATGCTGTCATTTGTCAATAAGACGTCGAGAAGCTGGATGGGGATGTATATAGATATGACCTTGGTGAAAATGACTAGTCCTGTGTGACAAAAATAGCACTTTTACTGAATAGTAGCTTTACCAATTAAGGCCCATTATCTACACTATTATAATGCTTCAGAACTGTATTCATTGTGAAGTCTAGGCAAACTGACCAATCAGTCTGAAATATGGCTAATTGGTAAAATCCAGCCAAATTTCAGGAAAAAATACAATTAAAACAGGTGAGTTAAAGATTTTGTTAAAAATGTCTTCATCTTGCAGCATCTCAGGTTTGCAAATCAGGTTTTGTACACTCAAAACACCTTTAAAATATCCTGTTTAAAATTTAAATTACATCATTTTTTACAAGCGGATACACAATCTGACCAGTCAAGGGATGGCTAATGTCCCTCCAGGGGTATAACAGTTAGGAGGCATCTGCCCAATAACTCTGTTACATATCCATGACAACTTGTGGAAAATTGAGAGAGGTGAAGAAAACACCTTAACTCTCCCCTCAAACCCAGGTAATGCTGCTCCCACATGTAGGTATCCTTTCCAGCAGCTGATATTCAAGAGAACAGTGAGAAGCAGGTTTAAAACCTTTTGAAGTAATAGATCAGCTATCAGTGTAAAAGCGTATTCCATTAATAAGGCTTTGGTCACAGATCTTGCCTGATTTAAGATCATTGTTGTGTCCCCCCCTCCCCCCCTCCCCTTCAAGCACATTTCTCAAGCAGGTACGTAATATCTGCAGGAGGGTTTGAATCCAATTCTGTTAGTCACTTAGTAAAAGCTGAACGAAAGCCATGCAAAACACTGATTCAGATCAGTACCGTGAGAACAGAAGACATTCAAATCTTTCTCTCTGCATGATTTGCAAATCAGTAATACCACCACCATTGCTACCATCCCATTAAAGCGGGGGGGGGGGGGGGAGTATCCATCTGTTGTCCATCTTTTCCCCCCTTAATATAATAGAATAGAGGGGCTGGTTTCAATTTGTAAAACTGTAAGGTGGTCAAAGGGTAAGACCCTCCCTCCTGCTTATACAATTCCAATCCTAACCAGACCCCTGTACAGCCATCATTCATCTTAGAAAGATACAGGGAATGCCTGTTTATGAATCTCCCTGTTTCTCGCCTTTCTTGACCCTGTTACCATTTTAAACATGCCAAGAATATTGGAATGTTCAATCTTGATAGTGTAATTTGCTTAAATGCCTATACTAATAGCTTTGCTCCATGTCTGTAGCTAATTTTAGAAATGCAAATACTATCGCAAACAGAAAAGTCTTGAACACAACAGGGGGCTCGTAAATCAAGCCAAACGGTTATGCAGAAAATATCCAAATTATTTGCCAACCACTGAAGACGTTGCTGAGAAGCTTTGAATCAAAGGGAAAATATGACAGAAAGAAAACAAGCTACAGGTTGAAGATGCTGAGGCAAATGCACACTGCTGCATATGGTATATCATTACCATTCGAAATTTAATGAAGTTTTAAAGCCTTACATTTCACATCACAGTTGGTCCTGATATGCATTTTACTGTTATTGCTGTTCATTTGCCTAGTGAAGATAATTGATGGTCTTTGCTTAGTAGATTTCCACATTTCAGCTGCCTTTAACTACAGCGTCTATTCTTGTTCTGTACATCCTTGTGCTTTTAGTTATGCAAATGGTACAATAGGTCAAATAATTTTATGTTGGGCTTGAAACATTTATTGAGAGGCTGGAAGCAAATCATCCATTTTCTTTTTTCGCCTTATTGTTTGTCCTGCTGTATTTCCTTTGATATCAGAGGTATCCGCTTTAGTACTCTTTTACCAGGTGGGGAAGCCCTACATAAGCTGATTTAAGATTAAGAATAATATGAATTATTATTAATTATTTATTATTTGCTTCATTTGTACCCTGCCTTTCTCCCCAGTGGAGACCCAAGGTGGCTTACATCATTCTCCTCTCCTCTACTTTATCCTCACAATAACCCTGTGAGGTGGGTTAGGCTGAAACAGTGTGATTGGCCCAAGGACAACCAGTGAGCCTCCATGGCATGAGGGGGAGATTCAAACCCGGGTTTCCCAAATACTGGTCTGGCACTCTTAACTGTTACACCACACTGGCTCTCTCACAGTTGTTACTAGTTATATCTATACTAATCGATGACTGATTTATTTATAATGTTTCCATATCAGCCTTTCTCCCAATAAAGTCCAGATCAAAGGATGGTGACAACAAAAATGCAATACAATTAAACGAGTAACTAAAAACAGGTAATGGAAGAGAAAATTATCCATTCAAGCTGCCCTATAAGCTCCTCTAAATAACTCTGGCTGCGGTCACACACGCTAAATAATCCACTTCCAATCCACTTTCAGTGCACTTCCCAAATGGATTTTTACTGTGTGAACTGGCAAAATCCAGTTGGAAAGTGCATTGAAAGTGGATTGTTTAGTGTGTGTGACCGCAGCCTCTGTGTCACAGCTTCTCTGAAAGGCCCAAAGGCAAGGAGCCTGCCTCAGCAGCATTAGAAAAGAGTCACTGAAGACCACGTTGTCAAGAGCCAGGGAACTAACAAGAGACCCTGTAGTGTGGCGTGCTCTCCACTCCAGTGGCCGGTGGAGGAAGGCTGCTTAGAAGATGGTTGGCTCCACCCCAGTAATTTAAAAACAGGAGAATCATCCTAAAGTTTACAACCATGAGAAAAAGCAAATCATTACATTGTTAAGCATAAGGAAGAAAACCTAGAATAAAACTGTGCATGAGCAATAGTGCCATACAGGGCTAAGTCCCTTCTGCCACTGCTAGCACCCCAGATTAAGGCATTGGGATGGAGTCCCAATATACATTAGCTATTTGATCTTCCATTTTTATGTATCATGGTCTCTCCGTATAGTACATCCTCATTCCTTAATCAGTTCTCTGTGACCGTTAATTAGCCACATCTCACCCTTGAATGAAATTTTATATTTTTTGGCAACAGGTTTTGTGCACTTGGAAGTACATTAATGGCAGATTGAAGCTACTTGGTGTGATGGTTATCTAATGAGAGAGTGATGAGGAATCTAAGAATTGCTACAGCACACCACAATCTATAAAGGGAAAAGAAGGCTACATGGTTTAATGTACCGAAAAGTATTTCCCTATATGACCCAAGGGCCTCTAGCATCCAGAATGATTTGCTAGAGAAGCTATCATTCTCCTCATCAATGGGACAGAGAGCCAATGTGGCTTGAGTGTTAAAATAGAAAAATCTGACTTCAAATCCTCACTCTAACCTTGAAGCTCGCTGGGTGACTTTGGACCAGTCAACCTTTCTCAGCCGAACCTACCTTGCAGAGCTGTTGCGAGGATAAAAATGACAAGTTTCTGTCTTGCTCCCCACACTTTTTAAGTGTCTACATGAAACTGCTGGATGTGGTCATTCATAAAATTGGGCTGGGTTGTCTACAATACATAGAGGACACTCAGATCAATCCGGTGCTTCCAGCAGATCCCTGGGAGGCTGTGGAAACCTTGAACTAATGTCTAGAGGCTCGTTTGGGATGAGGGCTAATAAATATAACCACAAGAAGATAGAGGTGCTACCAGCGGCCAGAAGGACTGACTTGGAAATTGTAATGGCTCCTATTTTGGATGGGGCTGCACTCCAACTAAAGGAGAACATTTGCAGCTTGGGGAAACTGATGAAACTTGGCCTCCTGGTGGTGTGCCAGCTGCAGCCTTTCTTGGGTAAAAAAGATCTTGCCACAGTGGTTCATGCCTTGCTAACATATAGATTACTGGAATGCACTTTATGTGGGGTTCCTATAAAGTACTCAGTCCAGAGACGCATTCAAGTGAAATCAGCTCATGGTTTATTAGGAAGGTCTGGAACACATGTCTGAGTTGGGCTCAGGGGTCTGCTTATATGCACATCTAAACCACGCCCCTGGCCTCGCCCACACACTCCGATAGGATTACAATTAGGTCTCCCCAGATTATTGGCCCCTATTTGCATCCCGGCTGACCGATAGGTCTAAATCACAATCCGGCCAGTCTATTGTGTTCTGGAGTGAAGCTTTTCCTGTGCTTGGCCATGTGCTTGCCCCAGACTGCATGGCCAGACCACATGGCCTGACCGCATGGCGGTCGCCATTAGAACACAACAGTTCCCTTTGAAGAGTGTCCAGAAATACAGCTGGCACAGAATATAGCAGCTAGAATGCTGACTGGTTGAGGTTATATGGACCATATTACTCCAGTCTTGGCTCCCAGCTTCCAGGCCCAATTCAAGGAGCTGGTACTGATTTTCAAGCCCCTATATGCCTCGGGGCCAGCATACCTGAAGAATTTTCTACTCAAGTATGAATCTACCTGAACATTTCAGTCATCTTCAGAGGCCCCATTTCACAAGCCCCTGCCATCTGAGCAGGGTTGCCAACCTCCAGGTGGGGCCTGGAGTTCTTCCAGAATTACAACTGATCTCCAGACTACAGAGATCAGCTCCTCTGTGAAAAAAAATGGAATCTTCAGAGGGTAAACTCTATGGTGAACTAGAGATTCTAGGTGAAATCCCTCCCCAAACTCCCCCCTCCACAGTGCCTCCAGTCTCCAGAAATCTCCCAGGCCAGAATTGGCAACCCTAGCACAGGTGGCAGCAAATATGTACAATTCCCTCCCCAGGGAGATTTGTCTGCGCCACTCTATCATTGATGAGTTTTAAAGGTTGATGAGAGTGAAGGAGTTTTAAATATTGATTTTCATGTTTTTTTAACTGCTTGCCACCTTGATGGCCCTAATTGAGTGGAAAGGCAGGAAACAAATGTTTTAAACAAACAAGCAAACAAACAAATAGGGAAGAGTGAATCATGTTATGTGCATCCTTTTCAGGGCTCTTTAGAGGCAGGATGGGATAGTTACTTCAGTGTTTGCTCTGGACTCCAGCAATGACCTAGAATGAAGGTGAAGACTCTCCTGGTAAAGATGTCGGAAAGGAGGAGACACAGGAGCCCCTTTGGTGCAGCAAAGAAGGGAGTTCCACTGGAGACAACAGCATGGAAAGCTGAAGCCCCTCCTACCCTTTGCAGCACTCTCAGACTGAATGGAGCAACATAATGCTTTGAAGGTGAGTTCTCTAGATCATACCCATGACTACAAGTTGGATTGGGCGCCCATGACCGACCTCATGGCCCATGTATTGTGTATTTTGGCCTTAACACAGCTTCCCCCTGAGATTTGCTAACAGGGAAAGAGTGATTATGTAGGGACTAATAGCAAAGTAATTCAAGAATTTATGATATAGTCAAAAAAGACTTAAAACCTATATTAATTCATCTTCTGATGAAAGAGAATTTCTGGTTTTGCAGCCAGAGAGCTCCTGTGGTGGTTCTCATTAAGATTTTGAACAAAAATTGAACAAACATTGCGCAATTCCTGGCTTGTGCTGTCTCCAGTCACTTTCTTTTCTTTTTCTTTTTAAAATTTTTTATTGCTTTTCTATAAAACTACAACAGAAAATAGGAAAGGGAAACTACAAACTATGGGAGAAAGAAAAAGTAAGGCCACTGAAAGCCCAAGTAGCAGTGGCCTTTTTCAAACAGTAATAGAAATTTCACCTACAATACATTTTAGTGAGATGAAGCATAAGAGTTATGGTTATAAACTATTAATAATATTGAAGGCTTTTTTTAATGCTGAAATAGGTGTGTCAGAACATTCAAATTTCAAAAAAGATAACTGGATTCATTCTTCTTCTTTTTTTCAGTTTCTTCCCTTTAGGTTTATTTTTATCAAAGTTCCATCTGACTTTAAGTAATTTAAGAGCAGCAGCTCCTAAATCAGATTCAGAGTCCTCCTCAAAGGAGCTGCTCGACATGTCTCCATGTCTTCCCAAATCATAGTCACTGTGATCTGATGTCTTGTCATCCTGTACTGTTCCTTTCGGTTGGTCCATTGTCTGATAGTGCTCCAAGAAGGCTATGGCTTTTGTAACAGAGCCCACACTTTCTTTTTTTGTCCTTAAATTTAAAAGTGAGCCCTTCAGGAAAAATTCATCTGTAGGATGTGGAATTTTTCTATAAAAAGGTTGTCAGATTTTTATATTGTTTCCTTTTTTTCCTAATTTCAAATGGAATGTCTTTTAAGACTTTTATGTCTGTACCTTTGATTTTTAGGGTAGTCCCATTAGTCACTTTAAGTACTTGATCTCTGCTTGATTTTTTGGAGAATTTCACAAAAACCTCTCCAGGAAGATTATTTTTTTTGATATAGTCTGGATAGGTCCAATAAACCATATCCATATCCATTTGTAAAAGTTCCGCTGTAGTATCTGCAACTGGTGCCAAGGCATTGCTTAAAAGCTTTTTCAGATCTTCTCTACTATCTTCTGGGACTCCCTGGAATCTCAGTACATAAACTGATTTTTCCACTTGCAGTTGTAGCAATTGATGTTCATCCCAGGTTCTCTTTTTTCCCCACTGCCTTCAGTCGCTGCTTTAGCTTTTTGGTCTTGGCATCCACTTTTTAAACTGATTTGGCAGTTTCTTCTGATCTCAGATTAGTTTCTCCAAGACATTTTTGAAGAGTTGTCATCTGGTCCAGCAGAGGGCACAATGCAGCATTTAACATGTTTGGAAAGTCTATGGTTACTTCCAATTTAGATGACAATGTGGTTGAGCTCGCAGTTCCTGGAGAAGGTCTGACTTTGGGCACCATGATTTTCGTAGTCAGAGATGGGTTGTTTACATTTGGGGAAAGTTCTTAGAAAGTCTCTGGAGCCAGTTAGGAAAAGTGCTTTAAGCTTATCTGCCTCCTATTTCAGCTGAAAATACTTTAGTTGTGCCCCTCTTCCTCTCCATTGAGTTTTAAAGAGTTCTTATCCTTATGGGGTGGAGTTAACTCCCCCACACACTTTAAAGTCGAGGATCAGGGGCTTAAGCACTTATCTGGCCATCTGGATTAAAAAACAAGAAACTCACGCTTCATCAGACATCTTTTACCAGGCAAGAGAAAAGTTTTTGACCTCCACGCTTGTCTCGGTGTGCATCTCTGTCACCATTTCTGGTCATGCAACAGTGGGACCTATTGGGGCAAAGAGGATTCTCAATCCCTTGGCATTTGCCTTTGGAGAGGCACCTCTTGCGCCCCAGGCTGAGAGCCCCCTACAAGGGCTCAAGGGGGGACTGGATCCGGCTGGTACCCCCTCCCAGCCACTGTGGCCATGGGCCGCTATCATCAGAGCTCCGATGAAAGCGTGCTCGCCCAGTGAGCACCGAAACCAGATGTCTCCAGTCACTTTCTTAAATGATTGGCATTAGATATACAAAGTTAGGTCTCCTCATTTCAGAATGGCAGTTTGAGACTACAAAAGCAAAATCTGCCAGCTAGTACAGGGAATATTTGTTACAATTGTGCCCCAATCTGGTGGCACTATTTGTCGAATAACTTAGATGGGGGGTGTTTCAAACATAGGATCACATACAGTAAAACCACTTGTAGTTTACCTTTCCAGATGAATTCTGGGCAACATGAATACTTAAGTTTGCAAGATTTGCAATATCACTCCAAGAACACTTTCCTGGGAATAAGCTCCACTGAATAGACCTGAGTTGGTGATCCATTTGGAGGGCATAGTTGTTCACCTGAACTATGAAGAAACAGCATATGATGATGATGATGTGTTGTTGACTAAAGGTATTTCTTCAGATGATGTGTTGACCTTCCTATTGTTTAGCCATGTAGATATATCAAACATGAAGCAACCAAAGTATTTTATAATGGTGCTATCCTAGATTATAGAAGTGATCTGACAGGAATGAAAATATAGGATCCAAGTCCTGTAAGATTCAAGAAGACCTAAGAACCATGTGCAGAAACTTTAATCTAAACTTTATAGAGTCATTAATGAATCTATAAATCTGTCATCTTACTATAAATCAGAACTATTTGATGGGCTAATTTAGCTTCACACTTGTTAAATGAGCCATGGTAACAATAAATATCTGAAAGCAGGTCTGGGAAATTAAATGTCTGAGTTGTTGTTTTTACAAGTTGAATTCAAAGCTTCTTTTCATAACTGTTTCTTTTACACAGAAAGGTGACTAATCAATTCAATGTTTACATGATGAAACAATAATTCATATAACCATTATTTAGCAAGGCTGGAAAGCATTAGAAAATTGAAGGACATGGATACTGGCAGTGTTACAACAGGGGTGGTAAAACTTATGAAGCTGCCTCATACTGAATCAGACCCTGAATCCATTAAGGTCAGTATTGTCTACTCTGACTGGCAGCAGCTTTCTAGTGTTTCAGGTAGAGGTATTTTCAATCACCTTCTTCCTGGTCCTTTTAACTGGAGATGCCCGGAATTGAACTTGGGACCTTCTTCATACCAAGCATATGTTCTACCACTAACCCACAGCCATTCCCCAACTCATGCAGTGTCTTTATCATGAAAAATTATGTGGGCTATGCCACTTACGGCAACTACTCTATATCGAATGTTTGCGCAAACCACGTCCTTGACAGATTAAAGGAGGGGCAGTGCAACACAATCACAATCTTTCCTATGAAGTTAGTCAGCCTTAGAGAAAGTCAGGGCTATTTTGGGGTAGGAACGCACAGGAACGGAGTTCCGGCTGGCTCTTGAGTTGGCCACACCCAGCAGGAACTCATTAGCATAACAGGCTGCACCCAACAGCGGAAACTCATTAGGATTGGCCACATTATGGGTATGTGGCCTAACATGCAAATTAATTTGTGCTACCAAAAAAGCCCTGGGTAAACAGACAACAAACAAGGTAAACAGAATAAGAAGCAAAAGGTGGGTGTGGCTGGAAGACCACTCTTCTGGTAACTTGGGGGTGTGGCCTAATATGCTATTAAGCTGTGCTGTCAGTGGTGTGGCCTAATAATGCTAATGAGTTTCTGCTGTTGGGCGTGGTCTATTATGCTAACAAGTTCCTGCTGGGCTTTTTCTACAAAAAAAGCCCTGGAGAAAGTGATATTCCAGTTCATCTAAAGAAGTGTCTGTAATGCAAGGCCAAAACTGTTATGAACTACACTACAGCTGTTCTGGGTAACATTGAACAAATATTAATCTAGAGTTAGGTCATAATGTAAAACTGTAATGTTCAGAAAGCTACTGAGAGTTTTGTCATGCCTTAATGGAATGCTTTCCTTGCTATCAGCTGGATGAGGATGGTAAAAGTTTTTAAAAATTTTTTAGAGATAACATTGTTATTAACTCAGTATATTAGCAATATTAACAAATCAGCACATCCTTGGGGAAAAATGCTAACTTTCCTGCTCCTTTGTGCGTAGCTCAGTAGCTGACAATTTCCTGGTTTACAGCAGAATGGTTTGTCATTGTGTCTAAACTGTGAATTGTATGGGGGGTGGGAGTTGTTTACCAAATAATTTACAAACCAGTATTAAATCATGAATCACACAAGTCCAAAGACTTCTAAAGCCCTTTTCCTTAAAAGATAAACCATGGTTTGCCATTATGTCTGAATATATCATGTCCCTTGAGTATGCCATGTCCATGTTAACCTGTTCGGGGTTTTTTTTTAATTACCTGCCTGATTCATACAAACATTTTTATGTGGAAAAGTCGCCACAAAGGTAATAGGGCATTGTTATAACAAAATGGTACAGGATAGGGCTGTCATGAGTCCTGCTGAGGATGTGGCCCCGGCTCCAGCTGAGCCCACGCTCCCGGCTTCAGCAGAGCCCACACCTAACCCTGATGAAAACCTCAGAGCTTGCCAGCATATCCCTACCACCTGTCCTAGCAACAGCAGCGGAGGAACAACGCCTGACAGGCAGCCCCCCTGACTCGCCTCCTCCCATGGTGCATTTGCAGAACCAGTTCAGGCAAGACTTAGCATCCTGGCAGGGGAAGGCGCGCCTGCGCAGCAGGTGGTCCCTCAGCCCTGAGTTCTAACAGTAAGCCGGGACACACACGCTGAGCACTAATTAACCCTGGCACCTGAGGGGTATTTAGCTTCCCCTCCTGATCAGCTGGTTCCTCGTGCCAGCAACTAGTCAGTTTGACGACGCTCTGCACCACCCTAACCCGTGCTCCTGATTCCTGATTCATGCTTGAACTCTCGGCTCCTTGACTCCGGCTTCCAATGACTACACTCTCGGTTTGTACTTCAGACTCTGTTCTTTTGGCTCCTGCTTGCTACCCCTTGATTCTGACCTTGGACTGGACTTGGACTTTCACTCTTTCTCACCCTGCCTGCACCCAGCCTGTGATGGCTTTCATAAAAAGAATAGGACTAAGAACTATACCGCTGCATACAGTATGTATTATCTATCTACTGTATGTATTATCCTGTTCTCACTGTTTTGCTTTTATACTTATACTAGGAGCAAGGCCCGTTGTAGAAGGAATACAACGGGCGCTAGAGCAACTATCCCAACCTACCACCCGGCGCAATGTGTCATCCTCCTGGGACCTGGGCTCATCGCGGCTGGCAGCGGAGCACCCATCCTGTCCCTTGCCTGTCAGTCTCAGTGCTCACTGGCCACCTGGGGACCTGGGCATTTCTCAGATGGTGGTGGAGTGTACAGCCCATCCTTCACCTGGCAGTCTTGGCACTCAGCGGCCACCTGGGAACCTGGGCTCATCTTGGGTGGCGGTGGAGCACATGGCCCATCCCTCGCCTGGCAGTCTCGGTGCTCAGCAGCCACCCGGGGATCTGGGCTTGTCTCGGGCAGTGGCAGAGTGCACAACCAGTCCCTCGCCTGGTAGTCTTGGCACGCAGCGGCCACCTGGGGACCTGGGCTTATCTCAGGCGGCAGCAGAGCACATGGCCCATCCCTCACCTGGCAGTCTTGGTGCTCAGCAGCCACCCAGGGACCTGGGCTCGTCTCGGGCGGTGGCAGAGTGCACAACCTGTCCCTCGCCTGGCAGTCTCGGCACTCACCGGCCACCCGGGGACCTGGGCTCATCTCAGGCGGCAGCAGAGCACACGGCCCATCCTTCGTCTGGCAGTCTCAGCGCTCAGTGGCCACCCGGGGACATGGGCTAGTCTCGGGCGGTGGCGGGGCACACAGCCTGTCCCTTGCCTGGCAGTCTTGGTGCTCGCCGCCCCCCGCCCCCCGGGGACCTGGGTGCGTCTTGGCTGGGCAGCAGTTCCATGGGCAGTGGGGCATGACTCCACTGCAGCATCCTCAAATGGTGGGGCGCGGGCACTAGAGACCGTGGCCAGTGGCGGCGGCATGGCCTGCATGGCCACCCCAAATCCACTTTATTATAGAGATAATGCCATGTTCTGCACTGTTTAACATGTGTCTAATACTTTATGCTTTGTAGTCCTATTGCTTATTCAATGTCTTATCCTATTGATTGCATTTATATATATACACACACACACAAATATATAAAATAAATAAATAAATCCATAACTCCTTTTCAGAGCCAAACATCAGTTTAAAAAGCTTATTTGTGCTTCAGTGTGGAAAGCTGATGAAGATATAACTGATTATAATAGCCAGAAACACACACATTATCACTTGCATCACTCAACGTATTGGAGTGCGACCAACCTATCCTGACTGGACACTATGAATCTATTGCAACGGCTTCAGACTTGAGGATTTTCTGCTTCTTTTAACATGTCAGAGCTCTGATCATAGGAACACTATCCCTGGAACTATACATATATGTAGTTCATATACAAGTTGCCATGTCATGCCTTTACTGAAAGCAATTTGGAAAATGGTTCCAGAAAAAAAATCTATGAAGGTATTAATTCTTGGGAAATCACAGAGAAGCTGTCAAACACATTTCAGTAAGCAGTAAATGAACCTTGCTTGCACCATAAATCATTAATGTTTAATCACCAGCCAATGCCTCAATAAGCTCACTGGCATGGAAAATCACAGATACTCAAAGGATAATTCTAGCAAATCTGGCATGCATGGCTAACTTGTGTGCTTAATTACTGTTTATGCACCAGTAGTATCCAAGCATTTGTATGTAATAAATAGAACACTGTCATAGTGTCCAGATGGTTTTAGATTCAAGGCCCAGGGAGTATGTTAGGAGATTATAGGCCTGATTTACCAACAGTTCACACCAGCTTGACTCCTGAAAAATCAAATAACTAAAATAAAATACAGAGAGTATAACAATGAGGGGGAGAACATTTTGATGATTATTTTTAAAATACCTTAAACTTAGGCACCAGGTATCATGATTTTTCGGTTTGGAGTAAAAAAGAAGTTAGTGGTTGTGAGTGGTGTTCAGCTGAAGGATGGGGGGAAGATGCAGAAATCTTTTCAAAATGCATGTACAACTTCAGTCTGCAGGTGGGAGCTCATACAACTGAACACTCATCCATATACTGCCAATCCTTTCACAGTAAACAGAACCATAGGGCTCTAGACAAGCATTCTCAATATTCTAGACAACAGTCTGTTGTAATGGGAATTTAGAAAGATTTTCCTGACCTGAATGGTGCAGGCTGGCTTGATCTTATTAGATCTTGGAAGCTAAGCAGGGTTGGCCCTGCATACCCAAACTGGACCCAGAGAAGGGGAAATTAGCTTTATAAGGGTTCCAGAAGGGAATAACGCAAGACCTGTTTATACCAGGGTAGATCTTGGTGGAGATACCCATAAAATTATGAAGGAAGAGAGTGAGAGTGATTGTAAACACAAACAGATTTATTGCATACAAAATAAAAATATAAAGAACCTATACGTGGCACCCAAGAACTAATTCCCTAAGTAACCATACATGTGCACATACACTACAACAAGAGGAGGAGGAGGAGGAGGAGGATTATTAATATCCCACCCTTCATTCAGAGTCTCAGAGTGACTTACAGTCTCCTTCCCTTCCTCTCCCCACATCAGACACCCTGTGAGGAAGGTGGGGCTGAGAGTGTTCTGAGAGAACTGCTCTTGAGAGAACAGCTCTGAGAGAACTGTGGCTAACTTAAGGTCACCCAGCTGGCTGCATGTGGAGGAGTGGAGAATCAAGTCAGGTTCTCCCGAGTCCACTGCTCTTAACCACTACACCAAACTGGATAGGAGAGAGGGAACTGGGAAGTTTTAGGGAAGGGGCATATAACCTCTAAATTCTGGGCTTGAAATCTGGAGAGGTCAAGGGGCAAAATCAGCTGAAGTCCAAGGAGCAGAGCAAAAAAAAAGGTGCCTGTGAAGCAGTTACAGGGGTATTCAGATAGTGGGAGAACCTGGCACACCTTCCACTGAGTTGGGACAGTCTTTTTATGGGGACAGGTCCCATAGCTAGACATGGAAATCCACTTTTCCAGGAACGTAATTAGTCAAAGGTATGAAGCTTAAATTTGACTAAGCAGTTCAAAGGTAACTGTCAAAATCTAGTGGGAAGATTAGTACGGAAATACCTGACATTCCAAGGTGGGGTGATCCTTGGATGGTTTTAGTATATTGACAAAGAACTGGGAGTGAATGATAGGTCTAAGTGTCCTCCTGATGGCCCATCCTGGATGAATTGAATGTTAGGCTGCCTTTATTAAATGGATTGAATTAGTAATAATTATATATAACAAAGTATAAGAAACAGGAAATATTTCTCCCCAACACCCCCTTCATTATATCGAAAGGTTTTTGGGACGCGGTCTATACAATACAATAAAAGGTCCCTGCCTACTTGAGGGACCGCCTTTCCCCATACAGGCCCCAGAGGACACTGAGGTCAGGCACTCAACATCGCCTGACTCTCCCCGGTCCGAAAGACGCTCGGCTGGCCTGTACCAGGGCCAGGGCTTTCTCAGTGGCGGCTCCTTACTGGTGGAACAAGCTCCCGGATAACATCAGGGCCCTGCGGGACTTATTGCAATTCCGCAGGGCCTGCAAGACGGAGCTCTTCCGCCAGGCGTTTAATTAGGAGCCGCCACCGGGGGGGGGGATTGGACATCGCCCTGGCCCTGTCGGCCACACCCCTTTGCTACCACCATTCACCATGAGATCTCTGTATTGAAGTCGCCATCTGTTGCTGTTGTATATTGCGTAGGATGTATTAGTTTTAATGTTGATTGTATATTGTAAACCTTATGGTGTTTTTATGTCTGTTAGCCGCCTTGAGCCGGTTCACTGGCAAGGCAGGATATAAATATAATAAATAAATAAATAAATAAAACTTACTTCTGTTGGGAAAGTTTCATTAGATTAGTTAATGATCCTATTATTAACTAATAATATTAATAAAACCTATTAAAACCGCTAATCCAACATAAAAGGGGAACCCCACTTCCCAAGGGGCCTCAGCTGGAGAAGAGGGCAGGGTTACTACATTATTATTTGGATGAGTGACCACCAAGGATGTCCAAGGTTACTATGCAGAGGTAGGCAATGGCAAACCACCTCTGAATGTCTCTTACCTTGAAACCCCTACGGAGTCACCATCAGTCAGCTGCGACTTGATCGCACTTTTCACCACCCACCAGAAAGATCCTCCAGGGTCCCCAAAGAATTTATCCCAGCCATTTGTGAAGGAACTCAACATGACCTCAGTATGTTATACAACATGGGCCTACAGCTTCTCCCACAGAAATCTTAACATCAGCGACCCAGCTACTTATTTATTTCCAGACTCCATCAGGAGGCAGCTGGCCTCTCCTCCAAACATTAAATCTTTCCAAATTATATCTTCCTTTGTAATTCTTTACCACACAGTCCTAAGTAGGTCTGCTCAGCATCCCTATTCAGGTCTATTAAATGGGGTGTGCTCCCTGGAAATTGTTCATAGGATTGCATTGTTTTCTCTGTTCAGAGAATTTCTTTTTTATGGTAGGGCATTAAAACACCTGAGGCACTCACTCAAGCCTGAAGTTATGCCTCCCCCCCCCCAGTTTACCACATCTGTGGCAATCGCTGGGACAACTTCCTCATGGGAGGGGGTATTACTTTAAACAGTCACATAGAGAGCAAAAACCTCTTTGAATGAAAGCAACACATTAACCACTAAATCACAGTGCTGTTTGAATGTTTTCTTACTATATCCAGTCTTTGCAGGGCAGAGCCCCCTGTCTCCAAGGAAGACATTTAGGACTGGTTTATTCAGGTTTAAAATGAAGCCCAGTGTTTCCCAGACAATAAACTGTCAAAGTATTAATTAAAACTTTTACTTTAAAATAATCTGTTCACTTCACATGATTAAGCAAAACAGGGGAAAAAATCTATAGTTCTACCTACCTAGAGTGACATAATGCTACTTCTGGGTTTTCCTGGAAGTGATATCATGCTGTTGCTGATGCTCAACTCTATGTCTCCTGCAAGTCTCCCACTGGTTGCCAGACCGGGCCTGACAAACCTAAGGCCAACACATGACTTTACTGAACCTTCTCATTTGTGGTCTCCAAAGCCATGATGTACGACACCTTTAATCATCCCAAAGAATAATTGTTGCAAACTCTGTTCCATTTGTTCTTGGATTTATTATGAGCATAATGCCATTTATTCATAAATCATCCATCAAGGCTGAAAACTAACTTGGCTAGAATAGTAAAAAATGCATGTTTGCAGATTTATACAACACTTTCATACTCTGTAAAAACTACAGAGATATTAGCAGAAATCTTGTCAAGAAGATTTATTGAGAGGATAAACTAATCTGATTTTGAAATTTGTAAAACAACCTTAGTTAGAAATAAGAACGCAGATTATCCATATAGAAACAGATTTTCTATATGAGCCATGCAGTAAACTAAGGGAACAATCCTAAGCAGGTCTCCTTGGAAGACAGACTCATTTTATTCAATTTTAGGATTGCAGCCTAAAAATATATGTGGTCTGTACAAATAAAAGATATTTATGTTATTTATTTACATTGTTTATAGTCTGCCTCTGTAAAAAAATCTCTAGCAGCTTCATAAGGAAGTTATTTAACAATCACAGGCCTTTACAAGCCTGAAAAGGACATTTTTAAACAAAACAAAGCAAAAGCCATCTCTTTTCACACAGCTTCAAATGAAGTTATATGGCAACCGCATCCAAATAGCTATATGCTGCTAAGGCTATAAATGCGGCAATAACAAAGTTAATAGGATAATTCTAAGCTGTCACACTGAAATACTGATTAAATCAATTGTTAAGTTGAAATTGTTCTGCATGTTTATACAGCATAATTCTTCCAACAATTTTAAGACGTGCATTTATGCATTGGTTCCAGAAATGGCAAGAAACAGAAGATGGTGGAATTAAGCACGCTTAATTAGTATAATTGACCCACCTGCTTTTGCCCACCCTCCCCAGTGGCTGGCCGTTTCCCACACACACACACACACACACTTCCAATATGCTTCCCACACTGAAAGTTGTTTCCTCTTCCAGTCCTAATATCTTGACTGAATCTTTCTAGCACATCATTACCCTTGTCTGTAGTACTGTTGCCAACCTTCAGCTGGTGCCTGCAGATCTCCAGGAATCACAACGGATTCCTGGCTCCAGAGGTCGGTTCCCCTGGAGAAAATACTTGCTCTGGAGGGTGAACCCTGCTGAGGCCCTTCCCCTCCCCAAATCCTTCCTTCCCAGGCTCTACCCCCAAATCTCCAGCAATTTCCAAACCTAGAGTTGGCAGCCCTAGTTTGAAGGCATGTTTTTCCCCATCTGAGGCTTATCAAGTGCACATTTTTCTTTATTTTAAATATTTTTATTCGGCCTTTTCAAAGCCAATTCTGCTAAGAAAATCAAAATGTAAAAACACAAAATGAAAACTAAAAGAGCAAGTGTGGTGTAGTGGTTAGAGTGTTGAACTAGGAGCTATGAGATCCAAATTCAGGTCCTCTCTCAACCATGGGATCTTGCTGGGTGATCTTGGCCCAGTTACACACTCTCAGGCAAACATACCTCACAAGATTGTTGTTATGATAAAATGCAGCAGATTAGAACAATGGACACTGTTTTGGAAAGAAAGGTCTGTTTAACAGGTTCTCTGCATTTGCTGCTTTCATTAAAAAGAGTCTCTTGCCCTTTTTATTGTGAAGATACACATTTCCCCTTATATCCCTGCAATGAAAAGAGAAGCTTAGATATTAAATTAAGCTTCGAGACTCAGAGGACTTAGTACATAGATAATGATGTGATAATGCTATAGTGATTCATCGTCACTAAAAAAAATAGGCTGGAAAAACTTGGGGGGGGGTGGTGGTAGGCATGGGGGGGAACTCAGGGGGGTGGTAGGCATGGGGGGAGGCAAAGAAATGTGGACAGAACCTAAAAAAAATGCACCTTGCCATCTTACCACCATACAGACACACTTTCACTGTGATCTTTCCCAAAAGATCACACCAAACCAGTTTCAGGAAAGTGGTCCTGTGGATGCTCCCAAAAAACCTGCTCTTGTTTTATACCAAATTAGGGCAAAATCTGTGTGTGGAAGCAATCTTAATGGAATGAATGTCATTTTAGTGCATGATGCCCTCAGAATGGTAATAGAAAATTTGATGGTGAAGAATGAGAGAGAGAGAGAGAGAGAGAGAGATGATAGACAGACAGACAGACAGGGTTTGTGAATGTATTAAACTGAGAGAAGGGACTAGCTAAAACATTATTAGGGACTTGGCAAGGTTTTCTCCATAGTGATTATTTGCTTTAAAAATCTGAATTAGATTCTAAATTTAGAACTGTCGCTCCCCACCCCCCCCATTATGGAATGCCAACTGCAAAGCAAGAGAGCAAAGCAGCAACACTTATATCTTTATGCAAAATAGATGTGTTGCACACAGAAAAGCAGGATTAGAAAGACACAACACGGTGACATTTGATATATGGGAAGACATTTAATAGTAAGGTATAAATTCAATATGCACTCATCTTGCTGACCCAAGATTTCTCACGTGGAAATTAACTGAGTCAACTGTAAATAACATGAACTAATTATTGATCCATAATCAGACTTTCTGGACTGACTGATACAGCATTCAGCACCCATCCTTACACACATCAGCATTTCATATGAAGTTGTACTGAGATCCTGCGTGATGTAGTAGTCAGTGCTGGCCTGTGAGTGAAAATATCCAAGTTTAAATCCCAGTGCACCATAAAGCTTACTGGATGATCCTATTCTGAGCACTGTTTCTTAGACCAATCTACCCTACAGGATTGTTGTGGTGATAAAATTGCAGATGGAGAGTCATGTATGATACCCAGAGCTCTTAGGAAGAATGGGAATAAAATGTGCTAGAAATGTAATACATTGATATCATAGATGCTGAAAACAAGACTTACTTGTCAGTATAAACTTGACTTGCTGACCAGTATAAAGGCAAAGAATTGTGGATAGACAAACTAAATGTAATTTGCCACGAGCCCCCTAGAAGGAAGAGATATTTGATATACTGTAAAACTAGAAAGCAACTATATTCAAGGTTGATCTCCAACAATAAACTCCATTTATATTAATTCTTTCCCACTTTTCAGTACTGGTTACTAGTTGTCTGTTGGGACAATCCAACCTAGGTCAAGCCTGGCCTAGCATGTGTTGTGCCGTGCTTTTCATTGCTTACACACTTCACAATGTTCCATAAAGGTCCCAGCACCAGGGCTCTTTTTGGGCTGGAACACACTGGAACAGTGTTTTGGCTGGCATCCAAGCCCACCCCTCCCCACCGGCGGGAAAGGGCCCCGTGCGCCGAATCTCTGCACAGGGATCGAGCATGGGGCCTGGCCTCTGGGCTCCTTCCACTTAAAGGGAACATTCCCTTTAGGTGCAAAGAGCCAGTGGGAAAAAGCCCCGAGCTCCTGAGCTCCACGTGGAGATCAAGCACAGGGCCACGGCTCTCTGCATCTGGCTTGCCACCATCCCGTTGTGGTTCACCACGCCTACACTCACCCTGCTCCCGGTAAGTGCCTCCCCCATCTCTTCTCTCTCTCTCTTTCTTTCCCCCTCCCTCCCTCTCTTTCTTTTTTCTCTCTCTTTCTCTCTCTGCTTTCCTTCCTTTATCCTCTTTTCCCTCCCTTTATTTTTTCCCTCCCTCCCTTCCTTTCTCTATCTTTTCCCTCTCTCTCTCTTTTCCCCTCCCTCCCTCCCCTTCTTTCTTTTTATTTTCTTTCTTTCTTTCGCTCCCTTCCTTTCTCTCTATCTCTTTTCCCTCCCTCCCTCCCCCTTCCTTCCTTCCTTTCTTTTCCTTCCTTCCTTCCTTGTTGTTTCATTTTGTTCTTTGTGTTTTTGTAAAAAAAAAAATTGGAAAAGGGGAGGGATGTAAAAAAGTAGAGAGCCCAGGAAATGCTGGTTTTGATGATATCTTTAATTTTTGAGAATCTCTTCCGTTTTCTCATGGCATCTTCTGTTTAAGAAAAGTAAGTTTGAAGCCAGAGTGTAACTAGTTCATTGCTGTGTCTTGTTGGAAATGGCTTGCAAATATATGGCCGAGGACAGACTGGCAATGTAAAGCGGGGCAGCCCTGCGTCGGAAGTGGAAGAAAAGAGCCCGTTCAGACATGCGCATCTGTCCCTCGGCTCCATTTCGCACTTACCCGTCTCCCAGTTGCTTTCCATCCGCTTTAACAGGACACCGGGTAAAACTGGTGTTTAGGGGCCGTCCTCCGCATGCCTCCCGCTTCCAAACAGTGTGAACCGGAAGAAGCGGGAGGCATCTGGAGGCGGCAGTGTGAACGCGCCCGCACAAAGTTATGCGCATATGTGCATGTGTGCATGTGCGAAACACATCAAAGGGAAAACAAAAAAAGTGCAATGGCGCGTGCAAGCCGCGCAAGCCGCGCGCGCTGGCTCCGCGGCAGTCTGAACGCTCTGTATCGGCACCACTGCGCATTGCTCTGGCCAGTATGAATGGCTAGCTCTGTGGAGTTTTTCCCCCGTACCAGTTCCCTCCACTTTGCCCCCGCTTTACATTGCCAGTCTGTCCTCGGCCTATGTGTGTCTAAAGTCTGCATTAAAGTTGTTTGATGCTAACTGCCATGCAAGAGAAAACATCTGAAAAAGTAACTTCATTGTTGTGTGTGTTGGCAGAACACTTGACTGTTGCTTGGGGGACTTTGGGGGATATCTGCAGAAAAACAGAGTTGTAACTAAAAATGAACATGGTCAGCAGCACTTTGGAGATTGCCTGTTTTGTGAAATTTAAAAAGTGGGCAGAGTTTCTGAAGAAGATGATTGTCCCTCTTCTCCTGCCACTGGGCTAACATCTGCCTTTAATGGGCTAGCAAAGTTGATGTTCTTAAACCTCCTAATAAGAGAGATTTCTGCTTCTGAGGAGTTGACTTCCAACGATTGGTGATCTTATGATGGTAGTGATACTTTGATGTGGTAAAGACCACCTGTTCACAGGATCATTTTTCCTGTGGGACAGACTGCATGGTAACCCCTCCACTGGTAAATAATTTCTTGTAAAAAGAATATGATAGTGTAATGATTCAGGTGGGTAGCCATGTTGGTCTGAAGCAGCAGAACAAAGTTGGAGTCCAAAGTTTCATCCAAGGTATAAGCTTTCGTGTGCATGCACATTTCTTCCATCTGAAGAAGTGTGGGTAGCACATGAAACCTTATACCTTGAATAAAATTTTGTACCTTGAATAAAATAGTCCACAAACTACTCCCGTCCAGTGCATCGACAAACTTCCAGACCTGTAGGTTGGCAACCCTAAAAATTCATATTCAGCATACTAGTTCTGCAGGAAGGCAAGCTGATTTCCATGGGAACCTAACCTTTAGGAATTGATTCCAATCCAGTGTGGGAATAATTGTTGGACATAAGATATTGGTTCAGGCAAGATTTTGTATAGATGGGACAGAAAATAACGTTTCAATTGATTTTGTCAACAAACAAGGCAGAATAAGAAGCAAAAGGTGGGTATGGCTAGATGACCACACTTCTGGTAACATGGGGTGTGGGCTAATATGCTAATAAGCTGTGATGTCAGGGGTGTGGCCTAATATGCTAATGAGTTCCTGCTGGGCTTTTTCTACAAAAAGAGCTCTGCCCAACACTATTGCCCAGTGTAAGTCAGCATTAGATTCTGTCCAGCCCCAAAGGAATCCCCATTCCACTTTGCATCCTCACCATGACAAATAGGCTTTTCTCCCAGCTCTCCGTTGTTCCTGCCCATTAGACCTAGAATAAGTACGTTCAGACTGCTTGGGTGAAGAATCATTTCTCACGGGGAAAGATAAGATTGCATGGATCTTCATCTGCATGATCTTTAGAAACTATGTGATAACATGCAAGTTTAAGGTCTGGGTTTATTCCTGGTGCCTATCTGCTCAGCGGATATTAATGTTTATCTAGTGAAATGCCTGGATCATTTGTATTCACTTTCTCACACTGATTAATGTTTCATGTTTAGGACACACACATATTTGCAAAATTTAATTAAGTACATATATAATTTTAATTCTAAAGCAGAAATACAACACTTCTATGTAAAATTGGATCCACTGTACATAAATCATATTAGGGCTGCGTTCAGACGACAATGTTAAAGAGCAATGAGCCTAGTTATATTTAAACTGAATGAAATTATACCAGAAAATGTCATCCAGACGTCGATCCACTCACTTGCTTCAGAGCGCAGTTGTTCCATGACTGAATGTCCAGACCTTCCCCCGCTCTAACTGCAGAGCCTGCACGATCGCCATTTTTTAAATAAAAAAGATTGCCGCATGCACATATGCAGCCACACGAGAGATACATATATGCGCATGCACAAATGGCCACACGAGAGATACACATGTGCACATGCACAAAATGTTTAAAAAAAAAAAAAAGCTGGCGGTTGCAGTCTTGGCGCGCAAGATCGCGATCACAAACTGCACCAATCATTTGCCACAAGACTTCAAAAAAACACGGAGAATAGTGGGGGGAAAATGGGAGGCAGACGACTGGGGCACAACAGACATTGCTGTCTGATTGTGCACTTTAAACCCATAAGGGAAGAGCAAGGGGAGTGGATAAAACTGTGTGTCTGAACGCACCCCCAAGGTCTTTAATATCATGCATTCGAGCCCCACATTTCAAACTCTGAAATATAATTTGAGATCACTGTTCAATTTTATAAGTAGAAATTTTGTTGTCCAAATCTCTAGAAATTGTTTCCAGAAGTCCACTTCACTACAAACAACCTTTTCTTGTTTTGAGTCCTTGAGATAGATAGATTGATTGATCGACAGATCTTCTCCAGCACCCAATCGGGCCTCCCCCCTCCTACAAATACTTCCGCCAGGACATCTTACAACTCAGTAGTTAGGGCACACAGCATGGGATTCTGTCTCCCTGCCATGCAGACTTACAGTGAGCGGTGAGGCACTTTAGTGGTGGCAGAAGCACAGAGAGGGCACTTTGCACTACACTCTGCGCTGACACGCCAAGGCGAGCAAAGTCTGTACACTGTGACTGACCTCTTCCATTTCAGAACTCTCACAGGTTCCCCCCCTTTGGAGGCTCAATCCACAGGGGCAACTGCACACTGACAGGTAAGCAAGGGCAAGGATCCCAAACCTGCTCCCCCATTCCCCTCACTTGAGCCTGGGTACTATGACAGAGTCTCCTGCATTGAGTTCAGGTGTGGGGCAGCACAAGCTGTGGTTGTGCAGTGCCATGCCCTGATATGCCATGAGGAAAAGTTCCCCAAGAAGTTTTCTGGGAGATCGGGGGTGTGTGCGCTCATTTGCTTGGTTACCACCCTCGGCAGAGCACAGGGAGTGTATGGGGAGGGGGGGGGGATGTCTGGCAGCTGCTCCACTGTACATGGTGTACCAGCCTGGCAAGTGTCCCTTCAGCTCATTCCCTTGCAGAATCAGAGGTTGAGCGGCAGATGGACTGCAAGTAATCTGGGACGACTTCAACTCAGGATGGGTAATCTGCCATACATAGCAGGGACCCAGGCACACAGATAGGTTCCCTTGCTCACCTCGCAGGCTTCTGTGTGTGTGGCGGGGGGAAGAGGGTGGTCTGGGTGAATACGCCAGCTCATTGTGGTGGTGAGAGTGTGAGGAGACCCAGATTCTGTTCCCCATTTGTACCATGGAAGCTAGGCAGGTAGCCTTGGTCCAAAGATGCACACCTTCAGCCTGACCAACCTCACAGGGTTGTTGTGTGCATGAAATGGAGGAGAGGGGAATGATGCAAGCCACCAAGGAGGAAGGGTCACTAAGAAAATGAGCAAATTTATGAGGCCCCTGTGTGTCTGCTCCAGGAAGGGGGTCCTCTGGTACCCACAGGGGAAGGCATCTGTGCAAGTAGCATTTGGGGGGAAGGGGATTATAGGGATTCCCTGAGCCAGTGGTGAGGGGAGCCACTGCAGTGGCAGACTCCAAGTATTCAGGAGGGTGGGGTTGGGGTGGCTAGCCATGGAATATAGTGGCATGTAGGAACAACAAATGATAGCAACTGCATGCTTGCCATCACCACGGGTCTCTGTCATGGGGGCAGGGTAGGAGCAGAGAATAAGACTCTCCTGAGCTACCCTTCCCCACCCCTTAGCTGTGACATGCAATGGCATCTGCCCCTGGGAGTGGCCGCTCCTGCTGACCCAAAGTGCCCTGCCCCTTGTACCACCCCCATCTTAACACTATGCTGTGAGGCCCCGCTGTGGCAGAATTGCCATGGACACACCCTTGCAAGCAGCCAGCCACACTTTCCCCCAGCTCTGCTGCAGCACAACTTGCCCCTTAGGAAGGCAACTCTCTAAGCGGCACCACCCCTGAGCTACGGCCGGCCACTGCAGCATGGGTGTGACTCAGGATTGCTCTGTTAGTTCTCATTATATGATGCATGATGAAAAAAAGCTACAAATGAATTAAGATAAATGTGTGTAGCTCCGTTGTTGAATTTTCTTAGTTTCTCAAAACACTTAAACATATGGTAATTGTAGTGAATGCTAAAGCATACATAAGCAAAAAAGAAAGTAAGCAGTCATTAAAGAAAAATTAACAAGTTTGGTGCCATTTGGTGTTATAAATATTTAATATGCAAGCCTCAGCTGGAATATCAAATTGCATCAAGCATCTGTCCTGGAAAAAAACTCTGCACAATAGCTTTGTGCTGGTTCACTGTTTGTTCAACTAATATTATTTAAATGCTCAATATTCATAATGGCAAAAATGGTCATTATTATAGCCATGAAAGGTGGAATAAAATAAAGAAAGGCAGGTTTTGAATTTATTTCAACCAATTTATTTCAACCAATAAATACTGGAGGTTTCCCAGAATTCTGTCAAGATCAGACACCAACCTAAGTTCATGTTCCAAAGGAGGTATGTCCAGCACATGGACAATAGTAGTGAGTGGGCAGGATGTGCAGATGTGATCATCATCTCCTTCTCCATGTATACATTAGATAACTGCACAGTAGTAAAAAGACATGCAGGACATATAAATGATACAAAAGAAGAGAAAATGTTCCAATATATCCAGTCTTCTTGTGATGCTAAATAAGCAGAAATTTTTTCTGTTCTCTTTAGAAGCACATCGGCTGATTCTGGGTTGGCTTTTCCCTCCATTGTTTTATGAAACCCACGTTGGAACAGAAATGCCCCTCTGCATTGCATGCCACTTTGACTTTCTTTGATCATCGGGTTTTATTGTACCTTTTGCATAGATTTATGGCTGTTTTATGGGGTGTCTTTGCAGTCTGTAAGGTTGCTCCAAGGTATTAGAATGTGGTTTTGAGCTGCACTTTTTCTTCCCAGTTGATAAAATGTGGAGCAAATGGTAGATGCAGAATCACCCATCATATTTAATATATGGCAAAACATACTCAAGTTATTTGAAACTGGGGATGCCAGCCTCCAGGTGGGGCCTGGGGATCCCATGGAATTACAGCTCGTTTCCAAACTACAGAGATCAGTTTTCCTGGAGAAGAAGGATGCTTTGGAGGGTGGCCTCTATGACATTTTTAACCCGCTGAGGTCCCTGTCCTCCACTGGTTCCATTCCCAAATCTCCAGGAGTTTCCCAGCCTGGATCTGGCAACTCTACAATGCCATTCCCCGCCAGGGGCCAAGGGGGACCTCACAACCTTATTTGAAACTGTAAATTCAGAAGGCTCTTCTTCAAAAGATTTTCCCTTTCATTCTATAGCTTCTATCAGTGCAGAGTCTCAGATCTATTCTCAATATGAACTGATATTCAGATTGTCACTAGCAATTCTACAATATTAAAGAAATATTTGTAACTGATGTTCTGCTTTGATGTTCAGCACTAAAGAATTTGTAAAATCAAATTAGATCTTTTATTGGTTCGAGATCTGACAGAGAAAAGCTAAGCTTTCAAGTTATACAGGACTACTAATCAGGCAGAGAGGGAAGAGAAAGTCACTTAATGAAAATATTTTTAGTAACAACATACCGATACTATTAGCATAGAGAGGTTCTTTCATACTTGCAATGCTTAAAAAATAGGCTTAGAGTCAAAGAAGTATGTAATAAGGTCTTGTGTCCATGAGGAATTTTGTTTTTCTCTCCCTTTCTCTCTTCTCCCACTGGCAAACCAGGTTTAAAAACAAGAGCCCTTTCTGATGTTGTTTTTGTCGTGGCAGATTCACTGCACCATTCCTTTCTTTCCATATAAAGGTAGTTTCAAAAGCCAAGCTCACATGGAAGAAGCCACTACTGCATTCACTCTCTCACTGTCAAGTTTTCATCAGCATGGGCCCTAAGAAGACCCTTGAGTACCATGGGATATGGCACAGAAGTTCTACCTTTCAAATAAGCAAAGATCCAAAGATTCCAGTTATACCCTGCCTTTCTAATCAATGAGGACCCGAAGCAGCTTACATTGTTCTGGTCTCTTCTCCCCCATTTTATCCTCATAAGAACCCTGTGAGGTAGGTTAGACTGAGAGTGTGTGATTGGCCCAAGGTCACCCAGCAACCTTCCATAACAAAGTGGGGATTCAATAAAGCAATGAAAAAAGTGATAACATAGTATAACAATATGAACAAAACAAGCACTGCAAATAGACGCAATCAGTGGTTACAACCGTTAAGTGAATTTATATACTGCTAACAATAAAATGCATATAAACAACAATAAACATGACACAACACAGAATATACAAACAAGCCAGCACAAAGGACAAGGTAAATTAGAACATGGTTGACTGACGAAGATTCCAGATTTTCTATCTTTGTTTTGTTGCTACTTCTTCATTGTTACCACACAACTTCAACTAGTGCCCAATGTAACAGAAGCCTTCAAGTTATACAGGACAAAACCTTGGTGGTGGTGGATATTTTGTCTGTGTTGTATCATGTTTATTGTTGTTTATATGCACCTTATTGTTAGTATTATATAAATTCACTTAATGACTGTAGCCATTGGTTGCGTCTATTTGTAGTGCTTGTTTTGTTTAAAGTGGGAATTCGAACCTGGGTCTTCCTGATCCTAGCCTGACATTCTAGCCACCACACCACACTGGCTCTCACTGGGCATGCTATGTTTAAAGTAGCTCTTTGGATTGCAACCATATTCTACAATACATTCAACACACAGCTGTTCTATACTGCTGTAAAGAGTATTTAAGCTACTGACAATTTAAAACCATTCCTGTGTAAGTTTGTCTTGACGCTTGAACAAGAAAAGTCTGAACTGTCCATAGTCCAGATCTTTTAATCAGCTGTTTTACTATCAGGGAACAAAACCTTCAAAAATGGATTAAATATTTTAAAATGCTGATTGATATAATAATTTTGTTCAAATCTATTTGTTTGTTTAAATAAATATGTTCATTGACATAACAATTAAACTTGAGTGCTTGCTAATACTGTCTGATGTTTGGACAAAGTACAAGGACCACTATGTAAAAATGAAATGTATATTTTATTGCAACAGTGAAATGTATGGTAAAATTCTCAGGACAACAATAAATGTTTCATAAAATGAAAGATGCACAACATAGGCAAGACAATTGCTTTTATTATGCCAATTTCTTTACAAGCCAGTAATCAAAGTCTTTTGGCATGCCTAATTACAAAGTAAAATGTTACCATTTCTTGAAATGGTGCTGAAAGCTACTATTATTTACAATTTAACCCTCATGGCTTTACAACAAGGTCCAGCCCTATTGACATTTTGAATTGACTACAACCAGCACAACCTAGACTGCATATGTATGTATGTGTCATCAAGTTGCAACCAATTTATGGCAACCCCAACAAGGGGCTTTCAGGCAAATGAGTAGCAAGGGTAGTTTGCCATTGCAGTCCTCTGAATAGCAGCCCCAGTCTTCCTGGGAGTTTTCCCGTACATGTACTGACCCAGCTAGCTTCTGAGGTTTGATGAGATCAGGCTATACCATACCATTCTACATCCTTTTAGACTGCATTCTCAAGTCTAATCTTAAAAAAAATGCAAACACAAAATAGCTTTAGCTTGGATCACTTATGTCACTATCAATGTAGTTTAGCAAGGGAGTGAAGGAACAAAGACAATACTAACAGGTGACACAGCTTTTCCACTGTGTCACCTAATTCCCCTCCTTTCCCCACCACACATGCCGTTTTTCCATATGGGCCCCATGATTCCCAGCATAGCTATTTTAGTGGTCTAAGACAGGGGTGGGCAAATTGCAGCCCGGGGGCCACATGTGGCCCGCCACAGAGTTTTTTTGCGGCCCGCCAAGACAGTCGGCCACGTGGTGTGATAGGGTACATTTGTCTCATTAAACTGATTCTAAAATTAAATGTGCTTGCAGCTATAGATGATATGAAATCAGCACAATAAATAAATGGAATAAAACTACCACTATTTTATTTAATTTCTATTTATTGATTTTTATGATACAATTTATACCTTTTCTGAAAGGCAAAGTTAACTAATGAATGCAATCATTTTAAAAGGTGCGGCCCTCCACTAACCTCCGCTCCCACAAAGTGGCCCCCGAGCCAAAACAATTGCCCACCCCTGGTCTAAGAGGACCCTCTCCTTTCTTTTTCAGCCAATATAAAAGCTGGCTGGATCCAACCCAAAGATTTTAAAAGCTTAGAAAAATCTTATTTAAAAGGCTGAAGGTAGTGACTACTTACTCTTAATAGGCTTTTGTAATGATTCTTGCCTTTCTAATGATTTCACCTGACCTTTCACTCTATGTAGAATAAAATATTTTGTTATTTTTGAACTTTTAAAAAGCCTTGAGCACCAATTCAGTGGTTTAAATTAAAGGAGGTCTCAATTCTTCCGTCAGGTCCCTGTGCTGAGCCAGCAGCAAAATTTCGTATTGTGATTGGGTGGGTTAGCCACTGTTCTTCAGAAAGGAAGAAAATAAACACAAAGGGCTGCTCAGTCAGAAAGGGAGAGAAAAATTGAAAAAACTTGCTTCTGAGAGAGAGGGAAGGGGTGAGGGTGTCATAAGAAGGAATTCCACAACTTGGATATCTCTGCCAACCTATCTCCAGCTGTGAGGCAAAGCATTCTGATTCCCTCAAGGGTTAACATAATTATTAGGAGGCCTACTCTGCTCTGCAGGTGTCCGTAATGGGGCCTTCCTGCTAAAGATATTCTTCTCTTTTTCAAGGCCAGATTCAAGAATGTGGTAATTGGTTAATTGTGAGAACCTGTGTTCAGCTTTGTAACTGGATGGGAAGGGGGGAAGAAGGAGTGAACAACATCTTCTGGAGAGTGCCATCAAGTGAGCTCCCTGATTGGTTTGGGAGACCACCTGGTGCCAGAAGGCAAAAGACCATAAGCCAGAAAGAAGCCATGCTAATTTTATGATTTCACCATGTTATTGCTGTGCCATGCTACATCATGATGGACAGCTGCGTAGAGAATACTTAAGCCTCTAGCTTGGACTCTTGTATTCTAAGAAGGCATGCCATCATAGGCGTAGAGTACGGGGGGGCTTGAGGGCTTGAGCCACCCCCAAAATTTCCTGGGGGGGACTCAGCCACCCCCAGGAAAACGGAGCGCCTGCTGTTGCACTTCCCCGGGTCCTTCCGAGGCCCAGCCGCCGCTGCTGGAGAGGGAGAGTGAAGGGGTAGCGGGGGGGAGAGAGGCACCGGCAGCAGTGGCTGGCGGGTCTTGGAGGGGCCCGGGGAGGCGGGGCGGTTTCCCGGAGGGGGAAGGAGAACATTGCCCCAGCGAGCGAGCGTGCTAAGGAGCCCCTGCCCCCCCCCCGGGATTTCCAAAAGTCTATGCCCCTGTGTGCCATCTAATACCAGTTATTCAATGTATTAAACAGAAAGCTTTCTTGTTTTCTTTGCCACTAAACAGTGAAAACTGCTGCATAGTAATATTCTGTGTTTTTAGAAGTCAATTCAATAAGCCTTTGTACATTTTTACAAAAGGTATGCTTTATTTGTGTGAATTTAACCTCGAGAACCATGGGGCTGGGTGCTGCTCACTTGCAAAAGGAGTGGTGACCCAGAGAGACCCAGGCCTGGGTCACCAGCTAAAGTTGGTTTTACAAGAAGACACCTCCGATCTGTGCAGGCTGATTTTGGTGGAGGCAATCTTCAGATGATTTCAGGCTCCTGCTGCGTGTAGGCACTGTGGGGAGGAACGATCATAACCATTGGGATCAGGCAGCATTTGAACTGTTGAATTTGTAAGTAGGTCTTGGACTGATTAGAATGAAAGCTATTCTGCTACAATAAATCTGATAGTGGTATCCAGTCTTATGCATGTCTGCTCTGAAGGAAATACTACTAAATACAATTATGCTTCCTACTGTAGGACTTGCTTAGTACTGCAGCTTTTTATAAGTACATACATCCCTTAAATTAAGAATAGAGGAACAGAGGCTATACTGCATCAGTTCCAATTATTTATTAGCCCCACTGCTATCACTGTATGCCTGATTTATATTCTGAATCCATCTGATTTCATGTTCTGTTCCTTGTATGGTCTCAAGTGGACTGTAGTGAACAAATCATGGATATCTTTATATGGGCTGAAAATTAATTTTGCTGTCCTCCTGGCTAGCAAGGTCAAACTATAAAAAAATTAGCTGGTCAAAGAAAGAATACATGGTATGACAATTTCTGTAATAGAGATCCCACGGTGTAATAGAGATCCTGTGGATGGAATGCAGTGATTCCTGTTTGAATGTTTATGTGACACTTTGATGAAAATATGTTACAGTCTTCCCTTTCTTTCTATCTCCATTTCGAATTAATTCTTTACAAACGTTTCTATATGGAACTTGCACATCTCCCCATACTATGCGATATGCAGGAATATGAAGAGCTCAAACTTTGCCTTCCGTTTTAAATATGTAATAGGATAACACAGAATCAGGGGGCTGGATACAAAGCAACATCCGCATAGAGAAGCTGGTAGAAGAGGTCTTCCCCTCCTATTGGGCTGCTGCAGAATAGCACTTCATTAATGGGAGAAGGCAAAGCCATTCCTCCCAGCTCCCTCTCCTTCTGCAGACCCCAACTGTTCCTGAGGATTCTTTGGCCAGCCATAATGCCAGTATTCTGTTATTCATTTAGCGCATGAAAGTTAACATAGTCATAACATTCGAACACAGCAAAATGGAGAATGAGGGTTACTCCAAACCAGGGCTTTTTTTGTAGAAAAAGCCCAGCAGGAACTCATTAACATAATAGGTTACACCCAACAGCAGAAACTCATTAGTATATTAGGCCACACCCCTGACAGTGCAGCTCCCTCCCAGGATCAGCTTCCCCAGGTGCCCCGCATGGGGAACCCGAGGGAAGGAAGGCAGTTTCTGGATTGGCTTCCCCAGGAGGGGAGGCAGTTTAAACTGCCTTCCCTCCCTGGATTGGCTTGGCTTCCCCAGGTGCCCCGCAGCTTGCGAGGCACCTGGGGAACCTGGGCGGGGGAGGCTGTAGGCATGGCCAACTTGGAAGCCAGCCGGAACTCCGTTCCTGTGCATTCCTGCCCCAAAATAGCCCTGCTCTGAACATTACAGAATGTAAGAAAACAGGAAGAACAGAGTGCCTTCTGCTTCCAGGTATGGATCCAACAGTGCAGTTCTCCTGATACGACAGAAGTTGCTCTATAAAACGAGTCACGTTCAGAGAAATTCTCGCTCTCTATTTTGCTATTTTTCTCTGCTAATGTTATGAATGTGTTAAATCTCATGTGTCAAATTAGTAATAGAATATTGGGATTATGGCTGGTGGGAGGGAACAAAGACAAAAATATACTATCCCTAAATCCTTTCTGTTTCAAATCAAAGCAGCGTTTGACTCAAAGGATATTAAAAGAAAACAAAACAACAACAGAGCTTTGATGCATAGCTGGGTTTTTGCTAAATGATGGATGCAAAGGAACAGTAAATGTTTAATGATGTACAGCTCATCGTAAACAGATATTTTGACATAACTGGTAAACATTTCAGAAAAGACAAATCTGAAAATTAATTTCAACATGCTTAATGAACCAAAGTAGCTTAGAAAGAATCCCCCCATCTTAATCTCTTATGTTTCAAAGGAAAGCAAGTATGTTTGCCAGATAACTTACTGCTGTATTTATACAAAGACAAAAGCTGCAATTCCACAGTGTTAGTGTACAGAAATCTATGCATGCAAGTTTTAGCACTAACAACTTAAAAACAAATTACTCCTGTTTAAAAGATTAAGACCAGTTCTACACAGTTGGTAGAGTGACTTGCACCTCCTGTAGGAGGGAGATCCATATTTGAATATTCCACACACACACACACACAAACACACACACACACATATACACACATATATATACCGTGAAAGTAACAACACTCCTGCCTGCACACCAGGGATAAAGATTCTGTTCCCTGTTGTGTTAGTTTTGTACTTAAAGGGAATTTTTCATGTTGGGTAGCATAAAAAATAATGTGATTCACCACCTGCAGTCTGAAGCGGCATCATGCATTCTACTATCTCAGAGCTTTCCTATCTCATACTGCTGCATCTTTTTATTTATTTATTTTTATTTATTACATTGCGTTTATTAATTGCCTAAGCCCCATGATTGTGGGCCTCTAGGCGATGTACAAATGATAAAACCATAAAAACATCAAACCATATCCAGCATGTTATACAATAATTAAAAGCAAATGATGAAAAATGTTGCAGTTCTCTCCCATATCTGGTCTGTGAGGGCTTCGTAAACATGGGGAAGGAGTAAACTCCACAAGGAATAGGGGTCCAGGTAGGGTGCTAGCCATAATGTAAACCGTCGCTGTCCTCAACCAAACGCCTGGTGGAACATGTCTGCCTTGCAGGACCTGTGGAATTGCTTAGGTTCCCGCAGGACCCTGATGTTATTTGGCAGAGAGTTCCACCAGCTCGGAGCCTGGTCATAGACCAGTCCTGCCATGAATGCGAAAGGGTCAACTGGAGATGGACAGCAGCCTAGCCGGTAGGGGGGACAAATAAGAAAACACAAGAGCGCGGGGGTGGGGGGGGGGAGAAGCTCAAGGTGATTAGTGGCAAGTAGGGCAAGGAATCATTTTAAATCTTCTATTAGTTTCTCTCCATTGGCTTTGGTTATGGAGGGGTACTGCTCAAATGATGTGGGGAGCAATTATGTTATGGCAATATCAGAAACAAACTGAAACCTCTGTGCTTAACTGACATTTCAGAACAACGCAAGGGCATATCTAATCGCTCTAGGTTCCAGAATGTTAATGCGTAACTTAACATCAGTAATACAGCACCATGTACCCTGTATGGACAACCCAACCTACAGTGGAGACATTGATGGTAACCACAGTATCATGTGAAGTTATCCCAAACAGAGTTCCCATAAACAGGTTCTCCTCATCATACAACCATCGGAGTGATCTGAGAACCTGTCTCAGAATAGACTCTCCTACATGGGGAGTGAGTCCTGGGTCTAAAGTGGTTAACAAACCACAATTGGAGTGGGCACATGAAGAGTTTGGCTATGGTGAGAACGGCCATCATGGATGTCATATGTCCAAGCAAGCATAGAGCAGTCCTAGCACTCTGAAAACAATTGTTCATAAATCATGCAACTTGACTAAGGGTCATTTTACACCTCCCCTCTAAAGTAGTTTGACTGCTGTCTTTTCCTGTGCTGATTTCACAGTGGTGTGAAATTTCACTCCAGGGAGTCTAAGTGCACTAATCAACAGCAATTGTTTAAAGCAGAATAAAGCCGGTTGAATACTAGCTTGACCACAGGAGGGCAATTAGTAGATGTGGACATTTCAGTAGCAGCACAGTTTCACACCGCACAGAGGTGTGGGCAGGTTTTTTTGGAACTAGAATGATTCCAGCGGGAAAGTCAGATGTAAAAACAGCCTAAGAAGTGGAAGGAAACCTTTACCAGCACCAGAATCTAAAACCACTCCTGTAAACTTAATGGATTGAGATGGTGTCACACCCCACTAGCCTCTCCTGGGGTTTGCCCCCATTCACCATCTTCCAAACCGCCCTCAGGAGCAGTTAAAGGTCTCCGAAAGGGAGGGAAGAGGGTTAAGGACCTGTATCCTTCTACTCCCTGCCAGGTGGCCTCCTCAGCCACCTCTGGAGCCTGGCCCTTTCTCCTCCCCAACCTCTGCCTTTTGGCTCCCTTTTATCCTCCCTTCCCCCTCTATGCCCCACCTCTCTTCTTTTTCCACATTTATTTTGCCCAGACCCTGGGGACTTGCTGGCCTATCCTGACACAGGCCAGCTGTGGCCAGACTCCTGCTTTGTTCTTCCTGGCTCTGGGCTATACCTTGGAGGGGCCAGGCCAGTGAAAGGAGTCCTTGGCCCAGTCTGGAAGTATCTGGCCCAACCATTGCCAGTAGCCATGGCTGGGGTGTGGGCCATGTCACCAGCCAGGCCAGGACGCCGGGCCCAGTCAATTTCAGGCCATTGTGGGCACTGTCGGGAGGGTGCCTCCAAGCCCCTTTCCAACCTGATGCTGCCGCCAACGGCTCCTATGCAAGGTGTGCCAGTTCTGCCATGCTCCTCTCCACCCCTAGGCCCTGGTCAGGTGAGTGACAGGGGAGAGGAGCTCTGCTGCTGCCGGGGCTTGGGCTTGAGGGGACCCTGCTGTAGCTTTCCATGGTCATGGGAAGTCCAGGTGCCTCCAGACCTGGACAGATGGATTGAATGTAGATTTTTCCCCCCAGTTGATTACTAACCTCAATTGCTCTCAAGTCTGGAGGATTGTTTCTAGATTCTCCAACAACTGTGCTCTAGTGGGGGCCACCACAAGCCAGCCATCTCGGTAACAGTATATCAAACAGTCCATCAGCCCGAGGAAGGCCACCACTGGTGCCATTCATTTAAGTAAAAACTCATGGTGCAGTTGCTAGCCCAAAGGAGGGGACTGTGAAATGAATATCTGAAATGAATATCTGAATATCTGAAATGAAGAAGCTTTCTATAAGTGATGTGAACTGAGATGTGAAACTAAGTATCTTGCAAGTCAAGTACTGCAAACCACAAAGCATTGTTTAATAGTTGTAACACTGTATGATGCTCCCATCCACTTCCCTCTCTGAGGCAAGATTTTCCCTCCATTTCACTTTCCCTTTGTGACTGAGCCACCCTAGTTATCTGTTTTCTTCTTTACTGAAGAACTCTGGCTGCCCCCCCCTTTGACTGCTGGCTCAGCCCAGGAACCTAAGGGAGGGGTCGAGAGTCCCCTTTAACTTACACAACTGAAATGGCACTCAAGGTTTTTGGAAGTTCAAAAATAATAAAATATTTTATTCAACATAGAGGGGAAAAGGTAAGGTGAAATGAGGGGTAAAATTTCTGAGGAAACTCGAATAAATAACTATGAGATAAAATCAGTAGATGCACAGCCTGCAGTTCATATGTTTCACGCTAATGAGAGTTTCTTAAGCTATTCCTGAGCTGCCGTCATCCACACTAAACAATCCACTTTCAGTGCACTTTCGAATTGGATTTTGCCAGGTCACACAGTAAAAACCCAGTTGGAAAGTGCACTGAAAGTGGATTATTTAGTGTGTGTGACTGCAGCCACAGTGACTTAAAATCTTTATGATCACAGGATTTTGTTCCAGTGTTTCCCAAACACTCCACTCCACTTTCTTTGAGTATTCACTGACTTTTGGTTTCCAGAAGGCTGTGACACTCTATCCATTACCCAAACCCTTTCTCTAAACACACCAGTAATTTTCTTGAGTTTTAACTGACTCTTAAGATTTCACAAGGCAGTCTCTATTCACACCAGACCAGGGATCTCTCCAATCTTCAGAGATATCTGGCTGTTTTACAGGGCAGGGAAATTCTTCTCTCACTAGAAGATCTATTCCCTTTCCTTGGCCCAAATGACAATCGTCGCCTAAGTACCCATTCTTCCTTGCCAACTTCCGCAATACTCCATCTGTGTTAAACTGCTCTCAGTCAGGGCTGAATTCAGACTCTGTCAGAACTTGACTTTTCTTAGCTAGGGCTGAAATCACTCCCTCTCTTCAGCATTCAGCTCTCAAGTCTTTCTCTGCTTAACTGAAGCTAACCAATCAGCTCTCTTGGAGCAGCCTGTCACTCAAGGCTCTCTGATGCTGTGAAAAATTAACCCTTCACAGTCCTTTACCTGTTTACACAGCACTTGTAAGATTTTAAAGTGCAGTCCGTCACACACTGAAGCTAAGGAAACCATGGAAAATTAGGAGCCATTAAAATTTACTTAAATTTCTTGTCCAAAATGGGTCTGTTGCCCCCATCTCTCTCTCTTTTTTGCAATAGAAATACCCTATAATAGAAAACCCTAGGAGAATATTGCACCTTTCAACAGCAGTGTCTCCACTTTGAAGTGAAGTTGGGGCAACTGGGTGTTATCAGCTGTAGCTGCAAACTGAGGAGGAGGTTCAGCAGCAAACTTCAATCTAAAACTCTCCTTTATAGTTGAAAGCACCAACTTATCAGTGATGTCTGTTCACTACTTGAACAAAATGGAAGTTAACCTATTCCTAGAAGAAGGCCACGTGGAGGTTGCCACTTCTGATAGTGAGAATGGAACATTGTATTGGGGCTGGAAAGACGTTAGGAAGGACCTACTCTGTCAACGGCAAAGAAGGAACTGAGGGAAGGGGTGCTCCTCGCTCGGACCATGGGACCATTTGGTTGGGAAATGGTTGCAATAGCTCTGACAGATGGTTCAGTGCCTCCTTGTGGAATTTTAAGCTAAGATAAGAATCCCTTGACAGCAGGCCTGCTCATGCGCAGTCTCAATGTGGGACTGTACAGAAAACCAAACATGAAAAGTTGCTTTTTGGAGCTATGACGCATCCCTTTTTTCATGAAAATGTTTCTTGAAACAGGAACAGGGGACATGCCTACAGAATTGATGACTGGTTGGATACCATGTGATACATATGAAGGATTCAGCATAAGAGACCTACCCACTCACAACATTCAGCTAATGATCTGATTCATTTGGTCCCCAAGTTTAAACTCTACAGAGGAGGCAAACTAAAGAAATGGGTACGTTTTCATGTGTGTTACAGCCTCATTTTATCTAACCCAATTCAAGGGCATTCCACCACACATTTCAGAAGGGTTTTTATTATCTTTTATGGAGGCTCAAATTCTGGGAGCTTCCAATATTCTCGAGAAGCACTCTATAAAGCACATGGAAATTACTTGTCTTTGGAAAGAGGGAGAGATCAGAAATCTCTAGTCTTTGTGTAAATCACTAGGTAGCTGCTGAAGTGTTCAAATACCATGGTGATGAGATAGATAAAAATAAGACAAATTTCATAGATTAAATGGCTAGACTGAACTCCATTTTTATATGTGGAACCTTCCCACCAGCAATCCCTTGAGATTCACACACACCTACCTTCCTAGCAAACTATACAGGAATCATATCAAATAAAGGACTTTGCTGATAGTGGATAGTAAGTGGCTTGCATGGTCCAAGCCTGTGATTTTTTTATTATCTTAGTGATAATTCTGTGTCCCAGTCAGACTCATACCAATTGGAAATCACATTCACTGCTTTTAAACCAAGTTATACTTCTGAAATACTATCCACACACCACCACCCCCAATTTCTATCCTTTTTTCTTATCTCACACTAGCAATGAGGAAATGTTTCCTGTTCCATTTCTTTTTGCATTTTGCCAACAATTTTGCAATAAAATTGGGTTGTTTTGCTGCTGGTTTCATAGATTTGTGGTGGTAAGGCAAAATCAGTCACTTGTGGGACTTTGTACTCATACAGCACGTTGTTTAAACTGGGCTGCCAGCTGTGCAAAGCAGCTCCCTGCACACAGTTACCATGTTGGAGACTGGTAGTACCTTGGTAATTGCTGCACTTTTTTGCCATCAAGTCATAGCCCCTAGTGGCCTTCTCATCCTGAACCATGATACCTTGGGGCCCAGGGGCTTCGAGGACCAGCCAGGCCAAAGGTAGTAACCAACCCAATGTGTTGGGCATGACAGGAGGATGAGGCCCATGTTATACCTGCGGGCAGGTGGAGCACTTTCAGAGAGAGTGGCCCACTATGGAATGTGATGACAGTTGGGAGATCATACTCCCCCTTAACTCTAGCAGTACTTGATGCTCAGCTTTCACACTGCCTCTCATCCTCTATGGACATACCATCCCAGAGATGTTGGACTAGGGGAGCACCATTTTAATGGTTTGATTCTTTAATGGTTTGATTCTTTAAGGTCCTTGATTCCCTACCAGAAGTGGTGGTAGTGGATGAACCCAGGTATTGTGCTTTTTCTGCCATACCCACTAATGGCCTGTTGTGTTGATCTCAGTGACTCTCCAGTGGCAAATGCAGAATGTAAAGGCAGCTAGTGTGGATAACCTGCCATATCTGGTCCTCCTGGGACAAGACCTGCCTTCTTTTTGAAAAACATACTACACCTGGTCCACCTGCAGAGATGCCAACCTTTTAGCAGGCCAGGGAGGTAGATCTGAAGTTTGTTGCGACCCAGGAAGCCAATGACTCTACAATGGTTACATGAGGCGGTGTGGGGGGGCACCAAGCTGGATGCCAGGAGGGCCCAACATCTTCCCCAGGTGGAGCGGATTGGGGGGCCATGGACCAGGATGGGCCAGGATTATCATGGGGAAAGAAGAAGAAGAGACTGGATTTATACCCCACCCTTCACTACCTGAAGGAGTCTCAGAATGGCTTATAATCCCTTTCCCTTCCCCTCCCGACAACAGATGCCCTGTGAGGTAGGTGGAGCTGAGAGAGCTCTTTTGAGAACTGCTCATGAGAGAACAGCTCCAAAAGAACTTGAAACTGACCCAAGGTAACACCAGCAGCTGCATGTGGAAGAGTGGGGATTCAAACCTGGTTCTCATAGATTAGAGTCCATGCTCCTAACCACTGTACCAAACTGGCTCTTCAACATCTACTGGTCCCCGACAGTTACCAATCGGAGGTGCTGTGGTTTGACCATGAGCATGCTTGGGAAGGCCATCAAGGACCTGTGAAGACACTTGCCCAGCTCCTGGACCACTTCTTTTGGCCAGCGGCATTCTGCAGTGTAAAGGGTCATTGCCATTCCTGTCCCATATGCCAGAAGGTCTCGAGTTGAACAGCAGAAAAGGCCCAATTAGCCTTGATGCCCACAGTCCACAACCCATTTGACCATATCACCATGGACTTCATTGGGCCCCTCCCACATCCCCCCCACAGGGATTCCGCTTCTTGCTGGTGATCATGGATTATGCCACTTGGTTCCTGGAGGCCATCACATTGCAGACAATGTAAACTTCCATGGTGGCTAGGGCCCTCCTTCATTTGTTCTCAGTTGTGGGATTGCTGGAGGAGATCCTCACAGACCAGGGTACATCTTTCTGAGCAGCCTTAATGAGGCAACTGTGCAGTATGCTTGGTGTCAGGCAGATCTTTTCATCCTCTTCCACCCCAAACAGATGGGTTAGGGGAACATTTCAATCAGAGCTTAAAGTCAGCCTTGCAGAAGTTGTCCTGGGACCAGCCTAGCCTGTGGGGCCTCTGCTTGGACCCCTTCTTGTTCATCCTCTGCAAAACACTGCCAGATTCAACTGGCTTCAGCCCATTTGAGTTATTTTATGGCCAGTGCCTCCATGGTATATTGGCTCTGGTAGAATGCCAATGGGCAGCCCCACTGCAGCCCGACCTCAGGCTAGTATGTGCAACAGTTGTGGGAGCAGCTGGAATGGGTTTGGGAGGAGGCCTGCTGCTGGCTGGAGGTAGCTCAGGGAGCACAAAAAGCCTGGTATGACCAAGGGGTAAGGTGTTCAGTCCATGTGACAAGGTCTTAGTACACAAGAGGGCAGCCCTGGGAAAAAGAGAAGACACTTGGCTCAGGCCCTTCTGCATCAGCTGGGTGGTGGGGTTTCTCCTGTACAATGTCCAGTATGAACCCTGCCCTTAGGATTACCATCACCTCCATATAAATCACCTGAAGCAATGGAATGACCACCCCTAGTCCTACTGCTCCTTGGCAGAAGCTCTATCAGTCCTTAATGGAGTGGAACTACCATGGGTTATCAATGCCCCAACAGGAGAGAGACTGCATGTCGACCCATATCTGTTGAGTGCTCAGACAAAAGACATCGTAAGCAATGCTCCCTTTAAGCTGTAGAGCCTTGTGAGCAAAAATTCTACTTTGTGAGCTACTGGCATTAAAGTTGTGAGCGAGCAATTTGGCTACTGTATAAATTCGTCTGCTCTGGAGCCATTCTTCCTGAGCTAAGACAAAAATGTGTGAACTGGAAGCTAAAAAACTGTGAGCTAGCTCACACTAACTCAGCTTAGAAAGAACATAAGACTTCTGACCAATGTACCTGAGGTTTTCTCAGGGGAAATTGCAATAATGAAATACATCATTCCAACCAAATCTGGGCAAATTGCCAGAATCCCATGGCTGCCAATCCCCCGAAAGCACTGGATGGAGGTTGAGCGAGGGACTCAAGAGAAGCTGCACTTGGAGGGGGGTCATCGAGCCATCACACCGTTCTTGGCAGAGCCTGATTGTGCTGTTTCCCAAGCCCGACAGCAGCACTCAGTTCTGCATGGACTATAGGGAACTGAACAAGGCGGCCCACTTTGATGCATATCCAATGCCACAGGCTGATGTCCTAATGGACCAGCTAGGTCCAGCCCAATTCCACTTCCTGAAGATGATGTTTGGGCTACAGGGAGCTGCCACTACTTTCTAGCTACTCGTCAATATGTTGTTGGCCAGTTGCCATATATTTGCCTCCAACAACCTCTATGACATAATCATGTTTAGCCCTGGCTGGGACTCATATGTGCAACACTTGGGAGACAGTGCTCAGAGCCTGCACCAGGCTGGCCTCAAAGCCAATTCCATGAAGAGCCATTTGGGGTTCCAGGAGCTACGGTATCTAGGTTTCCTGGTGGGAGAGAGATAGGTCTGGCCCCTGGCAGAAAAAGTGGTAATGTTGAGAGAATACTCTCAATCACAGACCAAATGCCAGCTGAGATGGTTCTTAGGACTACTCAGGTGCTACAGCTGATTCATCCCCCACTATATCACCCAGATTGCCCCCCCCCCCGACTGCCTGAAAGAAGGCCACCTGAACCACCTGCAGTGGACTCCTCAGGGAAAAGCCAACTTCCAGACCCTGTGCCATGCTCTGTCCAATGCCACGAGTCTCTATAACCTGGACTCCGGTTGGCCTTTCATCCTGCAGATGGACGCATCAGAGATGGGCCTCACTACAGTGCTCTCCCAGGAATGGGATGGGCAGGAGTACCCGATTATGTTCCTGAGTTGAAAACTGCAGCTGGCAGAGATGTGCTACTAAACCATGAAAAAGGAGGCCCTGGCTGTCAAGTGGGCTGTGGGGGCCCTACATACTATCTCTCCAAGAATCCACTCATTCTGGTGACAGACCACACACCATTACAATGGCTAGAGGATGAAGTCTCACAATAACTGAGTCTTATGGTGGTATCTTTCCCTTTCTCCTTTCAGATTTATGGTGTGTTACTGGGCCGTATGTCACCATCTCAGCGTGGACTTTATGTTCCACCTGTTTGAGCCCCCGGATGCCCCCACCAAGACAGCACAAATGGGGAAGTGTGTCTGGAGGCAGCACTCCCGCCCCCATCCTTACCTGCAGAGGAGGAGACTGGGCAGCCCCCAGGTTAGGAGAAGGCGACAAGACTCCAAGGAGCAGGAAGGGGCTGGCAATGACCCAAGGCTGGATGCTGCCCCTGTTGATGATGCGTTGTGCTGATGTTTCCAATGGAGATGAGGCAGCAGGTCACCATGGCAGCATGGGAATGAGGCTGGGAGTTGGGCTAGTGGCCCCACTTCCCACGAGCCCCATCAAAGGTGAGGAGGGAGGAGCCAGCATGGCAGTGCCCCACGGGGTGCCCTTTAAATGAGTCTCACCTGGGGAGGCAGGGGATTGGCAGGTCTGGTGGTCTCCTGCTCCAGGGTGGAGGATTTAAGCAGCAGGCATATGGCAGGCTGGGGAGGAAGGGCATGGCTGAAGCCCAGAGATGCTGGGAGAGCAACTGGGTTGCTGCGGGCAGGAGAGAGGGAACAGGGTGTGCACAACCACCCTCCCCCTTTGCCATCTGAGGTCAGAGCTAAGCCAGCTAGCAGAAGTAACACCTTGGAGGGCTCTACCCCACTGGCCCCAGTCCCAGAGCGCACCGGACCGGACAACCTCCGCTTTGTATACAAGTAGGGCAAGTTCAAATTTTGTTCCACATCTACAGTTGCTTCTTACTGAGATAAAATCTTAAAAGGTAATGAAAATCCAAATGTTTATTATATATTGTAAAATGCTGCTTGTTGATGTGAAAATAACTTTTAATTGAATTCTTATAATAAAACAGCATTTGTGATTTTTTAATGGTACAGAAGTGTTTCATATTCTAAACACCCACCTCATATGTGCTGACAATTACAATGTGTTGACAATGGATGGGAAATATTATTCTGTTCCGACAAACCAGTGTCATATTTATAATACACCAAGTGATTTGCTGTCGTAAAATATCCGAATGACTGTGTTGCAATTACAAGCATAAAACTCTCAATAATGTGAACTTCTACATGCTTATGGTATCAAAAATATTCAGATTAAAATAATTGGGGTTGGCTCACTCTTTTATTTCTTCCCTCCAAAATAATTGCCATATTAGATAAATTATTAATAATTTACCTAGTTAATATTATTTCCTTGGGCTGGAAAACTATCATTGGTATAGGAATACTTCCCTGATGACAAAGGAGGGAGACAGGTAGGAGAAATTTAATGAAGCCAGGCTGCCTACAGTTTTTATATTTTATACACATAGACATACACATGCACCACTTTTACTTTCTGTTGATTAGCTGATGTTAATCAACAACAGTAGTTTGACGCCCTTTTTTTAGAACCAATTAAAATGTCACAGCTCAGTTGTTACATTTTAAAAGTAATTTAGTGCAAAACCATGTGCCTGTTTTTCTCATATGACTTTCAATAAGACAGCCAGGGTGGTGGGAGGGACATAGCACTGGTTTGACCTAACTACAATTTTTTTTAAAAGAACATACTTTGCTATTTGTGATACTGCAGCTTCCATTTAAAGAATGTGTTGTTAGTATGGAAAAGAGACAAAATCAGCAGTGTCTGGCATCATGCAAGACTGATAGCGCTCCCAATTCCACCTGTCTAAGCTGTGCACCCCACCAAAAATTTAACCCTTGTTCTGTATGGATTTTCAAGATCACTGTATTTATTTTCTTTATGTTATTTATAGTCCGTCTTTCTCACAGGCACTCAAGGCAAATTATACACAGTGAGGTCTGTTGTCTGGAGCTCAGTTGTGATACCTGGTGATCTTCAGGGTCCACCCGGAGGTTAGCTACCCTAGGCATAGTGGTCAGTGCTTCAGAGCAGGGTCTGCTAGATCCAGATTTATGCTGTAGAAGCTGAATAGGTGATTTTGGAGTAGTCACAGACTTTCAGCCTAACCTACCTCACAGGGTTGTTGTACAAGTCAAAAGGGGGAGAGGAGAATGATGTAAGCTGCTTTGGTCCCTATTGCAGAGAAAAATTACTTTTCTTCCTGGGTACAGGCTGCAGATGGGGGGTGGAAGATGGAAAGCTGAAGAGTGAGCGGGAAATAAAGGTAGGTTGATAATTGGCTGGGAGGGAGATAGGGCTGCCAACTCCAGGTGGGAAATTCTTAGAGATTTGAGGGATGGAACCTGGAGAGGGTGAGGTTTGAGGAGGAATGGGACCTCAGACAGATACAATGCCATAAACTCCACCCTCCCAACCAGCCATTCCCTCCTGAGGAACCACTGTTGCCAATCTCCAGGTGAGGGATGGAGATCACTCAGAATTACAACTGATCTCCAGAAGGAAGGGGGGAGGAGACGGAAAGCTGAAATCAGAGGGGCAGATAATGGCAGGTTGATGCTTGGCTGGGAAGGAGATAGGGTTGCCAACTCCAGGTTGGGAAATTCCTATAGATTTCAGGGGTGGAGCCTGGAAAGGGTGAGGTTTGAGGAGGAGTGGGACCTCAGACAGGTACAATGCCATAGACTCCACCCTCCAAACCAGCCATTTTCTCCTGGGGAACCACTGTTGCCAATCTCCAGGTGAAGGGTGGAGGTCACTCAGAGATACAACTGATCTCCAGGAGGGAGGGCAGAAGTCAGTTGCAGTCAGAGGGGCAGATAACAGTAGGTTGATGGTTAGCTGGAAAGGGTATGGGGTGGCCAACTCCAAGTTGGGAAATTCCTGGGGATTACGGGGTGGAGAGGGTGGGGTTTGAAAAAGTTGCCACAGCAAATTGAATTGGCACTCTCCCAGATCCTGTTTCTAGAGCCCGCTGTATTTATTTCAACAACGGGCCTTATTCCTAGTAATATAATAAAACAAACAAAGCACACACATTGTGAGCAGGTCTTGACACAAACTTTAGGCTGTGAACCCTGCGTTAAGTGCCTCTGGCCCTACCCAAGCCTTTAATACCTGAAGGAAAAGGAGAACAAGCACAGTCCAGATGTTACTCAGCTGCCTGTGGCTAGCAAAGTCTTCCTTCCTTCTTCCTTCTTCCCGTCCTTCCAGGAGTGCCCATGGCCTTGCTCAGACTTTTAATACCAGTCATATCTGCCTTAGTGACATCTAGCCTTGCATACTCCATTGCACTCAAAATGCAACCGCTTTTGAAGACAGGAACTTCAGTTGGCTCAAAATACCACATCCAAGGTGCATTCAAATGGTGCACTGGCAGCAGTTTAAATGGCCCCACTCTGTTGCGTTTGTTCTCTTTTGGTGTTTGGGAGTGTAAAGCCTATACTGATCCCTGAATAACTGCCAAAACTACTACAATAAGTCTAGCTGTGAATGAAACAGGGATCAAAACGTATATTTAAAATTACTGTTAAAATTGACTAGTGTAATTTGATATACACATATATTCCAGAACAATCTTTGAACTGTTCAAGTCCTGTTTCCTTACACTGATACTGTTTTCCTCTTACCGCTATTTTGTTATTTTTACAAGTGGAGCCCTCACAAGACTCACAGGGTGGATTTCATTTCCTGATGTCATGGGGTGCAGTCCCTGCTGGTTAGTCGTGTTTGATAGTGAAAATTGTAGAGCCCCCTGTCCTGAAACCAGTTGCTCCCATCCCTGTATCTCCTTGTTAATACATGGATGCTGTTTTGAACACACCAGTCTCTGCTATGGGAACCTAAGAACAGGAACCCAAGTGAGTGCCCTATTCCTGAAAATAAACCCCAGGTTTGCAGAAAAATCTGAAAATTAATATATATATACATTGGGGAGTTAACCAAAATAAAAGAAGCAGTGCTTGCAGTTTTTAAAAAATGACTGCCTACTCAGCTGTGGGTGGTTACTGGGCAATCATAAGAGTATTGCTAGCCTTCAAATCTTGGTTTCTGACAGTAAAAAGCAGAGGGAGGGAGCAGGGCTTTTTCTTGGGCTATTTTGGCCTTTGAAGGAGGACTCATCAGGGTCAAAACTGGCAGCATCCACTGTGTGACTAATTATCATGTCATTTTTATGTCTCACCCAGCACTGGCTGCTTGCTACTGATCAGCAGCTGCAGCAGTAGCCTCACAAATACTACTGTGATATAGTGGTTAGAGTTTCAGATTAGGATCTGGGAGACTTAGGCTGGGATCCTCTTTCTACGGTGGAAACTCCCTGGGAGACCTTGGGCCAGTCACACACTGTAAGCCTAACCTACCTCACAGGGTTATGAGAATAAAATGGAGGAGAGAAAAAAGATGTAGGCTGCTTTGGGTCCTCATTAGGGGAAAAGGTATGTTATAAATGAAGTAAATAATAAATATTGCTGAATATTGGGGGTAGATAAAAGGTAGGTAGGTAGGCAGGTGGATGGGACAGAGAGAAGGAAGTGAGGAAAGGTGAGGTTATGGGGCTTGCCAGGTGTCAGGAGGAGGGGAAGAGGAAAACGTGGGGAAGGGCAGATACAGGGGGAAGTGAGGTGGCTTCCACAAGTCCTTGCAAGTCTCTCACTGCACAACCTGGCTATAATGAATCTGGGTAGATGTTGCCATGGGGAAGGAAAGGTGAAGATGGGGGGGGGGGCTAGATAAAGGTTGGTTGACTGGTGGGTGGGAAAGAACAAAAAAAAAGCAGGGAAAGCGAAAGGGGATTTCAGAGAAGAGAAAGAGGAAATAGTGGGGAAGAGGAAATGACCCCCCCCCCAAGTACTTGCCAGTCTCCTGCTTGTTCTACATAGTTTGTATTTAGATTCTTGTCTGCATCCTTATGATTTGCATCGTGGCCTTGACAGTGGGTTATCTTGTTACCTAGTGGTTCCCTATCTTTTAAGGGTTATAAATTAATAATACAAAAATAGAACAAAATATCTGCCTGCATCATAATGTCATAGGCGAGATCTTGTCAGATCTTACAAACTAAGCAAAATATGCTTTTGCTAAGACTTATGACAGGTAAAAGAGGGGATTTAGACAGGCATTTAGACAGTGCACAAGGCTCCCATATGAATAAACTATTTCACTGTTGTTATGGACATACTACACAGTTTCAGATGCTTTCTGTCATTAGAAATGGATTTCTATAATGCCAGTCTGATTAAATGATACTTTCCCCAGTTTTATGCATGACAAGTATGGATGGGAGCTAGAAACCTTTCCATAACTCACTTTAGGACCAGAGAATCTTTTCCCAGGTTTGATGCACAACATGGAGGATCTTACAATGCGGCATGAAAATTTTGGCATACAAAATGGAGACAGCAGGTAACAATGAATATGGTCACAATTAAGGATTTGGTGGTGGCGGTGATTCTCACCCAAATACTACTTTACACTTACAAATTTAAGCTTTGGAGCATTCCTCACAGATTTCCATATTTTAAGTCTTAATACAAGGAGACATTTCTATTTAGGAAATTAGTGCATAGTGACAGTTCAAACTATTTAGTCACCACCTCTATGCATATATATTTCATGGATTTTAACTTGTAAACTGCTTAGGGAACCAATTTTGGATGAAAAGCAGGGTATAAACAACCATGATATTGAGAAAAAAAACTACAAACATTGCTTTTGTGTAATGATAAAAATTGTATGTGAAAGGACATGTTTAAAATTTTAGTACAAATCCATTTTCTGACTTTTTTGCTCAGGTGCTGAACAGACTGGAGAAATTCCAGGCTGCTGGGTTCTTCAGAAGTTGCATCTATCATACATGTGCTTGCCAGTGGTAGGGTATAGGATATTTTGGCTGTATGAAAGAGGACTGTGTCTAATCTAAGTGACATATAAGTAAACAGCATGTGAGGCTGGCCGGGGTACAGGTGTTACAGAAGGCTTATAAAATGTGGCTTGCTTATATGAAAGAAATTGGGCACCTAGAATGTTTAGTGAGACTTATTTCTTTAGATCTTAAGAAACCATCATTCCTCCCAGCCAGATGCTCAGTGCCTCATGACCTATGCTGGACAGTATTCTTCCTAGACCATCAGCCTGAAGCACAGGCTCCACACACTGGTTATTTCTTCTTACGAATCTTGAATAAAGAAACTGCATCCTTTATATTATTTGTATTGGATCAGCACTACTCCCTCATAACTCTTTGCTGGAACAAACTGTTAGAGACTTGAGAGTTCATTTATTTAGCTTTCACAACCTTAGCCAGGCTGAGAAATGTAAGTCTTGCTGTAATTTCTAAACCTTGCTCTCCCATGGAAAAATACATGGTGTTATCTCCAGGCCATTAAATCAGCCTTCAACAATACAGTTTTAAAAACGCCTAAGTCAAAATACACACACATGCATACCATCTCTCTCTCTCTCTCACACACACACACAACTCCTGTTGACAAATTAGTGAACAAATGTATAATCTGTGTACAGTGTACACTTGATTTTTTAAAAATATGTGCATTGAGTAATTCTCATGTTACATTCAATGCACACAGTAGCTAAGCATGACATACAAACTCCACATTTCCCCAAAGCCCTGGCTTCAGTTGCAAAGTGAACATGCACTGGCTCTTTCTTACAAACAGTTGTATACATTTACATACGGATGTACCTGTGTTCACTGTAACATGCAAACTGGACTACAGAGTATAAGAATAACTTTTCTAGCAAGTTATAGTGCAGCAAATAGGCATGCAGTTTCAGAAAGACCAAGGATGCATTCCTTTAGCTGGAAGGCATACATGCAGCCATCTCTGAGCAGACAATGCAACTCTAATAATCAGAATGCAGCACTTAGCTATAGGCAGATGCAAGACTCAGGGGTGCAACCAGGACATAATGAAGTGCAACTGTGAAGTTTCACTGAGTACTGCTGAATGCTGCACCATCCCTGACAATGTTAGCCATGGAGTGTTCCCATCTTTCAAGCCTTTCCTGTATGATTGTGGAAGTCTTTGGGGGCAAGGGAAAGTAGAAGAGATACTGCAGGATTCTGTATCCAGTCTACAATTACCAGAACTGGCCTGGTCACGTAGTCCCCAAATACAAGATCGTGGTCCAACAGTACAATTACATTCTTGCAGAAATTAGTAGTGGTTGCAGTCATAATGCAGCAGATAGGCAGTCAAATTCATTTATTTCAGGTGGTATGAATTCTTGATGGACTATCCTAAACAATACAAAAAACAAACCCCCACCCCCCAATATTCACCATATGCTGCAATGTGTAAAAGATGAAGACAGTAAATTTATTTGACATGTATATACATATTAATTTATAAACATATACAATTTCTATTATTACATTATTAAAAAGCAGTAGATGTTTCAAACGAAGATATAATCCTGCTTGGAAATGCATGTAATTATCAGTACAAAAATTCAATCAGTTCAAAGAGTAACCACAAAAGCACAGTTTTAAATGTTTAATTATATGAGGATATCATAATATGTACTGCTTGTAATGCAGTAGATATTTAACAGTTTGCCAGATTCACAGCATAACACAGATTAAGGTCTCAAGAGGTTTGTCATATATGTGTAGACTATTTTATAGATATCAAAGGCATCTTGATGTTGTCAGTAATAAGCATTTGATGATTTCTGGGGTATTTACATATCTCTAAGGGTACCTTGACATGTCTCCCTTTATGCATACCTATTTATTATACAATATACAACTCTGCTGATGATTTGTAAATACAATAAGAAAGCTGCTGGGAAAAGTGCAACAAGCCATACAGCATCCACAAAAAGCACAAAACAACCATTTTCATTACTGGTTTCCAAGTTCAATTCACAATATTGACAGTCACCTACCAAGCCCCTCTTGGCCTACGACTCATATATCTCAAGGACTGGTTTTCTTGAGCGCTGAGTTCATTTGTGCAAAGTCTGCTGAGGGTGCCACTCTATGAATGGGTAAGATCAGAAGCTGCCCATATCTGAGCATTCTTTGTTGTGGTTCCCACTTTGTGGAATGGCCTCCCAGAGATCAGGAAGGCTCCCACCCTTCTATCATTCCACACAATGTGTACAACTGATTTATTCAGGAAGGCATTTTTATAAAGGGAATAGGGCTGTAGCAAAATAGAATTTTTCAAGAGGGTGCTTTTATAAAGGGCTATATCTTAGAGCACCAATTATTGTATGCATTTGTTTTTACTGCATTGTTTTCTAATGTCTCAAATCTAGTTTTTGCATTTGTTATGTTGTGTCAAATGCTGTTTATATTTCATTTCTAACTTTGCATTACAATGTTATTTCAATGTTTACTACAAGACAAGCCCCCCCCCCCCCAATGACAACAGAACACCACTGGTGGTCACATATAGGTCGCAACAAAAGCCAGTCCAACCCCATGCTGCGAAGTGACAATTTCCTCACACGGGCACTGGGTGGCTGACCTTTTCTTGCTTACAAAACAGCTTAAAACAACTCCTCCCATGCAATGATAAGCTGCTTAACAGTAACATAGATTATGGTACCAAGGCCTGCAACAAACCAAGGTCCCAACTTTGCTTTCATATAGATCCTAGCAGCACCATCACTGGACCCAGCAACATCAGCCATACCATCTCACGTTTATACTCCTCCTCATCCTCTAATGTGATTTATTCCATTACAGGTCAGTAATGCCCTTCCACCCTCTACACTAGGCAAACAGGCTAGTCCCTGTGACAAATAATAAATGGATGTAAGTCTGATATTAGAAGCCACAGCATTTAAAAAACAGTGGGAGAACATTTTAACCTTCCAGGACATTCAGTTGCTGACCTAAGAGTAACAGTTCTCTTATAAAGGAATTTCAAAGGGCGATTAGAAAGAGAGACTGCAAGTTCTGCAACTGATATTGAAACTCAAGACAATGCATTGTCCTGTACTGAACTGAGATCTAGGTTTCTTGTCTCATTACCAATGCTGATTTCTCCATGCCTGCTACCCCCCTACATATCACACCTAATCCAATCAAGTCTGCACTCTACTCTCGAAGATATAAGGACAGATCGACTCACATTCTATTTGTATCTGAAGAAGTGGACAGTGGCTCATGAAAGTTCATGCCCCGCCAAAAATTGTGTTAGTTTTTAAGGTGCTACTGGACTCTTGATCTTTTCTTCTGCTACAGATTGACTAAAAGCTACACATCTTGATCTATGTCATATAGTGTTTTTATAGCATTACTGAATTTTGTAATCCACCCCAAGTCTTAACAAAAAAGGCATACTATGCATAAAGTCAATAAACAAATTTTGAATCTTAATTAAAAAAAATTATATAGCACAGAGTGCAAAAAAAGTTGCTATTCTTCGTTCTAATTTACTAAAGAGAACTGGGACCGTGAAAAAAAGTGGAATGAGGCACTGAAGGAAAAGAGTTCAATTAAATAAAAAAAGTTCAAGAAGTACTTACCCACATGAGAGAAAATAAACAAAAATATAGCTGAATAATTTACACAGAGGAGAGATAATTACATTGGATGAGAACAAACCAATGTTGCCAACTGGTCGTTTAAAGGGATGGTTGTTGATTATGTCGGTGTAATTTTACTGAATAATGATTTAACTGTCTGCTATTAATCTCAAGCATGTGCAGTATGATACTTCTGGAAAAAATATTACTATCAATGGAAAGATTTATATATAAACTAACGCTGTAATCATCAATACACTTACTGAACACTACTGTTGACTTTTATTATACTTTCTTTCAATGAATTTCAGTTTAATGGTTTTACAGCTCAATCCTAAACATGCTTAATTTAAATTCAATTACTTTCTGAGTTCAGTGACACTTCTGTCCAAGCAAATATGCTTGGGACTGCAGCCATAATCCTATTAGCCGCTGCTATGACAGTGGCTACATATATATATATATATATATCCTACTTTCTCCACCAAAGATACCAGAGGAGGCTTAAAGATAAAGGTTTCCCTTGCTCGAAAGCCAGTCGAATACGACTCTAGGGATACAGTGCTCATCTCTATTTCCAAGCTGAAGAGTCAGTGTTGTCTGAAGATGTTTCCATGATCATGTGGCTGGCAGGAGTAAATGCTGAGGCGCACGGAACGCTGTTTCCCTCCCACCGAAGCACTACCTATTTATCCACTTGCAATTTCTTGCTTTTAAACTGCTAGGTTGGCAGGAGCTGGGGCCAGAGACAGGAGCTTACTCCATCAAGTGGCACTAGGGTCTCGATCTGCCAAGCTACTGACCTTCGGGTCTGCAGTTCAGCATCTTATCCTCTGAGCTACCATGGTGCCAGAGGGAAGGCTTAGAGACCACTAAAACAACCTAAACAAACACCACTAAGGCTTAGAGACCACTAAAACAACCTAAACAAACACCTGTAACATGCAATCAAAATATCTATTTGTAAACTGACTGGCTCATATGTATATGATGAAAGCTGCCCACTGTGGTCATCCAGACAAAGCAGAGAGTCTACATTTACTTGGAAGTCTGGGCATGGGAATATATAACTTTGGAAATTAATCTGCAGGGGGAAAACACCTTAAAGAAAGACAGAGAACTGAATATTTGCCTTAAAAGGCAGAAAGTAGAGTGCAGCTCAATACCAGTTAAAAGGGGGAAAGGTGGGGAGGGAGAATTCAGACTGCTCAGACCCCCAAAGAGCATAGAGAATTCTGGAGCATAGGGTTGCGAACCTGCAGTGAAAAAGGCCAACGCTATGCTGGGGATTATTAGGAAGGGAATTGAAAACAAATCAGCCAGTATCATAATGCCCCTGTATAAATTGATGGTGCAAACTCATTTGGAGTGCTGTACAGTTCTGGTCCCCACACCTCAAAAAAAATATTATAGCATTGAAAAACTTGCAGAAAAGAGCAACTAGAATGGTAAAAGGGTTGGAACACTTTCCCTATGAGGAAAGGTTGAAGTGATTGGGACTCTTTAGCTTGGACAAATGACAGCTGAAGGGTGACATGATCAAGGTTTATAAGATTATGCATGGGATAGAGCAGGTAGAGAAAGAGGTACTTTTCTCCCTTTCTCACAATACAAGAACTCGTGGGCACTCCATGAAATTGCTGAGCAGTCGGGTTATAACAGATAAAAGGAAGTACTTCTTCACCCAAAGAGTGATTAACATGTGGAATTCACTGCCACAGGAGGTGGTGGCAGCTACAAACACGGACGGCTTCAAGAGGGAATTAGAGAAACATATGGAGCAGAGGTCCATCAGTGGCTATTAGCCACAAGGTATAGATAGGAACTTTCAGTCTGGGGCAAGTGATGGACGGGGGGACAGTGGGAGGGCTTCTAGTGTCCTGGCCCCACTGCTGGACCGCCTGATGGTACCTGGTGTTTTTGGCCACTATGTGACAGAGTTTTGGACTGGAGGGGCCATTGGCCTGATCCAACATTGGCTTCTCTTATGTTCTCCTGGGAGGTCTCCTGAAATTCCAACTTATTTCCAGACTTCAGAGATCAGTTCCCCTGGAGGAAACCACTGCTTTGGAGGATGGACTCTATGGCATTATACCCTACTGAGTTCCCCCCCTTACCCAAACTCTGGCCTCCCCAGGCTCCATCCCCAAATCTTGAGGAATTTCTCAACCTGTATTTGACAACCCTATAGTGGAACAGAAGATCGGGGGAGGGAGTGGAGATTTCTTAATTATTCTCTTCTCTTGCAATTCCTTGCTAAATCTAATAGTAAAGTGGATGGCCCCTGTTACCATAAAAGCAACAAAACCAGACCATCCTTAGACCAATATCTGGAAGACTCTTTGGGCATTCTGGAAAAAATGATATTGTAAATTAACACACACACCCCAAATCCATCCAGACCAGTGTGGTAAGGACTCAAACATGCTAAGAAAGTTGAGAGCAGCTGTCAGTTAAAGGAGGGGCAGAAATCATCCTGCTGTAGTGAAACTCTGGAAAGCCTGCAGAGAGAAATATTGGGGTAAGGCTTTCCAAATTATTCTTCCTTTTGCTACTGCAGGAGGACCTCAGCTTGCTGTATCTATTAAAGTGGATGGCCGGTATTATGAGTCCAAAAACAGTCGAACCAGGCCATGCACGCAGTAGGGATTTGTACATACTTCGAGGAATATTTAAAACGGCTGAATGTTAGTTAAAGGGGTGGGAGGGGCTAAGAGTCCTTGCCGAAAATGGGGTTTTGTAGCTGAACACTCAGCTGCGTATCTGAAGTTCCGTGCAAAAAACCTGCCTTTTCAAGACAAGAGACAACACTTCCTTTGAGTATGTGCAGAGGGCAGTTTCTTCAGTGCAGCGCAGCCAGTGCTAGCTCCACACAGGATGCGGCGTTGTAGGGCAGGCTTACCACCCCTGCGAGGTTGCGAAGCTGATCTCGGGTCGGCGCAGACTAGATCATCCTTTCCAGCGTCCGTCAAGCGGACCCTGAACTATTTGACCGCGCGACACAAACCCCGGGGCGAAACATCCGCCCCCCCCCCCAACCTGGCGTCCCACACAGCGGGCGGCAGGAGACCCGCAACCTGGTTCACGCTGGGGGGGGGGGGAGGCGTCTCCAGCAGCAAGGAAGCGAAAGGACTGTCCTCCTCTCCCCCGGTCACCCCCCCCCCCCCCCAGACACATACAGGGAGGGAAGCGCCGGTTTTCTATGTCTAGGAAAGGCAGAAGCATCCGAAGGGGAAGGCAGGGGCAGGTGGCGACGACGGTAAGCACGAGGGAACGCCGTTAACTTTGGAGTTGAGGCGGCGGCAAGTTGTGGTGGCCTTGAGGCTCGGAGACGTGTGTGTGCGAGGGAGAGAGAGAGAGAGAGCGCGGAGAGACACACACACACGCCACAAGAGGGGGCCGTCCGTTGTGCGGGCTTCTCACCGAGCCACAACTTGCGACCGCTTCCACAGTACAGTACGCGTGTGTGCCTGACGAGGCATCTCGGGAGCCTCTCACACGCGCGCTTTTCCCAGACCGCCGGTTGGGCTTCGCGCCCCGCCTTTCTCACTCCCCCCCCCCCCCCCGCACCGCCCCCATTCTCCTTTAGTGCGCGCGTGCCCGCCGGCCCGCCTGCCTGCCCGCGCGCGCGCGTGTCTAGTGCGGCGCGTGGGGCACCTGCTTGTCTGGCTGCTGTTTGCTGCTGCCGCTGCCGCCGCCGCCGCCGCCGCCACGCAGGGCTGCCGAGGCTAAGACTTGCTTTCTGCTCTCTGCCGGCTCCAGTCTCCTCCTTGCCGCTGCCGCCGCCGGCGCCACTATTGCTGTTCTGAGCGAGTTGGGTTCCTCCGGTGGGGCTTACCCCTTCCCCGCCTGCTCCTTCCCCCCTGCCTGCGAGTCAGCCTGGCTCCGAATCACGTGGTAATTGCCTGAGGCAGAGACTAAAGAGGAAAAAAAAAAAGCGCCTCATTCCTTCTTCCACCGCCATACTGTATTTTATAGTAACTCGCATTTTTATTCCTTCCTTTTACTCCCGCTCGGTGAGTACCTTTCCGCTGACATTCTTGTCCTCCTTTTTTTGTCCTTTTTTTTCTTCCTTTTTTGTTTTTGCTGCTTTTTTATTTTTTCACCTCTTTGTTTTCATGGATTTGATCCTTTTTCTGATGACAAGTTTTTTTCTTAGCATGCGATGGTTTACTAAACTGAGAAAAAGGTGTTGCTGGAACTGGAAGTCACTGGGAATCTAAAGAGGAAAAAAAGAGAGGGAGAGAGAGAAAGAAATAGACTTGCCAGTCCAGTCATAACGTCAGTGCGTTTAAACTATACCTATTTATACATATGCAACTGGTTTTGTTGTGACAAAAATGTTAATTATTATGCATACATTTTTTTAAAGAAAGAAAACAGATAAGATATGGGCATGTAGCTTAACTCTGTTTTGCAGAGATTTTTTTTATGATGATGTTTTGCTTTTTGTTTTTTGTATATATATGAAATTCCAAAATGCATTTTACAGCAATGTTTACAAAGAGTTTGTGTTCTTGCAATTTTGGTGCAGGCCACTGAGCAAGATACTAATTTTGTTTAATGCTTTTTTGGTTTTGTTTCCTTTTTGGATGCCCGGTGCAGTCAGCAGCTTTTCTTCTTTTTCTGTTTTTCATGCCCAGTTATAATGTGAAACTTTTCTTGCAGCTTGGTACTGTTGATCATTTTTAAATCCCCCCCCCCCTTCCAAATTATATTGCAAAAAAAGCCAAAGATAGTTTCTTTGCAGCATTTCACTTTTTTATTCTTTTACCGAGATAATTTTACAATGAGTGTCATAATGCTGATAGATGTACACATATATACAAATAAGTACATTTTCAAATGATGGCAATGGAAGGTTTTCCTGGAGAATGAAGTGCGGTTTGGTTTCCTTGTCAACGGAAGATGAAGTGAACAACTGAACATCTCCCCAGTGCAGGTACTTCAGCTCCTTGTAGGCGTTTCCACTCTTTGTAATTGCATTACGAGAATTCCCCCCTCCCATAAGGATCTCTTGTGCTTTAGATGCAGGGATGTAAGCAATGGGATGAAGACAAAGCTAGATATTCTTTTGCTATTCGGATTGATGAAAAACAGTGTAATAATTGTGTGCAGGTCAGTGAAGCTGCATGATTGGGGCACATAAAAGGAGCTTACCTGAACAGAACACATGAGATGCCTCTCATGGTTAGGGACTTTGTGAGGCGGGTTAAGAAATTGATAATGCCAGAATTGGATTGTTGTGAGTAAGAAAGAAAGCTGTTGGGGTTTTGTTATTGCCCACTAGGTGTCTGAGACAGACTCGGCAGCAGCATCCCTTTCTTACCTTATGAGCTTCAAACATTTTTCCAACTACACACGCACAGTGTTTCCACCCTACCTTCCTAACCTTTTATCCTTGGTCCCAACTTTTGCTCCGGTTTTAGCAAAGATTAAAGCATTTGCTAGCGCCTACCCTTTCAGCTTTAGATTGTAAGGTGTTTACTTGTCTGCAAATACTTCCTTTTTGTTCTCATGTGAGTGTAATGGTTATCAGTGTTATTAGTGACAAGGTCTAGGTCATGACTGGGAAAGAAATGTGTTGCATGTATTGTTTTTAACTGCGTGCTAGAGATTGGACAGACTGATGGAAAAGGGCAGAAATAATTCTTAACATGCAGAGGAAAGATTTACTGTTTTCTTGGTTTTGTTCAATATTTTTCAGCACGCCCTCCTCCTTTGAATGTGTAATCAGAATTGAAGCACTTGGAGGTTGCATGTTTGTTTTTGTATATGTTTAATTCTATGCGACTAGTCTTCAGAAAATTTGCAATTTGTCATATTCAGCCACCACAAGCATGCAGTTGGTACCCTTTTATGTTTTTAACCAAATGCAAAATAGATATTCTCACTTAACATAGAGTTAGAAGGGAGCTGTTTCAATCATCTTTACATTCTGCAACTTGAAACACTTTGCACATGCATATGGGAAACTGAAAAAGTTCATTTATAATCTTCAGGGAATAATAATAGTGTTGTGTATATGAGAAACCAAAGCAAAATCAGAGTAATGTTATGCTAAAAAATTAGGCATAGTTAGTTTCTACAGAAATATTCACTAATTTATAGAGATGTCAGTCCTCCTGAAACTGGGTGAAGCAGGACTGTACTACACAAAAACAGAAACTTTTGACTCTTAGGTTACAATCTCAAATGTCTATGTATGTAGAAGCAAGTCTCACTAATTTGGATGAAACTTTAGTTTCAAGTAAATATGTTTAAAGTTGCAATCGTAAACACATAGGGCAAGTCTCACTCATTAGAATTTACTTCTGAGTAAGCATGCAAAGGATTAGGCCATTTGATTACTGTATCAATATCCCAATGACTATACCATAGTTTTTAGTAAGTACAGGAAAGATTAAAGAATTACATTTAAGGTTTAAATGCATTTACTTGGAAGCTAGCCCCACCAGTTTCAACAGCATATATTTGGGATTCCAACCTTTGGTGGGAAAGATAGGTTGCAGAGCAGTGGTGTGTTTGGAGCACTCACTGTCTGTGTGAGGCAGTCACATTTGTAAAACACGGGGGGGGGGGGGAAGGCCTCAGAAATATTTGCATTTATTCAGCATTACTACTAAAATGCTTTCAGTCTTATTATTTTTATAAAGTGCTCTACCAAACAGCCGACTTGTTCCCTTTTTCCATAGGATAGAATGGATAGTTTTAAAGAACACCACTGTATTTGCCATGTCTTAGTGCACTTTGGTATTAAATTGGTTGCAAAAAGTGTCTGATGCATGTGGGAACAAATAAAGCTGTATGTCAAATAAAGGAAGGAAAAATTGCAAATTATGGGTACATTCTTGAAAGGTTCTTCAGAGTACTTATACTAATGGAGTTCCATTTCTTCAAGGTAAGAAGCAGTTGAAGCCCTCTACAATATTCTAAAATGAATATTCTAAAATGTTCTAAAACGAAAAATCTACGGTATGTGTTTTCTAAATGTAACTTGAACGTTGTTGAATTGTGGAGATGTTCAAATAGATGGACATAAGCAGAGTATATTGCAGTACATGGAAGATGGAGGAAAAGCCTTCCCTTAACTGTAACTTGTTTCATTATGGCTTACTCTCAAAACCCAAATCTGATACTATACAGAGTTGAGCATGCCTGCCTACCAGTGTATAGGGCAGGTGTGCAAATTTGTCAGTGTTGCAGCATTAATGATGATGTAGAAGTCTTTTTGTTTGTGTTTTTGTTGTCCATGTCTTGCTGAATTTAGTTTTCCTTAACTAATTGACTGGAAGTTTGGAGATCTGAAGATATCAGTCCTATGAATAATACTAGTAACCCACTGATTTTTCTAATATCTGACACTGACATATTTGCCAATTATAAATTAGGAATATTTTGCAGTAAATGCATATTGAATTGTGTAGCCTTGATCATATTTGAATGCGACAAATTAACTGCACTATAATTTAAATATTTCAGTCTTAATGATTTTTACAAAGATTTGAAATTATTGTGTTTTTGAGAATTTGAACTTCATTGTTAACTGGAAAGGCATCTGCTCAGTTAAGGGTGCGTCTCAACAAGGTGCTGAGTGTCCTCCATTTAGTAAAAGTACTGTGCTGAGCCATTGATATGGATTAGAATACCCAGGAAAAGATCTCTTGATGCCTCTACATTGTATGTTGTTTGTTTATACTTGCAGCTTGCTGTTTGAATTAATGTAACTATTACTGCTGTCCTAAGCATACTTATCTGGCAGTAAGCCATATTGAACTTGGTGGGACGTTTCCAAGAGAACCTATTTAGGATTGGGCTCTATGGTAATAGTGTGCACTGAATTTATTAGAATGATATATCTTGTCTTCACAGCCTAATTCAGTGCATATTTACTGAGAAGTAAGCTCCATTACATTCTGTGATGATCATTCTCTATCAAAGACGGCAGCTTTAGTGTATTTTTCTGGTAGAGGAGGAGGAGTTGTGCCACTGTAGCTGCATCAGTATTTTATAATAGTATTGATATAAGGGACTTCGAGTTTTAACAACAAATTAAAAATAAGAACAGGCACAGAGTTGCTGGTTGTATTTGCTTTAGAAACCTCCTGACTGATATCACCCAAGGAAAGGAGATTGTTGTGATTTTCTGTCTCCATCAGTAGTAAAACATACAGTCAGATCATTTCAATTTAGTTTTGCCTGTTGAGTTTTCCATTGTCCTCTTTATTTTTCACTTTGATTTTGTTTTGTCTTTGGCAACAGTATGAGAAGCTATGGTCCGAATCCCCTCATGGTGCCAGTCTGCTTCTGGCTATAAAAGGGCCCAAGTTCCTAGATTTGACTGAATACTCCTTTCCTCCACTCTTGTTATTATCATAGCTAAATGGCAGGTAGTGTGAAGGGTTTCTGGTTTTCAACCCAGTAGATCAGGGGTGGCCAACCTGTGGCTCGGGAGCCACATGCGGCTCTTTCACACATATTGTGCGGCTCCTGGCAGGGCGGCTGGGGAAGCAAAGGGGAGGCATGCTTTTTCTCTCTTTCTCCCTTCCTTCCTTCCTTCCCTCCTCCCTCCCATCTATTTGCTTTCCTAGTTTTTCTCTCTCTCTTTCTTATAACTGGTTTTCCTCATTTGTTTTTATTTTTGGCAGTCCCATTTAACGTTAATAAAAAGCAAATTTGCATATTTTTAAAAATAAAAACGTGTGTGTGATATTTGTTCCTGTCTTGTGGCTCTCAGACATCTCTATGTGGCTCTTACGTTTATTCTATGTGGCTCTTACGTTAAGCAAGGTTGGCCACCCCTGCAGTAGATAATGGGAGTACAGCATTGGGCAGATACAAGGACAAGGTGAAGTGATTGCAGGTTGTTGTTGTTATTGTAATTAAGACCAGGGCTTTTTTTCTAGCAGGAACTCCTTTGCATATTAGGCGACACACCCCTAATGTAGCCAATCCTCTAAGAGCTTATAAGAGCTGTAAGCTCTTGGAGGATTGGCTACATTAGGGGTATGTTGCCTAATATGCAAAGGAGTTCCTGCTAGAAAAAGAGCCCTGAAAGACCCACATATAATTGATTTTTCTAGATGTGTCTAACAAGCCGTTAACTCACCATCTTTGTGTGACAAGACAGTATTATTAAACTGTGGAACATGCTTCCGGTTGAGATCAGGGCCCTGTGGGATTTATTAACTTCTGCAGGGCCTGCAAAACAGAGCTCTTCCGCCAGGCTTTTGGTTGAGGTGGTAGATGTCCACAGGACATTGGCCTTCCCTGTTTAATCTGCTCAATTTGCCTACTGCCTACACCAACTTGGCACCAGCATCAAATGACTTCGGTTAGTTGAGAGAGATATGCCCCCATTACACTGTTGAGGCATTTACTTTAGTCAGGGACGTTATTAACTGCCGTCATGTATTAATTTAAGTACTGACATATTTATTGGATGAAATGGTTTGATGTTTTTATGAATTTTTATTGTTTTATCATGTGAGCTGCCCTAAGCCCACTTGTGGGATAGGGTGGGATACAAATCATATCAAATAAAAACAACCTCTTAACTATTGCCCAGAGTCATCTAAGCAGCATTATACCATCTATGCCCATTGACTTCAGTGGACTTAGAGAGGTGCTACATTGCTTAGCATGGTACTGTGTGTTACTGAACCCACCCAAGTGGGTTGCAGTGAGATTGTGTGGGGGCCCTCTTGTTCCTCAAGTAGCCCTCCACGTGTTGTTCTTTGCATCTAAGCCAAAACCTCTGATAGTCATTGTGTCCATAAAACCATCTTGGTATCATGCAGTTTTGCTTGTCATACAAATGAAAACCGTGACTGTGTCTGGAAGTTAAGTCTTGCTTTAATTGAGTTATTTAATTGGATATTTTAAAACTCTTGTTGGTCTCTTAGGGGCTACTGGATTTGAATGTAACTGTTGCTATTGTAGTTACCTTTGTGGAAAGCAAAATAAAAATCAGTCTTTTTCAACTGATACTCACCAAAAAGTATTTTGCTTGTTAGTCTGAGAAATATTTCAAGGTGTTTCAATTGTCTAAGAAATGTTTCAAGATTAAGGTTGTATTTCATTCCCCTACAAGTGCTTGATTCTCTTTCCTGCTTGTGGAAGAATAGATTGCTCAATTTTAAAAGTGACAATTATTTTAGGTTAGGTTGCTTTCTTTAACCTTTGAGAAGCAATTGGATTTTGATTTGAGATCATTTATCTGTGGAGAATTATCCTTGCACAGTTGCCTGTAATGTTATAACTCAATTAGTCATCGACCAACAATTAAAACAAATACTTGAATTTACTTTATAAAATTACTAAACAAATTTTAAATTGCAAGGCAAGAAAACAATTAGTTTTATTGGTTAATGGACAGCTTATTCCAGAGCCACTACACTGATGTTGTGAGTCCAGTACTCCCCCACAAAGCTTACTCCGGTGTCCTCACCTCTTGCTACACTAACTCGCTGCTGTCCTGGTGTCGTTTTTGCAGCTGTCTTGAATCAGATACTTTGACCTGTCCTAATCTTTGCTGCTCTTTCTGGCTTTGTTTCAAACCCACAATCTCTTGGACTTGGGTTGCACAGCAGATCATAAAAGTGTTGTCCAATGTGAGGTTTGATAAATACATCATGTTGCAGTGGGTGGTTTTCTATTCCACATGATACAGAATTTGAGAAGTTCTGAGATAGTATGCCAACCTTATTGCTTCATCTTTTTCAATATTTCTTTGGAAAGATAGTTCAGCTACCTTCATAGGTCACTGCACACTTACTGTGAATGTTTGTATTGTGGAAAGTTGAAGGAATATGATGAACTTACTTTAATCAGTGCTTCGTATTGAGGGAACAAGGAGAGAAGTTTTCTTGATCCTTTTCCTCCATTCATGCGAAATTGTACTGTTGTGGGTTCACCTTATCAAAAAAGAGTGTCTAAAAGGGCAAGTGAATTATCAAGAGGTTGGTGGAAGTGGAAGATCTAAGTGTTGTTCAGAGGTGCTCAGCAGACTTGATATGGGTTGAGTGCAGAAGATCATTATGTAACTGCTTATGTAGATAGAAAACTAATTCCTTTCACTCTGTGCTTGGTGTTTTCTGTAATACAACTCTTTTAGCAGACTTATTTCTTTATCTTTTATGCTCAGCAAATACAGTCCTGCCCTGATGGAGATGCATATAATACAGGGGTGGCCAACCTTGCTTAACGTAAGAGCCACATAGAATAAACGTCAGATGTCTGAGAGCCGCTAGACAGGAACAAATATCACACACACGTTTTTATTTTTAAAAATATGCAAATTTGCTTTTTATTAACGTTAAATGGGACTGCCAAAAATAAAAACAAACAAGGAAAACCGGTTATTGATAATGATATTACTTGTTTGCTAATGATATTGAGAGAGAGAGAGAAAAAGAGAGAGATGGAAAGAAAGAATTAAAGAAGTGGAAAGAAAGAGAGAGAGAGAAACTAGGAAAGCAAATAGATGGGAGGGAGGAGGGAAGGAAGGAAGGAAGGGAGAAAGAGAGAAAAAGCATGCCTCCCCTTTGCTTCCCCAGCCGCCCTGCCAGGAGCCGCACAATATGTGTGAAAGAGCCGCGTGTGGCTCCCGAGCCACAGGTTGGCCACCCCTGATATAATAGTTTCTGAATCGGCAGCTTTTGAGTGGTATGTAACTAGATATGGAAGGCTTGAAGATGTGTGGATTGAATCTGGTGGTTTGGATCCCAGCTACATTTTCTATTAATGGATGGGAGGAATTCCATTGTGTTACAGGAGGCGCCTTCTGTTAATGGAAAAATTAGTCCAGAGCCATATTCTGTAAGGTTTTTACATAAGCATATTGTAATACTCAATTTACATGCTAAATACAGTTGTATACCGTTTTTCTCCAAAAGCAGCTATGGGAGATTGTAGTTCTGAGTGGAGAACTGGATTGTGACTCGTGAGGGGACTGCTTTTCTCTTGGCCCATTTTTGTACTCAGTGTTTCTTCTCTGTAGTGAGTGTTGGGTGTTCATATATTTTCCTTTCTCTAGGATAGAGACAGCCGTTCTAAACCGAAAAAGACCTCTCTCATCTCTCCCCAGTTAAAATTGCAGCTTCCCACTGCTGATTTCCCTTTAAAAATATTTGTAGCAAAGTAACATATGATATGATTGTGTAGTTTGCCTTTTTTTGTATATATCCTTTAATAGATCAGTATCACCAGACTTAAAAGTGGTCAGTCCTGTTCTCTTTAAATATCATTGATATTCTGGATTGTGTCTACAGCATCTGATTGAACTAGATCACAGATGTTGAACGCATTTCTTATGAGGGCTGGATTTGACATAAATGTCTCTTTGTTGGACCAGGCCATAAAATGTAACATGAGGTATTGGAGACATAAACTTGTTAAAGGTGATTTCAGATACTGAATAGCAATAGCAGGTGAATGACAATAGGAGGCTTGATTTGATTAGGGGTGATATGCAGAGGGGTAGAAGATGTGGAGAGACAGGAAACCTAGGTCTATCCAGGAGGATTCAGTCCAGGAGGATGCAAAGAATAAATGGATATCAGTCTGACATAAGAAATCACAACATTGAGTTGCTGACCTAAGAGTAGCAGTGCTCTTACAAAGGAATTTCAAAGGGAGATTAGAAAGAGAGACTGATGAATTGCAATTGATAATGAAGTTCAAGACAGTGCATCCTCCAGGACTGAATTGAGACCTAGGTTTCCTGTCTCATTACCAATGTGTCCTATTATCATTTGGCATCTGAAATCACTCTGCTGTCCAAGATATGAGGACCAATTCAGGCATTCTAATTCCTAATCTAACTAGGGTCTTCTTGAAAGAAAATAAAATCTAGATAGGAACAGAGAAATCCAATCTTTAAAAAAAAACTTTTCAGAATAAGCCAAAATAATTTCCTCAGTGTAAATTGTGCTTGTAAGAAGAATCAATCAATCCATTCTCCCTTCCTCTCTCTGAAGAAGTGTGTTTACACACAAAAGCTTATACCTGGAATAAAATGTTGTTGGTCTTAAAGCTGCCATGGGGCTCCAACTTTGTTCTCTCTCTCTTTCCTTCCCCACTCTGCCTTCTTAAAAGAGGAGAGGCAGCCCTGGAGAAGGAAGCAGAAGCTCTGTGTGTGTGTGTGTGTGTGAGAGAGAGAGAGAGAGAGAAAGAGGTTTGTCTTTGTATTTCTCCCACATGAAGCAGGAAACAGCCACTAAGGGAGCTCTGGGGGGGGGGGGGGAAGGAAGGCAAGAGGTAGGAAGCAAGAAACAAAGAACCATTGAGGGAGCTGGAGAAAAAGCAAGATACTGTGCAGCTGCAGCAGCAGCCCTGGAAGAGGAAGCTGGAAAATGAAGTTGCTCTTGGCTGAGTCTGAACCCTGCAGGGGCTGGATCCAGCCCATGGGCCGTATGTTTGACCCCCCCCCCCCCCCGATCTAGATTATCTAATTGATCAGTGCATTACTGTAGAATTTTAGGTACACGTTGTGGCACTTTGCATGAAAAAAGGGATGTCCTTGATAAAGAACGGTCTGACATAACTAACCTATTGATGCTTTAAGCATAAAACAGACTGCCTACAACTTACCTTCAGTCACACAGTGAAGATCCTTGTCTTGAGGTGGCAGCTGCTGCCAATGAATGTTTTTAAGAATCTGCACAGCTAACCAAATATCCAGTGACCAATGAGAAACCATGCTGAGCAAAAGCCCCACCTGGTCCCACCGGTTTTCTAGGTGGGTGCTTGACAAAGTGTCAGCAGGAGCCATATCGCCCATAAGCACCATGTTGGAGACCCCTGATTTAGAGGCTCATGTTTCTTTCTTTGGTATTTCTGTCCCGAGATCTGAGAAGAGAGTGGCTGAGCTGTCTCCTTCTGTCTGTGTGTCGTTGGTGATGCCTGAACAGATGTTTTTGTTACATAAGGAATACACTTTTACAGTATTGAGGATTTGTTTTCTTAAATTTAAAACAAAATAAACACTTTGTGTTAACTCCTTATTGAGAGTACCCTAATGCCAAAGTGAAAAGGAAGGTTTTAGGCCTCTGACAATAAAAAAGATATTCCTTAGATCGTGATGAAAAGGATCTGTACTATGAGACCAATTTGGCTTGTAGACATAGTAGTGAAACTAGATATGTGACTATTAATCTAGTCTAGTGATTAGTGGTTAGTTTCTGGGTACCCAAGCATGAGGAAACAGTGTTCTCAGACCCCTCTTAATAGGTGAGTAGCATGCAGGTGTAAAGCAGCAAACAGACAAGATACAGTATATTATTCAGAGCACTTGTGAAAATGCTGTCAGGACTGTAGCAATTTGGTGTAGTGGTTAAATGCGCGGACTCTAATCTGGGAGAACCGGGTTTGATTCCCCACTCCTCCACTTGCACCTGGCTGGATGACCTTGGGCAAGCCATAGCTCTGTACCAGCTGTTCCCTCAAGGACAGCTTGGGAAAGAGCTCTCTCAGCCCCACCTACCTCACAGGGTGTCTGTTGTGGGGAGGGGAAGGGAAAAGGAGTTTGTAAGCCACTCTGAGACTCCCTTGGGGAGTGGAGGGCGGGGTATAAATCCAATCTCCTCCTCCTCTTCTTCTTCTAAATACATTTCCTAAAAGAAAGTCCTATTGATGTCAGTGGTATATATTTCAGACTAAACCATACTAAAGATTGGACTATTAGTAGTGAATGGTAAATTAAAACATGGTTCCAGTGTTTAGGTAGGTAGAAAGCAACATTTGAACTAATAGAAAGAAGCATGCCACAAGCAACACGTACCTATCCAAAGCCGATTCCTTGTTTTGCCAGGTGGAAATAAGGAACTCTTTGCTCTGGTCCTCTTATAAACTGATACTGTTTAATGGGAAGATTGCCTTTCCTTTGCCCAACATTTGTGGTGTTCTTGGCTACAGCATGTGAGGACTGCATAAGGAATCCTTTTGGTTAGTGGGGCACCCAGAGTCTTCACCTGCAAACAGGACCTTGTAAAATCTAGTACTCTTTTCAAAATCTGTGATTAGTTATACTTCTCACTTACAATTTTGGAAGCATTAGTCTGAGCAAGTACCTTGCTTATAGTACCTTGCCTTTTAGTACACAGAAGCAAAACTACCCCTTTGACTGAACATATTGCCTGTTGGATAGTTAGCATCTTCTACTGTGCTTTGTGCACCTTTGACTTTCACTTCCGTCTTGTGGGCAGTGACTATAGCAAGATTCTGCCTCAGCTTTGAAAAAATCCAAGCAAATATTCAGTGGGAAGAGTGATGGCATAAGGTATGTAGTATCACAGGGGAATAAAAATAACAACACACTGAAGTGTCTTTAAGATGTTTCTGCCACACATTCAGCCAGTAAATCATACCAGGTTGCACCATTATGAGCCAATAAATACAACTTTAGCAATTCATGAAGCTGTAAGTGTTCTGATTTTCATAGGTTTCGTAGAACGTTGGTTTCTCTCAAAAAATAGCTGAAAAGAAAAATCAACCACTGTAATATTTTTTCCTTAAATTAGTGTTTATTTTCCCCTTTACCATGTCACAGTTTATATAAATTGGTGTATGCTAGGAGAATCATAATTTTCCTTACTGTTGCTTTTGTTTTGTTTCCACACCATATTGATTCTAATGAGTGTTTTGTTTGTGGAGCGAAATGCAATATCATATTCACACAGGAAGGCATACAAATCCAATCAAAGTTCTTGTAGCTTCTAATAAAAGAAAACATCTTGTAAAGAAAATGTGTCCTTTATGTTGTGAAATTTATTTTTCATCATTAAGATTATTTTTGGCTTGCTGTTGCTGTTATTAATATTGACAAATTGGCAGCAGAAATTTTAGAGGCGGTTCGCACTCTGAGTGTGGTAGCTTCAGGGGGGGAAATCTTGTCTGTCACAGTTTGGAATTATGGAGAAGGCTGACACTACATGATGAAACTAGCAAAGACTGCATTTTAATGTCAGTCTCAATTGTTTTGTGCCATTGTTGTTCTCCCTCTGAGAGGAGGACATCTTGATGGGTGTTTCCCACCCTGCTTGTAGGGAGGCAGGAACTAAACCTTTCACTTTCACTTCCTGTCCTCTGGTGGGAGACGCCCCTTAAGATCAGTTTCTGTTCCTGCCTCAGCAAGGGAGAGCAGTACTTTAGGATAGCTCCTGCTTTAGCTAGTTTTTTCTACAGCCCTTTTCAGCTACCTTCCCCTTAATCTTTTCTTCTATTATACCCACTTTAATCTCCTCTGCCTCCTCCTCAACTTTTGCCTCCTTTTTTCACTCAACTCTCTCTCCCCTCCTTTTTCCCCCCTACCTCTTTCAATGATGGAGGGGACGGATGGCTTTCTCTCAGATGGAGAGAAAGAAGGAGAGAGAGACAGAGGTGTACCCTCCGCTTCCAGCCGCGGGGAAACCTCCAAGGCCGACGCGAAGACCACCGCGCAGAAAGAAAAACGCGCTAAAAAGCGGCCCCACAAGGACGCGCCTGATCGCGCAGGCGCCATTTTGAGCCGTCCCGAGGCTGGGAAGCACCCCGAGCCCGGGAAATCAAGTTTTGCGGCGGCAAAAGGCTGCGGAGCGGTTTTTCCCGCCTCCATAAGCCCTGCAGACGGCAGTGACAACGGGCCAGACATTCCTAATGCCCAAGTTCCTCCGCAGTTCCCTATTGATGATGAGCATCCAGCTTCTTCCCAGGGAGATCGGCGTCCAGTGAGTAACCCTGGTGGGGAGGAAGAGACCATCTCCCCAGCCTTGCTTAGAGCACTCAAGCAAGCAGTGAGGGACGAGTTCCTCAGTGTCCACTCCAGGGGAGCCCCCCCCCCATCCAATACAATCCTGCCCCCATAACCCCTGCGTAGTCTCCGTGGAAAGGGAGGAGGAGGAGGAGGAAGCCATCCAGGATAATGAGGGGGAGGAAGACAGGCCCCGTTGGCCCACTAAGGCAGCCAGGAAGGATCAGTCTTACCCTGGCTGGGTTCCTTCCCATTGGATCCATACCATGGAGGGCAGTGACCCAGGAGATCCTGGAGAGCGGGAGGAAGGAGAGTTCCTTTCTGATGAAGAGGAGGAGGAGGACTTAGAAGTCCCTGAAACTTCCATGTGCTTTTTTCAAGCGGAAGAGTACCCTTATCTCCTCTCAAAAGCCTTATCAGCACTAGAGCTGCAGCCTAAGCTGCAGGGAGAGGACCCAAGCCTAAGGATTCCAGGCCTAAGGGCAATAAAGACTATTTCCCTAGGACCCCAGACACCGAAAAGGTTTTCCCCTTCCCTGAATTCTTAGAGAATCAGCTCCTTAAGGAATGGGAAAAACCTATGGCCAATAAGCGTTGTCCTCTAAATCAAAGAAAACTGTATACTTTGCCTTCATTTACTAACAAGCTCTTACAGGTCCCCCTAGTGGACGCCCCTGTCATCGCTCTGCAGACATCAGGCCTCCTCTCTGAGGATGGTGAGGGCCTGGTTCGAGATACCCTTGACCGCAAAGCGGATTTTGCCCTGCGCAAGGCGCATGAAGCTTCAGTCATGGCCATTAAGGCCTCCGCCACGGCTACCATCGTCAGCCGGGCAGCCATAGCATGGTCCAGGAAGATGATCCAGCTCATCCCACCTTCGAGCAAATGACTAGCAGAAGGGGCAAACCGCCTCCTGAAAGCTGCAGCCTTCTCAGCCGATGCCACCCTTGACGCGATGGTTTTTTCATCCAGGTCCCTGGCTTCAGCAGTGGCAGCTCGTCGCACACTCTGGCTAAGGGTATGGCCCGCCGATCTTCGAGCCAAAACCACAGTCGCTTCTTATCCATACCAAGGCGATCGTCTCTTCGGTGACTCCCTGGACAAGATCCTTGTAGAGACAAGAGACAAGAAAAAGGCCATGCCACGCAATCTAGCCAGACCGGACAGGAGAGGATCAGGTAATTATTCCTTTCGCTCTCAAAGAGCCTTACCCAGATTTGCCAGGGATTCCTACAGACCCTCCTGGGGCGCTTCCAGACAGGGCTTCAGACGCAACCCATTCCATGGCCGCCCAGGCAGACCCTTCTCCTTTAGAGACGGTAAATCCGGACGCAACACCTCCAACAAATCCACCTCAGCATGACTGCCACCAGGGCCTGCTTCTTTTTCATCATCAATGGGCCCTTTCCAAAGCAGACGCGTGGTCCCAGGAGGTCACTTCCAGAGGCTACTCCATAGAGTTCCTGAAGAAGCCATCAGACCGCTTTCTCCGCTCTCCTCTCATCAAGGACCCGTCCAAAATAAAGAGGACAAGAGAAGCCGTTCAACACCTACAGATCATTTCTGCCATAGAGCCTGTTCCCATAGAAGAGCAGGGACAGGGCATCTATTCAATATTTTTCACAGTTCCCAAAAGAAATGGCGATTGGAGAGCCATTCTGGACTTAAAATATGTAAACAAATTTGTGAGACTCCGACACTTCCGGATGGAAACCCTGCGGTCAATCTTGGAAGCCCTTCAACCCATGGAGTTCCTCTCCTCCATCGACTTAACAGAAGCCTACCTTCACGTCCCTATTTTCGCCGGCCACAAAAGGTTCCTCCGGTTCCTCGTATTAGGCCAACATTGGCAATTCAGGGCACTCCCCTTCGGCCTCTCAACCGCCCCACGAGTCTTCTCCAAGATTCTTATCCATCCCATCGCCTGCCTCCGGGAGCGCGGAATACATGTGCACCCCTATCTCGACGACCTCTTGATCCGCTCAAGTTCTCAAGACAAGGCACTGTCAGACACGAGAGAAACCATTCTGTGCCTACAAGCACACGGATTCTTGGTGAACCTACAAAAGAGCTCATTAATCCCTTCCCAGTCTCTGGAGCATCTGGGAGTCGTCTTCGACACGGTCCACAGCCACATCTTCTTACCATCCTCGAAGGCAGAAAAGATCCGGCTACTAGCAAAACAGACCATCGTAGCCCGACATACTATGCTGATGACCGTAGCCAAGCTTCTCGGCCTGTTCATCTCATGCATGGACTCTGTTCCCTGGGCACGCCTACATGCCAGGCCACTGCAGCAGCTATTACGCCCTTTCCAACTAAGGGTAATGCAAAAGCTCGACCTCCCAGTCTCCGTACCTCATCAAGTCAAGGTCAGTCTAACCTGTTGGACCAAGTCCCACAACCTACTGCAAGGAAAGATCTATTACGTGAACGACTGGAAACAGATCATCACGGACGCCAGCCTCACAGGCTGGGGAGCAGTCTTCCTCCACCTACCAGCACAAGGGACATGGTCCAAGGAAGAGCAACATCTTCCCATCAACCTCCTAGAGCTCCGTGCCGTTCGCCTAGCCCTGCTACATTTCAGGGAACACATCTCCGGGCAACATGTCCTCATCAGAACGGACAATATTGCAGCCAAGGCTTATATCAACGACCAAGGAGGGTCCAGGTCTTCTCAACTTCACCGAGAGGCAATGAAACTCTTAGCCTGGGCAGAACACCACCTCCTCTCAATCAGAGCCGAGCACATCAAGGGTTCCATGAATCACAGGGCCGACTGGCTCAGCCGCCAGACGCTGCAGGAGGGAGAATGGTCTCTCAAACAGGACCTGTTCGATCTCATAACGGACCACTTCGGCCACCCGAGAGTAGACCTCTTCGCCTCCCCGCTCAACCACAAGACTCCCAGGTTCTTTTCCAGATATTACCACCAGGCAGCTGAAGCCACGGATGCCCTGGTATCACATTGGCCCAAGACCCTCCTGTATGCTTATCCTCCGACTCCGGTGCTGCCGAAGCTGCTCCGCAAAATCAAGGAGGAACAGGCGGAGATCATCGTCGTGGCCCCGTACTGGCCGCGAAGGCCCTGGTTCTCCGAACTACAGAGTCTGTCCAACGTACCATACCTCACACTCCCGATGTCCATGGACATGCTCTCCCAGGGTCCCATATGGCACCCGGACTCCTCCTGGCTTCGCTTGACCGCCTGGAAGTTGAACGCCAACACCTCATCAACTTAGGGTACTCAGCGCCAGTAACAGAAACCATGCTCGCATCCAGACGTCCCTCTACCAAGAGGATATATAATTTCACATGGAAGGCTTTTGTCCGATGGTCTAGAAGAAAGAAGGTTGATCCTCTGCACCCTAATATGTCGGACCTGCTGTCTTTTCTTCAGGACGGCCATGACTCAGGCCTCAAAGCCTCTACCCTTCGCCGCCAGATCGCGGCTCTAGCAACAATCCTTCCACGTGTAGATGGCTGGTCACTCTCTTCCCACCCGCATGTTCGCCGTTTCCTCAAGGGAGCGTCGTTGACAGATCCTCCTGTGTCCCACAGATTCCCCACATGGAAGCTCAATCTGGTTCTGTCCGCACTAACCAAACCCCCATTTGAGCCAATCCAGAATATTCCTCTCGTCTGGTTGCAGATGAAAACCCTATTCTTGGTGGCAATTACTTCCGCCAGAAGAGTCTCCGAACTAGGCGCGCTTTCAGCCAACCCGAACTTGTGCACATTCCACAAAGACAGGGTAGTCCTCTCCACTGACCCGTCCTTTCGTCCTAAGGTAAATTCCAGATTCCACCGGTCCCAAGAGATCTGCTTACCCACCTTTTTTCCTAACCCTTCCCATCCTAAGGAAAAGATTTGGCATTCTTTAGACGTCAGACGTGCACTCAAGGCATTCCTTACCCGCACCCGGCCTCTGCGAAAGTCCAACTCCTTATTCATTTCGGTATCGCCCCCCAATACGGGCAACAAAATGTCTACGGCCGCCATCAGCGCTACCCTCAAGACATGCATTTTGGAAGCCTATAGGGTACTCAAGACTCCTCCACCTGCCGGGATTACAGCCCACTCGGTTAGAAGTGTGGCGACCTCTGCAGCCTTCGCGAACCGCGCTTCGGTTGAACAAATATGTCAAGCAGCAACCTGGTCTTCTGTATCGACCTTCGTTCGTCACTACAAAATTGATGCCTACAATGCAACCGACGCGGCCTTCGGTCAAAGAGTTCTTCAGACTGCGCTCATGACGGAAGACGATGTCCCGCCCAGCTGAAGGGACACTGCTATGGGAGGTCCCATCAAGATGTCCTCCTCTCAGAGGGAGAACGGACCAGTGGTTACTCACCGTGAGGGGTCCTTCTCCTCTGAGATAAGGAGGACATCTTCGCCCTCCCGATTCTCCATCGTCTTCTTCCCTGTTCTTGCTACTACCTTCCTTCCTGTCTTAATCCTTCTATGATCACTGTTTATAGTTCACAGTTACTATGTTCTTGTTTTTTATCCAGTTCCAGTTAGTTTTCTGGTTTACAGCTCAGCACTGCTTCTGGGAGTTCCCGAACTGATCTTAAGGGGCGTCTCCCACCAGAGGACAGGAAGTGAAAGTGAAAGGTTTAGTTCCTGCCTCCCTACAAGCAGGGTGGGAAGCACCCATCAAGATGTCCTCCTTATCTCAGAGGAGAAGGACCCCTCACGGTGAGTAACCACTGGTCCGTATTATAGTATTATAGCATGATTATTTAATTTTGGCAGACATTACATTTTTAGTTTTTAAGGGCATTCTGTATTACAGCCCACCTTATGAGGTATCTGGGAGGCCTTAATATGTAGTTGGCATGTTGTATATCATATCATAGTGGTTATTGATTCAAGAGATCTAATGGCATTCTTTGGCACCAGTAAAATCAACTGTCAGAAGCAGTGGGCTTTTATTGATCGATCAAGATATAATCAGTTATATAGTGCATCGGATTAGTAGTTGATGTTTAGTTACTGTTCTGTGCGTACTTGCAGGGCTCCTGGTATGATTTATTAAGGCTATGAACAAATTGCAGTTTAAGGAGAGTCTCCAATTTCTTTTAGAGTTGATTAGGTTTTTGTTTGGTTCAGTCTCTTTGTATGAGTTGGACATATTTCTCAATGGACAGTGCTGTCGTTTATTGTTACGTTGCCTCTTGCTGTCCCTAAAATGCTTTTAATAGATATGGTAATAAGTGCCAGTAAGATATAATAAAACAGTGTAATGTTTATTAGTAAAATACATTCCATAGACTGCATTGCGTTACAACATGGCTGTGTACTATTCAGATACTGAACTAAAGTGCAAACATCATGATACAACAACCATTCTAAAAGATCTCATGCTATATGCCTGAGGAACCTGATTAGTAATGATTGAATAATGGTAGATATAACTTGGTGTTCACAGTTTATTTATTTACTTCAGAGCCAGTTTGGTGTAGTGGTTAGGAGCAGGGACTCTAATCTGGGAGAACCGGGTTTAAGAACATAAGAACATAAAAGAAGCCAATGTTGGATCAGGCCAGTGGCCCATCCAGTCCAACACTCCATCACACAGTGGCCAAAAACACCAGGTGCCACCAGGAGGTCCAGCAGTGGGGGCAAGGTTTGAGACCCCACTCCTCCACATGCGGCTGCTGGTGTGACCTTGGGTCAGTTGCAAGTTATTTCAGCTTTTTCACCAGCAGTTCTCAAAAGAGCGCTCTCAGCCCCACCTACCTCACAAGGTGTCTGTTGTGGGGAGGGGAAGGGAAAGGAGATTGTAAGCCACTCTGAGACTCCTTTGGGTAGTGAAGGATGGGGTGTCAATCTAATTTCTTCTTCCTCCTCCTTCTCCTCCTCCTTCTTCGTGGGGACCCAAAGGGGCTTACACTATTCTCTGTAGCACAGTAGGAATTTGAACCTGGTTGTCCCACATCCTAGGCCAGCACTCTGTCTGGTATACTGCACTGATTTGTTTCATAACTGCAATCACGTAGCTAAGATGTCTCTGTTTCGTAACTGCAGTCACGTAGCTATATAATGTCTTGTTTTAGCTTGCCTTTAGATTTTTCCTTGGTTTCAGATTATAACAATCCAGATCCTACTGTTTTGTTTATTGGATGTCCAGTCCTATTGATCATATTGACCAACACTGTGTAATCCGCCTTGAATCTCAGTGAGAAAGGCAAACTATAAATAACATGAATAAATTTTAATTTAATTAGTGAAGGCTAATCCATGAGGCACTGAAATTGACTGTTTTCTAACAATGAAAAAATGTTTTATTTGACTAATACCCCTCTTTCTCTGAGTAAATGCTCGGTAAATTGGGAATTCTTTAAAGGCAGGCATGCTTGTCCTTTTTGTTTAATTGTAATCTGCCCTGAATCCTTGAAGCATAGGAAGTGCTTGTGTGTGTTCGTGCTCTGTAAACTCTCAGAGATGCTTGTTAGCATTTATCCTTTTGAATGGACCTTTACTGTTTTGCTTTGCTGCATATTGCCGAAGTAACTATCCAAGTCTTATTGGCAGTTGGTGCAATTATAATAAACTTGCATACTTTAGTATGTAATGTAAAAACTACTGTCTGAGTTCAGTCAAAATATGACAAAACAACATGCAAGTGTTTGTATTCTCTGGAACTCAAATAAGCATGGATTTAAAAATGGGGAGGAGATGTTATGGGCCCTGATGTTGATGCTTCTTGTGCAAAAAGTGTTGCAGATTTCATTAGATCAGGGGTGCCAAACTCATTTCTTAAGAGGGCCGGATTTGATATAGATTGGACTTTGTCAGGCCGGGCCATGTGTGTCATAAAATGTAATGCCAGGTAACAGAGATATAAACTTTATAAAGGACCAAAAAACACAATTAAAGATATTATAGCAGGTATTTCACTGGAGCCCCTGTAAAGAAAAATGGTTCCTTGCTCTGTTCTGTAAAGTAAAATCTTTGGCTCAGGCTACAAAGAGGCCTACAGGAATCTTCCCAGAGATAGTTAGAGACGGTTCAGAAGCAGAAAGAGCACAGTGACCTTGCCAAGCTAAATTGTTTTCAGCTGCAGTGCCAGGGAGTACCAACTGCCCTTGGTGCTTCCAATTAGCACATTCCAAGCAACTGAAGTTATGGACACCTGTGTGTGTGGGAAGGGTGGACCTAGCTGCAGTACGGTTTCGTTTCTCTCTCTTGTCTATCCTTGGATGTCATGTGCCTAGCATCTAAGAGAGTTACATCCCCTCTCGGATATCTTATTGGTCCAAAGGCCTAGGATCAATCAGAGTCCTATTCCTGTAAATCTAGTTAGTCCTCACACTATGGCTAGTGAAGCAGTGTGGAGTTTGGTAACTACTTGACACGGCAATATGTCAGTGGTTCAATAGCTCCCGGAATGGCATCCTACTTGATTGGCTAAGTTGTGAACATCTTGTCTTGCTGGAATTGACTTCCTCTGCTGAACCTTGAATAGTAACTGGAACTTTGTTTCTATATGTTTAGCTATGCTGGAAAAGCTTCGATTTATTTGTTTAATTTCCTTCACTGTCTAGTCTTGTTTTATATATTTTTGCACCTTAAATAAATATATTTTTACTATGTCATGGTTTTTGTCTTCAGTAACCTCAACGCCTTTATCCAGAGCCTTGGCTCTTCACCACCTACCAGCTAACTGTTTTGTCTTGGAAACTCAAGACTGTAGTCCCATTCTGCAGGGCTGACTTTTCTTGTTACGTTTCCTGAGAAGCTGGGAGGCTTGGTCTTTCTCTCCTGGGCTGTTGCGATAGATTGGAAGACCTGGTGGCAACCTACCAAGACTAGAGTGAGTTTTAGACTCTCTCTGGTATTTGTAATTCTGTTTTGTAACACGCTCCCCTTGCACCAAAAGTTCCTACCGGGGGTTGAGACTGGGACTTTTGACAGCCCCACATTAGGGGCTAGTATTTCTCTGCAAAACTGAAGTTTCTTAAGTTTGTTGAACTCAATATTTTAACTGTGGTGAGTTCCAACCCCCCCCCCCCCAATAAAGTACAGATGTAAATGGTCTGAGCCTAGGAACTAAGGGAAGAACATGAAACAGCTGAGCATTGCAAGCTTCTCCCCCCACCCCTTCCAGGTCTACTCTGAGTGGCAGTGGCTCTCCAGGGTCTCAGGGTTTTTTTTTTTAACAGGGTGGTTTGAGATAATAATTTGGGGTGTCCTCTTCAGCACTTGTTCTGCTATTATTCCATTGGAGCTCCACATTAGAAGGGTGTGTGTGTGTTAAAACAAGTATTTCTCTGCAAAACTGGAGTCCCTTGTGTTTGCAGAGTTCTATATTTTAACCCTGGCTGGTCCCAAACCTTCCCCTCACACACACACACACTCTTTAAATGTGCCTGCCTAAACTGGAAAGGTGTGGGAATTATGGATTTTGCAAAGCCAGTTTTAAAATATAAAAGAAGCACAAGGATCACAGCAGAAGGAACCCACCCCCACCCCCCCGATCCTACCTGTGATGAGGACTATGGAGGCTTGGAATGGTGGCTGGGAAGTTTGGCAGCCCTGCCCTCTGCTTCCTGTTCTGAGGCAGCCCCACCCTTAGCTCTGCTTAGAGGCAGCCCCACCGTCTGCTCATTATACTCCCATGCAGCTCAAGCTGAGAACAGTGAGGTTGGGCAGGGGAGGGGGGAGAGAAGATCCCCACTCTGCGTGTGTGCAGAGAATGCTCTGAGAACTGCCTCGCTGCCGCTGCTGTTGCTGTGGGAGGACATGAGAATGCTTGGCGGTCCGGCAGCTATGAGCCGCTCAGGCCTTGCTGCGGGTGGGGGGGAAGGGAGAAGTCTTGGCGGGCCAGCCAGGCCTCACCGCCGTCGCTGCAGAGGGAGAAGTCTTGGCAGGCCGAGCTCAGGCCTCGCCGTCTGTGCTGGGGGGGAGGAGGGAGAAGGCTTGGCAGCCTGGCGGCTGGGAGCCGCGTGGGCCTTGCTGTTGGTGCTGGGGAGGCAGGGGAGAAGGCTCACCTGCGGGTGCTTCCTCTTCCACATGGAGCTCCTTCTCTCTCCCCTCCCACGAGTATCACCAGTCCCACCTCTTGTGCAATCTAATAGAGAGTTCTGGAAAACTCAAAAACTAGCATGCCATTTTGTGATATTTTAATTAAAGACATTTGTGTTCGGATTTTTCTTTGCAAAACATTTCCTTTTTCTTTGGATTGATGTGACTACTTGTGATCTCTGGCTCAGTTGAGATGATCATCTAAATGAGTAGTTTTTCCACATCCAGTGTCTGCTTAGACATGACCCCAGAGTTGTGACAGTAAGAATGATTATGACCTCACAGGTGTCGTGACCAAACCTGGGCTATAGGCCAAGCAAGTTAAGATAGGAAATGCAGGCAAAGCCTTCAGAGATAACCGTAGTGAAGAACAAGCCATGCTCAGAGCCATAGAGGAATCCTCTTCATCTCTGACTAACCTTACCTCACTCTCTTGCATGCAAAGAGGAAGGAAAAGGAAAGGAAAGAGCAATTCTAGAATGGCTTGTAATCCAGCAGAAGCAGTTCTACGATCCATCATCTAAAACATGTTTTGGAGGATTGTGAATGACTGTAGGCTTGGACATCACTCTCCCTCCATCCTCATCTTTTTTTTTAAAGTTTTTAAATTGTATTTAACAATGCTGGTACAGAGTAATACAGAAATTAATTCTTTGTCTTGGAAAGTACATACTAACTTTTATAAAGTCTACAGGAAACTGAAATAAGAAGAGTGAGTTAACATAAAATACATTAATATACATCAGTAGTAAAAACGGGTCATTTTGTAGAAAAAGAGGTGCAGGAGCTCATTAGCATAGCTCATTTGCACAGCTCATTTGCATATGCCACACCCCCTAACATACCGGAAGTGTGTCAGAAGGCAACACCCACCCCTCAGGCTCCACTCCACAGGTGAGTGAAACTGACCTGCTCTTCCTCCATTCCCTTCCCCATTCAATACTTTGTGCAATAACAATAAGCGTAAAGAACACACCCTCATTCTCTTCCTGCTCCCTTGAAAACACCAGGTTTCATGTAGACTTGAGATACCCAGGACATGTGTACCACCCATCCCTTCCCCTCTCCACAACAAGACACCCTGTGAGGTAGGTGGGGCTGAGAGAGGTCTTTTGAGAACTGCTCATGAGAGAACAGCTCTGAGAGAACTTGTGACTGGCCCAAGGTCACAAGAGCAGCTGCATGTGGAGGAGTGGGGAATCAAACCCGGTTCTCCCAGATTAGAGTACAACTCCTGACCTCTACACCAAACTGATGGGGTGGAAGCTGCTGAAGGGTTGGTGAAATTTCTCCAGTACTTATGTGCCATGTGCCCCGATAAAAAATGGTATACTTAGAAAATTTATTTGCCACCCTGAGCAAGTCTCTGGAAAAGCAGCACACAGTCATAAAAGGAACAATGATAAAATTATCAATATTAAAACAAAACCTTAAAAACAATAAAAACCCTTGCAGGGCTTTCCCTGGGGCGCTGCGCCTCTGCACTGCTCGGGGAAGCCAAGGAGGGGGCGGGGCTTGGTCATGTGCCCACCCCCTGGGCTCCTCACTCCCGGAGCTGCGCTCCTGTGCGCTCCTGCTCCAACGGACCCCTGAGTAAAAACAACGTTCTCAAAAGAAATTGAAATATCGAACATTAATAATTGTTTCCCCCCTTCCCCCTTTGGTTTAGTAGCTTTCACATTACAAGCTGACTAAAAAAATAGATATAACGAAGAGGTATTTGCTCATGCTTTAGGAAGTGAACTTAGACCTTCTTTTGTGTTATAGGCAAGTAGAGTGGTCCATTTAGTCATTGGGCTTTTACCTGTTTCTGTTTTGTCATTGTGTTGTACCTTATCAGCAATTTTGTCAAATATGAAGAAGTCTTTGGCTAACTACGTAGCCATGGGGGGAGAGGTCAGACTTTTCCATTGGATTGCAATGGCGTATTTAGCTGCAGTTAGAGTACAGAGATTAGATTTTGAATCTCAGCTTTAATTTGCGTTTTTGGCCAGAGATTCAGAAATATGAGAGCTGGGTCTAGAGGAATAGTTATTTTAAGCATTTTTTTGATTTCACTGCGGACAGCTTTCCAGAAAGATAAAATGAAGGGACATGCCCACCATGCGTGGAAGTACATCTCTTATAATTTCTTATTTTACTTTGAGTGTACACTAATTATAGGTTGCTGATTTGGAGGCTGTGGCCAATTACCTTGGCAGCATTAAATAAGATCAGGGAAGAAAACTGAACACAAGGAGGAAGAAGGCTCGTTCATACCTGTAGTGCATTTCATCTGATCTAAGCGACTGTATTTTGGGAGGATGGTTCTCTGTACCCACTCTAAGGCACTGCACTAGACCCTTTTTTTTGGGGGGGGGGGGGAAGAGCTGTAAGGAAATATTATATCATTTGACACGCACTGTGCTATGCTATGTCCTAAAAACAAAAGCTATATGATGTACATGTCAGTGGGATCTGGCAAACCATGTCCGCTATATGTGAAAATTCTATTTTGCGTTCCTTCCTGAATGTATGTGGCTGTGGACTATGGATTTTTCAAAATATGCCAATAAATAAATTCTTTTTAAGTTTTGAATGTGGCCTATGCCATTTGGATCTGAAGAGTTACTTTAAGGGATTGTTCTCCCAGTAATACTTTTGACTTCTCTGGGGGTTTTTTGTTTTGTTTTGTTTTTTGAATAGGGGTATCCTTCTCCATGTCAAACTGTTTTTGAAATTTCTTCAGTTATGGGAAAACACAGAATAGCTGTTTGAGGGAACAAAGAAAGACTGAAGCAATGGTTCCCAACTGTTTTGATACGGTGACCCTCAAGCTCGAATTTACTTGCTATGATGATCCACTTAAAAAAAATGCACAGATCAATAAAAATGTCTGAGACCCACTTTCAGAGGCTCTGTGATTTACTTTTGGGGTGGGGCCTGCAGGCTGGAAAATCTTTGTATTTGGAGTTTCATATATTTCGGTGGGGTGTTTTGATTCTGTCATAATATGTACACTTTATATAATATGAATGTATGAAGAACCCTGCTGGATCAGACCAGTGGCCCATCTAGTCCAACATTCTGTCTAACACAATGGCCAACCAGTTCCTCTGGAAGTCTTAAGAACAGGACATGGAGGCTGAGGCCTTCCCCTAAGGTTACTTCCTGGCACTGGAATTCAGAAGTTTACTGCCTCTGAATTTGGAGGTTTGCTTTAGTCACCATGGCTAGTAGTCTCTAGTAGACTTATCCCCCCCCCCCCCCCCCCCCCGAATCGGTCTAATCCTTTTAAAGCTGTCTTTGCCTGCGGCCATAACTACATCCTCTGGCATATAATCATGCTATTCCTAGTTTTGTTTCTTAGACGCTTCTGATAATAGTATTTTCCCTAATACTTATATTGTTAAAATGCAGAACTGATTGTGAGGCTGGTTTACACACCCTGATGGATAGCTTAGCCAATTAGAATATAACTTAGTGTATACCGGGTTTGCAGAATTCCAGCTTCTACTAAAGATTTTGGTAGTGCTAATTACAAATTGCACAGATCAAAACCTCAGCAGGACTCAAGTCCAATTCATGCGAGCTATTTCATCATGGCTTCTACCCATACCCATGGCTTCTACCCATGTTGTTCATGAATATGTCTTGTAATGATGTCATTGTCTTTGTCCATCTGTTTCAAAGGTGTATACATGATTGGAAAAAAATGGGAAGAAGTGTAGGGAAGAAATGCCCAAGTTGCTACAGCAAAGTGTGAATGGAGATGCTGGTGTCTGACTACAAAGTTTTCTAAAGACCCCAAATCATGAAAATGCTGTCTCTTTTCCTTAAAGGGCATAAAAATTGCTTTTCTTTATGTCTTGTTTCCTCACCAATGTTGAGGTAGCTTACTAATATGAAAACTCGCACACTTCAGTCCTTTCTCCTACGCATATACTGAAGTGACTTCATACAGGTGTACACTTTTCTGTTTGTACAATATATTAATATATTAAGCATGCTATAGTGGAAATTTTCAAATGAGTTCAGAAATGATCTGTTCAGTTGATTGATTAAAAATAAACCTCCTCTATATTTTTCAGAACTGCAAAGGTACAATAAATGATTGGAAGATGATTCCCCCCCCCCCCAATTATTTAATGCAGGTTATTTTGGTTCCTCATTAGACAAATAATGGGGACGTCTAGTCCTGAACACTATACTCTCAGACATTTCCCAGTCTCTGAAAATAACTCTAGGATAAACAAACCCACAGGGAAATGCATTCAGATTGCTATTTTATTTATTTATTATTTCTAGACACAGTTTATATTGTTCTTAACTCTATTTTTGTTTCAGATCTGCTGTCCCTTCTGGTTGGATTTCCCTCTTGGTGACAACAGAAATCAAAAGGTCAAAAGATAATAAAACAATAGGAGAGGGATAGAAGAGGGGAGAGACATGGAAGGAGGAGTTTGGCAGCAATTTTAATGGACAAAAATTCCAGTAGGTGTTTGTGTTACAGCAATGGTACTCATGCCACTGCTTGTGGAGAGCCACATTTGAGTTTTCATCAACTATTTATAGCATGAGGCTTGCACCTCAGGGAGGCTCACAGTTTATCCATTCTTCTGGTGGTAGCTGTTTCAAGTAGAATCCACATGCCAACCACAAGCCCCACTGGACAAGCATTTTGCCCACTTTCCTGAAACATAAGCATGGTGCTGCATTGGAGATAAGTGCTCATAAGAACATATGTGGCTTCCGAGCCAGTGAGTGAGTTTCACTGTGCTGCAGTCTCAAACCACTAAAGCCTTTATAAAAACCTTTGTATGTGTGCATGCTCTTCTCAGAAAGTGAAATCAATAAGTTCTGGGCAATTAAAAGAACATCATCTTCCACAACGTGTGAAATTTCTTAAACAAAATGTAGTGAATATTTTTTCCCTTGGGGGAAAGGGTGTCCTCTAAAAAGGGCTTAGTAGTACAGGATTCCTTGGTTTTTTAAAAGCAAGTTGGAAAATGTGGGCTTTGCCTCACTTATTTTGTACAAGATTCTATTTAAGGTTTTTTTGTTCCTCTGTTTTTTTGATGGAGCAGCAAAACAGGGCATTGAGTTGCCTGTCCCTTGGATCACAGTACTCCAGATTCCTCCATCATGTGTTTCATTTCCTAGCTGAATAACTTCGCAGTTCAGCATAAGCCCAGACCCAAATGTGCTGTGTTCATTTACTGTGCAAGATGCAAGTATGGTTAAAACATAATATTACAGATGTTTTTAAAAAGTAACAAAGAATGTACTCTTAAGAAAGCACAATGTAGTAAACTATATTGTCCCATGAAAACGAATACATAAATTGCACACATAGAAATGGAATAGAAACTGCAACACTAATTGTATAGAAATGAATGAAATGTGTACAAATGAGTGGTGCTATGCTCAACAAAATCCAAATGTTGTAATCCAGAGCACACAGTTCTGTACTTGTAGTGTGTTTGGTTGCTGTTTTGCTCTGATTGTTTAATAAACTTTGAAAAAAAATCCCACAAGAAGTGGCTACTTTAAATGTTTTCACACAGTCATTTCCCTCTTACACAGTGTATTTTTAAAAAACAACTGTATAGCGAGAGCTAATGCAAATTAGGCCCCATAGAACTCAACAGCCCTTAAACATTTGGTTTCAGTCCCTATTCATTAATGTTTGAAATCTGAAATCTTTTCCCCCCTGTACGTATAAGGCTGCAACAATTTAAAACAATTGAAAATAACAATGAACTGCTATCTGACAAACTGAGTTTTGACTCTTGAAACCATATGCCCTGGAAGGTGCTACTGGCTCTGATTTTGTTCTGAAAACCATAAGGCTGTAATGAACTAATATTATGGCTTCAGAAGATTATGATGGAATTACAAACAGTGATTAACAGCCTTATGCTAACATCCTGATGCTGCCACTGCTGTCCTGTGCTTGCTCAGCGGAGGGGACATATATGAAAGAAAACCCCTGTGCTAAGGAGCAGAGGGCATAACAATTGCACTGGGTTCCATAGCAACCCTTCGGCAACCTACCAGACATGCAGCAGTTTACAGATGACATCCCTGTAATAGATGGAAATGGCCAACTGGTACACACTGATGGGGCCACACTTCCTGATGTTAGGCTGCTGCAACCCACACACAGTTCACAACAAGGGAAAGAATAAAGGGAAACCCCCCCCCACACACACACTGGAAGGAACGCTGGGGCATGACCTGGAGGAGCCCTGAAACAAATAGACTTGAAGGTTCTCTGCAGATGTGGGTTCGAGGCTCCTGCAACCATATTCCCATTTGCCAGGCACATACGCAAGGAAGGAAACATGGCCACTCCAGCTGCTGCATCTGCACACTTTTGTAATTCACTCAGCAGAGGCGGTACCAGTATTTCCAAGAGGTGTCCCATACAAGATTTCACATCTTTGGGTGGGCAAGGCTTTGGAGCACCAGCTTTTTACCAGACATGAGGAATGCAGACGCAGGGGCGACAACAAGGGAGAAGATAGCTGTGTATTTACGAAAGGCACTCCTGTCAGCTCTTCAGTAGTTCGCTGGGAAAAGACACCTGTTTGTCCATCTGGAACCATGGGTTTGGATCCTCTTAAGGGGATGCTGACCAGAAGGCCAAACTCACTCTTTGGCTAGAGACAGGCCAAGCAACACAGCAAAGCACAAGGAAGAGGTCAGACTAGGGCTTACATCTCTTATACTTGGTAGCAGCCCTTTAACAACATGCCCAACCAGGCACACAGGAACCGGACTTCTAATTGGATATTAGGATTCCCTGAGTTGCCCTGTCATTGATAGGCCTATATTCCAGAGCAGAGAGAACAGTACAAAAAAGGCCATAATGCTGTAGGGATGTACTGGTAAAGCATAACTAAAATTGATGGTTCATGTCCTGTATATGGCTGGGAAGCCCAGTAAGAAGTCCCAGTTATTATTTTGCCACACTGAACATAATCACATGTTGATTGCCATTCCACAAGCCCATCAATTTAATCTTCCATGTACCATCTGCCTGCCTGCATCCAGGGGAATTGTTACATTGCCACCACCTACTCTTATCCTTTGCGTTCTGTCCATCCGCTCCTCCCCCAGTTATACAGGATGCATTGCAGGTTATGTGCCAGTAGGATTCTGTGGGAGAGTTCATCTTGAAGACCCTTCCCCTCAACCTTGCAAGAATCTACCTTTGGATAATGGTATTGCTGTCCTCAGAAAGTTATATTAGTTAGTGCCTTTATTATGTTTCAGTCGCTATTTGCTATAATGGATATATCAATTTGCACATCACCTTTGGAGGATGTTAGGGAGAAAGGTGATTAGACACCTTATAAATTATACATAGTCACAAAGCAGAAAAGATCGTGGTTTCTCAGCATTTATTAAAGTTTAGGGCTTTATATATAGTTGGCTTAGACCACCGAGGGTTTATGTGAGCCTTGTGCATGGGTTGCCAGGCTGCCAGCCTTCTACTGGCTTTTTCAATTGGCAATGTGATGCTGTATCACTAGATGATAAATAGTATCTGTCTGAACAGAATTCTGCAGTAGTCCTAAAACAGTACGGAAGATTAATCTGTTCTTAATACTGAGTAATAGTGAACTGCATGCCTAATTCTCAAGTCAAAGAAAAGCCTTTTGAACTGCCAGATAGATATACTGGAGAGTTTGGAATTGATACAGCCAAGGGGGCACACACAAGTGGTTTTATTGATGACCATTGCTTATTTAAATTCTCATGAAATGCAGCGTGCATAAAAGATCCTTGTCGTGTGTGACTCCAGCAATTACCCTTGATTCACAATAGAATGAGTGTGGTACTGAGCTTTTCAGAAATATATTATTCAAGTCAGGTTGGTATGAATACAGAAACTGTGACAATCCCACCAAGGCAGAGATTACACTGGGGACAAAAAGCACCTATTTGAACTTGTGAACTTTCATGGGATTGTTTTGAATGTGCTTTAAATGTGCTTAATATTCTCTGAAATGATCTTAGCAGCATCAGGGTGGGTACTTTTTTTAGCATCTGCTATATTTTCAGTCCTGTGTTCTATTTTAAATATAGTCTGGGACCCAGCCCAACTTAATTTTTAACCATATACATGGTTTTTGCATGTTCACATAGTTTTCCTATGGATCATAATGTATTCATCTGCTGTTGTGTGATCTTGTCCTTATATACACACATACAACTGACTTTGTTTTCTACACACTGTTTTCTACACACATCTACACACTGACTTTGTTTTCTGGATTTATTTTAAGGTGGGTCCCTTCACTTTAATCTAGTGTTTTGCTGTTTGTTTGTTTTTAAATTTTGGGCTCCTTCAAAGAAATATGAAGATCTGGGAAAATTCAAAACCAAACCAGTCTCTTGCTTATTTACCTTGCCATACTAGCGCTTTCCCATCACCCTGTATAAAGGAATGAACTTGAAATCTCCTCCTTTTCCTCCTTGGTAGCCATGAGGTGGTTGGATGGCTGTCCAGGGTCTTCCCTCGGTAACACCTTTCCTTTGCTCTCCAGTGATGCCAAAAGCAAACTTGCTAACCCCTACTGCCACTGACAACTCTTGAAAGTGCCTCCTGCCAAACAGAGTCTCGCGTGTAGCACTCTTTATTTGCGCTGCTATTTAGAGGCTCTGCCTACTTGTAGTACCTGTCCGCTTTGCTCCTACAAGCTAGTGTGGGGACAATCTATTGCAACATTACAGTTTCAAGGTATCGTACTCCAGAGATGGTGAGCTTACCAGGTGCCTCTCCCCATTACCACATTTCAGATAGTGAGATTGAATAAATGTGCATTTCCAGAGATCAGGCTTAGGGCATTCTAAATATAAGAAAGTTTAAGAAATGAATAAAAATATAAATATTCTGTTCAATCATTTGGGGTGATTAAGGGTACAAAGAAAAAGGCAAGAACATGCAGCCTCCTTTCTCTATGCTTGGAACTTATCCTGAATGGTGTTTAAATAGAACAAACCAGAAAAAAAAGATTCTTCAACACAAGCCTGGCTGGGGGAGAGTCTTACACAATGAGATTCTGCAAAGCACCCACTAAAAGAATGAAACCTAGGAGAATCTCTTCACACAAGTAATTCCCTTGTGGGAAAGTATCTGAATTCTTTGCAACAGCTAAGTAAGTAGCCATTGCCTCCCCTCTCCTTCCCCAGCTCAAATCTGGGGGTGAAGAATCAGTACTAAACTAATACCAATGTGATGTTCATTTTTCATTGCATTAATTTGTATTTGCATATGTGTGTCAGTAGATCTTGGTGAGTGTTTTAAAAAAAAAAAAAAAAAAAACCTCTCCCAAAACACAAGATAAGTTGGTGTAACTATTTTATCACGAAGGTAGGAAGGCTTAGAGAAGTAACACACACTTTATAGCTCACCAAGAGTCGCATTCATAGTTACCATCGAACAAAGGAGCCACATTTACTTCCATCCCGGCCATGAGGTCTGCACTTCAGGAAGGCTCACAGATTACCTCTTCTTCTGGTGATGGGATCATTGCCTTGATGTGGCGAGGGGGCTTGCGTGGTTTGATGTGGCTGCGGGCTTTGCTGTGGAGGGCTACCCAGGACGGACAGGCCACAGCAGAGAACTCAGGCAAAACATGATCCACTGGAGAAGGAAATGGCAACCCACTTCAGCATCTTTGCTAAGAAAAACCTCATGGACAGTAACAAAAAGCTAAAAGATATGACGCCAGAAGATGAGTCCCTCAGGTTGGAAGGTGTCCAGTATGCTACTGAGGAAGAGCAGAGGGCAAATACAAGTAACCCCAGAAAGAGTGAAGTGGCTGGGCCAAAGTTGAAAGGACGCTCAGCTGTGGGTGTGTCTGACGGTGAAAGGAAAGTCCAGTGGTTCAAAGAACAATACTGCATAGGAACCTGGAATGTAAGATCTGTTAGTCAAGGTAAGTTGGATGTGGTCAAAAATGAGATGGCAAGACTGAACATCGACATCTTGGGAATCAGTAAACTAAAGTGGACAGGAATGGGTGAATTTAACTTAGAAGACCATTATATCCACTACTGTGGCCAAGAATTCCGTAGAAAAAATGGTGTGGCCTTTATAGTCAACAAGAAAGTGTGAAAGGCAGTAATGGGATACAATCTCAAAAATGACAGAATGATCTTGGTCTGAATCCAAGGCAAACCATTCAACATCACAGTAATCCAAATCTATGCCCCAACCACTGATGCAGAAGAGGCTGAACTTGTCCGGTTCTATGAAGACCTACAACACCTCATAGACTAACACCAAAAAAAAGAAGTCCTCATCATCATAGGGGACTGGAATGCTAAAGTAGGAAGTCAAAAGGTAACTGGAATAATGGACAAGTTTGGCCTTGGAAAACAAAATGAAGCTGGGCAAAGGCTAACGAGTTTTGTCAAGAGAACACGCTGGTCATAGCAAACACCCTCTTCCAACAACCTAAGAGACGACTCTACACATGGACATCACCAGATGGGCAACATCATTTGCAGTCAAAGATGGAGAAGCTCTATAAAGTCAGTAAAAACAAGACCTGGAGCTGACTGTGGCTCAGGTCATGAGCTACTCATTGCAAAATTCAGGCTTAAATGGAAGAAAGTTGGGAAAACCACTAGGCCATTCAGGTTTGACCTAGATCACATCCCTTATGAATATACAGTGGAGGTGAAGAATAGATTTCAGGGACTAGATCTGATAGACAGAGTGCCTGAAGAACTATGGATGGAGGTCCGTGACATTGTATAGGAGGCAGCAATCAGCACCACCCCAGAGAAAAAGAAATGCAAGAAAGCAAAGTGGCTGTTTGAGGCGGCTTTACAAATAGCAGAGGAAAGAAGGAAAGTGAAAGGCAAAGGTGAAAAGCAAAGATTTACCCAACTGAATGCAGATTTCCAGAGAACAGCAAGGAGAGATAAGGAGGCTTTCCTAAATGAACAATGCAAAGTAATAAAGGAAAACTATAGAATGGGGAGGACTAGAGATCTCTTCAAGAAAATTGGAGAAATCAAAGCAACATTCCATGCAAAGCTGGCAATGATAAAGGACAAAAATGGTAGGGACCTAACAGAAGCAGAAGAAATTCGGAAGAGATGTCAAGAATATATAGAAGAACTATACAAGAAGGACCTCAATGTCCTTGACAACCATGATGGTGTGATCACTGACTTAGAGCCAGACATCCTGGAGTGCAAAGTCAAATGGGTCTTAGAAAGCATTACTAACAACAAAGCTAGCAGAGGTAATGGTATCCCAGATGAGCTATTCAAAGTCTTAAAATATGATGCTGTTAAAGTGCTGCACTCAGTATGCCAGCAAATTTGGAAAACACAACAGTGGCCATGGGATTGGAAAAGGTCAGTTTACATTCCAGTCCCAAAGAAGAGGAATGCCAAGGAATGTTCAAACTATCACACAATTAAGAACATAAGAGAAGCCAATGTTGGATCAGGCCAGTGGCCCATCCAGTCCAACACTCTGTCACACAGTGGCCAAAAACACCAGGTGCCCTCAGGAGGTCCAGCAGTGGGGCCACAACACTAGAAGCCCTCCCACTGTTGCCCTCCCTCAAGCACCAAGAATACAGAGCATCATTTGCCCCAGACTGAGAGTTCCTATCTATACTTTGCAGCTAATAGCCACTGATGGACCTCTGCTCCATATGTTTATCTAATTCCCTCTTGAAGCAGTCCATGTTTGCACTCATTCCACTCATTTCACACGCTAGCAAGGTCATGCTCAAGATCCTACAAGCTAGGCTTCAGCAGTATATGGATAGAGAACTGTCAGAAGTACAAGGTGGGTTTCAAAGAGGTAGAGGAACTAGAGATCAAATTGCCAACATTCTCTGGATTATGGAGAAAACAAGGGACTACCAGAAAAACATCTACTTCTGCTTCATTGACTATGCTAAACCTTTGATTGTGTGGATCACAACTATGACAAGTCCTTAAAGAGATGGGAGTACCAGACCACCTCACATGTCTCCTGAAAAACCTGTATAAGGGTCAAGAAGCAACAGTTAGAATGGGATATGGAACAACTGATCGGTTTAGCATAGGAAAAGGAGTACGACAAGGATGTATATGGTCTCCCTGCTTATTTAACTTATATGCAGAGTACATCATGTGAAATGCCAGCCAAGATGAATCACAAGCTGGAATTAAGATCGCCAGGAAAAACATCAACAACCTCAGACATGCCAACGATACAACTCTAATGGTAGAAAGGGAAGAAGATCTCAAGAGCCTCTTTCTGAGGGTGAGAGAGGAGAGCGCAAAAGTTGGCTTGAAATTCAACATCAAAAAAAATAAGATCATGGCATCCGGCCCCATCACTTCTTGGCAAACAGAAGGGGAAGTCCTGGAAGCAGTGACAGACTTCATGTTCCTGGGATCCAAGATCACTGTAGATGGTGACTGCAGCCATGAAATTAAAAGACGCCTGTTCCTTGGGAGGAAAGCAATGGCAAACCTAGACAGCATAATAAAAAGTGGAGACAACATCCTGCCAACAAAAGTTCATATAGTCAAAGCGATGGTATTCCCAGTAGTAATGTATGGCTGCGAGAGCTGGAGCATAAGGAAGGCTGAGTGTCAGAGAATAGATGCTTTCGAATTATGGTGCTGGAGAAGGCTCTTGAGAGTCCCTTGGACTGCAAGGAGAACAAATTAGTCAATCCTAAAAGAAATCAACCCTGACTGTTCCCTGAAAGGCCAGATACTGAAGCTCAAATACTTTGACCACCAAATGAGAAGGGAACACTCACTGGAGAAGACCCTGATGCTGGAAAAGACTGAAGGTTAAAGAAGGGGATGACAAAGGATGAGGTGGTTGGACAGTGTTATCAATGCAACAAACATGGAGTTGAGCAAACTCCAGAGGACAGGAGGGCCTGGCGTGATGTAGTCCATGGGGTTGCGAAAAGTTGGACGACTGTGCGGCTGAACAACAACAAAACTTCAAGGTGGGATTCACCTGTCAACCACAAGCCCCACCTCCCTCAGTTTCCTGAAATGTGGTTAGTGCCATGTTGGGAAACAGTACCCAGAAAAGCCACAGGTGGCTCCTGAGCTACTAAGTGAATCTCACTGGCTTAGAGAGAGAGACTTATTCCAGATAAATCCTGGTCGGGCAGAAATTTTAACATAGCTATCCTTAAGGAATACTTAAACTAGGATGCCTCCAAATGACCTGAGGTTAGATACTGCTGATTAGTTTTTCAGAGCATATATTTCAGCAGAATAAGTACAGCTGCTTGACTGAGAGTACTCTTAAATGTGCGTTTGGAGGTGAGGGGTCTGGAGACCAAGTCCTATGAGGAAAGATTGAAGGAGCTGGGTATATGTTTAGCCTGGAGAGGAGATGACTGAGAGGTGATATGATAACCATCTTCAAGTGCTTGAAGGGCTGTCGTATAGAGAATGGCACTGAGTTGTTTTCTGCTGCTCCAGAAGGTCAGACCAGAACCAGTAGGTTGAAATTAAATCAGAAGAGTTTTCAGCTAAACATTAGGATGAACTTCCTGACAGAGTGGTTCCTTAGTGGAACAGGCTTACACAGGAGGTGGTGGGCTCTCCTTCTTTGGAGGTTTTCAAACAGAGGCTAGATGGCCATCTGACAGCAATGCTGATTCTGTGAATTTAGGCAGTTCATGAGAGGGAGGACAGGAAGGGTTGCCTCAGTGCTTAGTTCTTGTGGCCCTTTCTTACACACCCAGGGAAATGCTGGTTGCCACTTTGGGGTCAGGAAGCAATTTTTCTTGACTTGACTTGACTGCTCCTGGCCGGTTTGGGCAGGGATCCTGGAGGGTTGTTTTTTTTTTATCATCTTCTGGGTGTGGAACAGTGGTCACTGTGGGTATAGAGGGGGAGGGATTTGTGAATTTTCTGCATTGTGCAGGGGGTTGGACTAGATAACCCTGGAGGTCTATGATTCTCTCTATATATACCTCTATGGGAAATTGGCTGATGTCCATTGTTCATAGGCTGGCTTTTTTCATTCAGATAAAACAATGAGTTGAGTCCAAAGGTTCATTTCTGCTTATGAAAGTATTATATCCCAAAATCCCTCAGGGGTTTGATCTTAAGCCCATGCTGTTCAGCACTTAAGTGAAATTTCTGGCAGAGGATATCCTATGGTTTGATGTCAAAAGTTATTAGTATGCTGATGACACACACACCTTTACCTCTCCTTTTTATCTGAGTGAGATGAAGCAGCGAATGTCCTAATACATACTTGAAGGCAAAAAAAACAGGGTAAGGGCACCAAATTGAAGTTCAATCTAGCTAAGCGAGAGCGAGAGGTACTGTTGGGTGGTAGAACTGAATGAGGAGTTGATATTCAGCTGGCAGGGTTTCACTCCTCCTTAAGGAATTCTTCCCTAGTCTTCTGACTGGCATCAAATTTGTTAACTTTTCAGCACTAAACCAAAGCTTTTTATTCACCTAAGCTATGATGAATTGCTAGGTTTCTTTTGGGGGGGGAGACTGGCAATTAGAATTTTTATTGGGTTTAGGCTTTTGGACTTGCTTAAGTTGCAAGCTGTTCAGTTCTTTATCTGCTACTGTTTTAAGATGTTAAGGCTATGTTAATGTTGTGTTATTTTGGTTATGTAGAGCTTGACTTGGAATTTCGTGTTGTTTGATAATTTTATATTGTGATTTTGCTTATTTATATTTTTGGCAATGGTTTCAAAGTCGCAGAGAGATGATATAGAAATATTTATATAAAACAATGACAGTAGTGTGCAGGAAACATCTATCTGTGTTACTGAAATTAACATTTTTTATATTTAATTTGTTTGATAAGGCACATGTTATGACCAGTTTGATGCCTGCCATCCCCCTCTTTCCTTCCTCAAATAGAACTGTGATTAATTATCCCAGAGTTGTTATGCAGAAGGTTGTTCTAAATACATTTTTTTTGTGCTGCTTTTGGATGAACCAGGCTGGTAACAAGCAGGATGGAGGGTGGATGCTAGATTAGAGGCAGATGAATGACTCTGGTCCCCAGTTCTCCATCTTCTGAGGACTAGCAGCAAATAAAAATATGGTAATTTGCAGTGCAGCCCCCTGATCAGTCACACCCTTTTAAATGCACTGAAGTCAGTGGGATCCTCCAGACTGGATTTTTTAGTCTCTTGTTGACATTTATGAACTCTGAAATGGTTGCTAAGGCAGCAGAAAGCATGAGGATGAGATTGGTACCTGACAAACTTCTTTTTAACACAGTGCACAAAACTCAATTTGTCAGATATTTTTAGAATAGCATGTTAATTCTCATTTCCTGTAGAAAGTCAACCAGCAGTTTCAGTTGTGGTGGTGGGGACTAACAGCAGCTTGAATTCTGTTAGGTTTATATTTAATCAGAGCTCCAATGCAAATAATCTGTGACCTGTCCCGTCCCCCCTCTCCCCGTGCTTGGGTCTGTTTCTTTGTGATATGATGACTCATCGTTGGTCTTTGCTCTCAGGCTATTGGGATAGTTCCTCAAGGAAAGAAGCGTAATCGGTATCTGTCTTATTAGTGTGACCAGTGAAGGGAAAAATGCATATTTCAAAGAGCACAGTTTGTTTGAATCATGCTGATTCAAAATATATCTTTTTTAGTTCCCAGTTTTTTAAAAAATAGGTCAGGAATCCTGACTACAAAAAGATCCCCTAACTTTTGTGAGCTTTAGAGATGTGTTGCATTTGGAGTGAACAAATGACCCTTTGCCAAGTGACAGCTGTAAATACATAAAATGTTGAAGCTTTCTTGAGGCATGACTCCAAATGCCAACACAAAATCAATACTGAAAATCAATACGGTATATGTGCAGTAGTTACTTAATCATATTTTTTCCCTAAAATTATTGCAGTGACAGAGGAAGACATTCTTAGGGGCAAAAGTTCTGTTCAAGTCAATGGGGATATACAAAATGACGCCCTCTTATTAGTCTCAATGGTACATTTGCTGACAAGCTATAACTAAAATCTATTGTAACTATTGTATTTATTGGTACTGAATGTCATTGTGCTTCCTACAACCTCCCAAATGAACTTTGCACTATTGGCAGTCTGCTAATATATGTAATTATTGCCATTGACTTCTGTGTGTTGTGGATTGTTGGGTGTGAGGGCAGACCCATAGCCATGGGGGGCATTTGGGGGGCAATGCCCCCAATGGATAAGCACCACTCTCCTATAGATAATTCTTTTTTCTTTTTTTAAAATTAAAAATCATTAAAAAAAAAAAAGGTAAGGTGCCCATGGGATTTCCAAAATGACCCCAGGCACAGTCAGGGAAGCTTCAGTCTATTTTTCTTTTTTCCAGGCCAAAAAATAAATAGGGATTTAAGAATGCAAAAAATTTGCCAAAATAAAAATAAAATTTCAAGAGAGAGAGCGAAACAGACAGAGATTCCCCCCCTCCCCGTAATCCAGGAAAACATCCCAGAATTGAGTCTCTCCAATCAAAAGGAAGAGAAGCACACAAACTGATGCTGCCCGGTGCTCCCCTCCTCTCTGCTCCAGTGAGTACAGCACTCCCCTCCTCCCATCACATCACTTCTGGTACATCACTACCGGTGCCCCCCATGTGCCCCCCCAAATTTTCTACCTGCGGGCATGTGTGAGGATGATTTGGCTGTGCCATCTGTTACCTCATTAATTGCCAGTGTTAATCTGGCTGGCTCAATGGATGTCCCCTTTCTCCCTCACTGTTCCTGTGGGTGTTGAATGGCACAAGCAGGACATGAACACCTGAACAGCATGTCGATTATTCACCTCCCTCACCAGAAGTGGCAAGCAGGTTGAGAGATGAATTGGCGGGTGTTCAAGCATCCCTGACCTTCTGTTTCTAGTTTGAATATAATCTCTTCTGAATGAATGCTGAGATTCCTGAACAATAGATTTAAAACATATGAAATTAGTTTAAGATAAACTCTAGTTTTAGGCAAATGGAACTGAACTACTCTCACATGCACACAGAATATAACTACCCTCTTTTTGAGGTTCCAAGTGGATGACTACAATTAGAAAATGGAATGGCCCCAGTCTGATACAGTATTTCATTTTCTGTATTCTCTGTTCCTGAGTTTAGCTGTTTGAACTTCTAACTTAAATATTTCATTAGCATAATCTTTTAACAAAGATCAAAGTTTAAATTTCCCTTTAATATTATTCAAGGAGAATCATTAATATAAATGGTAGTTTTGATTATTGTATGGAGAGCAGGATTTGATGTATGGCAACAGTGCGTGCACCTCTTTGCCTTTTATCTCTACCCTTCTCCTGTTTGTGTCAAGCACCCACAGGGAGATTATATATCATATTCAATTGTCATATAAGCAATGACTGATGTTTTTGCACATACAATATAATTGTTCTAAAAGAAACGATTGTTGCCTCTTGTATTTGTGAGGATGATTTGGGGATTATCCACTGGTAAATTTTCTTATACTAGTAGTTATCCTCTTCATCTGTTCCACTCTGACAAAACAGAAAAGTGTGTGATGAAAGCCTTGGTGATACATTGCCATTGTGGTCCTCAGGTATAAAACAAGCTCCTTGCCACCAGTTTATTTACGTGCTTTTATGACTTTATGTAACTTCTACTTTTGGAATCCCAATCTATGTATGCATTGTTGCCCATTCCTGCTTAAATAAGATATCTGTACGGTAGATCCCCAGTAAAATTATTCCTAGTGTTCATAAATTTGTATGCTAGGCAAGACCATGCATATGGCAATAAAACGGCTGCCAAAAAGGCACATTTAAATACATGTTTTTAAAAAAGGAAACTGTATTTTCTTGTTGTTCTTTGTGATGTATCCTTTTATTGTTTAATTGTCATCTTGCTTTCTTTGTAGTGTTTGCAATAAGCAGAGTTAGGAATTCACTAAACACTTTAGCTTTGCTTAAGCTATTAATCTCAGCAGCCATTTATTGGTTTGTATGCTACAAAGCAAGAGAGATTATCCCTTAATTAATTCCACTGAGGGGTTCAGCTGCCGTCATCAACCATAATATAGTTTCATGAATTAATGTTGCGTGGAAAATATAATGGATTTCATAATAAAGTTTAAGTTAAAATACCAGTTACAAAACTAGAAATAATTTGCAAAGAATTTTTTGATACGTTATATCAAATATATAAAACATGCAGCTATTAAGGAATATTGGCATAATCTATTTATATAATTATATATTCTTTTGAAATGTTTTCATTTGTAAAGACTTTAGAAACATCAAAATAGGGTTTATTCTGAATTGTAATTAGAAATGAGAGCTTGTATATAATAATTAGAAGCAGTTCAATGACCTGTTACACTCCTGTAATCTCTTTGAGGTCATTGGGATTATGCTAGTTTAAGTGGCCATTGAACAGTAACACTATAATTAATGATATGCAAAATAGTCATTGCGGTTTTAATATTTCATTATGAATAGATGAAATCTACTGAAATCAATGACAACTTTGCCATTTATTCAGTTTAGCTGGGACTAAATCCAACCCGGACACATAAAAGAAAGACACATACTAGGAGATCATTACAGCTTGAAGTACACTCTAATTTTCTTTGGTTCTGTGATTCTGGGTGTGATTTGGAGTGAATTTATAGTGGGTGCATTGAAAGGCGTACTAAGCTTTCCATTTTTATGGCTTAGAACTGTAATGTGCTTACTTTGCCAATATTACTAAACAAACATTCTTACTCATCTGTTTCTATTGTATAGGTTAATTACATTTACAGCACAATTTACACTAAAGCTATATTGATTATGATCCAACTTTTACTGCATAATCTTTATGTCAATTATCTAATGTAAATGACATATTTAATAGTATACATAGGAATTTTTCTTCTTCAAAGAGTTGAACTCTTATGATCCAACTTAAGTTGGAACTTATGATCCAACCTTTACTGCATAATCATTATGTCAATTATCTAATGTAAATGACATATTTAATAGTATACAAAGAAATTTTTCTTCAAAGAGTTGAACTCTTACAGTCATAGTCACACTTGGCACTTGTTGAACTGGAAATATTGAGTTAGTTGAGATACATCTCAAAATCATTGTATTCATTAGCTTCTTTTTCATTCTTCTTATCCCCTTGCACGAACAGAGTCAAGTACTGCTTTTTATTTAGTGGCAATCATATAATGCAAAACAAAAATCATTGTTTTAACTCTGGTGACTTTATGGAGCCAGAACTCAGTTCACAAACAATTATTCAAATCCTATTTTGCCTTACCAGTGTGGTATAGTTGTTATAGTGTCAAACTAGGAAACCAAGATTTGAATCCCCACTTTGTTGTGGAAGCTTGCTGGGTGAACTAGAGCCAATCACACACTTTTAGCCTAACCTACCTCATAGGCTTGTTGTGAGGATAAAATGGAGAATGTTTAGATGAACATGCTCAATGTAGGTAATTTAAATAAAACATGGTCTTTTATGTTTACACTCCTGATTTAGAGACAGTAGTTTATTGGCTCAGTTTTAATGGTGAAGTTTCTATCTTGGTTTGAAGAAGTGCAAACTATAGTCCTCTGGTTTGAATAAATTCTCAGGGCGTTCTCAATGGTGGCTCCATACTGGTGGAACGAGCTCCCGGAAGAGATCAGGGCCCTGTGGGACCTTTTACAGTTCTGCAGGGCCTGCAAGATGGAGCTCTTCCACCAGGCTTTTAACTAGGAGCCACCCTACCACTACCACCAACAAACCCAGCCCTCAATCTCAACAGCGGATTTATTCCATCATATGACTCAGGAAGACCACTGAGCTAGTAACTGTTTGTCTGGCAGCGCTCTACAGAAAACCATCTCAAGTAATGTGGCACCATCACCACCACTAGCAGCTTATGATTTTATGATGGTATGATCTTATTGTATTTGACTGTTGAATGATTTTATGTATTTTTAATGGTATTTATGCCAATTATGTGAGCCACCCTGAGCCTGCTTGCGGGGAGGGTAAGGTATAAATTGAATAAATAAACAAATGAAATAAATGGCATATTATGGTTTATGCAGATAGATTCTGATCATGCAAGAGAAAGGGGGAAGGAAGAGCACACAAGCATAGGGCTCATTTTCAAAGAAACAAATTATGATTTGGCATTACATCTGACTCATTGGGTCCTCAGCTGGTCAGCAGAAAGCAGGCACATATCCTATATATATAATTGCCCTAATGCATTGGCCATTTCCAGCTCTCCCATTGGCTGTACTGTGCGCTCCATCAGCCATTGGCCCATCAACTGCCACTCAAGAGTACTCACATGCCACTGGCTGGGTGGGTGCTGAGTCTTCTCCTCTCCCCTGCCCACTGCCAGCCTGGACACTCTTCCCTCACAGAATACTGCCAAAATGACTGTCTCTCCTGACAAAGACACCTCTCCTGCTTGGCTCCTGTGGGACTAACTTTTCCCTCAGTGGCTGTTGCTAGGCAACCAAGCTTGGTTCTGTCAATAAAAAGGCCTTTATGGAGAACTCATTGGGGCCAGTCCTGACTAGGGTTGCCTGCTCCAGGTTGGGAAATTCCTGGATATTCTGTCTACAGAAGCCAGAGTTTGGGGAAGGGAGAGGCCTCAGCTGAATATAATGCCATAGAGCCTACCCTCCAAAGCAGTTATTTTCTCCAGGCGGGGGGAGAGAGCTCTGTTGTCTGGAGTTCAATTGTGATACCCGGCGATCTTCAGGCTCCACCTGAAGGTTGGCTACTCTAGGCAAAGCAGTTAGCACTTCAGAGCAGTATCTGTCAGACCCAGGTTCTTGCTGTGGAAGTTGAGTGGGTGATTTCAAACCAGTCACAGACTTTCAGCCTAACCTGTTTTGCAGATCAAAAGGGGAGAGGAGAATGATATAAGCTGCTTTGGTCTCCACTGTGGAGAGAGACTGTAATTTTTCTCCTGGGGGATTAGTGTTTCCAATCTCCAGGTGAGGGCTGGAGATCACTCAGAATTAAAACTGCTCAGGTAAACCTGCATCAAGACAAAAAAAAAATACTGGAGAAACATACATAAAAAAATCAAGATATTTTAAAAACTAATTTCCTGTTTTTCCCAGGCTATGTTACTGGGAATCCTTCCAGATAATATAGTTAGAACCTCACAAGACCCACTTCGATATATATGGACGGCGGCTGCCAGAATAATATTTGCAATGAAATGAAAGACAGAAGACTGTCCTAACAGTAGAGATCTGGGAAGAAAAACTAGCTGAGTATGCAACATTGGCAAAATTAACCAATTATATAAACAAAAGACCATTGCATGAATTTTGGCAGAAATGGCAAGCATATTATTCATATTATGGGAATAATTAACTTTTTTATTTTTTAGTTCTGGAATTACGATTTCAATATTGTATTTTGTATTCTATTAGTATTTAAATAATCAGTAAGAATAAAATTCAGATTTAGACAAACAAGACAATATTTAGGTTTTTAGTATAGAAGTCTGTTTGACTGTTAAAGATGTATTCTCTTTTATCGTTAATATATTATTGTTTAAGGAGAGTTTTTGTTAATTCCTTAAAGAGAGAACCTAACCCAACTTGTTGTATGTAACAACTCATAATATTTAACAAACTTGATGAATCTATCTTTTCCCTCTTCCCTTCTGTATCCCACCTTTTTTTTCCTTGAGAAAATAATAATTTAAAAAATGAACAAAAGAATTAAAACTGCTCTCCAGATGGCAGAGATCAGCTCCCCTGGAAAAAATGGCTGCTCTGCGGGGTGGATTCTGTGTCATTATACCCTACTGAGGTTGCTTCCCTCCTGCTTGGGTCCCCACTGCAGAGAAAGACTGTACTTTTCCTAGGTAGAGAAAGGCTGCAGGTGTGTGTGTGGGGGGGGGGGGGATGGAAAGCTGAAGTCAGAGGGGCAAATAACGGTAGGTTGATGGTTGGCTGGGAAAGAAATAGGGATGCCACCTCTGGGTTGGAAAATTTCTGGAGATTTGAGGGGTGGAGCCAAGAGAGGGTGAGGTTTGAGGAGGGGTGGGACCTCAGACAGGTACAAGGCCATAGACTCTACCCTCCATACCATCCATTTCCTCCTGGTGAGCCATTGTTGCCAATCTCCGGGGGAGGTCTGGAGATGACTCAGAATTACAACTGCTCTCTAGATGGCAGAGATCAGTTCCCCTGGAGAAAACGGTAAGCTCTGTGTCATTATACCCTGCTGAAATCACCACAGCAAATTGATGCTGAGTGCCCAAGGCCAGGGCACCCACCCAGAGCCTCTTTCTAGAGCCCGTAGTATTTGATTCCACAATGGGCCTTATTCCTAGTTTCAAATAAAGAAATAGATGCTGACTCAGATTAATGAGTACCCTTGGATTCAGGAGTTCACTCTGCACCCTGGAACAGACTACTCATCTGAGAGCATGAAGACCTGGGAACCATCTTGTTCTTCAGTGAAGACCTCAGGAGACCTTTAAGGCTGCCAGGACCTCCAAAGCTGAGCACCTAGATTCAGTAGTCTTGGCAAAGGAATTGGCTTTGAGAGCATCCCCAACAGAGGGCTCAGATGATTTTTTAGCTCCAGGGACAGCCCCTCCTCCATCACATAGGGCCGGGCTTCAAACCAGCAAACCCAGACTCCCATTCTATCCAACAAGGCTATCTGAAATGACAGACCTACAAGGAGGTAGAACACCATAATGGAAGTGCCCGGTTTGTGGTCTGTACTCTAGTTAATTCCTTGCTATATGAGGCCCCAGGGACAAACACAGAATGGGTGGAGCTGCTTCCCTTCTAAAACTATTTAAGTCTCATTCTAGCCAAGCTCCTTTCAATTGTTTTGCCTAGACCAGGTGGTGAAAAAATTAATCCCTGCTAGGTTTCCTGTGCTAATTAGCTGGTCTGATATGGGTGGGCAGCCCTTTTGCTGAACATCTAGTTGGCTTGTTGTCACAGAAGAGCAAACTGCCCTTCTGGGAGGTTTATCCTAAGTACTGGAATAAATGGCTCTATTGCAGAACTAATTCATGTGTGCATGGAACTCTCTGTCCCCAGGGAAATTTGTCTGTCCCCTTCTGTTTCTATCTTCCATCAACAGGTGAAGTCCTTTTGGTTTCATTTGATGCTCCCTTAGTGATCCCTCTTTCTTGCCCCATGTTTTAATTGTTACTTTTGTCTTTATATGTATTTTAGCTCTGGGTTTAATTGTTTTAATGATGTGGGGGGGTTGTTTGGTTTCAGTAGTTTGCAAATGTTATTTTATTATGTCTATTTTAATTTATTAGCCTTGGAGGTCCTTGTGAGGGCTGAAAGGTGGGGTATAAATTCTGTAAAATAAAATAAGATACCATGTTCCTGTTGTTAGCAGGTGATCTTAGATGTTCTAGGAAATAAAACATTGCCATCTGCCAGTTAAAACATATGCCTTTAATACAAGTGAAGTTCATAGTTGTTCAGGCCAAGGCCAAGAATATATTTCCCAGCTGCAGTTTTAAAGAAATTGTCCTTATTTCTAGATTGAATTGTCCTTATTTCTAGATTTCTAGATCCTTATTTCTAGATTGCTAATCCTCACAACTATAACCACAGGACCTGATTACTGTGATGTGCTGTATGTGGGTGTGACCCTAAAGACAAACTGGAAACTTCAGTTGGTACAGAGTGCAGCCACATGGGGCCAATTTGATAGCGCATGATAGCAACTTTGAATCAGTTGCACTGGTTTCTAATTTTCTTCCAAGTGCAGTTCAAAGAAAAATATTTCAGCCTTTAAAGGAATTCTCCAGCCCTTTCCAGATCTCTGATTTTCTGCAGCTGTTAGCTACACCCCCATCCACACTGGAGGTTACTAGTCAAGGCCATTCACTTAAGTCAAATTTACATCTGACTTTCCCGCTAGAATCATTCTAGTTTCAAAAAAACCCTGTCTATACCTGTTTCTAGTTTCAAACCATACTTGTTCTAGTTTATAAATTAATGTTTACATTCATTAATTGCCGTTCTGTGGTCAAGCTAGCAATATACTGCTTTAAACAAATGCAGTTGCTTAGTTCTCTTCAGACCCCCTGGAGTGAAATTTGAAACCAGGGTGAAATGAGCTTGGGAAAAGACAACAATCAAACTACTTCAGAGGGGAGGTGTAAATTGGGCCTATTAATTAGCTCACACAGTTCAGCTGTGAATCTGGTATGGGAGGGGGAACTCTCACCCTGGAAAGTTCCATGGATGCTATTCAGTGATTGGTTGAGTAGATTATGGCTACTGTTTTTCTGTAAGTATGTTTAGAGAGAGAAAAAATTTTTTAACACATACCTCCCTATCCTCCTTCCTACTAAGAAGATACTTGTGTTATGCTCTGGAACTCTGCTTTAAGAACCAACTGTGCTGTGTAGGACTCCAGTAAGTAAGTGTAGCTAGTTAGTTTGTTAGTTTTGTGCATTTCACTGCCACTCAACTATATGTTTTGTTTTTATATCTTTTCTTGAATTTCTTCAACAAATTATCTTTTTGTTTTGTTTTGGCTTAGGGACTTACTCCAACCAATCCCAAGTAAAGCTCGATTATGTTACTGCCCTAAAACAGGGTCAGCCATGATAGCATGTTAGGATGCCAGTGATAACAGGCAGGCACAATTAGTACAGTTGTGTGTGATTTATTTGACCCAGACAATAGCCATTGCTACTTCTCTTAATAGCACAGCTGCTATCCCATTTGACTGGGTTCCCTCTGGCTCTTTGAGAAACATCCTATAGTCTTTCCTGTTCCCTTTAAACCACAGAATATTTAGGGGTAAAGACAGGGAGGTTGGTGGTTTGGTTTCACAGCCAAAATGTGAGGCACTGCCGTATGATACAGAGAGTTATGATACATTCCTGCCATTTCCCAATGGGATGATGGTAATTTTAGAAGTAAAGATGATTCATTTGCATTAGGAAGTACAACCAAGCTTGTCTCTAATGAGACTTGCTTCAGTGTTTCTTAGTTCTTAAAAAGAAAAGAAAATTCACCTGCTGGAATATATAGTGTGGTAACTAGGGCGTTGCATTGAAGCTGTAGTTTCTGTTTGGCCTGTTCCGTGGAACTCTGATCCTATAAGGCAAAGGGGAGTATGTTTGTCCTGTAGTTGCAATGACTGAAGTTGCTGGGAGTGACCTGTACCTATGTGACCCCTGTTTTTCCCACTTGAATGTGATGTTACGTTGCATGACACTTTTGCTAACAACACGGTGATGTTCTTTCAGTGCATATACAAGAATCCTTTATGCACTTTACAGACTTATTCTATGTTTCCTATGGTGTAGTGCATATACAAGAATCCTTTCTGCACTTTGCAGACTCACCCAATGTTTCTTGTGTGGGAGATCCTGCTAGCAAGTGTTGAAGGAGGAAAGAGTGTTGAGCCGATAGAAGGCTGGTACATGTTGTGGTGGTTGTGGTACATGTTGTGGTGGTTTAAAACTTTTAAAGTTTTAGATGTGGTATCTATCTCCTTTTCTTAGCTGTGAGGGATACATTGTCCTTGCATTCCGAAATGGAGAAGTGGAGGGGCCTCTTTGCCATTTGTATCTTGAGGTGGGATATCTGTAAGAGTTCTGAATAAATCAGCTTACCAATGAATTGGAACAATGGTGGTTCATATCTGTTTGGGCAAGTTGTGTAAGTTGTATTCTAACTGTGTATCATGTCAGAAAGAGGTAGCCCAATGTCATGTATCCCATAATGGGAGATAAATGTGCTTATATAGTGCTTAGTTGTTTTGCAGTGAGATAACAGACCTGCAGATACAGCCCAAGGTGTAGATAGGAAGACATTTGCTTTAGGGCCAGTCTGGAAGAATACACTCTTATTCATATGTATATGAAAAAATATGAAAGCTGGTGTAGCAGCAAATGGTTGAGTGTAAAGAAGGAAATTCTGAACTCTTACCTGTGGCATGAACTTACCTGGTGGTCTTTGACAAGCTGTTATTTTTCTTTGTCTCATCTGCAGTACGGGGATAGCAATACTGTTCTCCCTCTGAGGCGGAAGAAATCTTAGTGGGTAATTCCCCCTATCAGTGAGACAAGAACAAATCTTTTATATCTTGTTTCCTGTGTGGGAGTCACCCATCCCCCTCAGTTCTTTTCCTGCCTCACAGAGAAAGCAGCTTACATTAGGCTTTGCCTCTTCTAATTTGTAAATTCCAATTTTGCTTACCTCTCTATATTACCTCTAACCCTCCTTCCTCTATATTAACTAACCTCTAACTCTCCTTTCTTTTCTCAATATACTACTAATCTTCAACCTTTGGGGAGTTGTTTAGAAACAGTCTCTTAGAGCTGTTTCTTTAGCAGCTGCCATTTTGGTGAACTGTCAGGTTCAGAGCGAGTGCCTCTGCCAGACTTAAGATGTTGGTGCAGCGATGGCTTTCTTTCAGCCAAGGAACTAGAACCCCCTCTCATTGCAGACGATACAAAAAGTAGCAGTGGAGCCGGCAAAACCCATAGCAGGCTTATCCTGGCCTCCCCAACAAGTGTCACCTCAGTGAAAGGAAACTAAAAAGTGTGCAAAAAAGCTGCTTGAATCAGCAGGCTACTGAGATCACGGCCTTGTCTAGCACCTCCTCAGCTGACAACACTCTCTCTGCACGCTCAAATGGAAGCCACAGTGAGACTCCTTTTGCCTCCATGGGTCTCCCGGAGGGCATAGAGCCAGATGGCGTGGTTCAAGGAATTAAAGAGCTGATTTCATCGGCTACGGAATGCGAGTCTTTCCCCAGACTTCTTTTCTCTCATAAGGCAGACAATGAGAGAAGAAATCGTTAACTTTTACCAACAGGGTGGCTTTAACCTAAAAAGTGCTGCTGGCTTCTCTTCCTCCCCCTAGAGAGACACCAGTAAAAGGTTACCCTCTGATACAAAATACCAGTGGCCTACAAGAGCAGCCCAAAAAGGGACTGTCAGTGAGAGAGAGAGAGAGAGAGAGAGAGAGAGAGAGAACACAATTGAAGGGGGGATCTTCTTTTGATAGTGATGTGGTTGAAAGGGAAGAGGGCAGATTTTTTCTGATGAAGATGAAGGGGAGATTGAATCAACAAGATTTTTCAAGAGTGAGGATTTTCAATATTTGCTGTCCGAGACCATGGCAGACCTAAAGGGAATACGGAATTTTTCCTAGATCAGACACCTCTGAAAGAGCCTTCCCCTTCCCAATTTTTTTTTTGAAATGCAATTAAAAGCTGAGTGACTGAAACCCATGGCTTTCAATATAATAAATAATATCCAGGATTTATAAAAAAGTTATATGCATTACCATCTTTCATGAGTGAGTTCTTACAGGTCCCCCTGGTGGATGTGCTGGTCACAGCACTTCAGTCCTTTGGGCGGCTTCTGAAGATGGACAAGGCAACATCAGGGACAACCTAGATAAGAGAGCTGGCTTTGCATTAAGGAGAGCCCACAAAGCCACATACATGGCAATTAGAGCATCAGCAACAGTCTCCTTGGCCTCCAGAGCAACTAAAGTTTGGACAAGAAAAATCATTTAGCTTCTTCCAGGTAACAGTTGTCATTCTGGAAGGAACCAGTTCTGGAAGGAACCAATGGAATCCCTAAAGCCTCATCATTCACAGCAGACACTACTCTGGATGCCATGATTTTCTCCTCCAGAGCAACACCTTTGGCACTCCTCAAGACTCTAATATGCAGTGATAAAAGATCCTATGGAAGTTCTTCCTTTCAGTCTCAATGCACACTACCCGGATTTCAACAAGACAATAGAAGACAATCATGGGAAATCCAAGACAGACATTCTGAAGAGGGAATTTCAACCCTAGATTTGGCAAGCAGTCTACAGTCAGATCTGACAAAGGAGACAGAGAAGGGGAACCTTCAAAAGCATGATTTCCAGTCAATTCTGGGGGGAGGGGCTGTTTGCTGCGTTTTCAAGACTTCTGGAACAACTTACCTGCAGATGACTGGACCAAAGACCTAGTCTCCATCAGATACAAAATAGACTTCCACAGACACCTCCCCCCCGATAGATTTACTCCCTCACCCCTCCACAAATGCCAACAAAATACCTAAGAATGATTGAGGTGTTCAACACCTTCTCAACATCAGGGCCGTCAAAACTTTGCCATCTTCAAAACAGAGATGTGGAGTGTACTCAATCTTCCCATTCTAAAAAAAGAATGGCACTTGGAGAGCCATTCTGGATCTCAAATTCTTAAAGAAGTTTGTAAAGCTAGGATGTTTCAAGATGGAAATTAACCACAGGACTTTCTGACATCAGTCAGTCTCACAGAAGCCTATCTCCATATTTGTAACACACAGGAAATTCTTTTGCTTCTGTATTGGAAACCATCACTTCCAATACAGGGCTTTGCCATTTGGCCTCTAATTGGCCCCAAGGGTCAAAGGTCCTGATCAACCCAGTTGTGAGTCTAAGGCATCCATGTACACCCTTTCTTAGACAACCTGCTAATCCAGTCTCCTTTCAGATCCAAGTCAATGGAGGACATGGAGAAAGCCATTCAAAGCCTACAGGAGTATGGTTTTCTAGTGAATCTCCAATAGAGCTCTCTAGTGCTGACTCAGTGCCTAGAACACTTAGGAGTAATTACAGACACTACAACCAACTGCTTGTTCCTCCCAAATAAATAAGCAGAGAAACTAAAACAAATGTCCTCCTTGATAATCAGGAACAAGTCCAGCTTGCTAAGGACGCTCACCAGGCTGATGGGACTTTTAATATCTACCATAGACACAGTCCAATGGGGAAGACTCCATTCCAGGCAACCTCATCTGCACCCCTCTTGAAGTAAAGAACAGTCTGCTTTGGAGGACAAAAATGTCCAGCCTTCTACAGGAGAAGAAATATTAGATGCCAGAGAGGCAGCAGATATTCACAGATGCCAGCCTATTGGGATGGGGAGCCACATTCAATGAGAAGCCGGTTCAGGACCAATGGATCACAATGGAATCTCAACTACCAATCAACTTGCTGGAGCTCCACACCATATACCAACCCGTTATCCACTTCAGATCCCAGATAACCAGATATCATGTTCTGATCTGAACTGACAACATAATGGCAAAGACTTACATAAACAAACAAGGAGGCTCCAGATCATCCAAACTCCACAAGGAAACCTTCAGAATACTGCACTGGGCAGAAAGACATCAAGCATCCATAAAAGCAGAACACATAAAAGGATCTGCTAATATCCAGGCAGACCGGTTAAGCAAACAAACCATCCAGGAGGGAGAATGGTTCCTCAAAAACAACCTTTTCCAACAAATCATAAAGGGATTCGACAAACTTCTGGTGAACCTATTTGCTTCTCTAACAAATCACCAGTTGGACAAGTTTTTCACCAGATTCTTCCATCATAAAGATGAAGTGACAGATGGCCTAACATCTCCTTGGCCCAAAGGTCTGATGTTTGCAGCAGTCACCTCAGCTAGAAGAGTGTCTGAACTAGGCACCCTGTTGATCAAACCTGAATTGTGTGTTTTTCACAAAGATAAGGTGGTCTTTAATGATTCAACCTTTAAACTAAAAGTCTCTTCAAAATTCCATAGATCTCAGGAAATCTGTCTCCCCTCCTTTTGTCCCAACCCTGACCATCCTAAGGAAAAGATGTGGCATACCTTAGACGTAAGGAGAGCGCTCAAAGCATACCTACACAGAATAGAACATCTTGGAAAAACAGATTCTCTGTTCATAAATATTTCACCACCCAGTGTAGGAGAGAAAGTATCTAGGTCTGCTATCAGTAGTAATATTAAAGCCTGTATTGTAAAGGCATAAAAGACCCACAAATTAGCCATTCCAACAGGTATCACAGCGTGCTCAGTTAGGAGTACTGCAGTAAATGTGGCATTCGTCAAACACACCTCTATAGAAGAGGTCTGTAAGCCTGCCACATGGAGCTCCATATCACCATCTTTAGACATTTCAAAATAAATCTCTACAACTCAGCTGATGCAGCCTTTGGTTGTGGGGTGCTTCAGCATATCCTGGATGCAGATGACTACTGCCCACCCAAAGAATAGGGACACTGCTCTGGTAGGTCCCATCAAGATGTTCTCTGCCTCAGAGGGAGAACAGTCATTGGACACTTAATGTGAGGGACCCTTCTCCTCTGAGGACAGGAGGACGTCTTGTTCCTCCCAAGTCATCATTACACTAGGATCTTCTTCGTGGTCTCTGTGCATCACACCTCTGGGATAATGTGCGCCTGCGCCAATCCCGATCGGTAACTTCAAAGCCAAACGGATTTTTGCGCCAACTCCCCGGTCGCGCGCCGGCTCCACTGCGCATGACCAGGGAGGGGCACGAGGATCCCGCCAGTTCTCTTCTGACTGCCGCGTCGTGAGGATCCTTTCTCTCTTGCTCCGGTCGGTAGTTTACTTCTCCAACTCTTAAAAAGCCTTTGGACTGATTTCTTCAACCTATTGAACTCGGACTGTTAACTGAACTTGATTTTGGACTACCCTTCACTTCTACCGCCTAGCCTATGGCCCAGTGGTGGGGGTTCTTTAAGAGGTGCCTGCAGTGCGGCAGCAAGATAGCCCCACCGGACAAGCACTCCCTGTGTCTTCTTTGCCTGGGTGAGTCCCACCGAGTCGACTCTTGCACTAGTTGCACGGCTTTCTCCAAGCAAACTCGTAAAAACCGAGCGGCGAGGCTCGGGGTTGCTCTCCTCGAGTCTGCTTTGTCGCCGAAGATGTCTTCTTCCGAAGTTCCGGCTTCTTCACCGATGGGACTGACGGGACCGACACCGTCTCCATCCCGAAGCATTGGTACCGATAGACCGGCACCGAAGAGATCGCTCCCCTTACCCGACACTCCTGCTAAAAAGCGCAGGGAGGGCAAGGAGGAGAAGGGCAAGCTGAAGCACAAGAAACCTTCGAGTGCTTCGTCGACGCGCGGTGCGCTCGACTCAGCCCAGCCCGGGCTCGGCCAGCTTGACCCGACAGATCGTGAACGACCCAGGGGTAGATCATCCTCCCCGATGCCGCGACCGATCACCCTGACTGACTCTGACCTCGACATAGACCTTACACAGGTCCCTCGGGAGACCCCCGACGCCGAGGCGAAGCCACCATCGGTACCGAGAGGGGATAAGGACTACCGCTCTCCGGCTCCACCGGTACCGTGGGACATCCAGCAGTGGAGATACCTTTACGGCTCCTACCCACCCCCGCCCCAATGGTATCCCACCGAATGGGATCGGCAATCCACCTCTTCTAGAGTGTCTCGGTACTGAGAACCCGCATCAGTACCAACACTGACACCAACACCAGCACCGAAACGGACACCCGACACCGATCTGCGTCCGTTACTGGTAATGCAGGACCTATCCAGCCCGACTCCTCTTTCGCCATCTGACCATTCGGCACCGGGGTCTCCGGCATCTTCAGTGTCAGAAGACGAGTCGCTTCCGCAAAACCCGTCTCCCGACACGCAGGTCACCGAGAACCTCCCAATCTCTCCCTCCGAGGATGTGAAACCCTACGGAGAATTAAACGGATGGCACACTCTCTGGCCTTGGCCACGGCCCAACTGACCTCGACAGCCACCGACTCCATCTTCGATATTGTGCAGATGGATACATCCACACCGGTGGCCCTCCCACTCATATCGGTCCTGATGACCACGGCCAAGGAATCCTGGCCTCATCCTTCGTCGACCCCCATCTCCAGCAAACGCCTAGATCACATGTATAGGATCCAGGAGCCTGGGGCAAAATTTTTGTTTGTCCACCCCAAACCCAACTCAGTGGTTGTGACACCCTCCACCAAGGGTCGTAGCGGGCACTCCTCCCCATTAGACAGAGAAGGACGCAGAATAGATTCCTTTGGAAGACGAATTTATTCAGCGGGTGCATTGGGCCTAAAGATAGCAAATTACACTGCCTGCATGAGCAGGTATCAGTACTCACTCTGGGAGCAGATGACTGCGCTCATTGCCCATCTCCCAGAAGACAAGTTACGCAACGCCAGAAAGATTCAGAAGGAAGGTATGTCTCTGGCCAAGCTCCAACTTTCGGCCTCCAAGCATTCGGCGGAAGTAACCTCCAAGACGCTCACATCAGCAGTGTCTATTAGATGCCATGCCTGGTTGAGATCCACCTCTCTTCCCCAAGACACCAAGACCTTGGTGGAAGATCTGCCGTTTGAGGGGGACGGTCTCTTCAGCTCAACGACAGACACAGTGCTTCACGAGCTTGATAAAAGCATGAAGACATCCCACAACTTGGGAGTTTCTCAACCTAAACAGCAGAAACAGAAAACATGGCAAAGATCATGGCCCAAGAAGCAGTCACAAAGACCTCCCGCTGAACCACAATGGCAGAGGTCGCCACCATCTACTTACCAACAGAAGTCCTACAACAACAAGTCCCGCTTCCCAACTGCTCCAGCGTCAAAGGCGAAACCTCCCAAACCCAACAAGCAAAGTTTTTGACTCCCACCCCCGCTCCGACAACCCCACCCGTCTATCACCCTTCCTGACAGCATGGCAACGCATCACTTCGGACAAGTGGGCACTTTCGGTCGTCTCTGACGGATACAAAATAGAATTCTTCGAGATCCCTACGGAACCTTACTTCGTGGTCACTCCCCCATCCGACACTCTAACAACCGAGGTCGAGACCCTGCTGAGCAAGGATGCGATAGAACCGGTAGTAGTCCAGCAGTTTCAACAGGGGTTTTACTCCTGCTACTTCACGGTGCCAAAGAGAGACGGGGGCCTCTGACCTATCCTGGATCTTCGGAACCTCAACGCGTTCATAATGTACAAAAAGTTCCGAATGACCACCCTCCAGATCATACTACCTCTGCTGGAGGCGGGCTCTTGGATGGTGACGCTGGACCTGAAGGATGCATACTTCCATGTGACCATTCATCCTTCCCACAGACCATTTTTACGCTTTGCGATCGGTCTACGTCATTTCCAGTACAAGGCACTACCATTTGGTCTCTCGACGGCACCTCGTGTCTTCACGAAATTAATGGCAACAGTAGCGCCCCACCTCCGCCTGCAGGGCATCCATCTATACCCTTACCTGGACGACTGGCTCCTGATCGCTCCTTCCGCATCAGACCTGCAAGACCACGTCTCCCGGACACTCCACACCCTGGAGATTCTGGGACTGACAATAAATACAAAGAAGTCCATGCTCACCCCTTCCAGATGGGTACAGTTCATCGGAGCTCCTCTAGATTCCCTACAGTGCAGGGCATTCCTACCTCCCAACAGAGTCTTGGACATTGTTTCTCTCCTCAGAGTTCTGAGAAGGAACTGAGAGGCGACGGCTCGTCAAATACTGCGCCTCTTGGGACTCATGGCGGCTACCACCATGGTCATCCCTTTTGCAAGGTTACACATGAGACCTCTACAGCTGTGGTTCCTCCGCTGGTTCCGGCCAAGCCTACACCCTTTGTCCAAAAGATTCCACTTATCGGACCAGGTGGTTCAAGCCCTGGAGTGGTGGCAGGTGCCACAGCCCCATCAGCTACTATTACCACGGACGCTTCCCTATGGGGCTGGGGAGCCCACTTGGGTGATCTGTGCGTGGGCGACAAGTGGGACCCATCAGTAGCTTCCAATCACATCAACTTCCTGGAACTACTAGCGGTTCGTTACGCGATCCGGTCTTTTCAACACCTCTTGTCGGGGAAGACAGTGGCCGTCCTTACGGACAATACGACCATGATGTACTATATCAACCGACAAGGCGGTACAGTGTCCCGCAGTCTCTGCCGCTTAGCGATAGAACTCTGGACGGAATGTCAATCGCTGGATATTTACCTGGTAGCGAACCATCTTCCCGGTCAGCTCAACACGCAGGCAGACTTCTTGAGCAGAGGGGGTGCATCCCTACACGAGTGGGAACTCAATCCTCTCTACCTGAACCCGATCTTCGACCTCTGGGGTCAGCTTTCTGTGGATGTGTTTGCCTCCAGAGACAACAAGAAGTGTTCCCTCTTCTGTTCCAGGGCGGGCACGGATCCGATGTCCCTGGGAGACGGTCTTCTGCTCTCATGGTCGGGGTTACACATTTACCTGTTTCCCCCGATCCCATTGATACTGAGGGTAGTACAGAAGCTACTGGCGGAACAACCACTAGCAATCCTGATCACGCCCTGGTGGCTGAGGCAACCGTGGTTTCCCACCCTCCTTCGCCTCTCCAACGGGTCCTACACTCACCTCCTGGTGAACCCAGACCTTCTCTGGATGTACAACGGTCTGGTGCTGCATCACGACATACCCAGATTGAAGCTAACAGCTTGGCTAATTCGTCCTCCGAAGTAGATGCTCGTATAGCTGATGTTCTCCTCAATGCGCGTAAGCCGTCTACACGCCGTTCCTACAAGGCAAAATGGAATAAGTTCCTGTCTTTCCTGGCCTCGGTAGGGCGACCCTCCATTCCATCTTCTCTCAACGATATTTTTGGTTTTCTTTTGTCCTGCAAAGACAGAGGATTGTGCCATGCATCACTTCGTGTCTACCTCTCAGCTGTCTCGGTTAACCACCCGACAATATATGGTTACTCTGTGTTTTCTCATCCCACTACGAAGCAATTCCTAAAGGGAATGTGCCGTCTCTTCCCAACAGTCAGGACCCCTGTTCCAGCGTGGGACCTGCCCCTAGTGCTGAACAAACTAATGGGCAAACCATTTGAACCTATGGCTTCCTGTAACCTACAGCTTCTTTCGTGGAAAGTGGCTTTTCTGGTGGCCCTCACTTCAGTTCGTAGGGTGAGTGAGCTGTCGGCTCTCCGATGTGACCCACCCTATCTTACCTTTCATCAGGAAGCAGTGACCCTGACTCCTGATATTACCTTCTTGCCGAAGATAGTTTCGGACTTCCACATTAAAGCGGACATCACCCTGCCGGTGTTCTTTCCTGAACCCAAGGACCAGGCACAGCGCTGCCTACACTCTCTCGATGTTAAGAGGGCCCTATCTTTTTAGTTGCATCGGACTAAACCCTTTCGCAAGTCTCCAGCTCTCTTCGTCGCGTATGCCTTGCCCAGACAGGGACAAAAGCTGTCGTCTCAGAGACTGTCTAAATGGATTGTTGAGACGATAAAACTCGCCTACCTCTTGGCCAAGCGGCCATTACCGGCGTCCCTGCGGGCTCATTCTACTCGGGCAGTGGCTGCCTCGACAGCATTTCTCAAGGACATTCCCCTGGGAGACATCTGCAATGCTGCTACATGGACGTCTCCTCACACGTTTGTGAGACACTACGCTTTGGACGTCCGTACCCATCAGCGGTCGGCGGTGGGCCGTGCAGTTCTGCAGACAGCTCAGATGTGAGACCTTCAGCACCCACCTCCAGGTATGTGGTGTATTTATTGCTCGCTATTCTCCCAGAGGTGTGATGCACAGAGACCATGAAGAAGATATACAGGTTGCTTACCTGTAATTGGAGATCTTCGAGTGGTCATCTGTGCATTCACACCACCTGCCCTCCTTCCCCTCTGCTTTCGGTCTCCCACGTAATTTTCTTGGAGGCTGCTTGCAGCGGTCAGAAGGAACTGGCGGGATCCTCGTGCCCCTCCCCGGTCATGCGCAGTGGAGCCGGCGCGCGACCGGGGAGTTGGTGCGAAAATCCGTTTGGCTTTGAAGTTACCGATCGGGATCGGTGCAGGCGCACATTATCCCAGAGGTGTGAATGTACAGATGACCACTCGAAGATCTCCAATTACAGGTAAGCAACCTGTATTTCTCAATAGAGTCACTACCTGCCTTAAGAATCCTATCTGTTTTTACCTGTTAATTGTTCTTTACCCTTTTTGTTACTGTTCAAGTAGTTGGTTTACTTCATAGAGTTAAGATATGAAACAACTGCTTTCAGAATTACTGGAGATGAGGGGATGGATGATTCCCATGCATGAGACAGGAAGTGAAAAGGTGTGTTCCTGCCTCCCTGATAAGATGGTGGGAATCACCCACCAAGATATCCTCCTGTCCTCAGAGAAGGGTCCTTCACAGTAAGTGTCCAATGGTCGTTCAGTCTCACGTGATATTATCAGGATTGGTGAGATCTGAGCTGCTTTTGACACTGTAAGTCCTAGATAGGTGCTGGTTATAATATATGAGCTGTGTACATGCATAATCTTTTTAAAAAGTTGTTTTAATGAGGTGAGTTTGGGAGAGGGATACTTTTAATGGATTTCCAATGTAATTTTATATATATAAATTGTTAGCCACCTTAGCAGTCTGTATAATGGCAGAAATGCTGAACATGTTTGTGGCTGTGTGCTTGTGTGTGTATGTACACAAATTATTGAGGTATAAGAGTTGGGATGTTTTTACTTTGAGGATCAGATCAGGGTTTGACACTTGACTGACAGTTAAACACATGAATTGCTTCCACTGGAATGTGCTCTGTTTGACATGATCTCGAAACTTGGTCTGTGGTGTTTTATTTGCTGTAGTTTTCCCATGTGCAATTTGCCACTCTCTCTTACAGTTCCTGAGGGATTCAAGTTCTGTTTGTGTGTGTGTGTCACTTCTGACTTACAGTGGCCATATGGATTAATGACTGTCAGAATGTCCTATCGTTAACACCCTTGCTGAAGTATTGCAAACTGAGGGCTTTGGCTTCCTTGATTGAGTCAATCCAAATCATGTTGCGTTTTACTTTTTTCCTGTTGCCTTCAACTTTTCATGTATTTACCCTAAATTTTAATTAGGCTGTGGCTAGTTTCCATAACTGGGTTAGAAGAAAGACTGTGAGTGACAATGGGAACTCCAAGAGTGGGGTGAGGTATGATAACAGTATATTAAGTCTGACAACACTGTCTCCTTGACCCTTTTTAATAATTTGTGTGTGTGGTTCTAATGGCTCTAATGTCAAATCTACCCCATTTTTATCCCACTCTGCTTCCTAAGAGCTTGGGTGGCTTTCATTGTTTTCCTGTTGTTATTGTCAACTTCCTGGAGAAAAATGACTATTATAGACTCAGTGTTTTTAACCATGTGATGTTATTTCCATGCCATAAATGCTTTAAGAGACTGAGCATTTCTATTAAACTTGAAATGTTAATACGTTTGAAATGTGTAGAGAACTTCCCTTACATAGAGAAGTAGCTAATTCTGGAATTGAATTCTGGCAATTTTTATTTTATACTATTTATAATATTTGAAAAAGTATTTTATTTGAAAAAGCGAGAACATAAGAAACGCCCATGTTGGATCAGGCCAGTGGCTCATCCAGTTCAACACTCTGTCACACAGTGGCCAAAAACACCAGGTGCCCTCAGGAGGTCCAGCAGTGGGGCCACAACACTAGAAGCCCTCCCACTGTTCCCCCCCCCCCCAAGGACCAAGAATATAGAGCATCACTTGCCCTAGACTGAGAGTTCCTATCTATACTTTGTGACTAATAGCCACTGATGGACCTCTGCTCCATATGTTTAATTCCCTCTTGAAGCCATCCATGCTTGTAGCTGCTACCACCTCCTGTGGCAGTGAATTCCAAGTATTATAGTATTTGAAAAGACTTGTATGCACATGAAAGCTCATTCCTTGAATAAGCCGTTGTTGGTCTTAAAGGTGCCACTAGGCTCTAAATTTGCTCTACTGCTTCAGACCAACACAGCCGACCACCTGGAACTATAATAATTCATGTTAAAAATAACAACACAAATATTTAAAGTTTTATTTTAAAAGTTTACAGATAAGTGATACAATGCCTTGCTGTGCTACTGCTTTCTCTCGATGCAAGTCCCTTCCTTGCTCTTTCCAGAGGGATTATGCTAAAGAACTCTCATTACCAGTAATTTATAAATGTATATGAATTTTATTTGTATTGTTTGTGAATGTTAGCTTGGTTTTTAGTGTTTTAATGGTGTGTTTGGTTTGGTTTTTAGTGGTTTTCAAGATGTGTTTTTGTTACAATATTTTTAATCTATTAGTCACCTTCAGGGGAGAAATTATATAAACAGTATAATAATAATAATAATTTCAAATTCCAGATAATCATATAGTTGACTCTGTGCTCCCTTAATGGTGGCTACGATTAGAAGATTAAGTGAAAAGCAATCTAAAGAAAGATTAAAACACTTGTGTTAATGTCCAATTTGTTGTTAAGTATCTTAAAATTCTCTTCTGCCAATAGTTTTGTTCTAATAATCTTAGATCTTTACCATTCTTTAACTCAGTTGTATTTGGTCACTTTTCTGGGAACAAGTGGCTTTTTGGTTTAGCAAATGTTAAATGTTGTAGCTGATAGACAAGCCAATTTGAGAGTCAATTTGGTATAGTGGTTAAGTTCCCGGACTCTAATCTGGGAGAACCGGGTTTGATTCCACACTCCTCCACTTGCACCTGCTGGATGACCTTGGGCAAGCCATAGCTCTGTACAGGGGTCATTTAGTAGAAAAAGAGGTGCAGGAGCTCATTAGCATAACTCATTAGCATACTTATTTGCATATGCCACACCCCCTGGCATCACCGGAAGTGTGTCAGAAGGCAACACCCCCTGCTCAGGCTCCACCCAAAAAATCTCCAGGTATTTCTGGTTCAGACCGATTGCCTATAGCCCAGTTTCCTGTTTTCAATGGTGGCTAGTCAGATGCCACAGGGAAGCATGAAAACAGGGCCGTCAGATGGCCTCACCTGCTGACCACTCCTCAGCAGCTGTCAATCAATGGAATGCTGCCTCTGAATTGGCTATTGTGATGACAGACCTACCCTCTATAAATCTATCCAACCCCCCATTCAAATCTACCTAAACCAGCAGCCATCACTGCACCTTGTGGCACTGAGTTCCATGAGTCAGCTGTCCATCACAAGAGAAAGCTCTCTGCTCATACCACCATCATGCTTAAATATGAACATAAGAGGAGCCATGTTGGATCAGGCCAGTGGCCTATCCAGTCCAACACTCTGTGTCACATAGTGGCCAAAACCCAGGTGCAATCAGGAGGTCCACCAGGAGGGCCAGAACTCTAGAAGCCCTCCCACTGCTTCCCCCCAAGCACCAAGAATTCAGAGCATCACTGCCTCAGACATAAGAATGTAAGAGAAGCCATGTTGGATCAGGCCAATGGCCCATCCAGTCGAACACTCTGTGTCACAGAGTGGCCAAAATCCAGGTATGATCAGCAGGTCCACCAGCAGGGCCAAAACTTTACAAGTCCTCCCACTGTTGCCCCCCCCCCCCAGCATCACAAATACAGAGCATCACTGCCCCAGACAGAGTGCTCCATCTATACCTTGCTGCTAATAGCCTCTGATAGACTTCTGTTTCATATGTTTATTCAATCCTCTCCTGAAGCTATCTACGCTTGTAGCCACCACCACTTCCTGCAGCAGCAGAAGGAAGCTTTGACTCTTAAAAGCTTATAGCCCCAAAAAACTTGTTGGTCTCTAACACATTACGGGGCTCAAGTCTAACAAGTTTCATCATGAGATGACAAAATTAAAACCTGGTACTGCTCCAAAAAAATTTTTTTAGCTAACAATCTCAGGCCAGCTGCACCCCAGATTCAAGCAGGGCTGCATCAAGCAAGGGGAGGCAAGATGAAACCATGGCCGAGGACAGACTGGCAATGTGCCCCGCTCTGCCTCCGCTTCTAAAGCGGAGGCAGAGGGGGCGTTCACATTGCCGCATCTGTCCTCCGGCGTCGGCGCGGACTCACCCATCCGCGAGGCGCCGTCCATCCGCTTCAGCCGGAGACCACTTCTAACAGGTCTCCGGCTGAGAGCCGCGCGTCCCTGCCGCTTCGCGGCAGTCTGGACGCGTCGGCAGCGCGCCAGAAGCGGGGGTGGAAGTCTGGACGCCCCCGCGTCAGCGCGCCTCCGCCCCGCCTCCGCCCCGGGACAGCGCAGCCTGTGGGAACGGGCTGCGCCGGGCTGCTTTTTGCGCGGGGCTTTTGGCCCCGCGTTTGTCCCGGGGCGGATCGGCAGTCTGTCCTCGGCCCAAGTCTCCTGGAGTCTCAGCCACCACTGAGGTGTTCATGCCAGTGTTCCCTCTAAGCGGAGTTAGTGTGAGCTAGCTCACAGTTTTTTACCCTTTGGCTCACACGTTTTTGTCTCAGCTCAGGAAGGATGGCTCCAGAGCAAACTAATTTATGCAGCAGCCAAATTACTCGCTCATCTTTAATGCCAGTAGCTCACAAAGTGAATTTTTGCTCACAAGACTCCACAGCTTAGAGGGAGCGCAGGCTAGGAAAAGTGAGTGGTGCAGGGGGGAGGCTTTCCTCTGGCCAGGAAAGTGAGCAGGGGGAGGCTTTCCTCTGGCTCTGTGCCTAAGCGCAGGCCGGAGAAAGTGAGCAGGGGGGAGGCTTTCCTCTGGCCGGGAAAGTGAGCAGGGGGAGGCTTTCCTCTGGCTCTGTGCCTAAGCGCAGGCCGGGGAAAGTGAGCCCGAGGGGGGGGGGGGGCGCCCAGCCTTGGCAGGCCTCTCTGAGGCCCAGCGCTGGATCCGAGAGAGGCGGTGGAAACTTATCTTCCTTCTTCTGCCTCCTTGTGGCTCATTGAGGGCTGCTGGTAGCAGGGAGCGGGGCTTGATTATGTGCCCGCCTCCCGGGCTCCTCTCTCCCGGAGCGGCGCCCCGGCCCCAATGGACCTCTGGCTCTGTACCAGCTGTTCTCTCAAGGACAATTGTCTCAGAGCTCTCTCAGCCCCACCCACCTCAAAGGTGTCTGTTGTGGGGAGGGGAAGGGAAAGGAGTTTGTAAGCCGCTCTGAGACTACAAGTGAAGGGCGGGGTATAAATCCATTCTCTTCTCTTCCATCTGGTAGGGCACAGCATCTGAGATACATTTTATTTATTTCATTAAATTTCTATACCGCCCTTCCCACAGAGTGGGCTCAAAGCTGTGTGCAGCAATCATTTCAGTTGCTGGGTTATTGGAACTGTTTATATTGCAGCAAATACACCAGTCTAGCCTTGATGTAAGTGGATGGTATCAGGATAGTGGAGGAACTTCACAACTTATTTGTGAAGCCTGATTTATGGAATGTGTACATTTCCCCCCAAGAAGAATGGCTGAACTTGAATCTTCAGGAGGCAGAAAGGATAGTATTTGGGATTATTTTGAATACAGGATAAATGTAAATGTTCTCATAAACTAATTTTTAAAAATAATCTGCTGAGGGTTATATGTGATTTTCTCTTTTTTAAAAGTGAAGAGATCACTTGGCATTCTTTTAAGATTGGACTAAAGGTCTTCCTATTTTTTCCTAATTTAAAACATTTCCCATGACACTCAAAAGAAGTTTACAAACACTGAAAACACAATTCTAAAAACAAAACAAAATAATAAGATAAGAACTAAAAATCCTAGAATCAGCCACCATTCCATCATAAAAATTCAAACATAATAAAAAAATTGGGGGTAGCTCTCAGAAAGACAAAAAAAATTCTACAGGTAAATTGCCCCATCAGATGTTCCCAAGAATGGTAGAGGGTATAATGTACCATGATGTTGCATAGCATCAAAAACTGCCACGAATCCAACAAACAAATGGATTTTCCATATCCATCTATACATACTATGTTCAAGACCTACTGCCCTGTGAATATCCCATGTCAACAACTGACTAAAAAAGATTTAAGGAAGATTTGCAAGGCATACTGTTCAGTTGCTTACAAGTGATGGATCTGAACTTACTTGGAGCTGGTTTTGTGGCTGAGGTGCAAGGAGCAATATAGCTATTGGACCAGTTTACCATCATGTGTCAATGAGTTGAGCTCTGAGCCAGCCGAAACATTTATGAGGAAAGTAGTGCTGTTATTTTGCCCTTTCTTTGTTACTGTATTTTTAAAGAAATCTGTGTTTAATTGTATTGTAGCAGGTTTAATGTATGCTGCCTTGCTAAAAAATGGGATATACGTTTTTATAATAAATACACAGCCTGAGTGAGTTTCCAGGCACAGTTAATGCCCTTGGCCTGTTGGTAGGAAGGCAACAATCCATGCTTACAATGCCTCCTGAACATGGGTTTGAGTCTCATTGGTAGCCCAAAGAGAGGCAGCCTACACAGAGCCAGAGAATATGCCAGGAACACACACAAAAGGAAGGATTATCATTACAGTCAGAATACTCATAGAATCATAGAGTTAGAAGGAACCTCCAGGGTCATCTAGTCCAACGGCCTGCACAATGCAGGAAATTCACAACTACATCCCCACCCCACCCCCAGTGACCCCCACTCCATGCCCAGAAGATGGCAAAAAAAAACCCCCTTCAGGATCCGTGGTCAAAGTGGCCTGGAGAAAATTGCTTCCAGACCCCAAAGTGGCGAGCAGAATTTTCCTCAGCCAGCTCCTCTTCCTCAAGACCACAGAGAGCAGCACCTCCGCCTCCATCCAGAAGGCAACAACTAAGCACTCTCGGATTACCAGTTTCTATTTTTGGGTGCTAGAAGCTAACTTTACTGGCTAGATTGTAGATTGGGGGTGAGGGTGGGATTTCCTTTCCTTTTCAACTGATTTAGCAGTTCAACTGATTTGTCAGTTCTATTTGAAGAGCTATTATGTCCATGTACTCCTTTGTATTCAGTACTTGCAGGCTTTGGGAAAAAATAATTTCTGAAAGATATGGAGAATACTATGATAAGTTGTCAGAGTAATTGTTTCTTTTCAACATTCTACTCTGTAACACATTCTTGTACATGTGTGGATGGTTTTGATAAGACAGCTAAGCCATAGCATTTGAAGCTGTATACAGTTGAGTACCCAGTGTGCTGCTTATGATTATGTATACTATTAACCTTTTTACTGTTGCATGTCTTGAGAATCTTGTTGTATAATGGAGTTGCTTTTATAGTCTTTTTAAATAAATGGGTGCTTTTGTTATGTGATACTGTTATTGATTCCTGAATGTGTTAAGCATTACAGTATTTTTTCACTTTGAAACAAAAGAAACAGTCTGATTATATTGTGTCAATCCAATGGCCCATCTGTGCCCCCTGTTATGGTTTAAGGCTTTGCCCCATAATAACGTTGATTTCTACAAGCTGTAATTTAAATTTGGCTGCAGGTGGAAGGGAGCTGGAATATGACAGGCATGACTCAGCCAAATAATACATGTGACTCTGGGTGAGACATAAATTCCAGACAAACTGGGATTTTTGCTTCTTTTTTTTAAAAAAAAAATTCTGTGCTCTAATGTTGGCTTCATCAAGGGTGTCCAAAGATATCCAGGAAATAAATTCAGTTATCTCTACTGTTCAAAACCTGTCAGGAAAGGCACTTCTAATGCAACTGGAAGAGGCACAGCATATGAATGGAATGGTGGACTTGTGATTTACAGGACAGTGTTAGGTAGAGTTATGCCCTTCTGAGCCCATTGAAATCAGCGGGCTTAGAAAGGTGTAACTCTGCTTGGGATAGCACTTACAGTTGAACTAAAAAAGATGCTGGGAGATCCATGAATGGATTTTCCTGGGCTTCTAAAAAATAAAGTGACTGCTGCTCAAGGCTCATATTTGGATTGGAGCCACAACCCAGGGAGGAGAAAAAGCTTCCACTCTTCATGTTGAAAAGACAGGAAGCTTTTCTCTTCTTTGTTTTTCTGTTCTAGAGCTAAAAACATTTAAAAAAATTATGTAGATGGGTTAATGCCCTTCTCTCCATGTGCTGTGACCCGGATCCAAATCAGATTTCCATGTAGCCGCTATTTTGATTTTACAAATTGCTGGGAAAATCCAGTCAAGGATCTCTTAGCATCTCTTTTTGGGCCCTTAAAAGTTTATCAGCATATATCTTTGAGAAGCTAGATAAAATTTTGTATCTTTTAGACAGCATGTTTTTGCTCGAGAAAAATGGAAACACTAGGCAAGCTTTTTCTCATTTTATTTAAGCATGTCTGGTCTGACATTATCTTCTGCTTGCATCTCTCCTCCTTGGTTTGATAGGGATTACTCCATATTTATATCACTGCAGACTGGGTTCATCCATGTGTCCCTGGCTGGATCAGTAACTGTAATGAAGATTGGATGTAGATCTCTCTCATAATTTTAGGATCCAGTGTGATCCTTTTACACTGTCTGGCAGTCAAACACAACAGCTTATTTGTGTGCAACTGGAGTTAGTTCAAGACTATCACTCTTGGGAATGCAATTTTATATTCTTACAGTTCAAAGTATTAAATTGAATCATATATATTTAAAGATAAATTTCAGATGCTCTGACATTTTTTGTTTTTACCTTGTGCCAACATTTTATTATTTAGTGATCAGGGGACAAGACTGGTATGGGGATACCAGGCTCAAGTCCCTACTCATCCATGAAGCTCAGTAGATGACCTTTAGCCAGTGACATAGGTTGAAGGATTGTTGTGAGCAGGGGTGAATTATTTGTGTTGCCCTAAGCTTCTTGGAGGAAGGCTGCAGTAATAAACATTTATATAAAGAAATTGTATTGACCCTCTTGTTTAATCAAATCCTGACTTCTTTCACGTTCATTCGATATTTTGGTGTGCTAGTTAAAAGGGGCTTTAGATTTTGTTACCTTGATAAAATGTATTTGCAGTGCATAATGAAATTAGTATGTAAAACAAGACAAGGATACTTGCTTTAATATTTTATTGCCTTACAAACTTAGAGGTAAAATAATTTAATGTAATTTTAACAAACAGGCAATATATCTCAATTTGTTTGCAACTTGCCCTGCTTTTCTGCCGACACTTTGGAAACTATATTTGGTGCTGAAGATTGTCAACATTGATTGGATCCTGATTCTTAACATCCAGTATGATGACCATGTTGGGATACTAAATTAGCTTAGTTTTGCCTGCAGATGTATGATACTCCTTAAGTTTTCCTAGTGCTACTGAAAATCTTTTTGGCTTTTATTAAAATTTGTCATAATTTTTATTTCAGAAGGAACCCCCAACATTAGCTCCAATTTTGCTTTAATCTAGATTTTGTTTTTCTCCCAACATTTCCCTTTCCTATTCAAATTCGGTCTCCCCCCCCCCCCCCCCCCCAAATTTCTGATTTATTTGATAGAGGCATTAAGTTGTAATTATAAACTGCATATTATCAATAACAAAAATATTTAGATTGTTTTAATTAATAGCTTAGCCTGATTTGCAGGATTTCAGCACCATCACAAGTGAAGTCTCTGTTGCAGTAGAAAACAGCAAGAGTCCAGTAGCACCTTAAAGAGTAACAAAATATGTGGCAGGGCATGTGCTTTCATGAGTCACTGCTCACTTCTTCATCTTGATCTTCACTCTGTTGTGCAGCTGCTCCCTCCCCAGCTCCCTCCTTGGTTGTCTTGCCCTCCACCATCTTGCTGGGTGTCTCAGGCAGGTTTCCCCAGACCTCAGAATAGGGAAGTGAAGGGGGTTGTGCCACCTTATTTCTTCTCCTTTCCCAAGGACCACAGCTCTTGCCACATCACAGCTCTTGCCACATCACTTCCTTTCCCAGGAACCTGCCTTTAAAGTTAAGGATAGCCCCACCCCTTCCCTGGGCATACCGGGCCCCTCCTTGAGGAAGGGTGATGATTTGCTCCTTCCCAGTCCCTTCTACTGGGCTGCTGGTTGGCTCCTCCCCTAACTGCACTCCCTCCTGCCCTATTGGTTATGCCAGGGCATGGGTGGGATATGCTGCCAGCCTTCAGTCCCTGCCCCAGCTTTTCCCCTGCTGCTGGGCTTACTTGCCCTGGTACAGACTTCTCTGGCCCCTCCATAACTTTTATCCTGCTGGCCTTTATGCATGCCTCTCCAGCTCCACCCTGACTTCTGCTGAGGTTGCCGTTCTCTCTGGCCCTCCCCCGGAGTGCTGCTGAGGCTGTGGAGGCTGCCATCTTCTCTGGACCACTCCACGTTAGACCCCAGCTGGTTCTTCCACCTGTGCCTGGAGTAGGGGTGCCAGGTAAGGGCCCTGTGTTGTCACCTGAGACGTTGTCAAGCTGTCTGTCAGCAGGGGTGGGGTCATTAGGAACTGCATCTTTGATGGTGACAGTGAAGGGTCTGGTGCTGAGTCTGGTGGCATCTCCAGACATCTATTTAAAGTGCACAAAATATTTTAAAGTTAAGAGTTGCTAGAAAATGCAGATTCTTCATGTATAGAATAAACCTATCATTTTAAAAACTGCTGCATTTCCAGGGGCGTCACTGGAAGTAAGGCAGAGCCTAGAGCCTCTGTGTAAAGCCAGTAAGTAACATAAAAAGTGGGAATGGTGCTGGAGAAGTTAGCATCCAATTCAAGAAGGGCAAACTACGGAGAGGATCATAAACAGTATTGTTCCCAGGACACCACTGAGAATGAGATGAAACCAAAAATCATTGGAGCCTGCTGGACATCTCTCAGCATGGTTGGGCCCTTCCTGCTGCCCCTGTGATTCATCAGAGGCACAGCAGAGATCAGAGGCCTTTTCAGGTTTTTCAGCGCCTGTTCTCTCTGTTGGTTTTCCGTATATTCTAAAACAAAACAAAAAAAAAATAGCTGGTCCTCAAATCTAGTGGGCAAATCTACCACTGGAGTGGATCACTAATAGTAAATCTGTTTCCAGTGATATATGGATCAGAGAATGCCAGATTAACTGCAAGAATATCCTGGGGGGAGGGAGTGGTACTTATCATTTTCACTTCATTAATAATCTGTCAGTTGATAGATGTGTATAGTTGCACAGGCATAGCAGCCTCCTTAGTGACAAGACAGCCTTTGGAATAGAAGCATTATCTCCGTTTCTGTCTCAGGGGCATTTTCCAGACTGCCGCTGCCTTTCGAGTTTTCATGGGTGTCATGGCTTTTCTGATGATTGTGCTATCGGTACAATCTGTTCATACTTACTTGGGGTTTTTTGTTTGTTTTTCCCCATCACAGTTTTGTTTATTCACTCTCAAATTGAGGATTGATTTTCTGGGTTGTGTATGTTTTATGTGTGCTCTGAAGGAGCTGCACAATCTCCATTAAAGGGCAGGGAGCCCATCACGCACCATCACCCTTCTAGGCCTGTGCACCAATTAGGGTTCAAGCAATGTCTTCCAGATACAAGAAATCCAATCAGGGAAAGGATGATTTCGTTGGTCTCTGGTCACGTCAGAAGAGCAGGTGATGTGAGCTGCAGTCTCACCCCACTGTCCACTTCCCACAGGACTTAATTGCTTTGGAATGTTAAGAAGCCAAGGCCAGCAAAGAGCTGTTACCTTGCAGGTGCAGAGATAGTCACTCTTCCCCACCACATCTGTGTGAAACTCGGGAGACGTAAAGACAGCATTTTTAACAAGTTAGGCCACACCCAGACTGAACCAGACTTTTAAAGCAAACTCCATTTTGAGTGAACAAAAGGTCTTGACATAGCTACCAATAGGATGTGGTTTAAGTTATTTGTATCTCACAAATAACAGAACTTGATAGACATATTGTTGCTCTTATTCACATTTGGTTAATTTATAATGTTTGTACCATATTCCAGACCTGCTGCCAAGTGATTACGGTAATTCGCAAAGTAGCACATTATTCTCACCAAAACTCCTGAGCTAGGTTGGATTAATAGATGGAGTATTGACCAAAGTGACACCATTATTGTGAAGTGAACATTTGAGATTCAGTCTCTCATTCAACTGATCTTTCCCTCTCTCCATAATGCACAGTGGACTTTTACCACCCATTCACCCAGAAAATTTTCTCACTAAAAGAGTCATGCAGATCTGTTTTAAAATGCCCTCACGTTATTAAAATCATAACAAATATGTAGCATAAACATTAAAATCAAACTCCAAACAATCCAGTCTATAAAGTTAGAAGAATTTATCATGAAGTTTTAGTGCTACTGAAATAAATTTTACTAATATTTCTGTAGCTTTTTTGTTATTCCCCAGGGGAAGATTTAGAATTCTAATTTCTGTATCATCACACAAAATACTGTAGGATAGCATAGGCTATTACAGGATATTTCTCTATCACAAGTTACAAATAAGTATTCAGCAAATACAGTACATGGGAGAATGATTATATTAAAATACTAATTAAGTTCTATATTTCCCAGAATTCAGTAGCTTCACACAATGGGCATAATTAAAAAAGGTGTTATTATTGCTGTTGATTTCAACCAGAGACCTGAGCATGTGCTTAGAAATCTGTTGTTGAAATCAATGGAATTTAAAGATGCATAAGTGTAGCTGGATCACACCAAGTGTTTTCTCTTATGCAGCATATTTCTAGAATCCTCTTACAGGAAAGCATATTAATAATGAAGTAATATTCTAATTTTATAGCTACATTAAAACAAGTAATAAAAATGTTAGGATTATTTTGTATCTCTTTGCCTCTGTTTTCCATTTCCAGCATGTTGTTGTGCTGAGAGAGAATTTCCTGTGAAATTTACAGTTAATCAGATTATAAGGAAGCAAGATTTTATAGAATACTTTAATTTGGTTAGTGATTAATATTTGGTATTGGCTGTAGGATACATTTTGCAGTGCTTCTGCTGTCACGTTATCTAAAACGTAGCACGGAATCCAATTATGAAAATAGGAAAGAAACTATTATGGAGTCAAGCAACAGTGTTACTTATTAAACCATAGTCCTACACAGTAAGTGGATCCCTCATACCATGTATATTTCAAACAGCATTACGTTTTGGTATGTGGAACATTGTTTTTTTACTTAAATTGTTTCCATCAGCTAAAGCTGAGCTGCACATAATTCTAAAGGGAACATCTGAAATAACCAGGCAGACTCGTCAGCTGCCTTTTTAATATACTGGTTTTTTGCTGTCAAGTCACAGCTGACATGCCCCCCGCTTCCCCATAGGGCTTACAAGGCAAGAGATGTTCAGAGGTGTTTTGCCATTGCCTGCCCCCACGTCATGACCCTCGTGTTCCTTGGTGGTCTCCTGTCCAAATACTAAGGCTAACCCTGCTTAGCTTCCAAAATCTGGGGAAATTGGACTGGCCTGGGCTAGCCTGTTAATTAAACACCCTTTCTTCCTGTTATAAGCACTTTCTGCTTTCCTAGTTAACTGTAAAGTTTCAGCCAATACACTCACCTTAGTCATTTCAGTTTCTTTCCCCCTTTAACTAGTTTACCTCCAGGGGAAACTATTGGTGACACTTCTTTATGTCTCTCTTTCAAGATGTTATCCCAAAACAAGCATTCACCAGTTGCATTTAATTGTCTTTCAGGTATATAGCAGGGAAAAATAAGAAAAGCAGTTATGTATAAGCTACCTTGTTGGATCAGGGGAATGCTATGGACACAGTTTATCTTAATTTCAGTAAAGTTTTTGATGAGGTTCCACATTATATTCTTGTTGACAAGTTGATAAAATGTGGTTTGGATCCTATTACTGTTAGATGGATTTGTAACTGGTTGACAGATTGCACCCAAAGAGTGCTTGTTAATGCTTCCTCATCCCCTTGGTGAGGAGTGACAAGTGGAGTGCCTCAGGGATCTGTCCTGGGCCTTGTGTTGTTCACCATCTTTATTAAAGATACAGGATGATTGTGACAGCTGGAAAACTGGGCTAAAGCTAATAAAATGAATTTCAACAGAGATAAATGTAAAGGTCTGCATTAGGTAAGAAAAATCAAAAGCATAATTATTGAATGGGGAAAACTTGTCTTAGCAGGTGTACATGCAAAAAAGGAGCTAGAGGTCTTAGTAGACCATACAATAAACATGAGTCAGGAGTGTGATATGGTTGCTAAAAAGGCAAATGCAATTTTGGGCTGCATCAACAGAAGTCTAGTGGCCAGATCATATAAAGTGATAGTGAAAGCCAGTTTGGTGTAGGGGTTAAGTGTATGGACTCTAATCTGGGAGAACCGGCTTTGATTCCCCACTCCTCCACTTGCACCTGCTGGATGACCTTGGGCAAGCCGTAGTTCTGGCACAGCTGTTCTTGAAAAAGAGCAGTTTCTGTCAGAGCTCTCTCAGCCGCATCTACTTCACAGGGTGTCTGTTGTGGGGAGGGGAAGGGAAAGGAGTTTGTAAGCTGCTCTGAGACTCCTTTGGATAGTGAAGGGCGGGGTATAAATCCAATCTCTTCTTCAATTTACTCTGCTCGGGTTAGACTTCATTTGGAGTATTCTGTTTAGTTTTGGGCGCCACAGTTTAAGAAGGACGTTGTCAAGCTGAAACATGTTCAGAGGAAGGCAACAAAGATGGTGAGTGGTCTGGAACAGTGTCCTGTGAGAAAAATTTGAAGGAGCTGGATATATTTAGCCTGGAGAGGAGATGGCTGAGAGGTGATATGACAGCCAAGTATTTAAAGAGTTGTCATATAGAGAATGGAGCAGAGTTGTTTTTTGTTTCCCCCCAAGAAGTCCATCCAGAACCAGTGCACTAAAATTAAATTAAAAGTGTTTTGAGCTAAACATTAGGAAGACGTTCCTGACAGTTGAGGTGGTTCTTCAGTGAAACAGGCTTTCTTGGGAAGTGGTGGGCTCTTTGGATGTTTTAAAGCAGGGATTAGATAGCTATCTGACAGCAATGCAGATTCTGTGAATGTAGGCAAATAACGAGAGGGAGGGCAGGAAGGGGTGAGCCAGTGCTTGGCTCTTGTGGCACTTTTTAATATGCCCAGGGTAATGTTGATTGCCTCTTTGGGGCTGAGAAGGAATTTTTCTCCAGGGCAGATTGGACCAGGGATCCTGAAGGTTTTTTGCCTTCTTCTGGGCATAGAGCAGGGGTTACTGGGCAGTGAGGGGGGGTAGTAGTGAATTTCCTGCCTTGTGGAGGTGGTTGAAATAGATGACCCTTGAGGTCCCTTCCAGTTCCATGTTTCTAATTAGACCAAGATATCGGCAGCTGGGGAAACAATCTTGATGTAAATTCTGGAGTAGCACTCTCTGATCTGTGATGCCCCACCAATTTATTTCCATCCCTTAGCTGAATTGGATGGATTGTAGATAATTCTGTGTTAGATTTTTACTATGATACTTGGATGTTAACAGTGTTGAGATCTGGAGAGATGTAAGGTGCTTTGAAGCACATCAAGGAGTTCCTGGGATCCTGACAGCCATTTATTTTCCCAGAGAAGAGAGCAATAAAATGCACAAAGAAGCGAGACAGCAGAAGACGTATTTCCACAGAGGGATAACCATTTGCCAGGGAGGCCAAGGTGGATAGCTGTTGTAAAACGTGAGATGTGTGGGATAGAGCCCTGGTTTGATTGTGTAATTGGATTCATTTTCCGGGGAGCAGGGGAGTTCCCTAAAACTGGATTTGGAGAGGCTTCCTGTCAACCAAGGCAGAAGGGTTGAACTGGTATGGTCCAAATGCTCTATTCAAATGCTGGGAGCCAGATTCCCCTGGAGAAAGCAGGTGGGTGGGGGGTCTGAATGTGCATTGTTCCACAGACATCCAGGTGGGAATGTTGGAGGTAACTATGTATTTGTTAAGATAAGCTTGGTGTTATGTTCTCTGTTCTTTTCATTAGCTCAGTAACCAGTAGGTGTGATAGCTGTTTTTCCTGTCGGTGCTCTAACTTAGTCTATAGCTAGTAAAATGTTATCCTGTTTAAAAAAATAGCAGACTGTAATTCAACTCCTCCTCACATAACGTTAGATCGATCACTAATTCTTGAACACACACATATACAAGGGATGGGAAGGAGTAACTGGCAAACTGTCCTTTGTCCTTCCTCAGAGAGAGCTTTTACCAGTGTTCCCCAAGTCATTGGTAGTGTGGGAGGCCAATTCTTAACTTGGGTTGGTGGCAGCATGAAGAGAAAACAGTTTATATCCACACAAACCACCAACATGAATGTGAGCACACACAGATGCAGAGTGAGTTTATGACAAACAGTTATTATGTAACCTCAGTGTATCTGCTTGCTTGTGAGGGAGAATATTTGTCTAGCTAAATGTTTGTTTTATTTTTATTTTGTGTCTGTTGACCTTTATGCTAATAAAGTACCATTTTCTTTAATAATTAAACTGCAGTATTTCCCAGTGGTTAACAGATTACCTCATGGTTAAGACTGATTGGGGCCTGCTTAAGAAGCCTCAACTGTTGCTTGGTTTAAGAGGGTGTAATGCAGCTTACATAGATGTTCATCCTAAATCACCAAACAAAAGACCCTATGAAGGCTTAGTCCCTTCACATACAATAATAGTGTAGCCTGTGGACCAGGCTTTGGTTCAGAACCCCAGAATGCAACTGAGACCCCTTCTGTAGATCCCCCAGAAAGGGACTGCTATTTTATTTTTTAATTTGATCTCTCCTGAGGTTTGGAATGGACTCATTGTTGGGAGGACAGATGATTGTCAGTGCTCTGGGGTATTTCCTCTATTTCAAAGGGGGAAAGGACATCAAATGACAGTATACCTGGGAATGTACACTTCTGTCTACTCTCCCCATCTTCAAAACTGAAGGGCCTCAGTTAATTGATTTCTTTATAGTCCAAATACACAACTGGATTGACAGTGACATGTGCACACACTGATCTCTCACGCTGATATTGTGTTTTTCCTCTGGAACCCAAGTACACCAAATGGCTACAATATAACTCAGTGAGTTATTGTCTTATAACTATAAATCCCATCAAAGAGACATTGTCATGCTGGTATCTCCCTTCCTGAGACAATACTTTACTGCCCAGCCATTACTCTAATCCAGTCCCTTTTGAGGAGCATCTTACGTTTACTTCCTCCAGACCCAGCCCTTGTCTGGGTTAGCATCTAGCAAAAGTTAGGGTTTAGAAATCAGTTGTTTGTGTGTGTGTGAGAGAGAATGCGTGCTCTCTGTACTTTATGTTCCTTTTGCTAATCCCATTTGCTATTAGTTGTCTTAATAAAGGTTCAGTTCTCAATCTATGCTTGTTTTTTTTTTCCTGGGGACCTTGTTATTTTACAAAGTGCTGCCCAGATCTGGAACTCTGGTATACATCTGGCAGGATAAAAATACCCAGTATGGACATGGACAGGCGTGCTTGATTACAAGTAAGACACTCCTATAGTTGGGGGACACACATGTATAAGCCATTCGGGTAACTGTAGAGGAAAGAGCCCATCTACTGAAATCTAAGCATTGAAAAATACTATGTTATCCAAAACAGGTGGAAAACAGGTAACATACTAACTGAATGCAACCATAAAAGCAAGTAAATCGGGGGGGAAACCCACAGTGAAAAACAAGAAACAAACTCCTCAGAAGCACAAAAAAAGGAAAGACAAAAGATCAAAATAAACCAAATATTAAACTGCACAGAACCCAATGCAACAATGAAAATAATTCCTGAACTCCCCTGTGGAACCAAATGTGGCCCTGCCTTACTAACCCTCCCCAGATAGGGGAAAGGCTAGCTAGTAGTAACAATAAATAATTTGATTGGATTTCTTTAATTTTTATGCCACTCTCCCAGCCAAGGCCAGCTCAGTTACTGCAAACTTATTACATTTTGCACAATAAATAATTTATTGGGATCAAGTTGTATAAGAGCTGTCCACTGTAGGAGCTTGATCCTCCAATGACTATGAAATAGCCATTTTAAAACCAAGACCTGTAACTTCTTTCTGAAAAGATAAATTATAATCTACTTGTTTTACATGACATGGGTATCATCTTAGTTAATAAGAAAAGGACTTTTGTAAGAAGCTTTTAGAGAGAGGAAGAGGGCTGGAAGGTGGCATCTTCTATGTCTTTAGCAGACCATCTTAGTGTGAAAGGACAAATCTATTTCGACCAAGACATAACTCTATGATCATTTGAAATTGTTCTCCATACAACTAGATAGTACCATACACATTTAGAAGGTCGCTAACAAGGCAAGTAAGACTTAAAAATAAGGCTGATTCATAAGCGGAGACTGAGGAAGGCAAGCAGGGTTCGATCCTTTGTGATTGAAGCTGGAATAAACAGGAAAATTCTTTTAAGGAAGTTAAGCCACACTTACCCATTGTGTAATAGTATCTAAACAATCATGATCTATGGAAGTCACATTAAAGTGGTGACAGTGTAATCCCCCCCTCCCAATATCAGTGGTATCAGACTAGGAGACTTTCAAAAACAGCCAGTATGATCCAGTAGATTACACTGTTTGGACAGTGTGCCATCCTGAGCAAGTGGCTGTCATGGCTGTCTCATTTTGATTTATGTCAGTATTGTTTTAAAATGTGATACATATGCTTTAACCTTACTTGAGGATGTAATGGCAAGTGAATTAATATAAATACTAAACTACAAAGGTCAGCAGGAATTTTAAACTTAGTGCTGGAGAGCAAAGAAATGTTATGAATGTCATGGCTCACCGTCAGCCTGAAAAAGGTAAATTGTGTGTATGTGCATCCACAGTTGGACAATTTAACCCTTCAGTGCCTGTTTGGCATGTGCTTCCATGATCACTGTGATATATATATTGTATGCACTACAATGGAACAGTCTGCTTCCTCCCTCTGATGTTTGTGTGTGCTGTTGGTTTAGTCTCATGGGGTAGAGTTCCTGCTGCTTACTTCTGTTTGTTAATTAGAACTGTAGACTGCATGAGATCTCTTGTCCTGAAACCAGTTGCTCCCATCCCTGTATCTCCTAAGAAATGGAGGCTGTTTTGAACACTAGTCTCTGCTGTGTGACCCTTAGGGCAGGAACTTGACTAAATATCCTGTACTTAACTTGAAAACAAAAAGGAACATCATTATCATTTTAAAGAAAAAAGAAACATCCCCCTTTAGAATGCTGATAATAGTGCAGAACCCTGGTTTCAGTTAGCAAATTCTGGAGACAATAGCTATGTAGTCTAATGTAAGAAAATAAAACGGAACTGCAGAGGCAATTTCAAGACTTACTCTGGCATGAGCTTTCATGAGTCAGAGCTCACTTCTTCAGATGCTATAAAAAGGGAATTATTTTCCACATTTTTATAAGGAAAATTACAGATGGGTACTTGATTGGGATATAATTAATCTTTAAGTATTTGTTATTAATTTTTCTTGGTTATTTGTTGAGCCTGGCCAACAAGTACAAACTCCTGCATCTGGCGGTTTGGATTAAGATGATTAGCTCTATCCAGGGATCTGATTTAAAGAAGAGATAATTTTTGTGGTTGAATGGGCTGAGCAAATTTGAATGTCATAATGTAGGTAAAAGGAACAAAAGGGAAAACTGAATTTGAGAGAGGCAGGGCTTTGCAGAAAGAAACATGGAACTGTAATAGCTGTTGGGATTAGATAAATCTATGGTGGGAAATCATGGAATACATACATTTCTTATTGGAAAGTTACAGATGGGAAGGAAAGATTTAGCCCTCTTACTCATAGAGAGGCTTTGTGGCAATGCTAATGTAATGATTTCATGTTTTGTTGTATGTGTTCCTTTAAATGTTGAGTGTGACTGCAGTACTGTAGGGAGGGGGATGGAGAAGACAAATGTGATTTTGATTGGCTGATGACTGAGAGTGAGAGAAAAGAGGTTCTGAGAGGATTCAGTAGTTTTTCTGTGTGTGTCTTGGGAGAGACACAAGTATGGAAGATGTTTGAAGAGTGTGTGTGTGACATTTAGCCTGTGTGACTAAGTAAGTAGATTCTATTCTGTGTGAATAAAACAAAGAGACTAGGCTGTGTAGCTATAAATGTCAGAGAGAGAGAGAGAGAGCATATGAAGTATATGAGCCTGAGTGGATTTTGGAGTTTAAGAGACTGTTTGTAGCACCAAGCATTACCAGTTAAATTTACAAGTTCCTTTCTTCAGCAACTGTTCAAAATAATCAGAAGCCTAATTTGTTCTTTATTAAATAAATCAATTTTTGTTTAAACATATCCCAGGAATCAGTACAGGAATCAAACCTCTGAAGTGCCCAGACCCTAGGTCATACTACCAAAAGGGGGAGAGATTTGGAATTTTAAATTCCTGGTGGCAGCAAGATACTACCAAGTTTATATACAAAGAGAGTGTTTAAAAGTAAAACTGTTTTCCCCAATAGCAAGAATATCACAGCTAAGATCCCCTTAACTGTCATTCCTGCCATGGATGGGGAATTAATTTAATCCAAAATTTTAATTATTGAGGTTGGGTATTCACAGTAGCCCTTTAGCCTGCATGACAGGTTTTTCATCATAATGAAGGAAAATCAGTATTCCTTTCTCAAACAGAGAAATGCTTTGTTTTTTGAACTTGGCATTTCATGACCCAACCAACAAAGAGAATAATAGTTTGACACCTGAAAAAGAAAAACCTTTTGTAATATTGTGACAGTAGTTCACTGTACGTAATATTGAATTCTTGTTAAGTTGTGCCATACGTAACTAGAAATATATATATTTCTTTTTGGTTATTATTGTACCATTTATGCTTTGATATTTTCTTGTTTACACCCTATAAGTACTTTACAAGCATTATGTTTAAATATTCTTGAAATAAAATATTCAGTATTAAACAGCCATACAAACCAGGGTGTGTGTTCAGATTCCATCATAATAACACAGAAATCAAGGTAAAGTTTTACTGTTTGAAAACTTATTTGTCAGTCAGTCAGTCAGTCAGAATCTTTATTGGCATAGAAAACTTATTTGTAAACAAGTGGGGCCGCAAAAGAAACTTGTGGGGTGGCTATTCCATTCCCCTACCTTTGCTTCTTCCCCTCTCCCTCTCTTTCTCCTTTCTGCCACCCCATTTCTTACTCTCTCTCTCCTCCATGCATGTCACTTCCTCTCTTTCTGCTCTATATCAATGTGTTTTTCTGCCTCCCCACCTCATCACTCTTTGTCTTTCTTCCTCCACCGTATCACTCTCTCTTTCTGCTCCATCACTCTCCCAGCCGCCTGCCTGCTTCCCCCCCACACGCAGTAGCAGTGGTGGCGGCAGCTCTCCAGGAATCACAGTGGATCTCCCAGCTACAGAGATCAATTTCCCTTAGGATTACCAGATCCAGGTTGGGAAATTCCTGGAGATTTGGGGTAGAGTCTTGGGATGGTGAGGCATGGGGAAGGGAAGCAACCTCAGCAGGATATAATGCCATAAACTCCACTTCCAAAGCAGCCATTTTCTCCAGGGGAACTGATCTCTGTCATCTGGAGAGTAGTTGTAATTCCACATGATTTCCAGGCCTCACCTGGAGGATGTCAATGGTAGTTCTCATGGAGGGAATGGCTGGTTTGCAGGGTGGGGGTCTATGGTAATTATACCTGTCTGATGTCCCTCCCATCCTCAAGCCCAACCCTCCCCAAGTTCCACCCCTCAAATGTTTAGGAATTTCCCAACCTGGAGTTGGCAAACCTGTCCCCTTCTCCCCCAACAGCTAACCTATCTTTATCTGCCCATCTGTCTTCATCTTAGCCACCTTTAGTGGAGAAATATTTGACCATGTAAGGTCTCTGTGCATGTAGTGGGGTGCTGCACCTTTTTGTGATTTCTTGTGTAGTGGTGCTAAATAATACAACTCAGTCAAGGTTGGCCCACTTTCTGAATCATTAAAGAAAATTCACAGCAGTTTTTAAATTCTTCAGAAGCTGTGTTTCCCCTTTGTGTTGCTCTGGAATGCAGACACCTGTCACTTAAATTTTAAAAGTACCAAAGACTGGTTAGAGATCCAGTTTGGTGTAGTGGTTAGGAGCACAGATTTTTAATCTAGTAAAACCGGGTTTGATCCCCACACCTCCACATGCAGCTGCTGGTGTGACCTTGTGTCAGTTACAAGTTGTTTCATAGCTGTTCTCTCAGAAGCAGTTCTCAATAGAGCTCTCTCAGCCCCACCTACCTCACAGGGTGTCTGCTGTGGGGAAGGAAAAGGAGGCTGTAAGCCACACTGAGACTCCTTCGGGTAGTTGGGGGGGGGGGTATAAATCCAATCTCTTCTTATCTTCTTCTATTTATTTTCTGCATAGCAAATTTACATCATTTTATGGACCTTCTCTTCTCTCCTGTTTTTCTAAATGGGAAGTTGTTCAAAGGCTGTGTAGTTCTTCTATTCTGTGCTGGAGGATACAAATCTCCCATCATTCTTTTTGCAGACTGGAGTAATACCACTCTCCTATTTCTCCCCTTCCATTGTGAAGTGACATAATGTTGTGGTACCAATGCAGAATGCATGCTAGGAAGTGTATTGCTCTCACAGATTATTTTTAATTGTTTGGGAGTATTCTTAAGAACTGTTAACAATGGGCCATTTACAACTGATTCCAGACTAGATAGACTGAATTTGAAGCTTGCTTTCATGATTTTTTTCAGTTGGATTTCTTTCTACATAAATGAGTCAAGAATTTAACTTCACTTCTTTTCAGCAGTAGGAATTACATGAATTGAAGAACATGTTGAATTCTTTATGAAAAAAAGCAAGTTGTTGAAACACTCAAACACTGTTTATTTAAACTTCCAAATGAAATGTAAATTTCAAGTGAGAAACTGTGACTAAGGAAATGAACCTGTACCCAGTTCAGATTCCACTACAAACCAACTAGAGGCCTTATCCTTATTCTCTTGGCTTCAGTCTATTATCATGAGTTTTTTTAATATATAAAATAACTCTACAGTGCTGTTGTAAGGTTGACAACAAGATAATGATACAAAGTACCACAAAGAATAAATACTTATTGTTATTCTACAATAATAGGATACAAGATAGATGAGAAAATGTTAATTTAGGCTGAAATTAAATGCCTTTTGTATTTAGTAAGTTTTTGCATTTTACTTGTTGGTGCTTACTGCCTAAAATTACTCATCACGTACAGGTCTTTAAAATCTGTTACTTTCCAGTTCTCAAAATGTAATCAGCTATAAAGTAGCATGTTATTTATCACTAGCAAAAGAGCTATGGATAATAGCTTTAATAGGATGTTAATGGTGTCATAGGTTTTTATTGCTGATTGAATATAATTAAAAGAAAATATTATATGGTGGATATAAGTAATAAAAAGTTGCTTATCATGCAGGTAGTGTGTCGGGGATTTTTTTTCTTCACATAGAATTATACTTCACATATTGGCTGCAGTATAGAAAGATCTCTCAGACCAGTTACATTGATGTAATGAAGATAAATCCCTGCTATCATTTAACGGTGTTGGTAGTCTTCAACCATTTCACAATAAAGGCCTCCTACTTAAAGGTTGGCTCTACATTGGGGAGAATATTGTGTTTTCGATACACTGGAATATTTCCACCGTCTGAAGGATGTGCACTTATAGAACACAACTTTTTTGGCTCCAAATTTAAAATCAGTTTTTGGAATGGAGCATATAGTTCGGGAAAAGATTGCTAAGGAATGCAAGGAAGGTAGAGTCCTCAGCCCTTTTTCTTCTCCCCCTGTTAAAAATTTGAGGTTTCCCCATTAGGAGTGGTGCCTAAGAGAGCACCTGGTGAGTATCACCTTATTCACCACTTATCCTACCCACGGGGGGAATCGGTGAATGACGCGATACCAGACTATTTATGTTCTGTTAGGTACACGTCCTTCGATCAGGCACTGCGCGTAGTGCGTCGGTGCGGCAGGGGGCAGAGCTGGCGTAGTATGACATCAAATCAGCCTTCCGCCTCCTTCCTGTTCACCTGGATGATTTTGAGCTCTTGGGGTTTGCCTTCGAGGGTAAATTCTACATGGATAGGGCCCTTCCCATGGGTGCTTGGTGTCCTGTGCTGCTTTTGAGAGGTTCAGTTCATTTTTGGAATGGGCCTTGCGATACAGGACGGAACTCAGTAGTACGGCCTACTGTCTGGATGATTTTTTGTTGGTAGGTAGAATGGGTACGGGACAGTGTGGGTTTTTGCTGTCAAGTTTCATCACCATGGCAGGGGAACTTGGCGTTCCTCTTGCTCAGGAAAAAACGGAGGGCCCCACATCCACCTTGACCTACCTAGGAATAAAAATTGATATGATGGGGCAGTGCTGCAGGTTGCCTAGTGACAAATTAGAAGCATTGTGGACTTTGGTGGACACGGTGATGTCGCAGTCTAAAATAATGTTGCTGGAATTGCAGCAACTGGTTGGCCATCCCAATTTTGCGTGTAGGGTCATGGCACCTGGGAGGGTCTTTGTCAGGAGACTCTGTGAGTTGATGACGGGCCTTTGCCTCCTGCACCATAGAGCTAGAGTTACCAAGGGGATGCGGGAAGACTTCCTTGTATGGAAGCATTTTTTGGAGTCATACAACGGGGTCTCCTTCTGGCGTGAAGAACTCCAACTGGAGGCGGAGCTGCAGGTTGCTTCAGATGCTGCGGGTTCTTCCGGGTTTGGTGTATATTTTAGAGGGCATTGGTGCACAGGCGACTGGCCGCAGGATTGATTCCAGGTGGGATGGGTCAAGGACCTGACCTTCCTGGAATTTTTTCCCATTGTTGCAGCTGTGTGGGTTTGGGCAGGGGAGCTTTCCAACCAGACGGTCCACTTCTGGGGCGACAACATGTCAACTGTACACGTTATTAACTCCCTGACATCAAGGTCGCCCAGGGTCATAGCCCTGGTGCGGGCCCTTACACTGCAGTGTTTGCATTATAACATCATGTTTAAGGCCAGGCATGTTCCGGGGGTCAGTAACGGGGTCGCTGATGCTCTCTCTTGCAAACAGATGAAGAGATTCCGTCAGCTAGCTCCGGAAGCCGGCCAGTTCCCAGTGCGGTTGCCAGAGGAGGTGTGGCTGATTGGAGGGCTGAGGCTGACAGGGCGATGCATTTGGCCCTCGCCCCTTCCACATGAAGAGCTTACATGAGGGTGGGTAAGCAATTCCTGTCCTTCCGGGCAGAGGTGGGTCTAAAGCAAATCTAGCCCATACCAGTGGCACATCTGATGCAGTTTTGTGTGGCATTGAGAAAGGAGGGCATAGCAGCACACATCATTGGGGCAAGCTGTCTTCATTGGCCTATGCCAGTAAGGCAGCTGGGTATGACAATGCGATGGGCGATTTCCGAATTCGGCAGATGCTCGAAGGTTGGTCCTGGGAGAGCAGCAAGGTTGCAGACACCAGGATGCCCCTAACCCCAGAGGTGCTGTGGGGCGCAGTGGGTTACCTTCTGCAGTGATGGCTTTGAGGCCACCCTGTTTCAAGCAGCATCTCTGGTCGCCTTTTTTGGGGTGTTGCGGGTCAGCGAACTGGTGGCCAGCTCTCACCGGGACGCCTCTGGCACTGCCCTGGAGTGGCGGGACATCTCTTTTCTGGACTCTAGAGTTAGAATTCTGCTGCGCTGATCAAAAACGGATCAGCGCGGTAAGGGTTCTGTGATTGAGCTGGACCGCTGTTCTGAGGCAGAGTTATGCTCAGTGCTGGCCTTACGCTGCTATTTAACACTGCGTGGGGATGGCCATGGTTACCTGTTCAGGCACGCGGATGGTACCCCTGTCACCAAATTCCATTTTTGGAGCATGACGCGGAAGGTGCTGGAGCGATTAGGATTGGGGGGAGTGCGGTTTGGAACCCACTCTTTTCGAATTGGAGCTGCGTCAACGGCAGCAGCAATTGGGTACCCAACAGTGAGATCCAGAGGATTGGGCGATGGAGGTCCTGCTGTTATAAGGGCTGTGTTCAGGCTTGCAAGACTTAGGTTGATTTAGTTATGTGTATAAGGGGTTCACCAATTAGTTAGGGATATGTCGGTTAAGTTACTTTGGGCTCGGGGCCACCTCTGGTTAGTGATTTAGTTCCTTTCCTCACTTCAGTTTAATTAATGTAGGGATAGGTAGATGAAGTTGCCAACTTGGGTTACTAATTTAGTTCCTTTTGCAGGTGCTACTGGCTGTGAGATGAGACGATGTGTCATAGTCTGCAGCCATAGCATGATTTTTTGGGCGGCTCATCGGGCCCGGAGGACACCCATCGGGTCTCAACTGGGCCTTAGCAAACTGGCAGTTGTTGAGTGGTTGGGAAGGAGGGGCATGGAGTGGCCTGCGCTCCTTCCCCTGCTATTCGATGAAAGAAGAGGGCTTCTGCCTCAGGTCTTGGTAATACACTTGGGGGGTAATGATTTGGGGCTGATGAAGGGCAAGGCCCTTGTGGTGCAGGCAGAGGCCAACCTTGTGAGGATAAGAGCAAGGTGACCAGGCGTGCAGATCGTATGGTCAGCCATTCTGCCTCACAAGGTGTGGAGGAACTTAGGTGACCCCAGGTGTATTGACCATGCTAGGCGGAAGGTCAGTAGACAAATGCGGAAGGTCATGGAATCCAGGTTGGGTTTCTTTTTACAGCACCCCGATATACGGGTCGAATTGTCAGACCTGTATAGGCCAGATGGGGTGCATTTGTCAGACAAGGGCAATGGAATATTTTTGCGGGATTCGGTTGGTGCTTGGTCACTGAATGGGGAGCAAAGGCCAAAGCAGAGCCTTGGCCTTGGCTATGGCAGGTTTGTGCAAGCAAGTAAACAGAACTGGTGAGCACCTCATGGCATATCCCGTTAGGGAACAGGAGGTCGTCAGGAACTGCCTTTGGATTTTCAGGTCCAAGGTAGGGAATGATGATTGCCTCTGAGAACCTCTTAAGTCAGGCGCCTCCCTGCAAGTTGTAAGGCTTCAGGGGTAGGTGCTCCTAGGTGGCAACCAGCTTGCTGGGCTGCCGGTCATGAGCTAGATCGTTGGCTCAAGACCGGAGGTGGGGTGACCTGCCCTACAAGGGCAAGGAGGCAGATCATGGACTGACGCCTGCCTTGCCTGTTGCAGGCTTTCTTGTGTTTTTTCCCATTGCTGCAATGTTTTGTAAGTTAATAAAGTGGCCCTTGTTTAATTCCAAGACTGTTGTCTGTCTCATTATTCCTGCTGGGGTGGCAATAACAGGTTCTTTGAATTCCCAACTTCTGTTTTTAAAAGTTAGTCTCCAGTCACTTCCCTTCTGGAGAATAAATGGAAAGGTATGTCTTCACAAGGGAAGAGGCTAGAAATCTTTTTTTTTCTTTAATGAAAACTGGGAATTCAGAGAACCTGTTACACACATAATTATGTATTGATATAGCAATACTTTACTGTTGATTGCATTGCAAGAGCTTGGGTGGCCACTGCAGGGTGCTAGGATGGGGAACTGTGGGGAAACCTGTCATGTGAAAGTTCTGTTGCCACTGCTTTATGAGCCACTGCAGCGACAGAGAAACCACACAAGTCCATCCCCATGTGAAAACCACCATAATGAACCTTACTTTTGATATGATCTGTGAATTATGAGTCTTAGTGAAGCACAAGCAGGGTATCCACAAAGACTTGCATGGGGCATTTTATTTCCCCCTCCCTTACTCTTTCTTCTTTCCTTTCCTTGAAAGTCCCCATAGTCTCTCCCCTTTTCCTGCTTCCTTTTTTCCATCCCACCCATTACCCAACCTACCTCAGAGAAAATATATACTGCGGGTTAAGAAAGGCACAAATAGGTATAGAAAAAAAGCCTGCATGGTTAACAAAGTAATGGAAGCTGTAAAAGGTAAGAAGGATTCCTTTAAGCAGTGGAAAGCTAGTCTCAGGGAGGCTGATAAAAGGGAACACAGGCTGTGGCAAATAAAATGCAAGTCTATGATCAGGCAGGCAAAAAAGGACTAAGAGGAGCATATTGCAAAAAACATAAAGACCAATAATAAAACTTTCTTCAAATATATTAGAAGTAGAAAACCAGCCAGGGACGCAGTGGGGCCCTTGGATGACCAAGGGGTAAAAGGTGTACTGAAGGATGATAGGGAAACGGCTGAGAAGCTGAATGCATTTTTTGCCTCTGTCTTCACTGCGGAAGATGAGAAGTGCTTGCCCACTCCAGAGGCACTGATTTTGGGAGGGGTGTTGAAAGACCTGAGTCAGATTGAGGTGACGAGAGAGGAGGTCCTACAACTGATAGACAACTTAAAAACAAATAAATCACTGGGCCCAGATGGCATACATCCGAGAGTTCTGAAAGAACTCAAATGTGAATTTGTGGATCCCTTGACAAGAATATGTAATTTTTCCTTAAAATCTGCCTCCATTCCTGAGGACTGGAAGGTAGCAAATGTCACTCCCATCTTTAAAAAGGGTTCCAGAAAAGATCCGGGAAATTACAGGCCAGTCAGTCTGACATCGATACTGAGTAAATTGGTGAAAACTGTTAAGGAAAAAATTAGTAGACACATTGATGAACAAAATCTATTGAGGAAGACTCATGGGTTCTATAAGGGAAGATCTTGTCTCACTAACCCATTAGTGTTCTTTGAGGGAGTAAACAAACATGTGGACAAGGGAGACCCAATAGATGTTGTTTACTTTGATTTCCAGAAAGCTTTTGATAAAGTTCCTCAACAAAGGCTCCTAAGTAAGCTCAACAGTCACAGTATAAAAGGGCAAGTCCTTTTTTGGATCAAAAACTGGCTAATTAAAAGGAAACAGAGAGTGAATATAAATGGGCAATTTTCTCAGTGGAGGGGGGTAAGCAGTGGGGTCCCGCAGGGATCAGTACTTGGTCTGATGCTTTTTAACTTGTTTATTAATGATTTGGAGTTGAGAGTAAGCAGTGAAGTGGCTAAATTTGCAGATGACACGAAGTTGTTCAGGGTGGTGAGAACCAGGGAGCATTGTGAGGCACTCCAAAGGGATCTGTCGAGGATGGGCAAGTGGGCATCATTGTGGCAAATGGGTTTAATGTGGCCAAGTGCAAAGTGATACACATTGGAGCCAAAAATCCTAGCTATAAATACACGTTGATGGGGTCCAAACTGGTGGAGACTGACCAAGAGAAAGATCTTGGAGTCGCAGTAGATAACTCAGTGAAAATGTCGAGACAGTGTGCGGCTGCAGTGAAAAAGGCCAACACTGTGCTGGGGGTTATTAGGAAACTGATTGAAAACAAATCAGCTAGTATCATAATGCCCCTGTATAAATCAATGGTGCGACCTCATTTGGAGTACTGTGTACAGTTCTGGTCACCACATCTCAAAAAAAATACAGCATTGGAGAAAGTGTAGAAAAGGGCAACTAGAATGATAAAAGGGTTGGAAAACTTTCCCTATGAAGAAAGGCTGAAGTGCTTGGGGCTCTTTTGCTTGGAGTGACGACGGCTGAGGGGTGACATGATCAAGGTTTATAAGATTATGCATGGGATAGAGCAGGTAGAGAAAGAAGTCCTTTTCTCCCTTTCTCACAATACAAGAACTTGTGGGCACTCCATGAAATTGCTGAGCAGTTGGGTTAGAACAGATAAAAGGAAGTCCTTCTTCACCCAAAGAGTGATTAACATGTGGAATTCACTGCCACAGGAGGTGGTGGTGGCTACAAGTATGGACGGCTTCAAGAGGGAATTAGATAAACATATGGAGCAGAGGTCCATCAGTGGCTATTAGCCACAAGGTATAGATAGGAACTCTCAGTCTGGGGCAAGTGATGCTCTGTATTCTTGGTGCTTGGGGAGGGGGACAGTGGGAGGGCTTCTAGTGTCCTGCCCCCACTGCTGGACCTTCTGATGACACCTGGTGTTTTTGGCCACCGTGTGACAGAGTGTTGGACTGAATGGGCCACTGGCCTGATCCAACATTGGCTTCTCTTATGTTTTTATGTTCTTATAAGCCCGCTAGCGGAGAGGGCGGGATAGAAATTAGAAATAAATAAATAAAATTATAATGAGAACCAAAAATATCTGGCATAATTTTCTTCCATTTTGTCTTCACAACTACCCTGTGAGGTAGGTTAGGGTGAGAGTATTGACTTACCCAAGGTCACTGAGCAAGCAGTGTGGAGATTCAAAACTGGGTCTCCTAGTCTGAAACATTAATCCACTGGTCCCCAAACTTTTGTGGGCTCATTTGGGTGGTAAGTGCAATTACAAAATGGTTACCACAAGAGGTGAGGCCAACCACAAAATATCAGGGATTGAGGTTGTATACAATTTTTCATGGTAACATGTCAACATTTCAGGAAGAAACTGTTTAACAGGATGCTTTTTAATCAGCACAGCCAATCAAAAGCCCTGCTGAGAAAAGCTCCACCTAGCCGTGCCCACTTTCTAAAAGCACTTGGTGGGCACCAGGAAAGATGTTGGCAGGCTCCATGGTGCCCTTGGGCACTACGTTGGTGAGCCCAGCTCTAATCACTATGCTACAATTGTTTTTGTGGGGTGGCTGCTGTTGAACTGTAGCAAGCTCCTGGTTAAGTCATGCAGGTTGCATACTAGCAAGTTGCCCACTGTTTGCTGCAAAGCATGAATCCTCTCTCAAAGGCTAAATAGTCCTCGAAAAGGTCTTGTCCTCTCGCCCTGCTTTTTACTGACAGAAACCAAGGCTTCAATGAGTAATAGTGTTGTAGTTGCCTAGCAACAGGCACAGAGGGCATTTGTTTCTTAAAGCTACAGGTGCTGCTTCTATTATTTTGGTGTTTTTTAGCCCCTCAATGTAGTTTTTGTTGTTGGGCAATTTATTTATTTATTTTAGATTTCAGATTTTTCTGAAATCTGGGACTTTTCTCAGGTTTGTAGAAAGATCTCTCCTGTCCTTTCATGGCTCCAGTCTCTGGATTTAAGTATTTCCAGATTTCGCAATGTTGGGGATTAAATACCTTGATTCTTCATGGAGCTAGACAAAGAATGTCTGATAAATGCATAGGATTGCCACCCCCCAGGTTCCAGTGGAGAATCAGCTGATTTCTAGAGCTAAACGGATGTTGCCATGTGATGTCCCCAAGACAGTGATGTCACCTGGAAGTGATGTCAGTACATCAGGGACGTTGGGTGGGAATGTTCTGGTAATGAGTGAACTCTATGGTTTTGAGGCCAAAAAACCCATAGAGTTTTGCCCAAATACTAGAGCATCCCCGCACAATATCCCAGACATCATGATGTCACTTCTGGGTGATGCATCATGTCAGGGACATCATGTGAAGTCTCCGCCCACCCCCAGAATGTCCCCCAAATTTCCCCTCCTGAATGGAGGTAAGACCTGGCAGCCTTATAAATGGATAACACTTTACATGATGACATTCTTTATTTTGTCATGCGTACCATAGTTGTTCTAGATTAACAGATGCTACAACCTTCCTTCATTTTATAAAGGTACTTCCTAGGATTGAACTGCAGAATGATTAACTATTTTATGTTATTATTTATAGGATAAATATATCGTCCTAGTGTAACCTTCTGGAAAAGTCAAATGCCATGCTAAGAAATGTTAGGAAAGTTATTGAAAATAAAACTGCCAATATAGTAATATAATGCAGATCTATAGTGCAACCTCATTTGGAATATTGTGTACAGTTCTGGTTGCTGATCTCAAAAACGTATTGCAGTGCTGAAAAAAAGGGCAGAAGAGGGCAACCAAGATGATCAAGGGGTAGGAGCACCTTTCCTATGAGGAAAAACTAAAGAGTCTGGAGCTTTTCAGTTTAAAAAAAAGATTAGTAAGTGGGAACTTGATAAACATTTGTAAAATTGTGCATGGGGTAGAGAATGTGGAGGGTGAAGTAAAAGGGTAGAGAAAGTCAAAGGGTGGCGGAAAAAAACTTGAAATTCCCGTAAAATTCCCAACTATTAGAACTCAGAGACACTGAATGAAGTTGCTAGATAACGGCTAGTACAAAAGGAGGTACCTCTTTATTTGACAAGTAATTAAATTGTGGAATGCAATGCCAGTGGATGTAGATGGTCATGAGTACAGATGGCTGAAAATGGTGATTAGATAAATGCAGGATAGGCCCATCAGTGGCTACTAGGCATGTTTACTAAAGGGAACCTAGACGTCCAGAGCCATTAAACCTGCAAAATATGATGCTTTGAGGAGACATTGGGGAAGTCTTTGGTCTCTGTGTCCTGGCAACTGGCCGAACACTGTGTGAAACATGATTCTGCACTAGATGAACCACTGCTCTGATCAAGTAGACCAACTCTTATGTTTTTATTGTGTTGTTTGTTTTCAGACTGTCTGTGGATAATATAAACTAGGAATAAATGTTTCAGGACTAAAGGTTCCCATCAGTGCCAGGACTGTGTGAACAGTTATATTCCTATGGTTTAACTCTTTCATTTTTACTTTATTATTATACTTTTACCTTATTAATTACAAGGGTCTCAGTGAATTACTCTCAGCATTACTCTCATCAATCTCCAATTGTGACATATTTATTTGCTTCACTATGTTTCCCCCCCATAATTAAATCCAAACAAAATGGTGACCATATAAACTAAGCTTGTTATTCCTGTTTGGTCCTTGCATTTGTTAAACATCTTCATTATGTTGTATGCTAATTGCCGCTTAGCCTCTACCTATATGTATGGACTGGTAACTTCCATTTCAGTGTATCTGAAGAAGTGTGCATACACACAAAAGCTTATGCCTTGAACAAAACTTTGTTGGTCTTAAAGGTGCCACTGGACTTGAAGGATGGTAGAGAGTCACTGTTCTCGAGAGGCTGTGCCACTTCTAACCTCTTTCATCAGTAGTACCTTGGCACTAGATGTGGCCACAGGAGGTGACAGTGCTTTGACAATAGGTCTCTAGAAACTCTTTCAGTGTGCGATGAAGCAATAGATGTCTGCAACCTCAGGACTGCACTGATACATATTGTTTTACATATTTCTGTGTTTGTTATACATTTTGTATCAGAGAGACTTAACCGTCAGCTGGCACTCTAATTTGTTGTTTGCAGAAATTGCTTATCCCAGAAATTTGAAAAAGCTGGTATGGAAAACAAAGGCTTTCAGAACAAAAAATGGCTGTTCTGTGCATTTTTCCATTATACAGTCCTCCCCCACTTTCTTTTGCTTGGTAGCATCACCAAAAAATAAATAAAAGGATGAGCTAATATGTAGAACACAGAAGAAGATGCCTTGAATATCAGTGCTATATATTGTCTCAGCAGACCAGGAGCTAACATCTGAACTGATATGCCAGCCATTCATCTGCCCTATTCTTCATTCAATTTCACAATGGTTACCTGAGACGACATGCTAAAACTGATCAATAGATCCACAGGGTTATTTTGGGGCAGGAATGCACAGGAACGGAGTTCTGGCTGGCTTCTGAGTTGGCCACACCTACAGCTTCCCCTTCCTTAGGTTCTCCAGGTGCCTCGCAAGCCATGGGGCGCCTGGGGAAGCCAAGCCAATCCAGGGAGGGAAGGCAGTTTAAACTGCCTCCCCTCCTCGGGTTCCCCATGCACCCTGCAAGCCGCAGGGCACCTGTGGAAGCCAATCCTGGGCGGGAGCTGTTCTGTCAGGGGTGTTGCCCAATATGCTAATGAGTTCCTGCTGTTGGGTGTGGCCTATTATGCTAATGAGTTCCTGCTGGGCTTTTTCTACAAAAAAAGCTTTGGATTGGGAGCATCAGCCTAGGTGGATATTGTACTGCTTGGTCAAAAATATATTTAAAATTTTGCAAGAGAGAAGTTTTAACATCATTCTTTAACCATATTCAATAAAACCATCTGGGATGTATATTCTATGGAACTGATAGGGAACTACCATGACAAACATTTGGTATACCCTCTTTTGTCACTGATCTCTTAAGATCACCTCAACCCTTTATTTCCTAGCTCGTGTGTGTGTGTGTGTGTGATATTTTTATTTAATTAGCTGAATGTAGTAGGGTAATTTTCTTAATAAATTTCATAAAAGATCATTCTGCCTGTTTGTGTTGCTCCGAGTGAGTTCTGACTCTGGTATAGTTTGAGTTTCGATCCCTAGCTTGTGCACCTATTAAGCAATTCCACCATCATAATTCAAACAGCTCTTAGCTAATTCCACCATCATAATTCAGAGACCCAAGTGTTGTGGCTAACAATGGGAACTGCAGGTCATCCCCATGGAAATGGAATGTACTTGAAAATACTGTTTTAAACACCCAATCCATTAAATGGTTAGTACATATTTCATAAACATGTTGCCATGGTGCATACAACAGCCTTGAGCCTGCCGCGAGGCGGGGAGGGCGGGATAGAAATCCAAAAAATAAATAAAAACCAGCATCTTTGCACGGGGTATTTGTGGGTGTGGGTGTGTGTAATACTATTATTCTGTGCTACTTTTTAAATACTGTGATACTTTCTATTCTGCTTTATCATATGCAGAACTGACAACTTTGCCAGCTACAGATCAACCAACATGTGGCCTGCAACATTTCAGCTTCTGCAAAAACAGGACAAAGAAAAATCAAGCCATCACCATTTGCAGAGCAGTTTTGTGCATCTGGTCATTTCTAATCAACGTTTTCATTTTGAATTTTTCAAAGTAGGAAAAATACTTAATTCTGAAAAATAGGATGCTTTCCTGGTTGTCGATGAAAGTTTGCCCTCATACTCTCACTCCCAAATGCTGTTGTGCTCTTATCAATAATATGCTGAGTATTTATACAAATATTCTGCATATCCCCTACTCCTGTACGGGGTTTCTGTCTTCATAAATGCTTTGGTTGTTAAAAGGTGTTTTAGGGTTGAACCAGGGTGCACACTTCAGTCAGTTCAGCTTCCCACAGCAGGAAGGATAATGTGGTAGCTTTCTGTTTTGCTCCCTGGTTTACCAGTGGGCCTGGAGGCAGTGAACTGAATTGGCAGATAATTGCGGGGGGCAGGGGGGGCGGGGAGCAGGAACACTTTGCCGTGAAAACACTCGAGGACACATTTTCATTCTTTTTATGTGATGATGATGGCAGCAAAACATGTATACTTAACAACATTTCATCAGCGCAGAGCCATCTGTGGAACTATTCCAGATGCTTTTTGCATATGACCCCAACGATGTAAACCCAGATGATATGGTGGCTTGTTTCACAGACAAAAATCACTCATGTTCATAGAGGATTGGACCCTTGTATCAGATCAGTCTCAGAATTTTATGAGAGCACAGTCTTGTCATACTGCTTGGATGAATTGTACTTGCGGTTCAAAGATGTATGCACGTTGCTTGTAGAAGTTTAGCCCACCACTGCCTTGTTTTTCTGTCTGCTGTTGCTGGTTTTCATCTTTCTTTCCACATGCTTTTATTGTGCATAATTTTTTTAGTGAGCCACTCTAGTTACATTGATGGAGCCAGATAGAAAAGAATATAAATGAATAGTTTATGATGTTAAATGTATGGTGTCTGTGCAGCTCTGATAGTTGATTACCATCTGCAATTACAGGAGTGAAAGAGTTATGTCAAAAAAATTTAGGATCATTAGTTTAAAAAAGTTACTTTAGTTACAGAGATATGATATTGGAGAAGGGTGCAAAGCTGTTTTCATTAATGGCCTATTAAAAACAAATCATCTTATGGGGGGGAAATTAAGACTTTTTCAGGGCCTCTTCATGTAGTTGTTATGCTGTGTTAAAACACAATGAGTATTCATTATACCAACATTAATCTCCAGACATTACACTTGATATAATTGCTGTCTGGCTTTAATTCCTGGTTTGTCCTTTTGTAAGCATTAATTACATATGTCAGCAACAATCCGTTTAGAGGAAGATAATTGCAGGTATTTGAAAAGGTTACTCTTGGCAAAAAGGCACTAAAAAGATGATGTCTTCTTGTTAAAGTTCTTTGGTTTGCTGGCTTCAGTACCTTGTAGTACTTTGATGCTACTGTTTTGCTTCTTTAGCTTGAATGCACATCACTAATAAAATATGATCTGTTAGGATTATACTTCTTGTTTTTTCTTGACAGGCGACCCCAGGCACAGGATTTTGGGAGGCATTTCAGGCTGCCTCAAAAGGGAGGAGGCAAGAAAGTTGTGCTCCATCAATGCATATCCTTCCACCTACAGAAATACTCCAGGGGATCTGAACCAGTCTGTCCTTCAGCCTCTTTCTGTGGCCTTTCATTGATTTCTATTGGCTCATCTGAAGATAGTGTGTACCAGTTGCATATAGAAAGGGGGATTTAGAGCAGAGGCACCTGAGCTGACTCGCTCTTCCCAGCTTGCGAGTCATTTTAGCTGTTCTGCTGTTGCAGTTAAGACAAAATCATGGCATTTTAATATCTCCATTCTTAAATGATGTAAAAAGGATAGTGAGTAATAAAATGCACATATGTTCACATTTCATAAATACTGTAATTTTTTTAGTAACCTACCTTCTCAGTTTAAAGGTGTTTGAATGTTTCATAAAAATGAGTGCTTTTTATCTTCTGAACGCATGCACTGATGCAATATGTTAGTAAAATATCTAGCACTGTCTTTAAAAGGTTGATAATGAGTTGGTAGCACTTAACAGTAATGGCATGTAGAATGTATTTTGATTCTGCATTTTATTCAAATTACATTATATGCGGTAGAAGAGGGAATTACTATTAGCAAGACATTATGAGTCATTTAGTTACTAATTTTCGAAGCTGGTTTTGCATTTTAGTGATGAAATAATTAAATGGTCAATTCGAATAATAAATACAACTTGTTTAAAATGGCAGCATTTCTAGCTATACAAGTGAAAAACTGTTTATTTGAAATATTTATACTTTTCTTTTTGACCTGCAAGGGTCCACAAGGGAACCTTGAAACCATAAGAAAATATTGCACAAACTGCTCAATAAAGTAAAGTGAAAAACACAGCACAAAGGAAGCAAGAAGGAAAAGTGGCCTCAGCAGTTACCCTCTGCAAAAGTCTGCCTCCAGGCAATGATGGATTCAGATGGTCTTCTGAGGCTCTGGAGGAATTTGCTAGTGTAGGGTGACAACCTTGTCATAGCTTTGATCTGACCCAGGTAAATGTCCCAGGCACTGGCATTAGATACAGTCTATATATCTAATAGCAAAGCCCCCCCATGTGGATACCTAAATCTGCACGGGGGGCACCTGGGGGGCAGGGAGGTTGTTCTGCAGGCGTGGGGCGATCCCCACGTCTGCAGAAAAATCTAAAATGTTAAGAAAATTTTTGGGGGGATACTTAAATCCCCCCGAAAGTAAAAACCTGTTCCCTGTGCATGCGCAGGGAATGGACTTACCTTACTGATGGTGGTGGTGGCGGGCAGGCAGCTGGGTGGCGGTGGGCTGCAGCTGAGCCGGTGGCCAGCTTGCCAACACCGGCAGCGGGCGCTGGCACTGGTGGCGCTAAAGCAGCCCTTGCCCTGGATTGAGCCAGGGGAAGGGGGGGAAAGAGGGACGGCCCGTGGGGGGGAAGGGAGAACTGGTGGGCCCAGCGAGCGCTGCCGAGGCCTGCTGAGCACTGTGGGAGGGAGCGGTGGGCCCGGTGAGCGCTACCAAGGCCAGCCAGAGACCAGGGGGAAGGGAAGGAGTGGGGGGGGGGCAGACGGGAGCCGGGGGGAATGGGCCCGGGGGGAAGGAGAGATCACTCGCCTCAGCTCCTTCTCCCCCCCATGAGTATCGCACCCCCCCTTGTTTCTCCTAAGTGCCATCTCGTACATATAAGAACCAATTCAGCTCCCTGGTTCTCCAGGGAGTTGTAATTGATGGAATGGCAGGCATTGTGTGAGATGAGCTTTTCCGGATAGGAACTTCTACAGTCTTGATGAAGAGCTCCTGTCCGATCTAAAGCCCACTTCAGATGGCAGGGGAACATAGAGGGGTCTCTATAGGAGACCTAAATTGATTGAAAAGGTTCATAAGACAGAAAGTTGTCCTAGAGGTATATCAGAAAAATTAGTAGCATCTGAAACCTGTATTTAAAATAGTGCTAGAATGCAAGGTCAGAGCCAACAGTCTGGGTCTGGTAAAACTGTAAGGGGTGTGTGTGTGTGTGTGTGTGTGTGTGTGTGTTATGAACAAAAAACCTGCCATTTTTTTCAGGCATTAAGGTTAATCTTTGCATTAGCTGATAATGATCCACTGGATTGAGTTGTAATGATTTTCCCCTATGATTTCAGGACAAATTCTAAATGCATGCTTTCCGTTAAGCATGTGATTACATGCTGCTTAAAATTAAATAATATTTCATAGGATAAGGGCATGCATCCCTGCTCCCCTAGAGGCATAGAAACTATAATAAAATGGATGGTGTTTTCTTACTTCAGAATGATTATTCATCCATGTAGTTATTATACCTTGGTACATAGCGGATTTCTGTTATTCTTTTGCCTCTTCAATACTTGCCTAGAATACTACTATGGGTATGTTACATTTTTAGAAATGAAAAAAATATGACAGCAGAAAGCATCTGATAAATTAAATTTGACATGTTTTTTATCTATATAAAATAGATTCTGAACAGCTGGTAATTGTGAATATTTTAGCAGTCATTTTTTATGTGAAATATTGCTTCTGTGCTCAACACTAATGAGATGTGAGTTGTACTTCATCAAGTTGACAGTTCTTACTCTTTTTGATGAGTGCGTTACACATTTTTTCAGAGTACTGGTTAATGGATACACTCAGATTCTGAAGACAAGACCCATTTCTTAGTTTCAGGATACAAGTACAGTTTATCTTTCTTCGATACTAAAATTATGTGGCAATAAGATAAAAGTGGTATACTTAAAAAGTAGTGGAACATGTAGAGTTATAAATAAGTGAAAAGATGTGTATTTGTGTTTAGTTTGAAGATGCTGTGATGGGCAACTGGAATGTAGCCGTTAAAGGCACAGAACCTCTGTCAAGGGGAAAAAATAGCCGTTCTAATTTTTCTCATTGATCTTTCTTTCATTAACACATTTTATACCAGCTGCAGATTTCTGATATTTGTAGAGCATGTTATGTAGGAAGGGCTGCAGCGGATAAATTCCCTTCTCTAGGAAAAAAGCATTCCTGACCACCTCCCTAATCTGCTTTTCTAATACCAGAGCCTGGTCCATTAGCACTCCAGAATACAAACCTGATTTTTTGGGGGGTTGAAAATGGGTTGCCTACCCATTAGGGACTAGCAGTATCACTATTCAACAGTTCCTTTGTTTTGCCTGGATTAAGTTTTTGTTTGTTTGCCCATGTCTAGCCACTGATTCCAGATTGGTTCAAGGTAGTGGCTCTGAAATTATTGAAGTGAAAGCCACTTGCAAAGTAACTCCATCCTACTTGCCTCTCCCCAATAAAAATGCAAGATTGTCACATCAATTAATACTAACCAAATGTATATGTTATTTTAAATTTTTATTTATGAGTATATTGCATTACTGGGCAATGGATTATATTCCATGGTTCATTATGCAGAACCAAACACATATTTGCTTTCTTGACTTACCCCATTCCATCTTCTCCTGGTATTATGGAGACCTACCTGTAAAGAGACCCATTTTGGGGTTCTGACCCACAGTTCAGAATCACTGGATATAGGGTTCTCATTAACCTCTCTGAAATCCAACAGAAAGACATAATAGTTAACTATCATCTACACTGATGACATCACATCCCAAAACTTCATCTGACCTCCCACAGCAATTTCATATTGGGTGAATCCCATAATCCAAGGCAAAGGGATAATAATAATAATAAATATTGTTTATTTATTTTGTTCAATTTATATCCCGACCTCCCCTTGAGTGGGCTCAGGGTGGCTAACAACAAAGAAGTTACAAAACCATTAAAACCAATCACAGAAGTACAACAAATCATTTAAAGCATTAAAAAATGCAAACCAATACAGTCATTCATATAGTTCCAGCCAGGGGTCATTTTGTAGAAAAAGAGGTGCAGGAGCTTATTAGCATAACTTATTAGCATAAATTATTTGCATATGTTACACCACCTGACATCACCAGAAATATGTCAGAAGGCAAGAAAGGAGAGAGAGAGAGAGCGAAAGAAAGGGAGAGAGAGAGAGAGAGAGGACAGTTACTAATCCAAGCCTCAGAAATACCCCTTTTCTGGGACAATAGCTTCAGTGGTGGCTGAAGCCTTCAGAAGGCTGATTGGAGGAACAAGGACCTTTCCATTTTGCTGCAGCCATGACACAAGCTGGCATTCCCCTGCAAAGGGGGGGGGGCTGGCACCAACTCCCGGACCTGCGCTCCCCCGAGCTCCTGCTCGAAATGACCCCTGGTTCCAGCAATGCTAACTGGATGACAGAACAAAGATAGAATGGGCAGATATAATAGGGCAGTTTTCAGCAAGGGAGGCCAGATGGTTGGGTGTCTGTTACCTCAACCAAAGGCCTGGTGGAACAGCTCCGTTTTACAGGCCCTGAAAAATTGTAATAAGTTACGCAGGGCTTTGATCTCAAATGGGAGCGTTCCACCAGGCAGGGGCCAGGGCAGAAAAAGCCCTGGCCCTGGTCGAGGCTAAGGTAACATCCTTTGGGCCAGGGTCAACCAGGAGATGCTGGTTAGCTGAATGCAAGGCTCTCAGAGGAGCATATGGGGAGAGACGGTCCCTTAGATACAACGGTCCCAGGCTGCACAAGGCTTTAAAGGTTAATACCAACACCTTGAAACAGATCTGGTACTCAATTGGTAGCCAATGCACTTGGCGTAACATTGGCTGAATGCATGCCCGAACAGATGTCACTGTCAGGAGGCGTGCCGCCACGTTTTGCATGAGTCACTGTAGCCAAGTCCTGGAAGGAGATATAAGAAACCAGTTGCCTAATTTGCCACAGACGATAAAAGGCTAACCAGGCAACAGTGTTGATCTGGGCCTCCATAGTAAGTGATGCATCCAGAATCACCCCTGTTATGTTCTCTTATGTTATTTTGCATTGCAATGTTAGGGCTCTGGTATCCTAACTCCCTCATTCCTATTGGCTGCCTAATAAAGACTCCCTATTGGTCCTGAAGCCAATCCTAGGAACCAATCACAAAGCCCTGCTTAGGTCCAATGAGATTGCGTGTCTTTAGTTACATTGTATATAGCTATTTGTTGGAACACTATAAGTTAAGTGCTGCTCTTGTTAGAGCTATCCCCTGAGCTGAACAATGTCAGAAATAAAAGCCTGCATTTGATCCATCACCTCCTGACTCAATACTTAATACTGGCATTGAGGATGGGATCCCAGTCCTAACCGAACGGCTGAAATCACTCTACCTGCCCAGCTGAAATCACTAAGGGCACCTAGAGCTGAATCACTATGGGCATGGCATCCAAGGGCCATATCGAACTGTTCGACCCAAAGGTTGGGAACTGGAAGTCATACCTCGATCGTTTTGAATGCTACCACATAGCAAATAGTATTGACAGAGATGATGTCTGCCGCGCCACTTTTCTCAGTACATGCGGCCAGGCTGTATTCGACATCGCTCGTGATCTAGTAGCCCCCTCCAAGCTACTCGAGACCCCTCTTGGCATCATCAAGGCCCAGCTGACCGAGTACTTCACACCGAAGATGTTGGCTGCTGCCCACCGATGCACTTTTCACCAGTGGAACCAGAAAGAGGGCGAGTCTGTCACGGAATACCTCACCACGCTCAGACGGGCTGCTCGAGACTGTCAGTTCCCCGATCTGAAGTCCGTCCTTTTAGATTGGCTGCTCTGTGGCCTCAGAGATGAAAGCATTAAGAGGGCCCTACTCTTATTAAAGACGCACATACGAATCGGCCCTCGAAGAGGCCCTGCGGGTAGAGGCTGCCAACCTGTTCCTCCGCGAGCTGCAGTTGGGTCCCCAAGGCCACACATCATGCAGCGCTGACGCTGTACACAATGGCAGTACCGCTGACTCCAATGACATCCAGGACGACCAATCGGCGTCTACTGAATGGAGACCAATCAGAAACTGCGCTGCTCTCAAAAAAGCCTGCGCTGCTTTCAAAAAAGCCTGCGAAGGAAAAGCTGTGCTGGTTGCGGTGGTGTGCATGTGCGGAGAGACTGTCAATTTTGTGATGCCATCTGTCATGTGTGTGGTAAAGTGGGCCACCTCGCCAAAGTCTGCCATTTGTCACAAGGTCGCGGTGTTCCAGAGGAGTCCCAGTGTATGCGAAGGTCTGCTAATGCCTCCAGCCGCTCATATCATTCCAGGTCATCAAGATCGTTCGAGCTAAGACCCAAGTATAGCAATGAAGCAAGTGTGTCCGAAGACTACACCAACCGCTTCTACATTTATCAAGGATTGCATCCATGTCCGAAGATCAAAGCCACCGTCTTCATTGAAGGTCGGGCATGCCAGTTGGAAGTAGACTCCGGGTCTGCGTTGTCCATCATCTCGTAGAGCACCTTCCAACAAGTCTGCCCGCGTTTCTCTGCACGCCGCCTTCAGAAGTGCACTCTCCAGCTGTTCGACTTCCAAAGGCACCGAGTTCTAGTCGTCGGCATTGCCACAGTCCAGGTTAGATACAAGAAATTCGCCAGCCGTCTGAATCTGCTTGTGGTGGAAGATTGCCGTACAAGTCTTATCAGTTTGGACTGGTTCGCTACCCTGGGCATGGACGTTGTTGGCATAAATCAAGTTGGTCAGTGACCCCTTATAGACTTTGAGGAAGAGTTTCCTGATGTGTTTCGAGCAGAGCTAGGCTGCTACAAAGGTCCACCAGTCTCTTTTAACCTGGATCCTGCCGTACAGCCCATCCGCCTCAAGCCCAGATGCTGCCCCATCACTTTCAAGCCCAAGATGTACGAGCAGATTGACAAGCTGTTGGCCCAAGGTATCCTAGAGCCGGTTCCAAATGCCAAGTGGGAGACACCCATCATCACTCCTCTCAAACCTGATGGTTCCATCCACCTGTGCGCTGACTACAAGTGCACCCTCAACAGGGCCCTGCAGCCGCATGCATACCTGATTCCTGTAGTCAGCGATCTTCTAGCCTCGGTCTCTGGGGGTTGAGTGTTCACCACGATCGACCATGCCTAGGCATATCAACAACTGCCAATAGATGCAGCCACGGCCGAAGCACAGACTATTGTAATGCACCATGGTGCCTTTAAGGTGAACCGGCTGCAGTTTGGGGTAAGCGTCGCCCCTGGCATTTTCCAAGAACTGATGGAGCGTATTCTACGAAGTTTGCCCAGAGTTGTGCCCTACTTTGATGACGTCTTAATTGCAGGGGCCTCTGAACTTGAACTGACTACCCGGGTGCAAGAGGTCCTTCACCGACTACAAAAGGTCAGCCTATGGCTCAAGAAAGAGAAGTGAGCTTTTCATCCCTGCCATTCAATTCCTGGGTTACCTTCTAGACGCAGATGGCATCCACCCTGCTCCGGACAAGGTTGCTGCAATCCGCGACGTGCCCCCTCCGGAGTCGAAGAAAGAGCTGCAGTCCTTTTTAGGACTCCTGAACTTTTATCATGCCTTTTTGCCCAACAAGGCAGCTCTTGCTGAACCACTCCATTATCTGCTAGACAAATTGGCTCCGTGGGCATGGGGTCGCTGAGAAAACACTGCTTTTAAAGCGGTCAAGGCTCTCCTCCGATGCTGTTCTTGTCCATTACGACAAAAAGAAGCCTCTCGTTTTAGCCTGTGATGCGTCACCTTACGGAATCGGGGTTGTACTTAGCCACTGTTTGCCTTCTGGCCGGGAGGCCCCTATTACCTTCTAGTCCAGGACTTTGTCCGCTGCAGGAACTATGCCCAGATAGACTGGGAGGCGCTAGCGATCGCGACTGTGAAGAAATTCCATGATCATCACTGACCACAAACCGCTGTCCAGCATTTTCACACCTGACCATCAAACTCCTCAAATCTTGTCACCGCGGATGATGCGTTGGGCAGTCCTACTCTTCGCCTACTCTTTCCACCTCCTCCACAGGCCTGGCAAGACCATCGGGCACTCTGATGCCTTCAGCCGCCTGCCGCTGCCATCACCAGGGCCACCCGAGGCTCCGTTCCATGAAACCCTACTCATTGAAGAGCTGCCTCAGCCTCCACTCTCCTTCGCCGACATAGTGTTCCACACCAACCAGGACCAAACACTCAGCTGAGTCTACCACTATGCGTGGAGGGGATGGCTGTCAGGAACACTTGAGGCCGAGTTTCAGCCATTCCAGTCATGATCATCAGAGCTGTCAGTGAGCAAGGGCTGTCTGCTGTGGGGAAACTGAGTCATCGTCCCTCCCCCACTTCGACAACAAGTGCTGGACGCTTTGCATGCAGGCTACCCGGGCATCGTGAAAATGAAAGCTGTTGCCCGGAGTTATGTCTTGTGGCCCGGCCTGGACCAGCAAATCGAGCGGTGGGTCCGGATGTGTCAGCTGTGCCAAGAGTCTAGGCCAGCAGCCCCTGAAGTTCCAATCCACCCGTGGGAGAAGCCAAGGGGCCCGTGGTCTCGCATTCATGTAGACTTTGCTGGGCCTTTCCAAGGCCGGACTCTCCTGATCATCGTAGACACCTATTCAAAGTGGCTGGAGGTCTTACCTGTCACCTCCATGACGTCGTCTGTCATTGCCCGCTGCCTGGACCGCCTGTTCGCCACCTTTGGCCTGCTGGACTTCCTCGTGTCTGACAACAGAACTCAATTTACATCTGCAGAGTTTCAGAGGTTCCTGGACAAATGGGGCATCTGGCATGTCACAACGGCACCATTCCACACCGAGACTAATGGCCAGGCAGAGCGGATGGTAAAAACTGTAAAGGATTCGCTCCACAGGCTGGGGGATGGGAACTTTCCAGCTGATCTTGCCAGTTTCCTGCTACAGCAGCATACCTCGCCGCATGCCACTACCGGTAAATCACCAGCGGAGCTCCTCACCCTCAGTACCAGCACCAGTGATGCCCCATCTAGGCCAGGATTCTGATTCCTGAACCAACCAACTCCCCCCGACTCAGGTACAGGACCTCCATCTTTAATGGATTAAATTTCAGCCGATTCTGCTGTAACCACCCATTCACAGCCTCCAAAGCCCTGTCCAGATTTTCTGGGGCGGAGTCTGGGTGGCCGTCCAACGACAGATAGAGCTGTACTGTTAAGATGTCTGTACTGTTTCACCACCAAAATGCCCAAGACAGTTCACAGGATAAAAATCATAGCGTAAAGATTCTCACACACCCAACAAACGTATCAAATTTGAAAACATAATGAATTTCAAAACCAGCATTAAACAGGCAGCACTAACTAAAATAGCAGTAATTAATGACAAACAGTGGCCCAGACTACTTGAAATTTCTCTCTTTCTCTCTCCCTCTCATTTACAACACACATACACATACACATTTCTAATCTGTATTACCTTCATTGAAATGGAGAATGATCTCAGTTTGTTTCAAGTAATTACAACCCTAATTAGAGCCTGTAATTATTGTCACTAAGGTACTCATCAATTTTTCTCTGCTACCACTTTCAGATTTTTCTCTGCTACAACTCTGAGATATGGAATTCCTGTATGTTAAAAACATTAATTAGGCAAAAAGCAAAGGCATTTCTAGCAGTTATCAATGCTAATAAGCTCTCTTATATTGTGAATATTAGTATTTAAAACATTAATTACTGCATCAGTAGTTTTATTTTGAGAAAGACAAAATGCTAATATTTGGTCTTTCTATAATTATAGATTTATGTTGCAGTAGACAGTTCTAGTGCTTTGAAAAGCCTTTTAAGAGCTTCTTTGCCTCCACATTTTTGTATAATTATTAGAAACTCAAATTTATCTCTCTTAATCTTGCAATTTCTATTTAATTAATTAAGAAATATAATTAAAAAGAGGTTATCTGAAATTATATGGTACAAAATTTTTGAACTGATAACCCCCCCCCAACCTCAATTTGGTTGATAGCAGTTTATTTTTTTACGTTAGTTATAGACCAATAGTTCTATATTTACAATTATAGAATTAGAAAAATATAATTGTAGTGGCCTGTGTTCAGATACTTGCAAACTTACTTTCAGTAAACATGGAGGATCAAATAAGTATTTCTCTGAAGAAACATTTCATAAGGGAGTTATGAAAGGCAACAGTGGGACGCAGGTTGGACAGTTGTCAGCAAGAATAGTTAGAAGTGTAAATATGAGGATACTTACTGAAGCATACTGGACTTAGGAGACCAGGAATGGTGAAATCATGAAGCCTTTATTGAGTGATTCAGCATGTCCAAGAGATGGTCAGATCAAGCATGTTTCCAGGGCTCCAGGGCCCTCATTATATGCTGGCCTGAGCCACACCTCCGGTCGCACCCAAAAGACCTGATAGGGGCTTAACATATGCGCATGTTTGTCATAGGTTCCCTGGAGGAGCCTTTGATCGCATTGGCTCCCCAGGGAGAACCTAGGTCCCACATTGGTGGAGGCTTAGAATCCGGACATCTATTGTTCCTCCAGATTCAAGCTCCCCTCTCTGCCTGACCATGTGCTCTGGCCATGCGGCGGGCGCCATTACCTGGGAGCACATGGCAGGCTGGTTGGTACACAGAACATACTACATTACACTTACTAAGGTACATATATATGTTATCGAATGGTGCATAATGTATTGCAAACCAAGAGAAGGACAAGAAGATGCTGCCAGTTGGTGCTTAAAGTGAAGGGAGCCATGGGCAAAACTAGAGGCATGATGGTGGTAGAGGAAGTAGAGCCAAAATAGAAATATATCTACTTTATAGGCTCACAGGTACTCCAGCTAAGAAGTTTGAGGCATTATAGCAAATATATTTTGCAGAACACATACTGTTTTGTTTTGTTTTTTCCCCATGGAGCTGTATTTGTTAGTCCAGAAGTGTTATAGAATTATGAAGGTTTGGATTATGTTAATATGTGAGATGAAGAGTTCAGTATTAAATCACCTTCATTGTAAACTGTCTCTGTTGCTTTGTCCATTTGGTGCGGACTGTTTTCTGGAGTCTACTAGATATGGTCCTTTAAGGCTAGAAGAAGCTCGTAAAATAAAAATGTCACAAATAAGAAAACATCATTTTTTAAAAAGCAAATGAATAAATATCTTAGGTTGGGCAAATCAGTATTGCAGTTAGGATTCTTCACCCACCAGCCATCCTAGCTACTGCCCTGCTTGTGAGAGTATACATTTAAAGTCAAAATGATTTCCGGTTTTAAAATGGAAGCCAAGCAAGTGGTAGGTTTCATAACTGTGTAATTTTGAAGAGAGTTTTTTTTTGTTCTTGAACATAGGAAGCTGCCTTATACTGTTAGACCACTCATCCAGGGGTCCCCAACTTTTTTGAGCCTCTGGGCGCCTTTGGAATTTTGAGACAAGGGGATGGACCCAACCACAAAATGGCTGCTGCAGGAGATGGACCCAACCACATATAGGAAGCCTGAATGCAGGAGAGAAGATTTAAGAGGAATAATTAAAAATACACTGGGGAAGAAGACTGACAGAGAATAAAACTAACACTGTTTTATATGAAACAACATTATTTTAATCTGCACAACCAATCAGGAGCCCTGCTGGGCAAGAGCCCCATGCAGCCCCAAGCACTTTCTAAAAACACTTGGTGGGCATCAGGAAAAGTGTTGTTGGGTCATGTTGTCCATGAGACCCCTAATCTAGTCAATATTACACATTTTGACTGGCCTCAGGTCTCCAGAACCTCAGGCAGAAAAAGATCTTTCAAAAAAACATACTTGCAAAAGCATCTTAATCTGTTCTATCACTGAGCCTCAGTTCCTCTCTAACAAGTATATACAGTATATATGGTTGCATTCCAGCAGCTAAATAGTTACTAGCATCACAGTCTGTGCATGAAGTGAAATTAGAATGTCTTGTTAAAGTGCTGGCGACAGCTTGGTCTAGAATGTCAAATAATGAAACATTTCCATCCCTTCTATTTCTTTAAAATTTTACTTTGGCTGCTTAGGCATGCTTAATCACAGCTGTAATTGAGGTTAATTTATATGAACTACATCACCCCTATCAATTAGTAAACAGGAAAGCCAATTAAACCAATTACAATGTATTGGAAATTGGCTTCTGCCATCTGGAAAATTCCGTTGTCAAAATTTACAGCTGGAATATCCTTTCAGTTTGGGTTGTGTGTGTGTGATCAAGTCTCCTTTTAACTTACTGAAAATAATTCCAACATATCTTTTTAAAAACTGAATACTGGGTCTGTTTCATTTGCTTAGATCCTATCTGATCTAATATCATATGTTTAATAATTTGTCCTTTAGTTTCTCTCTTTATAGTTGCTTACAAGCATAGGCCGAGGACAGACTGGCAGTCTGGCCCGCTCTGCCTTCGCTTTGAAAGCGGAGGCAGAGCAGCAGTCCAAACTGCCACATCTGCCTGGAGGAGGCGGGCCGGATGCAACGTGTCCACTTAAAAGTGGTGTCCCGGCTGCTGTGGCACACGTTCCACCCGCTTCTGGTGGGTGTGAACGTGCGCCAGTCGGGGGAGCCGTGCGGCGTTCACACGCCGCCGCAGGAAGCCACCCGCAGTCTGGACGCTGCAGGCGGCTTCCTTTCAATGGCATGTGAACGCCGCATGGCAGGGGCAGTTCCCCCCACCTTGTTAAGACAGAACTTAAGTCTGTCCTCGGCCATAGTTTTTCATATGATTGTCTACAAAAATCTCTGACTTTTAGTAATTTGTTTTAGTATGTCTCCAAATTACATTCATAGGAATTAATGGTACATCTGTCCTGCTTCAGTATTCCCACCTGCAATAAGCTTATGATGTCAAAGCATCATGTGTGAAGTAAATGAATGAGATTTGCATGACGAGATACAGAAGGAGAAGGCACAAAAGCACAGATTCTGTGAAGCTACAGAAACATGAGTTGTGCTTTTTTTAAAAGGCCCCAAAGGAACACTTGGAGTTGTTGACCTGTAATGAAAGCCTGCAGCAAACTAGTTAGTGATACCACCATAGGACACATTATTTGCAATCTAGACTAAAGAAGGAGAGAAGGGAGGCCTGATGCTTTCAAAGGATCATTTACTGTTTAGGGGTTACACAGAACGTAGCTCAGGACTCCCCATAAAAGATCTGATGCTTTCAAAGGATCATTTACTGTTTAGGGGTTACACAGAACGTAGCTCAGGACTCCCCTCAAAAGATCTTAATTGTAACAGCACTGCCCTGAGGCATTCATAAGCAGTCTCAGAGGTGTCTAATGTATCAATGTGCTGTTTTTCTAATTGACTTTATTCAGATTTTATGGACAAAATGTCTGTGCAAGAAAGAGTTGATAAAACTTTAGGTGTGGCACATTCCACGTAGCACTCTCTGTGCTACCCAGAGACAGAAGATTTCCTGGTTAAGAATGAGCCACAATTTGTTGTGATATTCAAAATCAGTGTATTAATAAATTCAGGGCTATTTTTGGACAAGAACGCACAGGAATGGAGTTCCAGCTGGATTCTGAGTTGGCCACACCTACAGCCTCCCAATCCTCAGGTTCTCCAGGTGCCTCGCAAGCTGTGGAGCGCCTGGGGAAGCCAAGCCAATCCAGGGAGGGAAGGCAGTTTAAACTACCTCCCCTCCTCGGGTTCCCCATGCGCCCCGCAAGTTGCAGGGCACCTGGGGAAGCCAATCCTGGGAGGGATTGTGCTGTCAGGGGTGTTGCCCAATATGCTAATGAGTTCCTGCTGTTGAGTATGGCCTATTATGCTAATGAGTTCCTGCTGGGCTATTTCTACAAAAAAAGCCCTGAATAAATTGCAGTTTCTTTTTCTTTATCATAAGTTCCCTCAAATATACTTTAGGAATTAGTATTATCAGGGCTCTTTTTCTAGCGGGAACTCCTTTGCATATTAGCCAACACACCCCTAATGTAGCCAATCCTTCAAGAGCTTACAGTAGCCCCTGTAAGAAGAGCTCTGTAAGCTCTTGGAGAATTGGCTACATTACGGGTGTGTCACCTAATATGCAAAGGAGTTCCCGCTAGAAAAAGAGCCCTGAGTATTATCAGGGCTTTTTTGGTAGAAAAAGCCCAGCAGGAACTAATTAACGTAATAGGCCACACCCAACAGCAGAAACTAATTAACATATTAGACCACACCCCTGACAGCATATTAACATATTAGGCGGGGGGCTGGGAAAGCACAGGACAGCATGAAAGCTTTCCTCTTCCCTCCCCCTGCGCTTCTTTGGCCCACTTCAGCATCGCCTTTCTTTGCTCTTGCGGAGAGACTTGGGGAAGTGTGGGGTGGGGGGGACATGGTTAAATGCCTTTCTCTCCCTCCCCCATATCGGGGGACATCCAGCTGTGACATGTCAGCTAGAGAAGGGAAGGCAGAGAGATGCTTTTCCTTATCAATTTCACTCTCAACTGACTGGCAGGGGAGTGAAATTGACAAGGAAATCCTGATGAGGAAAGATGGCATTTTAACATGCCACCTTTCCTTCTCGTGTGTAACGTGGGGAGGGCAGGGTGATCTGTAGCCACACA